>JAPNXP010000009.1:0-2400000 GCA_028753945.1 Hexactinellida sp. DTS-2022
CTATTTTTTATGGTAAACAAGTTTTGCTGGGAACGAAGGAGAGTGAAGAATTCTGTCTATTTAGTTGTCTTGATCGGAAACATATGTAAAGGATGGCTATCCTATGTGATGTGTAGATGTATCTGTGTGAAAAGTATATCATCTTTTCAAAGCGACCAGGATGGTTTATTGTCAAAGATTCACCTTCCTAATCAACCTAATTAGCATTCTTAAAATCTATTTTTTATGGTAAACAAGTTTGCTGGGAACGAAGGAGAGTGAAAGAATTCTTCTATTTAATTGTCTTGATGGAATATATTGTAAAGGATGGCTATCCTATGTGATGTGTTGGATGTCTGGTGAAAAGTATATCTCTTTTCAAAGCGACCAGGATGGTTATTGTCAAAGATTCACCTTCCTAATCAACCTAATTAGCATTCTTAAAATCTATTTTTTATGGTAAACAAGTTTGCTGGGAACGAAGGAGAGTGAAAGAATTCTTCTATTTAATTGTCTTGATGGAATATATTGTAAAGGATGGCTATCCTATGTGATGTGTTGGATGTCTGGTGAAAAGTATATCTCTTTTCAAAGCGACCAGGATGGTTTATTGTCAAAGATTCACCTTCCTAATCAACCTAATTAGCATTCTTAAAATCTATTTTTTATGGTAAACAAGTTTGCTGGGAACGAAGGAGAGTGAAAGAATTCTTCTATTTAATTGTCTTGATGGAATATATTGTAAAGGATGGCTATCCTATGTGATGTGTTGGATGTCTGGTGAAAAGTATATCTCTTTTCAAAGCGACCAGGATGGTTTATTGTCAAAGATTCACCTTCCTAATCAACCTAATTAGCATTCTTAAAATCTATTTTTTATGGTAAACAAGTTTGCTGGGAACGAAGGAGAGTGAAAGAATTCTTCTATTTAATTGTCTTGATGGAATATATTGTAAAGGATGGCTATCCTATGTGATGTGTTGGATGTCTGGTGAAAAGTATATCTCTTTTCAAAGCGACCAGGATGGTTTATTGTCAAAGATTCACCTTCCTAATCAACCTAATTAGCATTCTTAAAATCTATTTTTTATGGTAAACAAGTTTGCTGGGAACGAAGGAGAGTGAAAGAATTCTTCTATTTAATTGTCTTGATGGAATATATTGTAAAGGATGGCTATCCTATGTGATGTGTTGGATGTCTGGTGAAAAGTATATCTCTTTTCAAAGCGACCAGGATGGTTTATTGTCAAAGATTCACCTTCCTAATCAACCTAATTAGCATTCTTAAAATCTATTTTTTATGGTAAACAAGTTTGCTGGGAACGAAGGAGAGTGAAAGAATTCTTCTATTTAATTGTCTTGATGGAATATATTGTAAAGGATGGCTATCCTATGTGATGTGTTGGATGTCTGGTGAAAAGTATATCTCTTTTCAAAGCGACCAGGATGGTTTATTGTCAAAGATTCACCTTCCTAATCAACCTAATTAGCATTCTTAAAATCTATTTTTTATGGTAAACAAGTTTGCTGGGAACGAAGGAGAGTGAAAGAATTCTTCTATTTAATTGTCTTGATGGAATATATTGTAAAGGATGGCTATCCTATGTGATGTGTTGGATGTCTGGTGAAAAGTATATCTCTTTTCAAAGCGACCAGGATGGTTTATTGTCAAAGATTCACCTTCCTAATCAACCTAATTAGCATTCTTAAAATCTATTTTTTATGGTAAACAAGTTTGCTGGGAACGAAGGAGAGTGAAAGAATTCTTCTATTTAATTGTCTTGATGGAATATATTGTAAAGGATGGCTATCCTATGTGATGTGTTGGATGTCTGGTGAAAAGTATATCTCTTTTCAAAGCGACCAGGATGGTTTATTGTCAAAGATTCACCTTCCTAATCAACCTAATTAGCATTCTTAAAATCTATTTTTTATGGTAAACAAGTTTGCTGGGAACGAAGGAGAGTGAAAGAATTCTTCTATTTAATTGTCTTGATGGAATATATTGTAAAGGATGGCTATCCTATGTGATGTGTTGGATGTCTGGTGAAAAGTATATCTCTTTTCAAAGCGACCAGGATGGTTTATTGTCAAAGATTCACCTTCCTAATCAACCTAATTAGCATTCTTAAAATCTATTTTTTATGGTAAACAAGTTTGCTGGGAACGAAGGAGAGTGAAAGAATTCTTCTATTTAATTGTCTTGATGGAATATATTGTAAAGGATGGCTATCCTATGTGATGTGTTGGATGTCTGGTGAAAAGTATATCTCTTTTCAAAGCGACCAGGATGGTTTATTGTCAAAGATTCACCTTCCTAATCAACCTAATTAGCATTCTTAAAATCTATTTTTTATGGTAAACAAGTTTGCTGGGAACGAAGGAGAGTGAAAGAATTCTTCTATTTAATTGTCTTGATGGAATATATTGTAAAGGATGGCTATCCTATGTGATGTGTTGGATGTCTGGTGAAAAGTATATCTCTTTTCAAAGCGACCAGGATGGTTTATTGTCAAAGATTCACCTTCCTAATCAACCTAATTAGCATTCTTAAAATCTATTTTTTATGGTAAACAAGTTTGCTGGGAACGAAGGAGAGTGAAAGAATTCTTCTATTTAATTGTCTTGATGGAATATATTGTAAAGGATGGCTATCCTATGTGATGTGTTGGATGTCTGGTGAAAAGTATATCTCTTTTCAAAGCGACCAGGATGGTTTATTGTCAAAGATTCACCTTCCTAATCAACCTAATTAGCATTCTTAAAATCTATTTTTTATGGTAAACAAGTTTGCTGGGAACGAAGGAGAGTGAAAGAATTCTTCTATTTAATTGTCTTGATGGAATATATTGTAAAGGATGGCTATCCTATGTGATGTGTTGGATGTCTGGTGAAAAGTATATCTCTTTTCAAAGCGACCAGGATGGTTTATTGTCAAAGATTCACCTTCCTAATCAACCTAATTAGCATTCTTAAAATCTATTTTTTATGGTAAACAAGTTTGCTGGGAACGAAGGAGAGTGAAAGAATTCTTCTATTTAATTGTCTTGATGGAATATATTGTAAAGGATGGCTATCCTATGTGATGTGTTGGATGTCTGGTGAAAAGTATATCTCTTTTCAAAGCGACCAGGATGGTTTATTGTCAAAGATTCACCTTCCTAATCAACCTAATTAGCATTCTTAAAATCTATTTTTTATGGTAAACAAGTTTGCTGGGAACGAAGGAGAGTGAAAGAATTCTTCTATTTAATTGTCTTGATGGAATATATTGTAAAGGATGGCTATCCTATGTGATGTGTTGGATGTCTGGTGAAAAGTATATCTCTTTTCAAAGCGACCAGGATGGTTTATTGTCAAAGATTCACCTTCCTAATCAACCTAATTAGCATTCTTAAAATCTATTTTTTATGGTAAACAAGTTTGCTGGGAACGAAGGAGAGTGAAAGAATTCTTCTATTTAATTGTCTTGATGGAATATATTGTAAAGGATGGCTATCCTATGTGATGTGTTGGATGTCTGGTGAAAAGTATATCTCTTTTCAAAGCGACCAGGATGGTTTATTGTCAAAGATTCACCTTCCTAATCAACCTAATTAGCATTCTTAAAATCTATTTTTTATGGTAAACAAGTTTGCTGGGAACGAAGGAGAGTGAAAGAATTCTTCTATTTAATTGTCTTGATGGAATATATTGTAAAGGATGGCTATCCTATGTGATGTGTTGGATGTCTGGTGAAAAGTATATCTCTTTTCAAAGCGACCAGGATGGTTTATTGTCAAAGATTCACCTTCCTAATCAACCTAATTAGCATTCTTAAAATCTATTTTTTATGGTAAACAAGTTTGCTGGGAACGAAGGAGAGTGAAAGAATTCTTCTATTTAATTGTCTTGATGGAATATATTGTAAAGGATGGCTATCCTATGTGATGTGTTGGATGTCTGGTGAAAAGTATATCTCTTTTCAAAGCGACCAGGATGGTTTATTGTCAAAGATTCACCTTCCTAATCAACCTAATTAGCATTCTTAAAATCTATTTTTTATGGTAAACAAGTTTGCTGGGAACGAAGGAGAGTGAAAGAATTCTTCTATTTAATTGTCTTGATGGAATATATTGTAAAGGATGGCTATCCTATGTGATGTGTTGGATGTCTGGTGAAAAGTATATCTCTTTTCAAAGCGACCAGGATGGTTTATTGTCAAAGATTCACCTTCCTAATCAACCTAATTAGCATTCTTAAAATCTATTTTTTATGGTAAACAAGTTTGCTGGGAACGAAGGAGAGTGAAAGAATTCTTCTATTTAATTGTCTTGATGGAATATATTGTAAAGGATGGCTATCCTATGTGATGTGTTGGATGTCTGGTGAAAAGTATATCTCTTTTCAAAGCGACCAGGATGGTTTATTGTCAAAGATTCACCTTCCTAATCAACCTAATTAGCATTCTTAAAATCTATTTTTTATGGTAAACAAGTTTGCTGGGAACGAAGGAGAGTGAAAGAATTCTTCTATTTAATTGTCTTGATGGAATATATTGTAAAGGATGGCTATCCTATGTGATGTGTTGGATGTCTGGTGAAAAGTATATCTCTTTTCAAAGCGACCAGGATGGTTTATTGTCAAAGATTCACCTTCCTAATCAACCTAATTAGCATTCTTAAAATCTATTTTTTATGGTAAACAAGTTTGCTGGGAACGAAGGAGAGTGAAAGAATTCTTCTATTTAATTGTCTTGATGGAATATATTGTAAAGGATGGCTATCCTATGTGATGTGTTGGATGTCTGGTGAAAAGTATATCTCTTTTCAAAGCGACCAGGATGGTTTATTGTCAAAGATTCACCTTCCTAATCAACCTAATTAGCATTCTTAAAATCTATTTTTTATGGTAAACAAGTTTGCTGGGAACGAAGGAGAGTGAAAGAATTCTTCTATTTAATTGTCTTGATGGAATATATTGTAAAGGATGGCTATCCTATGTGATGTGTTGGATGTCTGGTGAAAAGTATATCTCTTTTCAAAGCGACCAGGATGGTTTATTGTCAAAGATTCACCTTCCTAATCAACCTAATTAGCATTCTTAAAATCTATTTTTTATGGTAAACAAGTTTGCTGGGAACGAAGGAGAGTGAAAGAATTCTTCTATTTAATTGTCTTGATGGAATATATTGTAAAGGATGGCTATCCTATGTGATGTGTTGGATGTCTGGTGAAAAGTATATCTCTTTTCAAAGCGACCAGGATGGTTTATTGTCAAAGATTCACCTTCCTAATCAACCTAATTAGCATTCTTAAAATCTATTTTTTATGGTAAACAAGTTTGCTGGGAACGAAGGAGAGTGAAAGAATTCTTCTATTTAATTGTCTTGATGGAATATATTGTAAAGGATGGCTATCCTATGTGATGTGTTGGATGTCTGGTGAAAAGTATATCTCTTTTCAAAGCGACCAGGATGGTTTATTGTCAAAGATTCACCTTCCTAATCAACCTAATTAGCATTCTTAAAATCTATTTTTTATGGTAAACAAGTTTGCTGGGAACGAAGGAGAGTGAAAGAATTCTTCTATTTAATTGTCTTGATGGAATATATTGTAAAGGATGGCTATCCTATGTGATGTGTTGGATGTCTGGTGAAAAGTATATCTCTTTTCAAAGCGACCAGGATGGTTTATTGTCAAAGATTCACCTTCCTAATCAACCTAATTAGCATTCTTAAAATCTATTTTTTATGGTAAACAAGTTTGCTGGGAACGAAGGAGAGTGAAAGAATTCTTCTATTTAATTGTCTTGATGGAATATATTGTAAAGGATGGCTATCCTATGTGATGTGTTGGATGTCTGGTGAAAAGTATATCTCTTTTCAAAGCGACCAGGATGGTTTATTGTCAAAGATTCACCTTCCTAATCAACCTAATTAGCATTCTTAAAATCTATTTTTTATGGTAAACAAGTTTGCTGGGAACGAAGGAGAGTGAAAGAATTCTTCTATTTAATTGTCTTGATGGAATATATTGTAAAGGATGGCTATCCTATGTGATGTGTTGGATGTCTGGTGAAAAGTATATCTCTTTTCAAAGCGACCAGGATGGTTTATTGTCAAAGATTCACCTTCCTAATCAACCTAATTAGCATTCTTAAAATCTATTTTTTATGGTAAACAAGTTTGCTGGGAACGAAGGAGAGTGAAAGAATTCTTCTATTTAATTGTCTTGATGGAATATATTGTAAAGGATGGCTATCCTATGTGATGTGTTGGATGTCTGGTGAAAAGTATATCTCTTTTCAAAGCGACCAGGATGGTTTATTGTCAAAGATTCACCTTCCTAATCAACCTAATTAGCATTCTTAAAATCTATTTTTTATGGTAAACAAGTTTGCTGGGAACGAAGGAGAGTGAAAGAATTCTTCTATTTAATTGTCTTGATGGAATATATTGTAAAGGATGGCTATCCTATGTGATGTGTTGGATGTCTGGTGAAAAGTATATCTCTTTTCAAAGCGACCAGGATGGTTTATTGTCAAAGATTCACCTTCCTAATCAACCTAATTAGCATTCTTAAAATCTATTTTTTATGGTAAACAAGTTTGCTGGGAACGAAGGAGAGTGAAAGAATTCTTCTATTTAATTGTCTTGATGGAATATATTGTAAAGGATGGCTATCCTATGTGATGTGTTGGATGTCTGGTGAAAAGTATATCTCTTTTCAAAGCGACCAGGATGGTTTATTGTCAAAGATTCACCTTCCTAATCAACCTAATTAGCATTCTTAAAATCTATTTTTTATGGTAAACAAGTTTGCTGGGAACGAAGGAGAGTGAAAGAATTCTTCTATTTAATTGTCTTGATGGAATATATTGTAAAGGATGGCTATCCTATGTGATGTGTTGGATGTCTGGTGAAAAGTATATCTCTTTTCAAAGCGACCAGGATGGTTTATTGTCAAAGATTCACCTTCCTAATCAACCTAATTAGCATTCTTAAAATCTATTTTTTATGGTAAACAAGTTTGCTGGGAACGAAGGAGAGTGAAAGAATTCTTCTATTTAATTGTCTTGATGGAATATATTGTAAAGGATGGCTATCCTATGTGATGTGTTGGATGTCTGGTGAAAAGTATATCTCTTTTCAAAGCGACCAGGATGGTTTATTGTCAAAGATTCACCTTCCTAATCAACCTAATTAGCATTCTTAAAATCTATTTTTTATGGTAAACAAGTTTGCTGGGAACGAAGGAGAGTGAAAGAATTCTTCTATTTAATTGTCTTGATGGAATATATTGTAAAGGATGGCTATCCTATGTGATGTGTTGGATGTCTGGTGAAAAGTATATCTCTTTTCAAAGCGACCAGGATGGTTTATTGTCAAAGATTCACCTTCCTAATCAACCTAATTAGCATTCTTAAAATCTATTTTTTATGGTAAACAAGTTTGCTGGGAACGAAGGAGAGTGAAAGAATTCTTCTATTTAATTGTCTTGATGGAATATATTGTAAAGGATGGCTATCCTATGTGATGTGTTGGATGTCTGGTGAAAAGTATATCTCTTTTCAAAGCGACCAGGATGGTTTATTGTCAAAGATTCACCTTCCTAATCAACCTAATTAGCATTCTTAAAATCTATTTTTTATGGTAAACAAGTTTGCTGGGAACGAAGGAGAGTGAAAGAATTCTTCTATTTAATTGTCTTGATGGAATATATTGTAAAGGATGGCTATCCTATGTGATGTGTTGGATGTCTGGTGAAAAGTATATCTCTTTTCAAAGCGACCAGGATGGTTTATTGTCAAAGATTCACCTTCCTAATCAACCTAATTAGCATTCTTAAAATCTATTTTTTATGGTAAACAAGTTTGCTGGGAACGAAGGAGAGTGAAAGAATTCTTCTATTTAATTGTCTTGATGGAATATATTGTAAAGGATGGCTATCCTATGTGATGTGTTGGATGTCTGGTGAAAAGTATATCTCTTTTCAAAGCGACCAGGATGGTTTATTGTCAAAGATTCACCTTCCTAATCAACCTAATTAGCATTCTTAAAATCTATTTTTTATGGTAAACAAGTTTGCTGGGAACGAAGGAGAGTGAAAGAATTCTTCTATTTAATTGTCTTGATGGAATATATTGTAAAGGATGGCTATCCTATGTGATGTGTTGGATGTCTGGTGAAAAGTATATCTCTTTTCAAAGCGACCAGGATGGTTTATTGTCAAAGATTCACCTTCCTAATCAACCTAATTAGCATTCTTAAAATCTATTTTTTATGGTAAACAAGTTTGCTGGGAACGAAGGAGAGTGAAAGAATTCTTCTATTTAATTGTCTTGATGGAATATATTGTAAAGGATGGCTATCCTATGTGATGTGTTGGATGTCTGGTGAAAAGTATATCTCTTTTCAAAGCGACCAGGATGGTTTATTGTCAAAGATTCACCTTCCTAATCAACCTAATTAGCATTCTTAAAATCTATTTTTTATGGTAAACAAGTTTGCTGGGAACGAAGGAGAGTGAAAGAATTCTTCTATTTAATTGTCTTGATGGAATATATTGTAAAGGATGGCTATCCTATGTGATGTGTTGGATGTCTGGTGAAAAGTATATCTCTTTTCAAAGCGACCAGGATGGTTTATTGTCAAAGATTCACCTTCCTAATCAACCTAATTAGCATTCTTAAAATCTATTTTTTATGGTAAACAAGTTTGCTGGGAACGAAGGAGAGTGAAAGAATTCTTCTATTTAATTGTCTTGATGGAATATATTGTAAAGGATGGCTATCCTATGTGATGTGTTGGATGTCTGGTGAAAAGTATATCTCTTTTCAAAGCGACCAGGATGGTTTATTGTCAAAGATTCACCTTCCTAATCAACCTAATTAGCATTCTTAAAATCTATTTTTTATGGTAAACAAGTTTGCTGGGAACGAAGGAGAGTGAAAGAATTCTTCTATTTAATTGTCTTGATGGAATATATTGTAAAGGATGGCTATCCTATGTGATGTGTTGGATGTCTGGTGAAAAGTATATCTCTTTTCAAAGCGACCAGGATGGTTTATTGTCAAAGATTCACCTTCCTAATCAACCTAATTAGCATTCTTAAAATCTATTTTTTATGGTAAACAAGTTTGCTGGGAACGAAGGAGAGTGAAAGAATTCTTCTATTTAATTGTCTTGATGGAATATATTGTAAAGGATGGCTATCCTATGTGATGTGTTGGATGTCTGGTGAAAAGTATATCTCTTTTCAAAGCGACCAGGATGGTTTATTGTCAAAGATTCACCTTCCTAATCAACCTAATTAGCATTCTTAAAATCTATTTTTTATGGTAAACAAGTTTGCTGGGAACGAAGGAGAGTGAAAGAATTCTTCTATTTAATTGTCTTGATGGAATATATTGTAAAGGATGGCTATCCTATGTGATGTGTTGGATGTCTGGTGAAAAGTATATCTCTTTTCAAAGCGACCAGGATGGTTTATTGTCAAAGATTCACCTTCCTAATCAACCTAATTAGCATTCTTAAAATCTATTTTTTATGGTAAACAAGTTTGCTGGGAACGAAGGAGAGTGAAAGAATTCTTCTATTTAATTGTCTTGATGGAATATATTGTAAAGGATGGCTATCCTATGTGATGTGTTGGATGTCTGGTGAAAAGTATATCTCTTTTCAAAGCGACCAGGATGGTTTATTGTCAAAGATTCACCTTCCTAATCAACCTAATTAGCATTCTTAAAATCTATTTTTTATGGTAAACAAGTTTGCTGGGAACGAAGGAGAGTGAAAGAATTCTTCTATTTAATTGTCTTGATGGAATATATTGTAAAGGATGGCTATCCTATGTGATGTGTTGGATGTCTGGTGAAAAGTATATCTCTTTTCAAAGCGACCAGGATGGTTTATTGTCAAAGATTCACCTTCCTAATCAACCTAATTAGCATTCTTAAAATCTATTTTTTATGGTAAACAAGTTTGCTGGGAACGAAGGAGAGTGAAAGAATTCTTCTATTTAATTGTCTTGATGGAATATATTGTAAAGGATGGCTATCCTATGTGATGTGTTGGATGTCTGGTGAAAAGTATATCTCTTTTCAAAGCGACCAGGATGGTTTATTGTCAAAGATTCACCTTCCTAATCAACCTAATTAGCATTCTTAAAATCTATTTTTTATGGTAAACAAGTTTGCTGGGAACGAAGGAGAGTGAAAGAATTCTTCTATTTAATTGTCTTGATGGAATATATTGTAAAGGATGGCTATCCTATGTGATGTGTTGGATGTCTGGTGAAAAGTATATCTCTTTTCAAAGCGACCAGGATGGTTTATTGTCAAAGATTCACCTTCCTAATCAACCTAATTAGCATTCTTAAAATCTATTTTTTATGGTAAACAAGTTTGCTGGGAACGAAGGAGAGTGAAAGAATTCTTCTATTTAATTGTCTTGATGGAATATATTGTAAAGGATGGCTATCCTATGTGATGTGTTGGATGTCTGGTGAAAAGTATATCTCTTTTCAAAGCGACCAGGATGGTTTATTGTCAAAGATTCACCTTCCTAATCAACCTAATTAGCATTCTTAAAATCTATTTTTTATGGTAAACAAGTTTGCTGGGAACGAAGGAGAGTGAAAGAATTCTTCTATTTAATTGTCTTGATGGAATATATTGTAAAGGATGGCTATCCTATGTGATGTGTTGGATGTCTGGTGAAAAGTATATCTCTTTTCAAAGCGACCAGGATGGTTTATTGTCAAAGATTCACCTTCCTAATCAACCTAATTAGCATTCTTAAAATCTATTTTTTATGGTAAACAAGTTTGCTGGGAACGAAGGAGAGTGAAAGAATTCTTCTATTTAATTGTCTTGATGGAATATATTGTAAAGGATGGCTATCCTATGTGATGTGTTGGATGTCTGGTGAAAAGTATATCTCTTTTCAAAGCGACCAGGATGGTTTATTGTCAAAGATTCACCTTCCTAATCAACCTAATTAGCATTCTTAAAATCTATTTTTTATGGTAAACAAGTTTGCTGGGAACGAAGGAGAGTGAAAGAATTCTTCTATTTAATTGTCTTGATGGAATATATTGTAAAGGATGGCTATCCTATGTGATGTGTTGGATGTCTGGTGAAAAGTATATCTCTTTTCAAAGCGACCAGGATGGTTTATTGTCAAAGATTCACCTTCCTAATCAACCTAATTAGCATTCTTAAAATCTATTTTTTATGGTAAACAAGTTTGCTGGGAACGAAGGAGAGTGAAAGAATTCTTCTATTTAATTGTCTTGATGGAATATATTGTAAAGGATGGCTATCCTATGTGATGTGTTGGATGTCTGGTGAAAAGTATATCTCTTTTCAAAGCGACCAGGATGGTTTATTGTCAAAGATTCACCTTCCTAATCAACCTAATTAGCATTCTTAAAATCTATTTTTTATGGTAAACAAGTTTGCTGGGAACGAAGGAGAGTGAAAGAATTCTTCTATTTAATTGTCTTGATGGAATATATTGTAAAGGATGGCTATCCTATGTGATGTGTTGGATGTCTGGTGAAAAGTATATCTCTTTTCAAAGCGACCAGGATGGTTTATTGTCAAAGATTCACCTTCCTAATCAACCTAATTAGCATTCTTAAAATCTATTTTTTATGGTAAACAAGTTTGCTGGGAACGAAGGAGAGTGAAAGAATTCTTCTATTTAATTGTCTTGATGGAATATATTGTAAAGGATGGCTATCCTATGTGATGTGTTGGATGTCTGGTGAAAAGTATATCTCTTTTCAAAGCGACCAGGATGGTTTATTGTCAAAGATTCACCTTCCTAATCAACCTAATTAGCATTCTTAAAATCTATTTTTTATGGTAAACAAGTTTGCTGGGAACGAAGGAGAGTGAAAGAATTCTTCTATTTAATTGTCTTGATGGAATATATTGTAAAGGATGGCTATCCTATGTGATGTGTTGGATGTCTGGTGAAAAGTATATCTCTTTTCAAAGCGACCAGGATGGTTTATTGTCAAAGATTCACCTTCCTAATCAACCTAATTAGCATTCTTAAAATCTATTTTTTATGGTAAACAAGTTTGCTGGGAACGAAGGAGAGTGAAAGAATTCTTCTATTTAATTGTCTTGATGGAATATATTGTAAAGGATGGCTATCCTATGTGATGTGTTGGATGTCTGGTGAAAAGTATATCTCTTTTCAAAGCGACCAGGATGGTTTATTGTCAAAGATTCACCTTCCTAATCAACCTAATTAGCATTCTTAAAATCTATTTTTTATGGTAAACAAGTTTGCTGGGAACGAAGGAGAGTGAAAGAATTCTTCTATTTAATTGTCTTGATGGAATATATTGTAAAGGATGGCTATCCTATGTGATGTGTTGGATGTCTGGTGAAAAGTATATCTCTTTTCAAAGCGACCAGGATGGTTTATTGTCAAAGATTCACCTTCCTAATCAACCTAATTAGCATTCTTAAAATCTATTTTTTATGGTAAACAAGTTTGCTGGGAACGAAGGAGAGTGAAAGAATTCTTCTATTTAATTGTCTTGATGGAATATATTGTAAAGGATGGCTATCCTATGTGATGTGTTGGATGTCTGGTGAAAAGTATATCTCTTTTCAAAGCGACCAGGATGGTTTATTGTCAAAGATTCACCTTCCTAATCAACCTAATTAGCATTCTTAAAATCTATTTTTTATGGTAAACAAGTTTGCTGGGAACGAAGGAGAGTGAAAGAATTCTTCTATTTAATTGTCTTGATGGAATATATTGTAAAGGATGGCTATCCTATGTGATGTGTTGGATGTCTGGTGAAAAGTATATCTCTTTTCAAAGCGACCAGGATGGTTTATTGTCAAAGATTCACCTTCCTAATCAACCTAATTAGCATTCTTAAAATCTATTTTTTATGGTAAACAAGTTTGCTGGGAACGAAGGAGAGTGAAAGAATTCTTCTATTTAATTGTCTTGATGGAATATATTGTAAAGGATGGCTATCCTATGTGATGTGTTGGATGTCTGGTGAAAAGTATATCTCTTTTCAAAGCGACCAGGATGGTTTATTGTCAAAGATTCACCTTCCTAATCAACCTAATTAGCATTCTTAAAATCTATTTTTTATGGTAAACAAGTTTGCTGGGAACGAAGGAGAGTGAAAGAATTCTTCTATTTAATTGTCTTGATGGAATATATTGTAAAGGATGGCTATCCTATGTGATGTGTTGGATGTCTGGTGAAAAGTATATCTCTTTTCAAAGCGACCAGGATGGTTTATTGTCAAAGATTCACCTTCCTAATCAACCTAATTAGCATTCTTAAAATCTATTTTTTATGGTAAACAAGTTTGCTGGGAACGAAGGAGAGTGAAAGAATTCTTCTATTTAATTGTCTTGATGGAATATATTGTAAAGGATGGCTATCCTATGTGATGTGTTGGATGTCTGGTGAAAAGTATATCTCTTTTCAAAGCGACCAGGATGGTTTATTGTCAAAGATTCACCTTCCTAATCAACCTAATTAGCATTCTTAAAATCTATTTTTTATGGTAAACAAGTTTGCTGGGAACGAAGGAGAGTGAAAGAATTCTTCTATTTAATTGTCTTGATGGAATATATTGTAAAGGATGGCTATCCTATGTGATGTGTTGGATGTCTGGTGAAAAGTATATCTCTTTTCAAAGCGACCAGGATGGTTTATTGTCAAAGATTCACCTTCCTAATCAACCTAATTAGCATTCTTAAAATCTATTTTTTATGGTAAACAAGTTTGCTGGGAACGAAGGAGAGTGAAAGAATTCTTCTATTTAATTGTCTTGATGGAATATATTGTAAAGGATGGCTATCCTATGTGATGTGTTGGGATGTCTGGTGTAAAGTATATCTCTTTTCAAAGCGACCTGGATGGATAACGGAAAAAAAACTCGCGTTTCTATATCTCTACTCTAAATAAAGTAGAAAACGCTCGCCATTCTATGTAAGTTGAATGTATTATAGTTAAAAAGATTAGTTTTTCTAAATATTCATTGGCCCATTTGTAACACATTCTTTGGTTCAGAAGTTTTGCAACGAATGGCTCAATTGCATATTATCTAAGTGTAAACACATGATGCGCCTTCCTAATTTGATTGCAATGGTTATTACGTATTAATATACCTTCGCTTTACATAAGAGTTATGTTTTCAGATTGCTCTAAATTGAATTCACACATCAATCTGTATCAATGTGTAGGAGTTCTGGTAACCTGAAACCTGCATTCCTTTCCCTAGGCTTAATCGTTATAGCAACATATAAAACCTTTCAACTCAACTCGTACTATAGTTTACACCAAATATCGTGAATCCTAACTGTTAATTAATGGCCTCCGAAAATTATGTGGATATAGCTGAGGTGGGAAATCAATTTGTAACTTCGCAATTATTTCTGCAAATGATATAATGTTTATTTCGTAGTTTGAAAAGAGCATCAGCCAACTGAAGGATTATCTGGCTAAAGTACGGAAGGAATCCTTGTTGTTCATTATGGAGTATGCTCACAACAATCCTCTTACGTGAGTTGTCCCAGTGCATAGGTGGATAATTCCTTAATTGACTAATAATGATCTATTTAGCCTGGAGCACGGAGAGATGCTGAAAGCCGGATTTCTAACAATGTTTGTAGAAAAGCAGCCTCTTGTAAGTGCATTAACTTCTTATTTCGAGAAATCGAACAAGTTTTAACAAAAAAATTACAACAATTATATTCACAATCACAAAAACTACAAATCTAAGGTTTTCCATCTGACGATAGATAATTAAATGTATTGGAAAGTAATCAAGAACATTTAGGTGTATTCGCAATTCGTTGACACGATTGGAGCAATCCTGGAATGCTGGTCAAAACAGGTAGTCGGGTGGGTGTCCATGATTATAGCAAAGTTCCTACAGAAACTGGGCTCCGACACAATGATGAAACCTTTAGATGATAAGATCAGAAAACTGCTAGTCAACATTACGTAAGCGCAAACAACAGTTGCGAACTACTAAACAATGTTTAATGTTCTCGAATTAATAGGAAACACTGCCCTGGGGATTTGGTGCTGAGCTGCATATTTCGGGCGTACGCGGACCCCTCTCAGCCGATGAACAGAAAGACTATAACGATTTCGCTCCACTATCTGGTCGATGTGTCGCGAAGGATCGAACAGGGAGACTTCTCGAGGTCAGACGAGTCATCAAAGGGCTTCGAAAGAGTGGCAGGTTGGTACTCAAACAAGAAAGCTTTCATAGACATACAAAGAGCATCAAAGCAGGTCAGCTATAAAGCATAGCGCGGAACTGAAATAGTATTCTTATAAGTCTCTGCATAGGCTCTGTTGAATCTATTCCGACTGAACTCGAGTACATTCATGCAACTGAAATCGGAACTGCCGATCACGAAAGAAGTGTTCGTCCGACAGCTGATCAGCGACCAGATCCTGCACACGGACGGATTCTCCCCAGAAGAGGAGTGCCGGTTTTTCAGCCCGAGCGAGTCATCTCAGGAGCGAGACTTCCTCGCTCCTTCACACGACGTAATGAATGCAACGGCAACCAAGTAAGCACTCCGTTATACACAAACAGCAACCACAGCCTAACTGTCCTTGTAGGTCGCCTCAGTTGGAGATACCGGACTATCCCGTAAGACCCGCTTCTTCGGAGGAAATCAAAAACTTTGGGTTTTCAAACTTACCCTCGAAAAGCGGGAAAAACGCAACCCTGCCGAGAAGAATGACCAATGCTTACAGGACCTCAAACGTACACGACAATCGTAAGCAATTTATTTATTTGTAGTTATTAACTGCTATAGCTGTGTATATTTTCCTGAGGCATAACCTTCACTGTGTAACACTGTTGTTTATTTGTTCCTTTGTTTTCCCGCCTCGACGCTGTTTCTTGGCATATCTTTTTTTATGTTCCGAGATAATCCTTTGACTTTCCATTAGTCGTTTTCGTTCATTCGGTGTAAAGATGAGATAATGGTGTGGAAATCGGCACCTGGATCAGTTCAAATAATTTGTTAATGCCATGCATGGTACAAATCATTGTAACGGAGGACAAAACCTATTGTCTTCATTTCGCTACTCGCATATTCATTTTTAGTGCAATGGGATGGCATTTACGGCATCAATTATCGCTCGAACATTCCCTTTATTTATTTTCACGGCCAGTTTAACTGTTGCTCATTAACTAGTAACTACAGCAATTACTAACTAACTACTGTAGCTATTACTGCTGCTTATTAACTGCTGTAGTTATTAATAACTACACCAGTTAATAAGCAGCAGTGTCCAATTTAGGCGCCAGTCCCACTCAGTCGAAGCTCCCGCTCTCGCGGACCGCCTCGCTGGGAAAGAAGCCGAGCTACTCCGGGGACCCCAACCGGCAGTCGCCCTCCTACCGCGCCAGTCCCAAGCTGGAGATCGGCGCCTCAAGGCTCCCGCGCCTCGCGACCGTGGACGACGATTCTATGATGAGAGAGGATTCTCTTATGAGGGAAGATTCTGAAGAGACGAGAGGATACGCTCTGATATGAATGAATTGTTGAGTCATTCAGCTGAACAAACAATATTCTGTATTGTATCTTAGATATTAACTTAACTGGTTATCAAAATTGTACCATTATTACTGCTATAGAGAACTGAATGCAATACACTAATCAATAAATATCAGAAATAACTATGAGTTAGTTGGCTGAGAGAGCTGGAATTAAAGAGGGCCTAATCAGTTCCTGGGAGAGGAGGGGGAGAGGAGCAGCTCGGCGGCGTCCAGCTGTCGCAGCGCCTCCGAGACGCGCTCCAGTTCGCACCCGAACTTCCGGTGCGCCTCCGTCAGCAGCGAGAGCGGGTAGCGACTCTCGCTCCCCCCGGAGAGCCCCAGCGTCTCGGCGAGCTCCTGCTGCCGCCCGGGGGCCGGCTGTCCGCGCGGGGACGGCGGCTGCTGTCCCGCCTCCAGGTCCAGGGCGGCCAGGAGCGTCTCGCCCGCGGTGAGTCTCAGCTCGCAGGAGAAGGCCCCGGCGCTCTCGAAGAGCCTCTCCAGCTGGAAGATACTCCGCCGGTGTGTCTCCCCTAGCGTGGGCACGGCAGCGGCCTGCTTGCAGCTGCCGGTCACGCGGTATCCGAATTCAAGTTCCGCGAGGGCGAGAGAGCCGCGCTGCTCGCAGCAGAGAGAGAGCGGCTCCGACTCGCACAGGAACTGGGAGAGCCCCGGGGGCTCGCTCTCCAGGATCTTCGCGAACACGTCGTTGTAGTCGTTGTAGAGATACAGCGACAGGGCGGGGCGGGGCGAGGCGGCGCCGGTCAGGAAGCAGGCCAGTCTGAGTCGCTTGCAGACCGAGTAGGGCTCTCTATTAGGCCTGGCGCTGCGGGAGAGCCCCACCAGCTGCACCCACTGGAACACGAAGTGCGAGATCTCCAGGATGACGCAGTCGGGCTGCAGGTTAAACACAACCGGGCCAAGGATGGTGTTGTAGGAGAACATCTCCAGCTCCAAGTCTTCTTTGCAGACGTCGATGCGAACGTAGTTGAGTCCGTTCGGCGAGAACACGTCTCCGTACGCGAATATTAGCTGCACGTGGTAGTCCTCCACATCTGGGAATACAAACATAAACAACAACAACACAACAACAACAACAACAACAACAGCAAGTACCTAGGTTGAGACAGTGCGGCATGCGTATGCGGATGGGCTCCTGGAACTTGGCCCCCACGGGTCCGAACTGGAGCAGCGGGCTGCACACGTGCGCGGCGTATCCGTCCTCTCTCCGCTCCTCCAGGAACCCGGGGTCCGGCGAGACCTTGAAGTAGAACCCTTGGATCTGCCCCTCGGGAATCGCCCCCGCCGGCACCTCCACCTCGATGTGGCTCTCCCGGAAGCAGATGCGCCCCCCCAGACACCCAAACACCTTCTTAACAATGGCCCCGAAGCAGACCACCTCGCTGTCGTCGCTAGCGGCCGGCGTCTCGACGGAGAAGGTCCCCAGGCCCTCCCGGGCGGACCCGGACACTCGGATGCGACGCATCTTCCCGAGGGAGGGCAGTCTCTGTCGCAGCTCCAGGGCCAGGGCCAGGGGGGCCAGGGGGGGCGCGGGGCGCGGGCTCTTCGGGCGGAACTTGGGAGGGACGGGCGGCGGACACGGGTCGTAGGACTCATCGAATGACTTAGATTTCTGAGAGAGAACAGTTAGGCAATGCAGTCAAATGTATAGCGAGCTAACCTTAAAATCCATTTGCTCGTGTCCGTTGCCAGGCTTCTGCACAGTGGCGTACTCGGGGGCGGACAGTTCGTCCATTGAGTAGAACCTCGTCGGGGCGGGCGACGGGATAACCCCCTTCCCAGTTGAGAGAATTAATTCCTTCAGTTTCGAGAAGCTGCCTCCCCTGTCGCTCCACTGTACGTCCAGCGAGTCTGTCCCCTGATAGCTCCCGCTAGCTACCCCCCCTGTCTCCTCTGTGATAGGCTCAGTGGGGGCGGGGGGGGGCTGGCGGCGCTGCAGGACCGTGTAGTGGTTAGAGCGGATGAGGGAGGCCCTGAGAGGTAACATAACACCTTAGCTAACAAACAAACAAAGCGGTGCCTACCTGAACTCCATTTCCGCTATCCTGGGCGCCTGTCCCTCCCCTGAGTCGGGAGAGTTGCCCCTGTCCTCATCCTGGTTACGGGAGGGGAGGCTAGGCACGCTGCTCACGGCTAGCGTCCGGCTTCCCGCATTCACGTACACCTGCATGAGGAGGCTGCTGGGCATTAGGGGCTTGGGCGCGCTCTTCTGCGGATACACCACGTCCTCGCCGATCCCGAGGATCCGCTTTATCTGCGTGACCCAATCGAACATGATCTCCAGCTGCCCCGCGCTGAAGAAGTAGGTCCGGCCGGGCATAATGAGGTCGAATATGTTTGCGTACTTCTTAGTCTCGAGTCCGGCCTCCAGTCGCTGGGTCTGCTCCAGGTGTATGACCCCCAGAGGGACCGCGGCCCGAAAGCCCTCGTAGTACTCGAGAGACGCGTCCGCGCGGAGGACGAAGTAGCGGGTCTTCCAGCGCTTGAGGATGCTCTTGTTGAGCGGCGGCGACTTGACGAGGTACCCGCTCATGAGGATCTCCGGGAAGGGTTTCTGGTGGCACTCGGAGCAATGCACCAGGCCGCTGTGACTACACTTGTTAGCCATTCTGATATTGGGTTTCATAGAGTCTCTGAATATAGCAGCCAACTGGGATCAAGTTACACTCCATTCTACAGAGTATTTATAGGCCATTTCACTCCGTCACTATTCCAATCTTACGAAACAAACCATTCTCAGAACACTGATTCTATTGACGTAGGTGCTGTAACGAAAAATTCAAAAGTTAGTTGAGAATCGTTGCTAAAATTGCTAACAAAGCATTAGTAACAGACAAATCTAAATTTTAGCAAAATAAGATTTGCTAATACTATATTTTAGTTCCTAGTATGATGTGCAATAATATTATTATTGTGTCGCCTATACTATAGTATAGTGGCCCAGTTCTAATCTTACTAACAGTGGAATTGCTATATTCTCGCATTTTGCAAGAAATTTGGTTGCTATATGCGAAGTTGCTATTAGAGGAACAGAAATAACATTAAAAGCTCGCTTGGGAACTTAAATAAGTTGCTAATAGGGGAGTTGCTAATACACGAATTAATGATCTCAAAATACATATGTACACTTATGCAATTGCTACTAAAATAGTTACATTCTAAAAGGAACATTCCAACGAGCGTTAAACACACAACTAGTCGAATAAGCATATTGCTGCTATTGCTTCTCAGAAAGCTTATTGGTCAATTCGGTTCGCAGGGTGTTCAGCTCAGCTCGCAGTTTGGCGCTCTCCTCCTAAGAAATGTTAGCCATTCAATAGCGCCTGCAATAATACTCATAGGCATATGGCAATAATACTGAATATAGGCACAGGATTATACTCACCTCCAGTTTGGTGTCGAACTTGTTTATCGCGTTCTCCACGTTTTCTGCGGATTTCTTGGCCATGCCCCTGGCCTCATCGATAAGGTACTCCATGTCGTTAAGCCCGTGTCCCTGCTTCTTTATCACAGTCTCCATCTCTTCCATTTTCTCCTAAAACGTCAGATTAATATACCTACCATTAGCATAGCATAGCATAGCATAGCATAGCATATAGCATAGCATAGCATAGCATATAGCATAGGATAGCATAGCATAGCATATAGCATAGCATAGCATAGCATAGCATAGCATAGCACATAGCATAGCACATAGCATAGCATAGCATAGCATAGTACATAGCATAGCATAGCATGGTGGCTACTCACCAGAGGAGACTCGGGGGGGATGTCTGACACGGACTGCCCCTGTCCGGACTGCCCCCTCAGCTGTTCCAGGTCCCGGCTCTGCTCCTCCAGCAGCCGCAGCGCCGAGTCCACAGCCTGCTGCAGACGGGAGTTATCTGCCAACACGCGCACCAGCTCCCCAGCCTGAGACTAGAGTGTGAGTTATGAGTTATAATATAGAGCAGTTATAAGGAGGTATAATACAGAGCAGTTATTGCAATAGTAGATAACAGTTTATATCGAATGCAAATAAATAACAGTTATAATATAGCAGTTATAAGGAGGTATAATACAGAGCAGTTATTGCAATAGTTAATCCATAGTAGATAACTGTGCAGTTAATATGTATCGAATGCAAGAACTGCTTACTATAGTAGCGCAATATAAGTAAACTAAACTGCAACAAATCAAAAGTGTACGTACAATAAATGACGTCATAGGAAGTGTAATATACAGTGTGAGTCTTAAGCCACACACAAGGTAGCATAATTAACTTAAAAACGATATATCAACCTAATGGCCGTGTGACAAGTCATAACTAACTTTATTTGCGACCTATACAATAAATCATGAATATAGCAACTAAATTCTAACAGCTATTACAGGGAAGACAAAATAATTCTGATTAGCAATCAAATATACTACGTATTTAAAATAATAAATAATTAAATTTGACTATTTACAGAATAGATGTAAAGTGAAACGAAAAGAAGAGTTAAATCGAGAAAATTCTATTCAAACTAGTGTCAATAGAAATAGAAAATAGAGCGTTTAGTTAGATAATAAGAATTTCATTAATGTTCTAGATTAACAAAGTTGTGAGTCCCAAGTTAAGTGAAATAAGTATTTACAAACGAGTCTATTTATAGAATAAAAAAGATGTATAAATAGTAGTAAATATTTGAAAAAATAATAATAACATATTGCAAACAACAAAAATATGAATTCTTATTTTCCGAAATCAGAAGACGTTAAAGTAGAACAAAAGCTAATAGCTTGCAGGAGAATACTAACGGACGATTTCATGCTTAGACTCCCGTACTGCCAAGACCTGCTAGACCTCGTGGATAAGCACAAGGTATCCTTTAGAGTGAACCAAGCAGAGCTGACTGCCATCCTTGAGAGGAGCGGATTCTCGCCGGCAGAGCAGGCCTACATCCGGCGGATGAGACACCAGGGAAGGAACAATATGGCCGCTAAGCGCCTACGCGACAAGAAGAGGGAAATGGAATGTGGCGAAGAGCTGCATTTGGAGCAGCTGCGAGCGGAGAGAGATCGGCTCGAGAGAGAAAAGAGAGAATTGACAAAAGAAATAGAATCTTATAGAAGCTTTATAGATTGCTAATGCATGTTATCACTACTGTATTGTATTGCATAGGCTATTCACTTAAGCGCTGTCATCACTAGCAACAATTTACTGTATATTTATCGGCACAAATAAAACTATTTTCTATACTTTTCAATGTTTACAATTTGGTGGCAAACATTAGATTATTTGTAAGAATCATTGCCTAGATGCTCATAATCCTATTTTGAGCAAAATAGAACAGTTACACTCCAGTGATCAACTAATGTGTTTTATCATGACAATGTAATTATTATTGTACCGGCGCTTATTCGGGGAAATACGGTAATTATTTATAACATCAAACAAAAGTTCAAGAGTAAGCAAACCGTACAGCATTCTTGTGGTGTCAGGGGTTATTTACTGTTGTTGTTGTTGTTTACATTCCCCGTAAATATACAGTTATATTATAGTATAAACTGTATAAACAGAATATTAGGTAATTTACAGTTAATCTGTTCTAAAATTAGGAACGAATTAGCGCAAATAATCCAAATCTATTTTTAGAAAGAGGAGCACAAAATTACCAAATAATACAGCAATTACTAGCGCGTAATAACGTAACGAGGCACCTGTCAGATAACATTCCAATTGCAACCCCAGTAACTATGTACGCAGGCTTAGATGTTTATCAATTAAATCGAAAGTCTAATAGAAGAAATCTTTAATGCAATTTATATAAATAATTAATCTATAAAATGTAGAAATAATGTAGTGAATCCCGGTATAAGTAATAACGAAATGCTTGGGACCTGTAAATCCCTTAGTTATATCCGGATACTCATTATAACGGGAGTTCTCTGTATTTCATAGGAATAAACTATAATGGCATAATTTCGAGAAATATTTATTTCAGACAAAAAAGAATTTGCATTATTCTATACCAACGCTCCTTAGAAGTTTAAACAAATCCTATAAGAGTCCACCGGCAGAAAAGTGATTTTATACAAACAACACAATTTAACCCTGCATGCGTACAAAAATTATATTTAAAACTTACAGAAAGTTACAGTGTATCAATGTGTGACCAATAATTCCCTCACATGACACTCACAAGTATAAATTTGAAAATATACAATTTAGTAATTAGTAAAACTAGGATAATCCCAAAAGTGGTAAAAATTTAAAATGATTAAAATATAGTTTGCAGGATACATAGTGAAAGTTAGACAGATTTAGTATAAATAAAGACTTCTGAATATATGTTCATAAATAAACAAAATATATTAGGAATTTACACAAAATGTTAGCTCAATCACGTTTCGCACCACCCCAGACTTACATCACAGTTTCTCAATTATTTCAACACAAACTATTTGTCTCGAAACGTATTATAAGAGACGATTACTTCAAACTGCTAAGCCCCGGCACTGATATAATAGACATTCTCGACAAAGACAAGATATCATTTGAGGTCTCCCTTCCCGAGCTTAGCTCCATTCTGGAGGCGGGCGGGTACTCAAAGGGGGAGCAGGCCTACATCCGACGCATGCGCCACCAGGGCAGGAACAATGTGGCCGCGAAACGACTGAGAATAAAGAAACGGAGACAGGAGAGTCGGGAGGAAGAGTCGCTAAATAGCTTAGAGACTGAAAAGCAGAAGTTATTGGTAGAAATGCGACAGCTGCAATCCGAAATAGAATTCTACAAATCTCAAACAGAAATATATTTCCAATAGAATAGTTAGACAATTCACTTGATTTCAATCTAGTTTTTCAAATTTGTATTTTTTAGTCTAGTTTTTTGAATTTTGCATTTCAACCTAGTTTTTTGAATTTTGTATCCCATTTAGTATCCAATTTTTCTAGTCTAGTTTTCAAATTATGAAATATTAAACCTCATATCTCTCTTCCAATACTTAACATATTCCTGGCCCGCTAACCCCTGCAGTGCACAATGGCTGCTCTGTAGTTAGTCACGCGGGCGCTGAGCTAAACTCAGCTCAACTCGAGTCGGGCACGGGTCTGTGCTATTAATAGAATGTGATTAGATAGCGAGTGAGGAGAGAAATAGAGACGCATGCACTAACTCAATAAGAAAGTTAATTGGAATTCCACTAATCCTATAATACCAAATAGGATCCTAGGGCAAATAAGAGAGTGAAAGATAATGCAATATTCCCAATAAAGAGACACTGAGGCTAATCAGGAAATAAATACTTTCATTAGTGCTGTGAGCAGAAATAGAGACACGAGTTAATTAATTAATTAGAATTAAATCAAACTATCATGAACATATTTGTACAATAGTAAATTTAACTATTGTCTGTTGCCATATTTAAGTAGTATCCAATATAAATATTTATCATTTGTTGACCTTTTCTGGACATCATAGAACTGTCACATGGATACTAATACGTAATATAAAATCCCCATACGTCTACAACACTTATAATATCACTATGAGAATCGTAGATTCGTATTATCGCTCACAATATGGCAGTCAGCAGAGATTTGACCCCAGGAAATACAGATTATTGTTCAGTAGCATTTTCAAATGAGCGGAATTTGTTGACAATTCACTTTTGTTTATACCAAATTCAGTAATATAATTTGTTGTTTAACAAGAATACAGAGTGCAAATTGTTTCAGGAAACGCATACGAACTCAATTATACAAAAATAGAAATAAAATTTCTGTAAAATAAATACAAGCACGAGATATCGGGTAGCTCAGTGATTAAATATTTTTCCAACAAACACTTAATTATCCGATTTGTAGCTAACAGCCATTAATTAATTAATTAAACTTCGGTAAAGCACCACAAACACTGGAAATATCATATACCAAGAATTGTAATTAAAATAGAATAAAGTCTCAAGTTCTCAAATTAGAAAAGTCCACAAATGTCTCTAATAATTATCCCACAATAGCTATAATTAGATTGTATCGCGTTACAGTCATAAGATAGCTTAAATGGGAACTGGATACATCAAATGTAACTGAAACCGATTGAGATACAAATATATAATTACACTCAAACCTCCCATATCCGGCCTATGGTCCGGGGGTGCCCGTAACTTTTCATACTTATCAGAATTTTAGAATTAAGGTCAACGAAAGTGTAACGAAGTCCGTTTTAACAAAAAACGTCAGAAATTAGCTAACAACAGCAAACAGATTATAAACAGCATTCTTCCAATTAGTGGGCTTAAATTAAACCTGTCTGATTGGTCAGTTCTTGGAAAGCAATTCTGCAAAAACAAATAATATTCTCATTCAGCAAACACAACTCCTTATAAGGAGTTAGCTAAATTAATTAATATCTGCAAGAAACGTGTTCGTTTTATAAACTAAGTTACGCATGTGTACAACTTGAGTGCAAGTACAGTTAAGCAGAAAGGTTGCAAACCGGTTAAACTCTTATAAGAGTGAAATCAGAAATAGCGGGGTGGTAACAGGTCAAACCAAACATGCAACTCATCAGAAAACTGGTAGCAAACTGTTTGTTTGCGGACACAAACATCAACCAACCTGGCACAGAATGTTTGAACTAAGAACGCTAATTAGCTGAGTATACAACATACACTAAATAGCTGTACAGTTTACGTATAAAGTATACACTATTACCTGAGTATATTAGCTGAGTATACACTAAGCATACCAGACTACAGTACAAGGACTAATTAACTAAGGTCGCAACACTAGCTATACACTAAATTATATAGACAGTATAAGTATACACTGTTATACACTACTAAATGCTACACAACTAATTAGCTACAATGCTACACTACTAGACAGTATTACTACTAATGCTACACTACTATACTACACTACTAATTAGCTACTAACTAGCTACACTACTATACTACACTACTAGCTAGCTAGCTACTACACTACTATACTACTAATTAGCTAGCTACTACTATACTACACTACTAGCTAGCTAGCTACTACACTACTATACTACTAATTAGCTAGCTACTACTATACTACACTACTAGCTAGCTAGCTACTACTATGCTATAGGTATAGCTACATATAACGTACCTCGCACTTCTGTCCCAGCTCTGCGCTCTCTGCCCTCAGCACCAGGAGGTCTGACTGCGCGGTCTGCAGCTGCTCCTGGTTCCGCTGTATCTCCGTCTGTGCGCCCTGCTGCCGTCTGTCCACGTCCATGGTGCTGTCCGACACAGATTGCAGCTGCGCCGCCGTCTCCTCCATGCGGTCCAGCAGCAGCCCCACCTCCTCGCCTAGCATTCCAGAGCAGCTTACATAGCAACCACAGCAGTATAGCAATAGTATACAGGGAATTATAGGCGCGCGAGACGCTACTTTGGAGCATTAATTTGGAAAATATTAATTTAGGAGCGAGAAAATTTGGTATCATACCGTAACATTAATTTGTGATTTGGCGTATTAAAATTGGATCAGACCAGGATTAGGAGCGTATTTACAAATGCTTGTATAACACTCTGCTCTTACAGTATTATCATGGGACTTAACCACATTACCCCTAGTTACGGGTTGGCGCTAAGGCATGCACTCACTTGTCTTCTGCATGTACTCCAGCTGCAGGGGCTCCAGAGTGGGGTCGGAGGAGGTCCCCAGAGAGTCCAGCTTATCTGCCAGCTGCGCGAGGCCCAGCTCGCAGCCTCGGTACTTCTCTGAGAGCTCAGCGCTCAGGTCAGCCACCTTAACCTGTAGGAAGATAATACACCTATTGTAATGGCGTAATGGTATTGTATAATGCAATGTTATTGCATTAAGCCTTGCAGCTGGAGAACTCGTGCTAGAAAGTAACTCTGGAATTAAGGAATTAATAGCATTCTCATGTAGAATCAGCAATTTGCAAGCAATTAGGATTGTCGATATAATCTGAGTTAATGTGCTAATCATACCATGTATACTAGAATTAAGAAATTAGTTTTCAACTAACTTTAATAGATACAATCGTGCATAAATTGTGAACATTCTAATGCTACCACTATCTCTGGCTAGTTAGTAGAATACTGCACTCGGTACTGTTGTATGACGGTTTACTTACCATGACAGTTTACTTACCTCTATTAATATAACAATAATTAACCATGGATACTTTCTATCCATGACGGTTTACTTACCGTCTTTGCAATGGCTTCACACTTTATACTTTCTATTACACATCTACACTTATAAGGATTCATATCTCAAATTCTAATTGGAAAATGTCATTATTGCCCAAAATATCTAAGCTATTATGGAAATTATTAAATGCTATGTTCAAATTATGAAAAGTAAATTAGAATTTGAGATGTGAATCCTTATAAGTGTAGATGCGTAATAGAAAGTATAAAGTGTGAAGCCATTGCAAAGACGGTAAGTAAACCGTCATGGATAGAAAGTATCCATGGTTAATAATTGTTATATTAATAGAGGTAAGTAAACTGTCATGGTAAGTAAACCGTCATACAACAGTACAATGGTTATCCTACCTCTATGAGAGCTGTATAACCATGGATATCCTACCTCTATGAGAGCTGTATAACCATGGATATCCTACCTCTATGAGAGCTGTATAACCATGGATATCCTACCTCTATAAGAGCTGTATAACCATGGATATCCTACCTCTATAACTAGCTGTATAACCATGGATATCCTACCTCTATGAGAGCTGTATAACCATGGATATCCTACCTCTATGAGAGCTGTATAACCATGGATATCCTACCTCTATGAGAGCTGTATAACCATGGATATCCTACCTCTATGAGAGCTGTATAACCATGGATATCCTACCTCTATAAGAGCTGTATAACCATGGATATCCTACCTCTATAACTAGCTGTATAACCATGGATATCCTACCTCTATAACTAGCTGTATAACCATGGATATCCTACCTCTATGAGAGCTGTATAACCATGGATGCCTACCTCTATGAGAGCTGTATAACCATGGATATCCTACCTCTATAAGAGCAGAATAACCATGGATATCCTACCTCTATGAGAGCTGAATAACCATGGATATCCTACCTCTATGAGAGCTGTATAACCATGGATATCCTACCTCTATAAGAGCTGTATAACCATGGATATCCTACCTCTATAAGAGCAGAATAACCATGGATATTCTACCTCTATGAGAGCTGAATAACCATGGATATCCTACCTCTATAAGAGCTGTATAACCATGGATATCCTACCTCTATAAGAGCAGAATAACCATGGATATTCTACCTCTATGAGAGCTGAATAACCATGGATATCCTACCTCTATAACTAGCAGAATAACCATGGATATCCTACCTCTATAAGAGCTGTATAACCATGGATATCCTACCTCTATAAGAGCAGAATAACCATGGATATTCTACCTCTATGAGAGCTGAATAACCATGGATATCCTACCTCTATAACTAGCAGAATAACCATGGATATCCTACCTCTATAACTAGCTGAATAACCATGGATATCCTACCTCTATAACTAGCTGAATAACCATGGATGCCTACCTCTATAAGAGCAGTATAACCATGGATATCCTACCTCTATAAGAGCAGAATAACCATGGATATCCTACCTCTATGATGAGCTGTATCTTCGCGTCTATCTCATTTGAGAGCGTGTTCTGCATCAGCTCCAAATCGTCCCGCATTCCCGTCTGCGCGTCCCGTAGCAGAGACAGCTCGCCCCTGGCCTCAGTCAGCTGATCCCTCAGCCCCGACACCTCCCCCTCGGCGCGGCGGCCCCTACTCAGCCCCGCCTGCACCTCCTCTCTCAGAGAGGTCAGCTTGCTGTCCACCGACTCCTGACCCTCTCTGCTTGCAACCTGTGTGCAGCCAGTAGGTTAATGCGCTGCTATAGTGCTACTGGACCACGGATATACCTCTAGCTTAAGCAGGAGACCCTCCTCCATAGAGTCGAGGCGGCCCTGCGTGGTCTTCTTGTCCTGGCCGGAATCTTCTAGAATAGTCTCCGTCTTGGTGCGATGCTCCTGGATGTCCTTACTTAGAGTGCTCTGCATCTAGCAACCGGTAGGGACGATAGGAATGCAGGGGGTTGCCATACAACACCTTACCTCTTGCATTCGGACCTCAAAGTCCTGAGACAGCTTCCGAGTTATGTCCGACTTCTCAGTTTCCTTAATCGACAGCTGTTCCTGGTGACTCACACTCAAATCAGAAATCCTTTGTTCGAAATCCTGTCGCACTCGAGCCTGCTCCTCCTACAAACAACATTTGTGTTAAGTGTTGTTGTTGTTGTTGTTGTTGTTGTTGTTGTTGTTGTGTTGTTGTTGTTGTTGTTGTTGTGTTGTTGTTGTTGTTGTTGTTGTTGTTGTGTTGTTGTTGTTGTTGTTGTTGTTGTTGTTGTTGTTGTTGTTGTTGTTGTTGTTGTTGTTGTGTTGTGTTGTGTGTTCTTATTGTGTTGTTGTTGTTGTGATAATTATACTATTGTTGTTATGTGTTGTGTAGTGTTTTGTTGTTGTTGTTATCGTGTGTTGTTGTTCTGTTGTTGTTTACCTTTACAGAGGTGTCGATGCTCCCACTCATGCGCTCCATTCGCTGCACCTGTGTCTGTATGAGAGCCTCCTGCGCCTTTATCTGCTCGAAGAACTGCTTCTGATTCTCGGAGACCCTGTTCTCCAGCAAGGTCTTCATGAGGGCCTCCAGCTGCGCCCGCGCGCGCTCCTCCTCGGAGAGTCGCGCCTCCAGCTGCTCCTTGGTCGCCAGCAGCTGTTCCGACAACTTCCGGTCCGATGCCTCCGTCTAAGGGACACTAGTCATACCCTGGCAACCGGGGAGGGCGATAGGAATGCTAACCTGTTTGGCCTCCTGCATGACGGTTTGCACTCTGGCGATCTCCTCCAGGAGAGCCCGCTTCTCTCTCTGCACTGAGTCACGCACTTCCTGTTAGACAGGTAACCAGATATCCATGGTTAGGACTCGTAACCAGATATCCATGGTTGCTACGCTCTTACCTGAGTTTCCTTCTTTCTGTCCTCCAGCTCCTCCCGCACCAGGGACGCAGACACGGAGTTCTGGTCCATTATCTGCGAGACTCGCTTCTCGAACTCTCCCTTATCTCTGCTCCCCTCCGTCACCTTGCTGCTCACCAGTCGCTCCATCTCGCCGCGGTCCACCTACACAATCCATGGTATTATTAATACAACATAATACATGGTATTACAGTAGATGTCGGATATAAGCACACCGGTTATAAGAACATATCGGATATAAGAACACTAGTTGGAAAACGGTTGCCATATACCCTGTATTATTTATGTCGGTTATAAGCACATTAAGTGCAGTTCCCGACGATGTGCTTATAACCGGCATCCACTGTATAACACACATGTAATCCATGGTCCGGTCAGTAGCTACCTGCAGCGAGCTGGTCAGCTTCCTGTCGAGCTGTCCGTACTCGGTCCTGGCTCTCTCTGAGCTGGTCTCCTGCTCCCGGATCAGCTGTTCGATGCGCTGCGCCTGCGAGCTGAGCATCTGGTCCAACAGCTGATACTTCTCCCTGGTCCGCTGCTCCACGCGGTCCGCCAGCGTATCCTCGAGTCTCTCTCTCTCCTCCTTGTCCCGCTTCACCTACAAACGCATCATATCCATGGTTAGCCTGCACAGTTCCCTGTGTATAGTCACCTCTGTGTCAATCTCTACGAAGGAGCGTCGCAGCTGCTGCTTGTCCTGCTGGTATTGAGTGACGGAGGATTCCAGATCCGAAATCTTAGACTTGTCTTGTTGCATCAGCTGTTCCAGAAGATAGAATTTGTGCGACAATTCCTCGAACTGCTCCTGGGTCACTATAGCACGCGTGACAACCAACCTGTCGTATGGAATGCAGCCTTATTACTCACCCATTTTCTTGGGATGAACCTCGATCTCGTCGGTCCCGTCTCGGGGCACCAGGCCCTGGCCCTGCGTGTCTTTTGAAGACTTCCCTCCCATCGCTTGCTAGCACAAACACAAACACAAGGAATGGGATTAGGCACAAGTTTATAATTATAGAGCCAACAAACAATTTCCCAACGAGTTAGTACAAACTGCAAAGTAAGAATAATGTTAGAAGCAAACTGCTGCTAACTAGCATAAATAGGAGAGTAGTGAGACCTCGGATTAGTGGTAATTATATTCCCAACAAGTTAGCAATAAGAGATTATTAATTAATAGCCATTGCATGCATTTTATATCCTTGTTCACTTATCTGGATTGAATTAATTGTTACAAGCTGTTTGTACCGTGCTAATGTTTTCTTATTTCCGCTTTACTCTAATGGGATAGAGCGCGTACGAACAATTCATACAATTTGTAATTATACTAACGAGATGGCCTGTAACTAAAGTATTTTCAAAACTCATGGTTAGTAACCTAAGTTGATTCTGTTAGAATTTATAAGTTATACTCCTTGACATGTCTGCATAGATAGTGGATATGCTATGAGCTCACTGGGAGTAAACAGTTTTGCTCTGACCTGGTCTGACATATCATTATTCTAGAACTATCACGCCCTGCCTATAATTATCACTACGTAAGCAACACAGCAACTATTTTGGAAATAGCTAACGGGCAGTTTCCTAAGGGTAGGAAAGTTATCACACACGTATTGCAGCCGTTATATCAGAGAAATACTAGTTGCTATCGTCTTTAGACATTTGGGGAAATAGTACTTTGTAACATCTGTAAACCGCGTCTCGGGACACAGCCCAAACTCACTAGGGCAGCGATTCCCAACCTTTTTCAACCGTATAGCAAATATTATACATTCTGTGGATCCCGTCCCATTGACCGCAATATACCTTGTGGACCCCAGGTTGGGAACCACTGCACTAGGGTATCTGGTCTCTATACAAGTTATGTGCCCAAACGCGCTTACACGGAATGTTTGAATCATTCCAGCCATAAATTGGGATTTACTCTCTGGTAAATTACAGTAAATACCGGATATAAGAACATTATATTGGAAAACGGTTTCCATATACCCTGTATAATTTATACCGGTTATAAGAACACTATATGCAGCAGTTCCCGACGATGTTATTATTACCGGTATCCAGTGTATACGACTAATAATTGCCATCTATGTAACGGAGTCTCAGCTATCTAGCTGTCCGCTAGTTTTTAGGGCAATTGACAAATGCATTATTGTAGGACATACCTAATTTCCGGAACAGGACGGTATGGAACGGTACCATTCCGGAAAATCAAAGTACCTAAATTACGGAATTGCGCGGAACGGTTCCGGAAAATATGAATACCTAATTTCCGGAACGTAATTATTCCGGAAATTCAAATGCCTATTTACCGGAATTTTCGATTCCGGAATTTGTAAATGCCTAATTTCCGGAACAAAATTATTCCGGAAATTTAATTGCCTATTTTCCGGAATTTTCGATTCCGTTAATTTTGATCCCTAATTTCCAGAACAAAGATACCTCCTTTCAGTTAAACCTCGATCGAAAGATATGTGCAATCCCGTGGATACCCTAACGAGACCCCGAGTAAACCAAAATAGTGATTCCAATTGCCAACCTTCCTTTCCCGTCTAAAATTCCTTTTTTGTTCCTTTACCCCCGGCCCTAAATCACTAGCGTTTCAGGGCCGGCTTAGTCCGAAATCGCTAAATGTAGGGATCAAACCAGTGATATGTACTAGACCTCTGCGCGGGGCGGGTTAATAAATGCGGGTTGCGGGTCAAAGGATCTGAATATTTTGTGGGGCGGGGCGGGGGCGGTACCCGCATACGACCCACACAGAGACCCTTTAAAACTATTATATTATTATTGGAGGAAGTCATAGTAACTAAGTGTCCTACTCAGGAAGGAGGGCAGTGATACAATGTGCATTTAACAATGAGAGTAATCATTAAAAATGTTGCAAGTCCCTAAACACCAAGTATGTTAAGTGACACGTGTTGGATGTGTAGACTGTAGACAAGGTGGTATAGTTAGGGATACCAGGGTTTCTTTAGACATTGACCAAAGCGATGGAAAAATTATGGTTTCCAGGAATAAGGGATGGCGAGGATGTGACCGCGCGCGGAAGCACGCTGTAAGGTAGGGGCTGCAAGGGATGGCGAGAGCCATCCTACGCCATCCCCTAAATGAAGCCCTGGATCCGTTATTTACAATGTTAATTTAGCTACTTGAGCTGGTATACATCAACTAAGAATGATTAGACTATAACAATATACTCACTCTATACAAAACTCGGGATCCCTAAATCGCTATTGATTTAGGGCACCACAAGAACACAATAGGTTAGCTATTTCGGCCCCTGGGTCCCTAAACGCGCTTACGCCAGTTTGTTTCAATTTATCTTCATAATTTAGCACATTTAGTACAAATAGTATATCAGGATGCAAGACCAAATGTTTCTAAAGTCTATAATAACCTATACCTTGGGGGGGCTACCCCGTTCCGTAATTTAGGTACTTAGATTTCCCGGAATGGTACCGTTCCGTAATTTAGGTACTTTAATTTTCCGGAATGGTACCGTTCCATACCGTCCCGTTCCGGAAATTAGGTATGTCCATTATTGTAGCATTACAAACAGCAGCTATCTTATAAGCACTCATTTCTTGTATTAGTTCCTAACTACTCGTGTCCCCGCTCTCACTAGAGGGTCGGACGCGAGTAGTCTGGGAGGCCTCCTCCGCGGACGGGTGCCCCCCCACTGGCACCTGCCTAGGCGGGTGGTGGCGTGGGTGCATTGAGGCGGCCCGCGTCGGAGACCAGAAAGGGGTAAGGGGGTTCAAATGTGTCCGCAGTCGCACCACTTAAAAGTGGCACGAAAGCAGAAGCCTAGACACGCAGAGCTGTCAAGGCGTTCACAAATGTCACCTCTTAATTTTAACATGGAACAGTATCGAAGTATGCATAAGAAGATATAGCTATTAGCCTTAGAAGAGTAACAACAGAATCGGATTATACTAGAGTTCAGTCTATTTATACTCTATCAGCAAGGCCTACTGGGATACAAGTTTGATTAGTTTCAGAAAGCATAGACTGCATATATTTCGTAGCATAGGTAATTGATAAGTTGATATGAATAGAATCTAGTGTTCAGACAAACAAACCACAACGTTTGTATGCACATCATAACTATACCCAGTTTCATATTATTGAATGTGTTTCCTAACTTTGTTAGAGTTTATTCTGTCTATGGCAATATTTCCCATTTTCGCTACAAAGTAAATATACTATACAGTGGATACCATTTATAAGAATATCGTCGGGAGCATAAATTATAGGGGTATATGGCAACCGTTTTCTAGTAGAATGTAGTTATATCAATATGTTCTTATAGCTGGCATACATTATATAGGGGCATATTAGGGGGTATATGGCAACCGTGTTCTAGAATGTTCTTACCCCCCAGTATACTCTAGCTATGTTAATATCTCCGTGCAGCGGTCTGCTGCTGCTGGTGTTCCTGTCGGTCTGTCGCTGCTTCTATCTTCCCGGCCTAGCGCCCACCAACTTCTGTAAGGTCAGAGCCGAGGGGGAGACCTGTCAGACTAAGCTCACGATATTTGCTAACAAACTGGACTCCGCTAAATCCATTCTCTCCTACGACTACACTTCCTTCGACTTCTGTCCGGTCGACCCCGCCATCTCCACCTCGGAAAACCTAGGCCAGGTAAGTTAGTTAGTTCTTATTAGTTAGTTCCTATTTAGTTAGTTCCAATTAGTTAGAGAGTGGCATTACTTATCAAACTGGAATATTTGGCGGATTGGGAATATAAACCGCATTTGCACTTAGCTAAATATCGATTCCAAACGAGTATAACGAATTTATAATGTCCGATCTAGTATTGACTATCTATCTATTGACTATCTATCTATCGACTATCTATTCACTATCTATCGACTGTCTATATCTGCATACATTTTCAGTGCTATACAGGTGTTGTATGGCACTCGTCTGCACGCACTCACCATGGATATCAACTTTCTGTCCCCGGAGCGGCGGCGGCTGCTGTGCACCAAGAAGTACTCCGCTTGGACGGGAGAGCTCTCCTTCCTGGTGCGGGGCATCCAGCAGCACTACGCGCACCAGTGGGTAGCGGACAACCTCCCGGTGACCCTCTGCGAGATCGGGGAGGGGCCCGAGGCGCACTGCATTAAGAACTTCCCCATAGGATGCTACCACGAGTCAGATATCATAAGTGAGTATAGTCAGATACGCACTGTAACTAACAGGGTTATAGGTTTATAGGTGATAAGGTGCCAATGTGTGATTCCATTAGATGCAGGGTGTCTGGTAAGATTTTCTTGCCAAGAAATTCCTGAATAATTATAACCCCTGTTTGGGTTCCTACATATTTTACTTCTTTCAAATAATTCCGCATCACTGCATCATTATGGCTAACACATTTAGGGTAGCGTAAATATATATTTCCATAATAAAGTGCCTTACCAGAATACCCTATATAACCCTGTGTTACTGCAATCAGTGTCATTACACATAGCATTACACACAGCAGCACGCTTATTATTCCCGTATGCTAGACACGTGTGTGTTCCCCACGGAGACGGGAGAGGTGTACCTGTACAACCACTTTATTCTGACGGTTCACTTCAGCGAGGAGACCGGGGTGTTCTCCCCGGGCAAGCGGATCGTAAAGGTGCGAATAATCTATTTATAGACTGGCATGACTGGTGTTTAGGTAGACGTGTTTCCGCTCAGCTGCAAGAAGCCGGAAGGGGACTGCTCCTCCGATTCGGACCCTCTCATCCTCCCCGCGAACGAGGCAGAGATGAAAAAGGTAATTACGTTCCTAATAGCTAGCTAGTCAGTCCCAAGCGAGCATTTATGTTAATTCTGTTCATAATAACAGGCAAATTTCGTGCAAAATGCAACTTGCTATTACAGTTCTATACTATAGTGAAACCCCGGAATTATAGTGACTCTTGGGACCGATAAAATAGCCATAATTGTGAAATAAATTATTGTTAATATGTACATGTACTGTACATGGGCGTCAGAAGGGGGAGGCACGTGCCCCCCACAAAAATCTCGGTGCCCCCCTCATCTGTGCATCCCCTCGCCTGTGCCCCCTTCCCCTGTCCAAATAGATGAAATAACAACACCAATGATCACATGAGTTCAAATGTCATGATACCACTGCTCTTATCCGAAGTGAAACTATCAAAAAAGACATAAAATCACGTTGGGTTTTATACTACTAAGAATTAGCTTTTTGTCTGTGCCCCCTCTAAATTCTGAATGCCCCCTCCCCGATTTCACGCTTCCGACGCCCCTGGTACTGTATACCACTATACTATACTATCCTATACCACTATACTATACTATACTATACCACTATACTATACTATACCACTGTTACATACTAATGTTACCCCTCAGATGGGCTCGCTGGAGATTCCCTACACGTACAGCGTAGAGTTCAAGAAGGCTACCACTCACTGGGCCTCGCGCTGGGACTACCTGCTCAACTCCACCAAGTCGCAGTCCCGCATCCAGTGGCTCTCCCTCGTTAACTCTGTCGTTATAGCCGCGTTCCTATCAGGTACATAGCGTATTATACTATAGGCTACCCATACAGTGGCTCTCCCTAGTTAACTCTGTCGTTATAGCCGCGTTCCTATCAGGTACTTATAAGTTGATTAATACGCGTATCATACGTATAATTACCCGCCCTGTGTAGGCCTGGTGGCTATCATATTGGTCCGGGCCCTGAGACGGGACCTGGCCCTATGGCCGCATTCCTATTGACTACTCCGGTTGCTATATCTCTAGGTCTGGTGGCTATCATATTGGTCCGGGACCTGGCCCTATAGCTGCATTCCTATTGACTACTCCGGTTGCTATATCTCTAGGTCTGGTGGCTATCATATTGGTCCGGGCCCTGAGACGGGACCTGGCCCTATGGCCGCATTCCTATTGACTACTCCGGTTGCTATATCTCTAGGTCTGGCAGGGGCGTAGCCAGGGTGGTCACTAGGGGGGTTTCCAAACAGCTTACTAGTACAGTCGACTCTGTACACTTAGACTACTGTTACGTATATCTAAGAGGTTTAGGGGGGTTTCCGGGCAACGGGAAACCCCCCCTGCCTACGCCCCTGTCTGGTGGCTATCATATTGGTCCGGGCCCTGAGACGGGACCTGGCCCTATGGCCGCATTCCTATTGACTACTCCGGTTGCTATATCTCTAGGTCTGGTGGCTATCATATTGGTCCGGGCCCTGAGACGGGACCTGGCCCTATAGCCGCATTCCTATTGACTACTCCGGTTGCTATATCTCTAGGTCTGGTGGCTATCATATTGGTCCGGGCCCTCAGGAGGGACCTGGCCCTATGGCCGCATTCCTATTGACTACTCCGGTTGCTATATCTCTAGGTCTGGTGGCTATCATATTGGTCCGGGCCCTCAGGAGGGACCTGGCCCTATAGCCGCATTCCTATTGACTACTCCGGTTGCTATATCTCTAGGTCTGGTGGCTATCATATTGGTCCGGGCCCTGAGACGGGACCTGGCCCTATAGCCGCATTCCTATTGACTACTCCGGTTGCTATATCTCTAGGTCTGGTGGCTATCATATTGGTCTGGGCCCTGAGACGGGACCTGGCCCTATGGCCGCATTCCTATTGACTACTCCGGTTGCTATATCTCTAGGTCTGGTGGCTATCATATTGGTCCGGGCCCTGAGACGGGACCTGGCCCTATGGCCGCATTCCTATTGACTACTCCGGTTGCTATATCTCTAGGTCTGGTGGCTATCATATTGGTCCGGGCCCTGAGACGGGACCTGGCCCTATGGCCGCATTCCTATTGACTACTCCGGTTGCTATATCTCTAGGTCTGGTGGCTATCATATTGGTCCGGGCCCTGAGACGGGACCTGGCCCTATAGCCGCATTCCTATTGACTACTCCGGTTGCTATATCTCTAGGTCTGGTGGCTATAATCCTGGTCCGGGCCCTGAGACGGGACCTGGCCCTATGGCCGCATTCCTATTGACTACTCCGGTTGCTATATCTCTAGGTCTGGTGGCTATAATCCTGGTGCGGGCCCTCAGGAGGGACCTGGCCCTATAGCTGCATTCCTATTGACTACTCCGGTTGCTATATCTCTAGGTCTGGTGGCTATAATCCTGATCCGGGCCCTCAGGAGGGACCTGGCCCTATAGCCGCATTCCTATTGACTACTCCGGTTGCTATATCTCTAGGTCTGGTGGCTATCATATTGGTCCGGGCCCTGAGACGGGACCTGGCCCTATAGCCGCATTCCTATTGACTACTCCGGTTGCTATATCTCTAGGTCTGGTGGCTATCATATTGGTCCGGGCCCTGAGACGGGACCTGGCCCTATAGCCGCATTCCTATTGACTACTCCGGTTGCTATACTCTAGGTCTGGTGGCTATCATATTGATCCGGGCCCTCAGGAGGGACCTGGCCCTATGGCCGCATTCCTATTGACTACTCCGGTTGCTATATCTCTAGGTCTGGTGGCTATAATCCTGATCCGGGCCCTCAGGAGGGACCTGGCCCTATAGCTGCATTCCTATTGACTACTCCGGTTGCTATACTCTAGGTCTGGTGGCTATCATATTGGTCCGGGCCCTCAGGAGGGACCTGGCCCTATGGCCGCATTCCTATTGACTACTCCGGTTGCTATATCTCTAGGTCTGGTGGCTATAATCCTGATCCGGGCCCTCAGGAGGGACCTGGCCCGCTACAACCGGGACTCCCAACAGGACGACATCCAGGAGGAGTACGGATGGAAGCTGGTGCACGGAGACGTGTTCCGGGCTCCGCCCAGCTGTCTGCTGCTCAGCGTGCTCGTGGGGAACGGGCTACAGCTGGTCCTCATGGCCGTATTCACACTTGTAGCGGCCTGTCTCGGGTTCCTGTCCCCCGCCAATAGGGGGTACCTAATCACCACGCTAGTAGGCACATACATACTCCTGGGTACGTATTAGTATAACTTATAACTTATTATCATAACTTATCATAACTTATATAACTTATATAACTATTAATAATTATATAACTTATCTAACTTATCATAACTTATAATTAACATAACTTATTTCTGTTCCTCTAATAGCAACTTCGCCTATTAGCAACAAAATTTCATGCGAAATGCGAGTTGCTAATACAGCAATTCCACTGTATTAGTGATACAATCTTTTGCAAGAAATTCCAACTTTTCTTATTATTTTTATCTGAAAAGAATGGGTTAGAAGAAACCGCTTTCAACTCTATGGACATTGTATCATACCAGGATTAGGAGCCTATTTATATATGGCTGTATAACACTCTCTATATACTACAGTACTATTCCCTGCATAATACTATACTCTCTATATACTACAGTACTATTCCCTGCATAATACTATTCGCTGTATAGGCATGGCTTCTGGCTACACGGCCGCGCGGCTCTACAAGACGTTCGGAGGCGTCAAGTGGAAGTTGTGTCTCTCTCTCTCCGCCCTGCTGCTCCCGGGGCTCGTGTTCGGGACCGTGTTCTCGCTTAACCTGGTGTTCTGGATATACGGCTCCTCCGCCGCTATTCCCTTCCTGACCCTCCTCTCCCTGCTCTCCCTATGGCTGGGGGTGTCCGCACCTCTCAACTTCCTAGGTTAGTTAGCCACTCTCTCCTGTGTAAGGAGTGTAGCAATAGTGATACTGTGTTTCATGCAGACATTTGGCAAGGGGGAAGTATAGTTTTGGGAATGTATCTTAAAAACTTTAGCTATATGATCAATGTATTTTTGCAAAATTCCAAGGGGGTAATCTGTGTAATGTGTGTAGGGAGCATGGTGTAATGTGTGTATAGTTAACATGTCTATTAGGGGGCATGCTATAACTACTCTTATGTGTCTATTAGGATGCATGGTATAACTATTATGTCTATTAGGAGGCATGGTATATAACTATTAACTTGTATGTAGGGGGCATGCTATACTATTGTCTATAGGAGGCATGTTATAACTACTCTTGTGTATATAGGAGGCATGTTATAACTACTCTTGTGTATATAGGAGGCATGTTATAACTATAAACTTGTGTCTATAGGAGGCATGGTATATAACTATTAACTTGTATGTAGGGGGCATGCTATAACTACTATTGTCTATTAGGAGGCATGGTATATAACTATTAACTTGTATGTAGGGGGCATGCTATAACTACTATTGTCTATAGGAGGCATGGTATATAACTATTAACTTGTGTGTAGGGGGCATGTTATACTATTGTCTATAGGAGGCATGGTATATAACTATTAACTTGTATGTAGGGGGCATGTTAATATGATGTTATACTATTATATGTGATAGGAGGCATGCTATAACTGTATTAACATGTGATAGGAGGCATGGTATATAACTATTAACTTGTATGTAGGGGGCATGCTATAACTACTATTGTCTATAGGAGGCATGGTATATAACTATTAACTTGTATGTAGGGGGCATGATATACTATTATATGTGTAGGAGGCATGCTATAACTGTATTAACATGTGATAGGAGGCATGGTATATAACTATTAACTTGTATGTAGGGGGCATGCTATAACTACTATTGTCTATAGGAGGCATGGTATATAACTATTAACTTGTATGTAGGGGGCATGATATACTATTATATGTGTAGGAGGCATGCTATAACTGTATTAACATGTGATAGGAGGCATGGTATATAACTATTAACTTGTATGTAGGGGGCATGTTATAACTACTATTGTCTATAGGAGGCATGGTATAACTATAAACTTGTGTATTAGGAGGCATGTTATAACTATTAACTTGTATGTAGGGGGCATGTTATAACTACTATTGTCTATAGGAGGCATGGTATAACTATAAACTTGTGTATTAGGAGGCATGTTATAACTATTAACTTGTCTATTAGGAGGCATGGTTGGCTTCAAGCAGGCGGAGATCGACTTCCCGGTGCGGGTCAACAAGATCCCTCGCGGCATTCCGCACCAAACCTTCTTCTCCAAGTCTCTGTTCGGAATCGTGGTTGGGGGCGGGCTGCCCTTCGGGTGCATATTCCTGCAAATGTTCTTCATTCTCAACTCCATTTGGGGGCACGCCACGTACTACATGTTCGGGTTTCTGTTCCTTGTGTTGCTACTCTTGCTGATCATATGCAGTCTTAACACCATTCTGCTATCCTACTTCCATCTCTGCTCAGAGAACTACAGCTGGCAGTGGCGCGCGTTCGCTAACTCCGCGGCCATAGGCCTATACGTGCTGGGGTACTCATTCTACTTCTACCTGACCAAGCTATCCATAGAGGGCATAACCAACCTGGTGCTGTTCTTCGGATACACGGCCGTGTTCACTATGCTGGTCGGGCTGTTTACGGGGTCCGTGGGGTACCTGTCGACACTGGTGTTCGTCAGGAAGATCTACTCCCTGATAAAGATAGACTGAGCTATTGTATTGAACTAATTAGGAACCTGTTCGTGTTTCTAATAACAGCTAATTGCTGATTATAATTAAACTATTTCTTGTAGTCAACTTGTCCTACATACTTATGTATTATGCTAGCTTATGATGCCTCATTAGTCAATCTTAATTTAACAATCTTAATAAATAGACAAGTTACCATATACTCGAATAATCGCCCCCCTAAAACAACAAAACTAATAAAAGTATAAAATATTAAAATTAATAAAAACAACAAAATTTCAAAAATTTCATAAAAACAACAATCCCCTCGAGTAAGTACACTAACAGAATACAACAGCTGTGCGCCTAACCTTCACCCCTCACTGCGGGGGAGCTCCAGTCTCCCTGGGTACCTCACCGCGGCTATAAGCAGCCCTCCCAGCTGTATACAGCCCAGCCACCAGACCAGCGAGCTGTCCAGTGGCCAGCCGGCCCCCAGAGCTACGCTCCACGCGAACACATTAGCGGAGAGCGCCGGCCCCGCCAGCCTAGCGAGCGAGGCGCCCGACTGCGCGCACCCGTTAACCGCGGCCCGCGCCTCCCGCCCGCTGGCATTAGCCACCCCCAGGGTGTAGCAGGTGAAGAGCGCCATTCTCAGCAGGAAGAAGGGGATTAGGAGGGACAGCAGTAGGAGCCACACGGACAGAGGGACCGCGGTCGCCCCCAGGCCGACAGAACAGGTGTCATTAGCCGCGAGGGGGAGGGCCCTAAGGACCAGGGGGGCCCGCGTCCAGAGGGCCAGCCCGACCAGCACTGCCGCGTAGCCGCATATAAGCAGCCGCAGCGCCTTCCTAATGCCCAGACTGGCTATGAGCCGCGGGACTATAAACAGGGCCCACGGGACCTGCGCGAGGGAGGCAGAGAAGGTGATGAGACCGAGGGAACTCTCGTTCATACAGAATCCCCCGAAGCGGGGCGGGGTCACCATGACCAGGGGAATGAGCTCCTCGCACTGCATGCTTATCAGCGCAAACAGGTTGTAGTTGAGCACAGCTGCCAGCACCAATCTGTCGGTCAGCAGGCGACGAGTGGTTCCCATAAACCGACTGCAACTGAGAGGAATAAGTTTATATGCACAGCCCCTCTCCCTTGTATCCTCGCTCTCAGGTTCTAGCAGTCCATAGTCCGACGTGTGTACCCTGGGCAGGGTCTCCTTAATGAGCACAGCTGCGACCGCTATCGCCGCGACCGCAAACAGGAAGCACACCAGACTCGGGAGCAGGAATGGGAACCGACGCAGGAGCTCCAAATCCAGGAGAGGGTACTTATCTGCGGGTTTGCTTAACAGAGCGCTTATAGTCGGGCCCAGCATTCTGCCTAGTCCGTTAGCCAGTGCCATAATAGAGAGTCCCTTGGCCAAGTCCTTACCCTCACAAATATCCGCTATGAACGTTTTAATTATTGTGTCCAGTCCATTGAACAGTCCCCATAGGAACCGCAGGAAGAGTGCCATGGCATAGGATGAGCTCATTCCGAACATGACACCCGTAACGCTGAATAGGAATGTGCTCAGAATCATGGCTCGCTTTCTCCCATAGGTGTCCGCTACCTTTACCCAAACAAAGTTTCCGAAGAAGTTCCCCAGGAAGTATATTCCTGCCAGGTACCCCTGTCTGTAGCCGAGCTGTGTGACCGCCAGGCGCGGGAAGAACAGCTGCGTCATCGCGGGTAGGATCGGGAACACGTAGAGCAGTCCGAACTTCCCGACCACCTGCACCAGGCAGGCTGCGAACAGCTGGACCGAGGTGTCTGATCTCATGCAGCTGTGTTGCTCCAATTGTATATAGGTATTCACACTGTATGCTGTACCCTGCTGATGGTACTTAGTCAGAACGGATTTATGTTGTTATATGCAAGGAATTATCCAGGAGCGAGAGACGCTCCTTTTGGAGCATGATTTATGGAAAATTTAAATTTAGGAGCGCGAAAACTTTGCATCTTCTCCTATACCGTAACATAAATGTGTGATTTAGGCGTATGGAAATTGGATCAGACCAGGATTAGGAGCGCATTTACAAATGGCTGTATCAGGGGCGTAGGCAGGGGGGGTTTCCCGTTGCCCGGAAACCCCCCTAAACCTCTTAGATATACGTAACAGTAGTCTAAGTGTACAGAGTCGACTGTACTAGTAAGCTGTTTGGAAACCCCCCTAGTGACCACCCTGGCTACGCCCCTGTGTATAATACACTGATTATATGTACAATCTTATTCTGAAGAGTGCAACAATTGCAAATGTCCAAATATAAATAATGGCCCCATTACTTGCCAGTGTTTACTTACGCCTGTATTATATTATACCAACAAACACCAGCTAAATATAATCTAACTCCAGTCATCCGAATTCGTATTAACAGGCGCCACTAAATGCTGTAAGCCCTTTAAGGTCGAAACTGTTTTGTTTTTTCATTGTTTTTATTAATTTTGTTGTTTTAGAGGGGGAACAATTATTCGTAACTTAATTGTCTATTTTAAGATTGACCTATCAGTCTACTCCTATTTTCACTGTTTTCTATTTGTTTTAATAGCATTGCAATTCATGCTGGCTTAAGACAAACTATAGCTACAACTTTTCACCGATTATTCACTAATTCTCAATTTAACTCAAGTGTCATGGCTAGAAATGAGAGCACGAATTCATTTTCGGTTATTTCGTCTATGGAAAGCTATAATTTACGCGCCTATAAGAAATAGAGATTTACCCGCCGTAATTGAAAATAAATTTTAATTTAATTATACAAATTTTTAATAAAACAGCAAATGCTGAAAAAAACACTAAAATGGATAATGTATCAAAATGTATATTTATAGCTCAAAAGGTGTGAAGTCACTTTCAGAGGTGTGAAGTCACTTTGCGTCGGGCCGGTGGGGTCTGGGGGGGACCACAATGGTCCCGTGGGTCCGGACGGGGGGCACAGGGGGGACAGAAGTTATAAAACTGTCCGCACCTAAACAAATACAACACATAAACATGGCAACACGTTATAAGCTATGGAATGTATGATTTGTCACCAGGAGCTCCCGCGACTGTGATTGGTCGGTTGTTGGGCAGAATGGGCGGGGTTTTCTTCCTGACGGCCGCGATGACTGGCGGCTGCAGCTCGTTGCTAGGGAGCTAAGATAGGAATGTTAGGAATGTTAAGCCACAGCTGTAGTGCTATGGCACATACCTTATGCACTGTAGCGTAGACAGGCATGCTTCTGTTGTTTGAGATAGCGTGAGAGGTGTCTAGTCAATAGTAAACAGTAAATAGTAAACAAATAAGCAAACACAAGTTAAGAGGCTGCATACCTGTGTTGAGCTGTGTTGCTAGGGAGTCCTCATCCGATATTTCGCTCTCTTGCGACCCCGAGTCGTCTGAGTACTGTACCGCGTTCCCCTATAATAACAACAACAACAACAACAACAACAATAATAACAACAACAACAACAACAACAATAATAACAACAACAATAATAACAACAACAACAACAACAACAATAATAACAACAACAATAATAACAACAACAACAACATACCTTGCGTATGGCGGCGTTCAGAATGCCCTCTATGGACACCAAGGATCTCAGCTCTGGCTGCTGATTGGCTGGCTGGGTGCGGGTGCGGGGCCGGATCGGGGGTCTGGCGCCCGAAATCGTGTGAGACCGGGGATGCGTTAGGAGCTCTGGAGAGAGGCGTTTGATTGGCTGATGTGTTAGGAGCTCTGGAGAGAGGCGTTTGATTGGCTGATGCGTTAGGTCTGGAGAGAGGCGTTTGATTGGCTGAGGGGAGCGAGTGGTGGGGCGAGGGGGCCGTATAGGCTTGGGATCAGTTGCCTCCTAAACACAACAACAACAACAGTAATATGATTGTTGTTGTTTAAGAACAAAGAGAACTAACGAGACACAATGACTGTGCCAGAGGTGTAGTTGCCTTGGATACAGCCTTGTAGATAGGGACGTCGGTATCGGAGTCTGATTGGTTGGGACTGGAGGCGTACACGGTCGCGGGTCGCTTGGGCTTGTTGGGTCTGACGGGCCGCGCGGAGGGCAGGAGGGGGGCGTCCAGTTTAAACGCGTCATCAGCCTCGGTCTGCTCCAGGAGGGACTCGGGCGGGGGGGCAGATTCCGCGGCGCGGGGGCGCGAGGGGAGAGGGGACCGATTGGCCGGCAGGGGGGCCCGGCGGAGGGGCAGGTTAAGGAGCGGGAGACCGGCCAGGGGGAGCGAGTCCTGTCCAGCTATGTTCAGCTACAAACATAGGTTAATAGGCATAGGCATAGGCTACATAGGCATAGGCATAGGCATAGGCTACATAGACATAGGCATAGGCTACATAGGCATAGGCTACATAGGCATAGGCATAGGCATAGACATAGGCATAGGCATAGGCATAGGCTACATAGACATAGGCATAGGCTACATAGGCATAGGCTACATAGGCATAGGCTACATAGACATAGGCATAGGCTACATAGACATAGGCATAGGCTACATAGACATAGGCATAGGCTACATAGGCATAGGCTAGGCATAGGCATAGGCTACATAGACATAGGCATAGGCATAGGCTACATAGACATAGACATAGGCATAGGCATAGGCTACATAGACATAGGCATAGGCATAGGCATAGGCTACATAGACATAGGCATAGGCTACATAGGCATAGGCATAGGCATAGGCTACATAGACATAGGCATAGGCTACATAGGCATAGGCTAGGCATAGGCATAGGCTACATAGACATAGGCATAGGCATAGGCTACATAGACATAGGCATAGGCATAGGCTACATAGGCATAGGCATAGGCATAGGCTACATAGACATAGGCATAGGCTACATAGGCATAGGCTACATAGACATAGGCATAGGCATAGGCTACATAGGCTAGGCATAGGCATAGGCTACATAGACATAGGCATAGACATAGGCATAGGCATAGGCTACATAGACATAGGCATAGGCTACATAGGCATAGACATAGGCATAGGCTACATAGGCATAGGCATAGGCATAGGCTACATAGGCATAGGCATAGGCATAGGCTACATAGGCATAGGCTACCTCAAGTTGCGGACTGAGTATCTCGCTCTGGAATCTCTTCTTGACGGCGGCTACGATTGTCCCCCAGGAGTCCTCAGCAGATATTCTAACGAACTTACCGTCGATCTGACAGCCGTCCAGTCTGAGCAGCCGGGCCGCCTCGGAGAAGTCGGACAGGCGAACCTGAATGCAGCTGCTATCCAGCACCTAGCGAGGGTATCATAACCTGAGTGAGGTGTTATGGCTATAGCAATAGAGCTATAGCAATCCTATCAATAGAGATACTCTCGTTATAACGAAGTGCTTGGGACCTGTGAATCCCTTCGTTATAAGCGGATAATAATTGATGCATTTAGTGCTCTGGGGGAAATCTTCATTTCGTTATATCCGACTAGCATATAACGGGAGTTCTGTAGATAAATCTACTAACTTTGTATAAAGGATGAAACAATTAATGAATATGTTACGCCCGCTTATAGCTTGCTTTTAAGACATGTCTTTATGTTATAAAGCACAGATATCTAATGTCCACTGGTGTTATTATGTTCCTATCTAAGCTACCGTACCATCAGTCCATAGAGACCAGTAGGCAGATAGGATCACTAACCTTAACAGCTGTTACCCTCCCTATCCCTCCTACGAAGGCTATGACGGTCTCCAGCAGAATGCTAGCTCCTGGGGACTTGTGCCCGTCTATCTCTAGCAGCACCGAGTTGTCCAGCGGCCCCAGGTCAGCTGTTATCGCCGCTACGCACTCCAGCAGCTTATCCTCCTCCACCTAGCCATATACGGTATGGTAACACAAGCGGCACATGGAATGTTAGGGAAATGAGGTTATTTAATTATGGACATTCAAAGGAGAAATAGTTGTGTTCATAATAGAGAGACTTCATAATAAGCGAACTCAACTTAATACAACCCCTATGTAAGTTGTTAAATTGGGACCATAGGGCTTGTTCATAATAAGCAGACCTGACTGTAAAGCAAAGACAATATTGACTTGCTATACAGTAGAAGTACTATTTCAGTCCGCATCAAAGCCTTTTCAATACAAAAGACACAGGTTAATAACTTAATACGAATTCAGGATAAGGAGTACACATCTTATGATCCCCTGATGTACGTACCAACAAGCCAACAAGCTTAGAGAGAACAGACAGTACGTACCATGACGTTATCGCAGGCTAGATACGCCACGACCGGTCTGTGGTCTGAGGCCTTCAGTTCGGAGCGTCGGTAGCAGAGACAGCTGCCCTCACTCCAGCTGTGATTAGCGACAGGGTCAGACTCTCCTAATATGAACAGGCCTTTCGTGCGCTTCTTCAGCTCCAGGAACTTGTAGCGCGACACCTATATACACACATAGCAATAGTACATAGCCGTTACTAGGTGCGATAAGTGAATACAGTAGATACCAGATAAAAGAACATACGGGATATAAGAACACCGGTTATAAGAATATCGGTTATAAGAACACCGTTATAAGAACATGCTGGATATTTGAACATTCTACTGGAAAACGGTTGCCATATACCCTATATAATATATACCGGTTATAAGAACACTATATGCAGTTCCCTACGATGTCCTATAACCGGTATGCCCTGTACATAAGACAGGGGACAGACAGACACCTTATCCTCCACACTATAGTTCCGGTTACACCTCCAGAGGACCCGATCTGTCCAGGCCGGGATCCGCTGCTTGTCCGAGGTGTCGTAGCGGTCCGTAAACACGTCGTACTTGAATGTGGGAGGGAACTGAATGTCCCCCTCGGAGAAGCCGTGGAACACACACCCGTCCCAGATCTGGGTTCGCAGCTGGTCCGCCTTTAGCAGCTCTGTGTAGTTCCGGCTCTGGATGTGCGCGTGCACCTACACAACAACAACACAATAACAACAACAACCAGAGGTTTATCAGGAGCCATACGCCCAGAGGGTATAAATTGGGATATGTTTGCGTTTAGGAACGCGAAAACTGCAAAAGTCCCCATAGAGTAATACAAAACTAACCTTTTAGGCGTACAAAAGTTATACTATAGTGACCTTAGGACAGTTCAATTCTACTCCTGCATAATACCCTGTATACACAGTAATAAGCTGATCCTTATACCTCAGGGCGTATATGCATAGGGACAGGAATAATTGGGGCTTTATAAGTCAGATTAATTAGTCAGGTTATTACCGTACTAACTGTATTATAAACTGTAGGAAAGTTGGTCAGTTTGCTCCATACTTACAGTACTAATCATACCATAGTAGGTAATGTAGAACATGGTTAATATGGCTGTACCTACTGCTATTATCATAAGGCACTAGGTACACACGAGTATACACAGGAGGGTCCATAGATATAACCAGGCAACCAACCTGGTCCCTTGGCATGTCTATCCTGTAGTTGAAGTCCCCGCACCAGAACACATAGTCCATATCCTGGAGCATGATAGGTCCGCACCGCGACGTGAACTCCAGCTTGCGACACGCCTCTATGTAGTCAGCGTTGCGCTCGCTCACCTTGTCTTGGTGCGCCGCAAAGTGAGAACACACGAAGCAGTAGCGGGCAGCGCGCACCTAGTTATTATGCCATTAGATATATAGGCTATAGGCAGGGAGTTATAAGGCCATTAGATATAGTAGGATATAGGCAGGGAATTATAAGGCCATTAGATATAGTAGGAGATAGGCAGGGAGTTATTATGCCATTAGATATAGTAGTCTATAGGCAGGGAGTTATTATGCCATTAGATATATAGGCTATAGGCAGGGAGTTATAATGCCATTAGATATAGTAGGATATAGGCAGGGAATATACATAGAGCGAGACACTCCTAAGGAGTAGGATTTAGGGGAGAAAAATCTAAAATTACAGCTGTGCCGACAGCATGTCATTTGGAGGCACTATTAGTGTTTCATACAGGATATGCATACAAGGGGGGCAATCTGGGTTATGTAAATTCTCAAGGGGGCATAAATTAAACTTTTAGTGTAAGTGGTTTTTCTAGGGGGGGGGGGGGGGGGTTGGGGGCACTTGAAGGAGCAGAGGGGGCAAATATCCCCCATATAACCCCCTGTATGAAACCCTGACTATATGTTGGTCGTTGGTTGATTGAGAATGCCCTCATAATCACATAACACTAACCTGCACATACACCCCTATGGACCCCTTGTTGCCCGCCTTGCCGGACATGCCGGTCTTAACCACACACACATCGGTGTCTCTGACCGCATCTACCAGCTCCTGCTTGATGAACAGATACAGACAGGTCCCGACCAGCTGTTCTGCGGTCAGCAGGTGGTAGGGATGTCGGGCCGACAGCACTGAGGTGAGCTCTTGTTCCCAGGCGTCTCGGTGCGAGGAGCTGGTGCTTATCAGGTTCTTAGTGGTTATCTGGACCAGCTCCTCGAAACCTAAGGTCCATGGTACTTATGCTAGTTATAGTACACAAGAGTACAGACAGTATATGCCGGATATAAACACACCGGTTATAAGCACACTATATTGGAAAACGGTTTCCATATACCCTATATAATTATATGCAGATCCCGACGATGGTTATAAGAACATCGCCGGGCATTGCATATAATGTTGTTATATTAACCGGCATAAAATATATAAGGTATATGCCAACCGTTTTTCAGTAGAATGTTCTTATATCCGGTATGTTCTTATAACCGGCATCTACTGTAGCATGACAGGAACCTGCATATACCGGAACTAACGGCTATAGTTCCATATTAACATAGCACATACCTATGGCGAAGAGGTCGGGGGGCGGCTGGTCGGGCGTGTTCAGCCACTCACTCAGAGAGCTGGCTTTGTCCAGATAGCTCCTGGTGTGCTTACCGCCGTTAACATTATACGTGGCTATCCCTATTGAGAAGGGCCTGTGGAGAGAGAACTCGTCGGCTCGCGAGGAGAGGGCACGAAGGAACGCCAAAGGCTCCTGGATAGTGTTCTTGCCTAGAGACACACAGGGTAGTATCAACTCATTTTACTGTTACCAACTCATTCAACTCATTCAAGAAAATGAGTTGATTCTGCCAACTCAAATTGAGTTTATACAACCCTGCTAGAGACACACAGGGAGATAGGAATGCGTAACTTACCACAGGATTAGTTCAAACGGTACGTAACTTAATATTATTGTAATTAGACCCCCTCCCTATGTCACGCTTATATACAGTAGGGCCTGTTTATAACGGCACTCAAGGGACTAGCCATAATAGTCGTTATAACAGGTGATCGCTATACACAGGTTGATATAATATGGGAAGTCATGTGGGGACCTATTATAAGTGCCGTATATAGAGGGTATACTATACAGTAAACTCCCGTTATAACCAAGCGGATATAACGAAATAACTGCTTTTCCCCCAGAGCACTAAATGCATTAATTAGTATCCGCTTATAACGAATATCCGGATATAACGAAGTGATTTACCTCCTTGGGGCACAGTGTGGCATGTGGTCTCGTGAATTTCGAAATATCCAGAATAATCCACTAAGTATCGCAATTGTTAGCGTTAGGTATTGAAAGTTGGGCAAATAGCATTACAGGTAAACCTCCCAAAGCGGCACCCATCGGGAGAATAATTTTGTGCCGCTTCTCGGAGGTGCCGCTTTGGGAGGTTTTACTGTATATCGTAACTTGCAAGTTCGGCAATTGACCATGTTGACCTATACTAATTAGCCGTTATAGACCATACTATTATAACTGTCTGTCCCATTGGTACGGCTATAACTGTATGTCCCATTGTATATTACCCAGTAGTGTGTTCCCGTTGAGGATGCTCTTAATCCCGAAGCAGGACTGTCCCAACAGGAGCGAGAACCCCTCCCCCATGACCCCCTCCAGCTGTCCGGCCTTGAGGGCCCGCGCGACGGACGCCCCGGTGTCCGAGAGCTTGCTCTTGGTGTGCGCTGAGTGCAGGGCCGTGGTTCCCGTGAACAGCCGGGACAAGTTGTTCCCGTTGTGGTGCCATAGCGAGGAGAAGGCCTCCTCTATCCGACCCTCGCACTGCGCGGCGCGATCAGCTGACTCCTCCTGAGGACAGGTGTCTCGGAGCAGCTGTTCCGTCTGGGCCGTGGCCATCTTGAGACCTGCAACAGGAACTAACTTAGGCGCCAGGTTAGTTCCTATAGAGCAGCCTACCTCTATATAATAGCTAGGATATGGTACTATGTATTTAACCTTCGTATAATGCGTTCGACTTATCCGGAATTAGTATTAAGTACTATGCCGGTTATAAGCACATCGTCGGGAACTGCGCTTAATGTGCTTTAACCGACAGGGTATATATGGCAACCGTTTCCCAACATAGTGTGCTTATATCCGACATCTATTGTATTAACCAATATAATTTGTATTGAAAACGCTTTGAAGGGGACTGAAATAGTGTCGTATTAACCGTGTTCCTACTAACGAGGTTATACAGTACTATGGAATTGTACCATTAGAGATACCATTACATATCCGTATCCCTTACCGATGTATGTTTGCAGGGCATTGGTCCTGTCCAGACAGTCGAAGCAGTTGGTCCTCACGACCCCTGCCTGTGCCGACACCACCAACACCTCTCCACTGGCCCTGTCCCGCTTCTCGTAGAAACAGCTGTTCGCCTGCACCTGGTCCAACAGCTGCGAGTTCCATAGCACGTCCAGCTTGTCTCTCTTCCCGCCCTTGCACAGCTCAAGGAAGTCGAAGTTAACGTATCTCAGCTGATCCCTGAACTCAGAGGTCGCCTTAAGGTGCTCCCTGAACTCGCTCTTGAGCTGGTGCTCCGACTCTCGTATCCCTGTTACCGGAGAGGGCAATAGGAATGTTGTATGACACATGTTGTTATAGAGGGGGGGCTGGGATTTAATCCCCCACCCCAGGAAAGATGCCCCCACCTCAGGAATTGTCTTATTTTGGCCTATACATGTTATGCTGCTCCTTTATCCAAGGGAACAGTCTGTTCTAGGAAAGTTTCCCCACAAGAAAAAATTTCTGTATCAAACCCTGATGACAAACGTTATAGAGGTTAATAGAAATGTTGTTATAGAGGTTAATAGAAATGTTGTTATAGAGGTTAATAGAAATGTTGTTATAGAGGTTAATAGAAATGTTGTTCTTACAAATCTTACAACTAAAATTCACCTTCTAAAATTTACCCAAATTGTTGCTAACAGACTTATTATGTTCTTACAAATCTTACAACATGCAACACGTTCTAAAATTCACCCCAAATTTTACAATTTTACAAAAAAACTGGACTGCTACACAATCGGGACACATTATGTGTCTTAAGACATACCATAAGGCGAGAGTGGTAACCATGGGGAAACTAACTTCACGAGGTAATAATATAATTAATAATAAGTATTTATTTTGGGATATATTACGGATTAACCTTTCCATACAAATAATGGCCACGGGATTAATGTGTATATGCCTTGAGTGAAAACTTTCTAAATAATTTCTGAAAATTAAATTACTTCTGAAGGCGGATAGGAGTGAAACTAGCTAAATTACCCAATGGAAATATCAAATTAGTGCCTTTAATGGGATGTGAAAGTTAGTAATAAAACTCGCATTCTCAAATTACATAGATAATCACGCTAAGCATATTCTGAGAAAGTAACAGAATATTCATTAGCAAATACATTGCTAGATATATGTGTGGTCATTTGTATTAGAACGGCGTATAATGCAATTGATTCCAAAATATATTCAAAATGAATACAAGTGTATAGTTCATCCTATATTTAGAATTGGAGGGATAATGATTATAATAAGATATTCAAGTTATGACAATGGTTGTAGATTAAGTTCATTAGTTTGTTTAAAAATAAATATAAAACTCTTAAACTCATAATAGAAAACTAAATACGTGAACTGTTCAACTGCTACCAAATAAATTTATTCATAATTCCCTGGCACAATTAAATTTACCTAAATTAAATTATATTATTATTGTTGTTTATTTGTTGTTTCAGTGTGTCAGCTAAATATAGTTGCCTGTTCTAATTTAACTGCTTTAATTAGAACTTAATTTACGCTCCTTTTGGATTATGATTTTTGGTAATTTTACTTAGGAGCGGGAAAATTTGGAATCTTCTCCTATACCATAACATTAATTGTGATTAATATTGGATCAAACTAGGATTAGGAGCGTATTTACAATGCCTGTATATACACTATTCCACAAGTGTGTTCTCTACCTATGCCTAAACCGGACAATAGTCCATTTTATAAATACAAAACTGACCCAACAGGTCCAGGACTAGCACCCGTCCGTACCTCCCGCATAGCTCCCTAAAGTGCCGCAGGAATGCGGGCGTGGTGCAGTGGAACCGCCGCGTGAAGCTTATTCTGTTCTGCTCCACCTGGTAGCTGCGCTGCTCCCAGAAGAGAGGCACCGATCCGCGGATCTACACAACGCAACAGACAATTGGAATGCATAGCTACAGCTGTAGTACATAATGGGCATAGTGATTATGGTGGGACATGGGATTATCACTATATTCAATATATCACTATGTTACAAGCTGTATGTATATCAGCCAAACATAAATAACCAAACATTTATGTAGACCCCTCCCATTGTCATATACAGGGAACTCTCGTTATAACGAAGTGCATGGGACCTGTAAATCCCTTCGTTGTAACCGGATATTCGTTATAACCGGATTATAATTAGTGCATTAGTGCTCTGGGGGAAATCTCCATTTCGTTATAAGCGGTTATCTCGTTATACGCACTAGCTTATAACGGGAGTTCCCTATACTACAGTATACCACACTATGCCCTATGACTATGAGACAGCTGTTATTCACACAGGTTACCTGTAGGAATGAGGCGAGTAGGCCCTCCTCCGGGACGGACACCAGCTGTTCCGTCTCTGCGAACACCGCCACTCTCCCCTCCGAGTCTATGCCCCTAGTGGCCAGGCGGGAGCCAGCCCGGGAGCAGCTCAGCCGCGTAAGCAGGCAGCACCGGACCTAACGAGTGTATATGTGTATGTAGTATGTAGTGTATTAGTATACCTAGCTGTATACCGTATATACTCTAATAGTAGCCCCTATTCGAATAATCGCCTACCTCCAATAATAGCCCCCCCCCCCCCCAAATTAACAAATACAAATTTACTACCGGTACCCAGAGTAATTATCAACTGACTATACTAAATAAATGGTATCAACATGTGATATTCTCGAAAAGTCACAATAACTATTGGTCAGAAAATGGCCTAAAAAACAAAAATCGCCTAGGCTACTATTCGAATAAATACGGTATGTATAGTGTATTAGTGTATGTAGTGTATAGATACCTAGCGTGTATATAATGGTTAGTTCTTGTTTACAATAGTTAGTTCCGGTTACAATAGTTAGTTCCGGTTAGAGTTGACTCACAATGTCTAACCTGAGCTGAACCCGAATATACAATCTTTTCCTCTGCGAAACCGCACACCAGTTCAATAAGCCAATCAGCTGTTGATATCCCGAACTGGTGAAATGACGTCATGAGATATTTGTTCCACACAAAGCTGGGGTTTGGCGCCCGGGCCCGGGGGGCTTGTCTCGAGGCGGGACGGGTCAGGTCCCATCGGGGGCAGCCCTCCGGACTCCAGGAGAAATAGAATACCTAGGGACACACCCTGTTATAGCTGTACTGTAGATACCGGATATAAGAATATTATACTGGAACCGGTTGCCATATAGCCTGTATAAATTATGTCGGTTATAAGAACACTATATGCAGTTCCCGACGATGTTCTTATATCCGGTATCCACTGTATTATCAAATTAACTAGTCAGTAGTTCTCGTTAAAGTGTACACTAGGAGACCGTAGAAATATGCTCGTATTAAGTATTAACCGGAGTCACTTGCACTTGCATGGATTTGTATAGGCTAGGGGAATTAAACCTTGTATCCTTATAAACCGATATTTCCTTTATCCGTGTTCGTATTAACGAGAGTCTACTATTTGTAGAATTGTTTATGTTTACTACTCATAGTAACCACTGGGGTAGATTGGAATGCGAGATGTGCTTCTACAGATATTCTACGAATTCTATCACTCAGCATTTAATCCTACTAAGTCAGGAATTTCTGTAGAATACAATTGTATTGTGTCTCGTGTAAGGAGTATAAAGTATAAAGTGTAATGTGTATAATGTCTATAATGTCTATAATGTCTATAAAGTGTAATGTGTAATGTGTAATGTGTATAATGTCTACTGAGCATTAGTTCAATTTGATAATAACTTTCGTTTATTTCATTATAATTACAGGAAACAGTAGCATATTAATAGAAAGCAAATAGAACTATAATAATCATAGATTGGACATTAATGTAGTTACATAGTAGCATAGTGAATAAGCACGATAACTTATTGGTATTATTTGTAAGAAAGCTATTATTAGCAAGCCCGTATAGTAGAATAGTACTATATTTACGTACGAACTTTGTTTGTCATCTCTTTTCAAAGAATAAACAACTCGCGTAAATGAGGAGTCACTAATTGGCGCCTAATTTAGATTTGTTGTGTTTGGCGCAAAAAATTAGAAATTAGGAGTTTGGCGCCTAAATATTAAGCGGGCTCACTCTATCGAAACCCTCTTAATTAATTGGTCAAATAACCTGAACAGAACAATCTGTATACAGTAGAACCTCGTTAATACGAACACCAACGGACGGTAAAATATGTTCGCTTTATCCGGAGTTCGTATTAACCGGAGTAATACCCATTGAATAGCCATTGCAGGGACCTGATTTTATGGAACTGTTTGTTCGTATTAACGAGGTTCGTACTAACGAGGTTCTACTGTACATTCCAATGTACCACTCTGGTCGGTTAGCGCGTACCTTGAGGGATAGGAGCCTCTTAACACTGCTGGCGATCTCGGGAGTGGCATCCTCCGTGAGGGGAATAACCTGAACAGAAGTTAGGAGGTACACCTCGGTGCTCTTAAGCACTGCTACTCTCTGACATTCCTTTACAACCAACAGGTAACTATAGCTCCTGATACAAGGAATGCCATCTGTCTCACTCTCTATATTAGAAAACAAAATAATTATTATGAACATTAAAGGGACCAAGGTTTAGTTCATAATAGAGAGACTTTATAATAAGCGAACTCAACATAATACAAACCCTATGTAAGTTGTTAAATTGGGACCATAGGGCTTGTTCATAAAAATGAACTCAACATAATACAAACCCTATGTAAGTTGTTAAATTGGGACCATAGGGCTTGTTCACATTAAGCAGACCTGACTGTAGTTAGCAAGAGAATACACAATTGTCCCATTGGTACAAAATAGCCCAATGAAAGCGTGATCTTTAAATTGCTATTTTATTAATTTGCTACAGCCATTATGTTTAATTGGGACTCTCGTTAAGGAAATATTAAAGTGAGAATAATATGTTAATCGGGATATAGTGCCGTGACAAAGTGTATGTAAGCAGAGTTGATTATATCACAAATAATGAAGTAACAATAATTATTAGCTACAATCTATAAGAAATACCCTAGCAATTATACACTATTATAATCCGCTAAATTCCCATAATATATATTGAGAATATATTTGAATTCAATTAACATACTTGTATAATCATGCGCTTGCTAATTAGGGAATAACAGGAGGAAAGTTAATACTATATTACTCACGCGGGGGATCATATGTAGTTTGTGGAAATATAAAATTAATTCCCAGAATTCGAAAATGAATACAATAATTTAGCGTGACTAATTTCAAGTAATACGGATATACAATAGAAAGTTAGTACATTGAAAGAATAAGGAATTGAATTATTTCTACTAAATAAATGAACTTTCACTTTTATAAGTGACATGAACCCAAATAGAGTAATCTTCAACCAGTTTTGTAATAGATATTGAACTGGGCTATTAATGAAAGATAAATTGAGAGCTACTATAGTGAAACGAACAATTATATTTTTAGACATTAATTATTACTCGTGAGTGAATGTGGGATATATTTTCTGGTAATAAATGTGAAAAACTAGTATAAATAAGAACCAAAAAGTAATTTCCAACAAGAAATAAGAACTAAAATCGAGTCAATACAAATGGAGAATTTCGGAAACATGACAGAACCAAATTTTGCTCTGAACCAATACGACAACAGTTATACACTATTTCACCAGTACCCAATGCACCCAATACACACAGGGGTAAACACAGCTCAAGAGTTGCTTTTAAGCCCAGCACACATGAACCTGCGGGAGAGACATATCAAGGAAATGCCAATAAAATATTTAAACACAGTTCTAAAAATGAAGAACCTTGACAAAAACCAAATAAAATTAATCAAACAACATCGACGGAAAATGAAAATTCGAGACTACGCAGAAATCAACAAAATACGGACTGTTTTATCGGACAGGAGAATTAACGATGAACTCAAGTTTCTTTCAGGAATGAAAGAAAACTTACAAACAACAAAACAAACTCTACTAGATGAAATAAGCCAATACAAACAACTCATGGACTTGTAATATCACTTTTGTAACATTATATGTTAGAAATAAATTAGTTCATTTCAGCTAATCTATTATTACAGCAATATTAAACCAATTCATAAATAGCAAAAATAAATGCATAGATAATATAGATACGGAACCAGTGAATTGGAATGTACACTAAATTATGCTTACGAAGCAACGAATCAAGATTGGGCTGATGATTATAAATTAGAGAACAAGTATATAAACGGAGATCTCAGTTAAATTGTCTTATAAAGAATTAACATTGGGCTGAATTAATTTAATTGTAATAATTTCAGGATAATTTAATTATTGATTTTAACGCGCTTTGTATTACAAGAAGATTTGGTCACAGCTATGAATTTACAAATTTTCCCGCCTAAAAGGAAAATCAGATTAACGCGCCTAAAAGTAAGTTCTAATTCAAGCGCCTAAAATCAGTTATAATTAACGCGCCTAAAAGCAAGTTATAATTCACTTTCCAGAGAGAGGAGTAATATAGTGTATGGGACATGTAAGTTATACTGCATATAGTAGGATCCTGGAGATTTAATTGGTTAGTCTATGTTGGAATTAAACGGTTGAGGGGTCTCAAATAGCAAATTGCCATAGTTGTTGTTGTTGTTTACTTAACAATAATATAATATTTTTATCTGTGAGTGCTATATCAACAAAACATTCAATGAGAATCTCGTTTAAATTTGCTATTTAATTAAGATTGGTAGCTTATTTTAACATACAAGGGACCAAAAATTGTGTTCATAATAGAGAGACTTCATATTAAGTGAACTCAACTTAATACAAACCCTATGTAAGTTGTTAAATTGGGACCATAGGGCTTGTTCATAATAAGCAGACCTGACTGTAATAATGCGAAATGTATTGTTAGCAGTTCCTATAATAACAGTTCTAATAAGAAGCATATTTGTGCAAATAAAAGCAACCCATTAACAAACCCTACTTTGGGGCTATTCAAACGTTAGGTAACGCTTTCAAGGGGGAGAGGGTAAAAAGCGTGACATAGGGGGGTGCCTAATTATCTAGAAGTTTGCATAAAGTACAATTAATTGTCCCTTTAGAACTAATTAATAATTAACAATTAACAACAATATTGCATGCGCCATAAGGAGTGAATAAACTTACATACACACAGTGCCTAACTAGCCTAGCCTAACTAACCTAGCAATAGCTATTAGACCGAATAAGTGCAAGCACGCTACAATAGGATAAGTGCACCATGAGGTACTACACATCATATTGCATAGACAGGATATAGGAACAACAATGTGATTGAACTAACACGAGCTGTTCTAAGTAAATCATAGTTTTATTAAAGTGAAAGGGTCAGTGCAATAGGGTATATGCAAGACAAGATGAGTGGTGTAATTATAGGAATATATAGGAATTATTTTTATTTCAGAATTAAATTAGAAAATATCTTAGAGACAAATTTTATAAAAAATGTATAAACAACATAATTTCAGCTTTGTTGACAATAATAATCATCTAGAATCTAGAAATTAGGTAAACAACTAAACCAACACGAATCAAACTATCCGGCCATAGGTATTCACAATAATTTTGTGTCACAAGTGGCACATAATAGGACACAAGTTATGGTATAATCTGAAATAATAAAATATATTATATCGTATTGTATAAACTTGAATGGTCGTATTGAGAACTTATGGCACAAATTTCCATTTGTTCAAATACTTCTGGTCGAGTAGAGTAGAGTAAGGAATTATAAAATATTGTCGAGAAGTTTGGGTGTTTTTATATAGAGAACTCCCGTTATAACGAAGTCGGATATAACGAAATAACTGCTTATAATGAAATGGATATTTCCCCCCAGAGCACTAAATGCATTCATTATTACCCACTTATAACGAATATATGATATAACGAAGGGATTTACAGCTCCCAACGTTATAACAAGAGTTCACTGTATAATGATGAGTATAATCAAGCAAGGCCTCTGGCCAAATAAGAAATTTAAGAATCGATTGGAAAGGTTTATATCGAGACTCGACTTATAATCTAGAGCCAGTTACAACCACATTCCTTATACCCACTAGGGTAGTCGGGTTAATCTGCTACTTGTATTGTGAGGCTGCAAGAATACAGCCCCGCACCCACAAGTACTCATGTGCTCCTAACGACATTAGCAGAGAAGAGTCCAAGCCAAGCTTTTGTAGGAGGCAGCGCTTATAGTGCACCCAACAGGCAAACAGTAATGTTATAGCCATAAGCAGTGTGGTTGTGTTATAAAGATTATACAAATTAGACACAAAACTAGATACACGTAGATAGTAGCTAGATAGATAGATACAGTAAAACCTCTAAAAGTGAACACCTCCAAGAAATGAACACTTTTTCTCGGTCTCATATTTTCCCCATTGCTTTAGACACACATTATGATATATAATGATAAGTGAACACCTCTCAAAAGTGAACACTATGGCTGGTCCCCAGGGTGTTCACTTTCTAAAGGTTTTACTGTAGATAGATAGATAAATAGCAAAAAATCTGTGAGCCTATAAAATTATAAATAGTTCTAATGGATCAGCTGTTGTAATAGTAACCACAATATTAGGCAGACTTGTGCAATAAGTAACAAACAAACTTAAAACCGGTTACAAACAGTATATGTATGTCTTACCGAGGAATGTGTTAAGGATTCCTATAATGGCGTAGGCGTCAAGTTCCGGGAGGTACCCCAGTTCTCGCTTCCGGTTTGAGAATTCGGGCTGGGACAGCTGCATCAGTTGATTGCTCTCCAGGAGCAGACAACCGGAACCTAACAGAGAATCCGGATATAAGCTAACAGGATATGTACGGTACTCCTGTTTATAAATAGGCTCCTAATCCTGGTATGGTCTTATTTTCCATACAGTTGAAACCGGGTTTTCTAACCAATTCTTTGTAAGAAAATAAAGTAAGAAAAAACCGATAGTTAGAAAAACTGGTTTCGACTGTACGGTACTGCTGTAGACTCGGTTATAACGTACATTCGGATAATTCCCGAGTAGGAACTAACCGGATTTGTTGTGTACCAGGGTAGATAGTTTGTTGCCAGAGCTGGATTTGAGGACTCTCAAACATTTGCTGAGTCCCATTTAGCTAATAAACAACAACAACAACATTCGTAAATACAGTGGTGTTCGCGTAATAGCAAGTTGCATTTTGCACGAAATTTGCTTGCTAATAGCGAACTTGCTATTAGAGGAACATAATTAACTTTAAATGCTCGCTTGGGACCTGTAAATAATTTGCTAAGGCGAACACCACTGTAATAAACACACATACAAGAACTACAGTGGATACCGGTTATAAGAACATCGTCGGGAACTGCATATAGTGTTCTTATAACCGGCATAAGTATATAGGGCAAAGGCAACCGTTTTTCGAGTACAACGTTCTTATAACCGGTGTTCTTATAACCGGTATGTTCTTATAACTGGCATCTACTGTATTGTATCTCAATTAATACATCATTTTGTGTATAATTCGTGAATACCGACCAGTTGACAAATGGTTTGTTCAGTTGTATTCAGTTTATTATACAGCCATTTGTAAATACGTTCCTAATCCTGGTTTGAACCAATTTTCAATTTTCCTGGATAATTCCTCTGTTGTATTGCAATACCGTAGTTAGGTATAATATTGTTACACACACTGGTAACTCGTATAATAGAATACATACCAATGAACCTATAGTGTCGCTTAGATAGAATCACTAACAATGGATTAAGACGAATGTATTATACACAAATTGATGGTTCAAGTTATAAATTCCTCATTGGCATTCTGGAACTAACACATTTCTATGGAGGATAGCAAGTTATCTTCTTAACACCTCTATAGTTCCAATTAGAAGTACATACAAAGCAGACCTATTAACCGGATATAGTATACTCCGCTTAATAGAGCCACTGGTTAATCGGGTCAAAATTTCGCAGGATTTATAGGACAGAATTACAGTTTGGCTTAAAATATTTTCGGTTAATCGGTTTCTCCGCTTAATCGGGTCAAAACAACTTAGTCCCGAGATGACTCTATTAAGCGGAGTCGACTGTAGTTCCATATCAACATAAAGTGTAGGAAATGTAAAACAATGGATTAAAGCATCGCATTTGGTATTTTCAGAATAAATATAACGTCACATTTGTAATGGATAAATATTGGAATGATTAACATTTGTAACAAAATGTGAGTAAACACTGATAAATATTAATCATTCTAAATGTTACAATCAACATATTATTATGTATAAATAACACACAATAAGAACAATAATAAACAACAATTTCCTTCAAACATTTCTCTCAACTGATTACAAGAGCTCTTACAAAGGTAACTACAGTATAACCTGCATAATCCGACCCTATATAATCCGGTATTTAGCAGAACCGACACTTTTCCTTATCCCAATGAGCGTCGGATTATGCATTAGAGCCTGCATAATCCGACATTATTCCTTATCCCAACGGGGTGTCGGATTAAACAGGTTCTACTGTATTCAGTTCCTATAAGATATTGAGACAAAATAAGTAAACAAATCCTCCATCAAATAGTGCAGTATAATTGAATAATACCGATTATGTTTCTGACTAACATTATGACTAATAATAAAGTGGTAACCCATGAAAATCCCTTATAAACCCCTTATACCGTATACCAAGGAATTATCCAGGAGCGCGAGACGCTCCTTTTGGAGTATGATTTTTGGAAAATTTGAATTTAGGAGCGCGAAATTTGGAATCCTCTCCAATACCGTAACATTAATTTGTGATTTAGGCGTATTAAAATTGAGTCAGACCAGGATTAGGAGCTTATTTACAAATGACTGTATAATACACTACCGTATAGTATACCCATGCATAGACTTTATACGACACACACATTACATTAATGGGCAATACTGTATCACAGCATAAACAGGACCACTGCCAACAGCAATAAAATCATGACATCGATAGCTAGTGTGTGTCCCGAGCTGGAATAGAGGAGCGGGTTATAATAGCTACAGCTGTCCGTCTTGCCCGAGGGACAGCTGATCACCGAAAAGTTGGCACTCAGACACAGGTGCGAACTCGTTATATATCTGTGGTTGTCAATAGTGGAGCATTGGAATGTGACCGTATTGCTAATTCCAAACTTAGTTGTGAAGGTAGATTTAAGTTCTGACAGAGAAGTGGAGGTGCCCGGGTAAATATCGTTTTCCTGTAGAATCTTACCGAAATTGAATCTGCCGTATAGCTCTAGGGTTCTGGAGAAATAGGCCGATTGGGAGGGGAACATATCCGGGTCCCCCTGGACCGCACAGGTCCCGTGTTTGCTCCATTCGTAGCTCCAGAAGGACGCGTCGGTCGCGGACTCTCTGTAATTCGGCCAAACGGCGGTCAGCTCGCTCCTCAGGTCGCTGCTTAGGGAGTCCGAACTGAATGGGTCCCCGTAGCAAAAAGAGGGTTTTGAGGTCTGTTGGTTAAGTGTGGGCCATAGACCATGGATTGTCCAGGTGTTGGTGACCTTATCGCGGTCGCAACCGTTCCCTATACTGGTGCAGTACCCAGGGGGCCAAGTCAGGGCGAGGACAACATAATCGTAGGTAACGTTTTCAGCTGATGTCAACAACAACAATAACAACGAGTTAAGTAACAATAACACAAGTTGCATAGAAAGAGTCATTAATAGTATTTTGGTATTGTACTGTAGAAGCGAAATAAGAACGCTTATATAGTCTAGAATACCTATATAATATCCATACAGCGTTTCGCTATAATGAGAAGCCTAAGTTAATAGAGTCTCTCTTAGCTGGGAAGACAGAAGGCAGTAATTATATTATTTGTGTCGCAAATGAAAACAATTAACCATCGTTTTAACTCAGTTCCTTTTCGAGAGATATTTACAGTTAAATAATCGCATTTCCAATTAAATAGTATTTCGATAGCTTCCGTTAAGAATATTTTGTTGTAGAAGACCATCCTTTTTAAGTTTTTATATAACAAATCGGTCAAAAAGCGTACATAGGGAGGGGTGCTTCTAACTTTTGGCGCTACGTAAGGTTTGAATGGCATTCTAAGATAAACCGGTGTGAAAATGAAATAGCCAAGTTAGGAACTTGCAGGATTACCATCTTCAGTGTTTCATACAGGATTTGCATGCAAGGGGGCAAACTGGGATATGTAAATACTTGAGGGGGGGGGGGCATAAATAAAACTTCGTAGTGTAATAAGTGGTTTTTCTAGGGGAGCAAGTGCCCCCCCCCTGCAATCCCCTGTATGAAACCCAATCTTTGGAATAAATATTATATATTTATTTTAGAATAAATAAGCAACCACGAAGTTGATTTCAGAATGGGAAACAAACATCCAGGTGTTGCAGGCGACCCAAACAACAACTGTCTATATTGCGACATAGGAAGAAGTTGGGGATGGGATGGGAAAGGCATATTTCACACGCATGACGAGACCACTCCAGAAATATTCAAGGATCAAAAAGTTGAGATTGACCCCCTCACGTATTTGGGAGCAGATGTGCAAGTAAATAAAGAAGAAATGGAAAAGGCAAATCAATCTATTCATCAGTTCTTCGAGGGAGGGGGAATCAACCCCAAAGTTTACATAGACATGGACATTGTATTGGCTTTAGCTAAGATTAGCAAATACAGAATTCATAAACCCTTGAACATATCGGATGAAATACAAACTATGTTAGAACACGCAAAGGGCGGGGATTTCAACAGGGCTTTCAGGATTCTAGAAAAGCACAATGGTACTTGCATTGCGAATTGCATTCCTCCTAACAGGGCATGGGGCCTGCTGCACCAAGCAGCTTACTTCAATAACTTCAAAGCTGCCGAAAAAATCCTTGAGATTCCGAAATGTGATCCCTATTTACGAACAAAGATAACGCGAGAGGGAACTGTGGAACCTGGCTCAACCGCGGACACAATAGCTAAAGATGAAAACGTTAGAAATATTATAAGGAAACATCAAGAAATAAGATCAGAAGCATTAAAAAAAATCGCTGAGATTAAACCAGATATAATCTCAGTTGACTCTGAGAAAGAGATTCAAGTTGAATCGATTCTGCTCGTGATAAATACTTTCGAGAACGTCCTCCATCCCAAAACACTAAGTTCGAAACATGACATGGTATACTCAAACTTAATGCTTAACGTATTCAACTACATTAATACCGGAAGTAACTGGGAGCGAGCGAGAAAAGAGGTGTCCCTTCAGTTGCAGTCGTTGAATGTGTTCGATGCTATATTCCTCGCAACGGGAAAAGATCAGGCTGAAATAACAGATGAAGTTTTCGAAAAGAAACGAGACTTCTTTGCCAGAGTCATTTATTTATACACAAAGGAATACAAGAAGACGGATAACAAAAAGAAAATCTACAGCCCACTGAATTACTCCCTGCTTAAGAAGGGCTGTGAGCACTCATTTGTGTCAGGAGAAGACCTGGCTCTAGCGGCCTATGGACTCCTTCTTAATGCCATCTTAATGTACTGGACAAACCTAGTCCCTACCAACGCACCTACCTACAGAGGAATAGAATTATCTGGGGGCCAGCTAGCTTGCTATAAAGAGGGGCAAACGCTAACATGGCTCTGCTTCAGCTCAAGTTCTCTAAAAGAAGCAGAGACTGAAAAGTTCGGTAACACCCTATTTATATGCGACAATTCTCATATGACTAAATATGCTGCGAAAGGTATAAAAGAGCTCTCTCAGTTCCCCAGTGAAGAGGAGTACCTGTACCCTAGCGGAGCAAGGTTCCGCATCACTAAGATTGACAAAACTCAAGCAAGAATCAAGCTGTTCATCAGATTTGAGGATTACTGACACTAATAAGTAGAATAGGAACTGACACTAATATGTAGAATAGGAATTAGCATACCCCTTAGTGTACTCTCCATTGTACGTATAGTATTGTTACATATTGTGTTAATAAGTTTAGATAATAAATACTGTCGGTTAACAGAATATAACTCACTTGGTGTCTGAGTGTGTTTGTATTGTATTGTGATCTATAAACAGGAAACACAAATAAACAAATGCACTTACAAAATTACTAAGAAGATAGTAATAATGAAGTGTGAAACATTAAATTAATAAAATACAATAGTGCATAATTGAGGGAAAGACTGTGTTTATATAAAACATAACGACTTCTGGATTTCAGTGTGAAAAGAAAATCCGATTGAATTGATTCGTTAACAATAGAATTCCTCACTTGTGTATTTGTATCCAACAGATATTAGGTTAAATATTTTCATTAATTGAAACTAATGTCAACAACCTATACGCGAAATACTGTATATAATTTTTGGCTATTTATTGATAGATTGTGTCAAACTAAAAAATATGTGCATATGTCAAGAGCATATATACGAACACCGAGGCTGAACCAATGTTGTTCCATAGAGTAGTTTGTAGTTTGTATTAAAAATATGCGATCTTATATTCACGCGGTTATAACTTGTGTGTAGCAGTAGGACTGACTAGGGACTTACAGTTGTAATTAGAATGAGGACATTCAAATGGAACTGTTTAACCAGTGGTTCCCATTTCCCAACCTGGGGTACACAAGACGGTCAATGGGAGGGATCCACAGAATGACTATAGGGGTCCACGGTTGAAAAGTTTGGGAATCGCTGTTTTAACCGGAACTAATAGAATATTGATTGCAATGCAATCGTCATTGAATAAACAGAACAAGTAAACCAGGGTTCCGCAAACTTTCATTTATATCAGGCCATATAATCTTAACAAAATTTTGCTCAGGCCGCAAACATTATCGAGAAATTTTTCGAAATATAACAAAAACTATGTTGTTGTAATACTATAACTATACTAATTTAAGCAAAAAGTGCATAAAGCACTCTAGCCAAAGGTAATAATCAGTGTGTAGGCCAGATTAAAATTAGAAATGTCTCTCAGGCCACACATGATACCAATTTCCAATTTCCATTGAGCTATCAGGCCACACATAAGGTTGTTTCAGGCCGCATGCGGCCTGAAAAACCTAGTTTGCGGAACCCTGAAGTAAACAAATAGGTGATAATATACATAATTCATGAGCTCTCAAAAACAATAAACATATAACGAAGTGACTTAATATGTGCTAGATTCCATTCTCTCATTACCGTATCTAAGGGTGACAGTGAAACATAGCATTTTTAGGGGCAAAACACACAGATTAATTATATTGAGAAATGAGAGGAGTATTTAACGAAAAAGAGGATTCATTAATTTCTGTCATTTCACATTCATTTCCGGCTCTTCTACCGTTCCCATTCGTTACAGCCTTAGACTGTATGAAGCCTTCGATCTCACTCAGGAAATAGGGTTCCGATCTGTCCACATACCTATACACCAACAGGTCGCTAGGCACACAGGAGTCAGGACACCACTTAACCGGGAGAATAATGTTCCAATTCTTAACACTACTCTCCTCGACAACTAGCTCTGTCATTTGTTTACAAAAGAAACAGTCTTGGAAGCGCGTGTCGACAACAAAAACAAATTTCCGACACCTGGCTATGAGCTCACACGCGTTAACATAGTGGTTTCTTCCCGCCAGATTAAACAAATCATGCTCGGGCCACAAAACACGAACTCCATTAAGTTTATCGATTAACTCACTTTTCACTTCCGCTACAAACTCCGCACAATAATCCTCTGGGGTACACACAAACACGTCGAACTCAAACGGACCAATAGGCTCCTCTCTCTTCCACGCTATGTACCAGCGAATAAGTCTAACTTTATACACATACATTACTACCCCAACAACCACAAGTGTCACAGCTATGCCTATAACCGGTAGCGATACAAAGGACAGTACCCATATAAGGTCATTGGTCACTCTCTTGTCCCCTGATAAGCTCACTGTCTCGTGTAACCTGCTACCTTTAGCCCCGGGGGTACAAATGTCAACCACACATGAGTATTCAGTTTCATCCGATACCAGAAACGAATGGATAGTCAGAGCCAAGCCCTTTGTACAATTGGGACCGTGGTAGGTATTTGTATGAAGGGATTGCATGGCGCTATTGACAGAGTATTTGCTGTCTGTGGTTAGTGCGTAAGGGTTGGTATTAACCGCACCGGAACAAATAGGTGTTAGTTTCATATCTATAGTTCTGACCCAAAACATGTTTACGTTACTCGAAAACGGAACCAATCTACAGGTGACGGTGATGTTGGTTCCTATTTCTTCTGGTGTCACCTTTCTCTGCTCCTCGAGTTGTAGCACTCTGTTCGCTGCGCTGCCGAATGCTAGATTGGTGCTGGAGACACACAGAAAGTCGTTGTGTATAACCGTAACAAGTGTGGTCTCGGTTCCCAACACGTTAGCCCCCGTGCAGTAGTAGGGCCCGTCTATACTCAGAGCCTGGGTGTACAGGATCTGTATACCCGACGGACACCTGGTCTCTTCAAAGAACAGATTCTCCGCCATAAAGCGAAGTACAGAATCTTTTGAGTGCTTAAGTGTATGGAGTAGAGCTGGTCCCAGGTTAGTTATGTTGTATCCGTTAAAGGGTATCGTCCAGTTATAAACTAGCGTGGGTGTACCGTACAGGGGACATAGGAAGAATACCAGTTGCCCGTTGAATGGCTGAGTGCTTATAAGAGTACCCGCTTCATAAGGCATAGGGGGTTGTCGCATCTTTAGGTTGATGGTTATAATTGTACCGTTTGGGTAGTAGAACGTATAGCAATTGTTATGTGTCTCAGACATACTAGTTACAGTGAAGGGACATTGGAATGCCGCTAGGCTCTTGTAAGGAACAACATAGTATACGCATTCGATGTCGGAATATGTGTCGTGTTGTGAAACCAGTTTGCTGTTTGTGTCACAATAAGTGAAGTTCCTAAACCTGTCAATGTCGCACCCGATCGGCCAATAGGCAGTCTGGGATTGGGAACTGCTAAGCCTACACAGAAAGATGATAATAAATAGTTTGTCAGACATTCGGTAACCAATCAGAATGGGACTATACTATGGTACATATAAGTATCGTGTTTCATTTGTAGTAAGCTCTGTAATAAGAATTCATTGGAGTCAAAGCATATCTATAGACACTAATGGTTGCTATAGGGACAATGGAATAATGTTCCTTTCCATCCTCCTTTCGTGTGCTACTAAATCTCTATAGAGAGATACTCACATAACTATTGATAGGTCCAACCGTCAAAATGTGTACTCCTTATCCTGAATTCGTAATAACCGGTGTTATTTGTATTAAAAAGGCTTTGAAGGGACTGAAATAGTGTTCGTATTAACCGTATTCGTACTAACGAGGTTCTACTGTATCTTAACTAGTTGAGTTGATAAACTAACACATGTTTAATCCGATTAATATTTAAAGTATCTGTATTCCAATAGGGAATCCTTACTACTACAAGAGCATAGGCATCTCTGTTCGTGTGTGACAGAGAAAGGGATGTGACCTCAGAGACACTATGTCACTGCTAGCTGCTGTGAGAATAGCAGCAGATGAATAATGTATAGGCGCTCCCTAACTGTAAGGGGAAGCCCAGGCAAATGTCAGCTGGGTATAAAACATAGACTGATGAGTTATAAAGGAATTTATCTTTGATTAAGTTGATAAGACAGATCTCAGAAAAGCAGTTGGAATGTAAGTATAGCTAATGTAGTTATGTTTGTTTGTTAGTTAGTTAGTTAGTTTGTTAGTTTGTATATCTTTAAACGGCTATTAAAATGTAAGTATAGCTAATGTAGTTATGTTTGTTTGTTAGTTAGTTAGTTAGTTTGTTAGTTTGTATATCTTTAAACGGCTATTAAAATGTAACTATAGCTAATGTAGTTATGTTTGTTTGTTAGTTTGTTTGTATATCTTTAAAGGGCAATTGAAATGTTGTTAACAGAGATTTTGTTAACTAATGATAGTCTTATAAAAGTTGTAAAAGCAATGTTTTTAAAAATTTGATTATGAAATTATAAAATTAATTGTTTCGTAAATAAGAGTGATAATTAATGGTGTTTGTATTTATTTTTACAAACCAAATATGATTCTGAGTTTCAAATGTTCATAAAAGAACTTTAAATTGGAACAAGCTCTCGTTAAGCAACACCTCTCTATAAGGAAATATTCCTTGGGGATCCATAAGATTTTATGCGCGCCTAATTTAGTTTGAAGTTCATTCACACGCGCCTAAATACTCATTTGTATTATGTCTATGGGGCTCTCTCGATTTTCGCGCGCCTAGAAATGTTGTCATTCAAATTCACGCGCCTAGATTACCGACCTGTTTATACTTAGTTGTGGAACTGAAACTAAGTGCTCGTATAGCACTATAGTGGCGTAAACAAACTAATTTGTTTGCCCCATAATTACTTGCAAATATTAATGCAAATATTAAAGAATAAATTTGGATAACCAAAACTGATTGCAATATTTAGGCGGGAATTCAAAGGATTCGCCCAATCAAATCTCAGATTATAATCACTTGCCCGGTTCCACATTAATCATTCAAATTAAACTAATTAGAATAGCAACCAATAACCGTACTTAGAATGCATCAAAACAAGTGTGATTCCCTTTGGGATTATGATGGCAAGTTCTAATAGGAACTGTGTAAGATCCAATATAGATTATCTGCTGTTATTATATGGCAGAACTCTCTATATAGGAAATGCTGCATTGATAAACTTCTGGAAATATATTCATATGACTTCAATTCTATACAAAACGCAAACCATTTAAACAAAATACATCTTTGTTCCGAATTACATGCTCTTAATGGAAGTGACAAGTGAAATAATAGAAAGTTAAATAGGTTCCAATTAGAACTACGCAACTTAATATGGCACGTGCGTCCATGGAATTTGATCTCAATATGGCCATAGTTCCATTTACAATACTAAGTTGACACCGCTTAATAGGGTCACTTCGTTCTAGGGTAGATTGACCCAATTAAGCAGATAAATCTATTAACCGGTGGCTCTATTAAGCGGAGTATACTGTATTAACAAATTCCATAGTTATAACTATATATTTCTAGGTTTGCGAGTGTGTACTGTATTCTCATATTTTGCTGTGTGAATATGATGGCGAGATCTGAAGAAATAATAGTCGGAGAGGTGAGTTATCCTGTGTACCTAGATACCAAGCTGGGCAATAGGAATTTGAGCATACATGGTGTTCGTAATAGCAGTCGCATTTTGCATGAAATTTGATTGTTAATAGGTGAACTTGCTGTTAGAGGAACAGAATTAACATTAGATGCTCACTTGGGGACTGAAATAACTTGCTAATATTAAGCGAATTTGCTATAAGGCGAACACTACTGTATCTCATTATCATAACACGGTTATACTATGTTCAGTATCAACCGATTAACTGGAATTAAAATGAGTTAATTGTAACTAATATCTCAATTAAGCGAGATTTTATAATATTTCAAAGAACGAACAACTTAATACACACATTCCAGTTCTGTTATACGACTCACTCTAGGAACTGAAACCAGTTAGATCCATATTCCGTAAATTAACAGGGAGTAATAAAGAGATTAAGTTTTCTTAACACGCAGTATATGTACTGTATGTATCTGCTATATAGTTCATAGGCTATTAGCTAATAGCCTATCACTTAATTAGCACTTGTAAGGTGTTTGAATTGCGTAATTAATCCTTATAGTTTCAGTTCCAGGAGTGGAGTAATAGAAATGTATAATCCATATAATCCGTTGGTGTTCGTATTAACCAGGTTCTACCGTACATTAATGGTATATTAAGACGGTCCCCTGGTGTTCGTATTAACCAGGTTATACTGTACATTAATGGTATATTAAGACGGTCCCCTGGTGTTCGTATTAACCAGGTTATACTGTACATTAATGGTATATTAAGACGGTCCCCTGGTGTTCGTATTAACCAGGTTATACTGTACATTAATGGTATATTAAGACGGTCCGCTTAACAGAGTGTATGTATTACTGTAGGTGTTCTTATTAACCAGGTTATACTTATAACGGGAGTTGACTGTATATGTATCCTATAGGTGTGCGAGTCTCGTACGAACAACTCTATCCCGACCTTCTGCAAAGGCTGCACCGACCGGTTTGACGGGCTGGGGTACAACCCGTGGATACGAGTCCCAAAGGAACCTGGACTCCTTCTGAAGTACAAACTGAAATCCCTAGAAAATAACTCATGCAAAATATACAATCCGGCCGCTACATGTTTTCCAAACCGGAATTTGAAAGGAATTAATTTCACAATGGGAGGGGAAGGCGATTCGTACCTGTACGTTAATTTCACAAACGTAGAAGAATACAACTTTGTTAATTTCACTATTTACATACAATGTACTGTGCATGACCCACCATTTTGCGTTGTTGTAACATTAGTAGACAAATGTCCAAGAATTGGCCTAACCATGGCTCAAAAAGTATCAATAACGATAGCAACAATGTTCCTAGTGTTTGTTTTGATTGTATTAATCGTGTTGTTAGTCGGATGCCTTATAAAAACGCAGTATAACAAGATACCTGAACAAAAGGAGAAAAAGATGTACAAATATGTTCAGATGGATTAGTGTTGTTATCCATAGTGTTTCTATTCTATTTAACTAAGATTATGTACTGTATTTCAATATATTTTGTATTTTAAATGAATATCAATATTAATCATTTAACTTTTGTGAAAAAAGGAATTTCCAAGCAATTGCATCCATGCTCCCAAACAATTATTTTTCAATTTAATTAAAAACATTAAAGAATATTTCAGTAAGTGCAAACAGGTTTGAAATGAAATACAAAAGCGATTATTGTTTGTTAGGTGCGTTTTAAGATTATAGGAAAATGTTATAATTAAATATACTGTAAGCTATCATTATCAAAACACGTTAATAAATACACTGTTGCAACTTGTGACCCATTCAAAGCCTATTAATAATACTTGGTAACAATCAGTGTATTATACAGCCATTTGTAAATACGCTCCTAATCCTGGTCTGATCCAATTTTCATACGTCTAAATCACAAATTAATGTTACGGTATAGGAGAAGATTCCAAATTTTCGCGCTCCTAAATAAAATTTTCTAAGAATAATGCTCGAAAATGAGCTTCTCGCGCTCCTGGATAATTCGTTGTGTAACAACTGTTAATACGAATTTGGGATAAGGGAACATATTAGGACGGTCCCCTGGTGTTCCTACTAACGAGATTAACCAACATATACTTATACAGAAGTCAATAATTAATTCATAAGGGACACAGCATTACTCAATGGAATTATTGAATATTCCAATTAATTGGAAATTGCATTACATAAGCATGTCAGAGTTCAAACTTTCAATATAACTCAATGATCCAATGTTAATAGAGATATTAACTTTCCAAGGATTACAATGAGCCAATCACGTTGTGAGCTAGTAGAATACTTTCAGTAAATACCAAAAAACTTGTCCGCAAATATGGATTAGGCACCCTTCGAAATTCCAATAATTCCAATTTTAAATTACAGTCAGGTTATTTAATTATGATCATTCAAGGGACCAAAAATTGTGTTCATAATAGAGACTTTACAATAAGCGAACTCAACTTAATACAAACCCTATGTAAGTTGTTAAATTGGGACCGTAGGGCTTGTTCATAATAAGCATACCTGACTGTATTCTTATAGTATAAGATTCTTATAACAAATTTATCTGTCATCAACCTAATTTAGGTTCCAATATACTTCAGTTCAGTTCCTATAATTAACAAGCCATATCTACTGTATTAAGGCCTGACAGTAACATTAGTAGTTAGTAATACAGATAGTTCATAGCATATCCATGGTACTTCTTATGCAAACCTTATAGAGCAAGCAAATAAATCCCTTATTTAAAATGTAACTAGACCCATATATATATAATTGGCAATAGGTATTTACATATAGCAGTAATATACACCCTTTAGAAAAATGAGGGAAATATCTATTTCTAGAACAGAAATACAGTGATAGAGTAAGGAATTAAGGGTAGTAAACAAAGTGTTGTTGTTGTTGTTGTTGTTGTTGTTGTTGTTGTTATTGTTGTTGTTGTTGTTGTTGTTGTTGTTATTGTGATGATCCCAATAGCATAAATGAGAATCCATGGATCATATTCTTATAATAATCAATTTCACTTTGGAAATCAGTTTTCTGTCGAATTAGCAAATCCTTATGTTTCAAAAGCGCGCCTAAATCATAATTTAATTTCTTGTTTTCGACTTTTCGACGGTCCCTTGATTCTGCAGCTGTTTTTCTATTTATAGCTCTGCGGCGATTTTCTTTAATCCAATTCTTTTCGATTTCAGTGAACAAATCTGTATCGAGTAGAGGTGTTAGTTTAGAGGCTTTTGTGTACACAAGTTTGTCAACATCAATAAGCTCAAGAAATTCACAGGAATTAAGCATTAAAACTTCGTAATTAAGTTTCAGTATACAATTCGCTCGCTTACACTTGTCAATTATACTCGGGTTTGTTAAACAATCGAATTCTACCAAAGACATTGTTATTGTTGTTATTATTGTTTTGTTTGATACAATACAAATGCTTTTATATATAGTGTTTATAAATTTGCTTAGATAAGTTAGTAATATAATTATTAATAAAAGTTACCTCACAAAATTATCTTAGAATTCATTTCAAACTCATATTGAAAGTAACTAATTATTGGTTAATAGATAATCTTCTAAATTAAGGCCAACTTAGTTATCTAATTTTAGTTTGCTTGAGTAGAATTGAGTGATTAATAATAATAATTTAGTTTATAAAGTGCGTCAATAGTACAGCTGTGTTCCTAGTAAATATTAAAAAAGTAAATCCTAGAATAATACTAGTAAACAGTTGATGTTGTTATTTACTAGTTGTTTGTATGTCTGTTTTGTTTTTTGTTTGCTTGTTTGCTTGTCTGTTTGTTTGTTTGTTTGTCTGTTTGTTTGGTTGGTTGGTAGGTTGGTTAGTTGGTTACTTGTTTATTGATATGTTTGTTTGTTTGGTTAATAGTTTGTTAGATAGTTTGTTTACTCATTAACGAAATAAATAACTAGTTATATAAATAACTAACTAGTTACAATAAACTCATTTGCTTTTGAATAAATTAGTCACAAATCCCTAATAAATATAACTCCAAATAAATAGCTTACTCTAATAATCATATTCATATAGTTTGTTGTATTCAGAACTCAGTAATCACAGCTGATTATATAACAAATGGAATCTGCACATTTTGACCAAATTTCTAGGTAGAATTTTGATCAAAATGTCTTAATAGAACTTTGATCAAATATGCAAAATCAGAATTTGATCAAAGTTCGATTATTGCTATTGATGTAGAACTTTGATCAAATTCACAAAATCAGAATTTGATCAGAGTTCTACTATTGCTATTGATGTAGAACTTTGATCAAATTCACAAAATCATTGTTGAAACAAACTTCTACTATTGTTACAGCTGTTTTCTTGTACTTTAGACTTGTATTGAATAAACACATTCATGGCAAGCCATCATAAGTAATAATTTTTAATTGAGTACAATACTCAAGGTGTCCATTTAAGGGTAATCTGTATTGATATTCGGGCGTTCACGGTGATTCTCAGAATTGCATAATTTACTACTAGGAATACTCTAGATGAGATAGAGATTGACTTCTATGATTTTTTTTTTCTTAATTTTCAATCAAGATGGTGTTTTTTAATAAAATAAGACGTCGACTTCCTTATATGGGCATGACATTTTTTCAAAAATTGTTGAATCTTTTTGAATTTTTGAACATATTATTATGAGACTATTTCCTCTCAGTAATAATTTTTATTTTATTTATTTTTGCAGAAGAAACGATGCTAAAGGCCATTTTTTCAAAATAATCATAATACGCAGTCGTGCACTAAACTATAGTTATAAAATGTTATAAGTAAAAATTTTCAAATCTAGTTCAAGGGTCTGAGGATGTATCATGTGTTACCCCAGAGAAATTTTTTGACTTTCTGATTATTATTTTTGGTTTTATAAGCATTCTAAGGCTGCGGCCCACGAATTTTTCCGAATTTCAAAATCAAAAGAGGTGATAAAATTCTACACTGCCATATATTGTTCCCAAAATTAAAAATTTCGGAATCTACAGGTCAAAATATACAGGTTCACGTCAAAAAGTTCAGGAATATGTCAAAAATTAGGAAATTAGGGGCATAAAAGAATATGAAGGGTATGCAAGTACCCGGTGATCATATATTACTGTGGGAAATTGGACAGCAGAATAATTCTGTTATTCTTCATAAAAATGCGCCAGCTTCTTATCTATGCGTAGCATTTGTTTTCAACACTTTTACAATAATATATCATGAGTTATGACCAATTTATGACTATGGTTTTGTCTGTTTTGTCATATTTTCACACCTCAAGGCCCTCAAATATACAATAATGTATTATATAAAACACCAATTTGTTAATACAAATATGGAAATAGCATTTGCGCACAAAATGAGACGTTACACAACACGATCCAATCATTATTCGATAAGTTATGGACTTTTGGGCCACAGAAGGGGGCAAAAAATCTGACATTTCACACCTGTTGATATTTCAGAAACGCTTTGAGATAAAATGATCATAGGCATTAGAAAATACTGTAAATACCTGACTTGCTATACGTTTATAATACATTTTAGGACTCTAAGTGTCACACTTTTTAACATGACCATATATGGTAATTTGATGTGCCCAATTTTGATGACGAAGCAAATATTGTAACTCTTGATCTCTCGACAGCAGAGACTAGCTCTAAAATTCTAGTCACATCATGATTCTATTTCTTACTCATTGGATAAACTTTTGGGATTATATTATAATTCGAATGATGTGTTCTGATTTCAAATGCCCAAATATGGTGGTGTCAAAGTGGCAATATGTTAAAAAGCTGACAAAAATCCAACTTCTGATCCAAATGAGATAGAGCTTAGCTCTAAATTGCTAAAAATAGTCTAATTCAATTTCAAATGACATTATCTATTTTATGCAGTTTAGGAACTCCTTTCCTCGCACTTTCATATTCTGGACTCAGCCACTTCGACACAAATTAATTAAATGCTAATTATGAAGGTGTAAAAAAAGACCATTTGGGCATATGGATGTAAAAAAGAGAATTTTTATTCTAGAAAGTCAAACTTTTTTTTAAAATGCTCAGTATATGTAGGCGCATGTTTTAAAAGCGGGCAGTTTTGGCAATATAATACAAAAAAATTGAATTAGTATACTTTTAATGAAAAATAGTGGGTTTTTTTTGACCAATTTCACAAAAATGACAATAACATAGAGTAGATTAAAGAAAAAGCATATTTCGGTTCGATTTAAAACATTGAGTATTGACTCAGGTATATTTTATAATTGACATGTTTCGCGCTAAAAACTAACATAAAAAATTTTTTTAAATATTTGGCTAGTATGGATTAGGCCTATATTGACATTGTCTAGTTCATAACTAAGGATATATACATAGTAGAACTCCAATATTTTCAGGGATATCTTAGATATATTAGTACTATCCAAAAACGCAATAAAAACATTAGGTCGTCGGGTGTCAAAATATCAGTACAGAGCACCCTTAACACATATATTGATTAAACACACCATTCCTATTCAAATCCCAAACCAAATATCATGTTTATATCAAGGGGTAGAATGCCTATTATTACGTATTATCTTCAGTAAATAATAGAAATTGTTTATTGAAGATTAAATCATTTTCAACTCGTAGCTATCCAGAAATACGTAAATGGAGTATAGTATTGCTGAAGGCAAAAAATTGGGAACTCATAATTATTCGTGCCAAAGATATTTATATACACGTTCTTCTTCAAGTGATAAATGTATATATTTGAGATGTACTCTATGGAGAGCGCATGGAATAGAATGTCGTGGGTTTGGGAGAATAAATAATGAATGCAATCTTTTCTATCTTACTCAAAATCACTGTCATACAGAAGAAGCATACAAATCTAAATTAATCGCCCTAAATAATAAGAAAAGCGTGCTGCTGAGAATTCGACAGATAGCCTTAGACAAGTATTTGACCAAGTCACGGCTTCAGACGAAGCTGGTGCAATGGTATCATACAGACAGGTACGTAACACAATGTTCAAAAGAAGACGACTTGAATTACCAGGAAAGCCGAAACATCATCAAGAATTTGAAGATATCTTAATGCGAACTCGCTTTTCAAATTACTTTCGTTCAATGGTCATCATACATGAAGGTGCTGCAGCAATATTTGCCTCTGATCTAATGCTTGAGAAGTTAAAAGAAGCAAAGAGTGTTAGTTTTGATGGAACTTTTTACGTGGTTCCCAAACTGTTTTATCAGTTATTTACTATCTTTATCCAAGAACAACACCATACTTTTCCTGCTATTCACATTTTAATGTCGTCTAAAAATGAGAATCTATATACAGCTGTACTACAGAAGATTGTGGAAATGATTCCAGATTTCCGACCAGAATTAGCAGTGGGTGATTATGAAAAGGCTTCAAGAAATACATTTCGTAAAATATTTCCCTCGATCACAGTATCAGGGTGTCTGTTCCATTATTCAAGGGCTATTTGGAAAAAAGTGAAAAAGTTACAACTTTCCTCAACATATAGTAAAAATACAAGCTTGAATGAGTGGATAAAATTTGTCATATCATTGTCAATGTTACCTGAAGAGGAAATTTTTCAAACATTTCAAATACTGGTTAACACTGTACCTAAAGATTTATCACCAAGAGAAGACTTTCTTCTTAAGAAACTTATCGCTTATATCAGAAGGGAATGGATAGAAAGGAATGATTTTTCAATTTATCAATCAGTTCAGAAAACCAATAACTGTTGTGAAGTTTACCATCGAGAATTAAAGGCTATGGTACGGGTGAAAAGGCCAAATATATGGTCCTTCATTGAGTACCTTGAAAAGAATGTGATAAAATATGATCAAGAATATCAAAGATATATGAATGGCTTACCAATCGGAGAGAGACGGAAAAAGGATATTGAAACTGAAAAGAGACGAAATAGATGTAAAGAAAAGCTGGAAAATGGAGGGTACACGCCTATCGAGTACATCAATGAAGTGTCTAAAACGATTGGTAATGTGCAATTAAACTACACTGAATTCTCAGATTCTGATGAAGATGATGATGGAGTTATAACTATACTAGTGAAGAATCAATAGTTTGTAATCCTTGTATAATCTGTTTGATGGAGAGAGTTTCGACATATGTTTTTTTGCCATGTGGACATGCACAAGTATGCGGAACTTGTGCTTTAAACTTTAATCGAGAAGACAGATGTCCTACATGTCGCTGTTGCATTACGAGTAAATTACAGATATTTCAATGAGAGTTATATATCATTCTTTATTCAAATGCTTATGTAGGTTTATTAGTAACTCTTCATTGTGTTAACTCCTTATTACGCTGTTTTTAAGTATGCTTCTCATTTGTTCAATGTTATTCTTTATTTCATTATCTAACAAATAGTAGAAGTTTGTTTCAACAATGATTTTGTGAATTTGATCAAAGTTCTACATAAATACCAATAGTAGAACTCTGATCAAAAGCTGATTTTGTGAATTTGATCAAAATTCTACATCAATAGCAATAGACGAACTTTGATCAAATTTTGATTTTGCATATTTGATCAAAGTTCTATTAAGAGAATTTGATCAAAATTCTACCTAGAAATTTGATCAAAATGTGCAGATCCAACAAATGCTTACTGCCATTATCCTTGCTAATCAAATTAAGAATTTAATTAAATAATTACTACATTAAACTCTCGTTATAACGAAGTGCTTGGGACCTGTAAATCACTTCGTTATATCCGAATATTCGTTATAAGCGGATAATAATTAATGCATTTAGTGATTGGGGGAAAATTTCATTTTCGGTATAAGCAGTTATTTCGTTATATCTGACTTCGTTATAAGGGAGTTCTTGTATTATAAAGTAATTAATATGGAAATACTTATGTAGATCCCAACATACTAAGTCTAAAGAAGTAAAATAATTAAGGGTCCCTTACAACTAAAAATCTCCTGCAACAGGGATAAATGGACATTTTATTGCGTGTGTGTGTGTGTGTGTTTGTCCAGAATTAATAGGAAATGCCATATGCTGTAAAATCTGAAAACTTGCATGTAGGGGTAATTTTAGTAATTTTACACGCTTGACAACGAAGTGCTTGTTTTTCCTAAATTACTATTTGGGTCAAAGTTTGATTAATAGGTAAACAGTACCGCAATTGACGAATGCATTGAATGTATTGCATCAATCCATTTAATTATAAAGTACACATAATAATGTGGTTGTGTAATAGCTTATACAAATGTAGATTTAAGCAAATTTTGATTTAGTATTTCGTAAGTTCAATTAACTAGAAATGATATTATATATTAGTAATAAATAAATTGTAAATGACAGAGTAAACAGTAATAGTTTGTAGATATATTTTACACATTTATAATCAAAATACTAATTTTAGAAAAACTCTTAATTCTAAACTTGGAATTCACGCAAACACCTCAACAAATATGTTTAAACGTCAATTTGTATACAAATACAGTCGACTCCGCTTAATAGAGTCACCTCGGGACCAGGTTACTTTGACCCCATTAAGCGGAGAAATCTTTAACCAAAAATCTTTTAAGCCAAAATGTAATTCCGTCCTATAAATCCTGTGAAATTTTGACTCCGATTAAGCGGAGAAATCTATTAACCGGTGGCTCTATTAAGCGGAGTCGACTGTATAATAGAACGTAACGTAACTGAAACTAATATTTTTGGAAAAGTGAGGAATTCTATAAAGGAACCGTCGATATTTGTGTCTAAACACAAAGTAGAATTAACTGGAATTCGGAAAGAAATATCAATAGGGTTTAAGGCAACCGGAAATAAATGTAAATTGCACGCAAGGGTTCGTTTGGAAATTTGATTAAAAATCAAGAAAAAACTTTTAAATTTACACTGAAGAGTAAAAAGGTAATTAAAAATTTATTAAAAATTAAAAATGTAAACTACTCCGTGTTAAATAAGCAGACAGCATTGTTTATTAGTTTATTTACGAGTGTTTAGTAGCATATTTACAAGTTATAAATACCCAGCGATTAAATTTCATAATGTACCCTTGATTCCAGTGAATAATACAGTCATCATTGATAAGGGTTTTAAAGACAAAATAAAATGTTTTGAATTCTATTTCGGAATCACATTACAACAGGAATTGTAAATAGAAATTGTCTAAATTCAATTTTTTTAGAAATTAACATTTATCAAAAAGGGATATTCCTTATCTAATAAATTGCTGTCTTGTGTTTGTTAAATATAACCGAACTAGTAAGAGCTACATATTTGAAATACAGTATACTCCGCTTAATAGAGCCACCGGTTAATAAATTTCTCCGCTTAATGAGGGTCAAACTACGCTGGAATAAAGTAAACTGTATATCTAAAAACAAGTTAAATATCTTAAAACCTCACAAATTATCTCACAAAAGGTGACAAAACCTGATTAACCCCAAGGTGTCCAGTATATATTAGCTAACATTCCAAAAAACCTATTTGTTTGAGTAATAAAGAGGGACACACCAAAAGGTCACAATTTACATAAATACAATTGAATTACTAAATAACTGCTTTGAACTTGCAAGTTGAAACCAACATTACTTCACAACACTAGTTAAAATCTCAAATATGCATCTAGCCAATCCAACCTACTTGGATACCGAAACTAGCAATTGGAATGACATAATTAAAATAACACAACAGAGCACAAACACATTCCTGGCTAATAGGAATTACTAATCCCGTATCAAGTGTCTTAACAGGACTTATAACTTATAAGGGAACCATATATGGTATAACGAGGCTTAAACGGGGTTTGTAGTATTATTTACTGCTTACTTATATGATTATTTATTCATTTAATATTATACATTCGACTCCGCTTAATAGAGTCACCTCGGGACCAAGTTACTTTGACACGATTAAGCGGAGAAATATATTAACCGAAAATATTTTAAGCCAAACTGTAATTCCGTCCTATAAATCCTGTGAAATTTTGACCCATTTAATTAAGCGGAGAAATCTATTAACCGGTGGCTCTATTAAGCTGAAAATACTGTATTATTATTAAATTTACTAAACAACAACAACAACAAAAGTGTTTTAATTGTCAGTATTCGTATTTTATAGAGTAGGCCTTGATGATAGCTCAATAAAGATCATAGATTCTTTATTCGTAAACTACAACAACAACAACAACAACAAACCAACCAACCAACCAACCAACAATAACAATAATAATAATAATAACAAACCAACCAACCAACCAACACAACCAAACAACCAAACAACCAAACAACCAACAACAACAACAACAACAACAACAGTATGATAATCTTACAGATATACTAACAAACGGATCCTATAATATAGCTGTGGTGTAATAGCTATTGCAACATAAGCCCACAATAACATAACATAACTATGTCACGGTTAGGTAACTATGTATATTATGCTTATGTGTAGAAAGATGGGAATATGATACGAATACTGAAATAGATTTAGGAAATTAATAACCTGTCTGCTAGAAATAATGTTAATTATTCATCCCATTAATTAAATGGGACGATAATTAAGTTATAGCAAATATATCTATTCATTCATTAAACATATTTGTTTATAGAAAGTTTATATCGGACCATGGATAATAAACTAAGGCTTCATACTTACAAAACACAATCTATTTATGAATATACCGGAATTAGTCAAATGCCCCATTATTAACAGTTACAATAGTTCCTAAACAATGCTTAATAAGATAAAAGCCAAAGAATAGATAGGAAATACGATAGCAACCACAAGCATATTTGGTATGTGCTCTTTAAGCAATTGCAATCTGGAACCATAAATAAGAACTTGCGGTATAAAGTCCAGATTAAGTATTCTCGATTAACATCCTTATAATACAAACAAGTGGTTGCGGTTAACAATACTTTAACGAGATTCCAATTCTATTAGTGGCAGGGCGACACATACCATTGTGCCACTTTATTTCCAGATGGCCAAGTGCTAACTATTGTTGAGGTTTCTCACACACATGCCAACAGAGTATAAATGATAGAACTGGAACTGGAACTGAAACTACACTTCAAAATGCTATACTTTAGACAATATATAATTTTGTTGATAATATTGTGTTCCGTCACAAATAACATGTCACTCTCTTGCAGAAAGAAATGCAAACAATATAGGGTAAGTTCTAAATCCATAAATAACAAGATAAGATATATTATCCATGGTACTTATCGGTAAATAATAACAAGAACAGTTCGACTAAACACTGCAATATAATTGGTTAACTAATTACTGCATTTGTAGGCAGCAATATAATTGGTTAACTAACTACTGCATTTGTAGGCAGCAATATAATTGGTTAACTAACTACTGTATTTCTAAGCAGCAATACGATTGGTTAACTACTGCATTTGTATTTGTAGGCAGAGTGCAACAGAGTGGTGTGCCCGGGCTCCTTTCACTTGGACCTGTGCGGATGTTGCAAGGTTTGTTCCAAACAGGAGACAGAGGAATGTGGGGGCACATGGGGAGAACACGGGAGGTGTGAAGTGGGACTCAGGTGCGTCAGAAACCCAGGAGACACATTCCAGGCCCCTGGCGTATGTAGACCAATCGGTTAGTTGATATATGTTATTGTTGTTAGTTAGTTAGTTAGTTAGTTTGTTTGTTTTATTGTTTGTATATTTGTTTGTTTGTTTATTTGTGTTTTTTTGTTTTTTTGTTTTTTGTTGGTTTGTTTGTTTGTTTGTTAATTAGTTTGTTTATTTATTTGTGTTTGTTTGTTTGCAGTTAACGGCTGCTACTACTTTAGAGAGATTGACTCCGGAATTCGATTGGCCAGTTACGGAACTGAATTAAGACTGGAAGACAACACGCCATGGTGAGTAGGGAGAAATTCATAAAAAATAATTTGAAAACTAATACCTTTTGAAATACCAGGGACCATAAATATGTTCAGAATTCAGTAATTACAGATGTCTCTAATTATTATAACTTTGTATTATATAAAATTACTAACTAAAGTACAGTCAACTCTCGTTATAACCAAGTCGGATAAAACGAGGTACCTGCTTATAACGAAGTCATTTATCATCCCATTCCCATATAGCCCTAAGCTACCGGTTATAACGAAATCCGTATATAATGAATCTGCTTATAACGAAATTCAACTTGTAATGAACTTTTTAAGATCGAACTCCGCTTATAACGAACTATGGTTATAAAAAACTTCGTTATAACGGGAGTTGACTGTAACTACGAATTTGGGATTAAATATATTTCTATTTATAGTATTTGCAAGAGGAGAGGTAGCTGGAAATGTAGGTTGGCAACGGAAATGCGAGTTTGGTATGACAGCATGGAAATACCATACTCAGGGGACCACAGCTGATTGTATTTGTATACATTCATTTATTTATTATTGTTGTTGTTATTAACTATATTTGAAGAAAATATAAAATATAAATATTCACACATGTTAGAAATTAGAATCAATTTAATGGATACTATACTAAAAGCTGATTGGTTGTTGATTCTGAGAAAACTGAGCACAAATATCTAATCAAGTGACTGCAAATATTCATTATTTTCTAATTTTAAATATCGAAAATACAAACAAATCTCCTTTCTTCACTATAATAATAATTACAATTATGTAAGCAGAAAATCAAACGAGTTCTTAAAATCGTCTACTATGCATAAGTAGCACATGGTCTCTATTGACCAATCATAATGCAGCTTACTATACAGCTGTACTTACTGATAACAATTGTGGGCAAAGAATGAATAATATTCAGAAATCTATGAATGAATAACAGACAACAAAAGCACAATAATAATACCTTGAAAATAGCAACCAATGAATCACAGATGTCTCTGACCAATAAAATTAGAGGAACAAAGACTTGAATAATGCAAATATTATCGGAACAAACCACTAATTTGTGTCAATTCCAATCACATTTTTGTGTAATTTTCATTTCTTGAAATCTTTAATTACCCCAAGAATGCAAAATGAAAGTAGAGTTGTTTGAGTGCTGAAAACAAATTCTTAAAATTGATACCAAATCTGGTAGTTTTCCACACAGAATCCACTTAGAAAATTGATAAATATTCAAATAGAATAACTTGATATTCTTGTTATTGTGAGTAATGGTTAATCATATAGTATATGGATATACTGGCACGAATAAGCCAACTATTTAACATTATCCATCTGGTCAAAATAGGGAATATATTACCTTCAAATATTCATGTGAAGTAAGAGAAATAGTGCGCATTAAATCTACTCAGAATTCAAACTATACAGGAGACAACAATTCATATATAACAAATGTATAATAAAAGGTGTGACAATGTGATTAACCAAGTGATATAAATACCATCCCCAACTAACCAATTGAATTATTGGTATAAGGCCATAAGCTCATTGGTCAATATAACTTTTCTTGCAGCAAATATGATAAAATGACCAACCAATCAACTGGCTTACAAACACGGCTTTTTGAAAACAACAAATGAAAATACAGTTGAAACCGGTTATAAGCACATCGTCGGGAACTGCACTTAATGCGCTTATAACCGACATAAATTATATAGGGTATATGGTAACCGTTTTCCAACATAGTGTTCTTATAACCGGTGTGCTTATATCCGATATCTACTGTATTTCTGACAGAAATTGAAAGTACATACTATAATACTGCAAGTCTGTAAAACTGAATTTTGTTAATAAAACAATTAAAACAGAATATACTTAGCTAGCTTTCCAGTAATTAATCACTGCAGAAATACAGTCATCACAAACTGAAACCTGTACCTATATAAGCCTGTGCATATCCATAGCAACATAAAATATGTCCGTAAACACATTAGTTCAGCAAACAGTGTCGTGTTTCGATGAAATCCTTAAATTCCTGACTTCTCTCCCCGACAACCACAAGCCAGAGAGCACATATCTATGCTCCCTAGTTACCAGTCTGCTCCAGGAATGGAGACAGCTGACCGACGCAGAGGGACACACGCGGGAGAGGCGACAACTCTCGGACCACGTGGTCTCTTCGAAAAGAAGTTTCGAGAACACCCTAGAGCGGGTACGCCGGAGCTCCAAAATAGAAGGAAAGGGGAACACCCCCCCGGCCCCTGTCCCGCCCTCTCCCCAGGAAGATGGGACCGCTTTGTTCCTCTCGGTCCCAGAGGGCCCCCCGCGGGCCCCTACCCTCCCTCCTAGGAACCTCACGCGCGGAAATGTCATTCGCGACAAAAAACATGTGCCGCCCAGAAAGAACCAGCTCCTCAAGACCAGCAGCTCTTGTTGCGACCTCTGCATCGAGGCGCCCGCGAGCGTCCGACCCAAGAACGCACAGACCCAGCGGGAAACCGTCCGAACCAAGCATTCCCTCGGGCCCCCGGACGCCCCCTTGGTACACAGCTATGACTCACATCTACAGACACCCCCCAATATCAAGAGCCCCACGCCAGACCCCTATAGGGGGGCAGGGGGACCTATAAGCAGTCCCCCTCTGATACACAGTTACGACTCACATCTAGGGACACCCCCCAATATCAAGAGCCCCACCCCAGACCCCTATAGGGGGACCTGTATAGAGAGTCCCCCTCCCAAGATCAGGAGTGCCCGGAGCTGTGACGACATACTCGGGATCAGCTGTGAGGAGATGGCTGGGGAATCTACCTTGCTAACTAACTCACTTCGCTCCTCTTATGTTAAGTTTAAGACTCGAAATGGAAAGTGGGGAAAGATGTATATAACAATGGTTGGAAAGAATATATACGTGTCCCGTAATTACGCGGACGACCAAACAGAGCTAGTCTACTCCCTAGAAGATCTGGACATTGTCCCAAAGGACGAAGGGCGGTCCAAACACCTTATACAACTAAAGAACAACAACAACACTCAATGCTCCATCTCTATAAAAAGCGCTGAGATACGTGATGACTGGTATAAAGCTATGGTGAGAGCAAAGTATAAACCAAAGTCGAAATCCCCGGTCACCTCTGTCGAGGTGTCCCCTACAGAACACGGGACAAATCGGGACCACGGGATATATGTGTCCCCTAACTCAGTGGACCCCTCTGCCGCTAGGAACCTCGGGATCAAGGTGGTTATCAGAACCGGAACTGGAACTAAGGGGTGTGAAGAGAGGGACACAGGGGAGAGTGAGTATTTGGAACTGAGACAAGAAAAACCCGATTTAGAGAATAGTGGCGATTACGTCATACACAGTTTGGATGAAAATGCTATTTCCGATAAGAAAATAGAAGCGCCATATATATGCTTAAGCGATTTTATACCTTTCCTATACAACGGGAATGGGCTAAAGGAATGTGCGTTAACTAACGGAGATAATACATGTGAAGAAAGGAATTATTATTATTTACAGAACTGATATGTTATTGTTGTTATAAATGTGTTTAATAAAGTAAAATAGTAGCAAAGTAATAATTAACAAAATACAAACATAAATACAACTAAAGTTTACTATTTTCATATTTCAAATATTTACAAACAATCCTATTAAACTCGCCTGTTTTTTCCGCATAAATTTGGTGAGTAGCTCCCTCAACTAAGTCCACGGTAACCACATTGGTCAATAGGTATTTAACGCTATACCCAGTATCAGAACGCATCCAGGAATTAGTCCCGTATATAAAGTGAATTGGGATACACGCACTAATCTGTTTAATCCTATCGGGGAGTAGGGGCACCTTGCACCAACCCAGTGGTTTGTGGAGGTGTGAAAAAGCGGTCTCACCTGAGGGGTACTGGGTGTTGAAATCGTAAATATAATCACAAACCAATCGCGGCGACACAACACCTCTAAACAGCTCAAACATGTCGCCCCTCGTAAACAACAACAAATATCTCCCAAAACCCAAACTCCAGCGTATAAAGAAGAAAGGTTGGAATATCTTCAGATATAACGTAACCATGGATACCACTAGCATGAACACCTTATGTCTATAGTTCCGGTTATAGTTCCGGTTCCGATTCCCTGTCCCCTGTCCCCTCTCGGTTACAGGCGGGTATCCCCAAGGCTCCGCCAGTATGAGCCTAACCACACGCGTCGGATGCGCCAGAGAATAACAGCTGGCCAAATACCCGCCCAAACTGTGGCCCAATAGAATGAAGCGCTCCAAACCAACAGCTGATCTCCAGTCTTCGATCGACTGCACGAACTGACCAATCACTTCGCTGGGATTGCTACTGAATATAGGCTTAGAGCTCCCACCAAATCCCAGCATATCGATAGCGTATACGTTTGTGACGTCACTGAATGCGCCTAGGTTCTTAACAAATAGCGCCGCCCCCGAGCCCAGTCCGTGTAGGAGTAGCAGGGGGGTGCCGTTGCCAGGGGCGGCGGGATCGGAATGCTGTATGTGGAGAGTGTGGATATACGTGTTTGGGCCTATTTTTATATCCCGCGTAATAACGGTGCGGGGTAGGGACTGCAGAATGCTGCGTTCTGATTGGCTGAGACGGGCGCGGGAGGAAGAGAGTCGGTAGCAGAGAGAGAGAAGTGACCAATCAGCGATGCAGGAATTATAAAATCTCTCTTGGAGTGCCATTAGCTACAATTATAGAAATAACTTATATGTAGACCGTCTATTCTATACCAGGTTTTCTTACATATAATTTAGTATTACCCATAGACGGCAGGGCTTTGACTAAAAATACAGAATTGACCATATTTTCAGTCATACAATGTTCAGCCTATGCATTTTTGACTGTGGTTTGGCTTTGTCGCGTCCGGTAATATAGTAGTCCGTGGTATTACCCATAGACGGCAGGGCTTTTGGTCTACAGAATTTATAGACGGTCTACAAATTTTTTGCTTAGTTTGTATGGGTTTGTACTATAGACCGTCTACATATAAGGATGCTCACATTTGTAATACAAATGACACATTGGTTCAATAAATGTGCCCCAATAAGCATAGTATAAAGTATTATAATTCCAATGTACACTAGTGGTTGTCTAGGTGAGTTGAATGGACATAAACTAACCAATAATTATAACAAAGCTATCGCTTCATAATTAAATTCCGAAGAAAAATGATTACAAATTAGATAAGTAAACCAGAACTAGGAATTTATGTCAACTACTGTTCTGCATTAATTAACAGTAAACATGTAAACTAATTAAATTAGAACTATGTCTTCAAACTGATCAGCTGTTCAAAACATGCCAGCATTTGCAATATTGACCAATTACAGCACAGCAATAATACAACAATAGAATGAGCCCAGTTAAAAATACTTTTATTAAATACAGTCAGATTATTGTTTTGCTAACATTCAAGGGACCAAAAATTGTGTTCATAATAGAGAGACACATAATAAGCGAACTCAACTTAATACAAACCCTATGTAAGTTGTTAGATTGGGACCATAGGGCTTGTTCATACAATTTTCGTATTAAAATTTTCGTATTAAACTGACGAATATTGTTCACAATAAGCAGACCTGACTGTATAATGAAATTGGAACTATCAACTGGAACCATAGGTCTGTACTTACTAACTACAGTATAACCTCGTTAGTACTTACTATACTTACTATAACTAGTTCTAAGTAGAATGAAGGATCAAATACTTTTTGTAATTCCGGGTAAATCAATGATAAACTATAAATAGTATAATTATTCCAGGCAATAAGGACCTATTCTGAATAAATAGTTAAACTTAAATATGATTTATATATTAGCTAGTAACTGAATAGACACATAGGAATGTTCCATAGAATTCGTAATAAAACAAACAGATTTCATATAATAAACAACAAAATGCAAACGCAAACAAATAAACACAAAATCCAATTAATTAAACTAATATTGTTGTTGTATTTATTTAACTATTAATATACAATCTGAAATAAATGTATAAACAAGCATAAAACAACAAACTCAAGTAAACAACAACAACAACAACAACAACAACAACAACCTCTATACATAAGCCTGTATAAAAGTCTGTATCATTAAACCAATGAAAGCCACCAGTCTGAAAGAGACAATAATAACAACAATAATTCCAATGTCAAACCATATATTTCCAGGCACTAAGTTATAGAAAGCCAACACTTGTTCGCCAGTAACAAAACAACCGACATTAGTGCTATTCAAACAGGCCACAATAGTCTCATTCGGGAACTTATAACCAACCCATTCGTTAATCATTAGAGCTTCAAAGCTGTATTTGAACCAAGACACATATTCTATCCATGCCAGCCAAGGCATTAAGCTGCCCGTTTGTGAGAATAAGCCTCCGAATATTATGAACGGGAACATGAGTAGCGGACCGATCGCAAGCGCCACTGTTGTAGAGGGAGAAACCGCACTGGCCAGGTAACCTAGGGAAAGCGCGGCGTTTCCAACTAACGTAATTACCAGGTAGTAAATAAAGAATCTATAGGCATCCATGGCGAGACCCGTCATGAAGTAAACAACAACAGCAAACAAGAAAGGAAAGAAAATAAAGAAGGGAAGTTCAGCTAGGGTTCGGCACAGGAAATAAACCCACACTCGATACATACCGGAAAAGTGTTCTTTCCAGAAAACAGGGAATTGACCCGGAAACGTATTTATGACACCAAAGGTATTTCCAAAGGATTGCGACAAAGTTGATAGGAAGAGGAGACCGGATACATTTTGTATTCTCGCATAAGTGTTCGGTAACTGAAAGTATACCAGTCCAATGACCACACCTAGAGGGTGTTAAAATATGAGTTATACGCACACATATACATACTAATATGTTCGCTTTATCCGGAGTTCGTATTAGCCAATTTAATAAGCATTGTAGGGACCTGATTTGTTTAAATATTTGTTTGTCTTATCCGGAAATTAGTATGAATATTAACCGTGTGTTCATACTAACGAGGTACCACGGTATATTGAATTACCAATCAATTACAGTCGACTCCGCTTAATAGAGCCACCTCGGGACCAGGTTGTTTTGACCCGATTAAGCGGAGAAACCGATTAACCGAAAATATTGTAAGCCAAACTGTAATTCTGTTCTATAAATCCTGTGAAATTTTGACCCGATTAAGCGGAGAAACCGATTAACCGGTGGCTCTATTAAGCGGAGTTGACTGTAATTGCATTCGGCATGAGGATATCAAAATGAAAATGCAGGAATCTGATTAGTGGAACCGCAGAATTGGTGCGCGAATAAAATGCGCCAATTATGAATTTAATTGGTCAGCTAATTAATAACTTAAGCGCCGAATTATCATTCTAGTGATGGCGCCTAAAATTAAATTAAATGACACGATTAGGAACTATAATAATTAATTAATTCCATAATATTAGGTTCCATATTAATTAAATTGAGGCTGACAAGACAAGTTAGAATAATAACCACGAAGCAACAAAGTATACAAACCTTGTACGAATTGTTGCATAAACCGAATCATAATAAGCGGTTTGTTTCTCAGAGTGGACATAAGTTCGCGACACATGACAACCAACAGTTGAATCCAGAATGGAGTCACGAAGTGAATTCTGTGGAAAATACGTCTGCGGTCAGGCCTCTCCTCCTCATTGGTCAATTCTAGTTCTAAGCTCTTGTACTCTAGGGCGTGGTGGTCACAGACTGTCTCGATCTAAATAATATTAATAACACCTCTCTAATTAGTTTCAATACCATGGGACCATATAGTAGGGACACCAGGGGACCGTCGAAATTTGCATTCTTATTAACCGAAACTAAGTATTAGAGTCTTCTAGTAATGAGACTGGATTTCATTAAGAATAATTAACTGCGCGCCTAGATTAAGTTGAGCTCGCTCATACGCGCCTAAAATACTCAATTTCTATAATGCCTATGGGAGCATCTCTCTCGATTTTCGAGCGCCTAGATGATGAGAGTACAGTCGGACTATGGATAACATAACGAGAGTATGTACAGTCGGACTATGGATAACATAACGAGAGTATGTACAGTCGGACTATGGATAACAAACCCTCTGTTTGCATGTCTCCTCCTTGCCGGGAACCACGGATAGTATGTTGATAGCGTAGTCCGCTGGGTTGTAGTTAAGCGGACAGCTGTACCCGAGTCGGGACAGATGAGGCACCAGACCTGCCCTCTCGCCCAGGTACGCCACGCGCCCCTCAGACAGGAGCATCACCTGTAAACAACAACAACAACAACAACACATGAATAAACAACCACACACACTATACATATACATACACATGTAAATCAAGTACGTATTATTTAAATTCAGGCACCAAATTAAAACTTTGGATAACACCTTAATATAAAAGAGTAAGTTAGTTAGTTTAGCTAGTTAGTTTGTTTGTTTGTTTGTAGTTTGGTTTGTTCGCTGTGTTGTTGTGTTGTTGTTGTTGTTGTTGTTGTTGTTGTTGTTGCTATTGTTGTTATCGTGTTGTTGTTATTATCGTGTTGTTGTTATCATTGGCTATTGCCTATGGGGTACTTACGTGTGTGAATAGAGAGAACACGGAGGAGGAGGGTTGGTGAATTGTGCACATCACGGCTCTGCCGTTCTCAGCTAGCGTCAACAGACATTCCACAACTGTGGTTGCTAGGTACGAGTCGAGACCGGAAGTGGGCTCATCAGCCAATAGAATCATCGGATTGTTGAGCAGCTCTGTGGCGAACGATAGGCGCTTCTTCTCGCCCCCTAGCAACCGAACAGGTGCATAGGTATTTATACTCTTAGTAATTATATTTATACTCTCGTTAATAGGAACTTAGTAGGAACTTAATAGGAAATATCGGTTAAGGAGTACAAGGTTAATTCCCCTAGCTTATATAAATGCATGCAAGTGACTCCGGTTAATACGAACATATTAAGACGGTCCCCTGGTGTTCCTATTAACAGAGTATACTGTATTATAGATCCCAACAATAGACCAATATAATCGCGGCTATAAGGTGTGAAGTCTCACCGGATATCCCCTTTGTGTACCCCGGGACCCCGATGGTGCAGTTCCTGCATTTGTTGAGTCCCATCACCTCCGTCACCTGTCTGGCCCTCTCCAACTTCTGCTTGAAGCTAAACTACAAACAAACAAACAAACAAACAAACAAAGAACAAACAAACTACAAACAAACAAACTACAAACAAACAAACAAACAAACAAACAAACAAACAAACAAACAAACAAACAAACAAACAAACAAACAAACAAACAAACAAACAAACAAACAAAGAACAAACAAACTACAAACAAACAAACTACAAACAAACAAACAAACAAACAAACAAACAAACAAACAAATACGCAGAAATCACTCATTAATGTTACGGTATAGGAGAGGATTCCAAATTTTCGCGCTCCTAAATTCAAATTTTCCTAAAATCATGCTTCTAAAGTAGCGTCTCGGCTCCTGGATAATTCCTTGATCGATTACGTATTATGGCTAACACCTTTAGGGTGCGGTAAATTATATTTCCATAATGAAGTGTTGGCAGGAATATCCTATATAACCCCTGACCGATTAAAAAATTTCATGCGATAAGTCACTCGACATTTGACGACAATTATATTTTAGCACAACATTAACTCGGATAGTAGTGCCTGCACTGATTTGAACAGTTTATTCCTTTAAAGTTTAAATGAAAAATGGTCAGACCTTTCTGTATTATGTATTATGGCTAACACCTTTAGGGTGCGGTAAATTTGTATTTCCACAATAAAGTGTTGGCTATAATATCCTATATAATTATCCCCTGTACTGATTTTTTTAAAATCGAGGTACAATTTCATGCGATAAGTCACTCGACATTTGACGACAATGATATTTAAGCACAACATTAACTCGGAATGTAGTGCCTGCACTAATTTGAACAGTTTATTCCTTAAATGTTCAGACATTTCCATACCTCTCTTCCCATTCTGAGGAGGGCATAGAAAGCGAGATGCTCCCTGACGGTTAGAGTTCCCACAAACATGTCTTCTTGCTGCACATAAGCAGAGACACGAGACAGGTCGAATCGGGAAGTTAGGGCTCTGTTTATGAATACCCGGCCGGACACCTTATAGCTGCGGGCACTAAGGCTCTTGTGCGTAAGGTAGTTAAGAAACGTAGTCTTACCTAAGGTAAACAAGTAAACAAATAGTAAACAAGTAGTAAACAAATAACAAAACATCAAATAGATTAATAAATAAATAACTACACAAATAAGTAAACGAATTGATAATTAAACGAAATAAATAAACTAATAAGCAAACTAATAAGCAAAGAAATAAAGAAATGAATAAATAACTACACAAACAAACAAACAAACAACAACAACAACAACAACAACAACACTTACCAGCACCAGAAGACCCTAGGATAGCGAGCAGCTGTCCCGGCTTAATGCTTCCACAAACGCCTCTTAGGATTGGCTTATCGGAGGTGTTTGGTTCCGGTTTATGACACCTCTCTCCTAGCCATCTGATTGGACCAGGCCTCATCTTAACCGACACGTTTACATCTTCCCAAAGGAGAGTTATCTGCAAACATTTGTTGTTGTTTACTTTCCCATTGTTTACAAGCTGGAATGCATATTTGTTTACCTGTTTTTTTATATCTTTTTTTGGGTCAATCAGTGAATGTTCCATTCTTTGTTTTTTGGAATTTGATCTTACAAACCCTGCAAACACATTGGCTGCTGGTATTTCAGTTGTTGCACCTAAATAAGTAAATACATTTGTTGTTGTTTATCCATTGTTTGTTTGTGTAAAATTGTAAATATAACATACTTGCATCTCCGTCCTGTTTGCTAGAATCAATCTTAGTTTCAGTTTCAGTTTCAGTTCCAATACCTGTGTCGCCTTTTGCGTCACTGTTTACATAAACAACATTTTCCTCCGATTTACTCATCTATAAATAAAACCAATAAACAACAACAACAACAACAACAATTATAACCTACCTATCCAATATAGAATATACTCCCCGATATATTTTTGTATTAATACCATTCTACCCAACGCATCACTAGGCTAATTAGGAACTGGTAACAAAATATTAATTAATTAACAGTTTATAGCTTGCATGGCATTTTATAATATTTGTAAATTGCATAGATACGATATGTAGTCATTGGAATTCCAATAAATTCAAACTTACTACAACAGTTTTAGATATGTTTATTTTGTTGTTGTTTACATTGTTGTTAACACTTTCAAACATGGGTCATTATATATTTAATTAGCATAATTTAAAATAACATATAAACACACTGTTTAAATAACACCAAAATTTCAAGTTATTGTTTGCTAAAAACAACAAATAATTCTATACAAACAACAATAATAAATTCACCTCAACAGTAAAGTTAACAATTATCACACCTCAGTTAAGGTACAACAAAACTAAAATAACAACAACAACAAACACGAGAGGAAGTAAAAGGTAAACAAAAATAGACATGTTTTGTAGCGAATGCTCATTGGCCAATTGAGGTGTCACTGGAGTGGGAGAGGGAGGCGAAACGGTCCCCTTAGGGGGCGGATTTGTGTCCCCTGTTGCGGTTACACGTTTTGTAACACCTTCGGTTTGGGGAAGTTCGATGAAGCCTATAAATAGATTGTCAATATACACATTATACAGTCAACTCCACTTAATAGAGTCACCTCGGTACCTGGTTACTTTAAGCAGTGGTATCTATTAACCGGTGGCTCTATTAAGCGGAGTTGACTGTAGTTCCATAACGAATGAGTAGGTATATTGCAATTGTACAAATACAGTAGAACCTCGTTAGTAGGAACACAGTTAATACGAACACTATTTCAGTCCCCTCTAAAGCTTTTCAATACAAATGATATTGGTTAATACGAATTCCGGATAAGGCGAACACACATTTGACGGTCCCCTGGTGTTCCTACTAACGAGGTTCTGCTATAATTCAACCAATGATCTCACGGGGTATCTCAATTGGCTCTGGTGTGGGTTCGGTAGCGATGCTATAGAACCTATCTGAGAGGAGAGGGGGGCGTGACAGGGGAACTGTTGGGACACTCTCCTCAGCCGGAAGCTCCAAGGTGTCATCAGCAGCTGATAACAACAACAACAATATAAACATAGATGTAAACAATAACATATTAATAAATGTAAACAATAACATATCGATGTAAATGTAAACGTAAACAATGTTATCAGAGTAATTTACAAAGTACAGTCAGGTCTGCTATTGTAAACAATATTTCGTCTGCTTAAAATGAAACTTTTTATTGTGTATTTAGTTGAATTCGCTTATTATGAACACAATTTGTGGTCCCTTGAATGTTCATAAAAACTATAATATTGTATGTTAATTTGCAATTAATACTGTGTAATTGCAGTTAAGTTATGGAATATGCATTTAGCATAGCAATTAAGTATCAAATTATCCTATCAAATTATCAAAACATATAATAAACCCATTTATACATTCAACGGGCTTGAAAATTCCTGCCCATCGAGATTTCCATACTACAGTAAGCATACAATGATAAGATTGTTTCAGTTCTGCATTCAGTTCCAAATAAAGCAACATTCCTATGTCTCTATGGTTACCAGGGGAATATCTGACTTCTACCCAGATGATGACGACACCAGTTATGCCCAATGGGGGAAAAAGAGAAAAGAGATCATCGAGAAAAAGCTGAGAACAAACCGGTTTGTTCCAATTCAGTCTCGGGAAGAAAGGGGTCTGTTCAATGTGGAACTATACAAGCAAATAGCCGCGGGAAAGTACATGACGGACTATAGGTAGCCCAAGATTATAAGGGAATGTAAATCCCTTCGTTATATCCGGATATTAGTTATAAGCGGATAATAATTAATGCATTTAGTGCTCTGGGGGAAAATATCCATTTCGTTATAAGCGATTACAGTTTAACCTCGTTAGTACGAACACGGTTAAATACAACACTATTCCAGTCACCTTCAAAGCCTTTTCAATACAAATGACACTTAATACGAATTCCGGATAAGGCGAAGACATTTTGACGTTCCCCTGGTGTTTGCACTAAGGAGGTTCTACTGTATTTCGTTATATTCACTTGGTACTAACAGAGTTCACTGTACTGTATAGGGGCCTGGAGATAATGAAGGGCCCTATTGACATGACTGTGCTACATCAGCTATTATGGCACATCAAGCCACGCACCGTTATAGAGCTGGGCACCTACAACGGCACCTGTGCCCTATGGCTTAGCGACGTAATGAGACTCATGTGCAGACCTTGTAGGATATACACCATGGACATCGACACCTCTTTGGTGCTACCGGAAGTGAGACAACTGGCAGGGGGCTCCGTCACTTTCCTAGAGGGAGATGCTAACCAGATTGACAGGTATTAGTGGAACTGGAACTAAAGGAGTGCGTTATAATTACTTATATACAGGAGACTCTGTTAATAGGAACACCAGGGGACCGTCTTAATATGTTCGTATTAACCGGAGTCACTTGCATGCTTTGTATAGGGGAATTAACCTTGTACTCCTTAACCGATATTTCCTTATCCGTGTTCCTATTCTACTGTATATCGGCCAACACTTTTCTAATGTAATTTCATGCGTTTTCAATTTCAATTTCAACATCAGAAACTTTGCGAAGCCGGTTTGTATAGAAAATGTTACGGTCGATATAAGTAATTTGATTGGATTATCCCCTCTAGGATATTCCCCCCCGATTTAATGGGCGCCACCTTGCGCCCACTTTTGGTGCTAGAAGACTGCCACTCGAACCTGGGAGGTGTGATACGCCACTTCAGCCGACACATGAAGACAGGGGACTACTTCGTTATAGAGGACACCAATCCCAACAACAGCAAGTACTTCTATCTGGGAGAAGAATATTCTAGAACATACGAGGCCGTCGGACCAGAAAAGCTGAACTGTTTGAAAGAGGTGTTAAGTGGCATGGGCGACACATTCTCAGTTGACACCTATTTCACAGATATGTTCGGTTATAACTCCACTAATAACTGGGACGGTTATCTCAGGAAAATGAAGGATAACTGATTATTGTTATTGTTATTATTGTTTATGTATGTTAATTAGGATAGCTAGAGTTGGTCAGAAAATTGCCTAAAAAACAAAAATCGCCTAGGCTACTATTCGAATAAATACGGTATGTGTCTAGATACACTTAGTTTCAGTTCCATAATAGAGTGTTACCTGTAGAGACACTCATGTCTATGGGAGACTCGACAAGGGGGGTGGAGTCCCCTGGGGGGGTCAAGGGGTCTGAGAGGATTATGCTGTCCGTGTTAGATAAACTTGTTTCGTGAGGGAGGCTTGTATCCACCAGAGGGGTGTCAATGTCGGTATTGTCCGGCGCCTAAACAACAACAACAACAACAACAACAACAACAAATAAATAAATAAATAACGAACAAATATATAAACAGTTAAATAAGTAGACAAATAATAGACAAATAATAAACAAATTAACAAACAAACAACTAGTATAATTATTACTACATACAGTCAGGTGTTTTATTATGAACATTCAAGGGACAAAATTGTGTCATAATAGAGAGACTTCATAATAAGCGAACTCAACTTAATACAACCCCTATGTAAGTTGTTAAATTGGGACCATAGGGCTTGTTCAATATAAGCAGACCTGACTGTATGTACTTACCTCAGTGTGTAGGGGGTCTATTTGTGCCTCTATAGAGGGTGTGACTATATGTGCTTCTATAGAGGGTGCGTCTAGGAGGGAGGCTGATTGAAATGGGTCTATTGGCACCTCAGAACTGCTCTCGATGGAGGACATCTGTTCCCCTGATCCCGAGTCTAATTATAGAACCGGATTCAGTATGCATGTCACAACAACAACAACAACAATATACAACAACAACAACAACCAACCAACCAACACACACACAAACTAACTAACAAACAAACAAACAACAACACCAATATAAATATATTCATTTAAGCACATTAGCAAACGCTATTACACTAGCAATACCGTTAATCCAATCTCTCCTAATTATCTCAGATTGTGCACACAAATGGTACAATCTGCCCGGAGTGACAACGCGAAATATAAACCCATTTGGAGGCGACAAAAGGTGGTTCTTTGATTTCAAAGTGTCCACGCTATACCCCTCGGTGTCTGGCCCTACACAAAAGTGTCCCTTCGGACAAGCTGACAAGGGAGTCTCGGAATATGTCACGTGGGTGTTAAAAAGTGTAAACCACCGCAAGCGCCAAATATCGTTCTTATGTTCCCCAACCTTCTCAAGCCACCCAGACATGGCATGGTACTTCCTGCCTCTCGAGGTGTCGCCACGTATGGCCGTATAGTCTATGGGGAGGGGACACAGGGGGTCTGTGGGGGCGAGGGGACAGGGGACTATGTTCCTCTGGGGAACCTCAACTGGGGTGCTAATCCAGGAGCTCTTATCCTCGCTGTTAGGTGGGGGGAAAGTTTCGTAATCAGAATATATGGGACAAAGGTCAGAGGGGAACAGGTTTCGATTGGCTGTCACGGGATAGTTGGTTTCATTATATAGAACATGGATAGGAGAGTTGGTTCCGGTATCCGGACAATGGATATGAGAGTTGGTTCCATTATCCGGACCATGGATAGGAGAGTTAGTTCCGTTATCCGGACCATGGATAGGAGAGTTGGTTCCGGTATCAGGACCATGGATAGGAGAGTTGGTTCCGTTATCCGGACCATGGATAGGAGAGTTGGTTCCATTATCCGGACCATGGATATGAGAGTTGGTTCCATTATCCGGACCATGGATATGAGAGTTGGTTCCGTTATCCGGACCATGGATATGAGAGTTGGTTCCGGTATCCGGACCATGGATATGAGAGTTGGTTCCGGTATCCGGACCATGGATAGGAGAGTTAGTTCCGGTATCCGGACCATGGATAGGAGAGTTGGTTCCGTTATCCGGACCATGGATATGAGAGTTGGTTCCGGTATCCGGACCATGGATAGGAGAGTTAGTTCCGGTATCCGGACCATGGATAGGAGAGTTGGTTCCGTTATCCGGACCATGGATATGAGAGTTAGTTCCGTTATCCGGACCATGGATATGAGAGTTAGTTCCATTATCAGGACCATGGATAGGAGAGTTGGTTCCATTATTCGGACCATGGATAGGAGAGTTGGTTCCGGTATCCGGACAATGGATAGGAGAGTTGGTTCCGGTATCCGGACCATGGATATGAGAGTTAGTTCCGGTATCCGGACAATGGATAGGAGAGTTAGTTCCGGTATCCGGACAATGGATAGGAGAGTTGGTTCCATTATCCGGACCATGGATAGGAGAGTTGGTTCCGGTATCCGGACAATGGATAGGAGGGGAGGGGGGTCCGGCGGAGAAAGGGTTAGTGTCGGTTCCAGGCGGACATGAATAAAACTTTTCCGAAAGTTCGCAGCCCAGAGGAACTGTCCGAACACTGATGTCCAACTCGTTATCCTGACCAATCAGATTGCAGCAGCCCAGCTGTAGGGATTCCCCCGGGCAATCTTGGAATCCGGAACTAAATAAGTTTAGTTCCATATTCCCCAAGGTTAGTTCCATATTCCCGAACTTAAAGGTGTCGCGGTGGAACGGGGAGGGGGCGGGGGCGTCCGGGAGGCTAATCATTGGATCGATATCAAGGGGACACATGTCGGCTTTGGAAGGGGAGGAAAAAACACTTTTCCCATCAGTTGGTTCCAATATAGTGCATAAGTTAGTGTCAGTTCCAGTTAGGCTGCAGTCGAATGTGAATTGTCGCTTTATGACGTGATTGTTTCGCGTCGCATTTGGCGCCTGTTTGGATACAAACGCGTGCTTTATGGACATGATAGAGAAATACCAGCGAAACAGTTCCAAATCGGTCGTGGGACGGAAATAGAAATTTCTAATCTGCGAAATTTCCGGTTCGACACAACTAGTATTTGTAACCGAACTCTTCTTATGAATCGAAAACATTTTCGTTCGGTTTAAGTTCCTATTTTGTTCACAGGTTATATGTAGATAGGATTCTCCGTCCACTATATTAGATCTCACTTCTCGTGTCATTTGTTCTATGAACACTTCAACTCCCCTTAAGTTAATGCTAGCTTTTGGGAGCAGTTTGCTGGACTTATGACTGTAGTACTCAAGGGTTCCCCTAAGCGCATCCAGCTTCGTAAAGCAGGGACGCCAACCCGGGCCCTTGAGTCTCTTCTTCCATAAAATCCCCAATTTAATGTCAGGCAGGAACTTCTGAATGCCCTCCGGAGAGCAGAAGGTCTTGTGACTGTATTTGGAAATAATGAATTCCTTGCGAATAACCTGTGAGGGACAATCGATAAGAATTGACCAATCAATTGTCGGACTCAAGGGCCTATTTTGGTACTATTGTATCTGTCCATTGAACAATCACATGTCAAAACTTAGGTCATTAATTGTTAGTTCAGTTCCTCTATAGCAAGTTTTAATAACAAGCATATTATGTGGGATTAAACTAGCAATACAGTGCAGTAGAGAACGGATATAAGAACACCGGTTATAAGAACATGCCGGTTATAAGAACATTCTACTGGAAAACGGTTGCCATATACCCTATATAATTTATGCTGGTTATAAGAACAATGTATTCAGTTCCCGACGATGTTCTTATAACCGGTGTTCTTATATCCGTTATCTACTGTAATCACAAGGCCTACTGTGTAGCATAAGTAACAAACCTGAGGGGTCTTATGTCCCATTTTCTGAAAGAACTCCGGAAGGAATAACTCGAATTCCTTATTAAACCTAACATTTTGATCCTGAAGCGAAAGCGACTGTTCTACGCTGACGAGTAGACAGTCACTCGACTTACTGTATCTCAACTGGCTACTTGAACTATACTTCCCCAAATACAGGTCATGAACCTGTGCACACTTCACACACAAATACACCTTGTAACCGAAACTATAATAGTTAATATCGGAAACCCCACAATCAACACAGGTACTTAGTGGACTGATTAAGTTATTCTGCAATAATATTGTGCTCTTTGAGGGGAAATAGGACATACTGTGGTTAAGGAATGGAATTGTATCTCAATTTCTTCATAAGTTATATACTATTGGGATGATTTCCCATGAGTTCATATAGCAACAGCACTATTCCATTATAATAAGAACTATAGATATCAGTGACTATTCCTTGTAACCAAATACGTTGCCATACAAATATAATATACAACCCTGTTTATACGAACACACACGACCCTTATATAGAGGTGTTAGTTAACGAGAGTATAGTTCCTATTTGAAGTACCGTATGGGACCGGAACAATGTGTCCCTATCTCGAGGTGTCCTTATAGGAATAAGTATATAACAATATGGAACTAAGGAAGTTATAGTGGCATATTGTCTCTTGATAAGTGAGTTAATTAATAGGACTAGTGGCATTCAATGTAATTATCAATATAGAATATAGAACAACTGTTTAGTTAATTCGAATTAGCTGCATAACCAATGTGCTCTAAATAAACTTATTGTCCAATTAAATTACAGAATACAATTTGAGATCAATCAGACAGAAACATAAAACACAAATAAATTCAGTTCTAGTTTATAACAGCTGTTAGTACCAGCATTATCCACACAGCTAGCAACTACACATTCCATTTGTCCAAACTGTAGTTACGCAGAATAGCTATACTAATGTTACAGTGGAATTTGAAAGTAACATGTCCAAATATGTATGTACTGCATAATATATAAAGTAACCTCTAATTAACAACACCTCTATAGGGTACCATCTGCCATATTACTTACGGTACTTTAATATGGAACTAACTCTCTTTAGGAACAATACAAGGTCCCATGTTAGTTCCAGTTTATAACACATTGGCTATAAGTCATAAGAAACCTGACTATGTAACTAGATATGACCCACTTACTATAGTCCATAAAACTCATTCTATATCTGCCATTGGAATATACGAATAAAAATAATTAAAGAATAACAATAAATAAATTTTTTGTTGTGTTGGTATTTTACTGTACATAGTGGTCCAGTATTGAAACCATTGCATTTGTTTGTTTCTAATTATAATTGTTGTTGTTATTATTGTTGTTGTGTACTCTAAATAACCCTAGCTCTCACCCTAACAACACAGGAATGTGTGAATGGCTAGCAGTGACACAAGGCATAACTAACTGCGCAGATTGCAACTCAGAAAATCCAAACTTTTTCAATCCAAACTATGAAATATTTATTTGCAGAGAATGCGCCGAGATTCACGAGAGCCTTAGTTACCAAAAAGGAAGCTTGAAATCTGTCCGACTTGAAACTATGAGTAAAGATAAACAACAACAAGCCCTCACAGCAGATGGAAACGTTCGCGTTAACGGCAAGTTTGAGAGATTTCTTCCTGCCTATTTCCCTAAACAGGGGGAGTCTACGCCCCCCGACCTGCGTAGGGAGTTCATAAGCCACAAATACCTGAGAGGAACATTCTGCTCCCAGGCGAGTCTCCTCCGGTACGGACCCGCCTCCGGACGCATGGAGGGGCTCCTCGAGAAAAAGGGGAAGGACAAGAGTCTCTGGAAACCGCGCTACTTCGTGCTGTCGCCGCTCTCCATTGAATACTACCTGGAGTTCGGACAGCCGGAGCCCAAGTCGCGTCTCTCTCTCTCGCAGACGGAGCTGCACCTTGAGCGGGGGCTCCGGGGGCGGTCCCGCCTGGTGCTCACGCGGCTCGGACACTCGGGGACCTCCCAGCGCAAGTACTACCTCAGGGGCGAGCCCCATCAGCTGTTCGACTGGTACTTCGCCTTCCTAGCCGCCAAGGCTGCCAGAAACTCGGCTTACAACGGGACTCTCTCTCGAACTGTGTTTGGAGTGGTTAGCCAAACTAAAAGCGAGTTCAAAACCGGTATGCTGTATAAGGTAGGGACGCATTCACTGGATTTGTGGCGGAAGCGTTGGTTCTCGATTAACGGTACCCACATGACGTATTGCTCCAGTCAGCTGTCTGCTCTGCCCCAGGGGGACTTCTCTCTCGGGCCGGGGTACAAGGGGTACAGTGTGGAGACAGGGGTGAGGCACAGGGTACCCTCCCCGACTAGGTTCACATTCCAGATTGTCACACCTGACCGCACTTATAAGCTGTGCGCCGAGACAGGAGAAGAGAGGGATAAATGGATAGAGATAATCAGTGAAGCAATCGATAGTGATGGAGAATGCAGATTTTCGCATTCAATATGATAACCAATATGGAATGTGTTATACAAATTGAATTGATTGGTTAATCTGCATTTGATACAAATTGTAATGAAATAAGGTGACAAGTGGCATAGCGTATTAATGGGTATGAGTGTCTCGTAATCTCAATTTACAAAAATATAAGGAATTACTTGTAAAGCCATCACCCTTTCTAATGTAACACTGAATGTAATTATAATACACTTAGAAGATTATTTGTTAACATACAAAATTCTAGGGCTGAAACGAATATACCGAATATTCGAATATTCGTTCGAAATGATTGAACGAATATTCGTTCGTTTGCAAACGAATATTCGTTACGAAACGAATATTCGTTTGAACGAATATTAGATTGAAACGGATATTCGTTAACTAATTTTGGACAACAACAAGACTTTTGTATAGCTTAGAGATATCGTAAATATATATTCCCACTTAAACTAGCTGATTATTAGTTAACTTGTGTATAATACACTTTGTAACTATTATTATACCATTGTAACATTATCAAAAACCTATTTTCCAATGTATTTTGTCTCTAGAATTTGATTTAATGCTTAGTCATCCAAACGAACGAATATTCGAATATTCGTTCGTTTAGAAAAAGGTTCGTTCGTTAGATTTCGAATATTCGTTTCAGCCCTACAAAATTCACCTTTGCGAAGGGCTTTTAATAATAAAAGGTGTTGGCCGAAATATAGTACAACCTCGTTAATGCGAATACCAACGGACGGTAAAAATTTGGTCGCTTTATCCGGAGTAAATACCCATTGTAGGAACCTGATTTTGTGGAACTGTTTGTTCGTCTTATCCGGTTATTCGCTATAACCGTGTTCCTACTAACGACGTGCTACTGCTATATAATCCCTAATTACATTAGCTACGGGATAGACTATGGTTACGGTTAACTGGACATGAATTGGAATTAAAGAGCTTTAATAGGAACTACTAATCAGACTGTGCCTCTATGACACTAGAGATTATCTCTATCCATTTATCCCTCTCTTCTCCTGTCTCGGCGCACAGCTTATAAGTGCGGTCAGGTGTGACAACCTGGAATGTGAACCTAGTCGGGGAGGGTACCCTGTGCCTCACCCCTGTCTCCACACTGTACCCCTTGTACCCCGGCCCGAGAGAGAAGTCCCCCTGCGGCCTAGCGGACAGCTTGTCGACAGAGTAGGTTATGTGAGTCCCGTTAAGCGAGAACCAACGGAGCTTCCAGCTGTTATAGCTCTGACCGCCGACTTTGTAGAGATTCCCGTTTCTAGTTTCAACCCGAACTGAGCTATAATTAGTGACATAATCTGGTGCGGCAGCCTTGGCGGCTAGGAAGGCGAAGTACCAGTCGAACAGCTGATGGGGCTCGCCCCTGAGGTAGTACTTGCGCTGGGAGGCCCCCGAGTGTCCGAGCCGCGTGAGCACCAGGCGCGACCGCCCCCGGAGCCCCCGCTCCAGGTGCAGCTCCGTCTGCGAGAGAGAGAGACGCGACTTGGGCTCCGCCTGTCCGAACTCCAGGTAGTACTCAATGGAGAGCGGCGACAGCACGAAGTAGCGCGGTTTCCAGAGACTCTTGTCCTTTCCCTTTTTCTCGAGGAGCCCCTCCATGCGTCCGGAGGCGGGTCCGTACCGGAGGAGACTCGCCTGGGAGCAGAATGTTCCTCTCAGGTATTTGTGGCTTATGAACTCCCTACGCAGGTCGGGGGGCGTAGACTCCCCCTGTTTAGGGAAATAGGCAGGAAGGAACTTCTCCAAACGCTCGTTTATATTTTCATTCGAACACGACATTTCCAATTCTCTCACTTCCTTTTCCGTCCAATTATCCAGGTCGACAGATTTCACCCTCACGCCCTCGTTTGGCAGCCCCCTGTGCACCCCTGCGCAGTGCACACACACCAGCACCCCCTGGTTAAAGTTGTACCAAGTGGGCTTAGGCGCGTTGCAATCTGCACAATGGTTATGCATAGTGCTGCGGATTAGGACTGATTGTAGCATTTTATTGGTCAGTTTTGTAGTTAGTTAATCCAAATAAATTGGAGTATTTATACAAACGGGCGCCATATACAAACAGTATAAGACATAACTATAAATAGAAATCGTGACATAACGAAAGGTTAGTGTTATTCAGAAATTACAAACACTTCCAACTAAACAGAACTACAGTATACTATCTTATTATAGTAGAAAATTCTGGATAGGAAAATTCCGAGACCAAATTTCCGGATACGAATTTCCTGAGACGAAATTTCCGCCATTCCTTATTATAGTATACCCGTAACACAACAACTACAGCTAATACGCAAATAAAGCAGCATAGCTGTAACTTAATAACGTAATCCCAATAGGAACTGTATAATTATATTACGTAGTAAACTAACAGCTCACTAGTTACTCCCATTAACAAACAACAAGCAAGATATTAAGAATCCTACGTATAATTACATTAGTTATGTGGTTTAATAATGTGTGTAGTAAAGACATATATTCATAGTTGTGTAGGAAAATATAGATGGGGAATTGTTTGCTATAGAGGGGGTCAACGGACCATGCCAATTTATGCTACTTTTGATACAAAATGTCTGAAATTAATGTGTCGTATAACTGGTTATATCCAATGGAGTATTCTTATTGTTAGTGAATCAATAGAGAATGCTATTACAATTATTGAGAGACCATACGTAATGTTAAGTTAAGTTAAGTGGGTCCAATTGTTTTGGAAATATATTAATAGTACAATTTTAAGTATTCTATATTTGATATAACTGGTATCAAAAGGTTAAACTAATAAGGACAACGGCCGTAAACTGATTTCAATGATTTAAATTTAGCTCTTGGCAAATCTAGACTTTACATCCGGATATAAAATATATTATTTCTATATTAATACATTACGTACACTTATTTAAGTATAACCAGTTGACAAGATTATTGGGTTATTTGGTGAAAGCATTTATAGAATACATTTGAAATCAAGCAAGATGACTCAGAATTCTAATTTTAATCGCTTTCGCTAAAATGACAAAAATATATGAATTTATAATAGCACCAACGGGTGCTTAGATGTAAGCATGTTATTCTTAGAAAACTGACACTCAAAAAATATTTTTTATAGAATAAATTCAAATATGTAATAGAGTCACGGTTAACTTTTTCAGTTAAGAATTACTTACATATCGGCCAGCACCTTTTCAAATTTCAGCATACTGGCAAGTAAATAGGATTCTCTATTGAAAATAAGTCGGTCGTTATATAATGGTCCTTCGGTCAATCGGGACAAACTACCTTCGGACTAAAATGACCCAATTAAGCTGAGTTTACTGTTCTATAATTAGCACAGAATGGACACCAGAAGCCTGCCGGCCAGCTCGATATCCCATTGGCTGAGAGAGCCCTACATTCTAACTGGGTATAGGCCTATAGGCATAACTCCCTTATCCTGCATCAGGAGCGTGTTTAGAACAGACAACAATGAGTTCATGAATTTCTGGACACACTTCCTTCCCTTTCTGCTATGGCTCTACTGGCTAAGTGTCACCTTTAGAGACATCACGAGTGACACGCTATATCTCCCACTCCTGTGCTATTGGCTGGGGGGATTATTCTACACGTTTATGTCGAGTTTCGCACATCTTTTCAACGCAATTTCCTACAAAGTGAGACATCTGTGTTTCTTTCTAGACTATTCCGGAATAGCTCTCTACGAAATGGGCGGGATAATCCTGAGCTACTACATATACAGACCTCTAAACAGACCCACATTCCAATACGAGTATACGTATCTAGGGCTGGGGGCACTCATAACAATGTCGGTTGTTCCCATTACTTGTCTAAGCCGGTTCTACTGGAGGAAATACCGGTTTGTAATTAGAAGTGTAGCCTACATGCAACCGTTCCTCTGGTCAAACATTCTCATTTACGTTCTATACCTATTCCCCGACGGATCCGAGCTATTCATATACAAACAGTTATACTCACATTTCACAATAGTGGCCCTCTCTCTCCTACTCGTGTTCTTCTTCGCGAGTAAATTCCCGGAGAGATTTGCCCCGGGACTGTTCGACAGAATCGGAAGCTCGCACCAATGGGCACACACCTGCTCTGCGGCCGTGACCACGATACACCTGCGACTTGTAAAGAGCGACATCGATAGTAGATGGTCCGAATTGTCAAAACATGAAATTCAACCGAAAATGGTGACTACTTTCGGACTGCTGCTATTCTGTGCATTCTGGATGATAGGCATATCTATGTTTATTTTTATTTTTGTTTACAAAGGTAAGTTGGTAGAGAATGACAGGCATATGGACAAAGAGGAGTAAACAAAGTTAACAAACACAAATATATTTATGTAGAATTTTATGTGCATATTTATTCCTGAGATTTATTATATAACAAGCTGTGACTTATTACGTTATTTAAGCAGAATGCGAAATTGCGAAAAACAAATAAATAAACAAACAATAAGTAGTATACAAATATAAACAAAATACATATGAAATAAACAAACAAATACATAAATAAATGAACAACCAACAAAAATATAAATAAACAAACAAATAAATAAATAAATGAACAAACAACAAAATGAATAAACAAAATAAATAAATAAACAAACAAACAAATAAATAAATAAACAAACAAACAAATTAATTAATTAATCAACAAACAAACAAACAACAATTTGAACAAATATACAACAAACAAACAAACAACAATTTGAACAAATATACAACAAACAAACAAACAACAATTTGAACAAATATACAACAACAACAACAAACAACAAATAGATAAATAAAAGAACAACAAATAAATAAATAGAATATTGGTTACCTTGCCCCGCATCAGAGGAGCTGTATCTCGGCTTTTGTATAATCTCAAAATCATCTCCGGAAGAATCCAAATCCTAATAAATGCATACAAATGGGAATCCAGATTATATATACAGAATCATTAAATGAATAACAGCATCCTTTAAAAGCAGTAATTGATTGGCTGATACTAATTTTACATTCTCAATAACTACAAATGTTGTTTGTATTCAAGGGCAGATTACGATTGTAACTAATAAGTTACACAATTTCATGTAATCATATCATAATCATTCAATTTATTGTTGAAATCTAATCACTTATGATAGAATCTATAGATGGCAATCAGTTAAAAATTCCGTTAATGACAAAATTTTTGCAATCGTATAATCGAAATAATTTCAAATAATAGCCCCCCCCTTTAAAATAACTCCCCTATGCACAAATCCCCCCAAACAACAACAACAACAGAGTAACAAGCGTTTGCATTATAATCGCAATAACAGCTACGAAACAAGTAACAGGGGAATATCGTATGACGTCACATGGCATCATCCGCTTCTCTCAGGATGATGTGCTCAGATTTCTCGGGCGCAATTTGGTTGTCCCCTGCCGCTTGTCCGCTCAACCAATGAGAGCCCCCGCGCCTATACAGCACCACGCGCCATATACCCAGCAATCCGAGTAGGATTATGATAGGAACTGATATCAACAACAGGACCAGGAGGACAATAACAACAACAACAACAGCGGAAACACCTTGTACTTCCGGAATTGCACAGTAAATATCAGCGTCGTTATTGCAGTTATAATCGTACCAGTTCTGTCTCTGTCTGTCATAGCCGTCGGAACACAGATTAAGAGCCGCACACCAACCGCAAGTTAGAGAGGTGTTACAAGAAGTCGCATTGCACTCCATAGGGGTACCGGCGGACACGCAGTTATCAAGAGGTGTGAGAACATAAACAGATCCCTCCAGCTGTGAACTAACAGGCAGAGACACATTATGGTAGTTATACAGGAACAGGACAGATGAACTGTTCAGAATAAACCCATCCGCGATCCCATAAAAGCTCTCATACGAACGCTTGCTAGTCGCTTCCACCGACAATGGAATCTTCTTGTACACAAACAGGATTTCCCCGCTGGGTTTCAGTTGCACCTGAAATGTGAAGGTCCCCGCACCACGGTTAGTCTCTAGGTACAAATTAGACCATTGCGTTATGAACACGCTTGGGAGAGACAAGTAGTGTATGGTTGAGCGAGCAGAGGCAGATGGGTTAAAGTCAGCGGAGAAAGGAGCTATGTATTGCGTGAGGTGAATATTAGGGTGTAGGATATCAGCTGTGCTAAGGAACCCATGTGTAGTGATAGCAACGCTCTATTGGAATGGAAACTATAAATACATAGCAACTCTGGCTTTCAAATACAAAATTTGTAACAAGTATTATGTAACTCTCTATTTTCGAGAGCCAATAAAAATTTCATTTCAAAATTATGCAATTTTCTCCCAAATGTTATGTTATTGTTATTTGTGGTTATACAGTAGATGTCAGATATATAAGTCAGGGGTCAGGTTGGTCAGGTTTCAACCTGACCACTTTTAGTTGGTTGGACAGGTTAACCTGAACCCTTGGCCCTGTTGGTACTGTATCCAGCCCGGTCTAACCTGACCACTTTTAATTGGTGGCTACGGCACTGTAAGCACACTATGTTGGAAAACGGTTGCCATATACCCTGTATAATTTATGTCGGTTATTTAAGTGCAGTTCCCGACGATGTGCTTATAACCGGCATCCACTGTATTGGTTTTCAGATACAATTTATAATAGAAATTCAAATTTTCCAAAAATCATGCTCCAAAAGGAGCGTCTCGCGCTCCAGGATAATTCCTTGGAGTGAATACACTAGAGTAGGGTACATTTAGGGGGGGGGGAGCTACCTGAATATAGTGTCCGTAGAAAGGGAATCTGAACTGTAGATCGACTGCGTAGTATTTGTAGTACAGATTGGACAGCTGACTGTGGTGAGAAGTGTTCAGGGAAATGTCTTGCCAGACATCATCAAACTTGCCCATGGGGTAAAACACACTTTCGTAGTACAAGTGGTCGTCTTGAGTCACACCTGGTGTCTGTCTCTTATAGCGAGAATTGTGTCCCATTTGGAAGGTGTTATAATTGTGTCCCCAAACATCAGTGAAATAAGTGTCGCGACACAATCCCACAGGCAAGAGTAAACAGAGAATGAAAATAAGCATTGTTGTTGTTGTTGTTTATGCGAATAGCGAATATACGAATGTGAGTGGAGATACTTTATTGTGGTAAAATAAGAATACTTATATTGTTTGATGTAACATGCCTAATCATTGAATACGTTGTCAAGTTGTAAACAGGTATTTATGAAGTGTTGAATGATGCAATACTTTCACAATAGAAATACAAATCTGTTTATAATGGTGTGCTTTTGTGTGGATAAATAGTTCACTAATTGACATACAAAAGCCATATTGCATACTTACAAACCATTCCCTGTCCCTTGAAATTTGGGATTTTCAATGGGATTATTGATTTTCAATTATTGATTTCAATTGATATATACCTGAAATAGATTTATACTATACTTTTATTACACTTTTCGAGTTATTTCTTGAAGAACAACAATATTTGTATACTAGTACGTATTGCATATTTAAAACAAATCTATAAATGCTAAAATCCCTTGAACGATGGCAAGTACGCATTTGTTAAACCAATAGGGCAATATGGAACCAACCTATATCTCCATGCCACAATATGGAACTAACCTGTGACTGCTGTATCTCCAGATCAACAGACTCATCATCCGAGTCTCTAAACTCAGCTGACTGCATAGAAGGAATAGAAGGAATAGAAGGAATATAAGGAACAGAAGGAACAGCTGATAGGAGCTTGCCGGCTGAGGACAGGAGACAGGTGTATACAGTCTTCAGCTGATCTCCAGCTGTTATAGCGCCTCTGCGGCTCTCGCGTAGCTCATGCACCAACTCAGGTATCTAATTATAGAACATACTAGCTAACCCAGGTCTCTTGGTCATTATGATAGGAACTGGACTAACAATATAGTCACGAGTTAATTGGAACACATTGGTTGTTGTTTCCTATCCAATTTAAAATAGAAAGCGACTGAAGTATTCGTATACTATATGTACGTACTGTAGTTAAAAATACTGTATTCAAGTTTTATCTAATTACACAACAACAACAACAACACTATAACTATAACTATAACTATAACTATATACCCTATGGCCTATGGGTACATTACTACTCTCAGAGGTACAAACTAGAGGATACCCTGTTCCTCCAGCTCAAAGCGACAAGTCTCCACAAATACTCTACTATCGCACGCTTCCCTGAACAGCTTATCCCACTGGGACCACTGCCGGGTCTCCTCTACGCTGAGAACATCGAGTAACTCATTGGATTGCTCCTGCATCTTTTGCAGGAGAGTTTTCAGGTTGCAGGAGTTAATGGCCGACAGGAATTCTGTCTTTCTTTGCTGACACTCAGTCTCTTTGAATATGTATTTAGATTCCGACTTTACAAACTTTCTCTTCATGTTCTTATCAATGTTAGTTCTGGCTTCTAGGATTTCCTCTATCTTGTAGCTAACTCTAGTGTGTCTGCTAAAGTGGCACTTCCCGCGACACGTGACACAAGCCGCCTCTGCCGCAGGAATACAGAACACACACCTCTCTCTGAACATGTCGGAACCCGGACAGGGGATGTGGCAGGTAGAGTTACAATCCCTGCAGTGATAAGCCTTTGTTCCTCTTGGTAGCTTTACCCTATTGGCACAGTGCTCAACCACCTGTGTCTCATAATTCCTATTCCTCTCCACAACCTGAAGCAGTCCTGTCAGCTGTTTGCTAGCCTCAGTCAGCTGTCTCTTCCTGGCGAGGAGGGGAGAGCTTGCCCCCTCGTACTCCTGTACAGTGACAGCGTATCTGTGCTTAGTCTGTTCGTAGATCAGCTGCAGTGGAGGGGCGGTTTTCCCGGTACATATGAGCTTAAGGTGGATTTCCAATTTCAGGCCAACTTTGTTAACAGCTGTGACCTCAAACTGGGCACCACACGGATAGAGGCATTCATCCTCTGATGAAAGGATGCTGAGTCCTGCTATTCCTCTTGGAGACCATGGACATTTTAGATTATTTTCTATGATAAATAAAATATGTTGACCGAATGCGCTCTCTTTCTTTTTTGAACTAGAAGTGAATGATATCCAAGCAAATTTAGCACCGACTTTATAATCCTCCAACTGTTTGTTACTGAGGTTTGTCACACCGCGATATGTTGTACCATTGTATGGTTTGCTGAGTCCGTTACAATCGCCATGGAATAAGACAGCGTTAGTTAGAGCAGTGTATACACGAAATTTTTGATCCTGAAATTTCGGGTCTTGTGATGGTTGTTCGCGCAATTCTAGGTTTAAGGTAGAGTAAAATGAACCTGTATAGTTTTTAAGTATTTCCACAAACAAAGCATCCTTTGTATTAATATTTGCAAACTGGTTACTTTTGTTCGCGTCTTTTCCATATAACTCCCTACAGTAGCTATCCCTCGCCAGTTTCCAATTGTCTCCAGTTGTTATGAAGTCATAAATATGTCTCTCCATCTCAGGAAATGATAAAAAATAACTCGGGTTAAACCTCGTGTCACATATCTTATTATCCTTATCCTCTATTGCACAGTACACGTACCACATTAGACTCATCTGTGCCTCTTCTGGTGCAACAAAGGTACTATAGGGACCACAGTATAACGTTTGCTCATTTCACTCAGATTAAAACAAATAGCTTCTATAACCGCTGTGCTACTGGTTATCTCAACCGCTGTCTTGCCTCCCCCAACAGCTGCGGGTATCTGGGTTGTGACGTTTGGGTCACAAGCCTTGTAGCTAAGTACTTCTATCACTGCCTTAACGTCTCCAGCGATGGCAGCATGATGTATGACAGCTAATCCTGTGTCCGGATGCACCATGTTAATCAAATGACTCCAGAATTTGAGAATGGAAAACAATTTTTTCCAATCTCTCTGTTTTGAGGCCTCGCTTATCTTATTGAGTTGGGGTTGCTCTTGCTCTTTCAATTCTTTAATTGTCAGCTTGTCAGGCACGATTCCATCTGTAGGAACTTTTAACTCCAGGGGACTCAAGAAGAATGACCCCTTAGCCAACTCACTGGATCCAATGTGTTCTTTCAACAGAGCTTTAATCTCAGTTGTTGTCCCGATATCGAGAGGCCGCAGCCCATTCTTGGTTAGGAGCTCAGAATCACACCCAGGGACCGCTAGTACCTTACGTACCGCTTCGATATTACTCCACCACACGGCCTGATGGAGTATGCCCCATGATCTCTCCTTAGGAATCGAGTTAACCAGATACGGCTTGTTATCGAGGATACTCCATACTGTTTGCCAATAGCCATTCTTTGAGGCTAGTACCATAGTGGAACTATCCTTATCCGTTGGTTCCGTATATGTACCAATGTAGTTAGTTGCCATTTGATTGTTAAGGTGCATCAATACACAACCTTATATAGAGTATCATGGTATTCTGTAGATATGATATGATGTATTCTTTATATGAGTTTAATCATGCTTTATTGACAATAGCAATAAGTTATGAATCATGAAGGAAAGGAGAATATCTCATAACTCGAGAACTGTTATAAAATAGATAATATTTCAGCTCCAATATCATATACAGTTAAAAGGTTATGGCATCATCTATGAACATAATTAATTACTGAACAGAGAATATGTTAGTATCATCTCTCTAACTAAGGGACAAACCAAATGTTCTTGACACTATTCTAACATAGGACTTAACACCTGATAAACCACACCTCTATAGGGACAGTTTAAGGTGCCAGGGTATCCCATATAAAGGTGCCTTCAAAAGTTACGCAACACTTCCAACTTCCAAGGGGAGGTCGTATTACAAAATTGTAAAAGAATAGTCGAATATTCGGAAATTTTGCATTACCATTGATCGTCCCTTATGATTCGTATTCTAATTGAAACAGGGATAGTATGATATAATCTAATTTCTAGATTTATAAAATTTTCACGCCAAAATATGAATAATGAATTCTCGATTGAACTCAAAATACAACGAGAATGACTAGTTGGTATGTTGATCTGAAACTTCAATTGAAAACAACAAGCCAAAAACGAATTCCGGATAATACGAACATATTAAGACGGTTATAACAGAATAGAGTGAGTATACCTTGACACCTTTGAGAGAGTTTGTCCTAATAACTATCTGCAGACAGAACTCCAGCAGCAGCATGGCCCCGGACCTGCCGAGTCCGTCCGAGCAGTGCACCAACACAGGGGGACAGGGGGCCTGAGAGGAGACAGGGGGACAGGGGGACACTCTGTCTAGCACCCCTCTGGAGTAGAGCTGGAATACGAACTCTAATAGGTCGTCGCTCCTACATAGAGATCGTAACGGCATAAGGAATGTAGCAGGCCTTCATCTAGTCCTAAGAGATCCGGGCACACTAGTGATTTTAAATTCGCGCACCCAAATTTACCAAAAAAGACCAAAATACATAGGACATTTACCAAAAAAATATAAAAATTAGAAAATAAATTTTTTAATTACAATTTCACGCACCCTTCCAGCATATTATCACGCACTCAGATGAAGGCCTGTAATGTATGGTACTGACTGGTATAAATAGCTGATTACTTAATCGGTATAATTCAATGATTAGGCATTATTTGAAGGAGATAAAATATGTACGGTACCCAAACAGGGATTTATCCAGGAATTTCTATGGCACAAAAAATCTTGTCAGAGACCTGCACATAATTAAGTGCCAACCCAACACCTAAATGGAATCACACTGCAAGCACTTTTGCACCTCAACCGATGCCTGACTGTCACCTAGGTAAACCTTTGGCACAGGTATACTTTTAGATTCTTCACCTAGGTAAACCTTTGGCACAGGTATAATTTTAGATTCTTCACCTAGATAAACCCTTGACACAGGTATGATTTTAGATTTTGTACCTAGATAAACCCTTGGCACAGGTATGATTTTAGATTTTGCACCTAGATAAACCCTTGGCACAGGTATAATTTTAGATTTTCACCTAGATAAACCCTTGGTACAGGTATAATTTTAGATTTTTGCACCTAGATAAACCCTTGGCACAGGTATAATTTTAGATTTTCACCTAGATAAACCCTTGGCACAGGTATAATTTTAGATTTTTGCACCCAGATAAACCCATGATTCTTACCTAGATGTGTATAGCGGAGTATATTCTGTGTCCGTGGTCCAAGATTTGAATGCGTAGTGAGAAATGGCTCGACACTGCTCAGTGCTCTTTTGAGTAATTTGTAGCTGAGTCAGATCGAAACTGGGAAAACTCTACAACAGAAACAAACAGCAAATAAACAGTAAATACATACACAAGTAATAAACAATTACTCCGGGGAAATAAATAAACCTATAAACAAGCAATACATCACCAATAAACGATCTAACAACAAATAGTAAGAAACAGATAAATCGTTAAACAAAACAAACCAACCAAACAACCAACCAACCAACCAACAAACAAACAAACAAACAAACAAACAAACAAACAAACAAACAACCAACCAAAAACAAACAAACAAACAACAACAAACACCTACCTCCCAGGCCTGATAAGCGATAACAAAGTCTCCAAACTCTTTAACATCCGAGTCTCCATTCTCTGCCCCAATAGGCAGATAGGAATGAATCTGATTGGCCACTGTGTCTATCGGGCTACTCTTCTCGTTGAACTTATTCATCATTATTATGGACGGGATTTGTAGCTGCCACACCATGGACCAGAAGTGGGACATGGTGCTCAGCAGAGGCGACTGAGTTAACACGTAGTGTCTGTCAACCTACAGGCATACTCGTTAACAGATGTGTTTTGTACAGATTCTGATAAGTATAGTCCCACTAACACTCGCTTATTGTGAACAATTTTCCATCTGCTTAAATGAAACTTTTTATTATGAACAAGCCCTATGGTCCCAATTTAACAACCTACATAGGGTTTGTATTAAGTTGAGTTCACTTAATATAAAGTCTCTCTATTATGAACTAAACCTAGGTCCCTTGAATCTCCATATAATAACCCTGCACACAATATCACTATACCAATATCTCCATATAATAACCCTACCTGTGGGAGAGACACGTGGCTGGCGTTTACGAAGGCGGGAGGGTCGGCGGCCGAGAGGACGACTCGGGAGCTGTCCCAGAGGAGCTGCGAGGGGAACCTCAGGAGGGCCTGATTCTCAGCTGATCCCGACACATCGGTACTCCCTATATACCAGTTAGGGATAGGTAATGCAGAGATTTAATAGGGAGAAAATATTAATACAGGGAACTATCGGTATAACGAAGTGCTTGGGACCTGTAAATTCCTTCGTTATATCCGGATATTCGGTATATGCGGCTAATAATTAATGCATTTAGTGCTGTAGGGAAAAATTCCCATTTCGTTATAAGCGGGTATTTCATTATATCCGACTTGGTTATAACGGTAACGGGAGTTCTCTGTATTCACATTTTTAGAAATTCATTTAATTATCTTCCTATTATTTGTACCAAACGAAACGGGCGAACAAAAATTAATATACCAAAGAAATTGTCGACAATCGGTAATTCGAACACTCAAGGGAAAAATAAATTTGGTCGAATTAGTGACAAATCGAATTAACGGTTGTCGACTGTACGGTATTTATAGGTTTCCACTGCGCATACTCGCCTCCCATTGGCTGCTGCATAATGAAGTCCAGAAGTCCGTTCCAGCCGGCGCTGCTCCTCTCAACCAATCGGAACTCTTCCTCGAGAGTTGCAGGCAGAGAACAATGCAACTCCTCGGCGAGAGAAAGCCAGAAGCTCTCGCTAATCCCTGACATTCTATTGGCTAATAATAACTGTTCAAAGAGACTATTCAGTTAGCAGATGCATCAGTGGCCAGCGTTATAATCAGTGTATAATACAGACATTTGTAAATACGCTCCTAATCCTGGTCTGATCTAAATTTTCATACGCCTAATCACAAATTAATGTTATGGTATAGGAGAGGATTCCAAATTCGCGCTCCTAAATTCAAATTTTCCAAAAATCATACTCCAAAAGGACCGTCTCGCGCTCCTGGATAATTCCTTGAATGTATGACTAACAAATGCTATTATTATATTGTAGGTACGTAATTACCGTACTCAACAGGTCATTCATAAATCGGAACTTTTCGATTGTTACCGGGTGTACCCAGGGAAACAAGGGCACCGTCGCTCCTACGAAATGAAAACTAGTTTAGCAGTGATTCCCAACCTGGGTCCACAAGATCTCAAAATTTGCATTACGGTCAATGGGAGGGGTCCACATAATGCATAATATTTGCTATAAGGCAGTGGTGTATTGGTAGGGTGACCAGAGGATTTTGGGCCAAAACCTGGACATTTCTCAAAATTTCGACAAAAATCCGGGACAATCCTGGACACAGGTTATAAAAAACTGGACACTATTAGTTTAATGTGAGCGAATCGGAGACAATTGGATGATAATAAAAAATAATTGCAAAAAAACCTTGGACAATATAGAAAATTACTGGACATCGCACAATAATTGTAATAAAACTGGACTGTTCAGGCTAAATATTGGACAATGGTCACCCTATGTATTGGGGGGAAAGCCTGAAATACTCATTAACTAATCTCTGCATTGGTAGCACACCTCTCCCTAAATGCAAGTTAATAACGCCAGTCACCCTACTATAAGACAGCTATAATATGTACAGCTACACAGTATCAAGTAAGTGGGATCGGACATCAATGCAGTTACTTAAGACCTAGCATGTTCACAAATTTCTTTTTCCGAACAATTTGGCGAGCAAATTTTTATATGATGTCATAATAGGTGCCAGTCCTAAAGGAATATTCTAGAATAACATAGATATATTAAGCCAATATCATCGGAAGCTCATATAAAGTGGTGCTACCATTGCCTACCAAGGCTCCCTATTCCGATGGCCCTGACAGCATTGAGGCCCCAACTTGTGAGGTCCCCAAACTATAGCCTAGTTAGCTTATAAGGCAATCCGGCCCTAGGGACTAGTGTGTAGGCACAAGCGATGGATTGTTTGTTGTGCGAGTTTCTAATAATAGCGCCTCTAGGTGTATGGCGCCCCCCTTAATTGGGACAAATTGGATCCTGGATATTTATCCCAATTAAGCGAGGACTACTCAGGACCGGCGGAAGCGGTGAGGCCGGTCAGGGATGGTCTGACCAATTTATCAAGTGGACAGGCCAATAGCCAGACCACTCTTACGTCACTAGTTAAGCTGGTCAAGCCATGGCCTGACCACTTTATAACTGCTTCCGCCGGCCCGGCCCTGCTACTGTTTATGAATTTAGTATTGCAGTTGACTGCCCAATATAACTCTGTTGCAATAGAATCTGCGAAACGACCCTCTATAAACCGGAATTCTCATTAATCCGACACAAATAGTATTCAACACGCCAAATAATTTCTAGAAGCACTTTCTAGGTGCAATGTCGTGCTAGAAATATTATTGTCGACTATTGTCGGGTGACATAAATCATATTACAGCACCTCGGGAATTTACATTGGTTTCAAGTGCGTATAAAGTGTACTAAATACAATCAGTAAAATAAAATTTCCTGTCCCAACGAGTGTCGGATTAGGCAGGTTCTACTGTAATATTAGTTCCCAAAACAATGCCGAGTAAACTGGCTGTGCAATAGAATATGGTCAATCGAATTGGAGATTTGCTCACAAATTATTAGCGCACGAAGGCCCAAATAAATCCCAATTAATTCCCAGTAGGGACACAACAAGTACCATAATATGAATATTAGGAGCAAATGACAACACCCTAAGTCCCAAATAATACTACTGTAGAGTATGGAAAGGAATGACATGTTTAATGCACTAAGCAACAACAGCAATTAATGCATAGAGAGATAAGATATATACAAACAACAAACGAATAAGAACATAGTCAGTTGCTATCACAGACAGGCTGTGAGGAGCGAGAGGAGACAGGAGAGGAGTCAGCTGAGAGAGGAGTCTAGAGGAGACAGAGAGGGTATCAACAGAGCAGTGCCTACTCAAGCGGTAATGGCTATATAGGAACTGTTGTGGAAGTTAATTGTATAGAGATACTATGTATATGTATAGTTAGTGTCAATAATGGAAGTCAGTTCAAATGTAAACAACAACAAGTGTGTACAAGATAGTGTAAGTGAAAACAAATATTTACTTTTGTAAATAAAATATTGAGTACATACCTTGTTAGAAATGGGTAGTTAGTAGAATCTATGCTCAATAGAGAATTCATCGCATGTTTCCTTGAGTAACAGGATAGGATTGCTATCTGGTTCATCTAGTCCCCTGACTCTCAGTGTCTCCAGCTGTGAGACAGTTGGTATCAGGTTAGCTAGAGGCTCGCAGGATAGAGAAGTCAGATCACAGTCATTTAGCACTAGACTCCTAATTGCAGGATGGTATATGAGGCCCGCGCATAGAGATATGAATTCTGTGTCAGAGAGGGAGACAGAAAAGAAAAACAACTTAACTAATGACTTCATGTTCCTAACTGCTCTACTCCACTGAGTGACGTCATTAGAAGGTATGGTAGTGTCGCTTAGCATTAGTTGAACTAAATTAGAGCAAAACTCCAAACAATTGAGAAGCAAACTCCAATTATTCAAACCCATTCTGTCCAAATTATCTAACTCCATTCCTATTAACGAGTGACTGCTCCCATTAATGACCTGCAACAGATAAGGAGAGAGAGTTGTGTCTTCTGTTGTAAAATCTCGTATCTGTAGAAATGTTAGGTTCGACAGATTACGAATTGCAGGTAGCAGGGAGGCATTATTGAATCTAATCTCTTGTAGCTTGGAGAAGTTAGGTAGCGCAGCTGTTAGGTTAGGAAGATGCTCAATAGGAATGTTATAGAGGTATAATACTCTTAGTTGTGTCGCCATACACAGAGCTGGTACCAGAGTGTCGCAATTAGTTTTAGATGCATGAACACATAAGCATTGAACAGCAGAGATCTGATTGGATAACTCCTGAAGAACGTACTTTGAATATTTATTGATATATAAATTCATGCAGGATATAATCTGATTGGCTGCTGGAGGAAAGAGATTAACAGCTGTCTCATAACGGAAATCACAGAAGGATAGCTCAATACTAATTTTAGTATCAAACCTTATTCCGGTATCTCTAATAATATCTGTGTAGGATAGAATAGCGGTGGAATCCTTCTCAAAGAAGTTCAATGCTATTAAACTAACAGAACAATTTCCCATTTCTTGCATAAAAGAATTGAATTGAGTAGCATTGATGTATGTAGTGTCGACATAAATTAGTTGGAAACTAACCAGTTTGAGAGACCGTACAAAACAATACCATTCGTTAGGAGAGACAGCACGCACTACATAGAGGTATATTGGGACAGGAAAGTATTGCTTGAAGCAGTTGATCCAAACTGGAATCGAAACTGAGTCGGTTTCGTACAAAATAGCGATTAGTTGGAAATATATTTCGGTGAATTCATACCATACACTCATGCCATATAGCTCATGATTAGTATACCTCAATTGATAACTCATCGGCATACCAATGAGCTGCATTGGTTTCGGAGGCAGGTGTTTGTGCATGATGGTGAGTACGGCGGCTGCTCTTTCTCTCACGAGACCGCACAGGAACCTCACAACCATCCTGAAGAGGGAGAAGTTGGCTCGGGAGTGGGATATATATCGGACGCTCATACACTGTTTGGTCCAGCTAGTGTTGCTTGCGTAGTGGGCAGCTGCGAACTCCTGCATGGTCAGGTGTGCAAAGGTCCACACCTTCGTTACCTGCCCAACGGAACTGGTTCTGTAATGCTCGTGCGCGAGGCCGAGACACTGACTGGGATATTCTTCCTGTCCCATAACAAGAGGGACATTCTCCTCGGATGCCAGCTCTCGGGTAGCGACTCCGAGGAACGCTATAAATCCGATCCTCTTCAGACATGTGCGCACATCCGCGTGGAACAGGGATATCTGTGGAACCTTGGCGACCTCCTCCAGTCCCATTCTGGACAGTTCCCGCCTTATCATGTAGAATGTGAGCTCGTAGTACAACTTGGTTAGCGTGTTTATGCGGGTGGAATCCTGTCCCTTGAGCAGGGCCGCGAACAGCGACGCGTTGACCGGGATGAGAGACAGCTGATCCATCTCGTCGTGTCTGGCTAGCAGCGCCTTGCACTCTCCCAGCTTCGTAAGATCTGGTATCTGCTTCCGGAAGTAGAGGTCCCTCATCGCGGGGGAGAACCCCAGGACCTGGTAGAACCTGCTCACCTTGAGTTCCAGGGACGAGGACAGGTCGGTCCAGGCCCCGGGGCGACTCGTGACTATTATTGTTGAGCGGATCAGCGACTGCCGCGTGAGAAGCAGACACAGGAATGAGTCTTTAAACGGAACTTTTTTCGTGAACTCGTCGAGTCCGTCAATGATTAGGAGGAGTCCCTCTCCGTCTGTTTTGTGCAGGTGTTTGGCCAGATCGACGGACCAGCTGGACCCGATTGGCAGGCCCAGACATAGCCACTTTTGGATAAATTCCGAATCTACTTTCTTCTCCTCTTCGTGGCGCGTGGCCTCCATAGAGTGCCAGTCTGGGTGGCGACAAGGAACGGATATGGAATAGAGAATGCCACCCAATTCATCGGAGCTGAACCGCAGGGCTGTTCTCTTAGCGAGAAATGTCTTGCCGCACCCTGGGTTCCCAATCATGCACCAGATCTCAGGCTCTGTGGGCTTATACGATGTCAGTTCTTCCGTAAAGTCAATGGGAGTTATGTCTACTTCCTTGAAGGCAATCTTGCGTAGATAAGCAATTTCGTTGTACGTAGTCTCATCCTCCATATTAATCTCTCTAGGTTTCTGCTTTAATATTGTCAGGTCAATGTACACGTCTGACAGACTCACTGCGTCGTCACTGCCTATCATCTGTTGCACAGTTCCGAATTGCACTTGTGCGAATTGCTTAAGTTTACTTTCCCATTGTGCCAACTCTTTCGCTTGTGTGTTGAGTTCATGTTTGAACTTGGTTTCGAATTCTCCGGCTTCCATTACACTGAATGCATTCTGGTATTGCTGGAGTTTGTTTACCAGATCATCTCTTTCTATTTCGATCAATATTCCTTTTAGTATTTTGAGGTCTCTCCCAATTAATCCCTTTTCCAAAAGCTTTTTGAGAGTTATTTCAAAGTTGACATTCTCTCCTGCTTCATTCGTCACTGCCATGTATATCAACTCCCAGTTAGCTATCGATATTTCGCTCTTCAGGAGTTCGATTAGTGTTTTGATGGACAGCTGTTCCTCTCTGAATACAACTTGGTCAGCTGAGGGCACACACAGCCACTTCACCTTACACGCCACTGCGATTAGGTCGGGTCTGATGCTATTCAATGATTGGTGGAATAGGAATGCGTTGTGTTGGGGCCATTTCTTCAATACGGTTAGGAAATTGGTTCCTTGCTTGATATCTTGATACAATCCCTCGGGGATTCTCAACTCGGTTATAATTCGTATAATTTCGTCCGGTTTTAATTTATTCGATAAAACTCTAGTCGCACCAAGTTCTGCCAATATGTTTTCTGACATTGCAATTCCTATTGATTGGAATGTTAATTGTTAATTAGTCCGAATTATGTACGAGGTGCAACGGCCGTCACACCAATAAATTCAAACTAAGTTAAGAGTTACAATTGTGCCGGAGCACTATTTATGGTTAGTCGCTTCGGTACCAATAAATAAGGGTTCCTATACGGACCTAATCACAACACAAACTGAAATGACACATTCGATAGGTAACGGCAACTAGGAACTGTGAGTCTGTGACCCGTGTTTCAATTAAAACATCCATTCAGTGGCCGAAATAAGATCATAGCGGGAGGGAACCGATAGGTAACAATAATGGAATTCGGAGAGAATTAAAGAACTGGCGAATAATTCTGAAATGAGATCGGACCTTCCTTATAGCGGCAGTATGGATACAGCTATCGCTACTTTAAGGATACAGAGACTAGCGACATTCTCAATTCGTTCGATGCGGAATGTATCCATCCGGGACACAATATGCCATACAACAGTACTAAAGTACAAAGGGGTAAACATGGACGGCAGGTACCTAAGGAATTGTGCCAGAGGGGAGGATCAATAAGAGGCGCGAAACACCCTATTACCCACAGAGACGGGATGAACGACAGAATATCGGGTGGTTAAACAGACAAGTAACAAGAGACTGTAATAGTCTCGAGAGCTGTACAAGGATTCCTGGCCAAGTTACTCACGGAGGTGAGCTTCCTATGAACCCAATGGAAAACGCAGCAAGTTTCCTATCGCTACATCTCACGGCCAGATTATTGGTGAAGCACCCCAGTGACAAATTGCCAATGAGAGTAACTCACATGAGGAATACAACCACGCAAACGTAGGATGAGGGAGGGGCTTAACAAACAATCCATCGAAGGAACCGCTACAACTCGGGAAATTCAAACATAGGTAACTAGAGGAGAAAAAGTAATGGTCGCAATTGGCAGTCAGGAAATACGATATCCATTTGAAGTGAAGAGAGAAGTGGGCCCGATGTCAAGCTACAGTTAGTACGAATCCCAATGTGAGGAAATACATTGAGATATGAGAGGCACTGATAGCGGTGGGCATCTAGATGGAATTCAGCTACAAAGCGACTCTATCGAGCAGTGGGAATACAGCCGCACGAACAAGCTTTCATCCAGGCAATAGTTTATGCGCGTCTAGATTTAGTTTGAGCTAGCCCACATGCGCATAAATTACTCATTTTAATTAAGTCTATGGGTGTATCTCTCGATTTTCGCGCTAGAAAATTCTAATACAAACCAACGCATTTCATTTGAAGACATGATGAAAAGCTTTACTTACTAAAGGACTAGATATATTATACTCCGACCCACCCAACCATGGTACGAATTCACTAGCATTATACGGAACGGGAATGGAAAAGTAGTGAAATTGCCAAACAAACCACCCTTCAATGACTACAAATAATACATAGTACCAAGGCGGTAAGTGCCACAAGTAGTAATTTACTGTTGAGGTTAGTGGAATTTCCCTTATTCCATTCAGGCTCAGCTGACCCGGTAAATAATGCTTCTATGAAATTAGATAAAATCCGTCTTCGCAACAAACGACAGTGTTCCTCAAAAGAAACATTAATTCCTATCCAACAGCCATGGGGGGAATCCAATACTAGCATTTGACAATCCAAGTCTAGCTATAGCCTATAGCTGACATATCAGCTCTGTTACCAATTTACGTGCTACCTAAGCTAGCAGCTGATACCAATGGGAGAGTATTGTAGCCTGGATGGGATCTCAAGCAAGGGAGTCCGTATCACGCCTAGGGGCCATGTCTACAGGTACGATAAAGGTACTTTGTATGATCAACGAAAGCTGGTATTGAAACAAAATATGCAATTTATGCTATGATTAAAGGACGAAATCATTCAATTCCTTTCGGAAACAAATTGAAAACAACAGATAGCTAAGTCAAAACGATTAAAACAAACCAACTCATTTCATTTGAAGACTCGTAAGAGAGAATGAAAAAGTGGGAACGATTCGTGAAATAATGGAAGTTTCATCACAGAATAAAGAGTGTAAAATCAAAGGTAAAAACGGGAGACGTATAAAACGAGTTGTTAATTGAAAAGAAGGAATGTCAGATAGGAACAGACCCAATGGATACGCCAATGAATTTCTAAGGAATTACAAAGGAGGAAATACCAAAGATATTAGCAGGTAACGTGGCGAGATGGTTTCATTTGTTTTAAGTTTCAAAAACAATAATCAACGCAATTAAACAGCAATAATAGAGAAATTAATAGCATTTTAAACATTTTTCAAATCAACACAATTCAATCATATGGGTATAACTAATATATATTGTAACTAATATTGTGTACAAACGCTCTAGTAAAGGAAACAAATAATAAGTAATTAGAGAATTATTAATGTTAACACAGTGCAAACAATAACAATACACGAATAATAGCATATAAAGTAAGCAATCAATCTATTGTTACTTGTAAATAAAGAGACAACAAGCTAGAATGGCTTGCTTATACTAGTATACCATGGATATCAAAAGTAATTCCACTCAGAATAGAGTGGGAACATATTGCAACTGTGGATAATAGTTATCACTTACATAATGCTTCCAAGTAAGCTGAGAAACATTATACTACAATAATATCCATGGTACATTAATATACCTGTAGTGACAGTAATACCGTGTCATATTAAATAAGGAGACCTCCTTAGGGGCTACTATCCGACGGAGGGATATGTCACACCATAAAATTCCAATAAAATTCCCAACCTTCTCAACCGTGGACCCAATAGTATATATTTATAGCGATTCTCAAACTTATCTCCCCTGCGACCCCCTAATATTGTCCAATTAAATCACGATCCGTAAATTTGTTTAAAATATATATTAATGGAATACTATAAAATACAGTAGAACCTGCCTAATCCGACACTCGTTGGGACAGAAAATTTGTGTCGGATTAAAGCAAATTCCGGATTATAGGGGGTCGGATTACGCAGGTTCTATAGTACTTAGTTCTGAATACAGTATATGGAGTTGAATAAATTTAAGTAGCGACCACTTGTTTGAACTTATACCAAATTTGAATGTGCCAATAATAACAAGTCTAAGCTCGGTTGTAGGGTATTTTGAGGCGCTGTATGATACACTAGTATGCTATTACAAATTATACTGTGGTATTTTGAGGCGCTCTAGTAGATTGAGATCCTACTATTAATGTGATTTCCTATAATTTAGAGACAATTTATCGTAGTTAGTACGCACATTTAAAGATAACTAATCAATTCTACATTGACTACAATAAATAATTTAATTCTGGAAAAAGAGAATTGTTTACTACGCCCCCAAATATTACGATATAAATTTAATAGGTTCACTCCAAGGTTCACTTATAGTCTTATACAGAGTCTAGAGTTCATGTATAATGCAAAATGATAGGAAATCACATTAATAATAGCGTCTCAATCTACTGGAGCGTCTCAAAATACCACTGTGTAATTTGTAATAGCATATCCATGGTTGATACCAGTGTATCGTACAGCGCCTCAATATACAATAGCGACTCAAAATACGATACAACAGTTCAATTTAATAATTATAGTTGGAACGAATTTACATCTAAGTTCTAGTCTAATTATTCAGTGTTTGTGTTAATACTCCGAACCTTAAGTTAAGAATATAGCAATACGTAGTAAGATTGTTAAATTAGTCTTGAGGTCAGTTTGTACGATCTCGATTATACTTATAGAACTTATATATGGGTGTGTTAAACCTGAGAATGCAGATATACTCAATTATTCATTAATGGACAATCGGATTTTTTCCCCAAGGGCGAAAAGAAAATATTTTGGTATTTGAAAATTTGAAAATATATCGTGTAGAAATAGATTGATTGCTTAGCTTTACAATAAGTAAATAACAATAACAACAATAATACAATTCAGACTCAGTGTATATAAGATCAGGGCGTCGTATCAGGTGTACCCAGACAAATAGTTTCAGCTAAACTTTAGAACTACGTACAATCTACTAATCATATTGAATTTCAGGTTCATTCAAATTCCACTTATTGCTTTCAAAACTTCCTACCAACCATGTTATGCACTAAATATTATCAAGGAATGTCGATCAGAGATGGGACCGAATCCTTAGGGAATTAATCTGAAATTTGTTGCTGCCTACAAATTCATTGGCAATGATGTCCAAGTCTAATACATGGACAATGCAGATATGGGTTCAATTCGAATTAATTCCTTAATTCCCATTCCTTAGATTTCTATCCACAAAGGATCAGACCCGATCTCTGAACTTAAGACACTTATGTAGAGTTTCTATTAATATTAATTAATAGAAAGTATACGTAAGTTAATTAACTTAATTAATCTAGAATCTAGATCCTACGTATTATAACTTTCCCTTAGATAGTTGGGTCAACCACTACCTTGGTTACCCAACTTGTTCAAATAAATTTCAAATTCATTTTATGCCAGAGACAATTCGGTGACCCTAAATACTTCGGTACCCCTACTTTTAAAAAACTCCTGTCCAAGATATTAGTTTATCACTATTTTATTATAAAACTAGAAATTGTAACATGTAAGTTCTACCCCTAACCCAACCAGGTTATTTACACTTAGTTAAATAAGTTAAATAAGTACAGTATTTACCGACCAATCCTAACTGCATGCGACGCCCTGATATAGAGTCACTAGAAACACAGAATTAACAAAATATAACTCACTTGGTGTCTGAGTGTATAAGAATGTCCTGTCGATTGTGTTGTTGTTGTGTTATGATCTATAAACAGGTAGATAAACAAACGCACTTATAAAATTACTAAGAAGATAGTAATAATGAAGTGCGAAACATTAAATAAATAAAATACAATAGTGCATAATTGCGGAAAAGACTGTATTTATATAAAACATAACGACCTCTGTATTTCAGTGTGAGAAGATATCTGATTGAATTGATTCGTTAACAATAGAATTCCACACTTGTGCGTTTGTATCCTAGCAAAAAATATGAGTTAAATAATTTATTCATTAAAATAATTAATAAATGATTGTATTTCATATTTACTAACCTGATAAATCGGAGAAAAGAAATTGTAGGAATTCGTTTGAATTATTGGAAAGACAATTGTCGTTGTGAAATATTGATATCGATAAAATAGTATAATTTGAGTAGAATTGTAGCTAGATACAGTCTGTGACTAATTATAGGAAAGTATACTTATGCATATTCCTCTGTAACCATACCACATACTCGTGTGTCTGTTCAACTGAGCTATCTTATATTACAGCCACAATTGAATACATTAGTACAGATGTGCTAATAATACCTAGCATGCCATTACACCAAACCTATCTCCAAGTACAGTGGAAGCCGCTTAATCGGGAGGCAAGGAAAATATCTGTTAAGGAGTACAAGGTTTAATTCCCCTAGCCTATACAAATGCATGAAAGTTACTCCGGTTAATACGAACATATTAAGACGGTCCCCTAGTGTTCCTATTAACGAGTCTACTGTAAATGAGACCTCTAATTTTTTTGTGTTTTCAATAAGTGTATTATAGTTCAGTCATTTGTAAATACGCTCCTAATCCTGGTCTAATCCAATTTTCATACGCCTAAATCACAAATTAATGTTACGGTATAGGAGAAGATTCCAATTTTCGCGCTCTTAAATTCAAATTTTCAAAAAATTATGCTCCAATAGGGGCGTCTCGCGCTCCTGGATAATTCCTTGGTTTCAATTATACATTGGGTAACTTGTAAAAAGATATTATGTATTTGATTGATTAATTTTTACATACATACATACAGTAGAACCTGGATAATCCGACATTTTGGTAAACAACATTTCCCTATTCCAACGGGTGTCGGAAATATATAAACAAATAAATAATACACTTATTAAATTAATCACGTTCTTAGTTGAATAACTTAGGTATTATGAACCATTTTGTTAGGGAATTTTTACATTTTTACAGTTACGCGAATACTAATATAATATTTTTTAACAAAATTCTGACATTGTATGAATCTAATAATTTTAGACAGGCTCATTTTAATGAAACCTTGTTTCAGTTCCTGTAACTAGATTTCTCTAACAAATGCTTCCGTCCCCTTGAGAATTATTCCCCTTACCCTCAGTTACAACAACAACAACAAACAAACAAACAAACAAACAAACAAACAAACAAACAAACAAACAAACAACAAAGAAACAAACAAAAGAAAAGCCCAAACATTGCTAAGATTTTAAAGATAATTATTCAAAAATTCAAAATTCACCTTCCCTCAACAGTTGTATAAAGTTAATTTATGGAATTTAAACTTTAATGTCTTACAAATAAATTCTCACATTAATAACCTGCCTCTAATGATAAATAAATAGTGTTTACTTCAGGATTAATTGCTTACCAAAAAGTTGAAAGTGAAAATATACTCGTTTTAATTTATTGGATTAAATATTATTATGTAATTAAAATGGTTTAACTGTAGTATTCAATTTCATTATGACATAAATTTCTTTTTATTGAAAGTAATACCTAATTTGTACCCAAGGGCTCTTCAAATTAATCCAATTCTCATGTTTTGAAATCAATACTGTTCTTAATAAAGACAGTTAATCAAATATATTTCCAACTTTTTCAACAGTGGACCCCAGGTTGGGAACCACTGTAGTATACCATATACTTATTCGTAACATTCAAGTGACCAAAATTGTGTTCATAATAGAATAGAGACTTCATAATAAGCGATCTCAACTTAATACAAACCCTATGTAAGTTGTTAAATTGGGACCATAGGGCTTGTTCATTATAAAAAGATTTAATATTAAGCGGACCTGACTGTACTGATTTTAACTAACAAGGGAATTACCCGACACAAAGGCATTTTTATCTGAAACTTAAAATAAGGGTTTAGAATCTTAGATCCCAATAAACATGAGTAAAGTATGTTCCCTGAATACAACAATCAAAATATTTTTGTATAAATAAAGAGTTAAATTCTCAAAAATAAGAAAAGTTTTGAATCCTAAAATGAATAAAAACGAACGTTGCAAAATATTGTTGCCACTGTGGCTGAACGAAAAGGCATTAAGAGAAATATCTTTGAAGGATTTGAGAAAGATTTTATACACCAATCATGTCTGCGAAGACTCAGTCAATCAATTTATTGCCAAACGCAAAAGAGCAAAATCCCGAGAGTATACTAGGATTTCAAGATTGAAGAATTATAAGAAAATTGAGGAATTAGAAATTGAGAAAGAAAACTTAAAATTAGACCAAGTAAATCTCGCTACAGAAATTAAGTTGTATGGACATCTCATCATGAAGAGTAGCTAAAGAATATTCCACCAATAGAATTGCAGTAACAATAATATTTATTTACATGTTAATACTTTTATTATTTATGAAGGAATAATTAAATCTAAAATGCAACAACAACAGCAATTTCATTGGTCTCTCAATTATCGAAACTCTGATTTCTGATTGGTTAACACCTCTCAAAGCTTAAATGAATTATAACAGTGGTAGTATCCATCAGAAGTTTTCGGCTTATTTATTGAGAGAAGATCGATTGTCTCAACTGTTTGTGTTCCAAACAAACAATTAGAATATTTAGAGACAATTTTATTGATAAGATCTGGGCACTTAAACTCATACAATCGATGTCTATAAGGACCATTTAGAGTCCGACTTGTCTTAGCAAGAGTCAAGTGAGGTGTAAATTCTGTAATTTCATCAAAAGGAGATTTGTAATCTTGAGAGAATAAATTCGATATAGAATCAGCCAATCCGGATAAGTTATGAAAATGTTTATTTTGGAGAAGAGGAGCGAATAAAACTTTTCTAGAGAACTGATCCAAACCTCTGAAACTGAGATCCAACACATCTATAAATTATAAAGAAATACATTCAATTGCACAGATAAAACCAACCATTTATTGGTTGAGGAAATACAATATAAATTCCTTATATAAACAGCTATTAAAATCAATTATCCGCCCAATTATTTTCCAGGTACCTGTGACATTCCCTCTATATTTGTCTATTGCCGTATTTATTATCTTTACAGCAGTGCTTATGTTATCCACGGTGTCTGCTGTATAAAGCGTGAGGAGAGTCAAATGAAAGCCAGAAGGCGAAATTATAGTCCTAGCGAAGCTGGGATCTGATTGGCTGAGCTCTGACTGAATAGCAGACAGTTGGGATATGATGACGGGGGAAGAAATGCGGATTGATATAAAAGCATCTGGTCTGTAGCGAGTAGGCTTACATCTCACATTCGGACTCTCTACAATACAGTAGAGCCAATAACTCCGTAATAGCACAATGGTAAATACGGTAGAACCTCGTTAGTAGGAACACCAGGGGACCGTCAAATGCGTTCGCCTTATCCGGAATTCGTATTAACCAATATCATTTGTATTGAAAAGGCTTTGAAGGGGATTGAAATAGTGTTCGTGCTAACGAGGTTCTACTGAATTAAAAATCGGTGATTCGTAGAATTACTAAAATTTCACACCCCTTCCTCCCTATGTAATGCTTTTTAAACATTTTGAGTACAAACGATGTTCTGTCACACTTGGGTTAATTAATTAACCTTCTCCCCTTGGAAGCGTTACGTAACTGCAAATTAACAAAAAAACCGGAAAATACAACTAAGTTACACTTGGTGTCATAATTAATTAAACCCTAAATAGAAAAATCCCATTTTCACTTTCACTTTCCATTGAAAGTGAATTAACTTTCATTTTCACTTGAAAATTCCTGGGCAACGAAAGGTATAATTATAGAACTGATTAATTAATTTAGGGATGATACATATCCCCATGGCAACCCTGGAATGCAGTTGTTGCTATAGAACTCACTTTGCTTTATTCCAGAACTTTCGTTGGCTAACGGGATTTCGGGCGGGGGGAATTGAGCGGGAGTTCGGGCTGTATATGGAACTAACGGACTGGAACTGGAATCAATTAACTCATCAGACTCTCTTCCGATCAGGTGTTCTGTGGGCCTATTTTTGTCTTCCGAAGCGAGAGATCTGATTCGCCAAGCGGAGACAGGGACAGCTGGTAATTCTGTCAGGAGCTTAGCAGCCATGGGCGCCAAATTAATTGTTAAAATAAATATTCGTAAATACTAATAAACAACAACAAATTGATTTGAATACGGGAATCTGTTATTGTTGATTTTACCTAAATACAAACAAGTTTATCGTTATACAGTCGACCCCGCTTAATAGAGCCACCGGTTAATAGATATCTCCGCTTAATCGGGTCAAAATTTCACAGGATTTATAGGACGGAATTACAGTTTGGCTTAAAATACTATGTTCGGTTAATAGATTTCTCCGCTTAATCGTGTCAAAGTAACCTGGTCCCGAGGTGACTCTATTAAGCGGAGTCGACTGTATGTAGATTAACTGGACATGGATTCCAATGTCCGATAGTGTTACTAAGGAGTGTGGTCTCATCTTTGAGGAGAACACACTATGAATGGTCGATTATATTTTTTGTGTTTTCATTTAATACAAAACAAATGCCAAACAGAAGAGATACAGTAAGCCTATTTAACGGCGCCCGCGGGCGCTCGTGTAAGAATCAATTATATACAGCTGTCTACCTTTTGATTGGTAGCGCGAAAACCCGCGCCTAAAATATAGTCTTTGTGCTTTGGTTCGAATATATTTGAGAATAGTTTCGTGTACTTTTGGTTGTCAGGGGTGGGAAGGAGGAATGTGAGCCACGCTGTGCGATTAGTGCGAAAGAGGGAGTAAGCGAATCCTTTGTATTTTGCTGAGCTTTCGACAGTTCGGTTGTAATATATTCATTCGTGGCAGAAACAGAATAGTTCTTATCACTCAGGATCCCATCTAGGGCCTGTGTATCGATCCCCGGGTACATATTGTAGAGCTGCGACTTGGCCTGCTGAATGGGGTCCTCGGGGGGCACCCAGGGCGCCCCCTGACCAGGGGACACAAAGTAGGGGTCCGCTGGAACCTCTGTTTGGACAGACTTACTCCAGAGCTGGTGTAGCAACAGGGCCGTGTCCCCAGTGATATTAATTCGGGACAGCGAGGGGGCTAAACTGCCCTCTCTCGTGTACCCCGGGAGGGGCCCGTATTGGCCAACCAGATGACTGGCGAGATTAGAGCCCAGTTCTAATAGCAAAGGTGTTTGTTTTATTGGCGATGTATTGTCTGGAAAGCTGAGCGCTGATTGGTTGGTAGCCGCTACGGAACTGCTGTCATTCATTTGCTTGAAATCGTTAGGCGCACTGGCTTCCGGCGTGGAGGTGTTAAAAGTAGCATTATTCCCCTGCCACTTGCTGTCGACTGAATCCTCCAAAAGCACAGTTTTAAACTCCGGAGCGGTCGCGTCGAGGGGAGTCGTAACTTTCTCGCTTTTCTTCGGCGATCTGACTTTCCTAGCCATTTTGTTCGGCACCGGAACCTGCGAGGCCATTGGCAGATCCAGGTTGTAGGTCTCCGCCTGATCTATGATAGCCTCGACCGCCGCGTCGACACTCGTGTGCTCAGTTAGGAACTTCTTGAGTTCCGGCAAGGACAGGGTCGGAAAGAACCCCCTCAGGTGGCTCAGCTTATCAGTGACGTCACTGGAGGGGGAGAGGGGGCGCCAGGGGGCCGCGAAGGGGTTCAGGGGCTTAGAATTCCGGGGATCCTCCGCGTCGCTTCGCGGAGAGCTCCCCTCGCTGCTGCCGTTGTTCCTGTTGAGTTTCCACTGCCACTCGGCGCCGCCCGGAAGGAGCGAGACCCTGGGGCTGTCTGCCCAGCGCGGGCGGTCGCAGAGCCTGCCTGGCGACCGGAGTGGCGCATTGGAATCCAGGGATTTGAAGCGGGAGAATGACGGAGTGAACTCTGCACTCTCATTGGTTGATTTCAGAGCGGAGCTAGAGTGTTTGCGCGGGGGTTGAATCGTAGGATCGAAATTCGGTTTTTTAGCTTTCTCTTCGGAGCTATTCTTATTTATAACTGCATCGGACTGAGTTCTACTGTTCTGCGATATAAAGCTAGCCCCCCAGCCCCCCCACGCGCCCCAGGGGGGGACTAAGCCCCCTGGAGCAGTCCTGCCATTCGACCGGTCATTCGGTGCGATTGGGGAGTGAGTGGGACTAGGGACGCACTTGTCGCTATCGGAGGAATCTCCCCAATCTATCTTCTCCGAGATAATCCTATTTATTGGGTCCGGCTGGAATTGAATAGGCGTAGAGTTGGTTTCTACAGTTCGTTCATTCATCACGGCAGAATCCGCCACGCACTTAGTTTCAGTTCCAGAAGGCTCGTGAACAGCTTTGCCACTGGCTGGTAAAAGCTCGGTTTGATTGGCTAATCCCTCTAAGAGTAGAGATGGTTTCAAAATGGTGTTCTGGTTGTCTGCTAATTTTAAGCAATTTGAATCTGGATTATTATCTGTGGCTGGACTAAGTGAGGCTTCCCTATTATCTGTGTTCACAACCCGTGAGTCCATGTATGGCTTGCTCGGAGTTAACTTATCCAGAATAACAGAACTGTTCTCCAGGGTCCCAGAGGTCGAGAGAGAGCGGTCCGAAGGGGACAGGGTAACGGAAATATCAGAGGAACTACTCGTGACGTCATCATTTGATTCCAGTTTATAACTAGACTCGTTTGATAGGATCAGCTGATTTGTAGGCGAGTTTGGAAAGATTTCATCTCTTAATTGTATTTCTTTATTGTTTGTTTGTTGCAAACTAATTTGTTGTTGTTGTTGATTTGTATCTTTTGAAAGTGAATCGGAAAATGAATCGCTTTCTACTGCAATATCGTCTGGCGATTTGATTGGTTCGTTCGGAGTTTGTTTACTTGCGCCAAACTCTATTTTGGAATTCAGCTGCATACCTTGGTTGCTATGGATATCTCTCTTCTCATTGGTCACCAAATCTCCGTTATTTTTCCCGCCGGATATTTGGGCGGGGAATCTGTTATTCATTCTCTGCTGCGAGAAAGCAGGCGGGGCATTTGATTGGTCCCTGCCAGTAGGCACTGAGCTCCCGCCAGGTATAAAAGGCCGGGCTTCCTGAGATCTGCTATGCATTATGTGCTGCAGGTATCGCTGGTAGTTGTGCTGGAAGTTCGCCACCTGAGTGTGCGTCAGCTGCGAGATGACGTGTGGCGGGAGCAACAGCTGCGCCAGCGGGAAGTTGCTCTGCCCGAGGAGCGTCTTGTCGATATTGAGAATATCCTGCAGGACCGTCAGGCTCTGCAGATTGAGACAGAAGAGAGAGGACCCTCTCGGCGAGCTGCTCAGCTCCGTCACCAGCTGCTGGTTAAACCGCTCCTGGTTAGACACCAGCGACCCGCTCCTGGAGGGCGCCTGAGGGGGCTCTGCCGCAGAGAGCTCCTTAGTAGGGGACACATTCTCAGTTGGTTCCAGTTCCGGTCCCAGTTCCGGTTCCAGTAGGATGCTGTACCTCTCGGGAGGCGGCGGGGAGCTCTCCTCTGAGCTGTTGAGGCTGTTGAGGGTGTCCGGGGCCGAGCTGAGCTCCTCGAGGTCCGGACAGGACTCCGACTCGGTCTCCTGGAGAATGCGGAGGAGAGCCGACTTCCCGAGCACGTTCTCTAGGGTGGGGTGTTTGTGGAACCGCTTGAGCATCCGCTTTATGGACTCGAGAGGGACCCCGTGGGAGTTGCGGACGGTCAGCTGTTCCGGGTCGTACCGCCAGGGGGTGTCCGGCTCCACAAACCGAACCGAGTACCCGTGTCTGAGCCCGGACTCCACGTAGGGCCGCATCTCCCACGCGGTCGTGTTGGTGTTGTCAATAACAACAGGACTCACCCCCTCCGAGAGGGCCCCTCTCGCCAACTCGTGGTTGCGTTTGTGGTACACAGCGACTTTCTTGGGGTCGAACTGGTACTCTCCGTCCGACCCCACGAAGTGCGCGTCTGTGGAGAACACCCGGCCCCGCCGCCCAATCAGATCGCGCGCTAGCGTAGACTTTCCGCTGCCCGGACACCCGCGCAAAATGTACAGAATCTTATCAGGGCTCTCCTTGGTTACGGGACTGGTAGCTTGGAATGTAGGAATGTATAGGACCTTATCTGCCTTCTCAGTGCTCTCCTTGGTAACGGGACTGGTAGCTTGGAATGTAGGAATGTATAGGACCTTATCTGCCTTCTCAGTGCTCTCCTTGGTAACGGGACTGGTAGCTTGGAATGTAGGAATATGCTCCCTCTCTGTCTCCAGTTCCGAGTTTGAATTCATTTCCTCTCTCTCGCTCAGCCAATCAGATTCTACTCTGCTCTCAGAATCTGTTGCTATAGGCATAGTTTCGGCGCCCGATTCCCCCAGCCAATCAACTCTCTCGCTCGCGTCCCGAGAGAGCAGACAGCTGTTCTGCATCCGCTCCAGGCGGGAGAACGGTTGCTCCCCCTTCCCCGGGCCCCCCTGTCCCCTCCCGAGGCCCCCCCGCCCCCTGGCGGCCCCCGGGGGCCCGGGCTCCGACTGGGGCTGCATGTGGAAGGTGAGCTCCTTGTCCCCGATCTTGAGGACCTTGGTGTCGGTCTTGGGGGGGGTGTAGCGGGCGGGGGGGAGGGGGGGCCCCTGGAAGAGACCCCTCGAGAGCTTGGGGGGCTCCTTCGGGGCCGGGTGCGCGCCGTGGTCCATTCAGCGGTAAAATAAAAATAATACAACAATTTGGTTAGTAGTTCAAGATGGAATCTCTTGAGTAAAAATTAAAGATTAAAAATGACCCCGAATAGCATCTCTGGAAGGACCGGTAATTAGCTAAAAACACAAATCATATAATACAGCAAAACCTCCAAAATATGAACACTTTTTCTCGGTCCCAAAATTTCCCAATGCTTTAGACACACTTTATGATAAATCATGAAAAGTGAACATTTAGGCTGGTCCCCAGGGTGTTCACTTTCTGAAGGTTTTACTGTATACCAAATTACCAATAATATATCACAAATACAGCGAACTCCCTATAACGAAGTACAAGGGACCCTTGGTTTACTTCATTATAAGCAAGTAAAACACTAATTTATGGGGAATATAGATAGCGGGAATTGCAATTTAACCGAATTCGAAATATCGGGTTTTACTGTACACATTTTCAGTTAAATATTTCATAGATTATTGCGGATAAAATTTAAGTAACGCGCCGAAATTATCGGCGCCTGATTTATAGTAAAATAGTTCTTATTCGGTTCCAATTGCGCGCCAAAATAGTTCGAATTTACGCCTCTATATTATGGCGCCTGAATATCTTGATATAGAATTACAGACGCAGTATTACGAGTGGGGAATTTGATATTCTTGAATAAACTGTGGTCTAAAAAATGAAAAATAATATTCGGTGCATTTGGCAGTAAACATATTTTTCAATTAGTGTCTACTGACATAATATTAAGAATACAAATATGGAAATTAGTTAATGGAACTGGGTCGTTCAAACGTTACGTAACATAACACTTCCAAGGGGTTTATGAATGTGTGACAAACCATCCTTTAGGAAATAAATAGGCAAAAATCGTGAAATAGGGAAGGGGTATCTAATTTCAGGGATTTTAGTTATGTAACGTTTTACGGTCCCTTGTATGTTACTATTGACTATGGAAAATGGATTATATACAGTATACTCCGCTTAATAGAGCCACCGGTTAATAGATTTGTCCGCTTAATCGGGTCAAAGTTACCTGGTCCCGAGGTGACTCTATTAAGCGGAGTCGACTGTATTTATATATATTTTATACTGTTGCTATAAATCTTGAAAAATAGTGAAACAGAATAACAATAACAGCAAACAACCCTGATTAACAACTAACAAATTGTATAACGGATTATGGATACAGTAGTACCTCGTTAATACGAACACCAACGGACGGTAAAAATTTGTTTTTGCTTTACCCGGAAATTCGAATTACCGTGTTCGCACTAACGAGATTCTACTGTATTTGTAACTCACACTATTACTTTGGTATATATCCTTGGTCCAGTAATACATTATTAGTTAAGTTACCAGTCACTGGTTAATCGGACAAAATGTCCAAATTTGATACGCTTGGAATTTTGGGTTTAATTGTCCCAATATTCCCCTGCAATTAGAAATGTCAAAATTAGTTTTTAAATAATATTTCGTGACCATTGCATAGCTGTATATGAACGTGAACGAAAAAATAAAATGAAAATCTGTACAATCGATATAAACAAATACAAACACAGAATTATAAATATTTTCTTAGTTGTCAATAGACGAAGCATATTTTCCCAAATCTTTTTGAGTAAAACTAACAAAAAATGATCTATCAACCATAGTAACCATGTCCATAAATGGAATGTTTAGAATATCGATATCAACCGGCTTTGATTCTGCCCCATCAAAAAGTGGGGTATTTGAGTGGTCAATTTTTCCTGTTTGTTTACAGTAAATTAGTTTTGGAACTGAAACTGGATATTTAGGTGTCACAGCTTCAATTTTAGATTTATTTCTGTTCCTTTTCTTTGGCGTTTCTTTCGTTCCAGCCGTCTGGCATTCTCTAGTGAGTTTGTTTAATTCCTTCTTCCCGAGCACGTTCTCTAGGGTGGGGTGTTTGTGGAACCGCTTGAGCATCCGCTTTATGGACTCGAGAGGGACCCCGTGGGAGTTGCGGACGGTCAGCTGTTCCGGGTCGTACCGCCAGGGGGTGTCCGGCTCCACAAACCGAACCGAGTACCCGTGTCTGAGCCCGGACTCCACGTAGGGCCGCATCTCCCACGCGGTCGTGTTGGTGTTGTCAATAACAACAGGACTCACCCCCTCCGAGAGGGCCCCTCTCGCCAACTCGTGGTTGCGTTTGTGGTACACAGCGACTTTCTTGGGGTCGAACTGGTACTCTCCGTCCGACCCCACGAAGTGCGCGTCTGTGGAGAACACCCGGCCCCGCCGCCCAATCAGATCGCGCGCTAGCGTAGACTTTCCGCTGCCCGGACACCCGCGCAAAATGTACAGAATCTTATCAGGGCTCTCCTTGGTTACGGGACTGGTAGCTTGGAATGTAGGACTGCTATCGCACTCACTAGCCATCTTTCTTACAGAACTACAGTATACAGGAGACTCTGTTAAACCAAGGGCCTTTGTACAACGTTATAACGAGAGTTCACTGTATACAGTAGCTCTCGTTAATAGGAACACGGATAAGGGAATATCGGTTAAGGAGTACAAGGTTAATTCCCCTAGCCTATACAAATACATGCAAGTGACTCCGGTTAATACGAATTCCGGATAATACGAACATATTAAGACGGTCCCCTGGTGTTCCTACTAACGAGTCACTATACTGTGTTATGCAATACCAGCAACTGAGATAAAAACAAAAAATGTATATAGGTCATGGTTCCTATAGGAACTATGATTTCCCCAAGGTGTCCTCATAAGATACATTTATGTCTCTTTATAAGAGTTATACCCATGGTTCCATAATACAAATGATTAAATGCATGAACCATGAATTGCAATAATTACAACTAATACACACTGCTGTTTTCTTCACGCATTTCTGTAAACAAACGAGTAGCAAGCAAATCCAACGAACACCAACCCGCCTACAATTGTAACAGTGCGAGTTGAAATCTTCTCTGATAAAAATTTCCCGCCTAAAACAGCTAAACCGGTACAAATTGAGTGTCCCAATATCCCGCCCAGGGTTATGCCTATAGGCTCTTCTCGCGCTGATAATACTATTGTTGTCAGCTGGCTTCTGTCGCCCCATTCAGCGAGGAATGTAAGTGTGAAGGCCTGCAGAAAAACGGGTGAAATCCAGCGTCTCAAAAACACGCGCCCGTTTTTACTCCGTGGCGCCCCTGACTCCGTTTCCTCGTCTGCGGTCTCACCTTTGTTGACTTCCTGTTTGGCCTCTTCGAATTCCTCTTGCTCACTTCCGTAACCCATTTGCCAACCGTCGTACAACATTTTGGCGCCAAACAGTAACAGAAGAACACTGGCTATTGTCTGTGTGAGATTACGCGGGATTAATTTAGCGCTCATTCCTACGATAACAGAGAAAGTATGCATCAAACTGAGAGCGATTATCGAACCCAGAAAGACTACCATTCGTGGCTTACGCATGGCTAGAATAGCTGCGATAAAGAAGGTCTTATCGCCCAACTCAGATACAACGATAAATAGAAAGGAGGCAATAAATGCATGGATGAATTTAGCGAAAAATTCTGCTGAGTGATAAAAGGAGTCGATTGGAATGAGATCATTGAGATCCATAATTATAATCTAAAAGGCAAAGGTGAATTATAGGTGTAGAAATTAAATTTCCTTATTTAAAAATCCTTAAAATAATCCTTAGTAAAATACACAAGAAATACAAACAATATAGTCGGGCACCAAAGGCCTGTTCATGCGTTACATAACGCTTCCAATGGGGGGTGTAACCAATGTGTGACAAATCAACCTTGTTGTATTACAAAATGGGTCTAAAGCGAGACATATATAATTTCGGGAATTTACGTTACGTAACGTTTAAACGGCCCTTAAAAGTCATTAATTAATTAATGAAAGCTAATTTCAGAATAACAATAACAATAAGCAATGCCAAATATTTGCGTGTCGGTTTATAGTTCCACTAATCTAGGACTATGGCACAACACAGTAGATGCATAGGGGCACAATCAGGGGTTTATCTAGGAGCCTGACCGGAACTTTTAGGTGCCAGCTACGCACCGGTTGCTTGAGGTGAAAAGTGCTTGCAGTGTAATTCCATTTAGGTTCTGTTGGTACTTAATTTTCTGCCGGGTCACTGGCAAAATTTTTGGCCAGTGAAATTAGTGGATAAATCCCTGTTTGGGTACCGTACATGTTTTACCTCCTTCAAATAATGCCTCATCATTGAATTATACCGATTAAGTATTATGGCTGACACCTTTAGGGTGCCATACAAATTGGAATTTTATTAAAAAAGTGCCGGCCAAGAAAATCCTAGATAAACTCCTGGGCACAATACAGTAGATGCCGGTTATAAGAAAATTATATGCAGTTCCCGACGATGTTCTTATAACCGGCATCCACTGTATTATTAAGTATACAGTAGAGTATGGTAGATATGAACACCAGGGGACCTGTGACAAAATTGCATTAGCACATCTGTACTAATGTATTCAATTGTGGCTGTAATATAAGATAGCTCAGTTGAACAGACACACGAGTATGTGGTATGTTACAGAGGAATATGCATAAGTATACTTTCCTATAATTAGTCACAGACTGTATCTAGCTACAATTCTACTCAAATTATACTATTTTATCGATATCAATATTTCACAACGACAATTGTCTTTTCAATAATTCAAACGAATTCCTACAATTTCTATTCTCCGATTTATCAGGTTAGTAAATATGAAATACAATCTTTTATTCATCATTTTAATTAATAAAATATTTAACTAATATTTTTTGCTAGGATACAAACGCACAAGTGAGGAATTCTATTGTTAACGAATCAATTCAATCAGATATCTTTTCACACTGAATTACAGAGGTCGTTATGTTTTATATAAATACAGTCTTTTCCGCAATTATGCCATAGATGCATTATACGATCATACGTTATACGTTCGGGGAGCGTATAATGGATCATATATACGTATAATGGATCATATATACGTTCGAGCGTATAATCAACGTATAACAAATGGCCAACGTATGATACCATCATACGATGAAACTGAATTTAGTCAATTTAGTAAAAACTAAAACGTGACTATTAGTGATGCTAAGGAAGACAGGTTTCTTCGATACATAACGTATGGTAACGTATAATGAACGTATAATGAACGTATGATGAACGTATGATAACGTATGGTAACGTATAATGAACGTATAATGAACGTATGATAACGTATGATGAACGTATAATAACGTATGGTAACGTATAATGAACGTATAATGAACGTATAATGAACGTATGATGAACGTATAATGAAAATCGTATAAAATCATTATACGTTATACGTCGTATGATGATTATACGTTTTGACCATATGATCCTCTAACGTATGATGGCATTATACGTTCACCTAACGTATAATGGCACCATATATACGTTATACGTTACGTATAATGCATCTATGAATTATGCACTATTGTATTTTATTCATTTATTGTTTCGCACTTCATTATTACTATCTTCTTAGTAATTTTATAAGTGCGTTTGTTTATCTACCTGTTTATAGATCATAACACAACACAACACAATCGACAGACATTCACATACACTCAGACACCAAGTGAGTTATATTTTGTTAATTCTGTGTTTTTAATGACTCTATATCAGGGCGTCGCATGCAGTTAGGATTGGTCGGTAAATACTGTACTTATTTAACTTATTTAACTAAGTGTAAATAACCTGGTTGGGTTAGGGGTAGAACTTACATGTTACAATTTCTAATTTTATAATCAAATAGAGATAAACTAATATCTTGGACAGGAGTTTTTAAAAGTAGGGTATATGAAGTATTTAGGGTCACCGAATTGTCTCTGACATAAATAGAATTTGAAATTTATTTAAAGAAGTTGGGTAACCAAGGTCGTGGTAGCCAACTATCTAAGGGAAAGTTATAATACGTAAGATCTAGATTCTAGATTAATTAGGTTAATTAACTTATGTATACTTTCTATTAATATTAATTAATAGAAAGTATACATAAGTTTCTTAAGTTCAGAGATCGGATCTGATCCTTAGGGGATTAGAGATCTAAGGAATGGGAATTAAGGAATTAATTCGAATTGAACCCATATCTGCATTGTCCATGTATTAGACTTGGACATCATTGCCAAAGAATTTGTAGGCAACAACAGATTTCAGATTAATTCCCTAAGGATTCGGTCCCATCTCTGATCACATTCCTTTATAATATTTAGTGCATAACATGGTTGGTAGGAAGTTTTGAAAGCAATAAGTGGAAATTGAATGAACCTGAAATTCAATATGATTAGTAGATTGTACGTAGTTCTAAAGTTTAGCTGAAACTATTGTCTGGGTACACCTGATCCGACGCCCTGATCTTATATCCACTGAGTCTGAATTGTATTATTGTTATTATTGTTATTATTGTTATTTACTTATTGTAAAGCTAAGCAATCAATCTATTTACACACGATATATTTTAAAATACTAAAATATTTTCTTTTCGCCCTTTTTGAAAAAATCGATTGTCCATTAATGAATAATTGAGTATATCTGCATTCTCAGGTTTAACACAACCATATACAAGTTCTATAAGTATAATCGATATCATACAAACTACCTCAAGACTAATTACTTATCTAGCCTCCTTAAGTTACGTTACTACGTATTGCTATCTTCATTAAGGTTCCGAGTAGTAACACAAACGCTGAATAATTAGACTAGAATTGAGATGTAAATTAGTTTAAAATTAATTATTAAATAGAGCTTAGACTTGTTATTATTGTCACATTCAAATTTGGTATAAGTTCAAACCAGTGGTCGCTACGTAAATTCATTCAGCTCCATATACTGTATTCAGAACTAAGTACACATTGTACCCTCGCTAATCCGATCAGTCCCGTACCACTGGCTACGAAGTACTGCGTAATCCGACCCACTATAATCTGGAATTCGCTTTAATCCGACACAAATTTTCTGTCCCAACGAGTGTCGGATTAGGCAGGTTCTACTGTATTTGACTCTATTCCATTAAATATATTTCTTAAGCAAATTTACAATTGGTCGCAGGGGAGATAAGTTTGAGACTGTTGAAAAAGTTTGGGAATCGCTGCTCTAATAGCAAGTCCGCCTCTTAGCAAGCATATTTCGTGCAAATGCGACTTGCTATCATTCCACTGTTATATCCACCATTTATGCACCGTAACTGAACTATGCTTCATTCCTTTGTTGAATATTCCGTTAGTGAATACGCGCATACCGAATTTAGGTCTGATCATCCTCTGTCCATTGGACTCTGATAAGGGTCGGATAACACGTCTCTGTTCCTGGGAATATACTGCTTTAGCCTAGATTGGTGTGACAAAATCGTTGGATAGGATATCTTTAATCAAGCAGCATGTCTTGTACAGTTACAGTGGATGTCGGTTATAAGAACATCGTCGAGAACTGCATATAATAATCTTATATCGGCATAAATTATATAGGGTATATGGCAACCGTTTTCCACTAGAATGTTCTTATGATCATCATGTTCTCTTTTCTTCCGAAATCAGGTTAGGATCTGAGGGAGCCCCCCGTCGGTGAAATTAACAATTTGCTAGGGAGAACGAAATGAGGGAAGTTTTGAAATAATCGGTCTTCAGCCCTTGCCTCGGAAAGTTCCTAGCATCACCCCTGAAATAATTCCATTTAATATCTAGCTAAGCGAAACAGCCATAATTACTAAGGATATTCATGCTAATGCTTTGTTATTCATGTTTCTTAAACAAAAACATTCATAAATATTATGGTGTATTGTATATTAGTAATTTGGTGTATCACAGTATGAACTAACTAACTAATTTAAACATACCTAACATCCGTAGGCGTTACTATGTCCGAGACACAGCTCGAAGAGCTGTCCGCTTTAACCGAATTATCAAACGAACTAACGCTTGCTGATTGCACGCGGATACGAATCACAATTGGACTCCCAGAAGGATTGTCCGAAGATGCGAAACAAGGCATTCTTTTCCTAATTGCGTTTAAGAATTGGAAACAGCACCGTCCCTACAGGTTTTACACCACACTGCAAGCCATCCGACCTGAGTTGTTGGCCATAGCGTGTGAGGTACCATGGCTGTGCGCGTCGGAGCCTAGCGAGACAGAGTTCGAGGAAGAGGAGACAACCATCAAATCCCTAATCGATCTCCTGAAGTCGGAAGTAACAAGGGGCCAATGGGTAGCCATATACATGGTAGTGGCAGGGGAAACGAACGTAAATGTTGGGTTTAAGGAGACACTGGAACTGCTGCTAGACAAGGGAATGATTCATAGCGACCTGAGACAGGTGTCAGGAATTCTGAGAGTAATTCAGAGAAATGATTTAGTCGACAAACTGAGAAAATACCAGAGAGTTTTCGTTCCCATGGGAGAGGGAGAATTCGAAACCAAATTCAGAAGAGAGCTCAGTACTCAATCAAAGGAAATGGCACAATGGGAAAGCAAACTTAAGCAATTCGCACAAGTGCAATTCGGAACTGTGCAACAGATGATTGGCAGTGACGACGCAGTGAGTCTGTCAGACGTGTACATTGACCTGACAATATTAAAGCAGAAACCTAGAGAGATTAATATGGAGGATGAGACTACGTACAACGAAATTGCTTATCTACGCAAGATTGCCAACAAAGAAGTAGCCATAACTCCCATTGACTTCACGGAAGAACTGACATCGTATAAGCCCACAGAGCCTGAGATTTGGTGCATGATTGGCAACCCAGGGTGCGGCAAGACATTCCTCGCGAAGAGAACTGCCCTGCGGTTCAGCTCCGATGAATTGGGTGGCATTCTCTATTCCATATCCGTTCCTTGTCGCCACCCAGACTGGCACTCAATGGAGGCCACGCGCCACGAAGAGGAGAAGAAAGTAGAATCGGAATTCATACAAAAGTGGCTATGTCTGGGCCTGTCAATCGGATCCAGCTGGTCCGTCGATCTGGCCAAACACTTGCACAGAACAGACGGAGAGGGACTCCTCCTAATCATTGACGGACTCGACGAATTCACGAAAAAAGTTCCGTTTAAAGACTCATTCCTATGTCTGCTTCTGACCCGCCAGTCGCTGATCCGCTCAACAATAATAGTCACGAGTCGCCCCGGGGCCTGGACCGACCTGTCCTCCTCCCAGGAACTCAAGGTGAGCAGGTTCTACCAGGTCCTGGGGTTCTCCCCCGCGATGAGGGACCTCTACTTCCGGAAGCAGATACCAGATCTTACGAAGCTGGGAGAGTGCAAGGCGCTGCTAGCCAGACACGACGAGATGGATCAGCTGTCTCTCATCCCGGTCAACGCGTCGCTGTTCGCGGCCCTGCTCAAGGGACAGGATTCCACCCGCATAAACACGCTAACCAAGTTGTACTACGAGCTCACATTCTACATGATAAGGCGGGAACTGTCCAGAATGGGACTGGAGGAGGTCGCCAAGGTTCCACAGATATCCCTGTTCCACGCGGATGTGCGCACATGTCTGAAGAGGATCGGATTTATAGCGTTCCTCGGAGTCGCTACCCGAGAGCTGGCATCCGAGGAGAATGTCCCTCTTGTTATGGGACAGGAAGAATATCCCAGTCAGTGTCTCGGCCTCGCGCACGAGCATTACAGAACCAGTTCCGTTGGGCAGGTAACGAAGGTGTGGACCTTTGCACACCTGACCATGCAGGAGTTCGCAGCTGCCCACTACGCAAGCAACACTAGCTGGACCAAACAGTGTATGAGCGTCCGATATATATCCCACTCCCGAGCCAACTTCTCCCTCTTCAGGATGGTTGTGAGGTTCCTGTGCGGTCTCGTGAGAGAAAGAGCAGCCTCCGTACTCACCATCATGCATAGACATCTAATTCCGCAACCAATTCAACTCATTGGTATGCCGATGAGTTATCAACTGAGGTATCCTAGATTAGATCTATATGGCATGAGTGTATGGTATGAATTCACTGAAATATATTTCCAACTAAGCGCTATTTTGTATGAAACTGACTCAGTTTCGATTCCCGTTTGGATCAACTGCTTCAAGCAATACTTTCCTATCCCAATATACCTCTATGTACGTGAGGCTGTCTCTCCTAACGAATGGTATTGTTTTGTACGGTCTCTAAAACTGGTTAGTTTCCAACTCATTTATATCAGCACTGATTATATCAATGCTACTCAATTCAATTCTTTTATGCAGGAAATGGGAAATTGTTCTGTTAGTTTATTAGCATTGAGCTTCGATCTCAAAGATTCCACCACTATCCTATCCTACACAGATATAATTAGAGATACAGGAATAAAGTTTGATACTAAAATTAGTATTGAGCTAGTATTCTGTAATTTCCGTAATGAGACAGCTGTTAATCTCTTTCCTGCAGCAGCCAATCAGATTATATCCTGCATGAGACTAATGGGCAATACATATTCAAATAATGTTCTTCAGGAATTATCCAATCAGATCTCTGCTGTTCAGTGCTTATCTGTTAGTGCATCTAAAACTAATTACAACACTCTGGTACCAGCTCTGTGTCAGGCGACACAATTAAGATTATTACACCTCCATGACATTCCTACTGAGCACCTTCCTAGCATAACAGCTGCGCTACCTAAGTTCTCCAAGCTACAAGAGATTAGATTCGATAAGGCCTCCCTGCTACATGCAATTCGTAATCCGTCGAACCTAACATTTCTAGAGATACAAGATCGTACAACAGAAGACACAACTCTCTCTCCTTATCTGTTGCAGGTCATTAATGGGAGCAGACACTCGTTAATAGGAATGGTGTTAGGGTATTTGGACAATATTGGTTTGAATAATTGGAGTTTGCTTCTCAATTGTTTGGAGTTTTGCTCTAATTTAGTTCAACTAATGCTATTGTGGACTACTATACCCTCTAATGACGTCACTCAATGGAGTAGAGCAGTTAGGAACATGAAGTCATTAGTTGAGTTGCATTTCTATGATGTCTCCCTCTATGACACAGGATGCTTATCTCTATGCGAGGGCCTCATCTACCATCCTGCTATTAGGAGTCTAAGGCTATTTGGCTGTAAGCTGACTTCTCTATCCTGCGAGCCTCTAGCTAACCTGATCCCAACTGTCTCACAGCTGGAGAAGCTGAGAGTCATTGGACTAGATGAACCAGATAGCAATCCTCTCCTGTTACTCAGTGAAACATGCGATGAGTTCTCTATTCAGCATGAGTTCTCTTATTGAGGATGATTTCTTCAGTCTTCCTTCAATTGACAATTGACTCTATACAAATTCCCATCTCTGTTAATAAGGTATGTTTTCAATATTTTTATTTACAACAGTAAATATTTGTTTACACATACGTACACTATCTTGTCTTGTACACACTTGTTGTTGTTTACATTTGAACTGACTTCCACTATTGACACTACTATACATATACACAGTCTCTCTATACAATTAACTTCCACAACAGTTCCTATATAGCCATTACCCCTTGAGTAGGCACTGCTCTGTTGATACCCTCTCTGTCTCCTCTAGACTCCTCTCTCAGCTGACTCCTCTCCTGTCTCCTCTCACTCCTCACAGCCTGTCTGTGATAGCAACTGACTATGTTCTTATTCGTTTGTTGTTTGTATTTATCTTATCTCTCTATGCATTAATTGCTGTATTGTTTTAGTGCATTAAACATGTCATTCCTTTCCATACTCTACAGTAGTATAATTTGGGTACTTAGGGTGTTGTTATTTGCTCCTAATATTCGTATTATGGCACTGGGATATAATTGGGATAAGCTGTTCCTAGCGATTTACCGAAAATCCCGGATTTCACTAGAAAATTTCCGGAATTTTATCAGTTTTGAACGGAAAGCGAATTTATAGATTTGACATCTTTTGTTCAATAATATTTCCCTAATGAATTCACCAGAGATTTAATATAGGAAACAATCACCGAGGAATTTGATTTAACTCCAGGAAAAATAATGATTTGGGGTCATTGGGGTTCTTGCAACATTACTTAACGGGGTAAATTTAACTAATGTGTTACAGACCATCCTTTTTGTATTATTATGAAATAACCAAAAAGTGTTTCATAAGATGGGGGTCTAATTTTCAGGAATTTAGCTTTTATGTAACGTTTGAACGGTTAAGAGGTACACTGGTTTTAACTGAAAACTTGTATAGTCATTTTGATTGAACTGGGATTAATAATTTTATTGCCTTTTATTAGAATCGAGTTGTATTAAACTAGAACTAGGACAGTATAATAGATTTAGTCATGAGATTTGGGGAATATTGGGCATAAATTGGAACTGATAGTATTTGATTTAACTGAAGTTAGTTTACATTCCAATTGATTTAACTGAACAGTTAGTTTACATTCCAATGGCTGCCGACCAGAACCCAGCAACTGCGTTTCTTAACAGTTTCAAGCTTAGCGTCTCTGACCTGATAACTGTGTCGGATCTCCTGATTCGGGACATGCAGGAGGGGCTCTCCAGGGAAGGGCACAGTAGTCCCATTAAGATGCTGGTTACATACGTGCACAGACTGCCCAGTGGTAGCGAGATGGGACAGTTCCTGGCCATAGATCTAGGTGGGAGTAATTTCAGAATTCTGTTGGTAACTATTGGGGATAAGGGAAGTCTGGAGCAGGTAGCTGAAAAGTATGCACTGGATGAAAATGTTAGTTTATTTGCTTGTTTATTGTTTGTTTGTTTATTCGTTTCTTTCTTATTTTGTTTGTTTGTTTATTTGCTTGTTTGTTTGTTTATTGTTTTTTGCTTATTTATTTGTTTGTTGTTTGTTTGTTGATAGTTTGTTAGTTCGTTTGTTGTTCGTTTGTTTATTATTTTTTGCTTATTTTGTTTATTTAATTACTTGTGTGTTTACTTGTTTGTTTACCTGTGTGTTTACTTGTGTGTTTACGTGTGTTTACGTGTGTTTACGTGTGTGTTTACTTGTGTGTATTGCCAGATGATGACAACAACACAGGAAGTGCTATTCGACAAGATAGCGGACAGTCTGGTCTCATTCGTTACGAAACAAGGCATCAAGGGGACCCTCCCTTTGGGGTTCACTTTTTCATTCCCGGTTCAACAGTTGAGTATCAACAAAGGAAACTTAATTAGGTAACTACAGATCCATCGAATCAGTGTATTATACAGTCATTTGTAAATACGCTCCTAATCCTAGTCCGATCCAATTTTCATACGCCTAAATCACAAATTAATGTTACGGTATAGGAGTGGATTCCAAATTTTCGCGCTCCTAAATTCAAATTTTCCAAAAATCATACTCCAAAAGTAGCGTCTCGCGCTCCTGGATAATTCCTTGCTCGAATATCCAATAAACTGCCTTATTCAGTATAGTATAACTCGGTTATAAGTTATAACGTACCTGGGTTAGTACGTACTATTTTATAACACCAAGTGTATAAAGCAGTATGTATTTCTATGTAGGATAAACTCGGTTAGTAGGTTAGTACGTACACTCGGATAATTCGTACTAATTCCATTCCCGTTATAACAGAGTACAGTAGAAACTCGTTAGTACGAACACGGTTAATACGAATTTCTGGATAAGACGAACACATTTACACGAAATCAGGTCCTAAATGGCTATTCAATGGGTATTACTCCGGTTAAGACGAACAAATTTGGACTGTCCGTTGGTGTTCGTATTAACGAGGTTCTACTGTACACTATACTGTTGGTAGACTGCATATAATGTCCTTATACCCTGTATGCATATACCATACACAGTATGTCCTTATACCCTGTATGCATATACCATACACTGTATGTCCTTATACCCTGTATGCATATACCATACACTGTATGTCCTTATACCCTGTATGCATATACCATACACTGTATGTCCTTATACCCTGTATGCATATACCACACACTGTATGTCCTTATACCCTGTATGCATATACCATACACTGTATGTCCTTATACCCTGTATGCATATACCATACACAGTATGTCCTTATACCCTGTATGCATATACCATACACTGTATGTCCTTATACCCTGTATGCATATACCATACACTGTATGTCCTTATACCCTGTATGCATATACCATACACTGTATGTCCTTATACCCTGTATGCATATACCATACACTGTATGTCCTTATACCCTGTATGCATACACTATACACTGTATGTCCTTATATCCTGTATGCATATACCATACACTGTATGTCCTTATACCCTGTATGCATATACCACACACTGTATGTCCTTATACCCTGTATGCATATACCATACACTGTATGTCCTTATACCCTGTATGCATATACCATACACAGTATGTCCTTATACCCTGTATGCATATACCATACACTGTATGTCCTTATACCCTGTATGCATATACCATACACTGTATGTCCTTATACCCTGTATGCATATACCATACACTGTATGTCCTTATACCCTGTATGCATATACCATACACTGTATGTCCTTGTACCCTGTATGCATACACTATACACTGTATGTCCTTATATCCTGTATGCATATACCATACACTGTATGTCCTTATACCCTGTATGCATACACTATACACTGTATGTCCTTATATCCTGTATGCATATACCATACACTGTATGTCCTTATACCCTGTATGCATATACTATACACTGTATGTCCTTATACCCTGTATGCATATACCATACACTGTATGTCTTTATACCCTGTATGCATATACTATACACAGTATGTCCTTATACCCTGTATGCATATACTACACACTGTATGTCCTTATACCCTGTATGCATATGCCATACACAGTATACTGTACACACAGTACTGTTGGTAGATGGACGAAGGGGTTCTCCGCCTCGGGGGCGGTGGGCCGAGAGGTGGCACAAATGCTGCAAGAGGCGTTGGACAGAAAGGGATGCAAATCCGCACACATCTCCGCTCTCGTTAATGACACCACTGGAACCCTCATGGCTAGAGCCATACAGGAGAAGGACTGCTATATAGGGCTTATACTGGGGACTGGTAAGTTGTTGTTAGTTTGTTGTTGTTGTTTGTTATTTGGTTTGTTTGTTTGTTTGATTGTTTGTTTAGGTATTTGTTACTTAGTTAGTTACATAGGTAATTAGTTAGTTGTTTGGTTTGTTTATTTGTTTTGTTTGTTTGTTGGTTGGTTGTTTGGTTTATTTGTTTGTATGTTTATCAACTTGTTTGCCTGTTTGTATATTCATCAAGTTGTTTGGTTTGTTTGGTTTTTGGTTTATTTAATTATTTCTTTATTTGTTGTTGTTTGTTAGTTACTTAGTTAGTTTGTTTGTGTGTGTTTACTGTTGTTGTTTACCTATAACCCAGGAACAAACGCCTGCTACCTGGAGGAGATATCCTGTGTCCCCAAGTACACCACCGCGCCCCCTGGCGCTACGCACGTTCTCATAAACACCGAATGGGGAGCATTTGGAGAGAACGGGTGTCTGGACAGGTTCCTAACGGAAGTGGACTCCGAATTGGATAAGGCGGCTCTGCACAAAAAGCAACAGATATTCGAGAAAATGATTAGTGGGAAATATATCGGTTCGTAAGCAGAGGGATCAAGGAATTATCCAGGAGCGCGAGACGCTCCTTTTGGAGTGTGATTTTTGGAAAATTCTAATTAGGAGCGCGAAAATTTGGAATCCTCTCCTATACCGTAACATTAATTTGTGATTTAGGCGTATGAAAATTGCATCAGACCAGGATTAGGAGCGTATTTACAAATGATGTATAATAACCTGGTAGGGATGCACAGTCGAAACCGGTTTTTTTTAACCAATTCTTTGCATTTGAATAGTTAGAATCCGATAGTTAGAATAAACCGAGTGAAAATAGTAACTAAATTGTAATTTCTTACACATTTATGATAAATATTTGGTTAGAAAAAAACTATTACATATTTAGAAACCGGTGTTAGAAAAATCCGGTTTCGACTGTATAGGAGCCTCAAATGTTATATAACGCTTCCAATGTTGTGTTATAAAATGGTCAAACATGTTATGTATCGTTTCCGCTTAGTTATTGCATATAATGTCTTATAACCGGCATAAATTATACAGGCTATATGTCAACCGTTTTCCAGTAGAATATTCTTATAACCGGCATATACTGTAAGTACATTTCCCGTTTGTTTGTAGGCGAGTTGGTACGACTCTGCTGTCAGAAACTGATATCCCTTGGGGTTCTATTCAAAGGGCAATCGACCCCAAAGTTCGACGCGGTGGAATCCTTTGAAACTAGTTTTGTGTCCCTAATCGAAGAGGGAGACAAGCCAAACACTAAAGTGACCATGGATATCCTTAAACAGTTCGATTTGCCTGCCTCCGAGGCTGACTGCCTATTGGTTAGAGACGCCTGCTCTGCGGTTACAACGCGAGCGGCGAGACTTTGCGCCGCGGGAATTCTGGCCCTCGTCAGGAAAATGAAGCGGGAGGAAGGTAGGAGTTCGTTTGGGATAGATTGATGTGTAGGCTTATATTTAACTTGTAGGGCTGAAACGAATATACCGAATATTCGAATATTCGTTCGTTTGCAAACGAATATTAGATTGAAACGGATATTCGTTGACTAATTTTGGACAACAAAAAGACTTTTGTATAGCTTAGAGATTGGGATAGATTAGGGCAGGGGTTTTTTTAAGGCCGATCTTGGTGTATAATTTGCACCAAGATTTTTTGGAGTTACACCACGATTCGGGTAAAAACCCTAAAAAACCCTAGATTAGGGTGACTATTGTCCAGGTTTTAGCCTGGACAGTCCAGTTTATTCACAATTATTGTGCGATGTCCAGTAATTTTCTAAATTGTCCCGGTTTTATTTTCAGTTATTTTGTATTATTATCCAATTGTCTCCGATTCGCTCACATTAAACTAATAATGTCCAGTTTTTTATAACCTGTGTCCAGGATTTTTGTCAAAATTTTGAGAAATGTCCAGGTTTTGGCCCAAAATCCTCTGGTCACCCTAGGATAGATTGATGTGTAGGCATAGTTTAAGCGCCTATATTATGGTTTCTATATCATTATACCGAGTTTTTAATTTGCACGCCTGAATAAGAACAAATTTATCCGTTTCTTAAAAATTTTCCCGGTCGAAAAACGAATTCTGCAAGCAACTAGCTCGTTATTAATAGGAACACCAGGGGACCGTCTTAATATGTTCGTATTATCCGGAATTCGTATTAACCGGAGTCACTTGCATGCATTTGTATAGGCTAGGGCCTAGGGGAATTAAACCTTGTACTCCTTAACCGATATTTCCTACTAAGTTCCTACTAACAGAGTCTACTGTATTTATTCCCAACATTCGCTATAGGCTGCACGGTGGCCATTGACGGGACTCTTTTCAAAAAGCATCCAAAGCTCTCGGGAATTATGAGGGACACTCTCAAAGAGGTGTTACCAGGCAACCAGATACGCATTGTGGAATCTGAAGACGGGTCTGGGAAGGGCGCGGCTATAATCGCGGCCATTGCCTCTCTTCCTTAGTTCCAATAATAACTATAGTTAGTTCCAATAAGATATATATTGAGATTATGCTGCTGAATTGTGTGAGTAAATTTATTTGTAAATTTAGCGAAGATTCTTATAGCAATGTTTTTAAAATTTATTATATGTTGTTATTAATAAATTTATTGTTTACCATTTCTATAATTAGTATACAATTACCCTGTGAGTTGTGATACTGTATTACACTATGTTTTATATATATTTGACCAATAAAATACAAAAATTACGGAACGTAACTGTAGTTAATTACTTCACTATTGCATTGATTCAGGGTGGATATAATGAATTCCGAATGCTAACGAAGGTCTTCATTAGTATAATGTAAATATATTGTACGCAAAATGCGTACAATATTATACTAACGAGTTACTTCTTAGTAGAATGTGGTATAAATAGAAAGTACAAATGGTTTAAATCTCTCATGGGTGGATATAATTAATTCGAATGCTAACGAATGCCTGCTGTAGTATAATGTGCTATATATTGTACGCAAAAAGCGTACAATATTATACTAACAGGTTTCTTCTTTAGTAGAATGTGCAATAAATAGAAAGGACAAATGGTTTAAATCTCTCATGTGTGGATATAATGAATTCGAATGCTAACGAATGTCTTCTGTAGTATAATGTGCTATATATTGTACGCAAAAAGCGTACAATATTATACTAACGAGTTTCTTCTTAGTAGAATGTGGTATAAATAGAAAGTACAAATGGTTTAAATCTCTCATGGGTGGATATAATGAATTCGAATGCTAACGAATGCCTGCTGTAGTATAATGTGCTATATATTGTACGCAAAAAGCGTACAATATTATACTAACAGGTTTCTTCTTTAGTAGAATGTGCAATAAATAGAAAGGACAAATGGTTTAAATCTCTCATGTGTGGATATAATGAATTCGAATGCTAACGAATGTCTTCTGTAGTATAATGTGCTATATATTGTACGCAAAAAGCGTACAATATTATACTAACGAGTTTCTTCTTAGTAGAATGTGGTATAAATAGAAAGTACAAATGGTTTAAATCTCTCATGGGTGGATATAATGAATTCGAATGCTAACGAATGCCTGCTGTAGTATAATGTGCTATATATTGTACGCAAAAAGCGTACAATATTAAACTAACAGGTTTCTTCTTTAGTAGAATGTGCAATAAATAGAAAGTACAAATGGTTTAAATCTCTCATGGGTGGATATAATGAATTCGAATGCTAACAAATGTCTGCTGTAGTATAATGTACTATATATTGTACGCAAAATGCGTACAATATTATACTAACAGGTTTCTTCTTTAGTAGAATGTGGTATAAATAGAAAGTACAAATGGTATCAATATTTCATGGGTGGATATAATGAATTCGAATGCTAACGAATGTCTTCTGTAGTATTATGTGCTATATATTGTACGCAAAATGCGCACAATATTAACTAACGAGTTTCTTCCTTAGTAGAATGTGCAATAAATAGAAAGGACAAATGGTATCAATATCTTATGTGTGGATATAATGAATTCGAATGCTAACGAAGGTCTGCTGTAGTATAATGTGCTATATATTGTATGCAAAAAGCGTACAATATTAACTAACGAGTTTCTTCTTAGTAGAATGTGGTATAAATAGAAAGTACAAATGGTTTAAATCTCTCATGGGTGGATATAATGAATTCGAATGCTAACGAATGCCTGCTGTAGTATAATGTGCTATATATTGTACGCAAAATGCGTACAATATTAACTAACGAGTTTCTTCCTTAGTAGAATGTGCAATAAATAGAAAGGACAAATGGTATCAATATCTTATGTGTGGATATAATGAATTCGAATGCTAACGAAGGTCTGCTGTAGTATAATGTGCTATATATTGTATGCAAAAAGCGTACAATATTAACTAACGAGTTTCTTCTTAGTAGAATGTGGTATAAATAGAAAGTACAAATGGTTTAAATCTCTCATGGGTGGATATAATGAATTCGAATGCTAACGAATGCCTGCTGTAGTATAATGTTCTATATATTGTACGCAAAATGCGTACAATATTAACTAACGAGTTTCTTCTTAGTAGAATGTGGTATAAATAGAAAGTACAAATGGTTTAAATCTCTCATGGGTGGATATAATGAATTCGAATGCTAACGAATGCCTGCTGTAGTATAATGTGCCATATATTGTACGCAAAATGCGTACAATATTATACAAACGAGTTTCTTCTTTAGTAGAATGTGCTATAAATAGAAAGTACAAATGATTTCAATATCTTATGTGTGGATATAATGAATTCGAATGCTAACGAAGGTCTACTGTAGTATAATGTGCTATATATTGTACGCAAAAAGCGTACAATATTATAATAACAGGTTTCTTCTTTAGTAGAATGTGCAATAAATAGAAAGGACAAATGGTATCAATATTTCATGGGTGGATATAAGGAATTCGAATGCTAACAAATGTCTGCTGTAGCATAATGTGCTATATATTGTACGCAAAAAGCGTACAATATTATACTAACGAGTTTCTTCTTTTGTAGAATGTGCTATAAATAGAAAGGACAAATGGTATCAATATTTCATGGGTGGATATAATGAATTCGAATGCTAACAAATGTCTGCTGTAGTATAATGTGCTATATATTGTACGCAAAATGCGTACAATATTATACTAACAGGTTTCTTCTTTAGTAGAATGTGGTATAAATAGAAAGTACAAATGGTATCAATATTTCATGGGTGGATATAATGAATTCGAATGCTAACGAATGTCTTCTGTAGTATTATGTGGTATATATTGTACGCAAAATGCGTACAATATTAACTAACGAGTTTCTTCTTAGTAGAATGTGGTATAAATAGAAAGTACAAATGGTTTAAATCTCTCATGGGTGGATATAATGAATTCGAATGCTAACGAATGCCTGCTGTAGTATAATGTGCTATATATTGTACGCAAAATGCGTACAATATTATACTAACGAGTTTCTTCTTTAGTAGAATGTGCTATAAATAGAAAGTACAAATGATTTCAATATCTTATGTGTGGATATAATGAATTCGAATGCTAACGAAGGTCTACTGTAGTATAATGTGCTATATATTGTACGCAAAAAGCGTACAATATTATAATAACAGGTTTCTTCTTTAGTAGAATGTGCAATAAATAGAAAGGACAAATGGTATCAATATTTCATGGGTGGATATAAGGAATTCGAATGCTAACAAATGTCTGCTGTAGCATAATGTACTATATATTGTACGCAAAATGCGTACAATATTAACTAACGAGTTTCTTCCTTAGTAGAATGTGCAATAAATAGAAAGGACAAATGGTATCAATATCTTATGTGTGGATATAATGAATTCGAATGCTAACGAAGGTCTGCTGTAGTATAATGTGCTATATATTGTATGCAAAAAGCGTACAATATTAACTAACGAGTTTCTTCTTAGTAGAATGTGGTATAAATAGAAAGTACAAATGGTTTAAATCTCTCATGGGCGGATATAATGAATTCGAATGCTAACGAATGCCTGCTGTAGTATAATGTTCTATATATTGTACGCAAAATGCGTACAATATTAACTAACGAGTTTCTTCTTAGTAGAATGTGGTATAAATAGAAAGTACAAATGGTTTAAATCTCTCATGGGTGGATATAATGAATTCGAATGCTAACGAATGCCTGCTGTAGTATAATGTGCTATATATTGTACGCAAAATGCGTACAATATTATACTAACGAGTTTCTTCTTTTGTAGAATGTGCTATTAATAGAAAGGACAAATGGTATCAATATTTCATGTGTGGATATAATGAATTCGAATGCTAACAAATGTCTGCTGTAGTATAATGTGCTATATATTGTACGCAAAATGCGTACAATATTATACTAACAGGTTTCTTCTTTAGTAAAATGTGCAATATATAGAAAGGACAAATGGTTTCAATATCTCATGTGTGGATATAATGAATTCGAATGCTAACAAATGTCTGCTGTAGTATAATGTGCTATATATTGTACGCAAAAAGCGTACAATATTAAACAAACAGGTTTCTTCTTTAGTAGAATGTGCAATAATAGAAAGTACAAATGGTTTAAATCTCTCATGGGTGGATATAATGAATTCGAATGCTAACAAATGTCTGCTTTAGTATAATGTACTATATATTGTACGCAAAATGCGTACAATATTATACTAACAGGTTTCTTCTTTAGTAGAATGTGGTATAAATAGAAAGTACAAATGGTATCAATATTTCATGGGTGGATATAATGAATTCGAATGCTAACGAATGTCTTCTGTAGTATTATGTGCTATATATTGTACGCAAAATGCGTACAATATTAACTAACGAGTTTCTTCCTTAGTAGAATGTGCAATAAATAGAAAGGACAAATGGTATCAATATCTTATGTGTGGATATAATGAATTCGAATGCTAACAAATGTCTGCTGTAGTATTATGTGCTATATATTGTACGCAAAATGCGTACAATATTAACTAACGAGTTTCTTCTTAGTAGAATGTGGTATAAATAGAAAGTACAAATGGTTTAAATCTCTCATGGGTGGATATAATGAATTCGAATGCTAACGAATGCCTGCTGTAGTATAATGTGCTATATATTGTACGCAAAAAGCGTACAATATTAACTAACGAGTTTCTTCTTAGTAGAATGTGGTATAAATAGAAAGTACAAATGGTTTAAATCTCTCATGGGTGGATATAAAGAATTCGAATGCTAACGAATGCCTGCTGTAGTATAATGTGCTATATATTGTACGCAAAAAGCGTACAATATTATACTAACGAGTTTCTTCTTTTGTAGAATGTGCTATAAATAGAAAGGACAAATGGTATCAATATTTCATGTGTGGATATAATGAATTCGAATGCTAACGAATGCCTGCTGTAGTATAATGTGCTATATATTGTACGCAAAAAGCGTACAATATTATACTAACAGGTTTCTTCTTTAGTAGAATGTGCAATAAATAGAAAGGACAAATGGTTTAAATCTCTCATGTGTGGATATAATGAATTCGAATGCTAACGAATGTCTTCTGTAGTATAATGTGCTATATATTGTACGCAAAAAGCGTACAATATTATACTAACGAGTTTCTTCTTAGTAGAATGTGGTATAAATAGAAAGTACAAATGGTTTAAATCTCTCATGGGTGGATATAATGAATTCGAATGCTAACGAATGCCTGCTGTAGTATAATGTGCTATATATTGTACGCAAAAAGCGTACAATATTAAACTAACAGGTTTCTTCTTTAGTAGAATGTGCAATAAATAGAAAGTACAAATGGTTTAAATCTCTCATGGGTGGATATAATGAATTCGAATGCTAACAAATGTCTGCTGTAGTATAATGTACTATATATTGTACGCAAAATGCGTACAATATTATACTAACAGGTTTCTTCTTTAGTAGAATGTGGTATAAATAGAAAGTACAAATGGTATCAATATTTCATGGGTGGATATAATGAATTCGAATGCTAACGAATGTCTTCTGTAGTATTATGTGCTATATATTGTACGCAAAATGCGCACAATATTAACTAACGAGTTTCTTCCTTAGTAGAATGTGCAATAAATAGAAAGGACAAATGGTATCAATATCTTATGTGTGGATATAATGAATTCGAATGCTAACGAAGGTCTGCTGTAGTATAATGTGCTATATATTGTATGCAAAAAGCGTACAATATTAACTAACGAGTTTCTTCTTAGTAGAATGTGGTATAAATAGAAAGTACAAATGGTTTAAATCTCTCATGGGTGGATATAATGAATTCGAATGCTAACGAATGCCTGCTGTAGTATAATGTGCTATATATTGTACGCAAAATGCGTACAATATTAACTAACGAGTTTCTTCCTTAGTAGAATGTGCAATAAATAGAAAGGACAAATGGTATCAATATCTTATGTGTGGATATAATGAATTCGAATGCTAACGAAGGTCTGCTGTAGTATAATGTGCTATATATTGTATGCAAAAAGCGTACAATATTAACTAACGAGTTTCTTCTTAGTAGAATGTGGTATAAATAGAAAGTACAAATGGTTTAAATCTCTCATGGGTGGATATAATGAATTCGAATGCTAACGAATGCCTGCTGTAGTATAATGTTCTATATATTGTACGCAAAATGCGTACAATATTAACTAACGAGTTTCTTCTTAGTAGAATGTGGTATAAATAGAAAGTACAAATGGTTTAAATCTCTCATGGGTGGATATAATGAATTCGAATGCTAACGAATGCCTGCTGTAGTATAATGTGCCATATATTGTACGCAAAATGCGTACAATATTATACAAACGAGTTTCTTCTTTAGTAGAATGTGCTATAAATAGAAAGTACAAATGATTTCAATATCTTATGTGTGGATATAATGAATTCGAATGCTAACGAAGGTCTACTGTAGTATAATGTGCTATATATTGTACGCAAAAAGCGTACAATATTATAATAACAGGTTTCTTCTTTAGTAGAATGTGCAATAAATAGAAAGGACAAATGGTATCAATATTTCATGGGTGGATATAAGGAATTCGAATGCTAACAAATGTCTGCTGTAGCATAATGTGCTATATATTGTACGCAAAAAGCGTACAATATTATACTAACGAGTTTCTTCTTTTGTAGAATGTGCTATAAATAGAAAGGACAAATGGTATCAATATTTCATGGGTGGATATAATGAATTCGAATGCTAACAAATGTCTGCTGTAGTATAATGTGCTATATATTGTACGCAAAATGCGTACAATATTATACTAACAGGTTTCTTCTTTAGTAGAATGTGGTATAAATAGAAAGTACAAATGGTATCAATATTTCATGGGTGGATATAATGAATTCGAATGCTAACGAATGTCTTCTGTAGTATTATGTGGTATATATTGTACGCAAAATGCGTACAATATTAACTAACGAGTTTCTTCTTAGTAGAATGTGGTATAAATAGAAAGTACAAATGGTTTAAATCTCTCATGGGTGGATATAATGAATTCGAATGCTAACGAATGCCTGCTGTAGTATAATGTGCTATATATTGTACGCAAAATGCGTACAATATTATACTAACGAGTTTCTTCTTTAGTAGAATGTGCTATAAATAGAAAGTACAAATGATTTCAATATCTTATGTGTGGATATAATGAATTCGAATGATAACGAAGGTCTACTGTAGTATAATGTGCTATATATTGTACGCAAAAAGCGTACAATATTATAATAACAGGTTTCTTCTTTAGTAGAATGTGCAATAAATAGAAAGGACAAATGGTATCAATATTTCATGGGTGGATATAAGGAATTCGAATGCTAACAAATGTCTGCTGTAGCATAATGTGCTATATATTGTACGCAAAATGCGTACAATATTAACTAACGAGTTTCTTCCTTAGTAGAATGTGCAATAAATAGAAAGGACAAATGGTATCAATATCTTATGTGTGGATATAATGAATTCGAATGCTAACGAAGGTCTGCTGTAGTATAATGTGCTATATATTGTATGCAAAAAGCGTACAATATTAACTAACGAGTTTCTTCTTAGTAGAATGTGGTATAAATAGAAAGTACAAATGGTTTAAATCTCTCATGGGCGGATATAATGAATTCGAATGCTAACGAATGCCTGCTGTAGTATAATGTTCTATATATTGTACGCAAAATGCGTACAATATTAACTAACGAGTTTCTTCTTAGTAGAATGTGGTATAAATAGAAAGTACAAATGGTTTAAATCTCTCATGGGTGGATATAATGAATTCGAATGCTAACGAATGCCTGCTGTAGTATAATGTGCTATATATTGTACGCAAAATGCGTACAATATTATACTAACGAGTTTCTTCTTTTGTAGAATGTGCTATTAATAGAAAGGACAAATGGTATCAATATTTCATGTGTGGATATAATGAATTCGAATGCTAACAAATGTCTGCTGTAGTATAATGTGCTATATATTGTACGCAAAATGCGTACAATATTATACTAACAGGTTTCTTCTTTAGTAAAATGTGCAATATATAGAAAGGACAAATGGTTTCAATATCTCATGTGTGGATATAATGAATTCGAATGCTAACAAATGTCTGCTGTAGTATAATGTGCTATATATTGTACGCAAAAAGCGTACAATATTAAACAAACAGGTTTCTTCTTTAGTAGAATGTGCAATAATAGAAAGTACAAATGGTTTAAATCTCTCATGGGTGGATATAATGAATTCGAATGCTAACAAATGTCTGCTTTAGTATAATGTACTATATATTGTACGCAAAATGCGTACAATATTATACTAACAGGTTTCTTCTTTAGTAGAATGTGGTATAAATAGAAAGTACAAATGGTATCAATATTTCATGGGTGGATATAATGAATTCGAATGCTAACGAATGTCTTCTGTAGTATTATGTGCTATATATTGTATGCAAAAAGCGTACAATATTAACTAACGAGTTTCTTCTTAGTAGAATGTGGTATAAATAGAAAGTACAAATGGTTTAAATCTCTCATGGGCGGATATAATGAATTCGAATGCTAACGAATGCCTGCTGTAGTATAATGTTCTATATATTGTACGCAAAATGCGTACAATATTAACTAACGAGTTTCTTCTTAGTAGAATGTGGTATAAATAGAAAGTACAAATGGTTTAAATCTCTCATGGGTGGATATAATGAATTCGAATGCTAACGAATGCCTGCTGTAGTATAATGTGCTATATATTGTACGCAAAATGCGTACAATATTATACTAACGAGTTTCTTCTTAGTAGAATGTGGTATAAATAGAAAGTACAAATGGTTTAAATCTCTCATGGGTGGATATAAAGAATTCGAATGCTAACGAATGCCTGCTGTAGTATAATGTGCTATATATTGTACGCAAAAAGCGTACAATATTATACTAACGAGTTTCTTCTTTTGTAGAATGTGCTATAAATAGAAAGGACAAATGGTATCAATATTTCATGTGTGGATATAATGAATTCGAATGCTAACGAAGGTCTGCTGTAGCATAATGTTCTATATATTGTACGCAAAATGCGTACAATATTAACTAACGAGTTTCTTCTTAGTAGAATGTGGTATAAATAGAAAGTACAAATGGTTTAAATCCCTCATGGGTGGATATAATGAATTCGAATGCTAACGAATGCCTGCTGTAGTATAATGTGCTATATATTGTACGCAAAATGCGTACAATATTATACTAACAGGTTTCTTCTTTAGTAGAATGTGGTATAAATAGAAAGGACAAATGGTATCAATATTTCATGGGTGGATATAATGAATTCGAATGCTAACGAATGTCTTCTGTAGTATTATGTGCTATATATTGTACGCAAAATGCGTACAATATTAACTAACGAGTTTCTTCCTTAGTAGAATGTGCAATAAATAGAAAGGACAAATGGTATCAATATCTTATGTGTGGATATAATGAATTCGAATGCTAACGAAGGTCTGCTGTAGTATAATGTGCTATATATTGTATGCAAAAAGCGTACAATATTAACTAACGAGTTTCTTCTTAGTAGAATGTGGTATAAATAGAAAGTACAAATGGTTTAAATCTCTCATGGGCGGATATAATGAATTCGAATGCTAACGAATGCCTGCTGTAGTATAATGTGCTATATATTGTACGCAAAAAGCGTACAATATTAAACTAACAGGTTTCTTCTTTAGTAGAATGTGCAATAAATAGAAAGTACAAATGGTTTAAATCTCTCATGGGTGGATATAATGAATTCGAATGCTAACAAATGTCTGCTGTAGTATAATGTGCTATATATTGTACGCAAAAAGCGTACAATATTAAACTAACAGGTTTCTTCTTTAGTAGAATGTGCAATAAATAGAAAGTACAAATGGTTTAAATCTCTCATGGGTGGATATAATGAATTCGAATGCTAACAAATGTCTGCTGTAGTATAATGTACTATATATTGTACGCAAAATGCGTACAATATTATACTAACAGGTTTCTTCTTTAGTAGAATGTGGTATAAATAGAAAGTACAAATGGTATCAATATTTCATGGGTGGATATAATGAATTCGAATGCTAACGAATGTCTTCTGTAGTATTATGTGCTATATATTGTACGCAAAATGCGTACAATATTAACTAACGAGTTTCTTCCTTAGTAGAATGTGCAATAAATAGAAAGGACAAATGGTATCAATATCTTATGTGTGGATATAATGAATTCGAATGCTAACAAATGTCTGCTGTAGTATTATGTGCTATATATTGTACGCAAAATGCGTACAATATTAACTAACGAGTTTCTTCTTAGTAGAATGTGGTATAAATAGAAAGTACAAATGGTTTAAATCTCTCATGGGTGGATATAATGAATTCGAATGCTAACGAATGCCTGCTGTAGTATAATGTGCTATATATTGTACGCAAAAAGCGTACAATATTAACTAACGAGTTTCTTCTTAGTAGAATGTGGTATAAATAGAAAGTACAAATGGTTTAAATCTCTCATGGGTGGATATAAAGAATTCGAATGCTAACGAATGCCTGCTGTAGTATAATGTGCTATATATTGTACGCAAAAAGCGTACAATATTATACTAACGAGTTTCTTCTTTTGTAGAATGTGCTATAAATAGAAAGGACAAATGGTATCAATATTTCATGTGTGGATATAATGAATTCGAATGCTAACGAATGCCTGCTGTAGTATAATGTGCTATATATTGTACGCAAAAAGCGTACAATATTATACTAACAGGTTTCTTCTTTAGTAGAATGTGCAATAAATAGAAAGGACAAATGGTTTAAATCTCTCATGTGTGGATATAATGAATTCGAATGCTAACGAATGTCTTCTGTAGTATAATGTGCTATATATTGTACGCAAAAAGCGTACAATATTATACTAACGAGTTTCTTCTTAGTAGAATGTGGTATAAATAGAAAGTACAAATGGTTTAAATCTCTCATGGGTGGATATAATGAATTCGAATGCTAACGAATGCCTGCTGTAGTATAATGTGCTATATATTGTACGCAAAAAGCGTACAATATTAAACTAACAGGTTTCTTCTTTAGTAGAATGTGCAATAAATAGAAAGTACAAATGGTTTAAATCTCTCATGGGTGGATATAATGAATTCGAATGCTAACAAATGTCTGCTGTAGTATAATGTACTATATATTGTACGCAAAATGCGTACAATATTATACTAACAGGTTTCTTCTTTAGTAGAATGTGGTATAAATAGAAAGTACAAATGGTATCAATATTTCATGGGTGGATATAATGAATTCGAATGCTAACGAATGTCTTCTGTAGTATTATGTGCTATATATTGTACGCAAAATGCGCACAATATTAACTAACGAGTTTCTTCCTTAGTAGAATGTGCAATAAATAGAAAGGACAAATGGTATCAATATCTTATGTGTGGATATAATGAATTCGAATGCTAACGAAGGTCTGCTGTAGTATAATGTGCTATATATTGTATGCAAAAAGCGTACAATATTAACTAACGAGTTTCTTCTTAGTAGAATGTGGTATAAATAGAAAGTACAAATGGTTTAAATCTCTCATGGGTGGATATAATGAATTCGAATGCTAACGAATGCCTGCTGTAGTATAATGTGCTATATATTGTACGCAAAATGCGTACAATATTAACTAACGAGTTTCTTCCTTAGTAGAATGTGCAATAAATAGAAAGGACAAATGGTATCAATATCTTATGTGTGGATATAATGAATTCGAATGCTAACGAAGGTCTGCTGTAGTATAATGTGCTATATATTGTATGCAAAAAGCGTACAATATTAACTAACGAGTTTCTTCTTAGTAGAATGTGGTATAAATAGAAAGTACAAATGGTTTAAATCTCTCATGGGTGGATATAATGAATTCGAATGCTAACGAATGCCTGCTGTAGTATAATGTTCTATATATTGTACGCAAAATGCGTACAATATTAACTAACGAGTTTCTTCTTAGTAGAATGTGGTATAAATAGAAAGTACAAATGGTTTAAATCTCTCATGGGTGGATATAATGAATTCGAATGCTAACGAATGCCTGCTGTAGTATAATGTGCCATATATTGTACGCAAAATGCGTACAATATTATACAAACGAGTTTCTTCTTTAGTAGAATGTGCTATAAATAGAAAGTACAAATGATTTCAATATCTTATGTGTGGATATAATGAATTCGAATGCTAACGAAGGTCTACTGTAGTATAATGTGCTATATATTGTACGCAAAAAGCGTACAATATTATAATAACAGGTTTCTTCTTTAGTAGAATGTGCAATAAATAGAAAGGACAAATGGTATCAATATTTCATGGGTGGATATAAGGAATTCGAATGCTAACAAATGTCTGCTGTAGCATAATGTGCTATATATTGTACGCAAAAAGCGTACAATATTATACTAACGAGTTTCTTCTTTTGTAGAATGTGCTATAAATAGAAAGGACAAATGGTATCAATATTTCATGGGTGGATATAATGAATTCGAATGCTAACAAATGTCTGCTGTAGTATAATGTGCTATATATTGTACGCAAAATGCGTACAATATTATACTAACAGGTTTCTTCTTTAGTAGAATGTGGTATAAATAGAAAGTACAAATGGTATCAATATTTCATGGGTGGATATAATGAATTCGAATGCTAACGAATGTCTTCTGTAGTATTATGTGGTATATATTGTACGCAAAATGCGTACAATATTAACTAACGAGTTTCTTCTTAGTAGAATGTGGTATAAATAGAAAGTACAAATGGTTTAAATCTCTCATGGGTGGATATAATGAATTCGAATGCTAACGAATGCCTGCTGTAGTATAATGTGCTATATATTGTACGCAAAATGCGTACAATATTATACTAACGAGTTTCTTCTTTAGTAGAATGTGCTATAAATAGAAAGTACAAATGATTTCAATATCTTATGTGTGGATATAATGAATTCGAATGATAACGAAGGTCTACTGTAGTATAATGTGCTATATATTGTACGCAAAAAGCGTACAATATTATAATAACAGGTTTCTTCTTTAGTAGAATGTGCAATAAATAGAAAGGACAAATGGTATCAATATTTCATGGGTGGATATAAGGAATTCGAATGCTAACAAATGTCTGCTGTAGCATAATGTGCTATATATTGTACGCAAAATGCGTACAATATTAACTAACGAGTTTCTTCCTTAGTAGAATGTGCAATAAATAGAAAGGACAAATGGTATCAATATCTTATGTGTGGATATAATGAATTCGAATGCTAACGAAGGTCTGCTGTAGTATAATGTGCTATATATTGTATGCAAAAAGCGTACAATATTAACTAACGAGTTTCTTCTTAGTAGAATGTGGTATAAATAGAAAGTACAAATGGTTTAAATCTCTCATGGGCGGATATAATGAATTCGAATGCTAACGAATGCCTGCTGTAGTATAATGTTCTATATATTGTACGCAAAATGCGTACAATATTAACTAACGAGTTTCTTCTTAGTAGAATGTGGTATAAATAGAAAGTACAAATGGTTTAAATCTCTCATGGGTGGATATAATGAATTCGAATGCTAACGAATGCCTGCTGTAGTATAATGTGCTATATATTGTACGCAAAATGCGTACAATATTATACTAACGAGTTTCTTCTTTTGTAGAATGTGCTATTAATAGAAAGGACAAATGGTATCAATATTTCATGTGTGGATATAATGAATTCGAATGCTAACAAATGTCTGCTGTAGTATAATGTGCTATATATTGTACGCAAAATGCGTACAATATTATACTAACAGGTTTCTTCTTTAGTAAAATGTGCAATATATAGAAAGGACAAATGGTTTCAATATCTCATGTGTGGATATAATGAATTCGAATGCTAACAAATGTCTGCTGTAGTATAATGTGCTATATATTGTACGCAAAAAGCGTACAATATTAAACAAACAGGTTTCTTCTTTAGTAGAATGTGCAATAATAGAAAGTACAAATGGTTTAAATCTCTCATGGGTGGATATAATGAATTCGAATGCTAACAAATGTCTGCTTTAGTATAATGTACTATATATTGTACGCAAAATGCGTACAATATTATACTAACAGGTTTCTTCTTTAGTAGAATGTGGTATAAATAGAAAGTACAAATGGTATCAATATTTCATGGGTGGATATAATGAATTCGAATGCTAACGAATGTCTTCTGTAGTATTATGTGCTATATATTGTATGCAAAAAGCGTACAATATTAACTAACGAGTTTCTTCTTAGTAGAATGTGGTATAAATAGAAAGTACAAATGGTTTAAATCTCTCATGGGCGGATATAATGAATTCGAATGCTAACGAATGCCTGCTGTAGTATAATGTTCTATATATTGTACGCAAAATGCGTACAATATTAACTAACGAGTTTCTTCTTAGTAGAATGTGGTATAAATAGAAAGTACAAATGGTTTAAATCTCTCATGGGTGGATATAATGAATTCGAATGCTAACGAATGCCTGCTGTAGTATAATGTGCTATATATTGTACGCAAAATGCGTACAATATTATACTAACGAGTTTCTTCTTAGTAGAATGTGGTATAAATAGAAAGTACAAATGGTTTAAATCTCTCATGGGTGGATATAAAGAATTCGAATGCTAACGAATGCCTGCTGTAGTATAATGTGCTATATATTGTACGCAAAAAGCGTACAATATTATACTAACGAGTTTCTTCTTTTGTAGAATGTGCTATAAATAGAAAGGACAAATGGTATCAATATTTCATGTGTGGATATAATGAATTCGAATGCTAACGAAGGTCTGCTGTAGCATAATGTTCTATATATTGTACGCAAAATGCGTACAATATTAACTAACGAGTTTCTTCTTAGTAGAATGTGGTATAAATAGAAAGTACAAATGGTTTAAATCCCTCATGGGTGGATATAATGAATTCGAATGCTAACGAATGCCTGCTGTAGTATAATGTGCTATATATTGTACGCAAAATGCGTACAATATTATACTAACAGGTTTCTTCTTTAGTAGAATGTGGTATAAATAGAAAGGACAAATGGTATCAATATTTCATGGGTGGATATAATGAATTCGAATGCTAACGAATGTCTTCTGTAGTATTATGTGCTATATATTGTACGCAAAATGCGTACAATATTAACTAACGAGTTTCTTCCTTAGTAGAATGTGCAATAAATAGAAAGGACAAATGGTATCAATATCTTATGTGTGGATATAATGAATTCGAATGCTAACGAAGGTCTGCTGTAGTATAATGTGCTATATATTGTATGCAAAAAGCGTACAATATTAACTAACGAGTTTCTTCTTAGTAGAATGTGGTATAAATAGAAAGTACAAATGGTTTAAATCTCTCATGGGCGGATATAATGAATTCGAATGCTAACGAATGCCTGCTGTAGTATAATGTGCTATATATTGTACGCAAAAAGCGTACAATATTAAACTAACAGGTTTCTTCTTTAGTAGAATGTGCAATAAATAGAAAGTACAAATGGTTTAAATCTCTCATGGGTGGATATAATGAATTCGAATGCTAACAAATGTCTGCTGTAGTATAATGTGCTATATATTGTACGCAAAAAGCGTACAATATTAAACTAACAGGTTTCTTCTTTAGTAGAATGTGCAATAAATAGAAAGTACAAATGGTTTAAATCTCTCATGGGTGGATATAATGAATTCGAATGCTAACAAATGTCTGCTGTAGTATAATGTACTATATATTGTACGCAAAATGCGTACAATATTATACTAACAGGTTTCTTCTTTAGTAGAATGTGGTATAAATAGAAAGTACAAATGGTATCAATATTTCATGGGTGGATATAATGAATTCGAATGCTAACGAATGTCTTCTGTAGTATTATGTGCTATATATTGTACGCAAAATGCGTACAATATTAACTAACGAGTTTCTTCCTTAGTAGAATGTGCAATAAATAGAAAGGACAAATGGTATCAATATCTTATGTGTGGATATAATGAATTCGAATGCTAACGAAGGTCTGCTGTAGTATAATGTGCTATATATTGTATGCAAAAAGCGTACAATATTAACTAACGAGTTTCTTCTTAGTAGAATGTGGTATAAATAGAAAGTACAAATGGTTTAAATCTCTCATGGGTGGATATAATGAATTCGAATGCTAACGAATGCCTGCTGTAGTATAATGTTCTATATATTGTACGCAAAATGCGTACAATATTAACTAACGAGTTTCTTCTTAGTAGAATGTGGTATAAATAGAAAGTACAAATGGTTTAAATCTCTCATGGGTGGATATAATGAATTCGAATGCTAACGAATGCCTGCTGTAGTATAATGTGCCATATATTGTACGCAAAATGCGTACAATATTATACAAACGAGTTTCTTCTTTAGTAGAATGTGCTATAAATAGAAAGTACAAATGATTTCAATATCTTATGTGTGGATATAATGAATTCGAATGCTAACGAAGGTCTACTGTAGTATAATGTGCTATATATTGTACGCAAAAAGCGTACAATATTATAATAACAGGTTTCTTCTTTAGTAGAATGTGCAATAAATAGAAAGGACAAATGGTATCAATATTTCATGGGTGGATATAAGGAATTCGAATGCTAACAAATGTCTGCTGTAGCATAATGTGCTATATATTGTACGCAAAAAGCGTACAATATTAACTAACGAGTTTCTTCTTAGTAGAATGTGGTATAAATAGAAAGGACAAATGGTATCAATATTTCATGGGTGGATATAATGAATTCGAATGCTAACGAATGTCTTCTGTAGTATTATGTGCTATATATTGTACGCAAAATGCGTACAATATTAACTAACGAGTTTCTTCCTTAGTAGAATGTGCAATAAATAGAAAGGACAAATGGTATCAATATCTTATGTGTGGATATAATGAATTCGAATGCTAACGAAGGTCTGCTGTAGTATAATGTGCTATATATTGTATGCAAAAAGCGTACAATATTAACTAACGAGTTTCTTCTTAGTAGAATGTGGTATAAATAGAAAGTACAAATGGTTTAAATCTCTCATGGGCGGATATAATGAATTCGAATGCTAACGAATGCCTGCTGTAGTATAATGTTCTATATATTGTACGCAAAATGCGTACAATATTAACTAACGAGTTTCTTCTTAGTAGAATGTGGTATAAATAGAAAGTACAAATGGTTTAAATCTCTCATGGGTGGATATAATGAATTCGAATGCTAACGAATGCCTGCTGTAGTATAATGTGCTATATATTGTACGCAAAATGCGTACAATATTATACTAACGAGTTTCTTCTTTTGTAGAATGTGCTATTAATAGAAAGTACAAATGATTTCAATATCTTATGTGTGGATATAATGAATTCGAATGCTAACGAAGGTCTACTGTAGTATAATGTGCTATATATTGTACGCAAAAAGCGTACAATATTATAATAACAGGTTTCTTCTTTAGTAGAATGTGCAATAAATAGAAAGGACAAATGGTATCAATATTTCATGGGTGGATATAAGGAATTCGAATGCTAACAAATGTCTGCTGTAGCATAATGTGCTATATATTGTACGCAAAAAGCGTACAATATTATACTAACGAGTTTCTTCTTTTGTAGAATGTGCTATAAATAGAAAGGACAAATGGTATCAATATTTCATGGGTGGATATAATGAATTCGAATGCTAACAAATGTCTGCTGTAGTATAATGTGCTATATATTGTACGCAAAATGCGTACAATATTATACTAACAGGTTTCTTCTTTAGTAGAATGTGGTATAAATAGAAAGTACAAATGGTTTAAATCTCTCATGGGTGGATATAATGAATTCGAATGCTAACAAATGTCTGCTGTAGTATAATGTGCTATATATTGTACGCAAAAAGCGTACAATATTAAACTAACAGGTTTCTTCTTTAGTAGAATGTGCAATAAATAGAAAGTACAAATGGTTTAAATCTCTCATGGGTGGATATAATGAATTCGAATGCTAACAAATGTCTGCTGTAGTATAATGTACTATATATTGTACGCAAAATGCGTACAATATTATACTAACAGGTTTCTTCTTTAGTAGAATGTGGTATAAATAGAAAGTACAAATGGTATCAATATTTCATGGGTGGATATAATGAATTCGAATGCTAACGAATGTCTTCTGTAGTATTATGTGCTATATATTGTACGCAAAATGCGTACAATATTAACTAACGAGTTTCTTCCTTAGTAGAATGTGCAATAAATAGAAAGGACAAATGGTATCAATATCTTATGTGTGGATATAATGAATTCGAATGCTAACGAAGGTCTGCTGTAGTATAATGTGCTATATATTGTATGCAAAAAGCGTACAATATTAACTAACGAGTTTCTTCTTAGTAGAATGTGGTATAAATAGAAAGTACAAATGGTTTAAATCTCTCATGGGTGGATATAATGAATTCGAATGCTAACGAATGCCTGCTGTAGTATAATGTTCTATATATTGTACGCAAAATGCGTACAATATTAACTAACGAGTTTCTTCTTAGTAGAATGTGGTATAAATAGAAAGTACAAATGGTTTAAATCTCTCATGGGTGGATATAATGAATTCGAATGCTAACGAATGCCTGCTGTAGTATAATGTGCCATATATTGTACGCAAAATGCGTACAATATTATACAAACGAGTTTCTTCTTTAGTAGAATGTGCTATAAATAGAAAGTACAAATGATTTCAATATCTTATGTGTGGATATAATGAATTCGAATGCTAACGAAGGTCTACTGTAGTATAATGTGCTATATATTGTACGCAAAAAGCGTACAATATTATAATAACAGGTTTCTTCTTTAGTAGAATGTGCAATAAATAGAAAGGACAAATGGTATCAATATTTCATGGGTGGATATAAGGAATTCGAATGCTAACAAATGTCTGCTGTAGCATAATGTGCTATATATTGTACGCAAAAAGCGTACAATATTAACTAACGAGTTTCTTCTTAGTAGAATGTGGTATAAATAGAAAGGACAAATGGTATCAATATTTCATGGGTGGATATAATGAATTCGAATGCTAACGAATGTCTTCTGTAGTATTATGTGCTATATATTGTACGCAAAATGCGTACAATATTAACTAACGAGTTTCTTCCTTAGTAGAATGTGCAATAAATAGAAAGGACAAATGGTATCAATATCTTATGTGTGGATATAATGAATTCGAATGCTAACGAAGGTCTGCTGTAGTATAATGTGCTATATATTGTATGCAAAAAGCGTACAATATTAACTAACGAGTTTCTTCTTTTGTAGAATGTGCTATTAATAGAAAGGACAAATGGTATCAATATTTCATGTGTGGATATAATGAATTCGAATGCTAACAAATGTCTGCTGTAGTATAATGTGCTATATATTGTACGCAAAATGCGTACAATATTAACTAACGAGTTTCTTCTTAGTAGAATGTGGTATAAATAGAAAGTACAAATGGTTTAAATCTCTCATGGGTGGATATAATGAATTCGAATGCTAACGAATGCCTGCTGTAGTATAATGTGCCATATATTGTACGCAAAATGCGTACAATATTATACAAACGAGTTTCTTCTTTAGTAGAATGTGCTATAAATAGAAAGTACAAATGATTTCAATATCTTATGTGTGGATATAATGAATTCGAATGCTAACGAAGGTCTACTGTAGTATAATGTGCTATATATTGTACGCAAAAAGCGTACAATATTATAATAACAGGTTTCTTCTTTAGTAGAATGTGCAATAAATAGAAAGTACAAATGGTTTAAATCTCTCATGGGTGGATATAATGAATTCGAATGCTAACAAATGTCTGCTGTAGTATAATGTACTATATATTGTACGCAAAATGCGTACAATATTATACTAACAGGTTTCTTCTTTAGTAGAATGTGGTATAAATAGAAAGTACAAATGGTATCAATATTTCATGGGTGGATATAATGAATTCGAATGCTAACGAATGTCTTCTGTAGTATTATGTGCTATATATTGTACGCAAAATGCGTACAATATTAACTAACGAGTTTCTTCCTTAGTAGAATGTGCAATAAATAGAAAGGACAAATGGTATCAATATCTTATGTGTGGATATAATGAATTCGAATGCTAACGAAGGTCTGCTGTAGTATAATGTGCTATATATTGTATGCAAAAAGCGTACAATATTAACTAACGAGTTTCTTCTTAGTAGAATGTGGTATAAATAGAAAGTACAAATGGTTTAAATCTCTCATGGGTGGATATAATGAATTCGAATGCTAACGAATGCCTGCTGTAGTATAATGTTCTATATATTGTACGCAAAATGCGTACAATATTAACTAACGAGTTTCTTCTTAGTAGAATGTGGTATAAATAGAAAGTACAAATGGTTTAAATCTCTCATGGGTGGATATAATGAATTCGAATGCTAACGAATGCCTGCTGTAGTATAATGTGCCATATATTGTACGCAAAATGCGTACAATATTATACAAACGAGTTTCTTCTTTAGTAGAATGTGCTATAAATAGAAAGTACAAATGATTTCAATATCTTATGTGTGGATATAATGAATTCGAATGCTAACGAAGGTCTACTGTAGTATAATGTGCTATATATTGTACGCAAAAAGCGTACAATATTATAATAACAGGTTTCTTCTTTAGTAGAATGTGCAATAAATAGAAAGGACAAATGGTATCAATATTTCATGGGTGGATATAAGGAATTCGAATGCTAACAAATGTCTGCTGTAGCATAATGTGCTATATATTGTACGCAAAAAGCGTACAATATTAACTAACGAGTTTCTTCTTAGTAGAATGTGGTATAAATAGAAAGGACAAATGGTATCAATATTTCATGGGTGGATATAATGAATTCGAATGCTAACGAATGTCTTCTGTAGTATTATGTGCTATATATTGTACGCAAAATGCGTACAATATTAACTAACGAGTTTCTTCCTTAGTAGAATGTGCAATAAATAGAAAGGACAAATGGTATCAATATCTTATGTGTGGATATAATGAATTCGAATGCTAACGAAGGTCTGCTGTAGTATAATGTGCTATATATTGTATGCAAAAAGCGTACAATATTAACTAACGAGTTTCTTCTTTTGTAGAATGTGCTATTAATAGAAAGGACAAATGGTATCAATATTTCATGTGTGGATATAATGAATTCGAATGCTAACAAATGTCTGCTGTAGTATAATGTGCTATATATTGTACGCAAAATGCGTACAATATTAACTAACGAGTTTCTTCTTAGTAGAATGTGGTATAAATAGAAAGTACAAATGGTTTAAATCTCTCATGGGTGGATATAATGAATTCGAATGCTAACGAATGCCTGCTGTAGTATAATGTGCCATATATTGTACGCAAAATGCGTACAATATTATACAAACGAGTTTCTTCTTTAGTAGAATGTGCTATAAATAGAAAGTACAAATGATTTCAATATCTTATGTGTGGATATAATGAATTCGAATGCTAACGAAGGTCTACTGTAGTATAATGTGCTATATATTGTACGCAAAAAGCGTACAATATTATAATAACAGGTTTCTTCTTTAGTAGAATGTGCAATAAATAGAAAGGACAAATGGTATCAATATTTCATGGGTGGATATAAGGAATTCGAATGCTAACAAATGTCTGCTGTAGCATAATGTGCTATATATTGTACGCAAAAAGCGTACAATATTATACTAACGAGTTTCTTCTTTTGTAGAATGTGCTATAAATAGAAAGGACAAATGGTATCAATATTTCATGGGTGGATATAATGAATTCGAATGCTAACAAATGTCTGCTGTAGTATAATGTGCTATATATTGTACGCAAAATGCGTACAATATTATACTAACAGGTTTCTTCTTTAGTAGAATGTGGTATAAATAGAAAGTACAAATGGTATCAATATTTCATGGGTGGATATAATGAATTCGAATGCTAACGAATGTCTTCTGTAGTATTATGTGCTATATATTGTACGCAAAATGCGTACAATATTATACTAACGAGTTTCTTCTTTAGTAGAATGTGCTATAAATAGAAAGTACAAATGATTTCAATATCTTATGTGTGGATATAATGAATTCGAATGCTAACGAAGGTCTACTGTAGTATAATGTGCTATATATTGTACGCAAAAAGCGTACAATATTATAATAACAGGTTTCTTCTTTAGTAGAATGTGCAATAAATAGAAAGGACAAATGGTATCAATATTTCATGGGTGGATATAAGGAATTCGAATGCTAACAAATGTCTGCTGTAGCATAATGTGCTATATATTGTACGCAAAAAGCGTACAATATTAACTAACGAGTTTCTTCTTAGTAGAATGTGGTATAAATAGAAAGGACAAATGGTATCAATATTTCATGGGTGGATATAATGAATTCGAATGCTAACGAATGTCTTCTGTAGTATTATGTGCTATATATTGTACGCAAAATGCGTACAATATTAACTAACGAGTTTCTTCCTTAGTAGAATGTGCAATAAATAGAAAGGACAAATGGTATCAATATCTTATGTGTGGATATAATGAATTCGAATGCTAACGAAGGTCTGCTGTAGTATAATGTGCTATATATTGTATGCAAAAAGCGTACAATATTAACTAACGAGTTTCTTCTTAGTAGAATGTGGTATAAATAGAAAGTACAAATGGTTTAAATCTCTCATGGGCGGATATAATGAATTCGAATGCTAACGAATGCCTGCTGTAGTATAATGTTCTATATATTGTACGCAAAATGCGTACAATATTAACTAACGAGTTTCTTCTTAGTAGAATGTGGTATAAATAGAAAGTACAAATGGTTTAAATCTCTCATGGGTGGATATAATGAATTCGAATGCTAACGAATGCCTGCTGTAGTATAATGTGCTATATATTGTACGCAAAATGCGTACAATATTATACTAACGAGTTTCTTCTTTTGTAGAATGTGCTATTAATAGAAAGGACAAATGGTATCAATATTTCATGTGTGGATATAATGAATTCGAATGCTAACAAATGTCTGCTGTAGTATAATGTGCTATATATTGTACGCAAAAAGCGTACAATATTAAACTAACAGGTTTCTTCTTTAGTAGAATGTGCAATAATAGAAAGTACAAATGGTTTAAATCTCTCATGGGTGGATATAATGAATTCGAATGCTAACAAATGTCTGCTTTAGTATAATGTACTATATATTGTACGCAAAATGCGTACAATATTATACTAACAGGTTTCTTCTTTAGTAGAATGTGCTATAAATAGAAAGTACAAATGGTATCAATATTTCATGGGTGGATATAATGAATTCGAATGCTAACGAATGTCTTCTGTAGTATTATGTGCTATATATTGTACGCAAAATGCGTACAATATTAACTAACGAGTTTCTTCCTTAGTAGAATGTGCAATAAATAGAAAGGACAAATGGTATCAATATCTTATGTGTGGATATAATGAATTCGAATGCTAACAAATGTCTGCTGTAGTATTATGTGCTATATATTGTACGCAAAATGCGTACAATATTAACTAACGAGTTTCTTCTTAGTAGAATGTGGTATAAATAGAAAGTACAAATGGTTTAAATCTCTCATGGGTGGATATAATGAATTCGAATGCTAACGAATGCCTGCTGTAGTATAATGTGCTATATATTGTACGCAAAAAGCGTACAATATTAACTAACGAGTTTCTTCTTAGTAGAATGTGGTATAAATAGAAAGTACAAATGGTTTAAATCTCTCATGGGTGGATATAAAGAATTCGAATGCTAACGAATGCCTGCTGTAGTATAATGTGCTATATATTGTACGCAAAAAGCGTACAATATTATACTAACGAGTTTCTTCTTTTGTAGAATGTGCTATAAATAGAAAGGACAAATGGTATCAATATTTCATGTGTGGATATAATGAATTCGAATGCTAACGAAGGTCTACTGTAGTATAATGTGCTATATATTGTACGCAAAAAGCGTACAATATTATAATAACAGGTTTCTTCTTTAGTAGAATGTGCAATAAATAGAAAGGACAAATGGTATCAATATTTCATGGGTGGATATAAGGAATTCGAATGCTAACAAATGTCTGCTGTAGCATAATGTGCTATATATTGTACGCAAAAAGCGTACAATATTAACTAACGAGTTTCTTCTTAGTAGAATGTGGTATAAATAGAAAGGACAAATGGTATCAATATTTCATGGGTGGATATAATGAATTCGAATGCTAACGAATGTCTTCTGTAGTATTATGTGCTATATATTGTACGCAAAATGCGTACAATATTAACTAACGAGTTTCTTCCTTAGTAGAATGTGCAATAAATAGAAAGGACAAATGGTATCAATATCTTATGTGTGGATATAATGAATTCGAATGCTAACGAAGGTCTGCTGTAGTATAATGTGCTATATATTGTATGCAAAAAGCGTACAATATTAACTAACGAGTTTCTTCTTAGTAGAATGTGGTATAAATAGAAAGTACAAATGGTTTAAATCTCTCATGGGCGGATATAATGAATTCGAATGCTAACGAATGCCTGCTGTAGTATAATGTTCTATATATTGTACGCAAAATGCGTACAATATTAACTAACGAGTTTCTTCTTAGTAGAATGTGGTATAAATAGAAAGTACAAATGGTTTAAATCTCTCATGGGTGGATATAATGAATTCGAATACTAACGAATGCCTGCTGTAGTATAATGTGCTATATATTGTACGCAAAATGCGTACAATATTATACTAACGAGTTTCTTCTTTTGTAGAATGTGCTATTAATAGAAAGGACAAATGGTATCAATATTTCATGTGTGGATATAATGAATTCGAATGCTAACAAATGTCTGCTGTAGTATAATGTGCTATATATTGTACGCAAAATGCGTACAATATTATACTAACAGGTTTCTTCTTTAGTAAAATGTGCAATATATAGAAAGGACAAATGGTTTCAATATCTCATGTGTGGATATAATGAATTCGAATGCTAACAAATGTCTGCTGTAGTATAATGTGCTATATATTGTACGCAAAAAGCGTACAATATTAAACTAACAGGTTTCTTCTTTAGTAGAATGTGCAATAATAGAAAGTACAAATGGTTTAAATCTCTCATGGGTGGATATAATGAATTCGAATGCTAACAAATGTCTGCTTTAGTATAATGTACTATATATTGTACGCAAAATGCGTACAATATTATACTAACAGGTTTCTTCTTTAGTAGAATGTGGTATAAATAGAAAGTACAAATGGTATCAATATTTCATGGGTGGATATAATGAATTCGAATGCTAACGAATGTCTTCTGTAGTATTATGTGCTATATATTGTACGCAAAATGCGTACAATATTAACTAACGAGTTTCTTCCTTAGTAGAATGTGCAATAAATAGAAAGGACAAATGGTATCAATATCTTATGTGTGGATATAATGAATTCGAATGCTAACAAATGTCTGCTGTAGTATTATGTGCTATATATTGTACGCAAAATGCGTACAATATTAACTAACGAGTTTCTTCTTAGTAGAATGTGGTATAAATAGAAAGTACAAATGGTTTAAATCTCTCATGGGTGGATATAATGAATTCGAATGCTAACGAATGCCTGCTGTAGTATAATGTGCTATATATTGTACGCAAAAAGCGTACAATATTAACTAACGAGTTTCTTCTTAGTAGAATGTGGTATAAATAGAAAGTACAAATGGTTTAAATCTCTCATGGGTGGATATAAAGAATTCGAATGCTAACGAATGCCTGCTGTAGTATAATGTGCTATATATTGTACGCAAAAAGCGTACAATATTATACTAACGAGTTTCTTCTTTTGTAGAATGTGCTATAAATAGAAAGGACAAATGGTATCAATATTTCATGTGTGGATATAATGAATTCGAATGCTAACGAAGGTCTGCTGTAGCATAATGTTCTATATATTGTACGCAAAATGCGTACAATATTAACTAACGAGTTTCTTCTTAGTAGAATGTGGTATAAATAGAAAGTACAAATGGTTTAAATCTCTCATGGGTGGATATAATGAATTCGAATGCTAACGAATGCCTGCTGTAGTATAATGTGCCATATATTGTACGCAAAATGCGTACAATATTATACAAACGAGTTTCTTCTTTAGTAGAATGTGCTATAAATAGAAAGTACAAATGATTTCAATATCTTATGTGTGGATATAATGAATTCGAATGCTAACGAAGGTCTACTGTAGTATAATGTGCTATATATTGTACGCAAAAAGCGTACAATATTATAATAACAGGTTTCTTCTTTAGTAGAATGTGCAATAAATAGAAAGGACAAATGGTATCAATATTTCATGGGTGGATATAAGGAATTCGAATGCTAACAAATGTCTGCTGTAGTATAATGTGCTATATATTGTACGCAAAATGCGTACAATATTATACTAACAGGTTTCTTCTTTAGTAGAATGTGGTATAAATAGAAAGTACAAATGGTATCAATATTTCATGGGTGGATATAATGAATTCGAATGCTAACGAATGTCTTCTGTAGTATTATGTGCTATATATTGTACGCAAAATGCGTACAATATTATACTAACGAGTTTCTTCTTTAGTAGAATGTGCTATAAATAGAAAGTACAAATGATTTCAATATCTTATGTGTGGATATAATGAATTCGAATGCTAACGAAGGTCTACTGTAGTATAATGTGCTATATATTGTACGCAAAAAGCGTACAATATTATAATAACAGGTTTCTTCTTTAGTAGAATGTGCAATAAATAGAAAGGACAAATGGTATCAATATTTCATGGGTGGATATAAGGAATTCGAATGCTAACAAATGTCTGCTGTAGCATAATGTGCTATATATTGTACGCAAAAAGCGTACAATATTAACTAACGAGTTTCTTCTTAGTAGAATGTGGTATAAATAGAAAGGACAAATGGTATCAATATTTCATGGGTGGATATAATGAATTCGAATGCTAACGAATGTCTTCTGTAGTATTATGTGCTATATATTGTACGCAAAATGCGTACAATATTAACTAACGAGTTTCTTCCTTAGTAGAATGTGCAATAAATAGAAAGGACAAATGGTATCAATATCTTATGTGTGGATATAATGAATTCGAATGCTAACGAAGGTCTGCTGTAGTATAATGTGCTATATATTGTATGCAAAAAGCGTACAATATTAACTAACGAGTTTCTTCTTAGTAGAATGTGGTATAAATAGAAAGTACAAATGGTTTAAATCTCTCATGGGCGGATATAATGAATTCGAATGCTAACGAATGCCTGCTGTAGTATAATGTTCTATATATTGTACGCAAAATGCGTACAATATTAACTAACGAGTTTCTTCTTAGTAGAATGTGGTATAAATAGAAAGTACAAATGGTTTAAATCTCTCATGGGTGGATATAATGAATTCGAATGCTAACGAATGCCTGCTGTAGTATAATGTGCTATATATTGTACGCAAAATGCGTACAATATTATACTAACGAGTTTCTTCTTTTGTAGAATGTGCTATTAATAGAAAGGACAAATGGTATCAATATTTCATGTGTGGATATAATGAATTCGAATGCTAACAAATGTCTGCTGTAGTATAATGTGCTATATATTGTACGCAAAAAGCGTACAATATTAAACTAACAGGTTTCTTCTTTAGTAGAATGTGCAATAATAGAAAGTACAAATGGTTTAAATCTCTCATGGGTGGATATAATGAATTCGAATGCTAACAAATGTCTGCTTTAGTATAATGTACTATATATTGTACGCAAAATGCGTACAATATTATACTAACAGGTTTCTTCTTTAGTAGAATGTGGTATAAATAGAAAGTACAAATGGTATCAATATTTCATGGGTGGATATAATGAATTCGAATGCTAACGAATGTCTTCTGTAGTATTATGTGCTATATATTGTACGCAAAATGCGTACAATATTAACTAACGAGTTTCTTCCTTAGTAGAATGTGCAATAAATAGAAAGGACAAATGGTATCAATATTTCATGTGTGGATATAATGAATTCGAATGCTAACAAATGTCTGCTGTAGTATTATGTGCTATATATTGTACGCAAAATGCGTACAATATTAACTAACGAGTTTCTTCTTAGTAGAATGTGGTATAAATAGAAAGTACAAATGGTTTAAATCTCTCATGGGTGGATATAATGAATTCGAATGCTAACGAATGCCTGCTGTAGTTTAATGTGCTATATATTGTACGCAAAAAGCGTACAATATTAACTAACGAGTTTCTTCTTAGTAGAATGTGGTATAAATAGAAAGTACAAATGGTTTAAATCTCTCATGGGTGGATATAAAGAATTCGAATGCTAACGAATGCCTGCTGTAGTATAATGTGCTATATATTGTACGCAAAAAGCGTACAATATTATACTAACGAGTTTCTCCTTTTGTAGAATGTGCTATAAATAGAAAGGACAAATGGTATCAATATTTCATGTGTGGATATAATGAATTCGAATGCTAACGAAGGTCTACTGTAGTATAATGTGCCATATATTGTACGCAAAAAGCGTACAATATTATAATAACAGGTTTCTTCTTTAGTAGAATGTGCAATAAATAGAAAGGACAAAAGGTATCAATATTTCATGGGTGGATATAAGGAATTCGAATGCTAACAAATGTCTGCTGTAGCATAATGTGCTATATATTGTACGCAAAAAGCGTACAATATTAACTAACGAGTTTCTTCTTAGTAGAATGTGGTATAAATAGAAAGGACAAATGGTATCAATATTTCATGGGTGGATATAATGAATTCGAATGCTAACGAATGTCTTCTGTAGTATTATGTGCTATATATTGTACGCAAAATGCGTACAATATTAACTAACGAGTTTCTTCCTTAGTAGAATGTGCAATAAATAGAAAGGACAAATGGTATCAATATCTTATGTGTGGATATAATGAATTCGAATGCTAACGAAGGTCTGCTGTAGTATAATGTGCTATATATTGTATGCAAAAAGCGTACAATATTAACTAACGAGTTTCTTCTTAGTAGAATGTGGTATAAATAGAAAGTACAAATGGTTTAAATCTCTCATGGGCGGATATAATGAATTCGAATGCTAACGAATGCCTGCTGTAGTATAATGTTCTATATATTGTACGCAAAATGCGTACAATATTAACTAACGAGTTTCTTCTTAGTAGAATGTGGTATAAATAGAAAGTACAAATGGTTTAAATCTCTCATGGGTGGATATAATGAATTCGAATACTAACGAATGCCTGCTGTAGTATAATGTGCTATATATTGTACGCAAAATGCGTACAATATTATACTAACGAGTTTCTTCTTTTGTAGAATGTGCTATTAATAGAAAGGACAAATGGTATCAATATTTCATGTGTGGATATAATGAATTCGAATGCTAACAAATGTCTGCTGTAGTATAATGTACTATATATTGTACGCAAAATGCGTACAATATTATACTAACAGGTTTCTTCTTTAGTAAAATGTGCAATATATAGAAAGGACAAATGGTTTAAATCTCTCATGGGTGGATATAATGAATTCGAATGCTAACGAATGCCTGCTGTAGTATAATGTGCTATATATTGTACGCAAAATGCGTACAATATTATACTAACAGGTTTCTTCTTTAGTAGAATGTGCTATATATAGAAAGGACAAATGGTTTCAATATCTCATGTGTGGATATAATGAATTCGAATGCTAACAAATGTCTGCTGTAGTATGATGTGCTATATATTGTACGCAAAAAGCGTACAATATTAAACTAACAGGTTTCTTCTTTAGTAGAATGTGCAATAAATAGAAAGTACAAATGGTTTAAATCTCTCATGGGTGGATATAATGAATTCGAATGCTAACAAATGTCTGCTGTAGTATAATGTGCTATATATTGTACGCAAAAAGCGTACAATATTAAACTAACAGGTTTCTTCTTTAGTAGAATGTGCAATAAATAGAAAGTACAAATGGTTTAAATCTCTCATGGGTGGATATAATGAATTCGAATGCTAACAAATGTCTGCTGTAGTATAATGTACTATATATTGTACGCAAAATGCGTACAATATTATACTAACAGGTTTCTTCTTTAGTAGAATGTGGTATAAATAGAAAGTACAAATGGTATCAATATTTCATGGGTGGATATAATGAATTCGAATGCTAACGAATGTCTTCTGTAGTATTATGTGCTATATATTGTACGCAAAATGCGTACAATATTAACTAACGAGTTTCTTCCTTAGTAGAATGTGCAATAAATAGAAAGGACAAATGGTATCAATATCTTATGTGTGGATATAATGAATTCGAATGCTAACGAAGGTCTGCTGTAGTATAATGTGCTATATATTGTATGCAAAAAGCGTACAATATTAACTAACGAGTTTCTTCTTAGTAGAATGTGGTATAAATAGAAAGTACAAATGGTTTAAATCTCTCATGGGTGGATATAATGAATTCGAATGCTAACGAATGCCTGCTGTAGTATAATGTGCCATATATTGTACGCAAAATGCGTACAATATTATACAAACGAGTTTCTTCTTTAGTAGAATGTGCTATAAATAGAAAGTACAAATGATTTCAATATCTTATGTGTGGATATAATGAATTCGAATGCTAACGAATGCCTGCTGTAGTATAATGTGCTATATATTGTACGCAAAAAGCGTACAATACTAACTAACGAGTTTCTTCTTAGTAGAATGTGGTATAAATAGAAAGTACAAATGGTTTAAATCTCTCATGGGTGGATATAAAGAATTCGAATGCTAACGAATGCCTGCTGTAGTATAATGTGCTATATATTGTACGCAAAAAGCGTACAATATTATACTAACGAGTTTCTTCTTTTGTAGAATGTGCTATAAATAGAAAGGACAAATGGTATCAATATTTCATGTGTGGATATAATGAATTCGAATGCTAACGAAGGTCTGCTGTAGCATAATGTTCTATATATTGTACGCAAAATGCGTACAATATTAACTAACGAGTTTCTTCTTAGTAGAATGTGGTATAAATAGAAAGTACAAATGGTTTAAATCCCTCATGGGTGGATATAATAAATTCGAATGCTAACGAATGCCTGCTGTAGTATAATGTGCTATATATTGTACGAAAAATGCGTACAATATTATACTAACAGGTTTCTTCTTTAGTAGAATGTGGTATAAATAGAAAGGACAAATGGTATCAATATTTCATGGGTGGATATAATGAATTCGAATGCTAACGAAGGTCTGCTGTAGTATAATGTGCTATATATTGTACGCAAAAAGCGTACAATGTTATACTAACAGGTTTCTTCTTTAGTAGAATGATGTATAAATAGAAAGGACAAATGGTTTAAATCTCTCATGGGTGGATATAATGAATTCGAATGCTAACGAATGCCTGCTGTAGTATAATGTGCTATATATTGTACGCAAAAAGCGTACAATATTAAACTAACAGGTTTCTTCTTTAGTAGAATGTGCAATAAATAGAAAGTACAAATGGTTTAAATCTCTCATGGGTGGATATAATGAATTCGAATGCTAACAAATGTCTGCTGTAGTATAATGTGCTAAATATTGTACGCAAAAAGCGTACAATATTAAACTAACAGGTTTCTTCTTTAGTAGAATGTGCAATAAATAGAAAGTACAAATGGTTTAAATATCTTATGTGTGGATATAATGAATTCGAATGCTAACGAAGGTCTACTGTAGTATAATGTGCTATATATTGTACGCAAAAAGCGTACAATATTATAATAACAGGTTTCTTCTTTAGTAGAATGTGCAATAAATAGAAAGGACAAATGGTATCAATATTTCATGGGTGGATATAAGGAATTCGAATGCTAACAAATGTCTGCTGTAGCATAATGTGCTATATATTGTACGCAAAAAGCGTACAATATTAACTAACGAGTTTCTTCTTTAGTAGAATGTGGTAAAATAGAAAGGACAAATGGTTTAAATCTCTCATGGGTGGATATAATGAATTCGAATGCTAACGAATGCCTGCTGTAGTATAATGTTCTATATATTGTACGCAAAAAGCGTACAATATTATACTAACGAGTTTCTTCCTTAGTAGAATGTGCAATAAATAGAAAGGACAAATGGTATCAATATCTTATGTGTGGATATAATGAATTCGAATGCTAACGAAGGTCTGCTGTAGTATAATGTGCTATATATTGTATGCAAAAAGCGTACAATATTAACTAACGAGTTTCTTCTTAGTAGAATGTGGTATAAATAGAAAGTACAAATGGTTTAAATCTCTCATGGGCGGATATAATGAATTCGAATGCTAACGAATGCCTGCTGTAGTATAATGTTCTATATATTGTACGCAAAATGCGTACAATATTAACTAACGAGTTTCTTCTTAGTAGAATGTGGTATAAATAGAAAGTACAAATGGTATCAATATTTCATGTGTGGATATAATGAATTCGAATGCTAACGAAGGTCTGCTGTAGCATAATGTTCTATATATTGTACGCAAAATGCGTACAATATTAACTAACGAGTTTCTTCTTAGTAGAATGTGGTATAAATAGAAAGTACAAATGGTTTAAATCCCTCATGGGTGGATATAATAAATTCGAATGCTAACGAATGCCTGCTGTAGTATAATGTGCTATATATTGTACGCAAAATGCGTACAATATTATACTAACAGGTTTCTTCTTTAGTAGAATGTGGTATAAATAGAAAGGACAAATGGTATCAATATTTCATGGGTGGATATAATGAATTCGAATGCTAACGAAGGTCTGCTGTAGTATAATGTGCTATATATTGTACGCAAAATGCGTACAATATTATACTAACAGGTTTCTTCTTTAGTAGAATGTGCTATATATAGAAAGGACAAATGGTTTAAATCCCTCATGGGTGGATATAATAAATTCGAATGCTAACGAATGCCTGCTGTAGTATAATGTGCTATATATTGTACGCAAAAAGCGTACAATGTTATACTAACAGGTTTCTTCTTTAGTAGAATGTGGTATAAATAGAAAGGACAAATGGTTTAAATCTCTCATGGGTGGATATAATGAATTCGAATGCTAACGAATGCCTGCTGTAGTATAATGTGCTATATATTGTACGCAAAATGCGTACAATATTATACTAACAGGTTTCTTCTTTAGTAGAATGTGGTATAAATAGAAAGTACAAATGGTATCAATATTTCATGGGTGGATATAATGAATTCGAATGCTAACGAATGTCTTCTGTAGTATTATGTGCTATATATTGTACGCAAAATGCGTACAATATTAACTAACGAGTTTCTTCCTTAGTAGAATGTGCAATAAATAGAAAGGACAAATGGTATCAATATCTTATGTGTGGATATAATGAATTCGAATGCTAACGAAGGTCTGCTGTAGTATAATGTGCTATATATTGTATGCAAAAAGCGTACAATATTAACTAACGAGTTTCTTCTTAGTAGAATGTGGTATAAATAGAAAGTACAAATGGTTTAAATCTCTCATGGGTGGATATAATGAATTCGAATGCTAACGAATGCCTGCTGTAGTATAATGTGCCATATATTGTACGCAAAATGCGTACAATATTATACAAACGAGTTTCTTCTTTAGTAGAATGTGCTATAAATAGAAAGTACAAATGATTTCAATATCTTATGTGTGGATATAATGAATTCGAATGCTAACGAAGGTCTGCTGTAGTATAATGTGCTATATATTGTACGCAAAAAGCGTACAATACTAACTAACGAGTTTCTTCTTAGTAGAATGTGGTATAAATAGAAAGTACAAATGGTTTAAATCTCTCATGGGTGGATATAAAGAATTCGAATGCTAACGAATGCCTGCTGTAGTATAATGTGCTATATATTGTACGCAAAAAGCGTACAATATTATACTAACGAGTTTCTTCTTTTGTAGAATGTGCTATAAATAGAAAGGACAAATGGTATCAATATTTCATGTGTGGATATAATGAATTCGAATGCTAACGAAGGTCTGCTGTAGCATAATGTTCTATATATTGTACGCAAAATGCGTACAATATTAACTAACGAGTTTCTTCTTAGTAGAATGTGGTATAAATAGAAAGTACAAATGGTTTAAATCCCTCATGGGTGGATATAATAAATTCGAATGCTAACGAATGCCTGCTGTAGTATAATGTGCTATATATTGTACGAAAAATGCGTACAATATTATACTAACAGGTTTCTTCTTTAGTAGAATGTGGTATAAATAGAAAGGACAAATGGTATCAATATTTCATGGGTGGATATAATGAATTCGAATGCTAACGAAGGTCTGCTGTAGTATAATGTGCTATATATTGTACGCAAAAAGCGTACAATGTTATACTAACAGGTTTCTTCTTTAGTAGAATGATGTATAAATAGAAAGGACAAATGGTTTAAATCTCTCATGGGTGGATATAATGAATTCGAATGCTAACGAATGCCTGCTGTAGTATAATGTGCTATATATTGTACGCAAAAAGCGTACAATATTAAACTAACAGGTTTCTTCTTTAGTAGAATGTGCAATAAATAGAAAGTACAAATGGTTTAAATCTCTCATGGGTGGATATAATGAATTCGAATGCTAACAAATGTCTGCTGTAGTATAATGTGCTATATATTGTACGCAAAAAGCGTACAATATTAAACTAACAGGTTTCTTCTTTAGTAGAATGTGCAATAAATAGAAAGTACAAATGGTTTAAATCTCTCATGGGTGGATATAATGAATTCGAATGCTAACAAATGTCTGCTGTAGTATAATGTACTATATATTGTACGCAAAATGCGTACAATATTATACTAACAGGTTTCTTCTTTAGTAGAATGTGGTATAAATAGAAAGTACAAATGGTATCAATATTTCATGGGTGGATATAATGAATTCGAATGCTAACGAATGTCTTCTGTAGTATTATGTGCTATATATTGTACGCAAAATGCGTACAATATTAACTAACGAGTTTCTTCCTTAGTAGAATGTGCAATAAATAGAAAGGACAAATGGTATCAATATCTTATGTGTGGATATAAGGAATTCGAATACTAACGAAGGTCTGCTGTAGTATAATGTGCTATATATTGTATGCAAAAAGCGTACAATATTAACTAACGAGTTTCTTCTTAGTAGAATGTGGTATAAATAGAAAGTACAAATGGTTTAAATCTCTCATGGGTGGATATAATGAATTCGAATGCTAACGAATGCCTGCTGTAGTATAATGTGCCATATATTGTACGCAAAATGCGTACAATATTATACAAACGAGTTTCTTCTTTAGTAGAATGTGCTATAAATAGAAAGTACAAATGATTTCAATATCTTATGTGTGGATATAATGAATTCGAATGCTAACGAAGGTCTACTGTAGTATAATGTGCTATATATTGTACGCAAAAAGCGTACAATATTATAATAACAGGTTTCTTCTTTAGTAGAATGTGCAATAAATAGAAAGGACAAATGGTATCAATATTTCATGGGTGGATATAAGGAATTCGAATGCTAACAAATGTCTGCTGTAGCATAATGTGCTATATATTGTACGCAAAAAGCGTACAATATTAACTAACGAGTTTCTTCTTTAGTAGAATGTGGTAAAATAGAAAGGACAAATGGTTTAAATCTCTCATGGGTGGATATAATGAATTCGAATGCTAACGAATGCCTGCTGTAGTATAATGTTCTATATATTGTACGCAAAAAGCGTACAATATTATACTAACGAGTTTCTTCCTTAGTAGAATGTGCAATAAATAGAAAGGACAAATGGTATCAATATCTTATGTGTGGATATAATGAATTCGAATGCTAACGAAGGTCTGCTGTAGTATAATGTGCTATATATTGTATGCAAAAAGCGTACAATATTAACTAACGAGTTTCTTCTTAGTAGAATGTGGTATAAATAGAAAGTACAAATGGTTTAAATCTCTCATGGGCGGATATAATGAATTCGAATGCTAACGAATGCCTGCTGTAGTATAATGTTCTATATATTGTACGCAAAATGCGTACAATATTAACTAACGAGTTTCTTCTTAGTAGAATGTGGTATAAATAGAAAGTACAAATGGTTTAAATCTCTCATGGGTGGATATAATGAATTCGAATGCTAACGAATGCCTGCTGTAGTATAATGTGCCATATATTGTACGCAAAATGCGTACAATATTATACAAACGAGTTTCTTCTTTAGTAGAATGTGCTATAAATAGAAAGTACAAATGGTATCAATATTTCATGTGTGGATATAATGAATTCGAATGCTAACAAATGTCTGCTGTAGTATAATGTGCTATATATTGTACGCAAAATGCGTACAATATTATACTAACAGGTTTCTTCTTTAGTAAAATGTGCAATATATAGAAAGGACAAATGGTTTCAATATCTCATGTGTGGATATAATGAATTCGAATGCTAACAAATGTCTGCTGTAGTATAATGTGCTATATATTGTACGCAAAAAGCGTACAATATTAAACTAACAGGTTTCTTCTTTAGTAGAATGTGCAATAATAGAAAGTACAAATGGTTTAAATCTCTCATGGGTGGATATAATGAATTCGAATGCTAACAAATGTCTGCTTTAGTATAATGTACTATATATTGTACGCAAAATGCGTACAATATTATACTAACAGGTTTCTTCTTTAGTAGAATGTGGTATAAATAGAAAGTACAAATGGTATCAATATTTCATGGGTGGATATAATGAATTCGAATGCTAACGAATGTCTTCTGTAGTATTATGTGCTATATATTGTACGCAAAATGCGTACAATATTAACTAACGAGTTTCTTCCTTAGTAGAATGTGCAATAAATAGAAAGGACAAATGGTATCAATATCTTATGTGTGGATATAATGAATTCGAATGCTAACAAATGTCTGCTGTAGTATTATGTGCTATATATTGTACGCAAAATGCGTACAATATTAACTAACGAGTTTCTTCTTAGTAGAATGTGGTATAAATAGAAAGTACAAATGGTTTAAATCTCTCATGGGTGGATATAATGAATTCGAATGCTAACGAATGCCTGCTGTAGTATAATGTGCTATATATTGTACGCAAAAAGCGTACAATATTAACTAACGAGTTTCTTCATAGTAGAATGTGGTATAAATAGAAAGTACAAATGGTTTAAATCTCTCATGGGTGGATATAAAGAATTCGAATGCTAACGAATGCCTGCTGTAGTATAATGTGCTATATATTGTACGCAAAAAGCGTACAATATTATACTAACGAGTTTCTTCTTTTGTAGAATGTGCTATAAATAGAAAGGACAAATGGTATCAATATTTCATGTGTGGATATAATGAATTCGAATGCTAACGAAGGTCTGCTGTAGCATAATGTTCTATATATTGTACGCAAAATGCGTACAATATTAACTAACGAGTTTCTTCTTAGTAGAATGTGGTATAAATAGAAAGTACAAATGGTTTAAATCTCTCATGGGCGGATATAATGAATTCGAATGCTAACGAATGCCTGCTGTAGTATAATGTTCTATATATTGTACGCAAAATGCGTACAATATTAACTAACGAGTTTCTTCTTAGTAGAATGTGGTATAAATAGAAAGTACAAATGGTTTAAATCTCTCATGGGTGGATATAATGAATTCGAATGCTAACGAATGCCTGCTGTAGTATAATGTGCTATATATTGTACGCAAAATGCGTACAATATTATACTAACGAGTTTCTTCTTTTGTAGAATGTGCTATTAATAGAAAGGACAAATGGTATCAATATTTCATGTGTGGATATAATGAATTCGAATGCTAACAAATGTCTGCTGTAGTATGATGTGCTATATATTGTACGCAAAATGCGTACAATATTATACTAACAGGTTTCTTCTTTAGTAAAATGTGCAATATATAGAAAGGACAAATGGTTTCAATATCTCATGTGTGGATATAATGAATTCGAATGCTAACAAATGTCTGCTGTAGTATAATGTGCTATATATTGTACGCAAAAAGCGTACAATATTAAACTAACAGGTTTCTTCTTTAGTAGAATGTGCAATAATAGAAAGTACAAATGGTTTAAATCTCTCATGGCTGGATATAATGAATTCGAATGCTAACAAATGTCTGCTTTAGTATAATGTACTATATATTGTACGCAAAATGCGTACAATATTATACTAACGAGTTTCTTCTTTTGTAGAATGTGCTATAAATAGAAAGGACAAATGGTATCAATATTTCATGTGTGGATATAATGAATTCGAATGCTAACAAATGTCTGCTGTAGTATAATGTGCTATATATTGTACGCAAAAAGCGTACAATATTAAACTAACAGGTTTCTTCTTTAGTAGAATGTGCAATAATAGAAAGTACAAATGGTTTAAATCTCTCATGGCTGGATATAATGAATTCGAATGCTAACAAATGTCTGCTTTAGTATAATGTACTATATATTGTACGCAAAATGCGTACAATATTATACTAACAGGTTTCTTCTTTAGTAGAATGTGGTATAAATAGAAAGTACAAATGGTATCAATATTTCATGGGTGGATATAATGAATTCGAATGCTAACGAATGTCTTCTGTAGTATTATGTGCTATATATTGTACGCAAAATGCGTACAATATTAACTAACGAGTTTCTTCCTTAGTAGAATGTGCAATAAATAGAAAGGACAAATGGTATCAATATCTTATGTGTGGATATAATGAATTCGAATGCTAACAAATGCCTGCTGTAGTATAATGTTCTATATATTGTACGCAAAATGCGTACAATATTAACTAACGAGTTTCTTCTTAGTAGAATGTGGTATAAATAGAAAGTACAAATGGTTTAAATCTCTCATGGGTGGATATAATGAATTCGAATGCTAACGAATGCCTGCTGTAGTATAATGTGCTATATATTGTACGCAAAATGCGTACAATATTATACTAACGAGTTTCTTCTTTTGTAGAATGTGCTATTAATAGAAAGGACAAATGGTATCAATATTTCATGTGTGGATATAATGAATTCGAATGCTAACAAATGTCTGCTGTAGTATAATGTGCTATATATTGTACGCAAAATGCGTACAATATTATACTAACAGGTTTCTTCTTTAGTAAATGTGCAATATATAGAAAGGACAAATGGTTTCAATATCTCATGTGTGGATATAATGAATTCGAATGCTAACAAATGTCTGCTGTAGTATAATGTGCTATATATTGTACGCAAAAAGCGTACAATATTAAACTAACAGGTTTCTTCTTTAGTAGAATGTGCAATAATAGAAAGTACAAATGGTTTAAATCTCTCATGGGTGGATATAATGAATTCGAATGCTAACAAATGTCTGCTTTAGTATAATGTACTATATATTGTACGCAAAATGCGTACAATATTATACTAACGAGTTTCTTCTTTAGTAGAATGTGGTATAAATAGAAAGTACAAATGGTATCAATATTTCATGGGTGGATATAATGAATTCGAATGCTAACGAATGTCTTCTGTAGTATTATGTGCTATATATTGTACGCAAAATGCGTACAATATTAACTAACGAGTTTCTTCCTTAGTAGAATGTGCAATAAATAGAAAGGACAAATGGTATCAATATCTTATGTGTGGATATAATGAATTCGAATGCTAACAAATGTCTGCTGTAGTATTATGTGCTATATATTGTACGCAAAATGCGTACAATATTAACTAACGAGTTTCTTCTTAGTAGAATGTGGTATAAATAGAAAGTACAAATGGTTTAAATCTCTCATGGGTGGATATAATGAATTCGAATGCTAACGAATGCCTGCTGTAGTATAATGTGCTATATATTGTACGCAAAAAGCGTACAATATTAACTAACGAGTTTCTTCATAGTAGAATGTGGTATAAATAGAAAGTACAAATGGTTTAAATCTCTCATGGGTGGATATAAAGAATTCGAATGCTAACGAATGCCTGCTGTAGTATAATGTGCTATATATTGTACGCAAAAAGCGTACAATATTATACTAACGAGTTTCTTCTTGTGTAGAATGTGCTATAAATAGAAAGGACAAATGGTATCAATATTTCATGTGTGGATATAATGAATTCGAATGCTAACGAAGGTCTGCTGTAGCATAATGTTCTATATATTGTACGCAAAATGCGTACAATATTAACTAACGAGTTTCTTCTTAGTAGAATGTGGTATAAATAGAAAGTACAAATGGTTTAAATCTCTCATGGGTGGATATAATGAATTCGAATGCTAACGAATGCCTGCTGTAGTATAATGTGCTATATATTGTACGCAAAATGCGTACAATATTATACTAACGAGTTTCTTCTTTTGTAGAATGTGCTATTAATAGAAAGGACAAATGGTATCAATATTTCATGTGTGGATATAATGAATTCGAATGCTAACAAATGTCTGCTGTAGTATAATGTGCTATATATTGTATGCAAAAAGCGTACAATATTAACTAACGAGTTTCTTCTTAGTAGAATGTGGTATAAATAGAAAGTACAAATGGTTTAAATCTCTCATGGGCGGATATAATGAATTCGAATGCTAACGAATGCCTGCTGTAGTATAATGTGCTATATATTGTACGCAAAAAGCGTACAATATTATACTAACGAGTTTCTTCTTTTGTAGAATGTGCTATAAATAGAAAGGACAAATGGTATCAATATTTCATGTGTGGATATAATGAATTCGAATGCTAACAAATGTCTGCTGTAGTATAATGTGCTATATATTGTATGCAAAAAGCGTACAATATTAACTAACGAGTTTCTTCATAGTAGAATGTGGTATAAATAGAAAGTACAAATGGTTTAAATCTCTCATGGGAGGATATAAAGAATTCGAATGCTAACGAATGCCTGCTGTAGTATAATGTGCTATATATTGTACGCAAAAAGCGTACAATATTATACTAACGAGTTTCTTCTTTTGTAGAATGTGCTATAAATAGAAAGGACAAATGGTATCAATATTTCATGTGTGGATATAATGAATTCGAATGCTAACGAAGGTCTGCTGTAGCATAATGTTCTATATATTGTACGCAAAATGCGTACAATATTAACTAACGAGTTTCTTCTTAGTAGAATGTGGTATAAATAGAAAGTACAAATGGTTTAAATCTCTCATGGGTGGATATAATGAATTCGAATGCTAACGAATGCCTGCTGTAGTATAATGTGCTATATATTGTACGCAAAATGCGTACAATATTATACTAACGAGTTTCTTCTTTTGTAGAATGTGCTATTAATAGAAAGGACAAATGGTATCAATATTTCATGTGTGGATATAATGAATTCGAATGCTAACAAATGTCTGCTGTAGTATAATGTGCTATATATTGTATGCAAAAAGCGTACAATATTAACTAACGAGTTTCTTCTTAGTAGAATGTGGTATAAATAGAAAGTACAAATGGTTTAAATCTCTCATGGGCGGATATAATGAATTCGAATGCTAACGAATGCCTGCTGTAGTATAATGTTCTATATATTGTACGCAAAATGCGTACAATATTAACTAACGAGTTTCTTCTTAGTAGAATGTGGTATAAATAGAAAGTACAAATGGTTTAAATCTCTCATGGGTGGATATAATGAATTCGAATGCTAACGAATGCCTGCTGTAGTATAATGTGCTATATATTGTACGCAAAATGCGTACAATATTATACTAACGAGTTTCTTCTTTTGTAGAATGTGCTATTAATAGAAAGGACAAATGGTATCAATATTTCATGTGTGGATATAATGAATTCGAATGCTAACAAATGTCTGCTGTAGTATAATGTGCTATATATTGTACGCAAAATGCGTACAATATTATACTAACAGGTTTCTTCTTTAGTAAAATGTGCAATATATAGAAAGGACAAATGGTTTCAATATCTCATGTGTGGATATAATGAATTCGAATGCTAACAAATGTCTGCTGTAGTATAATGTGCTATATATTGTACGCAAAAAGCGTACAATATTAAACTAACAGGTTTCTTCTTTAGTAGAATGTGCAATAATAGAAAGTACAAATGGTTTAAATCTCTCATGGGTGGATATAATGAATTCGAATGCTAACAAATGTCTGCTTTAGTATAATGTACTATATATTGTACGCAAAATGCGTACAATATTATACTAACAGGTTTCTTCTTTAGTAGAATGTGGTATAAATAGAAAGTACAAATGGTATCAATATTTCATGGGTGGATATAATGAATTCGAATGCTAACAAATGTCTGCTGTAGTATTATGTGCTATATATTGTACGCAAAATGCGTACAATATTAACTAACGAGTTTCTTCTTAGTAGAATGTGGTATAAATAGAAAGTACAAATGGTTTAAATCTCTCATGGGTGGATATAATGAATTCGAATGCTAACGAATGCCTGCTGTAGTATAATGTGCTATATATTGTACGCAAAAAGCGTACAATATTAACTAACGAGTTTCTTCATAGTAGAATGTGGTATAAATAGAAAGTACAAATGGTTTAAATCTCTCATGGGTGGATATAAAGAATTCGAATGCTAACGAATGCCTGCTGTAGTATAATGTGCTATATATTGTACGCAAAAAGCGTACAATATTATACTAACGAGTTTCTTCTTTTGTAGAATGTGCTATAAATAGAAAGGACAAATGGTATCAATATTTCATGTGTGGATATAATGAATTCGAATGCTAACGAAGGTCTGCTGTAGCATAATGTTCTATATATTGTACGCAAAATGCGTACAATATTAACTAACGAGTTTCTTCTTAGTAGAATGTGGTATAAATAGAAAGTACAAATGGTTTAAATCTCTCATGGGTGGATATAATGAATTCGAATGCTAACGAATGCCCGCTGTAGTATAATGTGCTATATATTGTACGCAAAATGCGTACAATATTATACTAACGAGTTTCTTCTTTTGTAGAATGTGCTATTAATAGAAAGGACAAATGGTATCAATATTTCATGTGTGGATATAATGAATTCGAATGCTAACAAATGTCTGCTGTAGTATAATGTGCTATATATTGTATGCAAAAAGCGTACAATATTAACTAACGAGTTTCTTCTTAGTAGAATGTGGTATAAATAGAAAGTACAAATGGTTTAAATCTCTCATGGGCGGATATAATGAATTCGAATGCTAACGAATGCCTGCTGTAGTATAATGTTCTATATATTGTACGCAAAATGCGTACAATATTAACTAACGAGTTTCTTCTTAGTAGAATGTGGTATAAATAGAAAGTACAAATGGTTTAAATCTCTCATGGGTGGATATAATGAATTCGAATGCTAACGAATGCCTGCTGTAGTATAATGTGCTATATATTGTACGCAAAATGCGTACAATATTATACTAACGAGTTTCTTCTTTTGTAGAATGTGCTATTAATAGAAAGGACAAATGGTATCAATATTTCATGTGTGGATATAATGAATTCGAATGCTAACAAATGTCTGCTGTAGTATAATGTGCTATATATTGTACGCAAAATGCGTACAATATTATACTAACAGGTTTCTTCTTTAGTAAAATGTGCAATATATAGAAAGGACAAATGGTTTCAATATCTCATGTGTGGATATAATGAATTCGAATGCTAACAAATGTCTGCTGTAGTATAATGTGCTATATATTGTACGCAAAAAGCGTACAATATTAAACTAACAGGTTTCTTCTTTAGTAGAATGTGCAATAATAGAAAGTACAAATGGTTTAAATCTCTCATGGGTGGATATAATGAATTCGAATGCTAACAAATGTCTGCTTTAGTATAATGTACTATATATTGTACGCAAAATGCGTACAATATTATACTAACAGGTTTCTTCTTTAGTAGAATGTGGTATAAATAGAAAGTACAAATGGTATCAATATTTCATGGGTGGATATAATGAATTCGAATGCTAACGAATGTCTTCTGTAGTATTATGTGCTATATATTGTACGCAAAATGCGTACAATATTAACTAACGAGTTTCTTCCTTAGTAGAATGTGCAATAAATAGAAAGGACAAATGGTATCAATATCTTATGTGTGGATATAATGAATTCGAATGCTAACAAATGTCTGCTGTAGTATTATGTGCTACAAGCTGCTCGTCCGCGCTACGCGCGTCCTTACAACTTGCACTCGGGCCTGCGGCCCTCGCTTGTATATCAAACATATTACTTTCAAAGTACTATATGCTGGTTGTATTTTAATACAGTATTATAGGTAGCACATACAATATTTATAGTGGCTCGTCCCACTCCGAACAAAATAATCAAACAAATCATTGTGATTTAATATATAAGATACAAATAGACATAATTATAGATATAAATATTGAATAAATACTGGCTTGATTATAAGTAGATTGAGTGTGAGAATCTAAAAGAGGTAGATTAAAATAAATTGATTCAAAATATGTTTATATAATTAAAGAATGGAAAACTCACCAAATTATAAGTTGATGGTTAATTTAATCTTGTTGGTTTTCAAAAGATTCAGTACCTCTGGATTCTAATGTGATTAATATTAAGCACGATACTTGTATTATTAAATATAGAAGTGATTAAAAGGGAACTTACTTCAATAATATTTTCCAATAATTTTAACTTTTTAAATTGCAGAGCAATTTCTGCATTTCCACTCCTTTTTCTGGAATCTGAAGAGGATTGTTTGGAATCTGAAGAGGATTGTTTGGAACCTGGAGTGGATTGTTTGGAATCTGAAGAGGATTGTTTGGAACCTGGAGAGGATTGTTTGGAACCTGGAGAGGATTGTTTGGAACCTGGAGAGGATTGTTTGGAACCTGGAGAGGATTGTTTGGAATCTGAAGAGGATTGTTTGGAACCTGGAGAGGATTGTTTGGAACCTGGAGAGGATTGTTTGGAACCTGGAGAGGATTGTTTGGAATCTGAAGAGGATTGTTTGGAACCTGGAGAGGATTGTTTGGAACCTGGAGAGGATTGTTTGGAATCTGAAGAGGTATCAATGTGTAAATTTTCCATTCTAGCGATAGTATTTTGCATTATTGGTTTAAAACTTGCTTTTAACTATTTATAGAATTATTTGCTTATGACTATTACGGGAGCCAATGAAATAATGGGCCAATGCGCTAAATATACAGGTGTATTATTTGATTGGACAATTTAAATTTGCTTATGACTATTTCGGGAGCCAATAAAATAATATTTCATCTGCCAAATTAGCAGAGTATTATTAGATTGGGCAGGTTAACGAAATTGAAACAACATTACATTTATGTATTACCTCTTTCTTATAGTGATCTTTTTTGTTTCTTCTACGTATATTTCTGTTGATTTGGAGATATTGATCTAGTTCAGTCCGTAGAGGTGGGTATAATGGGGTGTTTTTCGCTTTATGAGGTGTGAGTTTGCTCAAAAGAAAATATAAAACAAATAAACACGTTTTTGTATAAAAATAATGAAATGGATATACGTATAGATTTATACATACATCGTATGGAAAGAAGTAGAAGCTCAAAATAGAATCTTTTAGAATGCAATTACTCAGGAATTACACGCAACAGAGACACTACCCGAAAGCATTCATTCATGATTCGTAAGAGCTATCATTAGTAAGTGATGTAAATCACAGATATACAGTAGACTGTAGTATATATAATATAATAATTTCATAGAGGGAAACTGTTAAGATCTCCTCTAAATACGTATACACAATGTTGAACTATTAAGTAAATCGGATCAAAATGTTCACTACCTGAAATAATTAGTCTTTGTTAGACTAATCCCAACTTCTGTCCAATGTTGGCGGAAGTCTATATTCATGACGATGCATTGACTGAAATATCTATCTATAAAGAATTAGCTAAAAGATCTTGGAGTAGCATGCCGAAGCAATACTCCGAGAGAGTTCTTAAAGTGTAGCCGACATATATTCCTAGGAGCTACTTATAATAAAATGGATCGAAGTGGTAGAGCTCTTCGACATTGTGTAGTCGGTGCAGCACTACACCAAGTTTCTGGCCGCTGAACACAGGATTACTGTGTGTTGTAGATGACAATGTGTCATGAGCATAGATAGTGTCTACTCTCCACATATTAGGATTAGTGTGAGTAGCGTTGATAACTAATACATCTATCTCCGCTAGAGAACCCAATATAGCTAATACTACATCTGTACCCCATTCATTTGGATTGCTTATGAGGTCTAAATGATTGTTCAAATCCTCTTCACAGCTATAATGTAACATTTTCATTACATTATAACAGTGTAGAGGGCTGTTTCGAAATTGACGAATCAATTGAAATTTTAAGTGTTCATATATTGCCTCTGAACCAAAAATAATATGTGCTAAGGCTCGGTAAAGACAATTACCATCTCCAGTTACAGGGCATAATTCAAAATTGTGACCAAACAAATGTGATAGACTTGCTTCAAGCGATGCGTAGTAATTTTTTAAAGTGCTATCAACAATAACCATTCCATTATTTCGGATGGATAATATTGGTTGTATTTCCATATCAAGAGTCATTGCTATATGGTTACGCATGAGTAGGGAAAATTGGTTAACAGAACCTGTTAGAGATTCTATCAATTCATGTTGTCGAACTTGAGAGATAGGGAAACTTCCATCTTTTTCAGTATTACCTGGAACCGAGTCTGGCTCAGAATCAGAAAATGCATTCTCGAATGACAAATCCATTGGGGAACAATATCCAGAGTTTTGGTTGGAGGGAGAAATGTTTCCCAGATGATATTGAAATACCTCCTTATAAACTACATTCCTTACCGAAACTCCACCGGAGGCAGAGTAAGTTCCTCCACAAACCATTACTTTCAAGCCTCGAGGATTCTGTACTCTGCTAAGAGCAACATATAATTGTCCATGACTGAATATAGCATCCGGAGTAGGTAAAAATATACCAACTGAATTAAGACTCTGGCCCTGACCTTTGTTAATAGTAATACAAAATGCAGGACGAATTGGGAATTGTTTTCGCCTGAGAACAAACGGGAAGTCTGTCTCAGAAGGTATCATCACTATGCGAGGAATGAACACTCGTTTGCCACGATGTGTGCCAGTTGCAATTTCAGCATCAATAACATGGCTTGACATTTCAATAATTGTTAAGCGAGAGCCATTACACATCCCTTGAGTGGGATCTATACTACGCAAAAGTATTACTGAGGCGTATTTCTTAAGGTAGAGGCGATGCGGAGGTAAGCTAGCAAGCGTAATGGAATTTAAAAACTCAGTTGGATACATGGCAGCCTGATTAGAATCTACAGAATCCGCACTCAATAATACTTTAGCCTCACCGGGTATTTGGTTCATTACAAACTCATTAATTTGATCTGTTGTGTCGTTCTTAGGACACATAATTATGCGGGAAGTGATATAATCACGATTTTGATAATTTTCCTTAATATCAGAGTAGATAGTTGTGGCCAAATCTGCGAAAGTTTCACCACGTACTATAAATTTCTCATTTATATGAACCATATTATCTTCGTTTTGAGGTTCAGTACCATCACCTACTCTTAGCAAAAAGTCTGAGAATTCGCTCACTTCAACAGAATCCTGAGAAGATAATCGCTGAAGACGCATGTTGATCGTTAACTTCATAACTTTAACACAACGCCAAAGTGGTGATCTATTTATACAGGCAGATACAACTTCTGATCTACTTCCGTGCCTAATTACTGGTAGAATTTGACGAAAGTCACCTCCAAATACGATAACCTTTCCACCAAAAGGTTGGTCACACGAACAAAGGTCTCTCAAACTCCGATCTATACACTCAGCAGCAGAGTGGACCATGGGTCGATGGGTCATGGGTCATGGGTCAAATGGGTCACTTAAATTGATGGGTCAGATGGGTCATGGGTCACGGCTCTGTGACCCATGACCCATTTGGAATTTCGATGTTCGTCCAGTTATAGACGAATCAAATTAACCCAGAAACTAAACAGGGTATTTCTTTGGAAATGGAACATAGAAGTCTACCAAAAGTAATTGATTTACATAGGTTAATACATATATTGTAAGTTGCATTGTGTTACATAATGTTTAGATATTAAAAATAGATATTTAAATAGGTCAATGGGTAACACGATGGGTCAAAGCGTTACTCGATGGGTCAATGGGTCACTCGATGGGTCATGGGTCAATGGGTCAATGGGTCATGGGTCACAGATGCGATGGGTCAGATGGGTCATGGGTCACCAATGTTGACCCATGGTCCACTCTGCTCAGCAGCATGCCTATGTATCATTGGGGCTTCATCCCATACTAATAACATGGCAGATTGTATTAGTTTAGCTAAGGCACTCTGTTTAGAAATGTTACACACGGATAACTCATTCACAGGAATTGGAATCTTTAGCCTAGAATGAACAGTCCTCCCGCCTTGCAGCAGGAGAGCTGCTATCCCAGAAGAAGCCATGGCTAGTGCAATCTGACCCTGTGATCGGACTTTAGCTAATATTGTGTTGTAAAGAAAGGTTTTGCCAGTACCTCCGGGTCCATCAATAAAAAATGCTCTCTGGGCAATAATTGGATCATTGATTGCCTCCATTATGCATTCAAATATGTCAGTTTGATCAGAGTTAAGCCCCCGGATATTTTCCTCAGCAACAGTTAATTGTTCAGTGACATTATAATCCATTTCAAATCGAATGATGCTAGGTTGATCATAGGGACTCTTGGCAAGAGACGGAAGTGGCATTCCAGGAAAATCTGATAGTGATTTACCCTGTTGTTCTAGTCGATACTGAATATCTATTAATGCCTTGTTAGTCAAGTGCTCGTTCAATTCGAGATTGGGAGCTAATACTCTAGCTTTAAATAAATAGTCCTCAGACAGGGAGACTTTATGCTTATTCCACAAAGCTAGTGGTTCAGATGGCTCGTTGAACAAAAGAATAGTCACAAACAGCTGGCGTAGCTGTGTTGGTACTTCACTTATGGCAGCTGCTGTCAAGCAGTCATCAGATTCCTGATCATCCTCCAACAGGCCTCGTCTACGGGCTGCTTCCTTAAAGGTATCACACACGGTGCCATCAGGGAGAGTGCGGATATCTTGAAAACTGGTACAGCCCGTGACATGATTGAGAAGCATTCTTAAGAAATAACGGTCACCGTCACCTGGATGAGCTGAATAGACACGGCCTATCACGGTGCCATGCCCTTTGATCCTCTCCTTCCATTCACGATCAGTCTTATCCCATACAAATTTATCGGGAAAATTTGTATAAGTAAGTTCCCTTGCACTCGCAAATTTTTGATTAGCAACAAACCACCCAGTGAGGGTAGTGTGTCTCTGCCTACTAAGGACATCTTCTATAGAAGCACTTTCAGCAAACACTACAGGCTGCTGATCTTCCAGGTGCAAAGCTAGTCTCATCACATGTGGAAAATTTGCGTGGAGATCAAACGCAAAGAGACGATAGCAAGCTTCAGTAGCAGACACGTATCGAGCTTCTAGATAGTTTACAATTTCATTTACGTTCTTAGTCTTACTACTTTCACTACTGTCAGCAGTATGGAACTCTACAATGGCTCTATCATGACCCTTGTACACGTATTTGTATAGATATTTAACTGCACTAACTGTACTGCAAATCTCAACATTAATATGTGCATTGTATTTCAGAAGTAAATAAGGATTGTATGGAACAACCGAGCGATTGTCTAATTCAATACCATTTACTTGTACAGTTCGTTTGTTATCACGACGTTGGTATATAGGATAGCTATCGTTGCCTGTTGTAGTACATTCAGCAAAAGCTTTTGGATATTTTTTCGTGCATTTACCATCGCGCATGCAAGGAGCGTTCCTCCTTATAGAGCCACACGGACTATGCATCATACAACGCTTAACAATATCGTGAAGCCTGGGATTATGGATTGGGTCGGGAATTTCCGCACATACAATTTTGTCATAGTCTGATGGTTCTCTAGGTTTATCGCTCTGACATAGAATCACCAAAATGTGTGCATGGGGGAGGCCCCGTTTTTGGAATTCTATTGTATAAACATGCGCCAACGGTTTACCTAATACATGTTTGTTACAGATATCATTAAGTAATTCTTTCAATTTCATCTTAAATACTCTAACAATTAAATCAGGACGATCGGTCGCTTTTTGGTTTCCTATAAGAGCAGAGGATATCTCCTCCCATTTAGGATTGCATGTAAATGTAATGAATAAGTCTGGCTTACCATATTTCCTGACTATAGACATACTGTCCTGGTATAACTCAAACATTTGTCGGGGACTACCTGTGAAGGAAGAAGGCAATATCACTTTACGTCCCAAATCTCTAGGATTAGAATCGCCTGCAGAAATAGCATCAGCTAGGCCACTGTATAGATCTACTCTAATCTTTTGCTGATTGCACTTAATATAGTTTAGTCGCTGTTGCTCCACTTTAGCAAACATATCCACCAAGTACTGATGAAAGAGTCTGCCAAACATGTGTAGATAGCTCAAGTCACTTCTCACCATCAGACGGGAAGAGTAATACTCCAATGCAGTCACATCTCCTTTCCCTCTGCTGTGAGGGATTTTCAGATGCCAGCCATTATCTCCTGAGGGGAACAAAAGTACATAATGCAAAGAATCATAAGCGCAATTACACTCGGTTATACGCTGTAAACCCCCTGTACGTGCATGTAGCACTATGTCTCTGCTGGCTACGCCTTCTGAATACCCGTCTCCGGGCATGATAACGGCTACCTCGGGGGCAGCAGGGGCGTTATAGCGTCTGGGATCAGGGACACCATCAGCCCGGATAATCATCCTAACGTCAGTTCCTCCTTGCGCTCTCATTAGCTCTATTCCGTGTCTGAAGTACTGCACATAAGGATTGACCTCGTGCATTAGCGCCTGTAGCGCTTTCAGTTCTGGCAGAGATGCCTCTCCCAGATGCCGCTGCCGGTTTTCTATCTCGCCCTCAGCTGTGCCATCATGGATGTATATCTGGGCAAAGGAGGGAGCCTCTCCCTCTCTGGGTGTCAGCTGTCCGATATAATGGTGTACAACTCCCTGGATACGGAAGGTGTATACTCCACGTCTCGCGCTAGCAAGTTCCTTATCGAGGTTTACTCCCAGCGAAGCAAAGGCTAGAGCTGAGTTGTAGGCTCGAATTTTATCTCTGAACTCTCGTCCTCGTTTGTCAGAAGTAGTCAGCAGATGCAGTAGCATCTCAGGAGGTGAGACTAAAGGGGGTAGAACCACCTTCCCCTGTCCACAACAGAGGGGGAATTTGTTGCATTTCTTAGTGCTAGTGGTAAGCTTTTCGCTCTCCCAAAACTTCGCGCCACAAAGTGGACAAATAAATTCCATTGCACCAAAATAATTTTCGTTGATTAAATTATCGTTAAATTCAGATGCAGGAACGGAACGTGCGATATTATGATAACTATCATTACTATTACCTTTGGTCCTTAAGGACTGGTACTTTCTTTGATAGTCTAGACGGGAAATTCGTCTTTCATTACTCTCGTCCTCGAAATGAGCTTTATTATGATCTCGCTGGCGCTTGCGGCGGATAATTAGTTCTTCGCTGCTCTCACTTAAATAGTAAGCTTTCTGATATTCTAGCTGGCGTTCAAGACGGGTAGCTCGATCATCTGCACTCTGATTGTCAAAGTGGGATAATTGGTATTCTAGTTGTTGACCGAGACGGGTAGCTCGTTCTTCATTACTCTGTTTGTCACGGTAAGATAATTGGAATTCTTGTTGTTGACCGAGACGGGTAGCTCGTTCTTCACCACTTTGATTGTCACGGTAAGATAATTGGAATTCTTGTTGTTGACCGAGACGGATAGCTCGTTCTTCTACACTCTGATTGTCACGGTAAGATAATTGGAATTCTTGTTGTTGACCGAGACGGATAGCTCGTTCTTCATCACTCTGTTTGTCACGGTAAGATAATTGGAATTCTTGTTGTTGACCCAGACGGGTAGCTCGTTCTTCACCACTTTGTTTTACATAATATGCCAGTTGATACTTTTTTTGCTTCTCAAGCCTGGCTTGTTTAGCTTCTATTGTTTCATTAATTCTCAAAATTTCCATTCTCAATGCATCGTTTTTAGTAAAACGTGATTTGCATTGAGGACCGCGTTTTATCATTCGGGGCATTATGAAGCTTGTTCAAGTTTTTGATAGAGTTTTTTGATAGAGTTTGATAGAGTTGGACTATTTATACGATTAATAATAGTAAAGTGTAGGGTAATATTCATTGGTCAAATGTATTGACCCAGAATTATTTGTGTTTATTTTTTCAGCCAATTAAATTGCAGTCTCAGTTAGGCTCTCTATAATGCATACTTAACAGCTGATAGTTTTGTCACCTTTTGAGAGGGAAGATATTAATATTTTTCTTAGATATTAGAACTTGTTCCTAGAAACATTATTTCCCACCCTCCTGCCAAATTTCAAGTCCGTAGCTCTTACCAGTTCCTCAATCAATTCTGAACAAACAAACAAACAAACAAACAAAAAAAAAAACAAATCATTGTGATTTAATATATAAGATATATTGTACGCAAAATGCGTACAATATTAACTAACGAGTTTCTTCTTAGTAGAATGTGGTATAAATAGAAAGTACAAATGGTTTAAATCTCTCATGGGTGGATATAATGAATTCGAATGCTAACGAATGCCTGCTGTAGTATAATGTGCTATATATTGTACGCAAAAAGCGTACAATATTAACTAACGAGTTTCTTCATAGTAGAATGTGGTATAAATAGAAAGTACAAATGGTTTAAATCTCTCATGGGTGGATATAAAGAATTCGAATGCTAACGAATGCCTGCTGTAGTATAATGTGCTATATATTGTACGCAAAAAGCGTACAATATTATACTAACGAGTTTCTTCTTTTGTAGAATGTGCTATAAATAGAAAGGACAAATGGTATCAATATTTCATGTGTGGATATAATGAATTCGAATGCTAACGAAGGTCTGCTGTAGCATAATGTTCTATATATTGTACGCAAAATGCGTACAATATTAACTAACGAGTTTCTTCTGAGTAGAATGTGGTATAAATAGAAAGTACAAATGGTTTAAATCCCTCATGGGTGGATATAATGAATTCGAATGCTAACGAATGCCTGCTGTAGTATAATGTGCTATATATTGTACGCAAAATGCGTACAATATTATACTAACAGGTTTCTTCTTTAGTAGAATGTGGTATAAATAGAAAGGACAAATGGTATCAATAGTTCATGGGTGGATATAATGAATTCGAATGCTAACGAAGGTCTGCTGTAGTATAATGTGCTATATATTGTACGCAAAAAGCGTACAATGTTATACTAACAGGTTTCTTCTTTAGTAGAATGTGGTATAAATAGAAAGGACAAATGGTTTCAATATCTCATGTGTGGATATAATGAATTCGAATGCTAACAAATGTCTGCTGTAGTATAATGTGCTATATATTGTACGCAAAAAGCGTACAATATTAAACTAACAGGTTTCTTCTTTAGTAGAATGTGCAATAAATAGAAAGTACAAATGGTTTAAATCTCTCATGGGTGGATATAATGAATTCGAATGCTAACAAATGTCTGCTGTAGTATAATGTGCTATATATTGTACGCAAAAAGCGTACAATATTAAACTAACAGGTTTCTTCTTTAGTAGAATGTGCAATAAATAGAAAGTACAAATGGTTTAAATCTCTCATGGGTGGATATAATGAATTCGAATGCTAACAAATGTCTGCTGTAGTATAATGTACTATATATTGTACGCAAAATGCGTACAATATTATACTAACAGGTTTCTTCTTTAGTAGAATGTGGTATAAATAGAAAGTACAAATGGTATCAATATTTCATGGGTGGATATAATGAATTCGAATGCTATCGAATGTCTTCTGTAGTATTATGTGCTATATATTGTACGCAAAATGCGTACAATATTAACTAACGAGTTTCTTCCTTAGTAGAATGTGCAATAAATAGAAAGGACAAATGGTATCAATATCTTATGTGTGGATATAATGAATTCGAATGCTAACGAAGGTCTGCTGTAGTATAATGTGCTATATATTGTATGCAAAAAGCGTACAATATTAACTAACGAGTTTCTTCTTTAGTAGAATGTGCTATAAATAGAAAGTACAAATGATTTCAATATCTTATGTGTGGATATAATGAATTCGAATGCTAACGAAGGTCTACTGTAGTATAATGTGCTATATATTGTACGCAAAAAGCGTACAATATTATAATAACAGGTTTCTTCTTTAGTAGAATGTGCAATAAATAGAAAGGACAAATGGTATCAATATTTCATGGGTGGATATAAGGAATTCGAATGCTAACAAATGTCTGCTGTAGCATAATGTGCTATATATTGTACGCAAAAAGCGTACAATATTAACTAACGAGTTTCTTCTTTAGTAGAATGTGGTATAAATAGAAAGGACAAATGGTTTAAATCTCTCATGGGTGGATATAATGAATTCGAATGCTAACGAATGCCTGCTGTAGTATAATGTTTTATATATTGTACGCAAAAAGCGTACAATATTAAACTAACAGGTTTCTTCTTTAGTAGAATGTGCAATAAATAGAAAGTACAAATGGTTTAAATCTCTCATGGGTGGATATAATGAATTCGAATGCTAACAAATGTCTGCTGTAGTATAATGTGCTATATATTGTACGCAAAAAGCGTACAATATTAAACTAACAGGTTTCTTCTTTAGTAGAATGTGCAATAAATAGAAAGTACAAATGGTTTAAATCTCTCATGGGTGGATATAATGAATTCGAATGCTAACAAATGTCTGCTGTAGTATAATGTACTATATATTGTACGCAAAATGCGTACAATATTATACTAACAGGTTTCTTCTTTAGTAGAATGTGGTATAAATAGAAAGTACAAATGGTATCAATATTTCATGGGTGGATATAATGAATTCGAATGCTATCGAATGTCTTCTGTAGTATTATGTGCTATATATTGTACGCAAAATGCGTACAATATTAACTAACGAGTTTCTTCCTTAGTAGAATGTGCAATAAATAGAAAGGACAAATGGTATCAATATCTTATGTGTGGATATAATGAATTCGAATGCTAACGAAGGTCTGCTGTAGTATAATGTGCTATATATTGTATGCAAAAAGCGTACAATATTAACTAACGAGTTTCTTCTTTAGTAGAATGTGCTATAAATAGAAAGTACAAATGATTTCAATATCTTATGTGTGGATATAATGAATTCGAATGCTAACGAAGGTCTACTGTAGTATAATGTGCTATATATTGTACGCAAAAAGCGTACAATATTATAATAACAGGTTTCTTCTTTAGTAGAATGTGCAATAAATAGAAAGGACAAATGGTATCAATATTTCATGGGTGGATATAAGGAATTCGAATGCTAACAAATGTCTGCTGTAGCATAATGTGCTATATATTGTACGCAAAAAGCGTACAATATTAACTAACGAGTTTCTTCTTTAGTAGAATGTGGTATAAATAGAAAGGACAAATGGTTTAAATCTCTCATGGGTGGATATAATGAATTCGAATGCTAACGAATGCCTGCTGTAGTATAATGTTTTATATATTGTACGCAAAAAGCGTACAATATTATACTAACGAGTTTCTTCTTTTGTAGAATGTGCTATAAATAGAAAGGACAAATGGTATCAATATTTCATGTGTGGATATAATGAATTCGAATGCTAACGAAGGTCTGCTGTAGCATAATGTTCTATATATTGTACGCAAAATGCGTACAATATTAACTAACGAGTTTCTTCTTAGTAGAATGTGGTATAAATAGAAAGTACAAATGGTTTAAATCCCTCATGGGTGGATATAATGAATTCGAATGCTAACGAATGCCTGCTGTAGTATAATGTGCTATATATTGTACGCAAAATGCGTACAATATTATACTAACAGGTTTCTTCTTTAGTAGAATGTGGTATAAATAGAAAGGACAAATGGTATCAATATTTCATGGGTGGATATAATGAATTCGAATGCTAACGAAGGTCTGCTGTAGTATAATGTGCTATATATTGTACGCAAAAAGCGTACAATGTTATACTAACAGGTTTCTTCTTTAGTAGAATGTGGTATAAATAGAAAGTACAAATGGTATCAATATTTCATGGGTGGATATAATGAATTCGAATGCTAACGAATGTCTGCTGTAGTATAATGTGCTATATATTGTACGCAAAAAGCGTACAATATTAAACTAACAGGTTTCTTCTTTAGTAGAATGTGCAATAAATAGAAAGTACAAATGGTTTAAATCTCTCATGGGTGGATATAATGAATTCGAATGCTAACAAATGTCTGCTTTAGTATAATGTACTATATATTGTACGCAAAATGCGTACAATATTATACTAACAGGTTACTTCTTTAGTAGAATGTGGTATAAATAGAAAGTACAAATGGTATCAATATTTCATGGGTGGATATAATGAATTCGAATGCTAACAAATGTCTGCTTTAGTATAATGTACTATATATTGTACGCAAAATGCGTACAATATTAACTAACGAGTTTCTTCCTTAGTAGAATGTGCAATAAATAGAAAGGACAAATGGTATCAATATCTTATGTGTGGATATAATGAATTCGAATGCTAACAAATGTCTGCTGTAGTATTATGTGCTATATATTGTACGCAAAATGCGTACAATATTAACTAACGAGTTTCTTCTTAGTAGAATGTGGTATAAATAGAAAGTACAAATGGTTTAAATCTCTCATGGGTGGATATAATGAATTCGAATGCTAACGAATGCCTGCTGTAGTATAATGTGCTATATATTGTACGCAAAAAGCGTACAATATTAACTAACGAGTTTCTTCTTAGTAGAATGTGGTATAAATAGAAAGTACAAATGGTTTAAATCTCTCATGGGTGGATATAAAGAATTCGAATGCTAACGAATGCCTGCTGTAGTATAATGTGCTATATATTGTACGCAAAAAGCGTACAATATTATACTAACGAGTTTCTTCTTTTGTAGAATGTGCTATAAATAGAAAGTACAAATGGTTCAAATCTCTCATGGGTGGATATAATGAATTCGAATGCTAACGAATGACTGCTGTAGTATAATGTGCTATATATTGTACGCAAAAAGCGTACAATATTATACTAAAGAGTTTCTTCTTTTGTAGAATGTGCTATATATAGAAAGGACAAATGGTTTCAATATCTTATGTGTGGATATAATGAATTCGAATGCTAACAAATGTCTACTGTAGTATAATGTGCTATATATTGTACGCAAAATGCGTACAATATTATACTAACAGGTTTCTTCTTTAGTAAAATGTGCAATATATAGAAAGGACAAATGGTTTCAATATCTCATGTGTGGATATAATGAATTCGAATGCTAACAAATGTCTGCTGTAGTATAATGTGCTATATATTGTACGCAAAAAGCGTACAATATTAAACTAACAGGTTTCTTCTTTAGTAGAATGTGCAATAATAGAAAGTACAAATGGTTTAAATCTCTCATGGGTGGATATAATGAATTCGAATGCTAACAAATGTCTGCTTTAGTATAATGTACTATATATTGTACGCAAAATGCGTACAATATTATACTAACAGGTTTCTTCTTTAGTAGAATGTGGTATAAATAGAAAGTACAAATGGTATCAATATTTCATGGGTGGATATAATGAATTCGAATGCTAACGAATGTCTTCTGTAGTATTATGTGCTATATATTGTACGCAAAATGCGTACAATATTAACTAACGAGTTTCTTCCTTAGTAGAATGTGCAATAAATAGAAAGGACAAATGGTATCAATATCTTATGTGTGGATATAATGAATTCGAATGCTAACAAATGTCTGCTGTAGTATTATGTGCTATATATTGTACGCAAAATTCGTACAATATTAACTAACGAGTTTCTTCTTAGTAGAATGTGGTATAAATAGAAAGTACAAATGGTTTAAATCTCTCATGGGTGGATATAATGAATTCGAATGCTAACGAATGCCTGCTGTAGTATAATGTGCTATATATTGTACGCAAAAAGCGTACAATATTAACTAACGAGTTTCTTCTTAGTAGAATGTGGTATAAATAGAAAGTACAAATGGTTTAAATCTCTCATGGGTGGATATAAAGAATTCGAATGCTAACGAATGCCTGCTGTAGTATAATGTGCTATATATTGTACGCAAAAAGCGTACAATATTATACTAACGAGTTTCTTCTTTTGTAGAATGTGCTATAAATAGAAAGGACAAATGGTATCAATATTTCATGTGTGGATATAATGAATTCGAATGCTAACGAAGGTCTGCTGTAGCATAATGTTCTATATATTGTACGCAAAATGCGTACAATATTAACTAACGAGTTTCTTCTTAGTAGAATGTGGTATAAATAGAAAGTACAAATGGTTTAAATCCCTCATGGGTGGATATAATGAATTCGAATGCTAACGAATGCCTGCTGTAGTATAATGTGCTATATATTGTACGCAAAATGCGTACAATATTATACTAACAGGTTTCTTCTTTAGTAGAATGTGGTATAAATAGAAAGGACAAATGGTATCAATAAATCATGGGTGGATATAATGAATTCGAATGCTAACGAAGGTCTGCTGTAGTATAATGTGCTATATATTGTACGCAAAAAGCGTACAATGTTATACTAACAGGTTTCTTCTTTAGTAGAATGTGGTATAAATAGAAAGGACAAATGGTTTCAATATCTCATGTGTGGATATAATGAATTCGAATGCTAACAAATGTCTGCTGTAGTATAATGTGCTATATATTGTACGCAAAAAGCGTACAATATTAAACTAACAGGTTTCTTCTTTAGTAGAATGTGCAATAAATAGAAAGTACAAATGGTTTAAATCTCTCATGGGTGGATATAATGAATTCGAATGCTAACAAATGTCTGCTGTAGTATAATGTGCTATATATTGTACGCAAAAAGCGTACAATATTAAACTAACAGGTTTCTTCTTTAGTAGAATGTGCAATAAATAGAAAGTACAAATGGTTTAAATCTCTCATGGGTGGATATAATGAATTCGAATGCTAACAAATGTCTGCTGTAGTATAATGTACTATATATTGTACGCAAAATGCGTACAATATTATACTAACAGGTTTCTTCTTTAGTAGAATGTGGTATAAATAGAAAGTACAAATGGTATCAATATTTCATGGGTGGATATAATGAATTCGAATGCTATCGAATGTCTTCTGTAGTATTATGTGCTATATATTGTACGCAAAATGCGTACAATATTAACTAACGAGTTTCTTCCTTAGTAGAATGTGCAATAAATAGAAAGGACAAATGGTATCAATATCTTATGTGTGGATATAATGAATTCGAATGCTAACGAAGGTCTGCTGTAGTATAATGTGCTATATATTGTATGCAAAAAGCGTACAATATTAACTAACGAGTTTCTTCTTTAGTAGAATGTGCTATAAATAGAAAGTACAAATGATTTCAATATCTTATGTGTGGATATAATGAATTCGAATGCTAACGAAGGTCTACTGTAGTATAATGTGCTATATATTGTACGCAAAAAGCGTACAATATTATAATAACAGGTTTCTTCTTTAGTAGAATGTGCAATAAATAGAAAGGACAAATGGTATCAATATTTCATGGGTGGATATAAGGAATTCGAATGCTAACAAATGTCTGCTGTAGCATAATGTGCTATATATTGTACGCAAAAAGCGTACAATATTAACTAACGAGTTTCTTCTTTAGTAGAATGTGGTATAAATAGAAAGGACAAATGGTTTAAATCTCTCATGGGTGGATATAATGAATTCGAATGCTAACGAATGCCTGCTGTAGTATAATGTTTTATATATTGTACGCAAAAAGCGTACAATATTATACTAACGAGTTTCTTCTTTTGTAGAATGTGCTATAAATAGAAAGGACAAATGGTATCAATATTTCATGTGTGGATATAATGAATTCGAATGCTAACGAAGGTCTGCTGTAGCATAATGTTCTATATATTGTACGCAAAATGCGTACAATATTAACTAACGAGTTTCTTCTTAGTAGAATGTGGTATAAATAGAAAGTACAAATGGTTTAAATCCCTCATGGGTGGATATAATGAATTCGAATGCTAACGAATGCCTGCTGTAGTATAATGTGCTATATATTGTACGCAAAATGCGTACAATATTATACTAACAGGTTTCTTCTTTAGTAGAATGTGGTATAAATAGAAAGGACAAATGGTATCAATATTTCATGGGTGGATATAATGAATTCGAATGCTAACGAAGGTCTGCTGTAGTATAATGTGCTATATATTGTACGCAAAAAGCGTACAATGTTATACTAACAGGTTTCTTCTTTAGTAGAATGTGGTATAAATAGAAAGTACAAATGGTATCAATATTTCATGGGTGGATATAATGAATTCGAATGCTAACGAATGTCTGCTGTAGTATAATGTGCTATATATTGTACGCAAAAAGCGTACAATATTAAACTAACAGGTTTCTTCTTTAGTAGAATGTGCAATAAATAGAAAGTACAAATGGTTTAAATCTCTCATGGGTGGATATAATGAATTCGAATGCTAACAAATGTCTGCTTTAGTATAATGTACTATATATTGTACGCAAAATGCGTACAATATTATACTAACAGGTTTCTTCTTTAGTAGAATGTGGTATAAATAGAAAGTACAAATGGTATCAATATTTCATGGGTGGATATAATGAATTCGAATGCTAACAAATGTCTGCTTTAGTATAATGTACTATATATTGTACGCAAAATGCGTACAATATTAACTAACGAGTTTCTTCCTTAGTAGAATGTGCAATAAATAGAAAGGACAAATGGTATCAATATCTTATGTGTGGATATAATGAATTCGAATGCTAACAAATGTCTGCTGTAGTATTATGTGCTATATATTGTACGCAAAATGCGTACAATATTAACTAACGAGTTTCTTCTTAGTAGAATGTGGTATAAATAGAAAGTACAAATGGTTTAAATCTCTCATGGGTGGATATAATGAATTCGAATGCTAACGAATGCCTGCTGTAGTATAATGTGCTATATATTGTACGCAAAAAGCGTACAATATTAACTAACGAGTTTCTTCTTAGTAGAATGTGGTATAAATAGAAAGTACAAATGGTTTAAATCTCTCATGGGTGGATATAAAGAATTCGAATGCTAACGAATGCCTGCTGTAGTATAATGTGCTATATATTGTACGCAAAAAGCGTACAATATTATACTAACGAGTTTCTTCTTTTGTAGAATGTGCTATAAATAGAAAGTACAAATGGTTCAAATCTCTCATGGGTGGATATAATGAATTCGAATGCTAACGAATGACTGCTGTAGTATAATGTGCTATATATTGTACGCAAAAAGCGTACAATATTATACTAAAGAGTTTCTTCTTTTGTAGAATGTGCTATATATAGAAAGGACAAATGGTTTCAATATCTTATGTGTGGATATAATGAATTCGAATGCTAACAAATGTCTACTGTAGTATAATGTGCTATAATTCTTTCACTCTCCTTCGTTCCCAGCAAATTTTTTACAATCAAAAAAATAGATTCTAAGAATGATAATTAGGTTGATTTGGAAGGTGAATCTTTGACAATAAACCATCCTGGTCGCTTTGAAAAGAGATATACTTTTCACCAGACATCCAACACATCACATAGGATAGCCATACTTTACAATATATTCCATCAAAGACAATAAAAAAGAAGAATTCTTTCACTCTCCTTCGTTCCCAGCAAATTTTTTACCATCAAAAAAATAGATTTTAAGAATGATAATTAGGTTGATTTGGAAGGTGAATCTTTGACAATAAACCATCCTGGTCGCTTTGAAAAGAGATATACTTTTCACCAGACATCCAACACATCACATAGGATAGCCATACTTTACAATATATTCCATCAAAGACAATAAAAAAGAAGAATTCTTTCACTCTCCTTCGTTCCTAGCAAATTTTTTACCATCAAAAAAATAGATTTTAAGAATGATAATTAGGTTGATTTGGAAGGTGAATCTTTGACAATAAACCATCCTGATCGCTTTGAAAAGAGATATACTTTTGTCCAGACATCCAAAACATCACATAGGATAGCCATACTTTACAATATATTCCATCAAAGACAATAAAAAAGAAGAATTCTTTCACTCTCCTTCGTTCCCAGCAAATTTTTTTCCATCAAAAAAATAGATTTTAAGAATGATAATTAGGTTGATTTGGAAGGTGAATCTTTGACAATAAACCATCTTGGTCGCTTTGAAAAGAGATATACCTTTCACCAGACATCCAACACATCACATAGGATAGCCATACTCTACAATATATTCCATCAAAGACAAAAAAAAAAAAGAATTCTTTCACTCTCCTTCGTTCCCAGCAAATTTTTTACCATCAAAAAAATAGATTTTAAGAATGATAATTAGGTTGATTTGGAAGGTGAATCTTTGACAATAAACCATCCTGGTCGCTTTGAAAAGAGATATACTTTTCACCAGACATCCAACACATCACATAGGATAGCCATACTTTACAATATATTCCATCAAAGACAATAAAAAAGAAGAATTCTTTCACTCTCCTTCGTTCCCAGCAAATTTTTTACCATCAAAAAAATAGATTTTAAGAATGATAATTAGGTTGATTTGGAAGGTGAATCTTTGACAATAAACCATCCTGGTCGCTTTGAAAAGAGATAAACTTTTCACCAGACATCCAACACATCACATAGGATAGCCATACTTTACAATATATTCCATCAAAGACAATAAAAAAGACGAATTCTTTCACTCTCCTTCGTTCCCAGCAAATTTTTTACCATCAAAAAAATAGATTTTATACTGTTAATTAGGTTGATTTGGAAGGTGAATCTTTGACAATAAACCATCCTGGTCGCTTTGAAAAGAGATATACTTTTCACCAGACATCCAACACATCACATAGGATAGCCATACTTTACAATATATTCCATCAAAGACAATAAAAAAGACGAATTCTTTCACTCTCCTTCGTTCCCAGCAAATTTTTTACCATCAAAAAAATAGATTTTAAGAATGATAATTAGGTTGATTTGGAAGGTGAATCTTTGACAATAAACCATCCTGGTCGCTTTGAAAAGAGATATACTTTTCACCAGACATCCAACACATCACATAGGATAGCCATACTTTACAATATATTCCATCAAAGACAATAAAAAAGAAGAATTCTTTCACTCTCCTTCGTTCCCAGCAAATTTTTTACCATCAAAAAAATAGATTTTAAGAATGATAATTAGGTTGATTTGGAAGGTGAATCTTTGACAATAAACCATCCTGGTCGCTTTGAAAAGAGATATACTTTTCACCAGACATCCAACACATCACATAGGATAGCCATACTTTACAATATATTCCATCAAAGACAAAAAAAAAAAAGATATTGTAAGCAAAATGCGTACAATATTAACTAAAGAGTTTCTTCTTTAGAAGAATGTGCTATAAATAGAAAGTACAAATGGTTTAAATCTCTCATGGGTGGATATAATGAATTCGAATGCTAACGAATGTCTACTGTAGTATAATGTGCTATATATTGTACGCAAAATGCGTACAATATTATACTAACGAGTTTCTTCTTTTGTAGAATGTGCAATAAATAGAAAAGACAAATGGTTTAAATCTCTCATGGGTGGATATAATGAATTCGAATGCTAACGAATGTCTACTGTAGTATAATGTGCTATATATTGTACGCAAAATGCGTACAATATTATACTAACGAGTTTCTTCTTTTGTAGAATGTGCAATAAATAGAAAAGACAAATGGTATCAATCTCTCATGGGTGGATATAAGGAATTCGAATGCTAACGAATGAAGGCTGTAGTATAATGTGCTATATATTGTACGCAAAAAGCGTACAATATTATACTAACAGGTTTCTTCTTTAGTAGAATGTGGTATAAATAGAAAGTACAAATGGTATCAATATTTCATGGGTGGATATAAGGAATTCGAATGCTAACAAATGTCTGCTGTAGAATAATGTGCTATATATTGTACGCAAAATGCGTACAATATTATACTAACGAGTTTCTTCTTTAGTAGAATGTGGTATAAATAGAAAGTACAAATGGTTCAAATCTCTCATGGGTGGATATAATGAATTCGAATGCTAACGAATGACTGCTGTAGTATAATGTACTATATATTGTACGCAAAAAGCGTACAATATTATATAACAGGTTTCTTCTTTAGTAGAATGTGCTATATATAGAAAGGTTAAATGGTATCAATCTCTCATGGGTGGATATAATGAATTCGAATGCTAACGAATGACTGCTGTAGTATAATGTACTATATAATGTAAGCAAAAAGCGTACAATATTTTACTAACAGGTTTCTTCTTTAGTAGAATGTGCAATAAATAGAAAGGTTAAATGGTATCAATCTCTCATGGGTGGATATAATGAATTCGAATGCTAACGAATGAAGGCTGTAGTATAATGTGCTATATATTGTACGCAAAAAGCGTACAATATTATACTAACAGGTTTCTTCTTTAGTAGAATGTGGTATAAATAGAAAGTACAAATGGTATCAATATTTCATGGGTGGATATAAGGAATTCGAATGCTAACAAATGTCTGCTGTAGTATAATGTGCTATATATTGTACGCAAAATGCGTACAATATTATACTAACGAGTTTCTTCTTTAGTAGAATGTGGTATAAATAGAAAGTACAAATGGTTCAAATCTCTCATGGGTGGATATAATGAATTCGAATGCTAACGAATGTCTACTGTAGTATAATGTGCTATATATTGTACGCAAAATGCGTACAATATTATACTAACGAGTTTCTTCTTTTGTAGAATGTGCAATAAATAGAAAAGACAAATGGTATCAATCTCTCATGGGTGGATATAAGGAATTCGAATGCTAACGAATGAAGGCTGTAGTATAATGTGCTATATATTGTACGCAAAAAGCGTACAATATTATACTAACAGGTTTCTTCTTTAGTAGAATGTGGTATAAATAGAAAGTACAAATGGTATCAATATTTCATGGGTGGATATAAGGAATTCGAATGCTAACAAATGTCTGCTGTAGTATAATGTGCTATATATTGTACGCAAAATGCGTACAATATTATACTAACGAGTTTCTTCTTTAGTAGAATGTGGTATAAATAGAAAGTACAAATGGTTCAAATCTCTCATGGGTGGATATAATGAATTCGAATGCTAACGAATGTCTACTGTAGTATAATGTGCTATATATTGTACGCAAAATGCGTACAATATTATACTAACGAGTTTCTTCTTTTGTAGAATGTGCAATAAATAGAAAAGACAAATGGTATCAATCTCTCATGGGTGGATATAAGGAATTCGAATGCTAACGAATGAAGGCTGTAGTATAATGTGCTATATATTGTACGCAAAATGCGTACAATATTATACTAACAGGTTTCTTCTTTAGTAGAATGTGCTATATATAGAAAGGTAAAATGGTATCAATCTCTCATGGGTGGATATAATGAATTCGAATGCTAACGAATGAAGGCTGTAGTATAATGTGCTATATAATGTAAGCAAAAAGCGTACAATATTTTACTAACAGGTTTCTTCTTTAGTAGAATGTGCTATATATAGAAAGGTTAAATGGTATCAATCTCTCATGGGTGGATATAATGAATTCGAATGCTAACGAATGACTGCTGTAGTATAATGTACTATATAATGTAAGCAAAAAGCGTACAATATTTTACTAACAGGTTTCTTCTTTAGTAGAATGTGCAATAAATAGAAAGGTTAAATGGTATCAATCTCTCATGGGTGGATATAATGAATTCGAATGCTAACGAATGAAGGCTGTAGTATAATGTGCTATATATTGTACGCAAAAAGCGTACAATATTATACTAACAGGTTTCTTCTTTAGTAGAATGTGGTATAAATAGAAAGTACAAATGGTATCAATATTTCATGGGTGGATATAAGGAATTCGAATGCTAACAAATGTCTGCTGTAGTATAATGTGCTATATATTGTACGCAAAATGCGTACAATATTATACTAACGAGTTTCTTCTTTAGTAGAATGTGGTATAAATAGAAAGTACAAATGGTTCAAATCTCTCATGGGTGGATATAATGAATTCGAATGCTAACGAATGTCTACTGTAGTATAATGTGCTATATATTGTACGCAAAATGCGTACAATATTATACTAACGAGTTTCTTCTTTTGTAGAATGTGCAATAAATAGAAAAGACAAATGGTATCAATCTCTCATGGGTGGATATAAGGAATTCGAATGCTAACGAATGAAGGCTGTAGTATAATGTGCTATATATTGTACGCAAAATGCGTACAATATTATACTAACAGGTTTCTTCTTTAGTAGAATGTGCTATATATAGAAAGGTTAAATGGTATCAATCTCTCATGGGTGGATATAATGAATTCGAATGCTAACGAATGAAGGCTGTAGTATAATGTGCTATATATTGTACGCAAAAAGCGTACAATATTATACTAACAGGTTTCTTCTTTAGTAGAATGTGGTATAAATAGAAAGTACAAATGGTATCAATATTTCATGGGTGGATATAAGGAATTCGAATGCTAACAAATGTCTGCTGTAGTATAATGTGCTATATATTGTACGCAAAATGCGTACAATATTATACTAACGAGTTTCTTCTTTAGTAGAATGTGGTATAAATAGAAAGTACAAATGGTTCAAATCTCTCATGGGTGGATATAATGAATTCGAATGCTAACGAATGTCTACTGTAGTATAATGTGCTATATATTGTACGCAAAATGCGTACAATATTATACTAACGAGTTTCTTCTTTAGTAGAATGTGGTATAAATAGAAAGTACAAATGGTTCAAATCTCTCATGGGTGGATATAAGGAATTCGAATGCTAACGAATGTCTACTGTAGTATAATGTGCTATATATTGTACGCAAAATGCGTACAATATTATACTAACAGGTTTCTTCTTTAGTAGAATGTGCTATATATAGAAAGGTTAAATGGTATCAATCTCTCATGGGTGGATATAATGAATTCGAATGCTAACGAATGAAGGCTGTAGTATAATGTGCTATATATTGTACGCAAAAAGCGTACAATATTATACTAACAGGTTTCTTCTTTAGTAGAATGTGGTATAAATAGAAAGTACAAATGGTATCAATATTTCATGGGTGGATATAAGGAATTCGAATGCTAACAAATGTCTGCTGTAGTATAATGTGCTATATATTGTACGCAAAATGCGTACAATATTATACTAACGAGTTTCTTCTTTAGTAGAATGTGGTATAAATAGAAAGTACAAATGGTTCAAATCTCTCATGGGTGGATATAATGAATTCGAATGCTAACGAATGACTGCTGTAGTATAATGTACTATATATTGTACGCAAAAAGCGTACAATATTATACTAACAGGTTTCTTCTTTAGTAGAATGTGCTATATATAGAAAGGTTAAATGGTATCAATCTCTCATGGGTGGATATAATGAATTCGAATGCAAACGAATGAAGGCTGTAGTATAATGTGCTATATATTGTACGCAAAATGCGTACAATATTATACTAACAGGTTTCTTCTTTAGTAGAATGTGCTATATATAGAAAGGTTAAATGGTATCAATCTCTCATGGGTGGATATAATGAATTCGAATGCTAACGAATGAAGGCTGTAGTATAATGTGCTATATATTGTACGCAAAAAGCGTATAATATTATACTAACAAGTTTCTTCTTTAGTTGAATGTGGTATAAATAGAAAGTACAAATGGTATCAATATTTCATGGGTGGATATAAGGAATTCGAATGCTAACAAATGTCTGCTGTAGTATAATGTGCTATATATTGTACGCAAAATGCGTACAATATTATACTAACGAGTTTCTTCTTTAGTAGAATGTGGTATAAATAGAAAGTACAAATGGTTCAAATCTCTCATGGGTGGATATAATGAATTCGAATGCTAACGAATGACTGCTGTAGTATAATGTACTATATATTGTACGCAAAAAGCGTACAATATTATACTAACAGGTTTCTTCTTTAGTAGAATGTGCTATATATAGAAAGGTTAAATGGTATCAATCTCTCATGGGTGGATATAATGAATTCGAATGCTAACGAATGACTGCTGTAGTATAATGTACTATATAATGTAAGCAAAAAGCGTACAATATTTTACTAACAGGTTTCTTCTTTAGTAGAATGTGCAATAAATAGAAAGGTTAAATGGTATCAATCTCTCATGGGTGGATATAATGAATTCGAATGCTAACGAATGAAGGCTGTAGTATAATGTGCTATATATTGTACGCAAAAAGCGTACAATATTATACTAACAGGTTTCTTCTTTAGTAGAATGTGGTATAAATAGAAAGTACAAATGGTATCAATATTTCATGGGTGGATATAAGGAATTCGAATGCTAACAAATGTCTGCTGTAGTATAATGTGCTATATATTGTACGCAAAATGCGTACAATATTATACTAACGAGTTTCTTCTTTAGTAGAATGTGGTATAAATAGAAAGTACAAATGGTTCAAATCTCTCATGGGTGGATATAATGAATTCGAATGCTAACGAATGTCTACTGTAGTATAATGTGCTATATATTGTACGCAAAATGCGTACAATATTATACTAACGAGTTTCTTCTTTTGTAGAATGTGCAATAAATAGAAAAGACAAATGGTATCAATCTCTCATGGGTGGATATAAGGAATTCGAATGCTAACGAATGAAGGCTGTAGTATAATGTGCTATATATTGTACGCAAAAAGCGTACAATATTATACTAACAGGTTTCTTCTTTAGTAGAATGTGGTATAAATAGAAAGTACAAATGGTATCAATATTTCATGGGTGGATATAAGGAATTCGAATGCTAACAAATGTCTGCTGTAGTATAATGTGCTATATATTGTAAGCAAAATGCGTACAATATTATAAAACGAGTTTCTTCTTTAGTAGAATGTGGTATAAATAGAAAGTACAAATGGTTCAAATCTCTCATGGGTGGATATAATGAATTCGAATGCTAACGAATGAAGGCTGTAGTATAATGTGCTATATATTGTACGCAAAAAGCGTACAATATTATACTAACGAGTTTCTTCTTTTGTAGAATGTGCAATAAATAGAAAAGACAAATGGTATCAATCTCTCATGGGTGGATATAAGGAATTCGAATGCTAACGAATGAAGGCTGTAGTATAATGTGCTATATATTGTACGCAAAATGCGTACAATATTATACTAACAGGTTTCTTCTTTAGTAGAATGTGCTATATATAGAAAGGTTAAATGGTATCAATCTCTCATGGGTGGATATAATGAATTCGAATGCTAACGAATGAAGGCTGTAGTATAATGTGCTATATATTGTACGCAAAAAGCGTATAATATTATACTAACAGGTTTCTTCTTTAGTTGAATGTGGTATAAATAGAAAGTACAAATGGTATCAATATTTCATGGGTGGATATAAGGAATTCGAATGCTAACAAATGTCTGCTGTAGTATAATGTGCTATATATTGTACGCAAAATGCGTACAATATTATACTAACGAGTTTCTTCTTTAGTAGAATGTGGTATAAATAGAAAGTACAAATGGTTCAAATCTCTCATGGGTGGATATAATGAATTCGAATGCTAACGAATGACTGCTGTAGTATAATGTACTATATATTGTACGCAAAAAGCGTACAATATTATACTAACAGGTTTCTTCTTTAGTAGAATGTGGTATAAATAGAAAGTACAAATGGTATCAATATTTCATGGGTGGATATAAGGAATTCGAATGCTAACAAATGTCTGCTGTAGTATAATGTGCTATATATTGTACGCAAAATGCGTACAATATTATACTAACGAGTTTCTTCTTTAGTAGAATGTGGTATAAATAGAAAGTACAAATGGTTCAAATCTCTCATGGGTGGATATAATGAATTCGAATGCTAACGAATGACTGCTGTAGTATAATGTACTATATATTGTACGCAAAAAGCGTACAATATTATACTAACAGGTTTCTTCTTTAGTAGAATGTGCTATATATAGAAAGGTTAAATGGTATCAATCTCTCATGGGTGGATATAATGAATTCGAATGCTAACGAATGAAGGCTGTAGTATAATGTGCTATATATTGTACGCAAAAAGCGTACAATATTATACTAACGAGTTTCTTCTTTTGTAGAATGTGCAATAAATAGAAAAGACAAATGGTATCAATCTCTCATGGGTAGATATAAGGAATTTGAATGCTAACGAATGAAGGCTGTAGTATAATGTGCTATATATTGTACGCAAAATGCGTACAATATTATACTAACAGGTTTCTTCTTTAGTAGAATGTGCTATATATAGAAAGGTTAAATGGTATCAATCTCTCATGGGTGGATATAATGAATTCGAATGCTAACGAATGAAGGCTGTAGTATAATGTGCTATATATTGTACGCAAAAAGCGTATAATATTATACTAACAGGTTTCTTCTTTAGTTGAATGTGGTATAAATAGAAAGTACAAATGGTATCAATATTTCATGGGTGGATATAAGGAATTCGAATGCTAACAAATGTCTGCTGTAGTATAATGTGCTATATATTGTACGCAAAATGCGTACAATATTATACTAACGAGTTTCTTCTTTAGTAGAATGTGGTATAAATAGAAAGTACAAATGGTTCAAATCTCTCATGGGTGGATATAATGAATTCGAATGCTAACGAATGACTGCTGTAGTATAATGTACTATATATTGTACGCAAAAAGCGTACAATATTATACTAACAGGTTTCTTCTTTAGTAGAATGTGCTATATATAGAAAGGTTAAATGGTATCAATCTCTCATGGGTGGATATAATGAATTCGAATGCTAACGAATGACTGCTGTAGTATAATGTACTATATAATGTAAGCAAAAAGCGTACAATATTTTACTAACAGGTTTCTTCTTTAGTAGAATGTGCAATAAATAGAAAGGTTAAATGGTATCAATCTCTCATGGGTGGATATAATGAATTCGAATGCTAACGAATGAAGGCTGTAGTATAATGTGCTATATATTGTACGCAAAAAGCGTACAATATTATACTAACAGGTTTCTTCTTTAGTAGAATGTGGTATAAATAGAAAGTACAAATGGTATCAATATTTCATGGGTGGATATAAGGAATTCGAATGCTAACAAATGTCTGCTGTAGTATAATGTGCTATATATTGTACGCAAAATGCGTACAATATTATACTAACGAGTTTCTTCTTTAGTAGAATGTGGTATAAATAGAAAGTACAAATGGTTCAAATCTCTCATGGGTGGATATAATGAATTCGAATGCTAACGAATGTCTACTGTAGTATAATGTGCTATATATTGTACGCAAAATGCGTACAATATTATACTAACGAGTTTCTTCTTTTGTAGAATGTGCAATAAATAGAAAAGACAAATGGTATCAATCTCTCATGGGTGGATATAAGGAATTCGAATGCTAACGAATGAAGGCTGTAGTATAATGTGCTATATATTGTACGCAAAAAGCGTACAATATTATACTAACAGGTTTCTTCTTTAGTAGAATGTGGTATAAATAGAAAGTACAAATGGTATCAATATTTCATGGGTGGATATAAGGAATTCGAATGCTAACAAATGTCTGCTGTAGTATAATGTGCTATATATTGTACGCAAAATGCGTACAATATTATAAAACGAGTTTCTTCTTTAGTAGAATGTGGTATAAATAGAAAGTACAAATGGTTCAAATCTCTCATGGGTGGATATAATGAATTCGAATGCTAACGAATGAAGGCTGTAGTATAATGTGCTATATATTGTACGCAAAAAGCGTACAATATTATACTAACGAGTTTCTTCTTTTGTAGAATGTGCAATAAATAGAAAAGACAAATGGTATCAATCTCTCATGGGTGGATATAAGGAATTCGAATGCTAACGAATGAAGGCTGTAGTATAATGTGCTATATATTGTACGCAAAATGCGTACAATATTATACTAACAGGTTTCTTCTTTAGTAGAATGTGCTATATATAGAAAGGTTAAATGGTATCAATCTCTCATGGGTGGATATAATGAATTCGAATGCTAACGAATGAAGGCTGTAGTATAATGTGCTATATATTGTACGCAAAAAGCGTATAATATTATACTAACAGGTTTCTTCTTTAGTTGAATGTGGTATAAATAGAAAGTACAAATGGTATCAATATTTCATGGGTGGATATAAGGAATTCGAATGCTAACAAATGTCTGCTGTAGTATAATGTGCTATATATTGTACGCAAAATGCGTACAATATTATACTAACGAGTTTCTTCTTTAGTAGAATGTGGTATAAATAGAAAGTACAAATGGTTCAAATCTCTCATGGGTGGATATAATGAATTCGAATGCTAACGAATGACTGCTGTAGTATAATGTACTATATATTGTACGCAAAAAGCGTACAATATTATACTAACAGGTTTCTTCTTTAGTAGAATGTGGTATAAATAGAAAGTACAAATGGTATCAATATTTCATGGGTGGATATAAGGAATTCGAATGCTAACAAATGTCTGCTGTAGTATAATGTGCTATATATTGTACGCAAAATGCGTACAATATTATACTAACGAGTTTCTTCTTTAGTAGAATGTGGTATAAATAGAAAGTACAAATGGTTCAAATCTCTCATGGGTGGATATAATGAATTCGAATGCTAACGAATGACTGCTGTAGTATAATGTACTATATATTGTACGCAAAAAGCGTACAATATTATACTAACAGGTTTCTTCTTTAGTAGAATGTGCTATATATAGAAAGGTTAAATGGTATCAATCTCTCATGGGTGGATATAATGAATTCGAATGCTAACGAATGAAGGCTGTAGTATAATGTGCTATATATTGTACGCAAAAAGCGTACAATATTATACTAACGAGTTTCTTCTTTTGTAGAATGTGCAATAAATAGAAAAGACAAATGGTATCAATCTCTCATGGGTAGATATAAGGAATTTGAATGCTAACGAATGAAGGCTGTAGTATAATGTGCTATATATTGTACGCAAAATGCGTACAATATTATACTAACAGGTTTCTTCTTTAGTAGAATGTGCTATATATAGAAAGGTTAAATGGTATCAATCTCTCATGGGTGGATATAATGAATTCGAATGCTAACGAATGAAGGCTGTAGTATAATGTGCTATATATTGTACGCAAAAAGCGTATAATATTATACTAACAGGTTTCTTCTTTAGTTGAATGTGGTATAAATAGAAAGTACAAATGGTATCAATATTTCATGGGTGGATATAAGGAATTCGAATGCTAACAAATGTCTGCTGTAGTATAATGTGCTATATATTGTACGCAAAATGCGTACAATATTATACTAACGAGTTTCTTCTTTAGTAGAATGTGGTATAAATAGAAAGTACAAATGGTTCAAATCTCTCATGGGTGGATATAATGAATTCGAATGCTAACGAATGACTGCTGTAGTATAATGTACTATATATTGTACGCAAAAAGCGTACAATATTATACTAACAGGTTTCTTCTTTAGTAGAATGTGCTATATATAGAAAGGTTAAATGGTATCAATCTCTCATGGGTGGATATAATGAATTCGAATGCTAACGAATGACTGCTGTAGTATAATGTACTATATAATGTAAGCAAAAAGCGTACAATATTTTACTAACAGGTTTCTTCTTTAGTAGAATGTGCAATAAATAGAAAGGTTAAATGGTATCAATCTCTCATGGGTGGATATAATGAATTCGAATGCTAACGAATGAAGGCTGTAGTATAATGTGCTATATATTGTACGCAAAAAGAGTACAATATTATACTAACAGGTTTCTTCTTTAGTAGAATGTGGTATAAATAGAAAGTACAAATGGTATCAATATTTCATGGGTGGATATAAGGAATTCGAATGCTAACAAATGCATGCTGTAGTATAATGTGCTATATATTGTACGCAAAATGCGTACAATATTATACTAACGAGTTTCTTCTTTAGTAGAATGTGGTATAAATAGAAAGTACAAATGGTTCAAATCTCTCATGGGTGGATATAATGAATTCGAATGCTAACGAATGTCTACTGTAGTATAATGTGCTATATATTGTACGCAAAATGCGTACAATATTATACTAACGAGTTTCTTCTTTTGTAGAATGTGCAATAAATAGAAAAGACAAATGGTATCAATCTCTCATGGGTGGATATAAGGAATTCGAATGCTAACGAATGAAGGCTGTAGTATAATGTGCTATATATTGTACGCAAAATGCGTACAATATTATACTAACAGGTTTCTTCTTTAGTAGAATGTGCTATATATAGAAAGGTTAAATGGTATCAATCTCTCATGGGTGGATATAATGAATTCGAATGCTAACGAATGAAGGCTGTAGTATAATGTGCTATATATTGTACGCAAAAAGCGTACAATATTATACTAACAGGTTTCTTCTTTAGTAGAATGTGGTATAAATAGAAAGTACAAATGGTATCAAAATTTCATGGGTGGATATAAGGAATTCGAATGCTAACAAATGTCTGCTGTAGTATAATGTGCTATATATTGTACGCAAAATGCGTACAATATTATACTAACGAGTTTCTTCTTTAGTAGAATGTGGTATAAATAGAAAGTACAAATGGTTCAAATCTCTCATGGGTGGATATAATGAATTCGAATGCCAACGAATGTCTACTGTAGTATAATGTGCTATATATTGTACGCAAAATGCGTACAATATTATACTAACGAGTTTCTTCTTTTGTAGAATGTGCAATAAATAGAAAAGACAAATGGTATCAATCTCTCATGGGTGGATATAAGGAATTCGAATGCTAACGAATGAAGGCTGTAGTATAATGTGCTATATATTGTACGCAAAATGCGTACAATATTATACTAACAGGTTTCTTCTTTAGTAGAATGTGCTATATATAGAAAGGTTAAATGGTATCAATCTCTCATGGGTGGATATAATGAATTCGAATGCTAACGAATGAAGGCTGTAGTATAATGTGCTATATATTGTACGCAAAAAGCGTACAATATTATACTAACAGGTTTCTTCTTTAGTAGAATGTGGTATAAATAGAAAGTACAAATGGTATCAATATTTCATGGGTGGATATAAGGAATTCGAATGCTAACAAATGTCTGCTGTAGTATAATGTGCTATATATTGTACGCAAAATGCGTACAATATTATACTAACGAGTTTCTTCTTTAGTAGAATGTGGTATAAATAGAAAGTACAAATGGTTCAAATCTCTCATGGGTGGATATAATGAATTCGAATGCTAACGAATGACTGCTGTAGTATAATGTACTATATATTGTACGCAAAAAGCGTACAATATTATACTAACAGGTTTCTTCTTTAGTAGAATGTGCTATATATAGAAAGGTTAAATGGTATCAATCTCTCATGGGTGGATATAATGAATTCGAATGCTAACGAATGAAGGCTGTAGTATAATGTGCTATATATTGTACGCAAAATGCGTACAATATTATACTAACGAGTTTCTTCTTTAGTTGAATGTGGTATAAATAGAAAGTACAAATGGTTCAAATCTCTCATGGGTGGATATAATGAATTCGAATGCTAACGAATGTCTACTGTAGTATAATGTGCTATATATTGTACGCAAAATGCGTACAATATTATACTAACGAGTTTCTTCTTTTGTAGAATGTGCAATAAATAGAAAAGACAAATGGTATCAATCTCTCATGGGTGGATATAAGGAATTCGAATGCTAACGAATGAAGGCTGTAGTATAATGTGCTATATATTGTACGCAAAATGCGTACAATATTATACTAACAGGTTTCTTCTTTAGTAGAATGTGCTATATATAGAAAGGTTAAATGGTATCAATCTCTCATGGGTGGATATAATGAATTCGAATGCTAACGAATGAAGGCTGTAGTATAATGTGCTATATATTGTACGCAAAAAGCGTATAATATTATACTAACAGGTTTCTTCTTTAGTTGAATGTGGTATAAATAGAAAGTACAAATGGTATCAATATTTCATGGGTGGATATAAGGAATTCGAATGCTAACGAATGACTGCTGTAGTATAATGTACTATATATTGTACGCAAAAAGCGTACAATATTATACTAACAGGTTTCTTCTTTAGTAGAATGTGCTATATATAGAAAGGTTAAATGGTATCAATCTCTCATGGGTGGATATAATGAATTCGAATGCTAACGAATGACTGCTGTAGTATAATGTACTATATAATGTAAGCAAAAAGCGTACAATATTATACTAACAGGTTTCTTCTTTAGTAGAATGTGGTATAAATAGAAAGTACAAATGGTATCAATATTTCATGGGTGGATATAAGGAATTCGAATGCTAACAAATGTCTGCTGTAGTATAATGTGCTATATATTGTACGCAAAATGCGTACAATATTATACTAACGAGTTTCTTCTTTAGTAGAATGTGGTATAAATAGAAAGTACAAATGGTTCAAATCTCTCATGGGTGGATATAATGAATTCGAATGCTAACGAATGTCTACTGTAGTATAATGTGCTATATATTGTACGCAAAATGCGTACAATATTATACTAACGAGTTTCTTCTTTTGTAGAATGTGCAATAAATAGAAAAGACAAATGGTATCAATCTCTCATGGGTGGATATAAGGAATTCGAATGCTAACGAATGAAGGCTGTAGCATAATGTGCTATATATTGTACGCAAAATGCGTACAATATTATACTAACAGGTTTCTTCTTTAGTAGAATGTGCTATATATAGAAAGGTTAAATGGTATCAATCTCTCATGGGTGGATATAATGAATTCGAATGCTAACGAATGAAGGCTGTAGTATAATGTGCTATATATGGTACGCAAAAAGCGTACAATATTATACTAACAGGTTTCTTCTTTAGTAGAATGTGGTATAAATAGAAAGTACAAATGGTATCAATATTTCATGGGTGGATATAATGAATTCGAATGCTAACGAATGAAGGCTGTAGTATAATGTGCTATATATTGTACGCAAAAAGCGTACAATATTATACTAACGAGTTTCTTCTTTTGTAGAATGTGCAATAAATAGAAAAGACAAATGGTATCAATCTCTCATGGGTGGATATAAGGAATTCGAATGCTAACGAATGAAGGCTGTAGTATAATGTGCTATATATTGTACGCAAAATGCGTACAACATTATACTAACAGGTTTCTTCTTTAGTAGAATGTGCTATATATAGAAAGGTTAAATGGTATCAATCTCTCATGGGTGGATATAATGAATTCGAATGCTAACGAATGAAGGCTGTAGTATAATGTGCTATATATTGTACGCAAAAAGCGTATAATATTATACTAACAGGTTTCTTCTTTAGTTGAATGTGGTATAAATAGAAAGTACAAATGGTATCAATATTTCATGGGTGGATATAAGGAATTCGAATGCTAACAAATGTCTGCTGTAGTATAATGTGCTATATATTGTACGCAAAATGCGTACAATATTATACTAACGAGTTTCTTCTTTAGTAGAATGTGGTATAAATAGAAAGTACAAATGGTTCAAATCTCTAATGGGTGGATATAATGAATTCGAATGCTAACGAATGACTGCTGTAGTATAATGTACTATATATTGTACGCAAAAAGCGTACAATATTATACTAACAGGTTTCTTCTTTAGTAGAATGTGCTATATATAGAAAGGTTAAATGGTATCAATCTCTCATGGGTGGATATAATGAATTCGAATGCTAACGAATGACTGCTGTAGTATAATGTACTATATAATGTAAGCAAAAAGCGTACAATATTTTACTAACAGGTTTCTTCTTTAGTAGAATGTGCAATAAATAGAAAGGTTAAATGGTATCAATCTCTCATGGGTGGATATAATGAATTCGAATGCTAACGAATGAAGGCTGTAGTATAATGTGCTATATATTGTACGCAAAAAGCGTACAATATTATACTAACAGGTTTCTTCTTTAGTAGAATGTGGTATAAATAGAAAGTACAAATGGTATCAATATTTCATGGGTGGATATAAGGAATTCGAATGCTAACAAATGTCTGCTGTAGTATAATGTGCTATATATTGTACGCAAAATGCGTACAATATTATACTAACGAGTTTCTTCTTTAGTAGAATGTGGTATAAATAGAAAGTACAAATGGTTCAAATCTCTCATGGGTGGATATAATGAATTCGAATGCTAACGAATGTCTACTGTAGTATAATGTGCTATATATTGTACGCAAAATGCGGACAATATTATACTAACGAGTTTCTTCTTTTGTAGAATGTGCAATAAATAGAAAAGACAAATGGTATCAATCTCTCATGGGTGGATATAAGGAATTCGAATGCTAACGAATGAAGGCTGTAGTATAATGTGCTATATATTGTACGCAAAATGCGTACAATATTATACTAACAGGTTTCTTCTTTAGTAGAATGTGCTATATAAAGAAAGGTTAAATGGTATCAATCTCTCATGGGTGGATATAATGAATTCGAATGCTAACGAATGAAGGCTGTAGTATAATGTGCTATATATTGTACGCAAAATGCGTACAATATTATACTAACGAGTTTCTTCTTTAGTAGAATGTGGTATAAATAGAAAGTACAAATGGTTCAAATCTCTCATGGGTGGATATAATGAATTCGAATGCTAACGAATGTCTACTGTAGTATAATGTGCTATATATTGTACGCAAAATGCGTACAATATTATACTAACGAGTTTCTTCTTTTGTAGAATGTGCAATAAATAGAAAAGACAAATGGTATCAATCTCTCATGGGTGGATATAAGGAATTCGAATGCTAACGAATGAAGGCTGTAGTATAATGTGCTATATATTGTACGCAAAAAGCGTACAATATTATACTAACAGGTTTCTTCTTTAGTAGAATGTGCTATATATAGAAAGGTTAAATGGTATCAATCTCTCATGGGTGGATATAATGAATTCGAATGCTAACGAATGAAGGCTGTAGTATAATGTGCTATATATTGTACGCAAAAAGCGTACAATATTATACTAACAGGTTTCTTCTTTAGTAGAATGTGGTATAAATAGAAAGTACAAATGGTATCAATATTTCATGGGTGGATATAAGGAATTCGAATGCTAACAAATGTCTGCTGTAGTATAATGTGCTATATATTGTACGCAAAATGCGTACAATATTATACTAACGAGTTTCTTCTTTAGTAGAATGTGGTATAAATAGAAAGTACAAATGGTTCAAATCTCTCATGGGTGGATATAATGAATTCGAATGCTAACGAATGACTGCTGTAGTATAATGTACTATATATTGTACGCAAAAAGCGTACAATATTATACTAACAGGTTTCTTCTTTAGTAGAATGTGCTATATATAGAAAGGTTAAATGGTATCAATCTCTCATGGGTGGATATAATGAATTCGAATGCTAACGAATGAAGGCTGTAGTATAATGTGCTATATATTGTACGCAAAAAGCGTACAATATTATACTAACGAGTTTCTTCTTTTGTAGAATGTGCAATAAATAGAAAAGACAAATGGTATCAATCTCTCATGGGTGGATATAAGGAATTCGAATGCTAACGAATGAAGGCTGTAGTATAATGTGCTATATATTGTACGCAAAATGCGTACAATATTATACTAACAGGTTTCTTCTTTAGTAGAATGTGCTATATATAGAAAGGTTAAATGGTATCAATCTCTCATGGGTGGATATAATGAATTCGAATGCTAACGAATGAAGGCTGTAGTATAATGTGCTATATATTGTACGCAAAAAGCGTATAATATTATACTAACAGGTTTCTTCTTTAGTTGAATGTGGTATAAATAGAAAGTACAAATGGTATCAATATTTCATGGGTGGATATAATGAATTCGAATGCTAACGAATGAAGGCTGTAGTATAATGTGCTATATATTGTACGCAAAAAGCGTACAATATTATACTAACGAGTTTCTTCTTTTGTAGAATGTGCAATAAATAGAAAAGACAAATGGTATCAATCTCTCATGGGTGGATATAAGGAATTCGAATGCTAACGAATGAAGGCTGTAGTATAATGTGCTATATATTGTACGCAAAATGCGTACAATATTATACTAACAGGTTTCTTCTTTAGTAGAATGTGCTATATATAGAAAGGTTAAATGGTATCAATCTCTCATGGGTGGATATAATGAATTCGAATGCTAACGAATGAAGGCTGTAGTATAATGTGCTATATATTGTACGCAAAAAGCGTATAATATTATACTAACAGGTTTCTTCTTTAGTTGAATGTGGTATAAATAGAAAGTACAAATGGTATCAATATTTCATGGGTGGATATAAGGAATTCGAATGCTAACAAATGTCTGCTGTAGTATAATGTGCTATATATTGTACGCAAAATGCGTACAATATTATACTAACGAGTTTCTTCTTTAGTAGAATGTACGAGTGTTATCTTAGCGGCGGATTCATCGGCGGATTCGCAGACCTCACGTTTATGCTAATAACTCAAAAAGTTTACGCTGTACGTGAAAAATTTTCACATCAGCGGGAAGATGAAAGTTGTGACAACCCATATATAATCCCAAAATGTCAAAATTCCTTAAGATGACTCAGCAATTTTCGCTCAAATTTAGACCTCGGTTTTTCCATATTAACTCAAAAATTATCCATCAAATCAAATTTTCCTTTTAATCACATGTCTATCTCACCTATGACAACCTGTCATGCAAATTTCAAAACAAAATATTCATTTTTGAAAAAATTTTTTGAACATAAATTTCATTAAATTAATTTCACGATCTTATCGGCGGATTCGCAGACCTCACGTTTATGCTAATAACTCAAAAAGTTTACGCTGTACGTGAATTTTTTTTACATCAGCGGAAAGATGAAAGTTGTGACAACCCATATATAATCCCAAAATGTCAAAATTCCTTAAGATGACTCAGCAATTTTCGCTCAAATTTAGACCTCGGTTTTTCCATAATAACTCAAAAATTATTCATCAAATCAAATTTTCCTTTTAATCACATGTCTATCTCACCTATGACAACCTGTAATGCAAATTTCAAAACAAAATATTCATTTTTGAAAAAATATTATTAACATAAAATTTCACTAAAATCGGCTTACAATGATGATTTCCAATATCCATAATGTTGATATGTTGTCATTTAATAATACTATTGATAAGAATGTATTTGATTTGCGTCAGTGTTCACAGGAATTAAAGTTTTAGGTACCTCTGAAGAATAATTAATGACCGCATTCCTAATTATATCAGGCTTAGTGATTACTTTCTGTAAACAAGCTTACATAATACAAACAACTTCATATATACAAATATATTTGGAATGCAATATTCATTAAAGAGGGTGAATCTCATATAAATGTAAAGCAACATATTATCTCAGAATATGACTTACCAACGAGTGCATGTTATTAAAATGGTGACAAATATTAGTAATGCTTTATATAGAAAGATCGAGATAACCAAAGTTATTCTAAAAAAGTAAGAGAACTACTTAGTAGAACATGGAAATAAAGAGAGAACTAGTTTATTGGTTTAGGATTTAACACATTAATGATAATATGCATTAATTCTTTTCACTGATACGATATTAAAAGGGCGCCATTAAATATAACAGGAAAGTACATCTACAAATTGTGGTAAAACTATTGCAACTCTTCTAAAACTCTGCCTTGTTCAATTTAAAAAATAATTAACTATTATTTTCGAATTTAACAGAAATAATAGGTTCATAATGATTCCCAATATTTCGTATATATATCCCATTTGGGGTTGGCGCCTTCATTAACTCTTCAAAAGTTGATCCATTCCCTGAAAATCCAATCCAACGTGTTCCCAACGGACCCAAGAATACCCAGATATCTATATTAAATAACAAAGCAGTTGCAAAGAGTTCAAGATCAGTAGCCCATTTCCCACTCTTCCTCATTCCTGTTTTGTTGACCCAGTCTTGTACATTTCGATAATTACCCTGCGTATAAACATATTTTGTGCGTAAATATTTATTGCAACTCATACTTAGGTCACCTAGCATATTATCAATTATTAGCTCCCTAAACTCTGCATGAAAATCTTGACTACCAGTGATGAGATAAGAAATTGTCGAGAAATAGCAATTTCCATCGCCAATTATATATTGAGTCAAGTTTGGCGAATAACTAAATAAACTTTCTTCATTATCTACAATATCATTATAGGAGTACGGTAACTCCTCGCGAAAGTGAAACTTCCACTTTTTACATGTAGAAATCTGCCAGTCTGTATGTGGCGGACGAAAGCTTGGTAGTACATATCGTATTAGCCCCGTCTCAACTATTTCCTCATCTGTAATTATAGAGGCCACTCGCATTACCTTTGATGCAGTTTGCGTACGTAAACTAGATAACTTTTCGCATTTTCGTGGGACAAATTTACGCTTAATTTTACATATTTTATTTTTCTTCTCAACTTTTTTCTTCTTAAATGTTTGAAATTCATATGATTTAGGTTGTAAATAACCGCAATACACTTTCTTTTTTCGTGACCATTCTTCAACACTTTCCTCTTCCAAACTATTTCTTACTCTTTTATGACCTTTAAATACCTTATTCGCTCGCGGGTGAAAGGCAAATTGAAACGCTGATAACCTACTTACTATACCAGGATACAACAATTGTATCAAATCTCCAGGCCTCAAATTAGTTTTGGATTCCAAAATATTTAACTTCACAATACGCATCCAATTCTCCACAATAGCGTTGCTAAAGATGCTAGTCTTGTTCTTATCCGCTACACTAATAGGTCCTAAGATTATTCCACTCCATAAAGGTAATATAGGTAGGTAGAATGTTAACAAGTATTCTATAAGCTCCGGATTATAACAAGGATTTGGATCTGCATTTTTTCCTGGATTATTGTTGATCCAAGATTTGCAATTTTTTGCAATATTTACAAAATGTTTGCCGAAAGGGGATTTTTCTCTGTATGTTTTACTATCCTTGTTATCAATAGCAATATTATTATCGTCCATATGTTCTTCAACCAAATATTCATTAGTCTCTGAGGAGTTTACGGAATCATTACTAATGAATGTTTCTAGCAAATGAGTATGTGTCTTTACTATTGCACTTAAAGAACTACTCATAAATACAATGCATAAAGATTGGAATAAATTATTGATACTTGTCATTTCAACAGCGCGTACAATAAATCCGATACTATGTAAAAACAGTTTTCTCACTTCTTTTTGTAGTTTAAATTTTTTATTTATATGAAATCCTATGCTGTGCATTAAATGAGCCGAACATAAGTGAAGAATTACTTTAAAGTCCGTCTCATTAACTGCAGAATTTACATCTACCATATTCCAACACTTATGGAGATAAGTATCTATATCACACTTGAGAAAAATACTACAAGAACTGTGAATCAAAACCCAGCTGAAATCTATTTCAACTTGTGAAATGTTTAGATCGCCCAGTATTTTCTTTGCATCAAGGGACCATTTGTGCAAAAAATAACTTATTTCAGCACTGGTGTGTCCTGAACTAATCATTTCTGCTAGTGGAATTGGACTAGTGGAGTAAGTAGGATGTCTTACAGTTAGAGCGTAATAGAATACTTTCTTTAGTGAGGGTTCTATTTTCCTAACAATTGATCCTGTGGCATCCAAGTGAAGAACAATTCTTGTATCTTTAAACAATTTCAATATTTTGATTTGATCTTCAGTGTACATATGTACAATAAAAGGATTATGACTTAGTGACTGTATGTAACCTCTAACATGAAGGCCAATAACACTATTTCTATAATACTGTTGTAAGCTAATTAACTCAGTCCAGTTATCATTAGAATACCTCTGTAAACTAGACAAATCAAATTTAGCTTTTCGCAGGACTGCAGAACTTCTAACCTTATTTAGGTTACCATAATTAAGCGCTAAGTTTGTGTTCTCTACAGAATCAAATTGATCATAGAAATAAGCATTTACAGATGTATCTGCTACCCCTCTAGCTACTTCTAACCTATGCGAATGTGATAAATTTCGTGAGTGCACAGTTGTATTATCGAAATGCTGTTCAGATAAGGTTCCATAAGCTACATACTCCACAATAATATTTTCATCAATTTTACACTCCAACGGCTCTTTCTTTATTACAAATGTAAATTCAAAACAATCTTTAAACTTACACACTGCTTTAGCTCTAAAAAAACAGCTATTTTGTTTTCTACTACTAAGTTTATTAACCTTTTTGTATTGAAAAGAAAGAACACATACAAAATTTCCCTCGATTTTTGAACTAAATAAATTGGTCCAATCTTTAGAAAATACTACAGAGTCTCCATGAATTAGTGTAATACTTTTCCATTCCATTCCACTTAGCAAAAATTCACCACAGATTTCCTCACTAAACATGGATTGTTCAACTATGATTTCATTACCCAGAGTACTGTCGTCATCTACTGATGGCACTAGCAATTTGGACTCAGGGATATTAGAGGTAATAACAATTTCAGGTTGCGGGTCATCGGTAGATGACAATACCGGGACTTGTTGATTTGAAGAAGAAGAAGAGGTATGATGCAATTTTAGGCACAGAGATTCATGAAATGAGCTTAAAGTATCTGAACTTTCTCGACAGGCTAGAATAAAGCTAGTGAATAAATCTAGTTGTTGCACTGTGATAGCTATATATGAATTCCCGAATAGCTCTAATATCCTACAACTAATGTTTTCAACTAAAATCCACGCTTCCACTAAGTTACAATTTCGCCTGATTAGTCGAATCCATTGCATTGACTCCATTAGACAGCAACTAAACTTTTTCGACTGGTCGTGGAGTTTGTCATCCACTAGCATGAACTCACCACTAACAAGCGGACACTCTAAGCTGAAAAATTTCATTGCATCTAACCATAGACTATTATTACAGTTTATGAATGACCAAAAATGGCTATCAGTCCTCCCTGTTTGGGGAGGAGGAGAAGCTATCTTAGACATGAGACCGTAAAGCTGGCAGTCATCGCAACCAGATGCCAATAAACCTAGCAAACTGTTATTCGTTACGTCTCGCTGTAAACTAGGAAAACTGAAATCGATTTCATCCAAACTCCTCTTACTAAGTTCTATAGTGTCAGGATATGAGCTAGCAGATACTAACTGAGTACTGATATGCTCTACTGCCAATCGGGATACATCATTGGTGATAGACTTACGCGTACTGATCATTTGCTTTACGAGATGCTGAAAGTTTCCTCTATTCAATCTCCATTTGGAGCTGAGAGAATCGCGCTTAGTAGCCTTGTTTTTTCCAAAAAGAATAATTGATAATTTTCCCCAGACAGATTTTGGCTTATGTTTGTCTCCTTTGTTCAAAGCATCTCTTACGCTATCGAAGCTTTCATAGCCGAGTTTCTGGAGAGCTTCCACGAATTGCTCTATTGAAGTCATTACTAGATGAAATAATAATAATAATTTTAATTAATCAATACATATATATATACTACTACAGTAGAACCTCGTTAGTACGAACACGGTTAATTAAGTCATTACTAGATGAAATAATAATAATTATTATAATTAATCAATACATATATATATACTACTACAGTAGAACCTCGTTAGTACGAACACGGTTAATTAATACGAATTTCCGGATAAGAAGAACAGTTCCACAAAATCAGGTCCTTACAATGGCGATTGAATGGGTATTACTCCGGTTAATACGAACTCCGGATAAAGCGAACAAATTTTTATTGTCCGTTGGTATCGACTGCATATAGTAATTATATTAGTATTCGAGGCCAGCGGTATTTCCTTCCGCCGGACTTGGGCATCCAAAGCTTGAAGGCCACGTTATTGTAAATTAAATTTTAGATCTGATCATTCAAAATGTAGTGGTAAAAATATCGGTCTGGCCATGGCCTGCCCTGGTATTATTAAAATAAATAACAAAGTAGCTAAAAGGCAAATAAAATAAAAAAACTCACTTGAATTGGAAGAATCGACTTGGAGGAATAAAGAAGAGAGCAGAAAATAAATGAGAAGAAAATGGAGATGAGAAATATGCTGTAAAGTCAAAAAGATCTTTGAAAAAAAAGTGAAAAGTGTGTTTGAAAAAAATGAAATAAATTCGAAGAAAATCAAGTACACGTAGAAGAAAGGCAGTGTACCATTTATAGTGAGAAATCATTGAATTATAAACAAAGGATATAATAAATTCTGATCAATAGTTATTAGACAACATATTCTACATTGTGGATATTGGATAGGTATTCAAATCATCATTGTAAGCCGATTTTAGAAAAATTTATGTTAATAATATTTTTTCAAAAATGAATATTTTGTTTTGAAATTTGCATGACAGGTTGTCATAGGTGAGATAGACATGTGATTAAAAGGAAAATTTGATTTGATGGATAATTTTTGAGTTATTATGGAAAAACCGAGGTCTAAATTTGAGCGAAAATTGCTGAGTCATCTTAAGGAATTTTGACATTTTGGGATTATATATGGGTTGTCACAACTTTCATCTTCCCGCTGATGTGAAAATTTTTCACGTACAGCGTAAACTTTTTGAGTTATTAGCATAAACGTGAGGTCTGCGAATCCGCCGATGAATCCGCCGCTAAGATAACACTCGTGTAGAATGTGGTATAAATAGAAAGTACAAATGGTTCAAATCTCTCATGGGTGGATATAATGAATTCGAATGCTAACGAATGTCTACTGTAGTATAATGTGCTATATATTGTACGCAAAATGCGTACAATATTATACTAACGAGTTTCTTCTTTTGTAGAATGTGCAATAAATAGAAAAGACAAATGGTATCAATCTCTCATGGGTGGATATAAGGAATTCGAATGCTAACGAATGAAGGCTGTAGTATAATGTGCTATATATTGTACGCAAAATGCGTACAATATTATACTAACAGGTTTCTTCTTTAGTAGAATGTGCTATATATAGAAAGGTTAAATGGTATCAATCTCTCATGGGTGGATATAATGAATTCGAATGCTAACGAATGAAGGCTGTAGTATAATGTGCTATATATTGTACGCAAAATGCGTACAATATTATACTAACAGGTTTCTTCTTTAGTAGAATGTGCTATATATAGAAAGGTTAAATGGTATCAATCTCTCATGGGTGGATATAATGAATTCGAATGCTAACGAATGAAGGCTGTAGTATAATGTGCTATATATTGTACGCAAAAAGCGTACAATATTATACTAACAGGTTTCTTCTTTAGTAGAATGTGGTATAAATAGAAAGTACAAATGGTATCAATATTTCATGGGTGGATATAAGGAATTCGAATGCTAACAAATGTCTGCTGTAGTATAATGTGCTATATATTGTACGCAAAATGCGTACAATATTATACTAACGAGTTTCTTCTTTAGTAGAATGTGGTATAAATAGAAAGTACAAATGGTTCAAATCTCTCATGGGTGGATATAATGAATTCGAATGCTAACGAATGACTGCTGTAGTATAATGTACTATATATTGTACGCAAAAAGCGTACAATATTATACTAACAGGTTTCTTCTTTAGTAGAATGTGCTATATATAGAAAGGTTAAATGGTATCAATCTCTCATGGGTGGATATAATGAATTCGAATGCTAACGAATGAAGGCTGTAGTATAATGTGCTATATATTGTACGCAAAAAGCGTACAATATTATACTAACGAGTTTCTTCTTTTGTAGAATGTGCAATAAATAGAAAAGACAAATGGTATCAATCTCTCATGGGTGGATATAAGGAATTCGAATGCTAACGAATGAAGGCTGTAGTATAATGTGCTATATATTGTACGCAAAATGCGTACAATATTATACTAACAGGTTTCTTCTTTAGTAGAATGTGCTATATATAGAAAGGTTAAATGGTATCAATCTCTCATGGGTGGATATAATGAATTCGAATGCTAACGAATGAAGGCTGTAGTATAATGTGCTATATATTGTACGCAAAAAGCGTATAATATTATACTAACAGGTTTCTTCTTTAGTAGAATGTGCTATATATAGAAAGGTTAAATGGTATCAATCTCTCATGGGTGGATATAATGAATTCGAATGCTAACGAATGAAGGCTGTAGTATAATGTGCTATATATTGTACGCAAAAAGCGTACAATATTATACTAACAGGTTTCTTCTTTAGTAGAATGTGGTATAAATAGAAAGTACAAATGGTATCAATATTTCATGGGTGGATATAAGGAATTCGAATGCTAACAAATGTCTGCTGTAGTATAATGTGCTATATATTGTACGCAAAATGCGTACAATATTATACTAACGAGTTTCTTCTTTAGTAGAATGTGGTATAAATAGAAAGTACAAATGGTTCAAATCTCTCATGGGTGGATATAATGAATTCGAATGCTAACGAATGACTGCTGTAGTATAATGTACTATATATTGTACGCAAAAAGCGTACAATATTATACTAACAGGTTTCTTCTTTAGTAGAATGTGCTATATATAGAAAGGTTAAATGGTATCAATCTCTCATGGGTGGATATAATGAATTCGAATGCTAACGAATGAAGGCTGTAGTATAATGTGCTATATATTGTACGCAAAAAGCGTACAATATTATACTAACGAGTTTCTTCTTTTGTAGAATGTGCAATAAATAGAAAAGACAAATGGTATCAATCTCTCATGGGTGGATATAAGGAATTCGAATGCTAACGAATGAAGGCTGTAGTATAATGTGCTATATATTGTACGCAAAATGCGTACAATATTATACTAACAGGTTTCTTCTTTAGTAGAATGTGCTATATATAGAAAGGTTAAATGGTATCAATCTCTCATGGGTGGATATAATGAATTCGAATGCTAACGAATGAAGGCTGTAGTATAATGTGCTATATATTGTACGCAAAAAGCGTACAATATTATACTAACGAGTTTCTTCTTTTGTAGAATGTGCAATAAATAGAAAAGACAAATGGTATCAATCTCTCATGGGTGGATATAATGAATTCGAATGCTAACGAATGAAGGCTGTAGTATAATGTGCTATATATTGTACGCAAAAAGCGTATAATATTATACTAACAGGTTTCTTCTTTAGTTGAATGTGGTATAAATAGAAAGTACAAATGGTATCAATATTTCATGGGTGGATATAAGGAATTCGAATGCTAACAAATGTCTGCTGTAGTATAATGTGCTATATATTGTACGCAAAATGCGTACAATATTATACTAACGAGTTTCTTCTTTAGTAGAATGTGGTATAAATAGAAAGTACAAATGGTTCAAATCTCTCATGGGTGGATATAATGAATTCGAATGCTAACGAATGACTGCTGTAGTATAATGTACTATATATTGTACGCAAAAAGCGTACAATATTATACTAACAGGTTTCTTCTTTAGTAGAATGTGCTATATATAGAAAGGTTAAATGGTATCAATCTCTCATGGGTGGATATAATGAATTCGAATGCTAACGAATGACTGCTGTAGTATAATGTACTATATAATGTAAGCAAAAAGCGTACAATATTTTACTAACAGGTTTCTTCTTTAGTAGAATGTGCAATAAATAGAAAGGTTAAATGGTATCAATCTCTCATGGGTGGATATAATGAATTCGAATGCTAACGAATGAAGGCTGTAGTATAATGTGCTATATATTGTACGCAAAAAGCGTACAATATTATACTAACAGGTTTCTTCTTTAGTAGAATGTGGTATAAATAGAAAGTACAAATGGTATCAATATTTCATGGGTGGATATAAGGAATTCGAATGCTAACGAATGAAGGCTGTAGTATAATGTGCTATATATTGTACGCAAAATGCGTACAATATTATACTAACAGGTTTCTTCTTTAGTAGAATGTGCTATATATAGAAAGGTTAAATGGTATCAATCTCTCATGGGTGGATATAATGAATTCGAATGCTAACGAATGAAGGCTGTAGTATAATGTGCTATATATTGTACGCAAAAAGCGTATAATATTATACTAACAGGTTTCTTCTTTAGTTGAATGTGGTATAAATAGAAAGTACAAATGGTATCAATATTTCATGGGTGGATATAAGGAATTCGAATGCTAACAAATGTCTGCTGTAGTATAATGTGCTATATATTGTACGCAAAATGCGTACAATATTATACTAACGAGTTTCTTCTTTAGTAGAATGTGGTATAAATAGAAAGTACAAATGGTTCAAATCTCTCATGGGTGGATATAATGAATTCGAATGCTAACGAATGACTGCTGTAGTATAATGTACTATATATTGTACGCAAAAAGCGTACAATATTATACTAACAGGTTTCTTCTTTAGTAGAATGTGCTATATATAGAAAGGTTAAATGGTATCAATCTCTCATGGGTGGATATAATGAATTCGAATGCTAACGAATGAAGGCTGTAGTATAATGTGCTATATATTGTACGCAAAAAGCGTACAATATTATACTAACAGGTTTCTTCTTTAGTAGAATGTGGTATAAATAGAAAGTACAAATGGTATCAATATTTCATGGGTGGATATAAGGAATTCGAATGCTAACAAATGTCTGCTGTAGTATAATGTGCTATATATTGTACGCAAAATGCGTACAATATTATACTAACGAGTTTCTTCTTTAGTAGAATGTGGTATAAATAGAAAGTACAAATGGTTCAAATCTCTCATGGGTGGATATAATGAATTCGAATGCTAACGAATGACTGCTGTAGTATAATGTACTATATATTGTACGCAAAAAGCGTACAATATTATACTAACAGGTTTCTTCTTTAGTAGAATGTGCTATATATAGAAAGGTTAAATGGTATCAATCTCTCATGGGTGGATATAATGAATTCGAATGCTAACGAATGAAGGCTGTAGTATAATGTGCTATATATTGTACGCAAAAAGCGTACAATATTATACTAACGAGTTTCTTCTTTTGTAGAATGTGCAATAAATAGAAAAGACAAATGGTATCAATCTCTCATGGGTGGATATAAGGAATTCGAATGCTAACGAATGAAGGCTGTAGTATAATGTACTATATAATGTAAGCAAAAAGCGTATAATATTATACTAACAGGTTTCTTCTTTAGTAGAATGTGGTATAAATAGAAAGTACAAATGGTATCAATATTTCATGGGTGGATATAAGGAATTCGAATGCTAACAAATGTCTGCTGTAGTATAATGTGCTATATATTGTACGCAAAATGCGTACAATATTATACTAACGAGTTTCTTCTTTAGTAGAATGTGGTATAAATAGAAAGTACAAATGGTTCAAATCTCTCATGGGTGGATATAATGAATTCGAATGCTAACGAATGACTGCTGTAGTATAATGTACTATATATTGTACGCAAAAAGCGTACAATATTATACTAACAGGTTTCTTCTTTAGTAGAATGTGCTATATATAGAAAGGTTAAATGGTATCAATCTCTCATGGGTGGATATAATGAATTCGAATGCTAACGAATGAAGGCTGTAGTATAATGTACTATATATTGTACGCAAAAAGCGTACAATATTATACTAACGAGTTTCTTCTTTTGTAGAATCTGCAATAAATAGAAAGGTTAAATGGTATCAATCTCTCATGGGTGGATATAATGAATTCGAATGCTAACGAATGAAGGCTGTAGTATAATGTGCTATATATTGTACGCAAAAAGCGTACAATATTATACTAACAGGTTTCTTCTTTAGTAGAATGTGGTATAAATAGAAAGTACAAATGGTATCAATATTTCATGGGTGGATATAAGGAATTCGAATGCTAACAAATGTCTGCTGTAGTATAATGTGCTATATATTGTACGCAAAATGCGTACAATATTATACTAACGAGTTTCTTCTTTAGTAGAATGTGGTATAAATAGAAAGTACAAATGGTTCAAATCTCTCATGGGTGGATATAATGAATTCGAATGCTAACGAATGACTGCTGTAGTATAATGTACTATATATTGTACGCAAAAAGCGTACAATATTATACTAACAGGTTTCTTCTTTAGTAGAATGTGCTATATATAGAAAGGTTAAATGGTATCAATCTCTCATGGGTGGATATAATGAATTCGAATGCTAACGAATGAAGGCTGTAGTATAATGTGCTATATATTGTACGCAAAAAGCGTACAATATTATACTAACGAGTTTCTTCTTTTGTAGAATGTGCAATAAATAGAAAAGACAAATGGTATCAATCTCTCATGGGTGGATATAATGAATTCGAATGCTAACGAATGACTGCTGTAGTATAATGTACTATATAATGTAAGCAAAAAGCGTACAATATTTTACTAACAGGTTTCTTCTTTAGTAGAATGTGCAATAAATAGAAAGGTTAAATGGTATCAATCTCTCATGGGTGGATATAATGAATTCGAATGCTAACGAATGAAGGCTGTAGTATAATGTGCTATATATTGTACGCAAAAAGCGTACAATATTATACTAACAGGTTTCTTCTTTAGTAGAATGTGGTATAAATAGAAAGTACAAATGGTATCAATATTTCATGGGTGGATATAAGGAATTCGAATGCTAACAAATGTCTGCTGTAGTATAATGTGCTATATATTGTACGCAAAATGCGTACAATATTATACTAACGAGTTTCTTCTTTAGTAGAATGTGGTATAAATAGAAAGTACAAATGGTTCAAATCTCTCATGGGTGGATATAATGAATTCGAATGCTAACGAATGTCTACTGTAGTATAATGTGCTATATATTGTAAGCAAAATGCGTACAATATTATACTAACGAGTTTCTTCTTTTGTAGAATGTGCAATAAATAGAAAAGACAAATGGTATCAATCTCTCATGGGTGGATATAAGGAATTCGAATGCTAACGAATGAAGGCTGTAGTATAATGTACTATACAATGTAAGCAAATAGCGTACAATATTTTACTAACAGGTTTCTTCTTTAGTAGAATGTGCTATATATAGAAAGGTTAAATGGTATCAATCTCTCATGGGTGGATATAATGAATTCGAATGCTAACGAATGAAGGCTGTAGTATAATGTGCTATATATTGTACGCAAAAAGCGTACAATATTATACTAACAGGTTTCTTCTTTAGTAGAATGTGGTATAAATAGAAAAGACAAATGGTATCAATATTTCATGGGTGGATATAAGGAATTCGAATGCTAACAAATGTCTGCTGTAGTATAATGTGCTATATATTGTACGCAAAATGCGTACAATATTATACTAACGAGTTTCTTCTTTAGTAGAATGTGGTATAAATAGAAAGTACAAATGGTTCAAATCTCTCATGGGTGGATATAATGAATTCGAATGCTAACGAATGTCTACTGTAGTATAATGTGCTATATATTGTACGCAAAATGCGTACAATATTATACTAACGAGTTTCTTCTTTTGTAGAATGTGCAATAAATAGAAAAGACAAATGGTATCAATCTCTCATGGGTGGATATAAGGAATTCGAATGCTAACGAATGAAGGCTGTAGTATAATGTGCTATATATTGTACGCAAAATGCGTACAATATTATACTAACAGGTTTCTTCTTTAGTAGAATGTGCTATATATAGAAAGGTTAAATGGTATCAATCTCTCATGGGTGGATATAATGAATTCGAATGCTAACGAATGAAGGCTGTAGTATAATGTGCTATATATTGTACGCAAAAAGCGTACAATATTATACTAACAGGTTTCTTCTTTAGTAGAATGTGGTATAAATAGAAAGTACAAATGGTATCAATATTTCATGGGTGGATATAAGGAATTCGAATGCTAACAAATGTCTGCTGTAGTATAATGTGCTATATATTGTACGCAAAATGCGTACAATATTATACTAACGAGTTTCTTCTTTAGTAGAATGTGGTATAAATAGAAAGTACAAATGGTTCAAATCTCTCATGGGTGGATATAATGAATTCGAATGCTAACGAATGACTGCTGTAGTATAATGTACTATATATTGTACGCAAAAAGCGTACAATATTATACTAACAGGTTTCTTCTTTAGTAGAATGTGCTATATATAGAAAGGTTAAATGGTATCAATCTCTCATGGGTGGATATAATGAATTCGAATGCTAACGAATGAAGGCTGTAGTATAATGTGCTATATATTGTACGCAAAAAGCGTACAATATTATACTAACGAGTTTCTTCTTTTGTAGAATGTGCAATAAATAGAAAGGTTAAATGGTATCAATCTCTCATGGGTGGATATAATGAATTCGAATGCTAACGAATGAAGGCTGTAGTATAATGTGCTATATATTGTACGCAAAAAGCGTACAATATTATACTAACGAGTTTCTTCTTTTGTAGAATGTGCAATAAATAGAAAGGTTAAATGGTATCAATCTCTCATGGGTGGATATAATGAATTCGAATGCTAACGAATGAAGGCTGTAGTATAATGTGCTATATATTGTACGCAAAAAGCGTACAATATTATACTAACAGGTTTCTTCTTTAGTAGAATGTGGTATAAATAGAAAGTACAAATGGTATCAATATTTCATGGGTGGATATAAGGAATTCGAATGCTAACAAATGTCTGCTGTAGTATAATGTGCTATATATTGTACGCAAAATGCGTACAATATTATACTAATGAGTTTCTTCTTTAGTAGAATGTGGTATAAATAGAAAGTACAAATGGTTCAAATCTCTCATGGGTGGATATAATGAATTCGAATGCTAACGAATGACTGCTGTAGTATAATGTACTATATATTGTACGCAAAAAGCGTACAATATTATACTAACAGGTTTCTTCTTTAGTAGAATGTGCTATATATAGAAAGGTTAAATGGTATCAATCTCTCATGGGTGGATATAATGAATTCGAATGCCAACGAATGAAGGCTGTAGTATAATGTGCTATATAGTGTACGCAAAAAGCGTACAATATTATACTAACGAGTTTCTTCTTTTGTAGAATGTGCAATAAATAGAAAAGACAAATGGTATCAATCTCTCATGGGTGGATATAAGGAATTCGAATGCTAACGAATGAAGGCTGTAGTATAATGTGCTATATATTGTACGCAAAATGCGTACAATATTATACTAACGAGTTTCTTCTTTAGTAGAATGTGGTATAAATAGAAAGTACAAATGGTTCAAATCTCTCATGGGTGGATATAATGAATTCGAATGCTAACGAATGTCTACTGTAGTATAATGTGCTATATATTGTACGCAAAATGCGTACAATATTATACTAACGAGTTTCTTCTTTTGTAGAATGTGCAATAAATAGAAAAGACAAATGGTATCAATCTCTCATGGGTGGATATAAGGAATTCGAATGCTAACGAATGAAGGCTGTAGTATAATGTGCTATATATTGTACGCAAAATGCGTACAATATTATACTAACAGGTTTCTTCTTTAGTAGAATGTGCTATATATAGAAAGGTTAAATGGTATCAATCTCTCATGGGTGGATATAATGAATTCGAATGCTAACGAATGAAGGCTGTAGTATAATGTGCTATATATTGTACGCAAAAAGCGTACAATATTATACTAACAGGTTTCTTCTTTAGTAGAATGTGGTATAAATAGAAAGTACAAATGGTATCAATATTTCATGGGTGGATGGATATAAGGAATTCGAATGCTAACAAATGTCTGCTGTAGTATAATGTGCTATATATTGTACGCAAAATGCGTACAATATTATACTAACGAGTTTCTTCTTTAGTAGAATGTGGTATAAATAGAAAGTACAAATGGTTCAAATCTCTCATGGGTGGATATAATGAATTCGAATGCTAACGAATGACTGCTGTAGTATAATGTACTATATATTGTACGCAAAAAGCGTACAATATTATACTAACAGGTTTCTTCTTTAGTAGAATGTGCTATATATAGAAAGGTTAAATGGTATCAATCTCTCATGGGTGGATATAATGAATTCGAATGCTAACGAATGAAGGCTGTAGTATAATGTGCTATATATTGTACGCAAAAAGCGTACAATATTATACTAACGAGTTTCTTCTTTTGTAGAATGTGCAATAAATAGAAAAGACAAATGGTATCAATCTCTCATGGGTGGATATAAGGAATTCGAATGCTAACGAATGAAGGCTGTAGTATAATGTACTATATAATGTAAGCAAAAAGCGTACAATATTTTACTAACAGGTTTCTTCTTTAGTAGAATGTGGTATAAATAGAAAGTACAAATGGTATCAATATTTCATGGGTGGATATAAGGAATTCGAATGCTAACAAATGTCTGCTGTAGTATAATGTGCTATATATTGTACGCAAAATGCGTACAATATTATACTAACGAGTTTCTTCTTTAGTAGAATGTGGTATAAATAGAAAGTACAAATGGTTCAAATCTCTCATGGGTGGATATAATGAATTCGAATGCTAACGAATGACTGCTGTAGTATAATGTACTATATATTGTACGCAAAAAGCGTACAATATTATACTAACAGGTTTCTTCTTTAGTAGAATGTGCTATATATAGAAAGGTTAAATGGTATCAATCTCTCATGGGTGGATATAATGAATTCGAATGCTAACGAATGAAGGCTGTAGTATAATGTGCTATATATTGTACGCAAAAAGCGTACAATATTATACTAACGAGTTTCTTCTTTTGTAGAATGTGCAATAAATAGAAAGGTTAAATGGTATCAATCTCTCATGGGTGGATATAATGAATTCGAATGCTAACGAATGAAGGCTGTAGTATAATGTGCTATATATTGTACGCAAAAAGCGTACAATATTATACTAACGAGTTTCTTCTTTTGTAGAATGTGCAATAAATAGAAAGGTTAAATGGTATCAATCTCTCATGGGTGGATATAATGAATTCGAATGCTAACGAATGAAGGCTGTAGTATAATGTGCTATATATTGCACGCAAAAAGCGTACAATATTATACTAACAGGTTTCTTCTTTAGTAGAATGTGGTATAAATAGAAAGTACAAATGGTATCAATATTTCATGGGTGGATATAAGGAATTCGAATGCTAACAAATGTCTGCTGTAGTATAATGTGCTATATATTGTACGCAAAATGCGTACAATATTATACTAACGAGTTTCTTCTTTAGTAGAATGTGGTATAAATAGAAAGTACAAATGGTTCAAATCTCTCATGGGTGGATATAATGAATTCGAATGCTAACGAATGTCTACTGTAGTATAATGTGCTATATATTGTACGCAAAATGCGTACAATATTATACTAACGAGTTTCTTCTTTTGTAGAATGTGCAATAAATAGAAAAGACAAATGGTATCAATCTCTCATGGGTGGATATAAGGAATTCGAATGCTAACGAATGAAGGCTGTAGTATAATGTGCTATATATTGTACGCAAAATGCGTACAATATTATACTAACAGGTTTCTTCTTTAGTAGAATGTGCTATATATAGAAAGGTTAAATGGTATCAATCTCTCATGGGTGGATATAATGAATTCGAATGCTAACGAATGACTGCTGTAGTATAATGTACTATATAATGTAAGCAAAAAGCGTACAATATTTTACTAACAGGTTTCTTCTTTAGTAGAATGTGCAATAAATAGAAAAGACAAATGGTATCAATATTTCATGGGTGGATATAAGGAATTCGAATGCTAACAAATGTCTGCTGTAGTATAATGTGCTATATATTGTACGCAAAATGCGTACAATATTATACTAACGAGTTTCTTCTTTAGTAGAATGTGGTATAAATAGAAAGTACAAATGGTTCAAATCTCTCATGGGTGGATATAATGAATTCGAATGCTAACGAATGTCTACTGTAGTATAATGTGCTATATATTGTACGCAAAATGCGTACAATATTATAATAACGATTTTCTTCTTTTGTAGAATGTGCAATAAATAGAAAAGACAAATGGTATCAATCTCTCATGGGTGGATATAAGGAATTCGAATGCTAACGAATGAAGGCTGTAGTATAATGTGCTATATATTGTACGCAAAATGCGTACAATATTATACTAACAGGTTTCTTCTTTAGTAGAATGTGCTATATATAGAAAGGTTAAATGGTATCAATCTCTCATGGGTGGATATAATGAATTCGAATGCTAACGAATGAAGGCTGTAGTATAATGTGCTATATATTGTACGCAAAAAGCGTACAATATTATACTAACAGGTTTCTTCTTTAGTAGAATGTGGTATAAATAGAAAGTACAAATGGTATCAATATTTCATGGGTGGATATAAGGAATTCGAATGCTAACAAATGTCTGCTGTAGTATAATGTGCTATATATTGTACGCAAAATGCGTACAATATTATACTAACGAGTTTCTTCTTTAGTAGAATGTGGTATAAATAGAAAGTACAAATGGTTCAAATCTCTCATGGGTGGATATAATGAATTCGAATGCTAACGAATGACTGCTGTAGTATAATGTACTATATATTGTACGCAAAAAGCGTACAATATTATACTAACAGGTTTCTTCTTTAGTAGAATGTGCTATATATAGAAAGGTTAAATGGTATCAATCTCTCATGGGTGGATATAATGAATTCGAATGCTAATGAATGAAGGCTGTAGTATAATGTGCTATATATTGTACGCAAAAAGCGTACAATATTATACTAACGAGTTTCTTCTTTTGTAGAATGTGCAATAAATAGAAAAGACAAATGGTATCAATCTCTCATGGGTGGATATAAGGAATTCGAATGCTAACGAATGAAGGCTGTAGTATAATGTGCTATATATTGTACGCAAAATGCGTACAATATTATACTAACAGGTTTCTTCTTTAGTAGAATGTGCAATAAATAGAAAGGTTAAATGGTATCAATCTCTCATGGGTGGATATAATGAATTCGAATGCTAACGAATGAAGGCTGTAGTATAATGTGCTATATATTGTACGCAAAAAGCGTACAATATTATACTAACAGGTTTCTTCTTTAGTAGAATGTGGTATAAATAGAAAGTACAAATGGTATCAATATTTCATGGGTGGATATAAGGAATTCGAATGCTAACAAATGTCTGCTGTAGTATAATGTGCTATATATTGTACGCAAAATGCGTACAATATTATACTAACGAGTTTCTTCTTTAGTAGAATGTGGTATAAATAGAAAGTACAAATGGTTCAAATCTCTCATGGGTGGATATAATGAATTCGAATGCTAACGAATGACTGCTGTAGTATAATGTACTATATATTGTACGCAAAAAGCGTACAATATTATACTAACAGGTTTCTTCTTTAGTAGAATGTGCTATATATAGAAAGGTTAAATGGTATCAATCTCTCATGGGTGGATATAATGAATTCGAATGCTAACGAATGAAGGCTGTAGTATAATGTGCTATATATTGTACGCAAAAAGCGTACAATATTATACTAACGAGTTTCTTCTTTAGTAGAATGTGGTATAAATAGAAAGTACAAATGGTATCAATATTTCATGGGTGGATATAAGGAATTCGAATGCTAACAAATGTCTGCTGTAGTATAATGTGCTATATATTGTACGCAAAATGCGTACAATATTATAATAACGAGTTTCTTCTTTAGTAGAATGTGGTATAAATAGAAAGTACAAATGGTTCAAATCTCTCATGGGTGGATATAATGAATTCGAATGCTAACGAATGAAGGCTGTAGTATAATGTGCTATATATTGTACGCAAAATGCGTACAATATTATACTAACAGGTTTCTTCTTTAGTAGAATGTGCTATATATAGAAAGGTTAAATGGTATCAATCTCTCATGGGTGGATATAATGAATTCGAATGCTAACGAATGACTGCTGTAGTATAATGTACTATATAATGTAAGCAAAAAGCGTACAATATTTTACTAACAGGTTTCTTCTTTAGTAGAATGTGCAATAAATAGAAAAGACAAATGGTATCAATATTTCATGGGTGGATATAAGGAATTCGAATGCTAACAAATGTCTGCTGTAGTATAATGTGCTATATATTGTACGCAAAATGCGTACAATATTATACTAACGAGTTTCTTCTTTAGTAGAATGTGGTATAAATAGAAAGTACAAATGGTTCAAATCTCTCATGGGTGGATATAATGAATTCGAATGCTAACGAATGTCTACTGTAGTATAATGTGCTATATATTGTACGCAAAATGCGTACAATATTATAATAACGATTTTCTTCTTTTGTAGAATGTGCAATAAATAGAAAAGACAAATGGTATCAATCTCTCATGGGTGGATATAAGGAATTCGAATGCTAACGAATGAAGGCTGTAGTATAATGTGCTATATATTGTACGCAAAATGCGTACAATATTATACTAACAGGTTTCTTCTTTAGTAGAATGTGCTATATATAGAAAGGTTAAATGGTATCAATCTCTCATGGGTGGATATAATGAATTCGAATGCTAACGAATGAAGGCTGTAGTATAATGTGCTATATATTGTACGCAAAAAGCGTACAATATTATACTAACAGGTTTCTTCTTTAGTAGAATGTGGTATAAATAGAAAGTACAAATGGTATCAATATTTCATGGGTGGATATAAGGAATTCGAATGCTAACAAATGTCTGCTGTAGTATAATGTACTATATATTGTACGCAAAAAGCGTACAATATTATACTAACAGGTTTCTTCTTTAGTAGAATGTGCTATATATAGAAAGGTTAAATGGTATCAATCTCTCATGGGTGGATATAATGAATTCGAATGCTAATGAATGAAGGCTGTAGTATAATGTGCTATATATTGTACGCAAAAAGCGTACAATATTATACTAACGAGTTTCTTCTTTTGTAGAATGTGCAATAAATAGAAAAGACAAATGGTATCAATCTCTCATGGGTGGATATAAGGAATTCGAATGCTAACGAATGAAGGCTGTAGTATAATGTGCTATATATTGTACGCAAAATGCGTACAATATTATACTAACAGGTTTCTTCTTTAGTAGAATGTGCAATAAATAGAAAGGTTAAATGGTATCAATCTCTCATGGGTGGATATAATGAATTCGAATGCTAACGAATGAAGGCTGTAGTATAATGTGCTATATATTGTACGCAAAAAGCGTACAATATTATACTAACAGGTTTCTTCTTTAGTAGAATGTGGTATAAATAGAAAGTACAAATGGTATCAATATTTCATGGGTGGATATAAGGAATTCGAATGCTAACAAATGTCTGCTGTAGTATAATGTGCTATATATTGTACGCAAAATGCGTACAATATTATACTAACGAGTTTCTTCTTTAGTAGAATGTGGTATAAATAGAAAGTACAAATGGTTCAAATCTCTCATGGGTGGATATAATGAATTCGAATGCTAACGAATGACTGCTGTAGTATAATGTACTATATATTGTACGCAAAAAGCGTACAATATTATACTAACAGGTTTCTTCTTTAGTAGAATGTGCTATATATAGAAAGGTTAAATGGTATCAATCTCTCATGGGTGGATATAATGAATTCGAATGCTAACGAATGAAGGCTGTAGTATAATGTGCTATATATTGTACGCAAAAAGCGTACAATATTATACTAACGAGTTTCTTCTTTTGTAGAATGTGCAATAAATAGAAAAGACAAATGGTATCAATCTCTCATGGGTGGATATAAGGAATTCGAATGCTAACGAATGAAGGCTGTAGTATAATGTACTATATAATGTAAGCAAAAAGCGTACAATATTTTACTAACAGGTTTCTTCTTTAGTAGAATGTGGTATAAATAGAAAGTACAAATGGTATCAATATTTCATGGGTGGATATAAGGAATTCGAATGCTAACAAATGTCTGCTGTAGTATAATGTGCTATATATTGTACGCAAAATGCGTACAATATTATAATAACGAGTTTCTTCTTTAGTAGAATGTGGTATAAATAGAAAGTACAAATGGTTCAAATCTCTCATGGGTGGATATAATGAATTCGAATGCTAACGAATGACTGCTGTAGTATAATGTACTATATATTGTACGCAAAAAGCGTACAATATTATACTAACAGGTTTCTTCTTTAGTAGAATGTGCTATATATAGAAAGGTTAAATGGTATCAATCTCTCATGGGTGGATATAATGAATTCGAATGCTAACGAATGAAGGCTGTAGTATAATGTGCTATATATTGTACGCAAAAAGCGTACAATATTATACTAACGAGTTTCTTCTTTTGTAGAATGTGCAATAAATAGAAAGGTTAAATGGTATCAATCTCTCATGGGTGGATATAATGAATTCGAATGCTAACGAATGAAGGCTGTAGTATAATGTGCTATATATTGTACGCAAAAAGCGTACAATATTATACTAACGAGTTTCTTCTTTTGTAGAATGTGCAATAAATAGAAAGGTTAAATGGTATCAATCTCTCATGGGTGGATATAATGAATTCGAATGCTAACGAATGAAGGCTGTAGTATAATGTGCTATATATTGTACGCAAAAAGCGTACAATATTATACTAACAGGTTTCATCTTTAGTAGAATGTGGTATAAATAGAAAGTACAAATGGTATCAATATTTCATGGGTGGATATAAGGAATTCGAATGCTAACAAATGTCTGCTGTAGTATAATGTGCTATATATTGTACGCAAAATGCGTACAATATTATACTAACGAGTTTCTTCTTTAGTAGAATGTGGTATAAATAGAAAGTACAAATGGTTCAAATCTCTCATGGGTGGATATAATGAATTCGAATGCTAACGAATGACTGCTGTAGTATAATGTACTATATATTGTACGCAAAAAGCGTACAATATTATACTAACAGGTTTCTTCTTTAGTAGAATGTGCTATATATAGAAAGGTTAAATGGTATCAATCTCTCATGGGTGGATATAATGAATTCGAATGCTAACGAATGAAGGCTGTAGTATAATGTGCTATATATTGTACGCAAAATGCGTACAATATTATACTAACGAGTTTCTTCTTTAGTAGAATGTGGTATAAATAGAAAGTACAAATGGTTCAAATCTCTCATGGGTGGATATAATGAATTCGAATGCTAACGAATGACTGCTGTAGTATAATGTACTATATATTGTACGCAAAAAGCGTACAATATTATACTAACGAGTTTCTTCTTTTGTAGAATGTGCAATAAATAGAAAAGACAAATGGTATCAATCTCTCATGGGTGGATATAAGGAATTCGAATGCTAACGAATGAAGGCTGTAGTACAATGTACTATATAATGTAAGCAAAAAGCGTATAATATTATACTAACAGGTTTCTTCTTTAGTAGAATGTGGTATAAATAGAAAGTACAAATGGTATCAATATTTCATGGGTGGATATAAGGAATTCGAATGCTAACAAATGTCTGCTGTAGTATAATGTGCTATATATTGTACGCAAAATGCGTACAATATTATACTAACGAGTTTCTTCTTTAGTAGAATGTGGTATAAATAGAAAGTACAAATGGTTCAAATCTCTCATGGGTGGATATAATAAATTCGAATGCTAACGAATGACTGCTGTAGTATAATGTACTATATATTGTACGCAAAAAGCGTACAATATTATACTAACAGGTTTCTTCTTTAGTAGAATGTGCTATATATAGAAAGGTTAAATGGTATCAATCTCTCATGGGTGGATATAATGAATTCGAATGCTAACGAATGAAGGCTGTAGTATAATGTGCTATATATTGTACGCAAAAAGCGTACAATATTATACTAACGAGTTTCTTCTTTTGTAGAATGTGCAATAAATAGAAAAGACAAATGGTATCAATCTCTCATGGGTGGATATAAGGAATTCGAATGCTAACGAATGAAGGCTGTAGTATAATGTGCTATATATTGTACGCAAAATGCGTACAATATTATACTAACAGGTTTCTTCTTTAGTAGAATGTGGTATAAATAGAAAGTACAAATGGTATCAATATTTCATGGGTGGATATAAGGAATTCGAATGCTAACAAATGTCTGCTGTAGTATAATGTGCTATATATTGTACGCAAAATGCGTACAATATTATACTAACGAGTTTCTTCTTTAGTAGAATGTGGTATAAATAGAAAGTACAAATGGTTCAAATCTCTCATGGGTGGATATAATGAATTCGAATGCTAACGAATGTCTACTGTAGTATAATGTGCTATATATTGTACGCAAAATGCGTACAATATTATACTAACGAGTTTCTTCTTTTGTAGAATGTGCAATAAATAGAAAAGACAAATGGTATCAATCTCTCATGGGTGGATATAAGGAATTCGAATGCTAACGAATGAAGGCTGTAGTATAATGTGCTATATATTGTACGCAAAATGCGTACAATATTATACTAACAGGTTTCTTCTTTAGTAGAATGTGCTATATATAGAAAGGTTAAATGGTATCAATCTCTCATGGGTGGATTTAATGAATTCGAATGCTAACGAATGACTGCTGTAGTATAATGTACTATATAATGTAAGCAAAAAGCGTACAATATTTTACTAACAGGTTTCTTCTTTAGTAGAATGTGCAATAAATAGAAAAGACAAATGGTATCAATATTTCATGGGTGGATATAAGGAATTCGAATGCTAACAAATGTCTGCTGTAGTATAATGTGCTATATATTGTACGCAAAATGCGTACAATATTATACTAACGAGTTTCTTCTTTAGTAGAATGTGGTATAAATAGAAAGTACAAATGGTTCAAATCTCTCATGGGTGGATATAATGAATTCGAATGCTAACGAATGTCTACTGTAGTATAATGTGCTATATATTGTACGCAAAATGCGTACAATATTATACTAACGAGTTTCTTCTTTTGTAGAATGTGCAATAAATAGAAAAGACAAATGGTATCAATCTCTCATGGGTGGATATAAGGAATTCGAATGCTAACGAATGAAGGCTGTAGTATAATGTGCTATATATTGTACGCAAAATGCGTACAATATTATACTAACAGGTTTCTTCTTTAGTAGAATGTGCTATATATAGAAAGGTTAAATGGTATCAATCTCTCATGGGTGGATATAATGAATTCGAATGCTAACGAATGAAGGCTGTAGTATAATGTGCTATATATTGTACGCAAAAAGCGTACAATATTATACTAACGAGTTTCTTCTTTTGTAGAATGTGCAATAAATGAAAAGACAAATGGTATCAATCTCTCATGGGTGGATATAAGGAATTCGAATGCTAACGAATGAAGGCTGTAGTATAATGTACTATATATTGTACGCAAAAAGCGTACAATATTATACTAACGAGTTTCTTCTTTTGTAGAATGTGCAATAAATAGAAAGGTTAAATGGTATCAATCTCTCATGGGTGGATATAATGAATTCGAATGCTAACGAATGAAGGCTGTAGTATAATGTGCTATATATTGTACGCAAAAAGCGTACAATATTATACTAACGAGTTTCTTCTTTTGTAGAATGTGCAATAAATAGAAAGGTTAAATGGTATCAATCTCTCATGGGTGGATATAATGAATTCGAATGCTAACGAATGAAGGCTGTAGTATAATGTGCTATATATTGTACGCAAAAAGCGTACAATATTATACTAACAGGTTTCTTCTTTAGTAGAATGTGGTATAAATAGAAAGTACAAATGGTATCAATATTTCATGGGTGGATATAATGAATTCGAATGCTAACGAATGAAGGCTGTAGTATAATGTGCTATATATTGTACGCAAAAAGCGTACAATATTACACTAACGAGTTTCTTCTTTTGTAGAATGTGCAATAAATAGAAAGGTTAAATGGTATCAATCTCTCATGGGTGGATATAAGGAATTCGAATGCTAACGAATGAAGGCTGTAGTATAATGTGCTATATATTGTACGCAAAATGCGTACAATATTATACTAACAGGTTTCTTCTTTAGTAGAATGTGCTATATATAGAAAGGTTAAATGGTATCAATCTCTCATGGGTGGATATAATGAATTCGAATGCTAACGAATGAAGGCTGTAGTATAATGTGCTATATATTGTACGCAAAAAGCGTACAATATTATACTAACAGGTTTCTTCTTTAGTAGAATGTGGTATAAATAGAAAGTACAAATGGTATCAATATTTCATGGGTGGATATAAGGAATTCGAATGCTAACAAATGTCTGCTGTAGTATAATGTGCTATATATTGTACGCAAAATGCGTACAATATTATACTAACGAGTTTCTTCTTTAGTAGAATGTGGTATAAATAGAAAGTACAAATGGTTCAAATCTCTCATGGGTGGATATAATGAATTCGAATGCTAACGAATGACTGCTGTAGTATAATGTACTATATATTGTACGCAAAAAGCGTACAATATTATACTAACAGGTTTCTTCTTTAGTAGAATGTGCTATATATAGAAAGGTTAAATGGTATCAATCTCTCATGGGTGGATATAATGAATTCGAATGCTAACGAATGAAGGCTGTAGTATAATGTGCTATATATTGTACGCAAAAAGCGTACAATATTATACTAACGAGTTTCTTCTTTTGTAGAATGTGCAATAAATAGAAAGGTTAAATGGTATCAATCTCTCATGGGTGGATATAATGAATTCGAATGCTAACGAATGAAGGCTGTAGTATAATGTGCTATATATTGTACGCAAAAAGCGTACAATATTATACTAACGAGTTTCTTCTTTTGTAGAATGTGCAATAAATAGAAAGGTTAAATGGTATCAATCTCTCATGGGTGGATATAATGAATTCGAATGCTAACGAATGAAGGCTGTAGTATAATGTGCTATATATTGTACGCAAAAAGCGTACAATATTATACTAACGAGTTTCTTCTTTTGTAGAATGTGCAATAAATGAAAAGACAAATGGTATCAATCTCTCATGGGTGGATATAAGGAATTCGAATGCTAACGAATGAAGGCTGTAGTATAATGTACTATATATTGTACGCAAAAAGCGTACAATATTATACTAACGAGTTTCTTCTTTTGTAGAATGTGCAATAAATAGAAAGGTTAAATGGTATCAATCTCTCATGGGTGGATATAATGAATTCGAATGCTAACGAATGAAGGCTGTAGTATAATGTGCTATATATTGTACGCAAAAAGCGTACAATATTATACTAACGAGTTTCTTCTTTTGTAGAATGTGCAATAAATAGAAAGGTTAAATGGTATCAATCTCTCATGGGGGGATATAATGAATTCGAATGCTAACGAATGAAGGCTGTAGTATAATGTGCTATATATTGTACGCAAAAAGCGTACAATATTATACTAACAGGTTTCTTCTTTAGTAGAATGTGGTATAAATAGAAAGTACAAATGGTATCAATATTTCATGGGTGGATATAAGGAATTCGAATGCTAACAAATGTCTGCTGTAGTATAATGTGCTATATATTGTACGCAAAATGCGTACAATATTATACTAACGAGTTTCTTCTTTAGTAGAATGTGGTATAAATAGAAAGTACAAATGGTTCAAATCTCTCATGGGTGGATATAATGAATTCGAATGCTAACGAATGACTGCTGTAGTATAATGTACTATATATTGTACGCAAAAAGCGTACAATATTATACTAACAGGTTTCTTCTTTAGTAGAATGTGCTATATATAGAAAGGTTAAATGGTATCAATCTCTCATGGGTGGATATAATGAATTCGAATGCTAACGAATGAAGGCTGTAGTATAATGTGCTATATATTGTACGCAAAAAGCGTACAATATTATACTAACGAGTTTCTTCTTTTGTAGAATGTGCAATAAATAGAAAGGTTAAATGGTATCAATCTCTCATGGGTGGATATAATGAATTCGAATGCTAACGAATGAAGGCTGTAGTATAATGTGCTATATATTGTACGCAAAAAGCGTACAATATTATACTAACGAGTTTCTTCTTTTGTAGAATGTGCAATAAATAGAAAGGTTAAATGGTATCAATCTCTCATGGGTGGATATAATGAATTCGAATGCTAACGAATGAAGGCTGTAGTATAATGTGCTATATATTGTACGCAAAAAGCGTACAATATTATACTAACGAGTTTCTTCTTTTGTAGAATGTGCAATAAATAGAAAGGTTAAATGGTATCAATCTCTCATGGGTGGATATAATGAATTCGAATGCTAACGAATGAAGGCTGTAGTATAATGTGCTATATATTGTACGCAAAAAGCGTACAATATTATACTAACGAGTTTCTTCTTTTGTAGAATGTGCAATAAATGAAAAGACAAATGGTATCAATCTCTCATGGGTGGATATAAGGAATTCGAATGCTAACGAATGAAGGCTGTAGTATAATGTACTATATATTGTACGCAAAAAGCGTACAATATTATACTAACGAGTTTCTTCTTTTGTAGAATGTGCAATAAATAGAAAGGTTAAATGGTATCAATCTCTCATGGGTGGATATAATGAATTCGAATGCTAACGAATGAAGGCTGTAGTATAATGTGCTATATATTGTACGCAAAAAGCGTACAATATTATACTAACGAGTTTCTTCTTTTGTAGAATGTGCAATAAATAGAAAGGTTAAATGGTATCAATCTCTCATGGGTGGATATAATGAATTCGAATGCTAACGAATGAAGGCTGTAGTATAATGTGCTATATATTGTACGCAAAAAGCGTACAATATTATACTAACAGGTTTCTTCTTTAGTAGAATGTGGTATAAATAGAAAGTACAAATGGTATCAATATTTCATGGGTGGATATAATGAATTCGAATGCTAACGAATGAAGGCTGTAGTATAATGTGCTATATATTGTACGCAAAAAGCGTACAATATTACACTAACGAGTTTCTTCTTTTGTAGAATGTGCAATAAATAGAAAGGTTAAATGGTATCAATCTCTCATGGGTGGATATAAGGAATTCGAATGCTAACGAATGAAGGCTGTAGTATAATGTACTATATAATGTAAGCAAAAAGCGTATAATATTATACTAACAGGTTTCTTCTTTAGTAGAATGTGGTATAAATAGAAAGTACAAATGGTATCAATATTTCATGGGTGGATATAAGGAATTCGAATGCTAACAAATGTCTGCTGTAGTATAATGTGCTATATATTGTACGCAAAATGCGTACAATATTATACTAACGAGTTTCTTCTTTAGTAGAATGTGGTATAAATAGAAAGTACAAATGGTTCAAATCTCTCATGGGTGGATATAATGAATTCGAATGCTAACGAATGACTGCTGTAGTATAATGTACTATATATTGTACGCAAAAAGCGTACAATATTATACTAACAGGTTTCTTCTTTAGTAGAATGTGCTATATATAGAAAGGTTAAATGGTATCAATCTCTCATGGGTGGATATAATGAATTCGAATGCTAACGAATGAAGGCTGTAGTATAATGTGCTATATATTGTACGCAAAAAGCGTACAATATTATACTAACGAGTTTCTTCTTTTGTAGAATGTGCAATAAATAGAAAGGTTAAATGGTATCAATCTCTCATGGGTGGATATAATGAATTCGAATGCTAACGAATGAAGGCTGTAGTATAATGTGCTATATATTGTACGCAAAAAGCGTACAATATTATACTAACGAGTTTCTTCTTTTGTAGAATGTGCAATAAATAGAAAGGTTAAATGGTATCAATCTCTCATGGGTGGATATAATGAATTTGAATGCTAACGAATGAAGGCTGTAGTATAATGTGCTATATATTGTACGCAAAAAGCGTACAATATTATACTAACGAGTTTCTTCTTTTGTAGAATGTGCAATAAATAGAAAGGTTAAATGGTATCAATCTCTCATGGGTGGATATAATGAATTCGAATGCTAACGAATGAAGGCTGTAGTATAATGTGCTATATATTGTACGCAAAAAGCGTACAATATTATACTAACGAGTTTCTTCTTTTGTAGAATGTGCAATAAATGAAAAGACAAATGGTATCAATCTCTCATGGGTGGATATAAGGAATTCGAATGCTAACGAATGAAGGCTGTAGTATAATGTACTATATATTGTACGCAAAAAGCGTACAATATTATACTAACGAGTTTCTTCTTTTGTAGAATGTGCAATAAATAGAAAGGTTAAATGGTATCAATCTCTCATGGGTGGATATAATGAATTCGAATGCTAACGAATGAAGGCTGTAGTATAATGTGCTATATATTGTACGCAAAAAGCGTACAATATTATACTAACAGGTTTCTTCTTTAGTAGAATGTGGTATAAATAGAAAGTACAAATGGTATCAATATTTCATGGGTGGATATAATGAATTCGAATGCTAACGAATGAAGGCTGTAGTATAATGTGCTATATATTGTACGCAAAAAGCGTACAATATTATACTAACGAGTTTCTTCTTTTGTAGAATGTGCAATAAATAGAAAGGTTAAATGGTATCAATCTCTCATGGGTGGATATAAGGAATTCGAATGCTAACGAATGAAGGCTGTAGTATAATGTACTATATAATGTAAGCAAAAAGCGTATAATATTATACTAACAGGTTTCTTCTTTAGTAGAATGTGGTATAAATAGAAAGTACAAATGGTATCAATATTTCATGGGTGGATATAAGGAATTCGAATGCTAACAAATGTCTGCTGTAGTATAATGTGCTATATATTGTACGCAGAATGCGTACAATATTATACTAACGAGTTTCTTCTTTAGTAGAATGTGGTATAAATAGAAAGTACAAATGGTTAAAATCTCTCATGGGTGGATATAATGAATTCGAATGCTAACGAATGACTGCTGTAGTATAATGTACTATATATTGTACGCAAAAAGCGTACAATATTATACTAACAGGTTTCTTCTTTAGTAGAATGTGCTATATATAGAAAGGTTAAATGGTATCAATCTCTCATGGGTGGATATAATGAATTCGAATGCTAACGAATGAAGGCTGTAGTATAATGTGCTATATATTGTACGCAAAAAGCGTACAATATTATACTAACGAGTTTCTTCTTTTGTAGAATGTGCAATAAATAGAAAAGACAAATGGTATCAATCTCTCATGGGTGGATATAAGGAATTCGAATGCTAACGAATGAAGGCTGTAGTATAATGTGCTATATATTGTACGCAAAATGCGTACAATATTATACTAACAGGTTTCTTCTTTAGTAGAATGTGCTATATATAGAAAGGTTAAATGGTATCAATCTCTCATGGGTGGATATAATGAATTCGAATGCTAACGAATGACTGCTGTAGTATAATGTACTATATAATGTAAGCAAAAAGCGTACAATATTTTACTAACAGGTTTCTTCTTTAGTAGAATGTGCAATAAATAGAAAAGACAAATGGTATCAATATTTCATGGGTGGATATAAGGAATTCGAATGCTAACAAATGTCTGCTGTAGTATAATGTGCTATATATTGTATTCAAAATGCGTACAATATTATACTAACGAGTTTCTTCTTTAGTAGAATGTGGTATAAATAGAAAGTACAAATGGTTCAAATCTCTCATGGGTGGATATAATGAATTCGAATGCTAACGAATGTCTACTGTAGTATAATGTGCTATATATTGTACGCAAAATGCGTACAATATTATACTAACGAGTTTCTTCTTTTGTAGAATGTGCAATAAATAGAAAAGACAAATGGTATCAATCTCTCATGGGTGGATATAAGGAATTCGAATGCTAACGAATGAAGGCTGTAGTATAATGTGCTATATATTGTACGCAAAATGCGTACAATATTATACTAACAGGTTTCTTCTTTAGTAGAATGTGCTATATATAGAAAGGTTAAATGGTATCAATCTCTCATGGGTGGATATAATGAATTCGAATGCTAACGAATGAAGGCTGTAGTATAATGTGCTATATATTGTACGCAAAAAGCGTACAATATTATACTAACAGGTTTCTTCTTTAGTAGAATGTGCAATAAATAGAAAAGACAAATGGTATCAATCTCTCATGGGTGGATATAAGGAATTCGAATGCTAACGAATGAAGGCTGTAGTATAATGTGCTATATATTGTACGCAAAAAGCTTACAATATTATACTAACGAGTTTCTTCTTTTGTAGAATGTGCAATAAATAGAAAAGACAAATGGTATCAATCTCTCATGGGTGGATATAAGGAATTCGAATGCTAACGAATGAAGGCTGTAGTATAATGTGCTATATATTGTACGCAAAAAGCGTACAATATTATACTAACAGGTTTCTTCTTTAGTAGAATGTGGTATAAATAGAAAGTACAAATGGTATCAATATTTCATGGGTGGATATAAGGAATTCGAATGCTAACAAATGTCTGCTGTAGTATAATGTGCTATATATTGTACGCAAAATGCGTACAATATTATACTAACGAGTTTCTTCTTTAGTAGAATGTGGTATAAATAGAAAGTACAAATGGTTCAAATCTCTCATGGGTGGATATAATGAATTCGAATGCTAACGAATGACTGCTGTAGTATAATGTACTATATAATGTAAGCAAAAAGCGTACAATATTTTACTAACAGGTTTCTTCTTTAGTAGAATGTGCAATAAATAGAAAAGACAAATGGTATCAATATTTCATGGGTGGATATAAGGAATTCGAATGCTAACAAATGTCTGCTGTAGTATAATGTGCTATATATTGTACGCACAATGCGTACAATATTATACTAACGAGTTTCTTCTTTTGTAGAATGTGCAATAAATAGAAAAGACAAATGGTATCAATCTCTCATGGGTGGATATAAGGAATTCGAATGCTAACGAATGAAGGCTGTAGTATAATGTGCTATATATTGTACGCAAAAAGCGTACAATATTATACTAACAGGTTTCTTCTTTAGTAGAATGTGGTATAAATAGAAAGTACAAATGGTATCAATATTTCATGGGTGGATATAAGGAATTCGAATGCTAACAAATGTCTGCTGTAGTATAATGTGCTATATATTGTACGCAAAATGCGTACAATATTATACTAACAGGTTTCTTCTTTAGTAGAATGTGCTATATATAGAAAGGTTAAATGGTATCAATCTCTCATGGGTGGATATAATGAATTCGAATGCTAACGAATGAAGGCTGTAGTATAATGTGCTATATATTGTACGCAAAAAGCGTACAATATTATACTAACAGGTTTCTTCTTAAGTAGAATGTGGTATAAATAGAAAGTACAAATGGTATCAATATTTCATGGGTGGATATAAGGAATTCGAATGCTAACAAATGTCTGCTGTAGTATAATGTGCTATATATTGTACGCAAAATGCGTACAATATTATACTAACGAGTTTCTTCTTTAGTAGAATGTGGTATAAATAGAAAGTACAAATGGTTCAAATCTCTCATGGGTGGATATAATGAATTCGAATGCTAACGAATGACTGCTGTAGTATAATGTACTATATATTGTACGCAAAAAGCGTACAATATTATACTAACAGGTTTCTTCTTTAGTAGAATGTGCTATATATAGAAAGGTTAAATGGTATCAATCTCTCATGGGTGGATATAATGAATTCGAATGCTAACGAATGAAGGCTGTAGTATAATGTGCTATATATTGTACGCAAAAAGCGTACAATATTATACTAACGAGTTTCTTCTTTTGTAGAATGTGCAATAAATAGAAAAGACAAATGGTATCAATCTCTCATGGGTGGATATAAGGAATTCGAATGCTAACGAATGAAGGCTGTAGTATAATGTGCTATATATTGTACGCAAAATGCGTACAATATTATACTAACAGGTTTCTTCTTTAGTAGAATGTGCTATATATAGAAAGGTTAAATGGTATCAATCTCTCATGGGTGGATATAATGAATTCGAATGCTAACGAATGAAGGCTGTAGTATAATGTGCTATATATTGTACGCAAAAAGCGTATAATATTATACTAACAGGTTTCTTCTTTAGTTGAATGTGGTATAAATAGAAAGTACAAATGGTATCAATATTTCATGGGTGGATATAAGGAATTCGAATGCTAACAAATGTCTGCTGTAGTATAATGTGCTATATATTGTACGCAAAATGCGTACAATATTATACTAACGAGTTTCTTCTTTAGTAGAATGTGGTATAAATAGAAAGTACAAATGGTTCAAATCTCTCATGGGTGGATATAATGAATTCGAATGCTAACGAATGTCTACTGTAGTATAATGTGCTATATATTGTACGCAAAATGCGTACAATATTATACTAACGAGTTTCTTCTTTTGTAGAATGTGCAATAAATAGAAAAGACAAATGGTATCAATCTCTCATGGGTGGATATAAGGAATTCGAATGCTAACGAATGAAGGCTGTAGTATAATGTGCTATATATTGTACGCAAAATGCGTACAATATTATACTAACAGGTTTCTTCTTTAGTAGAATGTGCTATATATAGAAAGGTTAAATGGTATCAATCTCTCATGGGTGGATATAATGAATTCGAATGCTAACGAATGACTGCTGTAGTATAATGTACTATATAATGTAAGCAAAAAGCGTACAATATTTTACTAACGAGTTTCTTCTTTAGTAGAATGTGGTATAAATAGAAAGTACAAATGGTTCAAATCTCTCATGGGTGGATATAATGAATTCGAATGCTAACGAATGTCTACTGTAGTATAATGTGCTATATATTGTACGCAAAATGCGTACAATATTATACTAACGAGTTTCTTCTTTTGTAGAATGTGCAATAAATAGAAAAGACAAATGGTATCAATCTCTCATGGGTGGATATAAGGAATTCGAATGCTAACGAATGAAGGCTGTAGTATAATGTGCTATATATTGTACGCAAAAAGCGTACAATATTATACTAACAGGTTTCTTCTTTAGTAGAATGTGGTATAAATAGAAAGTACAAATGGTATCAATATTTCATGGGTGGATATAAGGAATTCGAATGCTAACAAATGTCTGCTGTAGTATAATGTGCTATATATTGTACGCAAAATGCGTACAATATTATACTAACAGGTTTCTTCTTTAGTAGAATGTGCTATATATAGAAAGGTTAAATGGTATCAATCTCTCATGGGTGGATATAATGAATTCGAATGCTAACGAATGAAGGCTGTAGTATAATGTGCTATATATTGTACGCAAAAAACGTACAATATTATACTAACAGGTTTCTTCTTAAGTAGAATGTGGTATAAATAGAAAGTACAAATGGTATCAATATTTCATGGGTGGATATAAGGAATTCGAATGCTAACAAATGTCTGCTGTAGTATAATGTGCTATATATTGTACGCAAAATGCGTACAATATTATACTAACGAGTTTCTTCTTTAGTAGAATGTGGTATAAATAGAAAGTACAAATGGTTCAAATCTCTCATGGGTGGATATAATGAATTCGAATGCTAACGAATGACTGCTGTAGTATAATGTACTATATATTGTACGCAAAAAGCGTACAATATTATACTAACAGGTTTCTTCTTTAGTAGAATGTGCTATATATAGAAAGGTTAAATGGTATCAATCTCTCATGGGTGGATATAATGAATTCGAATGCTAACGAATGAAGGCTGTAGTATAATGTGCTATATATTGTACGCAAAAAGCGTACAATATTATACTAACGAGTTTCTTCTTTTGTAGAATGTGCAATAAATAGAAAAGACAAATGGTATCAATCTCTCATGGGTGGATATAAGGAATTCGAATGCTAACGAATGAAGGCTGTAGTATAATGTGCTATATATTGTACGCAAAATGCGTACAATATTATACTAACAGGTTTCTTCTTTAGTAGAATGTGCTATATATAGAAAGGTTAAATGGTATCAATCTCTCATGGGTGGATATAATGAATTCGAATGCTAACGAATGAAGGCTGTAGTATAATGTGCTATATATTGTACGCAAAAAGCGTATAATATTATACTAACAGGTTTCTTCTTTAGTTGAATGTGGTATAAATAGAAAGTACAAATGGTATCAATATTTCATGGGTGGATATAAGGAATTCGAATGCTAACAAATGTCTGCTGTAGTATAATGTGCTATATATTGTACGCAAAATGCGTACAATATTATACTAACGAGTTTCTTCTTTAGTAGAATGTGGTATAAATAGAAAGTACAAATGGTTCAAATCTCTCATGGGTGGATATAATGAATTCGAATGCTAACGAATGTCTACTGTAGTATAATGTGCTATATATTGTACGCAAAATGCGTACAATATTATACTAACGAGTTTCTTCTTTTGTAGAATGTGCAATAAATAGAAAAGACAAATGGTATCAATCTCTCATGGGTGGATATAAGGAATTCGAATGCTAACGAATGAAGGCTGTAGTATAATGTGCTATATATTGTACGCAAAATGCGTACAATATTATACTAACAGGTTTCTTCTTTAGTAGAATGTGCTATATATAGAAAGGTTAAATGGTATCAATCTCTCATGGGTGGATATAATGAATTCGAATGCTAACGAATGACTGCTGTAGTATAATGTACTATATAATGTAAGCAAAAAGCGTACAATATTTTACTAACGAGTTTCTTCTTTAGTAGAATGTGGTATAAATAGAAAGTACAAATGGTTCAAATCTCTCATGGGTGGATATAATGAATTCGAATGCTAACGAATGTCTACTGTAGTATAATGTGCTATATATTGTACGCAAAATGCGTACAATATTATACTAACGAGTTTCTTCTTTTGTAGAATGTGCAATAAATAGAAAAGACAAATGGTATCAATCTCTCATGGGTGGATATAAGGAATTCGAATGCTAACGAATGAAGGCTGTAGTATAATGTGCTATATATTGTACGCAAAAAGCGTACAATATTATACTAACAGGTTTCTTCTTTAGTAGAATGTGGTATAAATAGAAAGTACAAATGGTATCAATATTTCATGGGTGGATATAAGGAATTCGAATGCTAACAAATGTCTGCTGTAGTATAATGTGCTATATATTGTACGCAAAATGCGTACAATATTATACTAACAGGTTTCTTCTTTAGTAGAATGTGCTATATATAGAAAGGTTAAATGGTATCAATCTCTCATGGGTGGATATAATGAATTCGAATGCTAACGAATGAAGGCTGTAGTATAATGTGCTATATATTGTACGCAAAAAGCGTACAATATTATACTAACAGGTTTCTTCTTAAGTAGAATGTGGTATAAATAGAAAGTACAAATGGTATCAATATTTCATGGGTGGATATAAGGAATTCGAATGCTAACAAATGTCTGCTGTAGTATAATGTGCTATATATTGTACGCAAAATGCGTACAATATTATACTAACGAGTTTCTTCTTTAGTAGAATGTGGTATAAATAGAAAGTACAAATGGTTCAAATCTCTCATGGGTGGATATAATGAATTCGAATGCTAACGAATGACTGCTGTAGTATAATGTACTATATATTGTACGCAAAAAGCGTACAATATTATACTAACAGGTTTCTTCTATAGTAGAATGTGCTATATATAGAAAGGTTAAATGGTATCAATCTCTCATGGGTGGATATAATGAATTCGAATGCTAACGAATGAAGGCTGTAGTATAATGTGCTATATATTGTACGCAAAAAGCGTACAATATTATACTAACGAGTTTCTTCTTTTGTAGAATGTGCAATAAATAGAAAAGACAAATGGTATCAATCTCTCATGGGTGGATATAAGGAATTCGAATGCTAACGAATGAAGGCTGTAGTATAATGTGCTATATATTGTACGCAAAATGCGTACAATATTATACTAACAGGTTTCTTCTTTAGTAGAATGTGCTATATATAGAAAGGTTAAATGGTATCAATCTCTCATGGGTGGATATAATGAATTCGAATGCTAACGAATGAAGGCTGTAGTATAATGTGCTATATATTGTACGCAAAAAGCGTATAATATTATACTAACAGGTTTCTTCTTTAGTTGAATGTGGTATAAATAGAAAGTACAAATGGTATCAATATTTCATGGGTGGATATAAGGAATTCGAATGCTAACAAATGTCTGCTGTAGTATAATGTGCTATATATTGTACGCAAAATGCGTACAATATTATACTAACGAGTTTCTTCTTTAGTAGAATGTGGTATAAATAGAAAGTACAAATGGTTCAAATCTCTCATGGGTGGATATAATGAATTCGAATGCTAACGAATGTCTACTGTAGTATAATGTGCTATATATTGTACGCAAAATGCGTACAATATTATACTAACGAGTTTCTTCTTTTGTAGAATGTGCAATAAATAGAAAAGACAAATGGTATCAATCTCTCATGGGTGGATATAAGGAATTCGAATGCTAACGAATGAAGGCTGTAGTATAATGTGCTATATATTGTACGCAAAATGCGTACAATATTATACTAACAGGTTTCTTCTTTAGTAGAATGTGCTATATATAGAAAGGTTAAATGGTATCAATCTCTCATGGGTGGATATAATGAATTCGAATGCTAACGAATGACTGCTGTAGTATAATGTACTATATAATGTAAGCAAAAAGCGTACAATATTTTACTAACGAGTTTCTTCTTTAGTAGAATGTGGTATAAATAGAAAGTACAAATGGTTCAAATCTCTCATGGGTGGATATAATGAATTCGAATGCTAACGAATGTCTACTGTAGTATAATGTGCTATATATTGTACGCAAAATGCGTACAATATTATACTAACGAGTTTCTTCTTTTGTAGAATGTGCAATAAATAGAAAAGACAAATGGTATCAATCTCTCATGGGTGGATATAAGGAATTCGAATGCTAACGAATGAAGGCTGTAGTATAATGTGCTATATATTGTACGCAAAAAGCGTACAATATTATACTAACAGGTTTCTTCTTTAGTAGAATGTGGTATAAATAGAAAGTACAAATGGTATCAATATTTCATGGGTGGATATAAGGAATTCGAATGCTAACAAATGTCTGCTGTAGTATAATGTGCTATATATTGTACGCAAAATGCGTACAATATTATACTAACAGGTTTCTTCTTTAGTAGAATGTGCTATATATAGAAAGGTTAAATGGTATCAATCTCTCATGGGTGGATATAATGAATTCGAATGCTAACGAATGAAGGCTGTAGTATAATGTGCTATATATTGTACGCAAAAAGCGTACAATATTATACTAACAGGTTTCTTCTTAAGTAGAATGTGGTATAAATAGAAAGTACAAATGGTATCAATATTTCATGGGTGGATATAAGGAATTCGAATGCTAACAAATGTCTGCTGTAGTATAATGTGCTATATATTGTACGCAAAATGCGTACAATATTATACTAACGAGTTTCTTCTTTAGTAGAATGTGGTATAAATAGAAAGTACAAATGGTTCAAATCTCTCATGGGTGGATATAATGAATTCGAATGCTAACGAATGACTGCTGTAGTATAATGTACTATATATTGTACGCAAAAAGCGTACAATATTATACTAACAGCTTTCTTCTTTAGTAGAATGTGCTATATATAGAAAGGTTAAATGGTATCAATCTCTCATGGGTGGATATAATGAATTCGAATGCTAACGAATGAAGGCTGTAGTATAATGTGCTATATATTGTACGCAAAAAGCGTACAATATTATACTAACGAGTTTCTTCTTTTGTAGAATGTGCAATAAATAGAAAAGACAAATGGTATCAAATTATCAATCTCTCATGGGTGGATATAAGGAATTCGAATGCTAACGAATGAAGGCTGTAGTATAATGTGCTATATATTGTACGCAAAATGCGTACAATATTATACTAACAGGTTTCTTCTTTAGTAGAATGTGCTATATATAGAAAGGTTAAATGGTATCAATCTCTCATGGGTGGATATAATGAATTCGAATGCTAACGAATGAAGGCTGTAGTATAATGTGCAATATATTGTACGCAAAAAGCTTACAATATTATACTAACAGGTTTCTTCTTTAGTAGAATGTGGTATAAATAGAAAGTACAAATGGTATCAATATTTCATGGGTGGATATAAGGAATTCGAATGCTAACAAATGTCTGCTGTAGTATAATGTGCTATATATTGTACGCAAAATGCGTACAATATTATACTAACGAGTTTCTTCTTTAGTAGAATGTGGTATAAATAGAAAGTACAAATGGTTCAAATCTCTCATGGGTGGATATAATAAATTCGAATGCTAACGAATGACTGCTGTAGTATAATGTACTATATATTGTACGCAAAAAGCGTACAATATTATACTAACAGGTTTCTTCTTTAGTAGAATGTGCTATATATAGAAAGGTTAAATGGTATCAATCTCTCATGGGTGGATATAATGAATTCGAATGCTAACGAATGAAGGCTGTAGTATAATGTGCTATATATTGTACGCAAAAAGCGTACAATATTATACTAACGAGTTTCTTCTTTTGTAGAATGTGCAATAAATAGAAAAGACAAATGGTATCAATCTCTCATGGGTGGATATAAGGAATTCGAATGCTAACGAATGAAGGCTGTAGTATAATGTGCTATATATTGTACGCAAAATGCGTACAATATTATACTAACAGGTTTCTTCTTTAGTAGAATGTGCTATATATAGAAAGGTTAAATGGTATCAATCTCTCATGGGTGGATATAATGAATTCGAATGCTAACGAATGAAGGCTGTAGTATAATGTGCTATATATTGTACGCAAAAAGCGTATAATATTATACTAACAGGTTTCTTCTTTAGTTGAATGTGGTATAAATAGAAAGTACAAATGGTATCAATATTTCATGGGTGGATATAATGAATTCGAATGCTAACGAATGTCTACTGTAGTATAATGTGCTATATATTGTACGCAAAATGCGTACAATATTATACTAACGAGTTTCTTCTTTTGTAGAATGTGCAATAAATAGAAAAGACAAATGGTATCAATCTCTCATGGGTGGATATAATGAATTCGAATGCTAACGAATGTCTACTGTAGTATAATGTGCTATATATTGTACGCAAAATGCGTACAATATTATACTAACGAGTTTCTTCTTTTGTAGAATGTGCAATAAATAGAAAAGACAAATGGTATCAATCTCTCATGGGTGGATATAAGGAATTCGAATGCTAACGAATGAAGGCTGTAGTATAATGTGCTATATATTGTACGCAAAATGCGTACAATATTATACTAACAGGTTTCTTCTTTAGTAGAATGTGCTATATATAGAAAGGTTAAATGGTATCAATCTCTCATGGGTGGATATAATGAATTCGAATGCTAACGAATGAAGGCTGTAGTATAATGTGCTATATATTGTACGCAAAAAGCGTATAATATTATACTAACAGGTTTCTTCTTTAGTTGAATGTGGTATAAATAGAAAGTACAAATGGTATCAATATTTCATGGGTGGATATAATGAATTCGAATGCTAACGAATGTCTACTGTAGTATAATGTGCTATATATTGTACGCAAAATGCGTACAATATTATACTAACGAGTTTCTTCTTTTGTAGAATGTGCAATAAATAGAAAAGACAAATGGTATCAATCTCTCATGGGTGGATATAATGAATTCGAATGCTAACGAATGTCTACTGTAGTATAATGTGCTATATATTGTACGCAAAATGCGTACAATATTATACTAACGAGTTTCTTCTTTTGTAGAATGTGCAATAAATAGAAAAGACAAATGGTATCAATCTCTCATGGGTGGATATAAGGAATTCGAATGCTAACGAATGAAGGCTGTAGTATAATGTGCTATATATTGTACGCAAAAAGCGTACAATATTATACTAACAGGTTTCTTCTTTAGTAGAATGTGCTATATATAGAAAGGTTAAATGGTATCAATCTCTCATGGGTGGATATAATGAATTCGAATGCTAACGAATGAAGGCTGTAGTATAATGTGCTATATATTGTACGCAAAAAGCGTACAATATTATACTAACGAGTTTCTTCTTTTGTAGAATGTGCAATAAATAGAAAAGACAAATGGTATCAATCTCTCATGGGTGGATATAAGGAATTCGAATGCTAACGAATGAAGGCTGTAGTATAATGTGCTATATATTGTACGCAAAATGCGTACAATATTATACTAACAGATTTCTTCTTTAGTAGAATGTGCTATATATAGAAAGGTTAAATGGTATCAATCTCTCATGGGTGGATATAATGAATTCGAATGCTAACGAATGAAGGCTGTAGTATAATGTGCTATATATTGTACGCAAAAAGCGTATAATATTATACTAACAGGTTTCTTCTTTAGTTGAATGTGGTATAAATAGAAAGTACAAATGGTATCAATATTTCATGGGTGGATATAATGAATTCGAATGCTAACGAATGTCTACTGTAGTATAATGTGCTATATATTGTACGCAAAATGCGTACAATATTATACTAACGAGTTTCTTCTTTTGTAGAATGTGCAATAAATAGAAAAGACAAATGGTATCAATCTCTCATGGGTGGATATAATGAATTCGAATGCTAACGAATGTCTACTGTAGTATAATGTGCTATATATTGTACGCAAAATGCGTACAATATTATACTAACGAGTTTCTTCTTTTGTAGAATGTGCAATAAATAGAAAAGACAAATGGTATCAATCTCTCATGGGTGGATATAAGGAATTCGAATGCTAACGAATGAAGGCTGTAGTATAATGTGCTATATATTGTACGCAAAATGCGTACAATATTATACTAACAGGTTTCTTCTTTAGTAGAATGTGCTATATATAGAAAGGTTAAATGGTATCAATCTCTCATGGGTGGATATAATGAATTCGAATGCTAACGAATGAAGGCTGTAGTATAATGTGCAATATATTGTACGCAAAAAGCGTATAATATTATACTAACAGGTTTCTTCTTTAGTTGAATGTGGTATAAATAGAAAGTACAAATGGTATCAATATTTCATGGGTGGATATAATGAATTCGAATGCTAACGAATGTCTACTGTAGTATAATGTGCTATATATTGTACGCAAAATGCGTACAATATTATACTAACGAGTTTCTTCTTTTGTAGAATGTGCAATAAATAGAAAAGACAAATGGTATCAATCTCTCATGGGTGGATATAATGAATTCGAATGCTAACGAATGTCTACTGTAGTATAATGTGCTATATATTGTACGCAAAATGCGTACAATATTATACTAACGAGTTTCTTCTTTTGTAGAATGTGCAATAAATAGAAAAGACAAATGGTATCAATCTCTCATGGGTGGATATAAGGAATTCGAATGCTAACGAATGAAGGCTGTAGTATAATGTGCTATATATTGTACGCAAAATGCGTACAATATTATACTAACAGGTTTCTTCTTTTGTAGAATGTGCTATATATAGAAAGGTTAAATGGTATCAATCTCTCATGGGTGGATATAATGAATTCGAATGCTAACGAATGAAGGCTGTAGTATAATGTGCTATATATTGTACGCAAAAAGCGTACAATATTATACTAACAGGTTTCTTCTTTAGTAGAATGTGGTATAAATAGAAAGTACAAATGGTATCAATATTTCATGGGTGGATATAAGGAATTCGAATGCTAACAAATGTCTGCTGTAGTATAATGTGCTATATATTGTACGCAAAATGCGTACAATATTATACTAACGAGTTTCTTCTTTAGTAGAATGTGGTATAAATAGAAAGTACAAATGGTTCAAATCTCTCATGGGTGGATATAATGAATTCGAATGCTAACGAATGTCTACTGTAGTATAATGTGCTATATATTGTACGCAAAATGCGTACAATATTATACTAACGAGTTTCTTCTTTTGTAGAATGTGCAATAAATAGAAAAGACAAATGGTATCAATCTCTCATGGGTGGATATAAGGAATTCGAATGCTAACGAATGAAGGCTGTAGTATAATGTGCTATATATTGTACGCAAAATGCGTACAATATTATACTAACAGGTTTCTTCTTTAGTAGAATGTGCTATATATAGAAAGGGTAAATGGTATCAATCTCTCATGGGTGGATATAATGAATTCGAATGCTAACGAATGAAGGCTGTAGTATAATGTGCTATATATTGTACGCAAAAAGCGTATAATATTATACTAACGAGTTTCTTCTTTAGTTGAATGTGGTATAAATAGAAAGTACAAATGGTATCAATATTTCATGGGTGGATATAATGAATTCGAATGCTAACGAATGTCTACTGTAGTATAATGTGCTATATATTGTACGCAAAATGCGTACAATATTATACTAACGAGTTTCTTCTTTTGTAGAATGTGCAATAAATAGAAAAGACAAATGGTATCAATCTCTCATGGGTGGATATAATGAATTCGAATGCTAACGAATGTCTACTGTAGTATAATGTGCTATATATTGTACGCAAAATGCGTACAATATTATACTAACGAGTTTCTTCTTTTGTAGAATGTGCAATAAATAGAAAAGACAAATGGTATCAATCTCTCATGGGTGGATATAAGGAATTCGAATGCTAACGAATGAAGGCTGTAGTATAATGTGCTATATATTGTACGCAAAATGCGTACAATATTATACTAACAGGTTTCTTCTTTTGTAGAATGTGCTATATATAGAAAGGTTAAATGGTATCAATCTCTCATGGGTGGATATAATGAATTCGAATGCTAACGAATGAAGGCTGTAGTATAATGTGCTATATATTGTACGCAAAAAGCGTACAATATTATACTAACAGGTTTCTTCTTTAGTAGAATGTGGTATAAATAGAAAGTACAAATGGTATCAATATTTCATGGGTGGATATAAGGAATTCGAATGCTAACAAATGTCTGCTGTAGTATAATGTGCTATATATTGTACGCAAAATGCGTACAATATTATACTAACGAGTTTCTTCTTTAGTAGAATGTGGTATAAATAGAAAGTACAAATGGTTCAAATCTCTCATGGGTGGATATAATGAATTCGAATGCTAACGAATGTCTACTGTAGTATAATGTGCTATATATTGTACGCAAAATGCGTACAATATTATACTAACGAGTTTCTTCTTTTGTAGAATGTGCAATAAATAGAAAAGACAAATGGTATCAATCTCTCATGGGTGGATATAAGGAATTCGAATGCTAACGAATGAAGGCTGTAGTATAATGTGCTATATATTGTACGCAAAAAGCGTACAATATTATACTAACAGGTTTCTTATATAGTAGAATGTGGTATGAATAGAAAGTACAAATGGTATCAATATTTCATGGGTGGATATAAGGAATTCGAATGCTAACAAATGTCTGCTGTAGTATAATGTGCTATATATTGTACGCAAAATGCGTACAATATTATACTAACGAGTTTCTTCTTTAGTAGAATGTGGTATAAATAGAAAGTACAAATGGTTCAAATCTCTCATGGGTGGATATAATGAATTCGAATGCTAACGAATGACTGCTGTAGTATAATGTACTATATATTGTACGCAAAAAGCGTACAATATTATACTAACAGGTTTCTTCTTTAGTTGAATGTGGTATAAATAGAAAGTACAAATGGTATCAATCTCTCATGGGTGGATATAATGAATTCGAATGCTAACGAATGAAGGCTGTAGTATAATGTGCTATATATTGTACGCAAAAAGCGTACAATATTATACTAACAGGTTTCTTCTTTAGTAGAATGTGGTATAAATAGAAAGTACAAATGGTATCAATATTTCATGGGTGGATATAAGGAATTCGAATGCTAACAAATGTCTGCTGTAGTATAATGTGCTATATATTGTACGCAAAATGCGTACAATATTATACTAACGAGTTTCTTCTTTAGTAGAATGTGGTATAAATAGAAAGTACAAATGGTTCAAATCTCTCATGGGTGGATATAATGAATTCGAATGCTAACGAATGTCTACTGTAGTATAATGTGCTATATATTGTACGCAAAATGCGTACAATATTATACTAACGAGTTTCTTCTTTTGTAGAATGTGCAATAAATAGAAAAGACAAATGGTATCAATCTCTCATGGGTGGATATAAGGAATTCGAATGCTAACGAATGAAGGCTGTAGTATAATGTGCTATATATTGTACGCAAAATGCGTACAATATTATACTAACAGGTTTCTTCTTTAGTAGAATGTGCTATATATAGAAAGGTTAAATGGTATCAATCTCTCATGGGTGGATATAATGAATTCGAATGCTAACGAATGAAGGCTGTAGTATAATGTGCTATATATTGTACGCAAAAAGCGTACAATATTATACTAACAGGTTTCTTCTTTAGTAGAATGTGGTATAAATAGAAAGTACAAATGGTATCAATATTTCATGGGTGGATATAAGGAATTCGAATGCTAACAAATGTCTGCTGTAGTATAATGTGCTATATATTGTACGCAAAATGCGTACAATATTATACTAACGAGTTTCTTCTTTAGTAGAATGTGGTATAAATAGAAAGTACAAATGGTTCAAATCTCTCATGGGTGGATATAATGAATTCGAATGCTAACGAATGTCTACTGTAGTATAATGTGCTATATATTGTACGCAAAAAGCGTATAATATTATACTAACGAGTTTCTTCTTTAGTTGAATGTGGTATAAATAGAAAGTACAAATGGTATCAATATTTCATGGGTGGATATAATGAATTCGAATGCTAACGAATGTCTACTGTAGTATAATGTGCTATATATTGTACGCAAAATGCGTACAATATTATACTAACGAGTTTCTTCTTTTGTAGAATGTGCAATAAATAGAAAAGACAAATGGTATCAATCTCTCATGGGTGGATATAATGAATTCGAATGCTAACGAATGTCTACTGTAGTATAATGTGCTATATATTGTACGCAAAATGCGTACAATATTATACTAACGAGTTTCTTCTTTTGTAGAATGTGCAATAAATAGAAAAGACAAATGGTATCAATCTCTCATGGGTGGATATAAGGAATTCGAATGCTAACGAATGAAGGCTGTAGTATAATGTGCTATATATTGTACGCAAAATGCGTACAATATTATACTAACAGGTTTCTTCTTTAGTAGAATGTGCTATATATAGAAAGGTTAAATGGTATCAATCTCTCATGGGTGGATATAATGAATTCGAATGCTAACGAATGAAGGCTGTAGTATAATGTGCTATATATTGTACGCAAAAAGCGTACAATATTATACTAACAGGTTTCTTCTTTAGTAGAATGTGGTATAAATAGAAAGTACAAATGGTATCAATATTTCATGGGTGGATATAAGGAATTCGAATGCTAACGAATGTCTACTGTAGTATAATGTGCTATATATTGTACGCAAAATGCGTACAATATTATACTAACGAGTTTCTTCTTTTGTAGAATGTGCAATAAATAGAAAAGACAAATGGTATCAATCTCTCATGGGTGGATATAAGGAATTCGAATGCTAACGAATGAAGGCTGTAGTATAATGTGCTATATATTGTACGCAAAATGCGTACAATATTATACTAACAGGTTTCTTCTTTAGTAGAATGTGCTATATATAGAAAGGTTAAATGGTATCAATCTCTCATGGGTGGATATAATGAATTCGAATGCTAACGAATGAAGGCTGTAGTATAATGTGCTATATATTGTACGCAAAAAGCGTACAATATTATACTAACAGGTTTCTTCTTTAGTAGAATGTGGTATAAATAGAAAGTACAAATGGTATCAATATTTCATGGGTGGATATAAGGAATTCGAATGCTAACAAATGTCTGCTGTAGTATAATGTGCTATATATTGTACGCAAAATGCGTACAATATTATACTAACGAGTTTCTTCTTTAGTAGAATGTGGTATAAATAGAAAGTACAAATGGTTCAAATCTCTCATGGGTGGATATAATGAATTCGAATGCTAACGAATGACTGCTGTAGTATAATGTACTATATATTGTACGCAAAAAGCGTACAATATTATACTAACAGGTTTCTTCTTTAGTAGAATGTGCTATATATAGAAAGGTTAAATGGTATCAATCTCTCATGGGTGGATATAATGAATTCGAATGCTAACGAATGACTGCTGTAGTATAATGTACTATATAATGTAAGCAAAAAGCGTACAATATTTTACTAACAGGTTTCTTCTTTAGTAGAATGTGCAATAAATAGAAAGTACAAATGGTATCAATATTTCATGGGTGGATATAAGGAATTCGAATGCTAACAAATGTCTGCTGTAGTATAATGTGCTATATATTGTACGCAAAATGCGTACAATATTATACTAACGAGTTTCTTCTTTAGTAGAATGTGGTATAAATAGAAAGTACAAATGGTTCAAATCTCTCATGGGTGGATATAATGAATTCGAATGCTAACGAATGACTGCTGTAGTATAATGTACTATATATTGTATGCAAAAAGCGTACAATATTATACTAACAGGTTTCTTCTTTAGTAGAATGTGCTATATATAGAAAGGTTAAATGGTATCAATCTCTCATGGGTGGATATAATGAATTCGAATGCTAACGAATGACTGCTGTAGTATAATGTACTATATAATGTAAGCAAAAAGCGTACAATATTTTACTAACAGGTTTCTTCTTTAGTAGAATGTGCAATAAATAGAAAGGTTAAATGGTATCAATCTCTCATGGGTGGATATAATGAATTCGAATGCTAACGAATGAAGGCTGTAGTATAATGTGCTATATATTGTACGCAAAAAGCGTACAATATTATACTAACAGGTTTCTTCTTTAGTAGAATGTGGTATAAATAGAAAGTACAAATGGTATCAATATTTCATGGGTGGATATAAGGAATTCGAATGCTAACAAATGTCTGCTGTAGTATAATGTGCTATATATTGTACGCAAAATGCGTACAATATTATACTAACGAGTTTCTTCTTTAGTAGAATGTGGTATAAATAGAAAGTACAAATGGTTCAAATCTCTCATGGGTGGATATAATGAATTCGAATGCTAACGAATGTCTACTGTAGTATAATGTGCTATATATTGTACGCAAAATGCGTACAATATTATACTAACGAGTTTCTTCTTTTGTAGAATGTGCAATAAATAGAAAAGACAAATGGTATCAATCTCTCATGGGTGGATATAAGGAATTCGAATGCTAACGAATGAAGGCTGTAGTATAATGTGCTATATATTGTACGCAAAATGCGTACAATATTATACTAACAGGTTTCTTCTTTAGTAGAATGTGCTATATATAGAAAGGTTAAATGGTATCAATCTCTCATGGGTGGATATAATGAATTCGAATGCTAACGAATGAAGGCTGTAGTATAATGTGCTATATATTGTACGCAAAAAGCGTACAATATTATACTAACAGGTTTCTTCTTTAGTAGAATGTGGTATAAATAGAAAGTACAAATGGTATCAATATTTCATGGGTGGATATAAGGAATTCGAATGCTAACAAATGTCTGCTGTAGTATAATGTGCTATATATTGTACGCAAAATGCGTACAATATTATACTAACGAGTTTCTTCTTTAGTAGAATGTGGTATAAATAGAAAGTACAAATGGTTCAAATCTCTCATGGGTGGATATAATGAATTCGAATGCTAACGAATGACTGCTGTAGTATAATGTACTATATATTGTACGCAAAAAGCGTACAATATTATACTAACAGGTTTCTTCTTTAGTAGAATGTGCTATATATAGAAAGGTTAAATGGTATCAATCTCTCATGGGTGGATATAATGAATTCGAATGCTAACGAATGACTGCTGTAGTATAATGTACTATATAATGTACGCAAAATGCGTACAATATTATACTAACAGGTTTCTTCTTTAGTAGAATGTGGTATAAATAGAAAGTACAAATGGTATCAATATTTCATGGGTGGATATAAGGAATTCGAATGCTAACAAATGTCTGCTGTAGTATAATGTGCTATATATTGTACGCAAAAAGCGTACAATATTATACTAACGAGTTTCTTCTTTAGTAGAATGTGGTATAAATAGAAAGTACAAATGGTTCAAATCTCTCATGGGTGGATATAATGAATTCGAATGCTAACGAATGTCTACTGTAGTATAATGTGCTATATATTGTACGCAAAATGCGTACAATATTATACTAACGAGTTTCTTCTTTTGTAGAATGTGCAATAAATAGAAAAGACAAATGGTATCAATCTCTCATGGGTGGATATAAGGAATTCGAATGCTAACGAATGAAGGCTGTAGTATAATGTGCTATATATTGTACGCAAAATGCGTACAATATTATACTAACAGGTTTCTTCTTTAGTAGAATGTGCTATATATAGAAAGGTTAAATGGTATCAATCTCTCATGGGTGGATATAATGAATTCGAATGCTAACGAATGAAGGCTGTAGTATAATGTGCTATATATTGTACGCAAAAAGCGTACAATATTATACTAACAGGTTTCTTCTTTAGTAGAATGTGGTATAAATAGAAAGTACAAATGGTATCAATATTTCATGGGTGGAAATAAGGAATTCGAATGCTAACAAATGTCTGCTGTAGTATAATGTGCTATATATTGTACGCAAAAAGCGTACAATATTATACTAACGAGTTTCTTCTTTAGTAGAATGTGGTATAAATAGAAAGTACAAATGGTTCAAATCTCTCATGGGTGGATATAATGAATTCGAATGCTAACGAATGACTGCTGTAGTATAATGTACTATATATTGTACGCAAAAAGCGTACAATATTATACTAACAGGTTTCTTCTTTAGTAGAATGTGCTATATATAGAAAGGTTAAATGGTGTCAATCTCTCATGGGTGGATATAATGAATTCGAATGCTAACGAATGACTGCTGTAGTATAATGTACTATATAATGTAAGCAAAAAGCGTACAATATTTTACTAACAGGTTTCTTCTTTAGTAGAATGTGGTATAAATAGAAAGTACAAATGGTATCAATATTTCATGGGTGGATATAAGGAATTCGAATGCTAACAAATGTCTGCTGTAGTATAATGTGCTATATATTGTACGCAAAATGCGTACAATATTATACTAACGAGTTTCTTCTTTAGTAGAATGTGGTATAAATAGAAAGTACAAATGGTTCAAATCTCTCATGGGTGGATATAATGAATTCGAATGCTAACGAATGTCTACTGTAGTATAATGTGCTATATATTGTACGCAAAATGCGTACAATATTATACTAACGAGTTTCTTCTTTTGTAGAATGTGCAATAAATAGAAAAGACAAATGGTATCAATCTCTCATGGGTGGATATAAGGAATTCGAATGCTAACGAATGAAGGCTGTAGTATAATGTGCTATATATTGTACGCAAAAAGCGTACAATATTATACTAACAGGTTTCTTCTTTAGTAGAATGTGCTATATATAGAAAGGTTAAATGGTATCAATCTCTCATGGGTGGATATAATGAATTCGAATGCTAACGAATGACTGCTGTAGTATAATGTACTATATAATGTACGCAAAATGCGTACAATATTATACTAACAGGTTTCTTCTTTAGTAGAATGTGGTATAAATAGAAAGTACAAATGGTATCAATATTTCATGGGTGGATATAATGAATTCGAAAGCTAACGAATGACTGCTGTAGTATAATGTACTATATAATGTAAGCAAAAAGCGTACAATATTATACTAACAGGTTTCTTCTTTAGTAGAATGTGCTATATATAGAAAGGTTAAATGGTATCAATCTCTCATGGGTGGATATAATGAATTCGAATGCTAACAAATGTCTGCTGTAGTATAATGTGCTATATATTGTACGCAAAAAGCGTACAATATTATACTAACGAGTTTCTTCTTTAGTAGAATGTGGTATAAATAGAAAGTACAAATGGTTCAAATCTCTCATGGGTGGATATAATGAATTCGAATGCTAACGAATGACTGCTGTAGTATAATGTACTATATATTGTACGCAAAAAGCGTACAATATTATACTAACAGGTTTCTTCTTTAGTAGAATGTGCTATATATAGAAAGGTTAAATGGTATCAATCTCTCATGGGTGGATATAATGAATTCGAATGCTAACGAATGACTGCTGTAGTATAATGTACTATATAATGTACGCAAAATGCGTACAATATTATACTAACAGGTTTCTTCTTTAGTAGAATGTGGTATAAATAGAAAGTACAAATGGTATCAATATTTCATGGGTGGATATAATGAATTCGAATGCTAACGAATGACTGCTGTAGTATAATGTACTATATAATGTAAGCAAAAAGCGTACAATATTATACTAACAGGTTTCTTCTTTAGTAGAATGTGCTATATATAGAAAGGTTAAATGGTATCAATCTCTCATGGGTGGATATAATGAATTCGAATGCTAACGAATGACTGCTGTAGTATAATGTACTATATAATGTACGCAAAATGCGTACAATATTATACTAACAGGTTTCTTCTTTAGTAGAATGTGGTATAAATAGAAAAGACAAATGGTATCAATCTCTCATGGGTGGATATAAGGAATTCGAATGCTAACGAATGAAGGCTGTAGTATAATGTGCTATATATTGTACGCAAAAAGCGTACAATATTATACTAACAGGTTTCTTCTTTAGTAGAATGTGGTATAAATAGAAAGTACAAATGGTATCAATATTTCATGGGTGGATATAAGGAATTCGAATGCTAACAAATGTCTGCTGTAGTATAATGTGCTATATATTGTACGCAAAATGCGTACAATATTATACTAACGAGTTTCTTCTTTAGTAGAATGTGGTATAAATAGAAAGTACAAATGGTTCAAATCTCTCATGGGTGGATATAATGAATTCGAATGCTAACGAATGACTGCTGTAGTATAATGTACTATATATTGTACGCAAAAAGCGTACAATATTATACTAACAGGTTTCTTCTTTAGTAGAATGTGCTATATATAGAAAGGTTAAATGGTATCAATCTCTCATGGGTGGATATAATGAATTCGAATGCTAACGAATGACTGCTGTAGTATAATGTACTATATAATGTAAGCAAAAAGCGTACAATATTATACTAACAGGTTTCTTCTTTAGTAGAATGTGCTATATATAGAAAGGTTAAATGGTATCAATCTCTCATGGGTGGATATAATGAATTCGAATGCTAACGAATGACTGCTGTAGTATAATGTACTATATAATGTACGCAAAATGCGTACAATATTATACTAACAGGTTTCTTCTTTAGTAGAATGTGGTATAAATAGAAAAGACAAATGGTATCAATCTCTCATGGGTGGATATAAGGAATTCGAATGCTAACGAATGAAGGCTGTAGTATAATGTGCTATATATTGTACGCAAAAAGCGTACAATATTATACTAACAGGTTTCTTCTTTAGTAGAATGTGGTATAAATAGAAAGTACAAATGGTATCAATATTTCATGGGTGGATATAAGGAATTCGAATGCTAACAAATGTCTGCTGTAGTATAATGTGCTATATATTGTACGCAAAATGCGTACAATATTATACTAACGAGTTTCTTCTTTAGTAGAATGTGGTATAAATAGAAAGTACAAATGGTTCAAATCTCTCATGGGTGGATATAATGAATTCGAATGCTAACGAATGACTGCTGTAGTATAATGTACTATATATTGTACGCAAAAAGCGTACAATATTATACTAACAGGTTTCTTCTTTAGTAGAATGTGCTATATATAGAAAGGTTAAATGGTATCAATCTCTCATGGGTGGATATAATGAATTCGAATGCTAACGAATGACTGCTGTAGTATAATGTACTATATAATGTAAGCAAAAAGCGTACAATATTATACTAACAGGTTTCTTCTTTAGTAGAATGTGGTATAAATAGAAAAGATAAATGGTATCAATCTCTCATGGGTGGATATAAGGAATTCGAATGCTAACGAATGACTGCTGTAGTATAATGTACTATATATTGTACGCAAAAAGCGTACAATATTATACTAACAGGTTTCTTCTTTAGTAGAATGTGCTATATATAGAAAGGTTAAATGGTATCAATCTCTCATGGGTGGATATAATGAATTCGAATGCTAACGAATGACTGCTGTAGTATAATGTACTATATAATGTACGCAAAATGCGTACAATATTATACTAACAGGTTTCTTCTTTAGTAGAATGTGGTATAAATAGAAAGTACAAATGGTATCAATATTTCATGGGTGGATATAATGAATTCGAATGCTAACGAATGACTGCTGTAGTATAATGTACTATATAATGTAAGCAAAAAGCGTACAATATTATACTAACAGGTTTCTTCTTTAGTAGAATGTGCTATATATAGAAAGGTTAAATGGTATCAATCTCTCATGGGTGGATATAATGAATTCGAATGCTAACGAATGACTGCTGTAGTATAATGTACTATATAATGTACGCAAAATGCGTACAATATTATACTAACAGGTTTCTTCTTTAGTAGAATGTGGTATAAATAGAAAAGACAAATGGTATCAATCTCTCATGGGTGGATATAAGGAATTCGAATGCTAACGAATGAAGGCTGTAGTATAATGTGCTATATATTGTACGCAAAAAGCGTACAATATTATACTAACAGGTTTCTTCTTTAGTAGAATGTGGTATAAATAGAAAGTACAAATGGTATCAATATTTCATGGGTGGATATAAGGAATTCGAATGCTAACAAATGTCTGCTGTAGTATAATGTGCTATATATTGTACGCAAAATGCGTACAATATTATACTAACGAGTTTCTTCTTTAGTAGAATGTGGTATAAATAGAAAGTACAAATGGTTCAAATCTCTCATGGGTGGATATAATGAATTCGAATGCTAACGAATGACTGCTGTAGTATAATGTACTATATATTGTACGCAAAAAGCGTACAATATTATACTAACAGGTTTCTTCTTTAGTAGAATGTGCTATATATAGAAAGGTTAAATGGTATCAATCTCTCATGGGTGGATATAATGAATTCGAATGCTAACGAATGACTGCTGTAGTATAATGTACTATATAATGTAAGCAAAAAGCGTACAATATTATACTAACAGGTTTCTTCTTTAGTAGAATGTGCTATATATAGAAAGGTTAAATGGTATCAATCTCTCATGGGTGGATATAATGAATTCGAATGCTAACGAATGACTGCTGTAGTATAATGTACTATATAATGTACGCAAAATGCGTACAATATTATACTAACAGGTTTCTTCTTTAGTAGAATGTGGTATAAATAGAAAGTACAAATGGTATCAATATTTCATGGGTGGATATAATGAATTCGAATGCTAACAAATGTCTGCTGTAGTATAATGTGCTATATATTGTACGCAAAAAGCGTACAATATTATACTAACGAGTTTCTTCTTTAGTAGAATGTGGTATAAATAGAAAGTACAAATGGTTCAAATCTCTCATGGGTGGATATAATGAATTCGAATGCTAACGAATGTCTACTGTAGTATAATGTGCTATATATTGTACGCAAAATGCGTACAATATTATACTAACGAGTTTCTTCTTTTGTAGAATGTGCAATAAATAGAAAAGACAAATGGTATCAATCTCTCATGGGTGGATATAAGGAATTCGAATGCTAACGAATGAAGGCTGTAGTATAATGTGCTATATATTGTACGCAAAATGCGTACAATATTATACTAACAGGTTTCTTCTTTAGTAGAATGTGCTATATATAGAAAGGTTAAATGGTATCAATCTCTCATGGGTGGATATAATGAATTCGAATGCTAACGAATGAAGGCTGTAGTATAATGTGCTATATATTGTACGCAAAAAGCGTACAATATTATACTAACAGGTTTCTTCTTTAGTAGAATGTGGTATAAATAGAAAGTACAAATGGTATCAATATTTCATGGGTGGATATAAGGAATTCGAATGCTAACAAATGTCTGCTGTAGTATAATGTGCTATATATTGTACGCAAAATGCGCACAATATTATACTAACGAGTTTCTTCTTTAGTAGAATGTGGTATAAATAGAAAGTACAAATGGTTCAAATCTCTCATGGGTGGATATAATGAATTCGAATGCTAACGAATGACTGCTGTAGTATAATGTACTATATATTGTACGCAAAAAGCGTACAATATTATACTAACAGGTTTCTTCTTTAGTAGAATGTGCTATATATAGAAAGGTTAAATGGTATCAATCTCTCATGGGTGGATATAATGAATTCGAATGCTAACGAATGACTGCTGTAGTATAATGTACTATATAATGTAAGCAAAAAGCGTACAATATTTTACTAACAGGTTTCTTCTTTAGTAGAATGTGCTATATATAGAAAGGTTAAATGGTATCAATCTCTCATGGGTGGATATAATGAATTCGAATGCTAACGAATGACTGCTGTAGTATAATGTACTATATAATGTACGCAAAATGCGTACAATATTATACTAACAGGTTTCTTCTTTAGTAGAATGTGGTATAAATAGAAAGTACAAATGGTATCAATATTTCATGGGTGGATATAATGAATTCGAATGCTAACGAATGACTGCTGTAGTATAATGTACTATATAATGTAAGCAAAAAGCGTACAATATTATACTAACAGGTTTCTTCTTTAGTAGAATGTGCTATATATAGAAAGGTTAAATGGTATCAATCTCTCATGGGTGGATATAATGAATTCGAATGCTAACGAATGACTGCTGTAGTATAATGTACTATATAATGTACGCAAAATGCGTACAATATTATACTAACAGGTTTCTTCTTTAGTAGAATGTGGTATAAATAGAAAAGACAAATGGTATCAATCTCTCATGGGTGGATATAAGGAATTCGAATGCTAACGAATGAAGGCTGTAGTATAATGTGCTATATATTGTACGCAAAAAGCGTACAATATTATACTAACAGGTTTCTTCTTTAGTAGAATGTGGTATAAATAGAAAGTACAAATGGTTCAAATCTCTCATGGGTGGATATAATGAATTCGAATGCTAACGAATGACTGCTGTAGTATAATGTACTATATATTGTACGCAAAAAGCGTACAATATTATACTAACAGGTTTCTTCTTTAGTAGAATGTGCTATATATAGAAAGGTTAAATGGTATCAATCTCTCATGGGTGGATATAATGAATTCGAATGCTAACGAATGACTGCTGTAGTATAATGTACTATATAATGTAAGCAAAAAGCGTACAATATTATACTAACAGGTTTCTTCTTTAGTAGAATGTGCTATATATAGAAAGGTTAAATGGTAGCAATCTCTCATGGGTGGATATAATGAATTCGAATGCTAACGAATGACTGCTGTAGTATAATGTACTATATAATGTACGCAAAATGCGTACAATATTATACTAACAGGTTTCTTCTTTAGTAGAATGTGGTATAAATAGAAAGTACAAATGGTATCAATATTTCATGGGTGGATATAATGAATTCGAATGCTAACAAATGTCTGCTGTAGTATAATGTGCTATATATTGTACGCAAAAAGCGTACAATATTATACTAACGAGTTTCTTCTTTAGTAGAATGTGGTATAAATAGAAAGTACAAATGGTTCAAATCTCTCATGGGTGGATATAATGAATTCGAATGCTAACGAATGTCTACTGTAGTATAATGTGCTATATATTGTACGCAAAATGCGTACAATATTATACTAACGAGTTTCTTCTTTTGTAGAATGTGCAATAAATAGAAAAGACAAATGGTATCAATCTCTCATGGGTGGATATAAGGAATTCGAATGCTAACGAATGAAGGCTGTAGTATAATGTGCTATATATTGTACGCAAAATGCGTACAATATTATACTAACAGGTTTCTTCTTTAGTAGAATGTGGTATAAATAGAAAGTACAAATGGTATCAATATTTCATGGGTGGATATAAGGAATTCGAATGCTAACAAATGTCTGCTGTAGTATAATGTGCTATATATTGTACGCAAAATGCGTACAATATTATACTAACGAGTTTCTTCTTTAGTAGAATGTGGTATAAATAGAAAGTACAAATGGTTCAAATCTCTCATGGGTGGATATAATGAATTCGAATGCTAACGAATGTCTACTGTAGTATAATGTGCTATATATTGTACGCAAAATGCGTACAATATTATACTAACGAGTTTCTTCTTTAGTAGAATGTGCTATATATAGAAAGGTTAAATGGTATCAATCTCTCATGGGTGGATATAATGAATTCGAATGCTAACGAATGAAGGCTGTAGTATAATGTGCTATATATTGTACGCAAAAAGCGTACAATATTATACTAACAGGTTTCTTCTTTAGTAGAATGTGGTATAAATAGAAAGTACAAATGGTATCAATATTTCATGGGTGGATATAAGGAATTCGAATGCTAACAAATGTCTGCTGTAGTATAATGTGCTATATATTGTACGCAAAATGCGTACAATATTATACTAACGAGTTTCTTCTTTAGTAGAATGTGGTATAAATAGAAAGTACAAATGGTTCAAATCTCTCATGGGTGGATATAATGAATTCGAATGCTAACGAATGACTGCTGTAGTATAATGTACTATATATTGTACGCAAAAAGCGTACAATATTATACTAACAGGTTTCTTCTTTAGTAGAATGTGCTATATATAGAAAGGTTAAATGGTATCAATCTCTCATGGGTGGATATAATGAATTCGAATGCTAACGAATGACTGCTGTAGTATAATGTACTATATAATGTAAGCAAAAAGCGTACAATATTTTACTAACAGGTTTCTTCTTTAGTAGAATGTGCTATATATAGAAAGGTTAAATGGTATCAATCTCTCATGGGTGGATATAATGAATTCGAATGCTAACGAATGACTGCTGTAGTATAATGTACTATATAATGTACGCAAAATGCGTACAATATTATACTAACAGGTTTCTTCTTTAGTAGAATGTGGTATAAATAGAAAGTACAAATGGTATCAATATTTCATGGGTGGATATAATGAATTCGAATGCTAACGAATGACTGCTGTAGTATAATGTACTATATAATGTAAGCAAAAAGCGTACAATATTATACTAACAGGTTTCTTCTTTAGTAGAATGTGCTATATATAGAAAGGTTAAATGGTATCAATCTCTCATGGGTGGATATAATGAATTCGAATGCTAACGAATGACTGCTGTAGTATAATGTACTATATAATGTACGCAAAATGCGTACAATATTATACTAACAGGTTTCTTCTTTAGTAGAATGTGGTATAAATAGAAAAGACAAATGGTATCAATCTCTCATGGGTGGATATAAGGAATTCGAATGCTAACGAATGAAGGCTGTAGTATAATGTGCTATATATTGTACGCAAAAAGCGTACAATATTATACTAACAGGTTTCTTCTTTAGTAGAATGTGGTATAAATAGAAAGTACAAATGGTATCAATATTTCATGGGTGAATATAAGGAATTCGAATGCTAACAAATGTCTGCTGTAGTATAATGTGCTATATATTGTACGCAAAATGCGTACAATATTATACTAACGAGTTTCTTCTTTAGTAGAATGTGGTATAAATAGAAAGTACAAATGGTTCAAATCTCTCATGGGTGGATATAATGAATTCGAATGCTAACGAATGACTGCTGTAGTATAATGTACTATATATTGTACGCAAAAAGCGTACAATATTATACTAACAGGTTTCTTCTTTAGTAGAATGTGCTATATATAGAAAGGTTAAATGGTATCAATCTCTCATGGGTGGATATAATGAATTCGAATGCTAACGAATGACTGCTGTAGTATAATGTACTATATAATGTAAGCAAAAAGCGTACAATATTATACTAACAGGTTTCTTCTTTAGTAGAATGTGCTATATATAGAAAGGTTAAATGGTATCAATCTCTCATGGGTGGATATAATGAATTCGAATGCTAACAAATGTCTGCTGTAGTATAATGTGCTATATATTGTACGCAAAAAGCGTACAATATTATACTAACGAGTTTCTTCTTTAGTAGAATGTGGTATAAATAGAAAGTACAAATGGTTCAAATCTCTCATGGGTGGATATAATGAATTCGAATGCTAACGAATGTCTACTGTAGTATAATGTTCTATATATTGTACGCAAAATGCGTACAATATTATACTAACAGGTTTCTTCTTTAGTAGAATGTGGTATAAATAGAAAGTACAAATGGTTCAAATCTCTCATGGGTGGATATAATGAATTCGAATGCTAACGAATGACTGCTGTAGTATAATGTACTATATAATGTAAGCAAAAAGCGTACAATATTTTACTAACAGGTTTCTTCTTTAGTAGAATGTGCAATAAATAGAAAGGTTAAATGGTATCAATCTCTCATGGGTGGATATAATGAATTCGAATGCTAACGAATGACTGCTGTAGTATAATGTACTATATAATGTAAGCAAAAAGCGTACAATATTTTACTAACAGGTTTCTTCTTTAGTAGAATGTGCTATATATAGAAAGGTTAAATGGTATCAATCTCTCATGGGTGGATATAATGAATTCGAATGCTAACGAATGAAGGCTGTAGTATAATGTGCTATATATTGTACGCAAAATGCGTACAATATTATACTAACGAGTTTCTTCTTTAGTAGAATGTGCAATAAATAGAAAAGACAAATGGTATCAATCTCTCATGGGTGGATATAATGAATTCGAATGCTAACGAATGTCTACTGTAGTATAATGTGCTATATATTGTACGCAAAATGCGTACAATATTATACTAACGAGTTTCTTCTTTTGTAGAATGTGCAATAAATAGAAAAGACAAATGGTATCAATCTCTCATGGGTGGATATAAGGAATTCGAATGCTAACGAATGAAGGCTGTAGTATAATGTGCTATATATTGTACGCAAAATGCGTACAATATTATACTAACAGGTTTCTTCTTTAGTAGAATGTGCTATATATAGAAAGGTTAAATGGTATCAATCTCTCATGGGTGGATATAAAGTATTCGAATGCTAACGAATGAAGGCTGTAGTATAATGTGCTATATATTGTACGCAAAAAGCGTACAATATTATACTAACAGGTTTCTTCTTTAGTAGAATGTGGTATAAATAGAAAGTACAAATGGTATCAATATTTCATGGGTGGATATAAGGAATTCGAATGCTAACAAATGTCTGCTGTAGTATAATGTGCTATATATTGTACGCAAAAAGCGTACAATATTATACTAACAGGTTTCTTCTTTAGTAGAATGTGCTATATATAGAAAGGTTAAATGGTATCAATCTCTCATGGGTGGATATAATGAATTCGAATGCTAACGAATGAAGGCTGTAGTATAATGTGCTATATATTGTACGCAAAAAGCGTACAATATTATACTAACAGGTTTCTTCTTTAGTAGAATGTGGTAGAAATAGAAAGTACAAATGGTATCAATATTTCATGGGTGGATATAAGGAATTCGAATGCTAACAAATGTCTGCTGTAGTATAATGTGCTATATATTGTACGCAAAATGCGTACAATATTATACTAACGAGTTTCTTCTTTAGTAGAATGTGGTATAAATAGAAAGTACAAATGGTTCAAATCTCTCATGGGTGGATATAATGAATTCGAATGCTAACGAATGACTGCTGTAGTATAATGTACTATATATTGTACGCAAAAAGCGTACAATATTATACTAACAGGTTTCTTCTTTAGTAGAATGTGCTATATATAGAAAGGTTAAATGGTATCAATCTCTCATGGGTGGATATAATGAATTCGAATGCTAACGAATGACTGCTGTAGTATAATGTACTATATATTGTACGCAAAAAGCGTACAATATTATACTAACAGGTTTCTTCTTTAGTAGAATGTGCTATATATAGAAAGGTTAAATGGTATCAATCTCTCATGGGTGGATATAATGAATTCGAATGCTAACGAATGACTGCTGTAGTATAATGTACTATATATTGTACGCAAAATGCGTACAATATTATACTAACGAGTTTCTTCTTTTGTAGAATGTGCAATAAATAGAAAAGACAAATGGTATCAATCTCTCATGGGTGGATATAAGGAATTCGAATGCTAACGAATGAAGGCTGTAGTATAATGTGCTATATATTGTACGCAAAATGCGTACAATATTATACTAACAGGTTTCTTCTTTAGTAGAATGTGCTATATATAGAAAGGTTAAATAGTATCAATCTCTCATGGGTGGATACAATGAATTCGAATGCTAACGAATGAAGGCTGTAGTATAATGTGCTATATATTGTACGCAAAAAGCGTACAATATTATACTAACAGGTTTCTTCTTTAGTAGAATGTGCTATATATAGAAAGGTTAAATGGTATCAATCTCTCATGGGTGGATATAATGAATTCGAATGCTAACAAATGTCTGCTGTAGTATAATGTGCTATATATTGTACGCAAAATGCGTACAATATTATACTAACGAGTTTCTTCTTTAGTAGAATGTGCAATAAATAGAAAAGACAAATGGTATCAATCTCTCATGGGTGGATATAAGGAATTCGAATGCTAACGAATGAAGGCTGTAGTATAATGTGCTATATATTGTACGCAAAAAGCGTACAATATTATAATAACAGGTTTCTTCTTTAGTAGAATGTGGTATAAATAGAAAGTACAAATGGTATCAATATTTCATGGGTGGATATAAGGAATTCGAATGCTAACAAATGTCTGCTGTAGTATAATGTGCTATATATTGTACGCAAAATGCGTACAATATTATACTAACGAGTTTCTTCTTTAGTAGAATGTGGTATAAATAGAAAGTACAAATGGTTCAAATCTCTCATGGGTGGATATAATGAATTCGAATGCTAACGAATGTCTACTGTAGTATAATGTGCTATATATTGTACGCAAAATGCGTACAATATTATACTAACGAGTTTCTTCTTTAGTAGAATGTGGTATAAATAGAAAGTACAAATGGTTCAAATCTCTCATGGGTGGATATAATGAATTCGAATGCTAACGAATGACTGCTGTAGTATAATGTACTATATATTGTACGCAAAATGCGTACAATATTATACTAACGAGTTTCTTCTTTTGTAGAATGTGCAATAAATAGAAAAGACAAATGGTATCAATCTCTCATGGGTGGATATAAGGAATTCGAATGCTAACGAATGAAGGCTGTAGTATAATGTGCTATATATTGTACGCAAAATGCGTACAATATTATACTAACAGGTTTCTTCTTTAGTAGAATGTGCTATATATAGAAAGGTTAAATAGTATCAATCTCTCATGGGTGGATACAATGAATTCGAATGCTAACGAATGAAGGCTGTAGTATAATGTGCTATATATTGTACGCAAAAAGCGTACAATATTATACTAACAGGTTTCTTCTTTAGTAGAATGTGCTATATATAGAAAGGTTAAATGGTATCAATCTCTCATGGGTGGATATAATGAATTCGAATGCTAACAAATGTCTGCTGTAGTATAATGTGCTATATATTGTACGCAAAATGCGTACAATATTATACTAACGAGTTTCTTCTTTAGTAGAATGTGCAATAAATAGAAAAGACAAATGGTATCAATCTCTCATGGGTGGATATAAGGAATTCGAATGCTAACGAATGAAGGCTGTAGTATAATGTGCTATATATTGTACGCAAAAAGCGTACAATATTATAATAACAGGTTTCTTCTTTAGTAGAATGTGGTATAAATAGAAAGTACAAATGGTATCAATATTTCATGGGTGGATATAAGGAATTCGAATGCTAACAAATGTCTGCTGTAGTATAATGTGCTATATATTGTACGCAAAATGCGTACAATATTATACTAACGAGTTTCTTCTTTAGTAGAATGTGGTATAAATAGAAAGTACAAATGGTTCAAATCTCTCATGGGTGGATATAATGAATTCGAATGCTAACGAATGTCTACTGTAGTATAATGTGCTATATATTGTACGCAAAATGCGTACAATATTATACTAACGAGTTTCTTCTTTAGTAGAATGTGGTATAAATAGAAAGTACAAATGGTTCAAATCTCTCATGGGTGGATATAATGAATTCGAATGCTAACGAATGACTGCTGTAGTATAATGTACTATATATTGTACGCAAAATGCGTACAATATTATACTAACGAGTTTCTTCTTTAGTAGAATGTGGTATAAATAGAAAGTACAAATGGTATCAATATTTCATGGGTGGATATAAGGAATTCGAATGCTAACAAATGTCTGCTGTAGTATAATGTGCTATATATTGTACGCAAAATGCGTACAATATTATACTAACAGGTTTCTTCTTTAGTAGAATGTGCTATATATAGAAAGGTTAAATGGTATCAATCTCTCATGGGTGGATATAATGAATTCGAATGCTAACGAATGAAGGCTGTAGTATAATGTGCTATATATTGTACGCAAAAAGCGTACAATATTATACTAACAGGTTTCTTCTTTAGTAGAATGTGGTATAAATAGAAAGTACAAATGGTTCAAATCTCTCATGGGTGGATATAATGAATTCGAATGCTAACGAATGTCTACTGTAGTATAATGTGCTATATATTGTACGCAAAATGCGTACAATATTATACTAACGAGTTTCTTCTTTTGTAGAATGTGCAATAAATAGAAAAGACAAATGGTATCAATCTCTCATGGGTGGATATAAGGAATTCGAATGCTAACGAATGAAGGCTGTAGTATAATGTGCTATATATTGTACGCAAAATGCGTACAATATTATACTAACAGGTTTCTTCTTTAGTAGAATGTGCTATATATAGAAAGGTTAAATGGTATCAATCTCTCATGGGTGGATATAATGAATTCGAATGCTAACGAATGAAGGCTGTAGTATAATGTGCTATATATTGTACGCAAAAAGCGTACAATATTATACTAACAGGTTTCTTCTTTAGTAGAATGTGGTATAAATAGAAAGTACAAATGGTATCAATATTTCATGGGTGGATATAAGGAATTCGAATGCTAACAAATGTCTGCTGTAGTATAATGTGCTATATATTGTACGCAAAATGCGTACAATATTATACTAACGAGTTTCTTCTTTAGTAGAATGTGGTATAAATAGAAAGTACAAATGGTTCAAATCTCTCATGGGTGGATATAATGAATTCGAATGCTAACGAATGTCTACTGTAGTATAATGTGCTATATATTGTACGCAAAATGCGTACAATATTATACTAACGAGTTTCTTCTTTTGTAGAATGTGCAATAAATAGAAAAGACAAATGGTATCAATCTCTCATGGGTGGATATAAGGAATTCGAATGCTAACGAATGAAGTCTGTAGTATAATGTGCTATATATTGTACGCAAAATGCGTACAATATTATACTAACAGGTTTCTTCTTTAGTAGAATGTGCTATATATAGAAAGGTTAAATGGTATCAATCTCTCATGGGTGGATATAATGAATTCGAATGCTAACGAATGAAGGCTGTAGTATAATGTGCTATATATTGTACGCAAAAAGCGTATAATATTATACTAACGAGTTTCTTCTTTAGTAGAATGTGGTATAAATAGAAAGTACAAATGGTTCAAATCTCTCATGGGTGGATATAATGAATTCGAATGCTAACGAATGACTGCTGTAGTATAATGTACTATATATTGTACGCAAAAAGCGTACAATATTATACTAACAGGTTTCTTCTTTAGTAGAATGTGCTATATATAGAAAGGTTAAATGGTATCAATCTCTCATGGGTGGATATAAGGAATTCGAATGCTAACGAATGACTGCTGTAGTATAATGTACTATATAATGTAAGCAAAAAGCGTACAATATTTTACTAACAGGTTTCTTCTTTAGTAGAATGTGCAATAAATAGAAAGGTTAAATGGTATCAATCTCTCATGGGTGGATATAATGAATTCGAATGCTAACGAATGAAGGCTGTAGTATAATGTGCTATATATTGTACGCAAAAAGCGTACAATATTATACTAACAGGTTTCTTCTTTAGTAGAATGTGGTATAAATAGAAAGTACAAATGGTATCAATATTTCATGGGTGGATATAAGGAATTCGAATGCTAACAAATGTCTGCTGTAGTATAATGTGCTATATATTGTACGCAAAATGCGTACAATATTATACTAACGAGTTTCTTCTTTAGTAGAATGTGGTATAAATAGAAAGTACAAATGGTTCAAATCTCTCATGGGTGGATATAATGAATTCGAATGCTAACGAATGTCTACTGTAGTATAATGTGCTATATATTGTACGCAAAATGCGTACAATATTATACTAACGAGTTTCTTCTTTTGTAGAATGTGCAATTAATAGAAAAGACAAATGGTATCAATCTCTCATGGGTGGATATAAGGAATTCGAATGCTAACGAATGAAGGCTGTAGTATAATGTGCTATATATTGTACGCAAAATGCGTACAATATTATACTGACAGGTTTCTTCTTTAGTAGAATGTGCTATATATAGAAAGGTTAAATGGTATCAATCTCTCATGGGTGGATATAATGAATTCGAATGCTAACGAATGAAGGCTGTAGTATAATGTGCTATATATTGTACGCAAAAAGCGTACAATATTATACTAACAGGTTTCTTCTTTAGTAGAATGTGGTATAAATAGAAAGTACAAATGGTATCAATATTTCATGGGTGGATATAAGGAATTCGAATGCTAACAAATGTCTGCTGTAGTATAATGTGCTATATATTGTACGCAAAATGCGTACAATATTATACTAACGAGTTTCTTCTTTAGTAGAATGTGGTATAAATAGAAAGTACAAATGGTTCAAATCTCTCATGGGTGGATATAATGAATTCGAATGCTAACGAATGACTGCTGTAGTATAATGTGCTATATATTGTACGCAAAAAGCGTACAATATTATACTAACAGGTTTCTTCTTTAGTAGAATGTGCTATATATAGAAAGGTTAAATGGTATCAATCTCTCATGGGTGGATATAATGAATTCGAATGCTAACGAATGACTGCTGTAGTATAATGTACTATATAATGTAAGCAAAAAGCGTACAATATTTTACTAACAGGTTTCTTCTTTAGTAGAATGTGCAATAAATAGAAAGGTTAAATGGCATCAATCTCTCATGGGTGGATATAATGAATTCGAATGCTAACGAATGAAGGCTGTAGTATAATGTGCTATATATTGTACGCAAAAAGCGTACAATATTATACTAACAGGTTTCTTCTTTAGTAGAATGTGGTATAAATAGAAAGTACAAATGGTATCAATATTTCATGGGTGGATATAAGGAATTCGAATGCTAACAAATGTCTGCTGTAGTATAATGTGCTATATATTGTACGCAAAATGCGTACAATATTATACTAACGAGTTTCTTCTTTAGTAGAATGTGGTATAAATAGAAAGTACAAATGGTTCAAATCTCTCATGGGTGGATATAATGAATTCGAATGCTAACGAATGTCTACTGTAGTATAATGTGCTATATATTGTACGCAAAATGCGTACAATATTATACTAACGAGTTTCTTCTTTTGTAGAATGTGCAATAAATAGAAAAGACAAATGGTATCAATCTCTCATGGGTGGATATAAGGAATTCGAATGCTAACGAATGAAGGCTGTAGTATAATGTGCTATATATTGTACGCAAAAAGCGTACAATATTATACTAACAGGTTTCTTCTTTAGTAGAATGTGGTATAAATAGAAAGTACAAATGGTATCAATATTTCATGGGTGGATATAAGGAATTCGAATGCTAACAAATGTCTGCTGTAGTATAATGTGCTATATATTGTACGCAAAATGCGTACAATATTATACTAACGAGTTTCTTCTTTAGTAGAATGTGGTATAAATAGAAAGTACAAATGGTTCAAATCTCTCATGGGTGGATATAATGAATTCGAATGCTAACGAATGACTGCTGTAGTATAATGTACTATATATTGTACGCAAAATGCGTACAATATTATACTAACGAGTTTCTTCTTTTGTAGAATGTGCAATAAATAGAAAAGACAAATGGTATCAATCTCTCATGGGTGGATATAAGGAATTCGAATGCTAACGAATGAAGGCTGTAGTATAATGTGCTATATATTGTACGCAAAATGCGTACAATATTATACTAACAGGTTTCTTCTTTAGTAGAATGTGCTATATATAGAAAGGTTAAATGGTATCAATCTCTCATGGGTGGATATAATGAATTCGAATGCTAACGAATGAAGGCTGTAGTATAATGTGCTATATATTGTACGCAAAAAGCGTACAATATTATACTAACAGGTTTCTTCTTTAGTAGAATGTGGTATAAATAGAAAGTACAAATGGTATCAATATTTCATGGGTGGATATAAGGAATTCGAATGCTAACGAATGAAGGCTGTAGTATAATGTGCTATATATTGTACGCAAAAAGCGTACAATATTATACTAACAGGTTTCTTCTTTAGTAGAATGTGGTATAAATAGAAAGTACAAATGGTATCAATATTTCATGGGTGGATATAAGGAATTCGAATGCTAACAAATGTCTGCTGTAGTATAATGTGCTATATATTGTACGCAAAATGCGTACAATATTATACTAACGAGTTTCTTCTTTAGTAGAATGTGGTATAAATAGAAAGTACAAATGGTTCAAATCTCTCATGGGTGGATATAATGAATTCGAATGCTAACGAATGACTGCTGTAGTATAATGTACTATATATTGTACGCAAAATGCGTACAATATTATACTAACGAGTTTCTTCTTTTGTAGAATGTGCAATAAATAGAAAAGACAAATGGTATCAATCTCTCATGGGTGGATATAAGGAATTCGAATGCTAACGAATGTCTACTGTAGTATAATGTGCTATATATTGTACGCAAAATGCGTACAATATTATACTAACGAGTTTCTTCTTTTGTAGAATGTGCAATAAATAGAAAAGACAAATGGTATCAATCTCTCATGGGTGGATATAAGGAATTCGAATGCTAACGAATGAAGGCTGTAGTATAATGTGCTATATATTGTACGCAAAATGCGTACAATATTATACTAACAGGTTTCTTCTTTAGTAGAATGTGCTATATATAGAAAGGTTAAATGGTATCAATCTCTCATGGGTGGATATAATGAATTCGAATGCTAACGAATGAAGGCTGTAGTATAATGTGCTATATATTGTACGCAAAAAGCGTACAATATTATACTAACAGGTTTCTTCTTTAGTAGAATGTGGTATAAATAGAAAGTACAAATGGTATCAATATTTCATGGGTGGATATAAGGAATTCGAATGCTAACAAATGTCTGCTGTAGTATAATGTGCTATATATTGTACGCAAAATGCGTACAATATTATACTAACGAGTTTCTTCTTTAGTAGAATGTGGTATAAATAGAAAGTACAAATGGTTCAAATCTCTCATGGGTGGATATAATGAATTCGAATGCTAACGAATGTCTACTGTAGTATAATGTGCTATATATTGTACGCAAAATGCGTACAATATTATACTAACGAGTTTCTTCTTTTGTAGAATGTGCAATAAATAGAAAAGACAAATGGTATCAATCTCTCATGGGTGGATATAAGGAATTCGAATGCTAACGAATGAAGGCTGTAGTATAATGTGCTATATATTGTACGCAAAAAGCGTACAATATTATACTAACAGGTTTCTTCTTTAGTAAAATGTGGTATAAATAGAAAGTACAAATGGTATCAATATTTCATGGGTGGATATAAGGAATTCGAATGCTAACAAATGTCTGCTGTAGTATAATGTGCTATATATTGTACGCAAAATGCATACAATATTATACTAACGAGTTTCTTCTTTAGTAAAATGTGGTATAAATAGAAAGTACAAATGGTTCAAATCTCTCATGGGTGGATATAATGAATTCGAATGCTAACGAATGACTGCTGTAGTATAATGTACTATATATTGTACGCAAAATGCGTACAATATTATACTAACGAGTTTCTTCTTTTGTAGAATGTGCAATAAATAGAAAAGACAAATGGTATCAATCTCTCATGGGTGGATATAAGGAATTCGAATGCTAACGAATGAAGGCTGTAGTATAATGTGCTATATATTGTACGCAAAATGCGTACAATATTATACTAACAGGTTTCTTCTTTAGTAGAATGTGCTATATATAGAAAGGTTAAATGGTATCAATCTCTCATGGGTGGATATAATGAATTCGAATGCTAACGAATGAAGGCTGTAGTATAATGTGCTATATATTGTACGCAAAAAGCGTACAATATTATACTAACAGGTTTCTTCTTTAGTAGAATGTGGTATAAATAGAAAGTACAAATGGTATCAATATTTCATGGGTGGATATAAGGAATTCGAATGCTAACAAATGTCTGCTGTAGTATAATGTGCTATATATTGTACGCAAAATGCGTACAATATTATACTAACGAGTTTCTTCTTTAGTAGAATGTGGTATAAATAGAAAGTACAAATGGTTCAAATCTCTCATGGGTGGATATAATGAATTCGAATGCTAACGAATGTCTACTGTAGTATAATGTGCTATATATTGTACGCAAAATGCGTACAATATTATACTAACGAGTTTCTTCTTTTGTAGAATGTGCAATAAATAGAAAAGACAAATGGTATCAATCTCTCATGGGTGGATATAAGGAATTCGAATGCTAACGAATGAATGCTGTAGTATAATGTGCTATATATTGTACGCAAAAAGCGTACAATATTATACTAACAGGTTTCTTCTTTAGTAGAATGTGGTATAAATAGAAAGTACAAATGGTATCAATATTTCATGGGTGGATATAAGGAATTCGAATGCTAACAAATGTCTGCTGTAGTATAATGTGCTATATATTGTACGCAAAATGCGTACAATATTATACTAACGAGTTTCTTCTTTAGTAGAATGTGGTATAAATAGAAAGTACAAATGGTTCAAATCTCTCATGGGTGGATATAATGAATTCGAATGCTAACGAATGACTGCTGTAGTATAATGTACTATATATTGTACGCAAAATGCGTACAATATTATACTAACGAGTTTCTTCTTTTGTAGAATGTGCAATAAATAGAAAAGACAAATGGTATCAATCTCTCATGGGTGGATATAATGAATTCGAATGCTAACGAATGAAGGCTGTAGTATAATGTGCTATATATTGTACGCAAAATGCGCACAATATTATACTAACAGGTTTCTTCTTTAGTAGAATGTGCTTTATATAGAAAGGTTAAATGGTATCAATCTCTCATGGGTGGATATAATGAATTCGAATGCTAACGAATGAAGGCTGTAGTATAATGTGCTATATATTGTACGCAAAAAGCGTACAATATTATACTAACAGGTTTCTTCTTTAGTAGAATGTGGTATAAATAGAAAGTACAAATGGTATCAATATTTCATGGGTGGATATAAGGAATTCGAATGCTAACGAATGAAGGCTGTAGTATAATGTGCTATATATTGTACGCAAAAAGCGTACAATATTATACTAACAGGTTTCTTCTTTAGTAGAATGTGGTATAAATAGAAAGTACAAATGGTATCAATATTTCATGGGTGGATATAAGGAATTCGAATGCTAACAAATGTCTGCTGTAGTATAATGTGCTATATATTGTACGCAAAATGCGTACAATATTATACTAACGAGTTTCTTCTTTAGTAGAATGTGGTATAAATAGAAAGTACAAATGGTTCAAATCTCTCATGGGTGGATATAATGAATTCGAATGCTAACGAATGACTGCTGTAGTATAATGTACTATATATTGTACGCAAAATGCGTACAATATTATACTAACGAGTTTCTTCTTTTGTAGAATGTGCAATAAATAGAAAAGACAAATGGAATCAATCTCTCATGGGTGGATATAAGGAATTCGAATGCTAACGAATGAAGGCTGTAGTATAATGTGCTATATATTGTACGCAAAATGCGTACAATATTATACTAACAGGTTTCTTCTTTAGTAGAATGTGCTATATATAGAAAGGTTAAATGGTATCAATCTCTCATGGGTGGATATAATGAATTCGAATGCTAACGAATGAAGGCTGTAGTATAATGTGCTATATATTGTACGCAAAAAGCGTACAATATTATACTAACAGGTTTCTTCTTTAGTAGAATGTGGTATAAATAGAAAGTACAAATGGTATCAATATTTCATGGGTGGATATAAGGAATTCGAATGCTAACGAATGAAGGCTGTAGTATAATGTGCTATATATTGTACGCAAAAAGCGTACAATATTATACTAACAGGTTTCTTCTTTAGTAGAATGTGCTATATATAGAAAGGTTAAATGGTATCAATCTCTCATGGGTGGATATAATGAATTCGAATGCTAACGAATGAAGGCTGTAGTATAATGTGCTATATATTGTACGCAAAAAGCGTACAATATTATACTAACAGGTTTCTTCTTTAGTAGAATGTGGTATAAATAGAAAGTACAAATGGTATCAATATTTCATGGGTGGATATAAGGAATTCGAATGCTAACAAATGTCTGCTGTAGTATAATGTGCTATATATTGTACGCAAAATGCGTACAATATTATACTAACGAGTTTCTTCTTTAGTAGAATGTGGTATAAATAGAAAGTACAAATGGTTCAAATCTCTCATGGGTGGATATAATGAATTCGAATGCTAACGAATGTCTACTGTAGTATAATGTGCTATATATTGTACGCAAAATGCGTACAATATTATACTAACGAGTTTCTTCTTTTGTAGAATGTGCAATAAATAGAAAAGACAAATGGTATCAATCTCTCATGGGTGGATATAAGGAATTCGAATGCTAACGAATGAAGGCTGTAGTATAATGTGCTATATATTGTACGCAAAATGCGTACAATATTATACTAACAGGTTTCTTCTTTAGTAGAATGTGCTATATATAGAAAGGTTAAATGGTATCAATCTCTCATGGGTGGATATAATGAATTCGAATGCTAACGAATGAAGGCTGTAGTATAATGTGCTATATATTGTACGCAAAAAGCGTACAATATTATACTAACAGGTTTCTTCTTTAGTAGAATGTGGTATAAATAGAAAGTACAAATGGTATCAATATTTCATGGGTGGATATAAGGAATTCGAATGCTAACAAATGTCTGCTGTAGTATAATGTGCTATATATTGTACGCAAAATGCGTACAATATTATACTAACGAGTTTCTTCTTTAGTAGAATGTGGTATAAATAGAAAGTACAAATGGTTCAAATCTCTCATGGGTGGATATAATGAATTCGAATGCTAACGAATGACTGCTGTAGTATAATGTACTATATATTGTACGCAAAAAGCGTACAATATTATACTAACAGGTTTCTTCTTTAGTAGAATGTGCTATATATAGAAAGGTTAAATGGTATCAATCTCTCATGGGTGGATATTATGAATTCGAATGCTAACGAATGAAGGCTGTAGTATAATGTGCTATATATTGTACGCAAAAAGCGTACAATATTATACTAACAGGTTTCTTCTTTAGTAGAATGTGGTATAAATAGAAAGTACAAATGGTATCAATATTTCATGGGTGGATATAAGGAATTCGAATGCTAACGAATGAAGGCTGTAGTATAATGTACTATATATTGTACGCAAAATGCGTACAATATTATACTAACGAGTTTCTTCTTTAGTAGAATGTGGTATAAATAGAAAGTACAAATGGTTCAAATCTCTCATGGGTGGATATAAGGAATTCGAATGCTAACAAATGTCTGCTGTAGTATAATGTGCTATATATTGTACGCAAAATGCGTACAATATTATACTAACGAGTTTCTTCTTTAGTAGAATGTGCTATATATAGAAAGGTTAAATGGTATCAATCTCTCATGGGTGGATATAATGAATTCGAATGCTAACGAATGACTGCTGTAGTATAATGTACTATATAATGTAAGCAAAAAGCGTACAATATTTTACTAACAGGTTTCTTCTTTTGTAGAATGTGCAATAAATAGAAAAGACAAATGGTATCAATCTCTCATGGGTGGATATAAGGAATTCGAATGCTAACGAATGAAGGCTGTAGTATAATGTGCTATATATTGTACGCAAAATGCGTACAATATTATACTAACAGGTTTCTTCTTTAGTAGAATGTGCTATATATAGAAAGGTTAAATGGTATCAATCTCTCATGGGTGGATATAATGAATTCGAATGCTAACGAATGAAGGCTGTAGTATAATGTGCTATATATTGTACGCAAAAAGCGTACAATATTATACTAACAGGTTTCTTCTTTAGTAGAATGTGGTATAAATAGAAAGTACAAATGGTATCAATATTTCATGGGTGGATATAAGGAATTCGAATGCTAACAAATGTCTGCTGTAGTATAATGTGCTATATATTGTACGCAAAATGCGTACAATATTATACTAACGAGTTTCTTCTTTAGTAGAATGTGGTATAAATAGAAAGTACAAATGGTTCAAATCTCTCATGGGTGGATATAATGAATTCGAATGCTAACGAATGTCTACTGTAGTATAATGTGCTATATATTGTACGCAAAATGCGTACAATATTATACTAACGAGTTTCTTCTTTTGTAGAATGTGCAATAAATAGAAAAGACAAATGGTATCAATCTCTCATGGGTGGATATAAGGAATTCGAATGCTAACGAATGAAGGCTGTAGTATAATGTGCTATATATTGTACGCAAAATGCGTACAATATTATACTAACAGGTTTCTTCTTTAGTAGAATGTGCTATATATAGAAAGGTTAAATGGTATCAATCTCTCATGGGTGGATATAATGAATTCGAATGCTAACGAATGAAGGCTGTAGTATAATGTGCTATATATTATACTCAAAAAGCGTACAATATTATACTAACAGGTTTCTTCTTTAGTAGAATGTGGTATAAATAGAAAGTACAAATGGTATCAATATTTCATGGGTGGATATAAGGAATTCGAATGCTAACAAATGTCTGCTGTAGTATAATGTGCTATATATTGTACGCAAAATGCGTACAATATTATACTAACGAGTTTCTTCTTTAGTAGAATGTGGTATAAATAGAAAGTACAAATGGTTCAAATCTCTCATGGGTGGATATAATGAATTCGAATGCTAACGAATGACTGCTGTAGTATAATGTACTATATATTGTACGCAAAAAGCGTACAATATTATACTAACAGGTTTCTTCTTTAGTAGAATGTGCTATATATAGAAAGGTTAAATGGTATCAATCTCTCATGGGTGGATATAATGAATTCGAATGCTAACGAATGAAGGCTGTAGTATAATGTGCTATATATTGTACGCAAAAAGCGTACAATATTATACTAACAGGTTTCTTCTTTAGTAGAATGTGGTATAAATAGAAAGTACAAATGGTATCAATATTTCATGGGTGGATATAAGGAATTCGAATGCTAACAAATGTCTGCTGTAGTATAATGTGCTATATATTGTACGCAAAATGCGTACAATATTATACTAACGAGTTTCTTCTTTAGTAGAATGTGGTATAAATAGAAAGTACAAATGGTTCAAATCTCTCATGGGTGGATATAATGAATTCGAATGCTAACGAATGACTGCTGTAGTATAATGTACTATATATTGTACGCAAAATGCGTACAATATTATACTAACGAGTTTCTTCTTTTGTAGAATGTGCAATAAATAGAAAAGACAAATGGTATCAATCTCTCATGGGTGGATATAATGAATTCGAATGCTAACGAATGAAGGCTGTAGTATAATGTGCTATATATTGTACGCAAAATGCGTACAATATTATACTAACAGGTTTCTTCTTTAGTAGAATGTGCTTTATATAGAAAGGTTAAATGGTATCAATCTCTCATGGGTGGATATAATGAATTCGAATGCTAACGAATGAAGGCTGTAGTATAATGTGCTATATATTGTACGCAAAAAGCGTACAATATTATACTAACAGGTTTCTTCTTTAGTAGAATGTGGTATAAATAGAAAGTACAAATGGTATCAATATTTCATGGGTGGATATAAGGAATTCGAATGCTAACGAATGAAGGCTGTAGTATAATGTGCTATATATTGTACGCAAAAAGCGTACAATATTATACTAACAGGTTTCTTCTTTAGTAGAATGTGCTATATATAGAAAGGTTAAATGGTATCAATCTCTCATGGGTGGATATAATGAATTCGAATGCTAACGAATGACTGCTGTAGTATAATGTACTATATAATGTAAGCAAAAAGCGTACAATATTTTACTAACAGGTTTCTTCTTTTGTAGAATGTGCAATAAATAGAAAAGACAAATGGTATCAATCTCTCATGGGTGGATATAAGGAATTCGAATGCTAACGAATGAAGGCTGTAGTATAATGTGCTATATATTGTACGCAAAATGCGTACAATATTATACTAACAGGTTTCTTCTTTAGTAGAATGTGCTATATATAGAAAGGTTAAATGGTATCAATCTCTCATGGGTGGATATAATGAATTCGAATGCTAACGAATGAAGGCTGTAGTATAATGTGCTATATATTGTACGCAAAAAGCGTACAATATTATACTACAGTCAAACCTCTCTATAGTGAACACCCTCGGGACCGGAATCTTTGTTCATTATAGCGAGGTGTTCATTAATCAGAGGTTACATTGGGATAGTATAACAATGAAATTTATTAAGCCGATGATTTATAACATTCTACTAAGGAGAACCTCGTTATTATCCGCAATTTATTATATCCACTTTAAGTATGCAATGTTAACTGTGTATTTCGCTTTTAATTAATCTTATTTAAATAATCAGTTAGTTTTGACTGCCTTTGACATGTTCCTTCAAATATTAACTCTTTGATTGCTGATTCAGCTTTCATTACAGCTCCAAACACCTGACTGTCGTAATTACTGAATGCCTTGATTACAACTAACCACTGCCAAATAAGAATGACTAGATAAGAATGACTCGCAATGACTAGACAATCTAACTCTCTTCATTTGTGGATTACAGTTTTCTTTGCAAGCCATTTTGATTTCCTGTTTCTTCTTAGGGATGTTATTTACGGCTCCCACAGATATGCCAAATCGATTAGCCACATCACGCTGGCTATGGGTTGAGGCAAATTATACTACATTGAGCTTTTCGGATATTGTAAGATTTTTCCTTTTCAGTGACATTACGTCTAGATGAATAAATAAACCTGACTTGATAGAGTAATTCAAAATTACGTAGTACGTAATATACCCATTGATAACTTATGAGTAGTCTATGACATACATCTTTTCACGATTTATATATAACACCGATTATTATGTATTCAGAAACCTGACCCATGTTCACTAATTAGAGGTTCATTCTAATTGAGATACATAGGAAGTGTTCACATAAGGTGTTCACTATTCACAATATAGAGGTGTTCATTAAAGAGAGGTTCATATTAAGATTATTTGATAGGGAGATATTTGGGACCGGAATATAGTGTTCACTATTTGGAGGCGTTCACTAATGAGAGGTGTTCACTATTGGAGGTTTGACTGTAACAGGTTTCTTCTTTAGTAGAATGTGGTATAAATAGAAAGTACAAATGGTATCAATATTTCATGGGTGGATATAAGGAATTCGAATGCTAACAAATGTCTGCTGTAGTATAATGTGCTATATATTGTACGCAAAATGCGTACAATATTATACTAACGAGTTTCTTCTTTAGTAGAATGTGGTATAAATAGAAAGTACAAATGGTTCAAATCTCTCATGGGTGGATATAATGAATTCGAATGCTAACGAATGACTGCTGTAGTATAATGTGCTATATATTGTACGCAAAAAGCGTACAATATTATACTAACAGGTTTCTTCTTTAGTAGAATGTGCTATATATAGAAAGGTTAAATGGTATCAATCTCTCATGGGTGGATATAATGAATTCGAATGCTAACGAATGACTGCTGTAGTATAATGTGCTATATATTGTACGCAAAATGCGTACAATATTATACTAACGAGTTTCTTCTTTAGTAGAATGTGGTATAAATAGAAAGTACAAATGGTTCAAATCTCTCATGGGTGGATATAATGAATTCGAATGCTAACGAATGACTGCTGTAGTATAATGTACTATATATTGTACGCAAAAAGCGTACAATATTATACTAACAGGTTTCTTCTTTAGTAGAATGTGCTATATATAGAAAGGTTAAATGGTATCAATCTCTCATGGGTGGATATAATGAATTCGAATGCTAACGAATGACTGCTGTAGTATAATGTACTATATAATGTAAGCAAAAAGCGTACAATATTTTACTAACAGGTTTCTTCTTTAGTAGAATGTGGTATAAATAGAAAGTACAAATGGTTCAAATCTCTCATGGGTGGATATAATGAATTCGAATGCTAACGAATGACTGCTGTAGTATAATGTACAATATAATGTAAGCAAAAAGCGTACAATATTTTACTAACAGGTTTCTTCTTTAGTAGAATGTGCAATAAATAGAAAGGTTAAATGGTATCAATCTCTCATGGGTGGATATAATGAATTCGAATGCTAACGAATGAAGGCTGTAGTATAATGTGCTATATATTGTACGCAAAAAGCGTACAATATTATACTAACAGGTTTCTTCTTTAGTAGAATGTGGTATAAATAGAAAGTACAAATGGTATCAATATTTCATGGGTGGATATAAGGAATTCGAATGCTAACAAATGTCTGCTGTAGTATAATGTGCTATATATTGTACGCAAAATGCGTACAATATTATACTAACGAGTTTCTTCTTTAGTAGAATGTGGTATAAATAGAAAGTACAAATGGTTCAAATCTCTCATGGGTGGATATAATGAATTCGAATGCTAACGAATGACTGCTGTAGTATAATGTACTATATATTGTACGCAAAAAGCGTACAATATTATACTAACAGGTTTCTTCTTTAGTAGAATGTGCTATATATAGAAAGGTTAAATGGTATCAATCTCTCATGGGTGGATATAATGAATTCGAATGCTAACGAATGACTGCTGTAGTATAATCTGCTATATAATGTAAGCAAAAAGCGCACAATATTTTACTAACAGGTTTCTTCTTTAGTAGAATGTGCTATATATAGAAAGGTTAAATGGTATCAATCTCTCATGGGTAGATATAATGAATTCGAATGCTAACGAATGAAGGCTGTAGTATAATGTGCTATATATTGTACGCAAAAAGCGTACAATATTATACTAACGAGTTTCTTCTTTAGTAGAATGTGGTATAAATAGAAAGTACAAATGGTATCAATATTTCATGGGTGGATATAAGGAATTCGAATGCTAACAAATGTCTGCTGTAGTATAATGTGCTATATATTGTACGCAAAATGCGTACAATATTATACTAACGAGTTTCTTCTTTAGTAGAATGTGGTATAAATAGAAAGTACAAATGGTTCAAATCTCTCATGGGTGGATATAATGAATTCGAATGCTAACGAATGACTGCTGTAGTATAATGTGCTATATATTGTACGCAAAAAGCGTACAATATTATACTAAAGAGTTTCTTCTTTTGTAGAATGTGCTATATATAGAAAGGACAAATGGTTTCAATATCTTATGTGTGGATATAATGAATTCGAATGCTAACAAATGTCTACTGTAGTATAATGTGCTATAATTCTTTCACTCTCCTTCGTTCCCAGCAAATTTTTTACAATCAAAAAAATAGATTCTAAGAATGATAATTAGGTTGATTTGGAAGGTGAATCTTTGACAATAAACCATCCTGGTCGCTTTGAAAAGAGATATACTTTTCACCAGACATCCAACACATCACATAGGATAGCCATACTTTACAATATATTCCATCAAAGACAATAAAAAAGAAGAATTCTTTCACTCTCCTTCGTTCCCAGCAAATTTTTTACCATCAAAAAAATAGATTTTAAGAATGATAATTAGGTTGATTTGGAAGGTGAATCTTTGACAATAAACCATCCTGGTCGCTTTGAAAAGAGATATACTTTTCACCAGACATCCAACACATCACATAGGATAGCCATACTTTACAATATATTCCATCAAAGACAATAAAAAAGAAGAATTCTTTCACTCTCCTTCGTTCCCAGCAAATTTTTTACCATCAAAAAAATAGATTTTAAGAATGATAATTAGGTTGATTTGGAAGGTGAATCTTTGACAATAAACCATCCTGATCGCTTTGAAAAGAGATATACTTTTGTCCAGACATCCAAAACATCACATAGGATAGCCATACTTTACAATATATTCCATCAAAGACAATAAAAAAGAAGAATTCTTTCACTCTCCTTCGTTCCCAGCAAATTTTTTTCCATCAAAAAAATAGATTTTAAGAATGATAATTAGGTTGATTTGGAAGGTGAATCTTTGACAATAAACCATCTTGGTCGCTTTGAAAAGAGATATACCTTTCACCAGACATCCAACACATCACATAGGATAGCCATACTCTACAATATATTCCATCAAAGACAAAAAAAAAAAAGAATTCTTTCACTCTCCTTCGTTCCCATGCAAATTTTTTACCATCAAAAAAATAGATTTTAAGAATGATAATTAGGTTGATTTGGAAGGTGAATCTTTGACAATAAACCATCCTGGTCGCTTTGAAAAGAGATATACTTTTCACCAGACATCCAACACATCACATAGGATAGCCATGCTTTACAATATATTCCATCAAAGACAATAAAAAAGAAGAATTCTTTCACTCTCCTTCGTTCCCAGCAAATTTTTTGCCATCAAAAAAATAGATTTTAAGAATGATAATTAGGTTGATTTGGAAGGTGAATCTTTGACAATAAACCATCCTGGTCGCTTTGAAAAGAGATATACTTTTCACCAGACATCCAACACATCACATAGGATAGCCATACTTTACAATATATTCCATCAAAGACAATAAAAAAGAAGAATTCTTTCACTCTCCTTCGTTCCCAGCAAATTTTTTACCATCAAAAAAATAGATTTTAAGAATGATAATTAGGTTGATTTGGAAGGTGAATCTTTGACAATAAACCATCCTGGTCGCTTTGAAAAGAGATATACTTTTCACCAGACATCCAACACATCACATAGGATAGCCATACTTTACAATATATTCCATCAAAGACAATTTTAAAAAAGAATTCTTTCACTCTCCTTCGTTCCCAGCAAATTTTTTACAATCAAAAAAATAGATTTTAAGAATGATAATTAGGTTGATTTGGAAGGTGAATCTTTGACAATAAACCATCCTGGTCGCTTTGAAAAGAGATATACTTTTCACCAGACATCCAACACATCACATAGGATAGCCATACTTTACAATATATTCCATCAAAGACAAAAAAAAAAAGAATTCTTTCACTCTCCTTCGTTCCCAGCAAATTTTTTACCATCAAAAAAATAGATTTTAAGAATGATAATTAGGTTGATTTGGAAGGTGAATCTTTGACAATAAACCATCCTGGTCGCTTTGAAAAGAGATATACTTTTCACCAGACATCCAACACATCACATAGGATAGCCATACTTTACAATATATTCCATCAAAGACAATAAAAAAGACGAATTCTTTCACTCTCCTTCGTTCCCAGCAAATTTTTTACCATCAAAAAAATAGATTTTATACTGATAATTAGGTTGATTTGGAAGGTGAATCTTTGACAATAAACCATCCTGGTCGCTTTGAAAAGAGATATACTTTTCAACAGACATCCAACACATCACATAGGATAGCCATACTTTACAATATATTCCATCAAAGACAATAAAAAAGACGAATTCTTTCACTCTCCTTCGTTCTCAGCAAATTTTTTACCATCAAAAAAATAGATTTTAAGAATGATAATTAGGTTGATTTGGAAGGTGAATCTTCGACAATAAACCATCCTGGTCGCTTTGAAAAGAGATATACTTTTCACCAGACATCCAACACATCACATAGGATAGCCATACTTTACAATATATTCCATCAAAGACAATAAAAAAGAAGAATTCTTTCACTCTCCTTCGTTCCCAGCAAATTTTTTACCATCAAAAAAATAGATTTTAAGAATGATAATTAGGTTGATTTGGAAGGTGAATCTTTGACAATAAACCATCCTGGTCGCTTTGAAAAGAGATATACTTTTCACCAGACATCCAACACATCACATAGGATAGCCATACTTTACAATATATTCCATCAAAGACAAAAAAAAAAAAGATATTGTACGCAAAATGCGTACAATATTAACTAAAGAGTTTCTTCTTTAGAAGAATGTGCTATAAATAGAAAGTACAAATGTTTTAAATCTCTCATGGGTGGATATAATGAATTCGAATGCTAACGAATGTCTACTGTAGTATAATGTGCTATATATTGTACGCAAAATGCGTACAATATTATACTAACGAGTTTCTTCTTTTGTAGAATGTGCAATAAATAGAAAAGACAAATGGTATCAATCTCTCATGGGTGGATATAAGGAATTCGAATGCTAACGAATGAAGGCTGTAGTATAATGTGCTATATATTGTACGCAAAATGCGTACAATATTATACTAACGAGTTTCATCTTTAGTAGAATGTGGTATAAATAGAAAGTACAAATGGTTCAAATCTCTCATGGGTGGATATAATGAATTCGAATGCTAACGAATGACTGCTGTAGTATAATGTACTATATATTGTACGCAAAAAGCGTACAATATTATACTAACAGGTTTCTTCTTTAGTAGAATGTGCTATATATAGAAAGGACAAATGGTTTCAATATCTTATGTGTGGATATAATGAATTCGAATGCTAACAAATGTCTACTGTAGTATAATGTGCTATAATTCTTTCACTATCCTTCGTTCCCAGCAAATTTTTTACAATCAAAAAAATAGATTCTAAGAATGATAATTAGGTTGATTTGGAAGGTGAATCTTTGACAATAAACCATCCTGGTCGCTTTGAAAAGAGATATACTTTTCACCAGACATCCAACACATCACATAGGATAGCCATACTTTACAATATATTCCATCAAAGACAATAAAAAAGAAGAATTCTTTCACTCTCCTTCGTTCCCAGCAAATTTTTTACCATCAAAAAAATAGATTTTAAGAATGATAATTAGGTTGATTTGGAAGGTGAATCTTTGACAATAAACCATCCTGGTCGCTTTGAAAAGAGATATACTTTTCACCAGACATCCAACACATCACATAGGATAGCCATACTTTACAATATATTCCATCAAAGACAATAAAAAAGAAGAATTCTTTCACTCTCCTTCGTTCCAAGCAAATTTTTTACCATCAAAAAAATAGATTTTAAGAATGATAATTAGGTTGATTTGGAAGGTGAATCTTTGACAATAAACCATCCTGATCGCTTTGAAAAGAGATATACTTTTGTCCAGACATCCAAAACATCACATAGGATAGCCATACTTTACAATATATTCCATCAAAGACAATAAAAAAGAAGAATTCTTTCACTCTCCTTCGTTCCCAGCAAATTTTTTTCCATCAAAAAAATAGATTTTAAGAATGATAATTAGGTTGATTTGGAAGGTGAATCTTTGACAATAAACCATCTTGGTCGCATTGAAAAGAGATATACCTTTCACCAGACATCCAACACATCACATAGGATAGCCATACTCTGCAATATATTCCATCAAAGACAAAAAAAAAAAAGAATTCTTTCACTCTCCTTCGTTCCCAGCAAATTTTTTACCATCAAAAAAATAGATTTTAAGAATGATAATTAGGTTGATTTGGAAGGTGAATCTTTGACAATAAACCATCCTGGTCGCATTGAAAAGAGATATACTTTTCACCAGACATCCAACACATCACATAGGATAGCCATACTTTACAATATATTCCATCAAAGACAATAAAAAAGAAGAATTCTTTCACTCTCCTTCGTTCCCAGCAAATTTTTTACCATCAAAAAAATAGATTTTAAGAATGATAATTAGGTTGATTTGGAAGGTGAATCTTTGACAATAAACCATCCTGGTCGCTAAGAAAAGAGATATACTTTTCACCAGACATCCAACACATCACATAGGATAGCCATACTTTACAATATATTCCATCAAAGACAATAAAAAAGAAGAATTCTTTCACTCTCCTTCGTTCCCAGCAAATTTTTTACCATCAAAAAAATAGATTTTAAGAATGATAATTAGGTTGATTTGGAAGGTGAATCTTTGACAATAAACCATCCTGGTCGCTTTGAAAAGAGATATACTTTTCACCAGACATCCAACACATCACATAGGATAGCCATACTTTACAATATATTCCATCAAAGACAAAAAAAAAAAAGAAATCTTTCACTCTCCTTCGTTCCCAGCAAATTTTTTACCATCAAAAAAATAGATTTTAAGAATGATATTTAGGTTGATTTGGAAGGTGAATCTTTGACAATAAACCATCCTGGTCGCTTTGAAAAGAGATATACTTTTCACCAGACATCCAACACATCACATAGGATAGCCATACTTTACAATATATTCCATCAAAGACAATAAAAAAGAAGAATTCTTTCACTCTCCTTCGTTCCCAGCAAATTTTTTACCATCAAAAAAATAGATTTTAAGAATGATAATTAGGTTGATTTGGAAGGTGAATCTTTGACAATAAACCATCCTGGTCGCTTTGAAAAGAGATAAACTTTTCACCAGACATCCAACACATCACATAGGATAGCCATACTTTACAATATATTCCATCAAAGACACTAAAAAAAAAGAATTCTTTCACTCTCTTTCGTTCCCAGCAAATTTTTTACCATCAAAAAAATAGATTTTAAGAATGATAATTAGGTTGATTTGGAAGGTGAATCTTTGACAATAAACCATCCTGGTCGCTTTGAAAAGAGATATACTTTTCACCAGACATCCAACACATCACATAGGATAGCCATACTTTACAATATATTCCATCAAAGACAATAAAAAAGAAGAATTCTTTCACTCTCCTTCGTTCCCAGCAAATTTTTTACCATCAAAAAAATAGATTTTAAGAATGATAATTAGGTTGATTTGGAAGGTGAATCTTTGACAATAAACCATCCTGGTCGCTTTGAAAAGAGATATACTTTTCACCAGACATCCAACACATCACATAGGATAGCCATACTTTACAATATATTCCATCAAAGACAATAAAAAAGAAGAATTCTTTCACTCTCCTTCGTTCCCAGCAAATTTTTTACCATCAAAAAAATAGATTTTAAGAATGATAATTAGGTTGATTTGGAAGGTGAATCTTTGACAATAAACCATCCTGGTCGCTTTGAAAAGAGATATACTTTTCACCAGACATCCAACACATCACATAGGATAGCCATACTTTACAATATATTCCATCAAAGACAATTTTCAAAAGAATTCTTTCACTCTCCTTCGTTCCCAGCAAATTTTTTACAATCAAAAAAATAGATTTTAAGAATGATAATTAGGTTGATTTGGAAGGTGAATCTTTGACAATAAACCATCCTGGTCGCTTTAAAAAGAGATATACTTTTCACCAGACATCCAACACATCACATAGGATAGCCATACTTTACAATATATTCCATCAAAGACAAAAAAAAAAAAGAATTCTTTCACTCTCCTTCGTTCCCAGCAAATTTTTTACCATCAAAAAAATAGATTTTAAGAATGATAATTAGGTTGATTTGGAAGGTGAATCTTTGACAATAAACCATCCTGGTCGCTTTGAAAAGAGATATACTTTTCACCAGACATCCAACACATCACATAGGATAGCCATACTTTACAATATATTCCATCAAAGACAATAAAAAAGACGAATTCTTTCACTCTCCTTCGTTCCCAGCAAATTTTTTACCATCAAAAAAATAGATTTTATACTGATAATTAGGTTGATTTGGAAGGTGAATCTTTGACAATAAACCATCCTGGTCGCTTTGAAAAGAGATATACTTTTCACCAGACATCCAACACATCACATAGGATAGCCATACTTTACAATATATTCCATCAAAGACAATAAAAAAGACGAATTCTTTCACTCTCCTTCGTTCCCAGCAAATTTTTTAGCATCAAAAAAATAGATTTTAAGAATGATAATTAGGTTGATTTGGAAGGTGAATCTTTGACAATAAAACATCCTGGTCGCTTTGAAAAGAGATATACTTTTCACCAGACATCCAACACATCACATAGGATAGCCATACTTTACAATATATTCCATCAAAGACAATAAAAAAGAAGAATTCTTTCACTCTCCTTCGTTCCCAGCAAATTTTTTACCATCAAAAAAATAGATTTTAAGAATGATAATTAGGTTGATTTGGAAGGTGAATCTTTGACAATAAACCATCCTGGTCGCTTTGAAAAGAGATATACTTTTCACCAGACATCCAACACATCACATAGGATAGCCATACTTTACAATATATTCCATCAAAGACAAAAAAAAAAAAGATATTGTACGCAAAATGCGTACAATATTAACTAAAGAGTTTCTTCTTTAGAAGAATGTGCTATAAATAGAAAGTACAAATGGTTTAAATCTCTCATGGGTGGATATAATGAATTCGAATGCTAACGAATGTCTACTGTAGTATAATGTGCTATATATTGTACGCAAAATGCGTACAATATTATACTAACGAGTTTCTTCTTTTGTAGAATGTGCAATAAATAGAAAAGACAAATGGTATCAATCTCTCATGGGTGGATATAAGGAATTCGAATGCTAACGAATGAAGGCTGTAGTATAATGTGCTATATATTGTACGTAAAATGCGTACAATATTATACTAACGAGTTTCTTCTTTAGTAGAATGTGGTATAAATAGAAAGTACAAATGGTTCAAATCTCTCATGGGTGGATATAATGAATTCGAATGCTAACGAATGACTGCTGTAGTATAATGTACTATATATTGTAAGCAAAAAGCGTACAATATTTTACTAACAGGTTTCTTCTTTAGTAGAATGTGCAATAAATAGAAAGGTTAAATGGTATCAATCTCTCATGGGTGGATATAATGAATTCGAATGCTAACGAATGTCTGCTGTAGTATAATGTGCTATATATTGTACGCAAAAAGCGTACAATATTATACTAACAGGTTTCTTCTTTAGTAGAATGTGCTATATATAGAAAGGATAAATGATTTCAATATCTTATGTGTGGATATAATGAATTCGAATCCTAACGAAGGTCTACTGTAGTATAATGTGCTATATATTGTACGCAAAAAGCGTACAATATTATACTAACGAGTTTATTCTTTAGTAGAATGTGCAATAAATAGAAAGGTTAAATGATTTCAATCTCTCATGGGTGGATATAATGAATTCGAATGCTAACAAATGTCTTCTGTAGCATAATGTGCTATATATTGTACGCAAAAAGCGTACAATATCATTTTAACGAGTTTCTGCTTAGTAGAATGTGCAATAAATAGAAAGTACAAATGGTTAAATCTCTCATGTGTGGATATAATGAATTCGAATGCTAACGAATGTCTTCTGCAGTATAATGTGCTATATATTGTAAGCAAAATGCGTACAATATTATACTAACGAGTTTCTTCTTTAGTAGAATGTGCAATAAATAGAAAGGTTAAATGATTTCAATCTCTCATGGGTGGATATAATGAATTCGAATGCTAACGAATGTCTTCTGTAGCATAATGTGCTATATATTGTACGCAAAAAGCGTACAATATCATTTTAACGAGTTTCTGCTTAGTAGAATGTGCAATAAATAGAAAGTACAAATGGTTAAATCTCTCATGTGTGGATATAATGAATTCGAATGCTAACGAATGTCTTCTGCAGTATAATGTGCTATATATTGTAAGCAAAATGCGTACAATATTATACTAACGAGTTTCTTCTTTTGTAGAATGTGCAATAAATAGAAAAGACAAATGGTATCAATCTTTCATGGGTGGATATAATAAATTCGAATGCTAACGAATGAAGGCTGTAGTATAATGTGCTATATATTGTACGCAAAATGCGTACAATATTATACTAACGAGTTTCTTCTTTAGTAGAATGTGGTATAAATAGAAAGTACAAATGGTTCAAATCTCTCATGGGTGGATATAATGAATTCGAATGCTAACGAATGACTGCTGTAGTATAATGTACTATATATTGTAAGCAAAAAGCGTACAATATTTTACTAACAGGTTTCTTCTTTAGTAGAATGTGCAATAAATAGAAAGGTTAAATGGTATCAATCTCTCATGGGTGGATATAATGAATTCGAATGCTAACGAATGAAGGCTGTAGTATAATGTGCTATATATTGTACGCAAAAAGCGTACAATATTATACTAACAGGTTTCTTCTTTAGTAGAATGTGGTATAAATAGAAAGTACAAATGGTATCAATATTTCATGGGTGGATATAAGGAATTCGAATGCTAACAAATGTCTGCTGTAGTATAATGTGCTATATATTGTACGCAAAATGCGTACAATATTATACTAACGAGTTTCTTCTTTAGTAGAATGTGGTATAAATAGAAAGTACAAATGGTTCAAATCTCTCATGGGTGGATATAATGAATTCGAATGCTAACGAATGACTGCTGTAGTATAATGTACTATATATTGTAAGCAAAAAGCGTACAATATTTTACTAACAGGTTTCTTCTTTAGTAGAATGTGCAATAAATAGAAAGGTTAAATGGTATCAATCTCTCATGGGTGGATATAATGAATTCGAATGCTAACGAAAGTCTGCTGTAGTATAATGTGCTATATATTGTACGCAAAAAGCGTACAATATTATACTAAAGAGTTTCTTCTTTTGTAAAATGTGCAATAAATAGAAAAGACAAATGGTATCAATCTCTCATGGGTGGATATAATGAATTCGAATGCTAACGAATGTCTTCTGTAGTATAATGTGCTATATATTGTACGCAAAATGCGTACAATATTATACTAACGAGTTTCTTCTTTAGTAGAACGTGGTATAAATAGAAAGGACAAATGGTATCAATATTTCATGGGTGGATATAATGAATTCGAATGCTAACGAATGTCTTCTGTAGTATAATGTGCTATATATTGTACGCAAAATGCGTACAATATTATACTAACAGGTTTCTTCTTTAGTAGAATGTGCAATATATAGAAAGGATAAATTGTTTTAATTTGTTATGGGTGGACATAGGCGTCATTAATGGGGGGCAGTGGCGGCAAGCCCCTAGTTTTCCTAGTATCCCAGGCCCCCCTCATTAAACCTCGATGTTTCATAGATTGATTGTTTACAATGAATTCGACTATTCATTCTACAGTAGCACCCGCAACGCTTTACCTAAACAAATTGTTTATTTATTGTTGATATTGTTAATTGTGTAATGGATATTAATAATGAGATAATATAAATAATGAGGGATAGAGATAAATTTTTTTGGTCCCCCCAGGTTTTGAAGGGATACCAAAAATATCGACGCCAATGGCATTGAAGGCATTGAAAAGGTGATTTTTATTGTCATCTATAATTCACCCATTCAAAGTCCATTCAAATAGCATTGCTTTTTTCGGAAATTTGCATTATAATGTATATAATATTAAATCACAATGATTTTTTTTGTTTGTTTGTTTGTTTGTTCAGAATTGATTGAGGAACTGGTAAGAGCTACAGGCTTGAAATTTGGCAGGGAGTTGGGAAATAGTGTATCTAGAAACAAGTTCTAATATCTAAGAAAAATATTCATATCTTCCCTCTCAAAAGGTGTCAAAACTATCAGCTGTTAATTATGCATTATAGAAAGCCTAACAGAGACTGCAATTTAATTGGCTGAAAAAATAAATACAAATAATTCTGGGTCAATAAATACATTTGACCAATAATTTTAACCCTATAAGTTAGTACTTCAATAGCCCTATTAATCGCATAAATAGTATATTTAGTAAAAGTTAAACTCACATCGTTCATTCCACCTTATAAACTCTTCATTTCCAAACTTTTGATTAATTAATCAATTTGATTTCAGATTTGCTACTCATAATCCCGAAAAAAGATATATTTGTTAGTTTGGAATAAATTTCGTATCAATGACTTTTTTAGCATGAATTAATGTATTAATTTACCGAGGATCATGAGCATATATTATTATGATTTAGTCTAAAAGTCTTTCTTTCTGAAATAACAAATTTGTCTATTCTAATTAAGGAATCAAAATTGTTGTAAATTCACGCGAGGGCGAGAATAAGTTGTGAGAACGCGCGTAGCCGCGTAGTGCGGTCGATCAGCTTAAATATACTGCTTAGGGGGCCACTACATACTGTAAAGTAGAATCTGCTAAAGGTTACTCTATACACGGTCATTTGTACATAGGCTAGCGGACAGCTATTATAATTCCTAAAAGATTTCCCATAATATAACCAACCTACGTATGAGGCCTTCGAACGTTACGTAACGCTTTCGAGGGAGGAGAAGGATTACGAATGTCACAGATCGTACTTTTTATTCCAAAATGACAAAAAACGTGACGTAAGGAAAGGGATGTATAATTTTCGTTAAATTTCCGTTACACTCCACAGTATCTAAATACAACAGGCATTATTTGCCATGAATACAAGCGAGGGCGCAGGCCCGAGTGCAAGTTGTAAGAACGCGTAGCGCGGACGAGCAGCTTGTAATGTATAAAAACGTAGATTTTAGCATTCATGAAATGGGCCATTTAGAAGTCGCTTTGGTTTCTAAAAATAGTAGTCCAGATTCAGAATTGGGTAATCTTTACACTAGAATACTCAGAAGTCACTTCAGAATTGCGAGGGTTTACTAGGAGCCATACAAACACAATTTAAACGCACTGGTTTTTCCCTGATCCATACTAGAAAATTATTAAAAGTGCTAGATTTATAGCTATTCCGTTTGACCCTTTGCAAGGCACTTTTGTTACTCTAAAAAAGATATGACGACCCAAAAAGAGTTCCTTTTCACTAGACAACATAGAACTGACATTGAATAGCGACAGTTTTCCCATTGTCACTTTAATCTGGCAGCCAGATATTTATTTACTAAACAACATATTCAAGGTAACTGTCCAATTTATATAGCAATCCAAGTCAAATGCATTGTGACATTAAATTTGATAAATTTATACAAAATGTATTAATAACTTAATAATAATAAATCTAGTTATTAAAATACACACAACAACACTTACAAACACCTTTCTACTAAACTGATTTTGTATTACAAGCGTACACATCTTGAATTGGAACCGAGCCGTTACCTGGTTGGTCCCAATCCTCTCTATCGATGTCCACTGAATCTATTTCAACATCCAAATCCGTTTCTTCTACAAGATCTTTATAGTTCTTAATGCTGTAATCAAGTTGACTCATTCCCTGCATTATATCCTTGTTTTTCTTAATCAATCTAAGCCAATATATCAGCCCTGATACTATTACAAACCTCAACAACAACCATGTAAACAACAACAACACAACACCTCCAAGTGTTGATAGTAATGTAAGGGACTCTTTTTCAATTTTATCGATCTGAAATATATTTGGTATTTGTTCACTGAGAGTCCTGTTGTTCTTATTTCCTTCTAATTTTATAATTTCGAGAATACTCCAACCAGTGTACATCACAGTTATAGCAATACAAATGCAATGTAGAATAATACATAGAGATTCCAACATGATCAAGCTAAAATAAATCTTCTTTCTTCTCAACCTGAAAACTGCTTTTTTGATCCATTTAGTACTTTTCCCGATTATAACAGCTGTCAATACACTTAGTATTAACGTAGCAGTAGATATAACCAGACATGGAACTGAAACTATAAGAATGTATTGCCCGTCCGTTAGTATCAGTAGAATGAAACTTGATGCAAGCACTATCAGTGAGTAGATTATCTCAAACAACAAACAAATAACAATAAATATTCTAAGATACACTATACGTGCCATTTCTTATTATGATAATTATTTCACTGTTTTTATACAAATATTCATTTGTGCATACAAGTGACAAGTGGCATTCTATGCCATATTTAGGCATTTTGTTGGCTTTTTTTCTTTCAAGTCTTCAATTATATTTGTCTCCATTAACTGCTGTGATTCATATACGTACAAAGGATTGGGCTTCTCTTGTTAATTCCATATTCCAATGACTTACTTCCAGTTTCATTACAATTGTTTGAAAATCCAACTGTTTTCTTTGACATAATGCTTTATTGTTCCTTTTCATTATTGAATAACGAGCGCCATAATTAGGCGCTTAATTAATTGCTATTCTTGAATTCCATAGACACAATAAAACGTGCCTTTGTTAATTTGTAGGCACTTATAACTTTTGGCGCTCGAATAGCGAATTTCGTGTGTATAAATTCAATATTCCTTGGAATTATATCTTGTAGAGTTTACATTTGTATCAATTACTATAATCTTCTTATTGACAGCATATTTGTACTGGAATGTAATTAGAAAATATAATAGAATTGATTGCAACATCCATTCCTGTTGAATCAAGTTACTAAAAGTTAAGTTACTTATATTATTTATATATCTTAAGTTAAGTTACTTATATTATTTATATATCAGCCAACACCTTTACAAATATAAAGCCCGGCTTCGCAAAAGTGTTTTGTATGTTGAAAAAGTGACATTGCGGATTAAAATAAATTGTAGTGGATTAAAAAAGGTGTTGGCAAATATACAAGTAATTCCTTAATTCAATTGACGTTATTTTTTAAAGATGTACTTTTATTTGTGTAGTATACAATTAACGTAAATAGCAACATACAAACACTCGTATAATAATAACAAACCATATATGACCTCGGTACCATTATGTTCCAATTTCAATTCTCTTATTGCGAGACCATATGAACTCTGAGTTCACAATTGTATTGTCTTCCTTACATTAGCTCTTTTAACTAATCTCACAAATACAAACATTTATTGCTGAAGGATAGAAGTTTAAATAAATTTTATTTGACGGACTTATTGTGACTATACTAGTTGACTATACTATATACACGAATTGTTAGAGCATATTTTTTGCCTACTTCCATTTTAGTTTATCTTACGCTAAATTGCTTATTGTAATAGTTCCATATTAGCACTATACTTTGTATCCAATTTATTTCTTACAAAACTTTCAACCATTTGGATCAGTAGATTACCTCAATTAGTATACTATTTGGTTCAATCGATAACAGCAACACAAAATATATCTGATTAAATGCCTTTGGAATAAATATCCCAGTCAGTGATTACTTAGGAATTATAGATTGCATTTAGTGCTCCGAATACATCTTACACTTAATTCTTACGGACATCCCGATTACAATAATGGATTGTCCATTTTGAAACCAAAACACGACGAAATTTCCTTGGACAATTTTAATCCCCTAAACAAGCAAAATGTTTCGTATCGAAGGGGCGAAGAGGTGGTATAAATATAGGAAAATAATTATATTTTGCACTGAGAAAGAAATTTGAATCGAATTGAAACAAAAAATCTTTCAAATGTCAGAATCTTCAAACGAAAATGTCTCGGACTTGCAACTCACCGGTTCGACACTCAAAGAATTGAAAGTGATTTTCACTTCCCGTAACTATAGCAACGAGGAAATATCTGGCTTAATGAAATACAGAAAGAGAATTAAGTCAAAACACTACACTCGCAAAAGTAGGGCTCGATATCGAGACTGTATTCAAAAGAGAGAAATTGAAAAAACTGCTCTTAAAGCTGAAAAGCATACTCTTATGCGGGAAATTGCATTCTGGAAAAGTGCGGTGTATCTTGAATATAACGACGATGTTTTCATATCAACTGTCGTTCCCGTTTCCCTATTCCCTAGTGCCCACCCCAGGGCCGATTCTTCTTGCTAGGTCGCGAGATTATATTTCCTAATTACTGCCTTTATACTATAAAGCTTGCTTGATCTGCTATGTACAGTATGCAAATAATTAATAAATTCCAACTTGCAAACACGATTACTTTATAATGCTAGTAGGCAATTATTATAGGAAATAACTTGTTATTATGGACTGTAATGACATAATTAGTTATAAAGTCCATTTATAATACAACTACAGTAATGTTCTTTAATTATGAACATTCAAGGGACCAAAAATTGTGTTCATAATAAGCGAACTCAACTTAATACAAAGTTGTTTCATTGGGACCATAAGGGCTTGTTTATAAGAAAAAGTTTATTTATACCAAGCAGACGAAAAGTTGTCCACAATAAGCATACCTGACTGTATCTAGTTATTATAGAACTGAACTGACATTATAAGTTATGTTGGGGAATTAGAGACACATGTTTATTCTTAATAACCTGGAACCTTGGGAATTGTTTCTCGCCCAATCAAATTCAGTTTTAGAGACAGCTTCCTTTCTTTCACAATAGGCTATCAATCAAGTATAAATAAGCAATTGTGACACAGTTAAATGCTATGGTTATTGGAGCAAATATTTTCTGGAAAATGAAATTACTTCTATTCAGGATTCCATACAAATAGATTTCAGCGCGCGTATATTAAAACCCCATACATTTCATGCCATTGTACAGTCAACTCTAATTAGACGAAATATCCATCATGTAATAACTAGCTAGAATAAACTGATTTTGTAGTTATAACATAATCATATATTCGTACCAAACAGAATACAAGGTGTTATAATTTGGAACTAACTCCATTGCTTGGCTTGGCTAACACAACTTCTCTCATTTCCATCAACACATCATGTAGCGTAGAACAGAATTCCTTAGAGGTGACGTAACCAGGTGAGCTAGCCACTGTACAAACCGCAAAGTTTATAACTTGAGTCACATCATTCGGTTGGAACACGAAAAAGTGTCCCTCTCCGCTAGGGGGCAGATATACACCCGTTCCTTCTATTTGGGAGTAGACCGAGCTCCCGGAGAGCTTGTGTGTAGTGAACACTCTGTAGGCTGAGCTGTTGAATAGTTCGATCTGTAACTGCTCCTCATCTGCTAGCAACTTGAGAGCCTGCAGGTGTTTCAGATACACATTCCCGTGTGCCGCTTCGGTTGCTATCTCCCTGTGCCTCCTAATCCCAGCCAGCATAAGTGTGTGTCTCTCTCTGTCGCTGCTCGCGCCGGCACGCATGGCCCGCACAAATGCTACGGACTCTGCGGTCAGCGTGTGCGCCTGCTCCAGCCGCCCGCACCGGAAGCCCCGCAGAGACACGGGCTGGTAGGTGGCGGCGCTTCCCTGGTGCAGCCGCTGGTAGGCCAGCTGCAGGGCCAGCTGGACGTAGCCCTGGAAATACACGGCGCGACTCCGTAGGAACTCCTTTCCGTACGCGGAGAACCGGAATGTGTCGATGTCGTATTTCCGGTACCAGCCGGCCAGGAGCAGGCGCGCCTCCCGCAGGCGGGCCTGAATGCGCGGCGAGATCTCCCAGCCCAGCAGCTCCGCCCTGCCGGTACCGGCTCCGGCGTCCGAACCGGGCTCCACTGGCTCGGACAGGTCCGGGAGTCCGGCGAACAGAGACATCGCCCCTCCGTCAAACATGGAGTGTTCCGAGACCCAGGCTAGCCACCCGTCTCTCGTGAACACAGCCTGGCAGGCTAAGCCGTACCAGCGATTGAAATGCTCAAAGTTACCGGTCCTGTCTCCGAACCGGGACTGCTTTAGGATGCCGGTGGGGGTCTCTGCGTCCGACTGGTCCAGACAGACCCCGAACAGGCAGGTCTCCACCGCCCTAAGAGACTCTCTGTTGAGAGGAGACTCGATCAGCTGTTCCCTAGCTGAGTACCACTGGTCTCTCTCGAGGGCAGTCAGCAGCCCCACGCTCCGGGCCCCCGCCCCCCGAGGGTCCCCCAACACCTGCGAGAGGAGACCGTACATCTCCTGGACACTCACGGGCCCCTCCCCCCCTGTCCGATACACGGGGACCTTGTACACGCCCCCTGCGTGCATGACTATAATGTGTCTGCTCTCCGGAGACTGGCAATAGGAGTCCCTGACCAGCCCGGGCAGTCTGTGTCCCCCCGCCATGTGTCGGTACTGGGCCATGCAGAGGGGGACCCCCCCCACCTCCTCCTGGGGGTACGATCCGGTCCGCAGTCTCTCCACCAACTGTACCATGTACAGAGTGTATCTAGACAGGGTAGACAGCACGTCCGACATGCCCGTCCATTTGAAAGGTGTGAGCAGCGCTGATGATCCGTTCGTAATGGGCAGAGGGGATCTGTTTGTGAGGTACCTAGTTTGCACCCAAACGTGAGAGGCCCAGTTGTCCGTCTCCTCCGCTAGTCGCTCCAGGCGGGCCTGCAGATAGGGCCCCTGTCCCTCCGAGAATGTTCCTGTCGCCCTAGCGGCCTCCGCCAGGTCTCTGGGACTCAGCAGAGGCCGGAGGGCGGACAGGAATCTGTCCAGCGACCCGCCCAGGGGAGGGACCGGGAGCTTCGGGAGGATTGCGTAATGGGACATTAGCTACCGGGGAAATAGGATTGTTGCAGTCTGAATTGAATTTATTCACAGATAATCTTCTAACTACTTATGTGGAATCTCCTAAATCATAACATATAGTCAGTTCAAAATTCAAAAGTTGAATTACCAAAAACTGTAAATTCAAACAACCACCAACAAAGAATCCTATTTACATGTCCCATTACGCAATCCTCCCGAAGCTCCCGGTCCCCCCCCTGGGCGGGTCGCTGGACAGGTTCCTGTCGGCCCTCCGGCCTCTGCTGAGTCCCAGAGACCTGGCGGAGGCCGCTAGGGCGACAGGAACATTCTCGGAGGGACAGGGGCCCTATCTGCAGGCCCGCCTGGAGCGACTAGCGGAGGAGACGGACAACTGGGCCTCTCACGTCTGGGTGCAAACTAGGTACTCAACCAATCAGTCTCTGTTGTTTACCAACGCCCCTGTTTGTCTTCTTTCTAAGTTTCAACTGAGTGACGCTAACCAGTTTATGGTTCTGGTGTCGCGATATGTGTCCGCCGCCCTGAATAGGATACAGGCCCTGCGGACCGGCGTGTACCCCCAGGAGGAGGTGGGGGGGGTCCCCCTCTGCATGGCCCAGTACCGACACATGGCGGGGGGACACAGACTGCCCGGGCTGGTCACGGACTCCTATTGCCAGTCTCCGGAGAGCAGACACATTATAGTCATGCACGCGGGGCGGGTGTACAAGGTCCCCGTGTATCGGACAGGGGGGGAGGGGCCCGTGAGTGTCCAGGAGATGTACGGTCTCTTCTCACAGGTGTTGGGGGACCCTCGGGGGGCGGGGGCCCGGAGCGTGGGGCTGCTGACTGCCCTGGAGAGAGACCAGTGGTACTCAGCTAGGGAACAGCTGATCGAGTCTCCTCTCAACAGAGAGTCTCTCAGGGCGGTGGAAACCTGTCTGTTCGGGGTCTGTCTGGACCAGTCGGACGCAGGGACCCCCACAGGCATCCTAAAGCAGTCCCGGTTCGGAGACCCGTTACATTTCAATCGCTGGTTCGGAATAGCCTGCCAGGCTGTGTTCACGAGAGATGGCTATATAGCCTGGTTGATAGATCACTCCATGTTAGACGGGAGTACCGTTTCCTTGTTCTGTGCCCCGCCGGACCTGTCCGAGCCAGTGGAGCCCGGTTCGGACGCCGGAGCCGGTACCGGCAGGGCGGAGCTGCTGGGCTGGGAGATCTCGCCGCGCATTGAGGCCCGCCTGCGGGAGGCGCGCCTGCTCCTGGCCGGCTGGTACCGGAAATACGACATCGACACATTCCGGTTCTCCGCGTACGGCAAGGAGTTCCTGCGGAGTCGCGAGGTGTATTTCCAGGGCTACGTCCAGCTGGCCCTGCAGCTGGCCTACCAGCGGCTGCACCAGGGAAGCGCCGCCACGTACCAGCCCGTGTCTCTGCGGGGCTTCCGGTGCGGGCGGCTGGAGCAGGCGCACACGCTGACCGCAGAGTCCGTAGCGTTTGTACGGGCCATGCGTGCCGGCGCGAGCAGCGACAGCGAGAGACATACTCTTATGATGGCAGGGATTAGGAGGCACAGGGAGATAGCAACCGAAGCGGCACACGGGAATGTGTATCTGAAACACCTGCAGGCTCTCAAGTTGCTAGCAGATGAGGAGCAGTTACAGATCGAACTATTCAACAGCTCAGCCTACAGAGTGTTCACAGAGCCCGCACTATGCACTAGCTATGTGCCATCAGTGCTGCCACTGCTGAGCACTTATTCACAGCTTAACTATAGGGGGCATTACGTCACGTTTAGACCCACAGGGGAACTTATAGATTTCTCCGTAACGACTATACTGGGGCCGCATGGCCAGACTACCTCAGCTCAGTTTACAGCTGCTCTGTTAGACTCTCTGTTAGAACTGAGAGAGCTGTTAGTTCGGGTTACACCTGATAGCAAATCTAAACTGTAGAGCGTAGCAGTACAATGGTGTTTGTATTATTCTTCCATATTAACTGTTTATAACGACACAAAATTTATAGTAGAGCTGTCACGGAAATTTTGGTCCCTTTGGAAAATTGGTCCTTCTGTGGAAAATTGGTCCCTCTGAGGTTTGTGTTTATTTAGCTACCGAATTTACTCGAATTTTAGCCTAGGCAATTTTTCGCCATATTGGGACCAAAAGATTTATGAATAAGCCTGTCACTGGAAAATTGGGCCCCGAAAAAATTGATCCGAGACCAAAATTCCATGGAAAACTGGTCCTAGGACCATTTTTCCATGGAATATTGGTCCACCGGACCAATTTTACCCGAAAAAATTGTTCGGGGGACCAATATTCCATGGAAATATGGTCCTAGGACCAGTTTTCCATGGAATTTTGGTCCCCCGAACCAATTTTCCAGTGACAGAGCCTTGTTAATACGGACACAGTTAAGGAGTACAAGGTTTAATTCCCTATCCTATACAAATGCATGCAAGTTACTCCGGATAATAAGAACATATAATACGGTCCCCTAGGCCCCTAGTGTTCCTATTAAGTTTTAACAGAGCTACTGTGTGTATCCCCCCGGTAGCTAATGTCCCATTACGCAATCCTCCCGAAGCTCCCGGTCCCTCCCCTGGGCGGGTCGCTGGACAGATTCCTGTCCGCCCTCCGGCCTCTGCTGAGTCCCAGAGACCTGGCGGAGGCCGCTAGGGCGACAGGAACATTCTCGGAGGGACAGGGGCCCTATCTGCAGGCCCGCCTGGAGCGACTAGCGGAGGAGACGGACAACTGGGCCGGGCTTGTCTCGGTTCACCAGAGGTACCTGATTAGCCGGTCCTCCCTAGTGCTGACTAATGGAGCAGCGACTCTTGTGAACTCGATTAACTATTCCGGTTCCTATCTCCAGTTCCTCTCCATGTACATATGCTCCTATGTGCGGCAGTTTAAACAGGCCGGCCGTGACCTGTTGCCACAGGATTCCTATGAGGGAGTCCCCCTCTGCATGTCTCAGTATAAGAGTAGACTCGGAGTGCACAGACTGCCCGGGCTGGTCACGGACTCCTATTGCCAGTCCCCAGAGAGCAGACACATTATAGTCATGCACGCGGGGGGCGTGTACAAGGTTCCCGTGTACCGGACAGGGGGGGAGGGGCCCGTGAGTGTCCAGGAGATGTACGGTCTCCTCTCACAGGTGTTGGGGGACCCTCGGGGGGCGGGGGCCCGGAGCGTGGGGCTGCTGACTGCCCTCGAGAGAGACCAGTGGTACTCAGCTAGGGAACAGCTGATCGAGTCTCCTCTCAACAGAGAGTCTCTCAGGGCGGTGGAGACCTGTCTGTTCGGGGTCTGTCTGGATGGATACGAAGCGGAGACACTGACACTGGAGGGGAAACTGAAACATGGGATATTCGGGGATCTTAAAGACCCATATTTCAATCGCTGGTTTGGGTTGAGTTTCCAATGCATGGTTTCTGTGGACGGTTACCTTACTCTTGTAACCGAGCACTCATTGGTTGATGGCACCCTAGCAACGCCAGAAGGTGCATTGGAATTTATTTCTGTAGATCTACATCCGGATTATAAACTCGGTGCCTCGCTATCGTTAGGCATAGAATTATTGAAATGGGATATTTCCCCTTTTCTGGAGACCGAAATAGCGAGGGCAAGAGTTCTGGTAAATACACTCTGCGATCAATACAATGTACACATATTCGAATTCACTGATTATGGAAAGGATTTCATAAAGAATTACGGGATTTATTCCCAAGGCTACATGCAACTGGCTTTACAATTATCTTACTACAAAGTGTACCATGGATTAGCCGCTACGTATCAACCTGTATCATTACGGCATTTCCATGGGGGGCGGTTAGAACATCCTCATATTGTAAGCCAGGAATCGAAATTATTTGTGGAATCAATGGAAAGACATTGTGATCCAAAAGAGAGATACAAACTAATGAAACTAGCAATGGATAAACACCGGTTAATACTTGTAGACGCAAACCAAGGACAAACATACTGCAAACACATATTGGGACTCAAAATGATAGCGGATAGAGAAGGGCTAAAAATAGAATTCTTCGAGAAAGAATTCTTTAAAGTATTCACTCAGCACAACATGGCAACGAGTATGTTATATGAGAATGTGCCAGCAATCAGCGCACATCCAATGCTTAGCAAAGTTGGACATTTCGTTATATTCCAAATAACAGATAGTGCAATTACCTTTTCAGTCACAACTTTATTGCTTTCTGGTCAGTGCATAACTTCCGAGGAATTTGGCGCAAAAATAAGCGATTCTTTAAGAGAAATGCAGCAGCTCGTTCTTACCCAGGCAACCAATGGAATGTTAGAGTCAAAGTTGTAAATTTATAACGAATTTTTATAGATTTGCTTTCTTTATTTGTTCATTTACAGTCGACTCCGCTTAATAGAGTCACCTCGGGACCAGGTTACTTTGACCCGATTAAGCGGAGAAATCTATTAACCGGTGGCTCTATTAAGCGGAGTCGACTGTAGTTATTATTTCTTACCTTATGAAAGTGACCTGTTTATATACAGCACTTTGATTTGTAACTAAACTATTTCAGTTAATATTGTGTGTTATCCTAGTTTAGTTTAAGGGGCCGTTCAAACATTACGTAATGCAATTACCGAAATTAGATCCTCTCCCTTTGTCACGCTTTTGGCCATTTCGCAGTACAATAAATGGTCTGTCATATACAGTAGAACCTCGTTAGTAGGAACACCAGGGGACTGTCAATGCATTCATCTTATCCGGAATTCGTATTAACCAATATCATTTGTATTGAAAAGCTTTGAAGGGGACTGAAATAGTGTTCGTATTAACCGTGTTCCTACTAACGAGGTTCTACTGTATTATTAACATACCCCTTGAAGCGTTACATAACTAATGTACATCCTTACACACAGTACCGTTGCTAGGTGGCCTCACTTAGGAATGTCTACAGAAACCAGTACCAGCTCTGCTGGATCCGAAGAGGTCGTCCTCAGCATAGCCCGTCTAACCACGGGGTGCACGCTGCTTAAGGCCGGGCGGTCGGGGAAGCCGCACTACCGGCGTTTCGAGCTGAGCACCGATCTGAGTAGAATATGCTGGGAGTCCCCGAGAAAGGGGGAATCTGGGGCCTGTGTGTATATTAAGAATATAAGGAAACTCGTCAAGGGACAGGAGACAGCGATATTTAGAGCTACCCCTGTTCCGGGGTATGAGGCCTTCTCTTTCTCGGTTATTTATAACCTGCCAGGTACGTACGGTATTGTTGATATGTGACTCCCGTTATACAAGTATAGGGGCTTATTAAGCGGAGTAAAATCGACTACTGTATCCGTTTGGGGGATAATTATAATAACTATATCTGACTTGGTTATAACGGGAGTTTACTGTATGTCTATATTTTTATAATTTTTGAAGAATTATTGCCAGAATAAACTGAAGTTTTCCAGTGCTTAAGTACTTAGCCTTCATCCAGGCAAAATTTTATGCGCGCCTATATTAAATTTCAGCTCGCTCACACGCGCTTAAAGTACTCAATTTATTTACGTTTCCGCGCCTAGACAAGTTTCCTTTCAAAATTACGCGCACGCCTGGATAAGCCCCTGTAAGTACCTATTAACGGCAGTACTATACCATAACATGCCTATAGGGTATATTAACGGCAGTACTATAAGCTATAACACATGTGCCTATAGGGTTGGGAGAGAGATCCCTAGACGTTGTGTGCACGGAGAGAGCTGAGTGCGACACGTGGGTGATGGCTCTGGAGGCGCTAATGAACGGATTCTCAGATCTGGAGGCAGTGAGTGCCTGTCAGGGAACCGTGCAGACCCGCTCTAAGACAGTGCGCTCTGCAAAGAAGGGACTAGAGATAGAGTTCGGAGCCCTGGGTTAGAATAATTATACTTTCCAGATAAACTATAAATGTAAAAATAGAGCTGTGCCGATCGAACTATATAGTAGAATCTCGTTTGAACGGACACTTAAAATTGATTACGAATTCCGGATAAGGCGAATACATTTACGGGTCCCATGGTGTTCGTACTAACGAAGTTCTACTGTATTTGTAAGACTTCCAGAAAACTAAAAAACTATAAAAAATGTAAAATTAGAGCTGTGCCGACAGCAGTATGTATGTACCCTAGTTACCCGTAAGTGCACTTGTTATGTAGGAGGCGCGCGCGTGACGCGACAGGATGACAGCTGTGACGTGTACACCTGGGGTCGCGGGTGGCGGGGAATGCTGGGTCACGGAGAGGAGAGCGACGAATTGGAACCCAAAATCCTGGACCCGCTCCTAACCAAGGATATCACGCAGCTGGCTCTTTCTAGAACCTTCTCTCTCGCGCTGAGCACTCAGGGGGAGGTGTTCTCCTGGGGGTCCGGGAAGTACGGACGCTTGGGACACGGGAACCTGAGGGACAGATTCCTGCCTCTCATGATAGGTTATTAATTGGGGATATAATATATACAGGAGCTCTGTTAATAGGGCACCAGGGGACCGTCTTAATATGTTCTTATTATCAGGTTGTATTAACCGGAGTCACTTGCATGCATTTGTATAGGCTAGGGGAATTAACCTTGTACTCCTTGACCGATATTCCCCTTATCCGTGTTCCTATTAACAGAGTCTACTATCCTTCGTCATAATTCAATTACACTTCAAGTCCTTATAGCAGTGGCTCCCAACCTGTGGTCCACAAGATCTCAAAAATGAATTATGTACAGGCAATGGTAGGGTTTCCACAGAATGTATCATATTGCTATAGGGGTCCACGTTTGAATAAGTTTGGAATCGCTGCCTTATAGGGTCTTATAGGGGATGCACGGTTTAAATAGGCTGGGCCCTATAGCTATTATACAAATAGTATTGCAGTGGATGTCGGTTATAAGCACATCGTCGGGAACTGCACTTAATGAGCTTATAACCGACATAAATTATATAGGGTATATGGAATCGTTTTCCAACATAGTGTGCTTATATCCGATATGTTCTTATAACCGGTGTGCTTATATCCGATATGTTCTTATAACCGGTGTGCTTATATCCGACATGTTATTATAACCGGTGTGCTTATATCCGACATGTTCTTATAACCAGTGTGCTTATATCCGATATGTTCTTATAACCGGTGTGCTTATATCCGACATATACTGTACTTCTGTATTACCATAGGTTTCCCGCTTCGAGGCATGGACGTGACGTACGTGTCCTGCGGAGAGTTCCACGCAGCCGTGGTGCTAGACAGCGGAGAGGTGTTCACGTGGGGACGGGCAGGGGACCGACTGGGGTACTGCTGCGAGGAGGGCAGACAGACGCACCCCCGGCCCGTGGAGGCACTGGGCAGGAGAAAGGTAGATTGTGTGTGCTGTATAGGCTATAGGGTATAGCGTAGATAGTGTGTATGCTGCAGGGTATTATACAGAGGGGGGGGCGCCCGGGATTCCCCCCCCCCCCTAGCTTGAGTTTCCCCCCCCCCCCTGGAAATATGCTGCTAAGTTCTTATTTTCAGTTAAAATTAGGTGTTTTTAGCCTTTTATAAAGAGACAAATCGACGTATTCTTCTCTAGGCTAGAATATTTTATGTTAAAAGTTCTGTATCTTCCCCACACATACCATTCAAACATTACTAGTGATATTCATTAATGAAATTGTGCCAGAAGCTATAATTACCTTCCATTAGTTACCACAGCTTCAAATACTATTTGATTAATTTACAGCAATAGCTCTCCATTGTTAGCAATAATACTCTGCACTATAAATTGTATCTGGCTTCCAGGGGCTTCGCCCCTGGACCCTACTGGGGGGCTAGCAGCGCCCCCCAGACCCCCAGCTGGCGAAGCAATTATTTAGTGGGTCCTGGTACTAGCAGACTTCCCCCCCCTGAAGAAAAATCCTGTATAAAACCCTATGCTGTATAGTAGCTATAGGGTATATACAGGGTAGTATAGTGTAGTGTATGACCGGGTTGTAAGGCACCTGGGTAGTACGTACTGTATTAAATACAGTATAACCTTGTTAGTACGAATTCCAGGTTAATACGAACACTATTTCAGATCCCTTCAAAGCCTTTTTAATATAAATGATATTGGTTAATAAACACATTTTGACATTTTACGGACTAACGAGGTTGTACTGTAAGTTTATAAAACAGTGTGTAATTGAACTCTGTTAATACGTACTTATTCGGGGTACGTTATAACCGAGTTATACAGTACACTGTTCATACACTACTCTATTGATACGAGGTTATACAGTACATATGACTTATGCTACTCTATGATACGCTATTACTACTGTGCCCCAGGTTAAGGTTACTATGTCACAATAGTAATAATTTATGCTACTCTATTGATACTAGGTAGTACTACAGTAGATATCACGATAGTATTACATACTACTATACCCAGGTTAAGGTGACGATGTCTGCGTGTGGCCAGGACTACACGCTGGTGCTGGGAGAGTCGGGAGAGGTGTTCTCGTTCGGAGACAACGAGTACGGACAGCTGGGGGCCGGCACTGAGCCAGGGGGGACACCTGCCAGGCTGCCGGAGGACGAGGTGTCCGTGTGTCAGGTGACAAGTGGCCTGGTGGCGGTTAAGGTGGTCACAGGAGCGTACCACTCTCTTGTTATGAGCGAGGGGGGGAGTGTAGCCAGCTGGGGGCGGGGGGACGGGGGTCAGCTGGGACATGGGGACACCGTACACCTGGGTAAGGAGTGTGTTAGATAGGTAGGTGCTAGTTAGGTGTTAGATAGGTGTTGTTTAGTTTGTTAGTTTATTAGTTAGCGTGTTTGTTTATTAGTTTGTTATTGATTTATTGATTTATTTGTCTATTAGTTAGTTAGTTGTTTGTTTGGTTGTTTTGGTTTGTTTAGTTATTTGTTGATTTACTTATTAGTTTATTGATTGATTTATTAGTTAGTTAGTCAGTTTGTTTATTTATTTATTTATTGCTCTGTTTATTCATCTGTTTATTAGTTAGTAGTTAGTTTATTGATTTATATGTTTGTTTATTGCTCTGTCTATTGCTCTATTACTCTGTATATGTACCGGACACAGGGTCTGCTCGTCCGATTGACTTCTTCACCTCCTCCGACCCTGTCCGTGACGTGGCCTGTGGGGACGGCCACACGCTGGTGCTCACAGAGAGTGGGCGCATATTCTACTGCGGCGTAAAGCTGGGGGCCCCGGGGGACCACGACTATCCGGACCTGTTGGAGCATCAGATCGTGTCCCCCTCCCGAGTGTCTAACTGCTCCTTCAAGCAACTGGCACTCAGCAATGTGGTGTTCTCTGGCATTAAGCAGGTAAGAATATACGTACAGTCTCTTGTATTACAGTTGTTATCATGAGATGTATAGTGTATAAGCTCGTTAGTAGGAACACCAGGGGACTGTCAAAATGTGATCGCCTTATCCGGAATTCGTATTAACCGATGTCATTTGTATTGAAAAGGCTTGAAGGGGACTGAAATTGTGTTCGTATTAACGAGGTTCTACTGTAACTTTGTATTATGCAATGATACTTCAGTAATTATCAAAGTGTAGTAATTTTATAATGGAAAGTGAATATCCATTGTACATATAATCGAGGTATTAAGTAAGTCATGCTAGTAAAACAGTCATACAACACTCTATGCATTCACTGTGTATTCTAACTGGAACTATAGGTGTCAAGTGGCAGTAACTTCGCGGCTGTTCTCACTGAAAGCAAGCGTGTAATCACATGGGGACAAAACATGAATGGACAGCTAGGCCACAAAGACAACCACAACCGTTCCAAACCTCAAATAGTAGAGTCCCTTTCAGATAAAGCTGTAGAGACTTTATACTGTGGAGGTAACCACATGGCTTGTACAGTTGTACATTCATGGGTGCCTGACAAAGAGGCAAATCACTGCATGCTTTGTAACGTGGGGTTTACAATGGTTAGAAGGAGGCACCATTGTAGAAAGTGTGGAGGTATTTATTGTGGGAATTGCACTTCTCAGAAATTCCCGTTGTTGGATTTGGGATTTAGTAGCCCTGTGAGGGTTTGTGATAGGTGTTATAAGAAACTGAATGATGACGTAATCAATGCGTAACTGTAAGTATCACTGTTGTGTTTATTTATTTGTTTGTTTGTGTATAAATTGTTGTTTATGAGAGGTGTTTATCAATATTATTCTATTATTACTTTATTTACATAATAAATAAACACATATTTATAAGAATTAGACAAATACTGGTACAACATAATATACTGCAACATAAAAATACTAAATTCATGTATTATTGTTGTTGTTGTTGTTGTTGTTGTTGTTGTTGTTGTTGTTGTTGTTGTTTACTTTAGAATATCTGTATCATGGCTGTGTCTTTAGTATCTACGATTACTATTCGCCCGCTTGGCATAATTGCAATTGAGAGTGGGTCCAAAAGTTGTCCCATTCCTGTCCCCTTGCCCCCAATGCTCGTTAGGTGTTTCCCCTCTGGAGAGAATATCTTCACTTGGTGTTCTCTGTTGTTGACAACAAGAAATCTGTTTTCTAAGTCGATCGTAAACATTTTAGCTCCGCTCAGCTGATCGTTAAAAATTATAGATTTTAGCGGAAATCCTTTCCACCCGAAGCTCTGAAGCGGATAAGTTGAAAATGTAAACAAAACAAAAATACAATTTGTTGTTGGAACTATTTTCTGTATTTTACTCTTCCCTTTCTCAAAGTATTCGGTGTGTATAGTTACCTTATCGACGCATTGGAATTCCTTATCCCACACAAACAACTGTAGTTTGTCATAAACACATCCTACTATTCTCTTATGGCTGTCAAATTCTATGTCTGATATGTATTCGCCTTGTGACACCTGTTTAATCAACTTGTTGTCCTGTTTGTTTATCTTCACTAGCAAACCCCCGCTTATATTGCAAGTCACGAAACAGTGGAATTGGTCTATGACGAGTCTTCTCGGATAATCGATGCCTGAGATGCTCCATTGGAATGTTCCTTCTTGCGAGAACACCTGTCATTCATTCAGTTATGAATAGGCATACCTTATAAACAAATCTATGGTTCCAATTCACATTGGTTTAACGAGTCACTATAGAGGTGTGTACGGACTAATTGTATACTAACTACAGTAGAACCTCGTTAGTACGAACACTATTTCAGTCCCCTTCAAAGCCTTTTCAATACAAATGACACCGGTTAATACGAATTCCGGATAAGGCGAACACATTTTGAGGGTCCCCTGGTGTTCCTACTAACGAGGTTCTACTATACTATATCAATGTTACTGTCAGGCCTTAATACATAGGTATGGCTTGTCAATAGAACTGTTATAGGAACTGAACTAACATAATTATATTGGAGACTTTAAATTACAATACAGTATACTCCGCTTAATTAATAGAGCCACCGGTTAATAGATTTCTCCGCTTAATCGGGTCAAAGTAACCTGGTCCCGAGGTGACTCTATTAAGCAGAGTCGACTGTACCTTCGCTATATAACGTTATTATAGGAACTGAACTAACATAATTATATTGGGAGTTTAATAACAGTAATCTTACCTGTATCCTATTCATGTCCTGGTCGGCTATATATATGTCCCCGTTGTCCTCATCGACAGCTACTCCCGAGGGGGTCCAGAGCTCCTGTTCCCCTGTCCCCTTGTGTCCGCTGGCCATGACAGCTGTCTCTCTCTCCTCGTACGGACACGGGTGTAGGGTAACCTGAAGGGGGGGAACATTTGTATACAATGATTTTATTAAACTACATCTAACAATAACAATAATACAACAGACCATAGCCTACTATACATAAGGCCTCACAGTAAAATATGAAATCTGGACCAGGGATGCGGTCGCAGCCGGGAAACGAAATTGCAATTTTTTATCAAATTTAGTGACATTCCGCTTAAAAACAGATATTGCGGTGACTAGCAATCGATATATATCGAAAAATATGCATATTAACCACAAAGCTAATTTTAGAATTTTGTGTTGTTATTCACCCATAATATAAATAAGTGGTTTATGGTATATAACATACATAGCAAATTTATACTTTTATTACGCTCTACAGCTAAATAATCCATCTTGTTATTTATTTATGTCATTCCCATTAGTACAATACCCCTACAGAGCCCATTTCCCTATTAATTAATTAACCTTATAATCTGATTTATGCTACTACCATTAATTTATTAGTTTTTTTCTAACGATGCCCAACAGTGCAGTTGTGCCGTTTTCGGATGCAAAATCAACTACAACGACGATCACCGTGTCCCAGTTTTTGAACTACCTACGAAACCAGATGACCTAAGACACAGATGGCTTCAGGTTCTTCGGAGAGACGACTTTGGAGAAGTTGTATTCTTCATTCGGACTTGAGTGTGAATTCTTTCCTTTCCTCAAGCAAGCGACAAATTCTTTCACTGAAGCTGAGAAACATATCGTTATGCAAATGGACTAAATTCACGTAAATCTGATGTCACATATAAAGGAGGCAAGATATATGGTTCTAGTCTAAGCCCAGAAGATCCAATAAAGACTGTATTCGCTATTATGGTATCAAGTCTCCAGAAAAAAATGGTCTACTATAGTTCGTCTATTATCATGTGCCTCTCTTTCCGCTGAGAAGATATTCCCCATCAAACTCGCTTGTATTAAAGATATCGAAACTTGTGGTTTATGTGTGGATGTAATCTCAACAGATAACTATCCTCTTAACGTCAAGTTATTCAAACTATTATCTCCTGTTGGTAAGCTTGAAACATGTGTACCTCATCCTTGTGTTCCTAACAGGCCTCTGTATATATCTCACTTTCGATTTCGTCCATATTTTGAAATCTGTACGAAACAATTGGCTAAATCTGAAGTCCAGTTATAAGTGGTTTTTCTACCCCGATTTTGACGATATTGGATTTGATTATTGTTCATTTCCTTTAAAGGTGTGCTGCGCTTCTTTCCAAGATGTACGCGCCCTTTATAGCTCAGAGAAGGAGAGTCTTGCAAAATTAGCCCCGCGGTTGACATTTAAATCATGTTATCCTTCTGTATTGGAACGCCAAATTATCAAATTAGTCCTGAAAGTAATCCATGAGTCCACGATTGCTGCTCTAGCTCTCCAAAATGATCAACGTTGCAGTTAGTTGAAAACAAACACGTCTAGTTTCGTCAAAATTCTACTCACGTTATGGAACATGTTTAATGTAAATGTTCCATATAAGCATATTCGTTTAAATGATTCTTCATGTCGCCCTTTCACAGTTAATGACGAACGCTTTATCTTTTTATCCAGGATAGTAAATTGGCTAGAGACTTGGGAATCACACTCTTTGAAAGATGGCAAATTGAGCAAGCAAACTTTTACAAGCTTAAGACACGCGTGCATTGACTCCCTCAAATAGTTAATTATCTAACTGGACAGTGTGGATATGCTTACATTTTAACACGTTTCTTACAGACAGATCCACTAGAGCACCATTTCGGACTTTATCGGATGATGTCTGGATCAAATTACCATGTTTCGTACCTTCAAATTTTAGAAGCTGAACGTCGTTTGAAGATCTCCAAACTATTAACTCTATTTTCTAATACCAACACTCAACCATCCAGCCAGATTTCTATGGAGGAATTTATTCAGTCTTTCTCTCCCATTTATAGCGTACATACAGGTTCAGAAATTGACATTGATCCTTTTCTTGATGCTCTATCAGATGTATCAGCCATTAAGTGCGATACCCCAACACTCAGTCACTAGCTTTTATTGATGGGTATGCTGCCTACCAATACCTTAAGGATTCTTCACCGTGCTTAATATGCCGAGATCTTTTAATTATCGACAAAGATATTCTAGTAGATGAATCCTTCGAATTCCGGTACCAACTACTGCAGCTTTCTGATCGTGGTGGTCTAAAGTCTAAAGTATCCTTCAGAGCTTGCATTGGAATCTTTAATTATTGTTTGGAAGATTCTAACTATAATCCAAAGTAATAGTGAACTTATGTCCCTGTTGATAGAAGGTCAAACTAGAAAGATTTTAGTAACACTTGCTTTTGGCTCCCTAACTGGTCTTGATAGTGGTTTTGAAAGTTGGAGAACTACTTGTCCTTCTTGTAAATGTGAAAGGTTCAACCATTCTATCAAGTCTCGTTCGGAGTGAAGCAAATTGTCTAATTGCAATTCTTGTCAAGAATTACAATTCGAGCCTTACTTTAAAGGGATTAGAAAAGCGGAAATTGAAAAAGTTCGATTCCTGATTATTTAGATACGAGTTAGTTGTCTTATGTGAAGTAAATATATCTACCAGAGTAAATAGAGGTTTTCTAGTAGTTTCTGTATTGTGTATGTTATGTGACTGTATTCAAACTCACAAAGTAACAAGATTAATGGTATAATGAGAGTATACGTATTACTTTATTACAGTTGCTAGTTATTGAGGTAGCTGTTTTTAAGCAGTAAGTCACTATATTTGATATAAAATTGCAATACCATAATTTTCGTTTCCCGGCGGCGACCGCATCCCTGGTCCAGATTTCATATTTTACTGTGAGGCCTTATGTATAGTAGGCTATGAACAGACTATAGTAGCACGGTTTATTTTTTATATTTATATTTATGCAATGTTACGTCGAAATAACTACGATTGAAATAGGTTTGCCCTTTTCAAATACATAGTACAAATCAACATTAAATCAATTGATTTTGCTAAATACAGTAGATGTCGGATATAAGCACACCAGTTATAAGAACACTATATTGGAAAACGGTTGCCATTTACCCTGTATATTTTATTCCGGTTATAAGAACATGCCGGTTATAATATAAGCACATTAAGTGCAGTTCCCGACGATGTGCTTATAACCGGCATCCACAAATAATTGTGTTACTATTCCTGCCGGCACTAACCTGACACACCTCTGTTATGGCTCTCTCAATAAGCTCCATATTCCACTTTAGCTGCGTAGAGGGAATCTCGTTAAGCGGCTTACTCTCTAGCTCCTCTATCTCCTGTGCTATTCTCCCTATGGTCTCGGCTCTCAATCTGTGTAACTCGTTATGTTCGAAACTCCCCTCCATTATCGAGGTACCCTCTACCAACTGGGATATTATGTTTCTGCGGTTTGTAACAGGCGACACGACTTCCCTGAGTACCGTGTCCAGCTTGTCATTTATCTCCTTCTCCTTCATATCTAGCAAATCCCGGAATTGCGTGAACCTCTCTTTCACGCTCCATTTCTTGTCCTCTATTTCTCTCTCGAGTCTCTCTACTCTTCTCTCTGCCTGTCTCAGTGAACTCGTTCTCTTTAGCATTTCAGCCATTCTGTTTGCTATAAAGTAGATACTGTAGAACCTCGTATCAATATAGTAGTGTAATACAGTCACATGTACAGTATAACTCGTTATAACGTACCCCGAATATGTACGTATTATATGATGTACGTACTAACCGAGTTTAAATACATACTGCTTTATAAACTTACAGTATAACTTCGTTAGTAGGAACACCAGGGGACCGTCAAAATGTATTCGCCTTATCCGGAATTCGTATTAACCGGTGTCATTTGTATTGAAAACCCTTTGAAGGGGACTGAAATAGTGTTCGTGTTAACCTGAATTTCGTATTAATCGTGTTCATACTAACGAGGTTATATTGTATTGTGTGGTAAGTAGTAAATGTAGTATATACTGATGTAGACCGTATTATATGACACGTGTGCTGTTATAGAATGCCAGGTAGACACTTATTATAACAAGATTAATATCCGAATATTATCTCAAATTCAAAATACTCCAATTAGTATAACCGCGGTTAGTACGTACTCTGTTTCAGTTTTATTTATTTATTGACACCTGTTAAAATTTCGAATTTCGACGGTCCCCTGGTTTTCCTACAACAGATATGAAACAAATAACTTTATGTTGTGTGTGTATTTATATTTATTGAAGCAGATAATATTGTCTATCAAAACTCTGCATATTATACCGACTCAGGTTACAAGCTATTAAGTCACTGAACAAATAATGATATCTGCTGAATTGACGTGTTTACAATTACTGAGTAGTTTTATGTAGCTCTTATAATAACGCGTGACATGCAAGGTATTCTGTCTCCTCAGATTAAGCAGAGTTTCCCTGGCCTGCCCACTACGACACGGGACCCTAGAGGTGTCAGGGTGTCCCCTAGAGGTGTCAGGGTGTCCCCTTTGGGGGTGTGGTCCGCTGCGCTGTTCGCACTATCTTCTTTCTCGCTGGTTGCGGTGAACAAACTGATCCTGACGAGCTACGGTTTCCCGAGCCCCCTGTCGCTAGCGCTGGGCCAGATGCTGGCGTCCGTACTCGTGCTAGGGTCGGGACAGCTCCTGGGGGCGCTCTCGCTGCCCCCGCTGTCCCTCCGGACGCTGGTCAGCGTGCAGCCCCTCCCGCCCCTGTATCTGCTTAACGCCCTCTCGGGGCTCTCCTCCACACAGATGCTGCCCCTCCCCATGTTCACAGTCCTCAGAAGGTCAGTCTATGTTTCATATCTGTTTAATTGTTTTACTTTTTTTCTATATAAAGTCAACTCCCGTTATAACCAAGTCGGATATAACGAAATTCTGCTTATAACGAAGTCATTTAAATCCCATATAGCCTTCTAAGCTATTGATTTTACTCAGCTTATATAACGAACTCCGCTTATAACAAACTCCGATTATAACGAAATGAAACCAAGGTCCCGAGCACTTCGTTATAACCAGTGGCGGACACTAGGGGGGGCGAGGGGGGGCGGTCGCCCCCAATAATTTCGAAATAATAAAGTTTAAAGAAATTTGAGTAAAAAAGTGGCAACACAAGGAATCTTTTACTTTAAAAGTGGAAGGAGTGCGTACAAATAGTAATAGAAACAACAACACCATAATAGCATAATTATATAGCGAAATTGAGAAAAGACACCACTAATCCTCAAGTGTTCAAAAGCCTTAAAATAAAGAATTTCGCCCCCCCAATATTTGGTCAAGTGTCCGCCACTGGTTATAACGGGAGTTGACTGTACATACAGTAGACTCTAGTTAAAAATACGAATAATTGTGTACAAAGCTAATTTCCCCTAGGCCCTGGCCTGTACAATTACAAAGTGACTCAGGTTAATACGATTATATTAGGATGGTCATTCCTAATACGCATATAAGCCCTGCCATTCCATTGGCTCCCTGCTGGCTCCATTAACAATGGGATTACAGCTCGCCATCTGATTGGCCCCGTCCCACTGCAGCGGGTATATAAGGGGAGTCAGTATGCACAAAGCATTTCCGTCAAATGTCTCACACAGTCCCCGGCCCCGCCTCCTACCTGCTGCCCTCCCTCTTCGGCAGCCAGGAGCACGACATGAGCAAACACAAGAGTCCCTCCTACACCATCGGAGAGCGCATATACTACGTCACGCCCTCCAACAGCCCCGGCCCCAAGTACTACGTGCCCAACTACGTCACGCGCTACGGTCCGGACGACCGGAAGAACTACTCGATGCTCCTAAAGTCCGGCGACAAGAAGATCGTACAGACCCCGGGCCCCGGCGCCTACTTTCCAGAGAACCACTCGCTCCCCAACTTCACCACCTCGCCGGCCTTCTCCATTTGCGAACGGACAAACCTCGCGAAACTCTCGCACACGCCCTCCCCCAACGCGTACACGCTCCCGCACCAGTTCGCGCCCAACCACACCATGGGCATCAAGCTCACTCGCGGCAGCTACGCGGCCGACCACGCCAACGCCCCCGGCCCCGGGACCTATGACGTCATTCCGCTCGACACCAACAAGAGCCAGTCCCCCAAGTACACCATGCTGGGGCGGTCCCGCGTGCCCATCGACCGGACCCGAAAACCGGGCCCCTCGGCCTACCAGCCCTCCGTCAGCGTCTGCAAGCCCTCCGCCCCGCGGTTCTCCATGGGGCGCCGCTACTCGCACTGTCTGACTCCCCTCCTTCTATAGACTCTCTTTCTATCTCTTTATTTTTGTATTTAACCTGAATCAATGAACTACTGTCCTACCAACCACTATACTCTATAGGAATATTTAACTCTCGTTATAACGAAGGCTTGGGACCTGTAATCCCTTCGTTATATCCGGATATTCGTTATAAGCGGATAATAATTAATGCATTTAGTGCTCTGGGGGAAAATCTTCATTTCGTTATAAGCGGTTATTATTTCGTTATATTTGACTTGATTATAACCGGAATTATTTGTATTACCGTATGCTCAATGCTAAATAGTACTCAATACGAATGTGTTACAGGAGTTATTATCTGTGCAATAGGTTCTCCATACTGTTTACGCTTGTGGGTGAGTACCTACTTCTGTCCCATGGTGTCTCCCGCTGTGTGCTCCTGTCCCTCCTGCTTATGCTGCTGGGGGCACTAGTCGCCGCGGCAGGGGACCTCACATTCCATCTGTACCCATACGTTGTCATAACACTCAACAACCTCTCCACCGCCTCTCTCAACGTGGTCACAAAGCTAAAGACCAGCAGAGAGGTACCTAGCGACATAACTGTACATTGGAATGTAACACCTTATTACATGCCTTATAGAGACTGGGGGAATATGGCTTGGTATATTATAACACCCTTCTAATGATCCCATTTCTATCTCTGCTTATGTATTATAACGGAGACTTCTCTATCGCTTATAACTACACTCAGTGGCACATCCCTAACTTTATACTGCTATTTCTCTGTTCCTGTCTAACCGGGTTCCTGCTTAACTACTCCACTATGCTTTGCACTAGAGTTAACTCGGCACTGACGACTGCTGTTATTGGTACTATGAAGAATGTGCTTATAACGTACATAGGAATGGTCATAGGGGGAGATTATATATACTCGCTACTCAACTTTATAGGTGTTAGTGTCAGCGTTATAGCAGGCATACTGTACTCAGTATTCAAACTAGCCAACTGGTAAATAATCACTTGACACCTCAGATCACTGCATAGGTAAATGTTTATATATAAATGTTGTTTATTTATTAACTGCATTAGTTTGTAATTATACTTAATAATATTTCAGCAAATTTTTTGGATACATTAATTTACAATGCTTACAGCATAAATATATGTAATTTCATTTCTCAAAAGGAATGTTTAATATTGAATTAACACATGTATCTCTTTCAATTCTCATTTGTTTTCGTAGCTATTATTCATATTGTTTACGTCTGTACGATTATATGCCTTGAAATATACAAATTAGGTTTTTGTGCAATCTACATTATTTGTGTCTGGATGTATAAAAGAAAGAATATTTACAATATGAACACAAACTTAACACAATAATGAGTTCTATTAATTTCGATATTTGTGGGGCAGAAATGTCAGGCAAAACCTCTTTAATTTCCCAGTTTACTCAGGAATCTTATCGAGACACACACAATAAAACCCTAGGCGTTCATATGGGAATACGGAAGGTAAAACTAGATGGCAAATCTATTAATCTGTATTTGTGGGACAGTATTATGTACAACAAACCGGAGAATTATTCCAATGCGAATTTCAATTCTGTGGACGGACTAGTGTTCGTATTGGACTGCACAAACAAGGAATCTATTGGTTAGTTAGTTGTTGTTGTTGTTGTTGTTGTTGTTGTTGTTGTAGTAGTATTACCTCTACAGGAACACAAATTATACCATAAATATTTCCTTGGGACCGAAAAAGTGCGTCCCTATAATGAAGTTTCCGTTGTTGTTGTTGTTGTTGTTTACGATTTATTATTCCTGTAGATATAATTCTAGAATGGCAGAAGAAGTTGGAAACTGAGAAACAAACCCACATTCCTAAGCTGCTCCTTAGCAACAAATGCGACCTGAATTCAGAACGAAAAATCAGTCATAAAACCGCTGTTGAATTAGCGCAGAAATTTAATATGAAATATTTTGAAGTTTCCGCTAAAAACTCAACTCAGGTTGAAAAGGCATTTCTCACTTTAACAGCAATGGTTGTTAATAATAAGAATTCTGTTCAGACCAGATAAGGTGTTTGCTCTTATAAACAAGTTGTATATATCAATAACAACAACAATAAACACATTTATACCTGTTTGTATACTATATATATATTGGCTTTTATCACTAATTAAAGTGTTATACTTTGAATGCATTCAGTTATTCTATAAAGACACCTAAATATAGGACAACTTAACTCAAATAATATCCTAGTAACCAGATGATACTATAGGAATGTATTTAACATTGCTAGTTAATTAATTATCTTCAGGGTTTTATCCAGGAGCGCGCCATACGCCTAGAGGCTATAAATAGAAATATGTTTGCGTTTAGGAGCGCGAAAACTGCCGAAAGTCCCCATAGAGTAATACAAAACTAACATTTAGATGTACAAAATTCATACTCTAGTGACCTTAGGACAGTTAGGAGTGTTCAATTCTATTCCTGTATAAAAGCCTTATTATATTACAAGTATTATTAACCTTGATTAACTTCATACCATATCTATTTGTATACAGCAATATACTATAACCAATTTGTTCAATACTGATTATATTACACGCATTTTCCTGTTAACTGGAATTAATTAACATAATTCCTTTGTCTGTTATATGTAGTCAGTTGATATTCAATACCATAGGCCCTTCAGAAGAATATAACAGACAAAATATAAATACAGTAGTTTGTACGAACACTATTTCAGTCCCCTTCAAAGCCTTTTCAATACAAATGATATTGGTTTATACGAATTCCGGATAATACGAACACATTTGACGGTCCCCTGGTGTTCCTACTAACGAGGTTCTACTGTATTAAATATATCCAAGATTATAAATTGTAACTTACACTATAACATAATTATTCCTTTATACACTTTTAATCCCCCGCTGTTTACACATTCCATTTGCCTATTTGTGACACCTTTGGTAGCTAGGAGAGATGGGACAACAGGCCCCGCGTAGAGCTAACATACAACCGGCACCCAAACCGGAACCCAAGTCGAGCAGTGTCTCTCAAAAGAAATCCAAATCCATGTCCGTTCAAGAGCCCATAAGCTATGACGTAGCCATTATGCATTCCGATAAGGACTTGGCTCTAGCGGAGCAAATATCGGATGCGCTTAAAACGCACGGACTAGTCTGCATACTCGATTCAGCCGAAAAGCAATCCGGCCCCCCCATTTCATCCGGAAGTAGTCTAATCTGGATCCTAAGCGAACACAGTGTTGCCAGTAACTATTGCGGTGACAGAATAGCACTTGCGTATATCGCGAACGTGTCCATAGTCCCTGCGAACCTAATTAGCACTGCGGCTCTAAAGGAGAAACTTGAGTTCGGAACCAAGTTGGTTCTACAGTCGGTTAAGTGGTACGACCTTACAAATGAGGAGAGATTAGCAGAACAATTGGGAGTTATCGGGGAGCATATTATGCAGAGGAAAGCCAAGGGGGCTAATGTAGGGGAGAATACGGAGGTGCATGAACAGTTGAGACATGTGTCACACAGACACAAACCTGTGAGTTATAAACAAATGAATAGCTAGTAAACAAGAGTGTTAGCTAGTAAACAAGTGTGTTATAGCTAGTAAACAAATGAATAGCTAGTAAACAAGTATTATAGCTAGTAAACAAGTATTATAGCTAGTAAACAAGTGTTATAGCTAGTAAACAAGTGTTATAGCTAGTAAACAAATGTTATATCTACTAGCTAGTAAACAACAGTGTTAGGTAGTAAACAAAGTCTTATAGCAAGTAAACAAATGTCATAGCTAGTAAACAAACAGTCTTATAACTAGTAAACAAGTCTTATAACTAGTAAACAAATAGTGTTAATAAGTTATAACTAGTAAACAAATGTTATAGCTAGTAAACAGTCTTATAGCTAGTAAACAAACAAACAAACAGTCTTATAGCTAGTAAACAAACAAACAAACAGTCTTATAGCTAGTTAACAACAACTTCTTACTATATAAAGAGCCCTATTACTAATCTGTCCCTAGGTGCACCAAATAACTCTCCAAACAGATCCTAATTACGAATTCTGGTTGCGTAAGTTAGGCGACTCGGACGCGGTGCCTTGGTTCCGATTCGAGAAATCTCTTTTGGAGGAATTCGACGAGGAACTTAAAGAGCAATTCTCCGACAAACAAATAGAATGGCTGCTAAAGACCCTTAAGAAGGAAATATTCTTTGACAGCGACCAGGCTAGCAAACAAGATTTCCTAGGATTCACAGGGGGAAATCCCGGCAAGGAATACCTCATACAAAGGATACTATTCCTCGCAACTGAAAAGCTAGCTATGATAGACGTGTTCTCTATGAACTCAACTGTGCGTCTCCAGGCAATTGACAACCTAACGCGGTTTAGCACTCCTGCAGTAATGCAATCCCTTATAGAACTCCTAAGGGAAGACGATGCGAACGTTCGTACCATAGCCTGTATCACCGTTGGGAAGTTAGGCCAAGCGGGGGTAGAATTAGCCCCGGGTACACTCGATTCCCTTATGGTTAACTTAGCGGATAAGGACCGTTTGGTACGTGAAGCGGCCTGTATTACTCTGGGGAGACTCAAGGCGACTCAGGCCATAGACCCGATACTTAATATCTGGCGAAACGACTTTATACACACGGTAAGGATTGCGGCAAGTAATGCATTGAAACAAATGGATAGCGAGAAGGCAAATGAAGCGGTGTACTTAACAGAGAAATTATTGAGCGAAGTGAAAGCGCTGAGCGAAGAAAGTTAATTGTTTGTTTGTTATAGGAGGAGATTAGAGAGATTATACTCTATTATTTATATGCGTGTGAGTCTATTTTAGTAATATTTGTATTTATTTAGCGATTATGTTTCCCTGATATTATTTCTTGTCGGTTTATTGTAAGAACTTTACTTTAATAGCTAATTTTTAATTTTAATTTTGAAACTTTACATTTATGGCTTAATTATTATATTTTCAATAAAAATCCGGCTTTCCAAAAGTGAATTTTGGATTTGTATTAAAAACATTACCTTTGTCAGTGCCTTAAATTATATAGAAAATGTGTTGGTTGCTATATACAGTACACTCCGCTTAATAGAGCCACCGGTTAATTGGGTCTAAATTTAAAAATTCACAGGATTTATAGGACGGAATTACAGTTTGTATCAAATATTTTCGGCTATTAGATTTCTCCAATTAATTGGGTCAAACTGACCCTATTAAGCGGAGTCAACTGTATATATTTCCTTAGCTTTTAAGTTAGTAGTAGCTATGGCAACAGAAACAGCCCGTACGAATGCTAAGGGAGAGTTTACCCCGGTTAGTTCCTATTTCCGCTCCGCCATATCTCCCTCCTCCACTCAGTTCCCCCCTGAGAGCGCCCGCTATCACCTGTACGTGTCCCGCGCGTGTCCGTTCGCACATAGGGCGCTGTTAATGCGCGCACTAAAGGGCCTAGATGACGTCATAAGTATCGACGTGGTAGATTGGATCAGGGGCGAAGAGGGGTGGGCATTTAACCCTGATAGGGAAGGGTGTACGGCCGATACCGTTAATGGTTGTACTCTGTTAAAGGAAATATATCTTAAGGCCAATGATAAGTTCACTGGGAAAGTGAGTGTACCTGTTTTGTTCGATAAAAAAGAGAAAACTATTGTGAATAATGAAAGTGCTGAAATTATTCGAATGTTTAATTCGGAGTTTAATAGTTTTGCGAAGTATCCTTTGAGAGATTTTTACCCCGAGGCTTTAAGGAGTACGATTGATGATATCAACAAGTTGGTTTTTGAAGGTGTGAATATTTGTGTTTACAAATGTGGTTTCGCAACAACTCAAGAGGCGTACGATAAAAGTGTCGTGGAGTTATTTAAAACCTTAGAAAAGCTGGAAGAGATATTATCGAAACAGAGGTATTTGTGTGGGGAAATATTAACCGAAGCGGATATTCGTTTGTGGACCAGTTTGATAAGATTTGATATTATCTACGTACAACATTTCAAATGTAATCTAAAAATGATTCGAGATTACCCCAATCTTTATGGGTTTTTGAAAGAAATTTACCAAATTCCGGCGGTCAAAGAGACTGTTGATTTCTCTCAAATAAAGAAGCATTATGTGCACACCCATAAGGACATAAACAAGTTCTCTATTGTGCCAATTGGGCCAGAATTGGATTTGGAGTCTCCTCATAATAGAGAGTGTCTTACAGGACAACCTCTGTAACTTTATTTTTTGAATTTCCTTCTAATATTTACTCTAGGATTCTTTATTTTTTCATAATTTTCTATTATATTTACTCAATAGGATTCTTTATTTTTCTGAATTTTCCTATAATATTTACTCTAGGATTCTTTATTTTTCTGAATTTTCCTATAATATTTACTCTAGGATTCTTTATTTTTCTGAATTTCCCTATAATATTTACTAAATAGGCTTCTAGTTAGTTATTATTAGAATTAGAATTAATCTTTATTGTGAAATATTGACTTAGTATTTCCGTGGCTTGTTGGTCTAGTGGTATGATTCTCGTTTCGGGTGCGAGAGGCCCCGGGTTCAACTCCCGGACAAGCCCTACTTTTTGCAACAAATATATTCTTTCTTTTATAATACATTTTCGTTATGCTACTTTACTAAACTTTTTCATGTTTTCTACTCGTAAAGTGGGGTGCAGGTGTTCAAATCTGCTTTTTACTGTGTTTTTGTATAAAAATCCTATTCTATTTTCATTTTATAACAGTATGTAATCCATTCCATTCATTCATTAAAATCACTAATACAAATATATATTTATGGATTATTCTAAATTCAATGCACAATTATGATCTGTAAGAGAATTTGATTCTGGGTATTCATTGTCACTAGGGGGGGGGGGGGGGTAGGGATAAGGGATAGGGGTTAACTGATCAAATCAGAGAGACTCAATTCAGTCGTTCTAGCTTCAAATTTGCCCCCAAGAGCCCTGGCATTCTGAGCCCAGCTATTGCCCCTGTATCGGAGCAGTAGAAGAATATATTCTCCCTATCGATCCCTCTCTCTTCTCTCTCATAGCAAGTCCTCCCATCGCACTCCCCAACTATAATCTGGAACCTGTTGACACCTGTTTCCTTCAGTTCCAGTTGTTCGTACCCCAGTCCCCTGCCCACCAAATTAACCCCCAGCATTCTGACACTCAACACAGTAGTGTTATACACACCATAGTTCCCAATGTACCGTGATAGGCTCTGTATCCTGTCTGTATTGCTTTTCTTGTTAAATTCGGTTTTCAGTGCGTGCGATGTGAGTCCGGTTATAAGCTCCTTGTACACTCTCTCCACTAACACGTCTAAATCTGGGTTTATGGCTCCATTCCAGAGAGACACGAAGCCAACCTAGCAACCAGTGTATGCATTAGTTATGTGAATAGCTTATATGGCAGAGCTTTCGTTTGCAAATATATCGAAACAGCAAAGTTGGTTTATAGTTCCATATACTATTGTCTATTCGGTATTTACGCCTGATATTAGCAAGCAGAATATAATTAGTTCTGCTACAGTGGAACCGAAAGCCAGATAGATATTTAAGCAGTGATTATATGCATATTCATTTAACCGCACTTTTATGGAGACATATGATATTTGGTCAATAGACACAATTGCACAATAAGCTTATTCAATTGAAACCGGTTTTTTCTAACCATTTTTTTACAAGAAAATAAAGTTAGAAATATCCGATAGTTAGAAAAACCGATTGAAAATACAGCAAAATTGAAATTTCGTACACATTTAGAATAAATATTAAATAGTTAGTTATAAACCCGGTGATATTATACACCCTGGTTTCACTATACTAACCTGTAGTTCCGTTACGAAGGAGAACAGACAGTGGTATCCTGGCATGGCCCCCACATAGAATCTGACCATGTACCCCTGCACCATGCGTATGTGGAACGGGAGTCCCTGTATGGACCTCCCGTCCGGACCCACGTGAGTAGGCAGACCCATCTGCAGTCGCCAGCTGGGAGACAGGAAACTGAAGGGAGCCTCATCCCCGAACCTAGGTATAGGATATAGGATATAGATATAGATATAGTACCATGGATATGTATCTGTTTATATGTTGTTTGTTATGTTTGTTGTCTGTTTGATGTTGTTGTTGTTTGGTATGTTTATTTGTTGTTGTTGTTTATTTGTATGTTTGTTTGTTGTTGTTGTTGTTATTTGTTACGTTATTGTTATTTGTTATGTTGTTGTTGTTGTTTGTTTTTGTTATTATTTGTTATGTTGTTTGTTTATTTGTTTGTTTGTTATTTGTTATGTTGTTGTTTGTTATGTTTGTTATTTGTTATGTTGTTGTTTGTTATGCTTGTTTTCCTGCTGCTTGTTGTTGTTTGTTGTTGTTGTTGTTTACCTGTGTGCCCGATAGAACAGTTCGGTGAGCAGAATGAGATCCTTAACGCATGAGTATACCTCCCCTGCGGGCGCATACCAGCCGGTTGTTAGGTTGAATAGAATCTCTCTGTGTCTCGAGGTGTAGCCAGTGGCTTTATTTCTGTTTCCGGTCTCCAGGTCAGTTCCGGTGTTACAGGTGCCAAGCGGAAGTAGCACCTTATCTTGTAGCAGGGAGGAGTAGTTAGAATGGTCTAGCGAATATATGTACAGTAGAGTATACAGACAAATAGGTTTATTCTAAATTGTCGGTTATTCTAACTATTAGGTAGTGATACAATCTTTTGTAAGAAATTCCAACTTCACTAGTATTTTTCATCAATTTTTTCTACCACCAGACCAGGTTGCTTTGAACCGATTAAGTGGAGAAATCTATTAACCAGTGGCTCTATTAAGCGGAGTCGACTGTATTCTTAAATTATCATTACAAATATAAAATGACCATGTATAAAGGGGCCATTTAATCCATTGACTTTCAAGCTATTATTTAAGCTACCTCATGCTTACAATTTAGAGTTTAGACTGACTTTATTTTGATTATTACACTTACGTATTTAAGTTAGTATGGGACTATAAGTATGTTGTTGCTTACTTGTTATTTCCACTAAGAAGTGCCCCAGTATTGAGAACGCCAGGTTGCTAAGGTGGGGCCTATGGAATGCAGGCCCTACATAATGTTCCGGCTTAATACCGGCTATAATATCGCGTGTGTCCATGGTACAATAGTTATCTGTGACGTAATCAACTGGGTGCTGACAAACGCCCCATTTGGGGAGGCCACTCATGTGAGATATAATCTGTCTGGGAGTTAGCTGCGTGTTGGAGTAGGGGTTCGTGAGGTTATAGTTAGGACTGTACTTAGATAGGGGATCGTCTAGGGAGTGAATTGTACCCTCGTCCAGTAGGGAGAATAGAATTAGAGAGGTGTAGATCTAAATATACAGTAATAATAGGTTTGTAGTTTGTTGTTGTTGTTGTTGTTGCTGTTGCTGTTGGTTTGTTTGTATATTTGTTTCGTTGTTGGTTTATTTATGTGTTTGTTTGATGTTTAGTTGTTTTGTCGTTGTTAGTTTATTAATTTGTTTGTTTGTTTTAATATACGAAGAAACGTTTGCAAATTTGGTTTGTTTGTCTATTTATTTGATTATTAGGTTGTTTGTTTAGTTGTTATCATAGTTTGTCTATTTATTAGTTAGTTAGTTTGTTTGTTGTTGTTGTTTACTCCTCACCTGAGTCACGCCCGCTACTTTGAACAGGGTCCCCGTGTCGGGTCGCTGGGGGGACCCGGCTTCAATGCTTCCTATCCCCACGGTCCACAGAGTAGATCCTCTATAGCTTATGCCTGCCATTATACCCCGGGAGGAGGTGCGGTAAATACTGTTGTGTAGTAACCGTTTTATTTTCCGTATCGGCATTCGTATCTCGTCAGGAATGACCTCACCAATTGGAGCGGGTGAAGGGTAATCCGGGCAAGTTTTGGGTCGAATTATCACAGTTTGTATTCCTGTGATTAATGCAAATAGCAGCGATATAGTTTGTAGGTTCATTTTGTAACTCTGTATACAATGTTACAGTAATTCCCAATTTATATAAATCCAGAAAACTGTATCATATGATTGCATTCTATAAAAGTTCAAATAGTGCACTAAAAGGATCGGAAATTCTTTCATTCGTGTGACATTATCTTATAAAGATAGCTAATTGGGTATTTTCCTTCTGTTGATTAGATACCCAACATTATTTGTGGTACCGTTGACGTCCCGTCTATTCGAACTGAAACCCTCAATTGACTGATTTATCTGCGTGGAACATTTATACCGATTCTGGATTCCTAAATTCGGATAATTGGTGTTTCATTCGAAACTTCCAGATACCATCTGTAAGCGTAAATTAGATTGTTCATTTCTATTATTAACTGCAACTGTAATTATGTTAGTGGATTCACACTGTTTTATTAATTAGTTTACTTTTGTATAGTGGAGTTTCCGTAATTGGTAAGCAAGTCGCGTTTTGCACAAAAATTGTTAACAGTTCCCCTCTATACATTAAATTATTGGATTATTGCCTCGTTAGTAGGAACACCAGAGGACCGTCAAATGCAGTAGATTTGTATCAGTATAGTAGTATGATTCCAAAATGAATTTCCAGGAGGGTGACAACTTGTTTTCTGTTATGATTTCTGAACACAATTCTTGCTCCCTAGAACGTTGAGAATGTTTTGACACTTGTTACAGTACTATTGGCACAGTGTAATTTTAGATTTTTTTGTTATAGCTATTAATAATTAGCTTTCAAGAGAAAATTTATTGACTTTCAAATTCAAAGATAAATTATTATGCAATAGGAATTCCTTGTTTGCCAATTTCTAATTAAATAATGTATTGTTGTTGTTGTTGACAAAAAAAGGGATAGACTCATGTAAATATACTTTTATGACTAGTTAGGTTCCATTGCAATGGCAACTAACATACAAGAAGAGACAGCCAGAGAGCTGGAACGAATTCGGGGGGAAGTTTTAGTAGCGAAAGAGGAGTTACGTGCCCGATTCGAGTATTATTTCCAAGTGTTACGTGGCAGACACCTCGAACTGGTGGCACAGCTTGATGAAGTGGTCCGTGTGGCAGAGACACAAGTGGAGGACAGACAGGTTAAGATGAATCAATTGGAAGTGACCAAAGCTGAGGTGAAACAGAATCTCCAACACAATGAGCTCAATGAGACTCTAGTAAATGTGTCCCGAGAGTTGGACGAAAAGATACGGGGACTAGAGGCGACTGTGGATCGGATTCCATCTGTGTGGCTCGAGTGGCATGACGGGTGGTTGGAAGGTGGCATGGCTGGATTATGTCGCTTGTGTGAGGGAGTATCCTACGTGAACAGACACAACCCAGTGTGGCCTGGTGTCAATCAAGGAGAGGGACAGATGGAAATATGTATTCCTCGTGGTCTGTCAATAGACAGAGACAATGGAGATATATTCGTGTGTGACTGGTTTCTTAATAGGATTCAGGTGTTTAACAAAGATGGCAATTATTCTAGAACAATTAAGCCACAAGGAATGACTCTTCCTAATTCCATAACTGTCTCACTCCATCACCTGTTTGTCAGCTGTGATTTTTCACGTAATATCTACAAGCTAGATAAAGTGTCTGGGGACATTCTGTGTCGTGTTGAAACAGAATATGCCATGTGTGGTCTGTCAGTTGACACAGACACACTGTATGCAGGAATGTGTGTAACTAATAGCATATCTCATTTCAGTGTTGAGGATTTGAGCTCTGTCGATATGATTCCACTTAACTCTCCACATATTACAGAGGGCACTTGGCTATGCGACCTAAAATTAGCTCCCTCTCTATTTATAGTCCTGTTTCGTGAATGTCCCTATTCTGTCCAATCCTTTACCAGAGATGGGAACCTAATCCACTCGATTGTGTCGCAGGAACAGCTGATTGGAGCTTGGTATTTCTGTCTGGACAGACACATGAATATTATAGTTAGTGACGCGAGGGCTAATAATATCAAAGTGTTCAGCAGAGAGGGACAGCTTGTCGGTACCATGGGACACGAAGGGACAGGACCTGGAGAGTTCCGATCTCCTAGCGGCATAGACATCAACAAGGAAGGACTTGTTGTTGTTGTTGATGCGAAAGATTCTCACAGACTGCAATTCTTTTAGATATTATTATTCACAAACTTTTTCCTATTTATTACATTATTTTCTTCAATATTTATTGTAGATGCGTTTTTCCAATACTTCTATTATTGTTTGTTTGTAGGAACCCAAACATCAACTTTATATTTTTATATTATCTGTAATACAGTTCGTGCTAACGAGGTTCTACTGTATCTATACTTCCTATTTACTTATCGCAGCATAACTGTACCTGAATGGAGGCTCCCAAACTGTCCCCTCTCCAGGAGCTAGCCCCCTTGTCCCCTGCAGGAACATCCCATTCTGTCAGCAATGACAAGTCCCCTGTCCCCGTTGGGCCGCTGTCCCCTGGCAAGCTATTCGACCCCAAGTCCCGTATCCCCTTATTGGAGCAGGAAGTCGCTAAGTTAAAATCTAATTTGGAAGGCATTCGCGTTCGTTTGAGGGACAAGGAACTTTCATTAATGTCCGGTCGAGTCGCGCCTATAGCTGTCCCACAAACGCCACTCGCGAATATGAAAATACGGAAAGTAATGCGTCAGCATTTGGGGAAGGTGTTATGTGTAGATTGGTCCCCCGATGGGGTACATTTGTGTTCCTCTAGCACCGATGGAAGTGTTATTATATGGAACGGCGAAACCCAGAAGGCCGTCCGGACATTTACATTTCAGATACCATGGATAATAACCTGTGCATTCGCCCCAGTCCTCTCCTCGCATGTTATTTGCTACGGTGGCCTAGACAACCGCTGCTCCGTAATGCGAATCCCGAGTCTCCTCGAGGAGTGCGAGGTGTCGCGAGCCACTTTCGCGTGTCACACCTCCTTTCTCTCCTGCTCCCGGTTTCTAGGGGGAGACCAGCAGCTTCTGACGGGCTCAGGGGACGGCACTTGTATACTCTGGGACGTAGAGGGGCAGAGGGCCGAAAGGACATTCCGCACCATGGGCACACAGGTTATGTGTCTTGACATTAACCCGGCTAATCCGTGGAGCGTGTTCGCAACGGGCTGCAGTGATAATGTGGCTCGCGTTTATGATATTCGAACTGGGAACTGTGAAATGATGTTTGACGGTCATGTCTCGGATATAAACACGATTCGATTCATGCCAAGCGGTGATTCCTTCATTTCCGGTTCCGATGATAGCACCTGTCGCTTGTACGATATGCGGTCAGATCAGGAACTTCAAGTTTTCGCGAGGGACTGTATTATATTCGGTGTCTCGTCAGTTGACACCTCACAAAGTGGGAGGGTATTATTCTCAGCTCATGATGACAATACTGTTAATATCTGGGATATGATTCATGGGAAAAGGTTGATTTCGTATCTTAACTTTCACGATGATAAGATTACGCGCCTTAGACTGTCACCTGACGGAATGTGTGTCGCCACTTGTAGCTGGGACACCAGTATCAAGATTTGGTGCTAATAACTACATTCCTTGTGTGTATTATCGTTACTATGTGGATTCTTTGAGACTTTGTACATTTCTGTTATAATATTTTATTTACTTACGATCTATAATTCTATTGGTTATACAATCGACAAACGTTAATTCGAACAAATTTATTTTTTCCTTGGAAGCCCCTCCCATACAATATCAATTCGAAAATTCGAAAATTCGACCAAATAAATTTTCCCTTTGAGTGTGCGAATTAACAGATGCTGACTGTAATTAGTTGTGTTATGATGGTATAATGAGGTAAGTTGTCCCATGGCCTGGTGATCAAAATGGGCCCATGGATGTATAGGGATTATTAATGTTTGTTTACATATTTTATTTTGTTTATATCTTCTAGTGAACTTCAATTATTTCCACACTAAGAAATTATATTCAGGTTATGACCTTGCTACTAATTAAATTCTATTTTAATTCAGTGTATTATTACAAAAATGGTTAAGATTTTCCGTTAATTTCCCTCTAATTTACTGTTTGTTCATGAACTATTCTATGATTTAATTATTTTCGTACCATCTGTAGAGAATAAAACTTTGCACGCTATTGTATAGGCATTATACTAGTTAGCGAGCTCAATATAAATACTGTGTGTTTGTTCTAAGTAAAATATTTATTTGTATCATGAATTCTTTATACACATTTGTTTGTATTTATTTTATTATTATTGTTGTTTATCCCACTGGCATTGAAGGGAAACCCAATTTGTATGATTGTTCGCCTCAATGTTCCTCTTTTGCTTGCATTAACACAACTCTCTGTCAGTTAAATAAATACACTTCAACTTGCGGTTGTTGCCATTTGTGTTTAAAGAACAATCTAGAATACTGTGGGGGACCCTATGGTACATTTGGGGTTTGTAGGAGAGGCCTGGCGTGTACCGTTAGGGAAAATAAATTTCTGACAACAGCCAATGCCGGAGTTGGAAGATGCTTGCGTAAGTTTTATTGTAAATTATATTTAAATATTAACTGTTTTTATTTCTAAATCTATATTTAAATATTAACTGTTTTATTTTTAGAATTGAATTCTTACAATAAAAAATGTAAATTTATAGGAATTTTAGGGGGGGTGACACCCAAAGTTGATTATTTGGAAAGTATTTAATATTTGCATATAAATTTGTTGTTGATACTTGCATGAAGTTAATCTGTAAGAAATGCAATAGATAGGAAATACGAATCATAGGAAAATTTGTGAATCTAAAAATACAATAATTAAACTGGAATTTTAATTATTCAGATTTTACAATTCTATTTATTTTATTTTTCTACAGTATTTAACAACTATACTACATTTGAGGCTTTGAGCGGGATTAATTAATTGTAAATTGCTAACTTGCTTCAATGCAGGCATTCATTATTGCATTAGGACTTTTCGCCCTCGATTATAATTACCACATATTATTGTGGGTTGATAACACTTTATTTAATGGAATTTCTATTTACACTTTTACCACCAAAAATAAATATCCTTGATAACGTGATGTTCAGGCAATTGTGTGCGCTTAAGTTCAATTACGTATTATTTCACATTATAGATAGGTTACTGCATTAATTGAAGTCAAACAATGCAATTTAGCTTAAGTGGTATACGTCTGCTTAAGTAAGCACTTTTATACTTAACTTAATTGAATTTCCAGTTAATCTAAAATTCTAAATAATATAATTTAAATTAATATTTACTATCTGAAATTGAGGTAGACTAAAAATAGTTTGTATATCCCAGAAAATAAACATTGGGGCCAAAACATTAAGTAAAATGCCAAAAATATATTTATTAAGTGTAATTATATTTATAGCATGATAACTTGAAACATGCAATATTGCATTTCAGTTAAGTTATTAATTTAATTAAGTTAATTAGTATGTTGCAGTAAAACCACTTAATTTCATTTAAAATATGAAATAACATATACACTCAACTAATTAAATAATTATATTATTCACCTTTCAAGGAATTATCCAGGAGCGCGAGACGCTCCTTTGGAGTATGATTTTGGAAAATTTGAATTTAGGAGCGCGAAAATTTGGAATCCTCTCCTATACCGTAACATTAATTTGTGATTTAGGCGTATGGAAATTGGATCAGAACAGGATTAGGAGCGCATTTACAATTCTATATTTAGTAGGGACACCAGGGGACTATTTAACTATATCCCTTTTACCCGAGTTCGTATTAACAAGTGCCTCTATGAATTAAAGCTTAAAGGCTTTAAAGAAACCTATGGGAAATAGTTTAGACATGTTTTACATTAATTCATTTATAATTCGAGTCACATTGGTTTTACAGCATAGTGACATATTGTTTACAACGTATTAACTTGACGTATTGATAATTCTGTATAATTTATCGTTTTAATTGTTTAATGAACTAATTTTCATTGTTTAATGAACCCTTTCAAGAAATGAACTGACAAACAATTTGTTGGAACCTTATAGTTCTGTTTATATTTGGTACTAAGTTAGTTTATTCATATTTCAAATGTTTTCATGTTGGTTTTCTACAGATGGTTTTCCTGTTTTTATATCATCAGTGAAATAGATGATCTCTTTAAAAGTTATCATTCAAAATTGTTGGAATTACTAAATATCGACCGACTAAAATGTGATTTTAAAGGTCATCATTTGACATCAAAATTCACCTTGGGGGCGTTCAAACGTTACGTAAACGCTTCCAAAGGGGGGGGGGGGTCAACTAATGTGTGACAAACCATAATTTTTGTATTACAAACAGGTCAAAACCGTAATATAGGGAGGGGGTGTCTAATTTCCTGAAATTTATGTTACGTAAGTTGAAAAGCACCTTTACGAAACCGGGTTTACATTCAAAATGTGTTGTCCATTATTTATACTTATTTTTGTATAAATATTTCCAGAAAATTCTAGAAATGAAGGTAGGATTCTGTTTCATATAAATATAGGTTTTTGGAAAGAATCTTATGTAATCTGGGCACGTGTGTATCGAGTGATTCTGTATTTTGTATTTGAATGTGTGACAAAATTTCCTGAAACTTTTGAGTGGCACTTTACGAAGCCGGGTTTTTATATTCAAAATGTGTTGCCCATTATATATACAAATAGTACAATAACATATATATTTTGTATAAGTAATCCGAATAAACTAAATTAATTTGTATTTATTTAGCTCTGGCTTGTCTGAACAGCTGTAAGAGACAGCGCACCTACCCAGTGTGTGGCAGCAATGGGTACGTGTTTAAGAATCTCTGCGTTTTGAGGAAATATTCCTGTGTTAAGGGAGTTCATGTGGCTCCTATTCCGCTCAGTCAATGTGTTAACAACCGTGAGTTCTATTTATAGATGTAGTTATACAGTAGATGTCGGATATAAGCACACCGGTTATAATAATATGTCGGATATAAGAACACTAACTATATTGGAAAACGGTTGCCATATACCCCTGTATAATTTATGTCGGTTATAAGCATTATATGCAGTTCCCGACGATGTGCTTGTAAGTTATAACCGGCATCCACTGTATATACAAATATATATTTAATAAACTGTAATGATGATGGGAACTGAGATTTTATTGGACCTAAATGTACTTTATATAAAGCAATTTTGCTACAGTAGACTCGTTAACCGTAAGGCGAAATACAAGTTAAGGAGTACAATGTTAATTCCCCTAGCCTATACAAATGCATGCAAGTGACTCCGGATAATACGAACATATTAAGACGGTCCCCTGGTGTTCCTATTAACGACAGTCTACTGTTAATTCCAATTCTTTTTTGTAGAAATTTCTCACATAACAGTTCTAATACCCAATCAAATCTCTATACTATTTCCTTATAGGTCACTGCAAGCGCTTTGGCAGGGCCTGTAACTTTATAATGCTACTAAGCAAGAAGGGGAACTTCAACAACATATGGCCGCAGGCCTATAAGTGCTCAGGTATGACGTCATGCACCAGGGTATACTCCGACACACCTTGGTGCGCTAGCAATGAGAGGAGTTACTCCAGCAAATGCCAAATGAATATGCACGCGTGTATTCTTAATAGGCCGCTAAGAGCTGATTACATGGGGCAATGTTCTACTGGCAGTAAGTTAACAGGAATACAACAGAATATATAACAATAATAGTAATACAGTAAACTGTATACAATAACTATAATACAACAAACTTTCTAACGATAACTATAATACAACAAACTTTCTAACAATAACTATAATACAACAAATTCTCTAACAATAACTATAATAGAATACTTTCTAACAATAACAATAATACAACAAACTTTCTAACACTAACTATAATAGAGTAAACTGTATACAATAACTATAATACAGAATACTTTCTAACAATAACAATAATACAGCGAACTTTATACAGTAGATACTGGTTATAAGAACATTATATTGGAAAACGGTTGTCATTTACCCTATATAATTTATGCCGGTTATAAGAACATTATATGCAGTTCCCGACGATGTTATATAATTTCATTTGTCGAGCACTGCTTATCAGCTACATGTTTGCATTATCTGTCTATAATCGATTTATTTGTCATAAGACAAATGATATAATAGTCTAATTATTCTGAGATAAGTGGTCAAATCTCATTATCTGTGCAATCTATATTAGAAACGATGAGTAAAGCATTTTAATATCTTTAACGGAAAATAACATTCCTTATCTTTAACGGAAAATAACTTTTATTCTCAACTATTTATTGCACCAAATACAGTTGACTCCGCTTAATAGGGTCACTTTGTTCCAGGTTACTTTGACCAGATTAAGTGGAGAAATCTAATAACCGAAAATATTTTGAGTCAAAACTGTAATTCCGTCCTATAAATCCTGTGAAATTTAGAATTTTAGACCCGATTAAGCGGATAAATCTATTAACCGGTGGCTCTATTAAGCGGAGTCGACTGTATTACTGTAGTTAGGTCTGCTTATTGTGAACAATTTTCCGTCTGCTAATATGAAAATTGATTATGAACAAGCCCTATGGTCCCAAGTTAACAACTTACATAGGGTTTGTATTAAGTTGAGTTCGCTTATTATAAAGTCTCTCTATTATGAACACAATTTTTATCCCCCCTTGGATGCCCATTATAAAAGAACCTACGTACTTGACTAAGGAAAGGATTATATTATCCTAAATATTCTTGTCTCTCCTAACAATCTATAAATAAACAGAGACAACCTGGTAAGGTCGTAATTTGAGCTCTGTTATCTTAGAAGAGACTCTTGTCTGTATTAATAGTTAAGCAGATAATTAAAATAATTGCCATATTGCCATAATGCTATTAATTAATTAACATAACGACAATTTGGCTACACTGGCTTGTTATAATCTTATTAGTTGTGTGACATCAATTTATGGGTTCGATTCTTTTTAACGGAGTCATCCGTGGAACAAAAGATTTTGAACTTTTATTATCTAATTACTAAGAACTGTTAGTTCAATCGATCGCTTAATTGCAAAGGCGTATTTAGGGTGTATAAGTAGGGTTTTATAATTATTGAAGGGTTGACCCATTAATCCATCATAAAAAAAACTCACCATTTGACCTATTGACCATTTTCATTATTTTCCGTTATTTATTTACTATTTACATGTAAATCCCTTCGTTATGTCCGGATATTCGTTATAAGTAGGATGATAATTATGTGGGAAAATCTCCATTTCGTTAGAAGCGGGTATTTCGTTATAACTTACTTCGTTATAACGTGAGTTGACTGTATTGCTATTAGAGCAATTGCTATTATGCGATCATTATTATACATATATAGTGTTTAAATTTATTTTGCATAAATTCCATTTATTATTAATTAATTAATTATTTATAATTGTGTCCTAGATTCAGAATCACTTGGTATCGGCATACTAAGACAACACCCAAACACACAAACATTAATTCCAACAGGTGCCCCTATCAATAGGGAACAAGGGGAATATCCAAATAATATGAATACCTACAATTCTTCAGACCCTTATTCAACTTAGTTGTTATAAATATTCTCTGTTCAATTATTTTTATTTTCAATATTGACCTGAATTGTACTTTAATTAATAAACGATTTCTTGTTTACTTAATTATTTTGTTTTTATATTTGACTCATAAGTTTGGCAAATAAACGGATTTATTTATTCTTTTGTGTTCAGTTCAATTTGTTCCCACTCATGAATAGAAAGTAAAGTGTTAATTAAAAACTAATTAATTTCCAATTAATACTGCAAATAGTCCTATCAGAACCTAATCCGATTGGACAATATAAATATACAAATGAGCCATTCCAATCACCCATCTTTGTATCATGGAAAGTGTTGTCCCAACTGTATTTTGGATTATTTTAGTATTTCTCAGTTCACTCCTTCTAATTGTACTCCCGATCATTACACTTTGCTTCTATATTCTATTTCGTGTTGAGGTTACTTACAGGGCTCTTAAATACCAAGTCACTTCTACAACCGGTCTCATTTCACGAAACTCTTGTCCCGAGGCAAATGCACCCCCTCAGTCAGCTGTGAAAAGCAGGAGAGATTCAGGAGATTCCATAGGACCGTGTCTCCCTAATTATGTCATGTTAGAAACAGCTGTTAAGTCGCAAGCATCGGTTTTGTCGCGTGTTCCAACTCCCCTTGTTCCCCCCTCCCAAACCCCCCCTCCCTCCTACGGTGTGTCACTTGACAGGACTGAAACCTAATGAACTTATTATCTATTCACTGAAACTTAATAAACTTACTCATAATGAACTTTCACTATATTACTATTTATTCAAACCTTCAGTATTTTTAGCTAATCTCTTTGTTTTATTGTTGTTATTTATTGTTATTGATTAAGTTTTAGCTTATTTATTAAACGCAAGCTTTTTGTATCTGTTTGATCGAAATTATTGAGGAACTGGTAAAAGCTCTAAATACTCTATCTAGATTTAAATTTTAAATATTCAAAAGTTAGATTAATAGCTATCATTTTATAAACTAATTATTTATTCTACTTACTAATCAACTGCATTTTGCTCTGAATATTGTAAACAATGCAATATTCGTCTGCTTAATATGAAACATAGGATTTTTATTATGAACAAGCCCTATGGTCCCAAATTAACAACTTACATAGGTTTTGTATTTTAAGTGAGTTCGCTTATTATGAAGTCTCTCTATTATGAACACAATTTGGTCCCTTGAATGTCCATAATAAGATAACCTATAATTGCAGACTATATATATATCTCTTGAATAACTTTACAATAATGTTATAATTAATGTTTTTCGTAATTTCAAATAACTGCATATATTGTGAATTCAAGCTCCTATGCGAATTATTTTATTTTCGCTGATCCGGTCATAGACTTTGAGGCGATTTATCAGTTATAATCAAAATCGAATATTTAGTCTAATTGGAACCAATTAAGCAATTGGTTCCTATTTGGAGAAATGGAATGCTTGTATCAATTAACACAGCTTGTCTGTTTTTGTAGCGCTACACAACTACAATCTGTACATTATGGAAAACGTAAGTTCTTTCCCTAAAGTTAAACTATTCTCATTTGTATTGAAGGACAAATTTAATGTATTTGCCCACGTTTTTCCATACAAATTGTCGCAATTCGTATTACAGTACATCCTCGCTAATCCAAACAAGAGACCCTAAAATTTATTTCTAATAAAAGCAGGTTTTCATTCAGGCAAATTTCCACGCGCCTAGACAAGTTTTCTTCAAAATTACGCTCCTGGATGAAACCCTGAATAATATTTGGAAAAATCTTAGATATAGCTACTATACAACTATGGAAGTGCGTATAAGGTATAACTAAGAAATATCGGACCGTATTTTATAAGTAGTACACGGATTATAAAGGTTTGGATAACTTTGGTTCGGATTATCGAGGTTCTCATTTAATTAATGCCTATAGAAACTGTATTACTTCACTATTCCGAACATTACATTTTGAATCAGAACACGCTGTTCGGATTAGCTAGGTTCTACTCTACTTTAATTACAGTTCTATTTATAGACAACCAGTCCGAATACGAAACGTGTCCCATCTGCTAAGAGGTGGGGCAGCAGTGCCAAACCGATCTCTTCGCTCACTCAGTCCTCTAGGGACCCCCAGGAGCAAACCACCATAGTGAGTTTAGTTGTAATAAGTATACTATGTACAGTAGACCTGGTAGATACAAACAACAGGGGGGAACGGTTATACTATAAACCTATATTATTCAAACTATTCCTTACACAGTAGATATAAGAACATCAAAACCACCATAGTGAGTTTAGAGTACTAATAGGATTTAATAATAGCATTTAATAATTTCCATATTAGCATTAGATATTTTGGGCCATAATGAATAGAGGTAAATAGAGGTAAGTAAACTGTCATACAACAGTACTAACTTACTATATACAGTAGACTCTGGTAGATACAAACAACAGGGGGGAACGGTTATACTATAAACCTATATTATTCAAACTGGCTAGCCCAATGTTATTCCTTACACAGTAGATATAAGAACATCAAAACTACCATAGTGAGTTTAGAGTACTAATAGGATTTAATAATAGCATTTAATAATTTCCATATTAGCATTAGATATTTTGGGCCATAATGAATAGAGGTAAATAGAGGTAAGTAAACTGTCATACAACAGTACTAACTTACTATATACAGTAGACTCTGGTAGATACAAACAACAGGGGGGAACGGTTATACTATAAGCAGGCTATGTATAAACCTATATTATCCGAACACACTTGGCTAGTCCCAATGTTATTCCTTACACAGTAGATATAAGAACATCAAAACCGTACTGTTAGTTTAGTTGTACAGTTGAAACCGGATATTTTTAACACATTCTTTACACGAAAATTTGTTAAAAATATCCGATTGTTAAAAATATCCGATTTTATAACAACAACAATAATTAATTATTTACAAGAAAATGTGTTAAAAATATCCGATTGTTAAAAATATCCGGTGTTAAAAATATCCGGTTTCAACTGTAGTAGATATTGGATATAGTGATATATCGGATATGGTGATAATTTGCCGCTTTAGGTGTGTCCCCGAGCAAATCCCATACAAATATTATTGGTCGGATATAAGACAATTCAACTGGAAAACGGTTGCCATATATCCACAATCCACTGTATTATTATGTATATATAAAGTGGAATCTTATATAAAACACGAAAAATAGATACACCCTTTTTCGGTCCAACTTTTAACTATTCAAGATGTAACATTGGACTTAAATATCTAAAAGGACAATTTACAGGTCCCAAGGGTGTCCTTATATAGAGAATTACATTTAATTGTTATACGAATGCTATTATTTATTTATATTTCACGCTTAGTTCGTTTGAATTAACTAATAAGTCAGTGTTAAAGCGATACAATGTATTATGTAGTATTTATAACATATGGATATTATCAGGTTGTATTTATAATTTTAACATTTTACATCTTGTTGTTAAGCGACTATTTTGGTAAGATTTTGTTCCTTAATTAGTTCCTATTAGAAAATGATTTGCAAGGAATTATCCAGGAGCGCGAGACGCTCCTTTTGGAGTTTGATTTTTGGAAAATTTGAATTTAGGAGCGCGAAAATTTGGAATCCTCTCCTATACCGTAACGTAAATTTGTGATTTAGGCGTATGGATTTAGATCAGACCAGGATTAAGAGCGTATTTACAAATGTTTCTATAAATAAATTATTACACTGATGGTTTTTGTCGGATAATTGTTTGCTAGAATTCAATCTGATATTGTTAGCAACTATTTTGGCATTTTGGAATGCAGAGAGGGTCTCTCATACTTATCTCGTTTCCCTATTTTGCCAACAAATATGCACACTCCACTTTGGGGGACAGTTATTATCAATGGACAACTATTGATAACAGGAACAAAGTGTAGAATTATACATACAATAGTTATATATTGGGACAGTTGGTATTCAGTATTCACTTAGGGGTTCAAACGTTACGTAACGCTTCCAAGGGGAGAGAGAGTTAACTAATGTGTGACAGAATCTTTTTTGTTACAAAATAGTCCAAAAAGTGTGACATAGGGAGGGGTGTCTAATTTTCGGGAGTTTACTTTACGAAATGTTTGAACTTGCGTAGGGAGGGTTATTTATATTTAATGAAGATTGTCTACCAACCAGTATATTATACAGCCATTTGTAAATACGCTCCTAATCCTGGTCTGATCCAATTTCATACGCCTAAATCACAAATTAATGTTACGGTATAGGAGAGGATTCCAAATTTTCGCGCTCCTAAATTAAAATTTCCAAAAATCATACTCCAAAAGGAGCGTCTCGCGCTCCTGGATAATTCCTTGGTCTAAATATAATTTCAGTACGTATACTTATACATATATAATGTACAGTATGTACCCATAAGTATGTATCCATAAGTGTGTACCCATAAGTACCCATTACAGTATACTTCTAAATACATAATGTACAGTATGTCCCATACCCCCTATATGGGACAGTATATAACTAACTATGCCCCTAAGTTAGCATGAGCACGCCTTGCCTGGAGTTATCAGTCGGCATAGACGTGCGTATCCAGCGCAGCAACGGACGGGTTCACTCCGCTACGATTAACCGAGTCGACTGGGACACCCGATGCGTGGCTGTAGAATGGCAGGAGAACAACCAGGCTAAGGGGAAGGAGATAGACATAGAGTCAGTCCTAGCGCTAAACACGAACATATCCCTGCCCCCTGGCCTCCAACCCGAGGTGTCGCGACCCGCGGAAATGGAGCAGGAGAGTTTCGCGCAGCCCCCCGTCTGTCAGCGGGCCGCTAACCCTCTCCTCCGGTCGGACAGACAACTCCGGAGCTCGCGACAGGCCCCCCTAGCCCCCGCGGTCTCCGAGTCGGACGTGTCCCTCCCGCCCCGCCCCCCCTCACAGCGCCAACTCAATCGGTCCCTTATCCCGGTGGCGCCGCCCTCCTCGCACGCGCGGCGGGCCCCCTCCCCGATCTCGGAGCTGGAGCCGCCCCCCGGGCCCCCCAGCCCCCCGGAGAAGAAGCGGTCCGGCTTCAAGCGGCGGTCCAACTGCGTCCGGGAAGTGGACCGCATTTCGCGGAACCGCGAGGAGAGACGGGTCTCACATGTGCAGAAGAAAGTGGAGCCGGTGCACCCACAAGTGGACATACAGAGAATGATACAGGTACAGTATAGTATAGTATAGTATAGTATAGTATATCAGATTAGGTAGTATAGTGTATACAGGTAGAGTATAGTCAGATTAGGTAGTATATACAGGTATAGTATAGTATAGTCAGATTAGGTAGTATATACAGGTATAGCTATGGTATAGTCAGATTAGGTACTAGATACAGGTATAGTATAGTATAGTCAGATTAGGTAGTATATACAGGTATAGCTATGGTATAGTCAGATTAGGTACTAGATACAGGTATAGTATAGTATAGTCAGATTAGGTAGTATATACAGGTATAGCTATGGTATAGTCAGATTAGGTACTAGATACAGGTATAGTATAGTATAGTCAGATTAGGTAGTATATACAGGTATAGCTATGGTATAGTCAGATTAGGTACTAGATACAGGTATAGTATAGTATAGTCAGATTAGGTAGTATATACAGGTATAGCTATGGTATAGTCAGATTAGGTACTAGATACAGGTATAGTATAGTATAGTTAGATTAGGTAGTATATACAGGTATAGCTATGGTATAGTCAGATTAGGTACTAGATACAGGTATAGTATAGTATAGTATAGTATAGTCAGATTAGGTAGTATATACAGGTATAGCTATGGTATAGTCAGATTAGGTAGTATATACAGGTATAGTATAGTATAGTCAGATTAGGTAGTATATACAGGTATAGCTATGGTATAGTCAGATTAGGTACATGATATAAGGTATAGTCAGGTTCTTTTATTATGACCATTCAAGGGGAACAAATTTCAAAACAAATTTCAAAAACAAATTTCAGTTGCACGATAAGGATAGCTCGAATCCAAATAATACTAAAAGAAAAACGTTCAATAGAATAGACAAATGATTGATTGGTTAGATGAATTTATTTTCATTTGGGATCGAGAAAAAGTGTTCACTTTTGGAGGTTTTACTGTAGTAATGTAGTACAGTCGAAATCGGGTTTTTTTGCCCCCCAAAATGCACGACAAAAGGAGGCAAAAAAAACAATAAGCAAAAAAACCCGATGGAAAACACATTAAAATATCACATTTTTGCACGACAAAAGGAGGCAAAAAAACCCGTGGCAAAAAAACCCGATTTCGACTGTAGCTAGATATAAGTAAACTATTTATTACTTACTCACTCCACAGGAGTACAGAAGCAAACTGGTGTTCCTCGCTTCCAACGCCGCAGAGCCTATGGAGCAGCCCCGGATATCCGTGTGTGTCCGGAAGCGACCGCTTAACACCAAGGAGACCCGCGCCCGCACCCTCAACGTTATAAGCATACCACAAGGTGACGTCATATACGTACACGAGCCCAAACATAAAGTGGACCTCACACGCTACTTAGATAACCACCAGTTCCGGTTTGATTACGCGTTCGACGAAGCGACGGACAACCGGACTGTGTACCGGTACACCGCCGCGCCTCTGGTCCAGAGCGTATTCGCGGGGGGAATGGCAACCTGTTTCGCTTACGGACAAACCGGTTCCGGTAAGACACACACCATGAGCGGTCAGTTCTCCCCCACGGGGGAACAAGATCCCACTAACGGGATATACGCACTCGCCACACAGGACGTATTCCGACTGCTCGGGACAGCGGAGTGTCATAAACTGGAACTAACACCTCTCTGTTCCTATTTCGAGATATACAGTGGCAAGGTGTATGACCTGCTTAACGGCCGCAAGCGTCTACAGATCCTAGAGGACGGAAAGCAACAGGTACAAGTGGTCGGTTTAGAAGAAATACGTGTGTCAAGTCCAGACGAGGTTCTACAGTTAATAGCCCGCGGCAATACGATACGCACCAGCGGCAAAACAGCTGTTAACCAACAGTCGTCTCGGTCCCACGCGGTGTTCCAGATTATTCTACGGCGGCAGAACGGACGGCTGCACGGAAAGCTGTCCCTTATAGACCTAGCGGGTAACGAGAGGGGCGCGGACACAGCTAACAGCGACAGACAGACACGAATGGAGGGTGCGGAGATTAACAAGAGTCTCCTAGCTCTAAAGGAGTGTATTAGGGCACTAGGGAGGAAAGGAGCGCACCTGCCATTCAGAGCTAGTAAGCTCACGTTAGTCCTTAAAGACTCATTTGTAGGCGACAACTCGCGTACTTGTATGATAGCTATGATAAGCCCGGGATTAGGGTCGGTTGAGAATACGCTTAATACACTCAGATATGCAGACAGGGTCAAGGAACTGGCTCCATTAGAAGGTGCAGGGTTTAATATACCGGGGGCACAAAATGGTGTCGCTATTGATTGCAAGGTGTCAAGTAGCAAGAATGACTTAATTCAGACCTTAGAGGTACATGATAAGTCATCAGAAGAAGTTCTACAGTTCCACACGGCAATGCAGGATTTGATTGAGATGTATGACGAATTCCTTAGCTACAACAACAGGCATATGGTATTGGAACAAGAACTAACCCGACAAAAGGCTGAGTTACACGTGTCAGCTGATAATCCCGATTTCCCTATGGACGAGTACGTATCGGCGCTAACACAAATAATCGACAATGAGGAGGGGAATATTGTGGAACAAAGAGAAATGTTGGAAGCTTTTAAGGAGCGAATGACAGCTGAGGAAACAGCTAGCAAGCGTGTTAAGCGTTTGCATATTTAGTTTAGGCTGAAACTTAATCTCTGTACTTCTGTACTTACGTGCTCTCTCACTTATTGGCTGTAACATCTTATTATTAGCTACTCAAGTGACCTAATAACTTATTGTCCGCAATAACTATAATGACCGTAATAAGTAATAACTTAATAACCGTAATAACTTAATGACCGTAATAACTTGATATTCGTAATAACTTGTTATCCGTATACTATAGTATACTCCGCTTAATAGAGCCACCGGTTAATATATTTCTCTGCTTATTTGGGTCAAAATTTCATAGGATTTATAGGACGGAATTACAGTTTGGCTTATAATATTTTCGATTATTAGATTTCTCCGCTTAATCTGGTCAAACTACCCTGTAACAAAACTGACCCTATTAAAGGGAGTCAACTGTATATCCATTTGTTTGTTGGGTATTTGGGATTATAATAAATCTGTTTTATTACAAATTAACTTTTAGGAACCTGGTACGAAGGGAGGGGTGTCCCCCATAGGTCGCCCCCTCTCCTCGAATGTGTATCTAAAGAAAACAATCGCAAAAGGGTAAACAAACAAGGGCTTTCTGTATATACAAGGGCTTAATTAATTATATATCGGCCAACAGTCAACACAATTCTAATGTAAATTTTCAGGCACTGGCAAGTTCATTTTAAATAATTGAAATTCACTTTTGCGAAGCCGGTTTATATATAGAAAGGTGTTGGCCGTTATTATACGTAAGCACAACAATTTTATATATCAGTGGTTCTCAACTTGAGTCTGCATACTAATTAATACAGTAGAACCTCATTAATACGAACACCAACGGACAGACAAATTTGTTCGCTTTATCCGGAGTTCGTATTAACCGGTGTAATACCCATTGAATAGCCATTGTAGGGGCCTGATTTTGTGTATATGTTTGTTCGTCTTATCCGGAAATTCGTATTACCCGTGTTCGTACTAACGAGTTTCTACTGTATGTGTTTGGGTACAACAAGATATTTTTCAGTATACTAGTATCAGGGGTCCGTAGGAACTACATAGGAACTACAAGTTAAAGGAAGTCATACAAGAAGTTGTAGAATTGTCATGGTTATAATACCATGGTCATAATAATAGAACTTTTATACAAGGTAGTTGGACTGTCATACAACACTACTATCAAGGGGTCCGTATATCGAAAGGTTGATAACACTGTCTATATACGGACCATGGATAAGCATGTGCCTATAGTTGGAAGGCGCAGGAGGTTCCCGAGACGGAGCTGGCCCCCGGGGAGCTGGAGAAACTGGTGGGGGACGAGGTGGAGAGCTACGGGGAGAAAAAGAGAGCTCTGGAAGGGATGCTAACCTCCCAGAGCCTAGTCACTGGAGACCAGGTAGGGACATTGGAATGTAATAGTATACTACAGACAGGTATGCTTATGTGAACTTCAATGGACAAAATTTGTGGACAAAAAAGAAACATGAAAGAATAAATTAATGTGAATAATGTCATAATATACTGTACAATCAGTGCTTAGTGTGAACTATTTCCGTCTGCTTAATATGAAACACTTTCTTATGAACAAGCCCTATGGTCCCAATTTAACAACTTACATAGGGTTTGTATTAAGTTGAGTTCGCTTATTAAAGTTCTTTATTATGAACACAATTTTTGGTCCCTTGAATGTTCATAAAAAGGAACTTGACTGTATACAAATATACCAATCAATTGCCAGAGAGTATATTTGTATTGTATAAAGCTGTAATTGATTGGTTTAGATTTGCTATATGCATATAGGTGCGTAACATTCCTATGGTGCACGTAGGTAACTCAGACTGACTGGGTTAAGGGAGAGGTGATGATACCGGACTTCCACTGCTCCCGGTGCCGGGACCATTTCTACGGACTCACGAATGAGCCCTGCGAGGAGGAGCAGGAGAGACTCCTACGGTACTTAGAGTAACAACTCCTATAGTATACAGTAGAACTCGTTAGTACTAATCATTTGTATTGAAAAGGCTTTGAAGGGGACTGAAAAAGTGGTCGTATTAACCGTATTCGTACTAACGAAGTTCTTGTGTAATTAACAAAAGTTTCGGGTTTAATTTTTTGAGGTTAGCAGTGCTCGACAAATTTGGTCAGCTTGCTACAGAATTCCATTTTGTCGAGCACTGGAGTGTAGCCGAATTAAGCATGTATGTATTCTGGTATATCCGCTCTGCCTTAGAGAGGAGGTAGCTCAGAGAGAGAGGACAGGAGGGGACTCCCCCTCCCGGGCCCGACACCCGCGGGAGACCGGGGGCCGGAGCCCCGCGCCCCCCCACCGGAGAGAGGGGCCCGGGAGGGATCAGCTGATGCCGGAGAGCCAGGAGGGGGGCGGGACCAGAGGGGGCACCAGACACCTGAAGGGGGGACAGCTGAGGGAGGGGGAGAGAGAGCCGCTTGGTGGGTACACAGAGGAGGAGCATAGTGGAACCAAGAGAGGTGTTAGTTCCGGTAGGAAGCTAGCTACTAGGGAGCAGTCTGGTGTCTCATTGGTTAATGGTTCCGGAGATAGTTCCATATTGGATCGCAGCAAAGCTGATAAGTCTAAAAATAGAAGTGTTACTGGCGACGCTACTGACGAGGTGATCAGGACAGGCGGAACTGAAACCAAGGATTCTGAGAATACTGGTAAGCCAGGGCAAACTGGAACCAGTGGTGTCCATAGTTCCCATTCCAGAGAATACGCCGGTAGCGAGGGAGCGAGTAAGACAGGTGTTAAGAGCTCAGGAGGGGAGAGAGGAGACAGGGGACACAAGGGGAGACATAGGAGGCATAAGGGGGAGGGAGATAGTTCCAGTTCCGGTTCCGGTTCTGAGGAGTCAGCTGACTGCTCTGAGGGAACAGCTGGGGAGGGCAAGAGACGTAAGAGGGGTAAGAATAGGGGTACCAAGGGGGGTAAGGAGTCCGATACAGAGGGTAGCAGCTCTGGAGAGGGGGGGACAGGGGACAGGGGACAGCGGAGGGGGGCTGTATCCGGTGTGAGAGGAACAGAGGAGGACAGGGGTAGCACCCTGGGGAGGGGGCTAGAGGGGGCGGCGGGAGGGACAGAGAGAGAAGAGACAGCGGGAGACAGGAGAGGGACACAAGGGGGTACAGTTAGTGGCGCTGCTGGGGGCGATATAAAGCCAGCTGTTAGTGGGAGAGAGGGAGTAGGCATACAGTTGGTAATGGGCGGGGAATGGGGAGGGAGAGGCAAGCGGGAGGGTAATAGGGGCAATGTCCCCGGGTCCGCTGTGGAACAGAGAACAGCTGACCGGAGGGAAGAGAGGGTGCAGCTAGAGTCCCCCTCTCAAATCCTGAATAGCCTCCTAACCGCAAAGAGACCCGGGACCGCCTTCCAAGGTGTTAGTTCCGGTTACAACTTCGCACTTACGCATCCTTACACGTTCTCTTATTACAAATGTTAATATTCTAAATATTATATTTTTCTATTACTTATTGTTTCTATTTTGTTATGAGTCAAACTGTTATGGAAATTGCCTTTGACACTTCTCAAATAGTTTACATTTAAAGTTCAGAAAATTGCGATATAGTAACACCTTAATTCCAGTTCTAAAAGATATAATGGAAGAAATGACTCACCTGCAAACTTACGCGATGACATCTTTAATCGTGTCATTCCCCTTCTGCTCTAATAAACAGATAATTACTAATACAGAACTTAATATATTCCCATACAATACAATTGTAACCAAGGTTTCTCCAGGGATAATTAGCTTTATTTTGTGCGCCAAAATTATAATTCCATTTTACTGAATGGGAATTTACATTCCTCGCCTAAATAATAAATTCCCGCGCCCTCTGGAGAGTACATTCCTGGAGCAAACCTTGTAACTAAGAAACACAATAAATTTAACAATGATGAACACTAGAATCACAAATCCTCATCTTAACTAATTAAAATTAATTAATTAATCTATACTAACTAGACTAATAACAGTGTGCTATATGCTATTTGTGTATAAATGTGTTATGTCCACGTGTCAGCTATGAGTGTCTCGTTTTTACGACAGTCACTCCTCAGGGCTGATGGCAGGGGGCAGTAGAAAGGATGTTGGAGGGCCTCGATCGCGGTTAATCGTTTCTCGGGCTGGTACTCCAAAAGACGGGCTATAAGGTCGAATAGGAGGTCTTCTTCATGAGATTTCCCGATTTGGTACCGTTTCAGATTATAGCAGTGTTCGCGTACGTATTTAGCCTCCGGACTTCGTTCGTCCCAATCGACGCGACCTTTGAAGAAATACTTTCCCTTTCTGGTCGCTTCTATCATTCGTCTCGGGAACGGACCAAGGATGCGCTCCATCATAACCAAGTGCTCCCGATTGTCGTGCGTCTGGAAGAGAGTGTGACCCCGGTATAACTCGAATATTATAGTTCCGATGCTCCATAAATCGCAGGGGTGTGACCAACCCAACTCGAGCAACACCTGCGAACAAACACTGGCATATCCTATTCTCGTGGGACCATGTTATTATCCATTGTTTTAATAAGAACTGTAACTAGTTAGATGCGTTACTGGACCATGGATATACCATATTAACTATGTCCTTATATGGAAATTCTGAATAGGAACATTTGGGGACGGGAAAAATGGTGCAGTATCCATAGTGCCATTAAAGTTTTGTGATTTTAGAGCACTTGGAAAGTTAGTTTCTAGCATTCACATTATTTCTGTGGAACCAGGTTCTTACTATAGTAGACTCTGTTAGTAGGAACACCAGGGGACCGTCTTAATATGTTCGTATTATCCGGAATTCGTATTAACCGGAGTCACTTGCATGCATTTGTATAGGCTAGGGGAATTAACCTTGTACTCCTTAACCGTGTCCTATTAACAGAGTCCACTGTACTAACTAAATAGCTAAATTGCGGCCGTAATACAACTAAATAACTAAGCTAATAATCAACTTACTTCGGGGCCTCTATAGTGCCGAGTCGATACAACAGTGCTGTGGTGCTCATCGTCGTGTGTGGCCGACCCGAAGTCTATGAGTCTAATATCGGCACTGGACAGGAGCCTGGCCCCCCGCTTGTTCCGCTTTCCCCCTCTGTCGGGACTCTCAGAGGCGAGGAACATTATATTCTCAGGCTTCAGATCGGTGTGAGTCAGCTTATGTTCGTGTAGGAACTTTATAGACTTTATAAGTTGGTAGGATATTTCACGTACATTGTCCAGGGGGTAAGGTTCGTATTGGTTCTCCTTCAAAAAGTCGAACACACTCAGCCCTAGCAACTCAAACACGATACAAATATGTCCGTGGTGGTCAAACCAATCCAGCATTTTCACACAGAGGCGTTTCCCTTCTCCGCTTGCTTTGGAAATACTTTCTAGGATCCTAATCTCGATTTTAGCCGAGTACCGATATTTATCTACGTTCTTTATTATTTTAACTGCCACTTCCTCCCGTGTGTATTTGTGTCTGCAGTGCGCAACTTTCCCAAAAGTCCCTTCTCCGAGAGTGCCGATTATAACGTAGCGAGAATCCAGGATATCATCCGGATAGTAAATAAGGTGTCCCTCCTTGTCGTCCTCGGGGGGCCGCTGGTCCTTGGGGGACCTCTGTCGGCGTTTCCTCCGCTCGGATCGCCCGCTGCTTGAGTGTCGCTTGCGTTTGTTATGAGAGCTCCTGGTTGTCGCCTCTCTATAAGTGGTATGTGGACTTTGGTGCTGCGTGGAGGTTTTCCTGTTCCAGTGGAACTTGTCGGAACTAGGGGTGCGACTGCGGGATCTGTAGCTGTTGCAGGGACGGACGGACGGGTAGGAGGGGTAGTTGCCCTCTCGACTGCGGGCAAACGAGTGCTGGTACTCGCTTCGGTAGCTCCTGTCCATACTATAGCTGTTAGATCTATTTATAGCTCTATGGGGCCTAGGGACTGGAGTTATATTGAGGTACAGTTGAAACCGGGGTTTCTAACTAACTATTTATTCTAAATGTGTAAGAAATTCCATTTTTGTTTTATTTTCAATCGGTTTATTCTAAATGTGTACCAAATTCCATTTTTTTTTCAATCGGTTTATTCTAACTACGTACGTATTGGGTTATTCTTATTTTATTTCTATGCAAAGAATTGGTTAGAAGAAACTGGTTTCGACTGTAATATATTACTGTTGTTCTGTCACGGAAAATTTTGTCCCCTTGGAAATTTTTCTAGTGACAATTTTCCAGTGACAGATTAATTGAAAGGTACCTACTATACTACGGCCCAATTATAACGGCTAACGAACGGTCTTACGCCAAACCATTTATTCAAGGGATTGCAGGTTTGGAAATATTTATCGATAGACACGCAGTCTAATCATATCATAATAATTAGAATCGGTATTTCTAAATATACAAGTATAATTATTGTATAAAACCATAAATTTCTAATTTCGCACTTGTATAGCCGAATTTCCGCTTGTCTAAGTAATCATTATATGTGTGATAGATATGAAGTGAACTCCCGTTATAATGAAGTCGGATATAACGAAGGAATTTACAGGTCCCAAAAGCACTTCGTTATAACGAGAGTTGACTGTACATTATATATCAATGATTGATAAACTACGAATATATATCTAGACAAACTGAGTCATCTTAAAATTGGCCCAAAATAATTATGAGAAACAAATTTGAACAAACAGATTAGTAATCATTTGAAAATAAATCTATTTATATATATTGTTGACATAGCAACATGTAACTACTCAGGAATGTGTATTACTTTGTACTATTCCTGGTCAAGGGCTTGACGATATACTGAAAAGTATAAATAAGGTACATTTACATTCGTGTAATGAATCAAGTAACATTGAACCAACTTGTAATTTCTTTATTGAATTTGCTATTTGCATATAATTTTGGGAAACACTGAATAATGGAAGACTTGAATGCACAAAGAATGTTGTACCGACTCCAAGAACAAAAGGCTCTTACAATTGCCGGCATGGATACCAATCCATACAATAGGTATGTTAGTTTCTCATAAATTAATTACAAATTTAGTTACAATAAATTTGTTATAGTATTTGTTTATTTTCTTTTTTTGAGACCTAGTTTGTTTTTGTGTGATATATTTGATAATGTTAGCAGAATATTCATCTACATGTAACTTGTATTATTTCAATGAATTTCTAATTTTTCTAATATTTTTTGAATACTCATGTTCCTAATAATATCTGTTGCCATCTAATTTCATCCAAAATTAGCATAAAATCCTTGCAGCTTGAATTTTGTGCGCTTATAAATGTTATTTTGTATTAGCTAGGGGGACTTTATATAAGTTATCCCTTCAATATATTCTCTGGTTATTTTGCTAGAATCCATGTTTTTTTAAATCATTTATGGGTTTTCAGGGATTTTTGTTGCTAAATGCAAATGCCTGAAAATGAATATCCCATAGTTTTTATTACACTTTTCTAGTTATTTCTTGAAGAATAGCATTATTTGTACTAAAAATGAAATGCATATTTATTGGAACAACACAAGCCAAATAAATGCTCTTTAGCTAATAGCTATAGTCCAAGGTACCCTAGAAAGTATTTGAATAATGCAATGAAAAATACCGAAATTCCTGGAATGTTCGAGTTCCATTTATAATATTTATTTAATTAATAAGTGTCCGTCCTCCTTCCGAAAATCGACAGTGAAATCAGCTTACGTATATTGTCTATTGAAAGTTTTCCATTGAGTCAAGTCGACCCTTTGTAAGAGTTATGATAGCTAAATTTATTAGTATTGCGTAATATGTTTTGTTTACCAAGGTAGTAGATGATATTTCAAGTTCAACGTTTATGAATTATGACAACAATTTATGGTTTGGAAGGTTTCGTAGCAAATATGACTACAATATTACAAGTAAAATGTTCTTGATTTAGTACCCAAACAAATTGTAATTCTTTTGATGTCAATAGACTATTAATCTCGTTAATTTGATTATCACTACAACACGATTCAGTCCCAATCAAATATTGTAATACTTAATGACACGTATATAATGAATTCGAATAATACGAACATATTTCGACGGCCCCTACTAATGAGATTATACTCTTACTAATTACAGTTAATTGAGACAAATTTCCTGAAGTTAATTCTATTAATTAAGCAGAACCGAATTTATCAATCAATTCCTGTCTCTCTCTCAATTACATTCTGAAATTAAGAAATATAATTTTATGAAACATCTTCATTTCATACCAATTAACCAGGTCTACTATTTAATTGGCCAATCTTGTTGTAATTACGCACATACCACAATCACCTCTGGTTGCTAGACTGTATCTCAATAACACACAACGGTTAATGGGTACATACCAAATGCACTTATCCGTTGCTATTATCATAAGAGGCGGACTTAAATATGCCCCAATTAAATAGAAAAGTGTTAATTGCTATAATCTTAATGGATTTAAATCCTTCCCTATTAACAGAATTGGTATTTTTCCTTGTAAAAATAATTTGTTGGCACCCTCCTACTAATCATTTTTTAATTGTTGACTCTCTTTAAATTCAATCCATTTTATCTTATTACATCACAATTTAGTTCTAACAACTTGTTACTATGATAATTACACATTTACACACGTGGGTATTACAGTAATTATGTCCATACAGGTCCACCCTTGTAATAATACACTTGTGCCTTATGCTGTGCTATTCAAACTCACTTATTTATTAAATTTAAGTACGCTACATTCCTGTGTATATTGCGTAACTCTTCTTGATTGTGTCACGAGTCACATGTTTGTTTATATTGTTGTTGTTGTTGATGTTTCATATTGTTTACACTTACGAATTTATTACTTTTACTCATGTGATTTTCGAGCTTTCAACCTCACTGAATAAAGTCATTCATTTTGTGACTTGTACATTCTTGTTAATTTGTATTACAACTCCAGTTATAACGAAGTCGGATATAACGAAATAACCGCTTATACCCGAAATAGAATTTTCCCCCAGAGCACTAAATGCATTAATTATTATCCGCTTATACCGAAGGAGTTTACAAGTCCCTCGCACTTCGTTATTATAACGAGAGTACACTATATCAGTTAATAAGGAGTACAAAGTTTAATTCCCCTAGCCTATACAAATACATGCAGGTGACTCCAGTTAATATTAATTCCGGATAATACCAATTAACGAGTATATACTGTGCATTACTTTCTACACTTCGTATAGAAATACCTCAATTATTGTAGAAGATCAATATAATATGATTAGTGCATGTAACAATGTTTCGTTTGACGTTATTCCACGCAGCTGTAGTGAGTTGCCTCCTCGGCGACATGTTTTTGTGTTCTAACCAAATCCTATCTTTATCGATGATTCAACTTTATCTCTATACCAATGCAATTTTGCCACTCAATTACTGCGATTATCACAGAGCGTTTTATTATATCTGCTTTCAGTTTTTGTAGGCTAGTTTAAAGGTTAATTAGAAGGGAGGTTCTAAGCTATTGAATGGCCATATGTGTTGATTGTGCTATTATTATCATGGGTCAATTGATGGTTAATTACATCTATAACTTAAGCCATTATTCTGATTAGTGCAATTGCTACGCCTTGCCATATGTATGGTCACCTGGCGTTGAATTGCTTTTGCTTATTCAGCTATGGTGACCGTGTTTGTGGCAACCTTTGGTCCGAACATAAATGTTTGGTTTTATTCATCAGAATGGCTACAATTTACATATGATAGCTCTATAAGGAATTAATAAGGTGAATTTATTTCTACAAATAAGTTCGTTATATCCGGATATTCGTTAAATGTAAGCGGGTAATAATTAATGCATTTAGTGCTCTGGGGAAAAATCTCCATTTCGTTATATCCAACTTTGTTATATAACGGGAGTTCACTGTACTTCGAAACAATCATTGTATATTGTTTGATTTGTATAATTTATGGTCCAAAAGGACTTGAACACAATCGACCTTATTATTCAGGGCATAAATTAAAGGGTACAAACGTGCCCCTATATACTCACAAGGAAAATGGTTTAAGTACGGTCTCAATTAATAATAGCGATTGTATGAACCTATTTCGACAGTTCCTTTGAAACCGCGGTTAATTTATAGAATCTCTATATAGAGATTGTAGTTGGTTATAGTGCGCCTGGCAAGTATAAATAGAGTATAATTCATAACACTTATTTCGTTCTAGAAGAGAATATGAATTGAGATTGACTCAAATTGAAGATAGCATAAATCAACTACATTTCTCGTACTCACAACAGTGTTCTCCACAAAGGACAAATAATTGTGAGTTTATTTATTGTTTATAATTCTGTTTGTTTATTTATTGTTTATATTTCTGTTTGTTTATTTATTGTCTGTTTTCTGTTTGTTGTTTATTTTGTTTGATTGTTTGTTTGTTTACTTTGTTTGATTGTTTGTTTGTTTGTTTGTTTGTTTGTTTGTTGTTTGTTTGATTGTTTGCTGTTTGTTTGATTATTTGTTGTTTGTTTGTTTGTTTGTTTGCTTGTTTTTGTTGTTTATTATCTGTTTTAACAGCATTAAATTAAATATCAGTGAACTTTCAAAAATAAATTGTCCATGATAGCTAAATTCTAGATTAGTAACAACCACATTTTACGTTAAAATACTTAGTCTTATATTGCTTTGTATAAATCTGATTGCACAACTCATTAGTATTTGTTAGTGACAACAATATATTGCATTTGTAATCTCAAGTTTTCTAAAAACCGCTTAATAAAACATCGAACAATTTAAAAAAAAAGACTTTGTCAGTGAAAATTTACAATAAACCTGAAAATTTACATTAAAAAGGTGTTCGCCGATATGCAAGTATTTCCTTTCAGAAAATAATATTTTTGTAATATCCGTACTTATCTCTCCCACAGCTAATCTGTGAACAATCGATCAGTTAATTATCTTATAATTTAGATTAGTATCTATTTCCACCTGGTATATTCACATGTTCTACCTATTCAAGTGTGTTCAGGGCATTTTAACGGTTAACCTCAACAAGTTGTATTATACTCCATTAATTATCTTAACACATTATTAACACGGATATCTCATTATGTGCTTGAGGACAACCAATCAATTTAGAAGGTTAATTAAGCCATTGATCAGTTTTATAATTCTGTACGTATAACGAGATTATTCTATAAGTTTATAGGTCACCACTTTGTCTGAAAATAATTTGGGCTTGTAACATGGTTTTTAATTATCTTCTCAGCTGTCGCTTACTCCTATTATCAATTGGGACATAAGATCATCAATATGTTTATGGTTGAAAACATTTAGAATATTATCGGAATTTAATGTACTAACACGCTATCAAATTCCTACTCTATGTAAGTTGGTTATTAGTTGATCGGTTCTATTCAGATTGTGGAGGTTTCGAATTTGTCTCTTTGCAAATTCAACAAAATTGTCATCTTATTCCACAGAAAAACCTTTTCTTTCAAAGTGATAAAAAAATTATGTTGTAAATGCAAGCAAATTAACTCTATACAATCAGGTACTTTTATTATAAATATTCAAGGGACCAAAATTGTGTTCATAATAGAGAGACTTCATAATATTATAAGCGAACTCAACTTAATACAAACCCTATTTAAGTTATTAATTTGGACCATAGGGCTTGTTCACAAAAAGCAGACTGTATAATACAATAGTTAGAAATAAATACTTACTCTTAAAACCCCAAAGCGTACTAACTGAGTTTGCAGTATAGAAATACGCGAATGAAGCCCAAATACATTCGTTTCTCCTAATCTATTTAACTGCCTCCCTTAACTGAATCCCACTATCATTTCAATACAATCACTGTATAACTAAATTCTGCAGCCATAGAGAGGGCAATAATCTCGTTACACTAGAAACAACTGTTCTCAGCTAGATTTGAGATTTGTATGATTTCACCCTCTCGAATAATGGTCTGGCCTTCTCGTACCAATTCTAGTTATATAGGACCTGAATTCTTAGTTTCAATTATCCCATTACTTTCATTCAGATTATCAAAGAGCCCGCTTTAATTTTCTAATTTGTATGCTTAAAATTATAATTTCCATGTACGAAATAATAATTTTATTACAGTAGAACCTCGTTAGTACGAACACGGTTAATACGAAAACTATTTCAGTCCCCTTCAAAGCCTTTTCAATACAAATAATATTAGTTTTAATACGAATTCCGGATAAAGCGAACACATTTAACAGTCCCTTGGTGTTCCTACTAACGAGTTAACTGTATCACTATAGGAGTTATACTGTCCGTACTAACGAGGTTATACTGTAGTTATAATAATATTATTGTTAGCTCCATCAGACGTAATGGAGAAATACCAACCCGCACAGAATACACACGATTCCGGGATTGTAACCCGGCAAACAAGTCCGGGTTTCGACGACGAAGATTCCGGTACTGACGAACACATTTTGTACCCCTGGAACCAGGCCTCTCAGGGGACATGGGATCCCTCTTATTCTACACAAATAGGTGACTTATAATCATACTGTAGACTCGTTAGTACGAACACGGATAAGGCGAATATCGGTTAAGGAGTACTACAAGGTTTTATTGCAAATGCATGCAAGTTACTCCGGTTGATACGAATCACCGGATAATTTTAACTGTCTCTAGTGTAATTTAAAAGTGAATTATTTGACACTTACAATTCACATTTTGTTTTTTGGTAAAGTTATTTTGGGATATCTTTGAATCCGTTTATTGGTGATTTTTTCCCTATTCTTTATTGTGGGAATTTAATAGACTTACTTTATCCACCAGTGAACCTAATGAGTATATGTGTTATTTCATAGTTGAAAGTTCGTTAATTGTACGGTCTCACAACTTAGTCAGTGATTTATTGCACATAGAATTTGTGTGAATAAAGCATACACCACTTCGCAAATACTCCAACAAACATGTCATTGTTATATTGTATTGTGCATTGTATTTATTTAAACTTATAATTCAATACTTTGTGTATTTATTTGCTTTTCATGTTAGTGACTGGAGGGAATGATGCGAAATTAGGGACACAAGGGGACAGGTTGAAAACTGCAATGTTCCCCTCCTCAGCCCCCTCAGAGCAACCTTATGTCTCCGAAAAAACAGATTTGCAAACTAATGTGCAACGATTAACTGAGTCTACTCACCTTATAAAGCAATCTATTACAAACCTACTTCAGTACAAAGTACGTACATAGTAGAACCTCGTTAGTACGAACACGGATAAGGTTTAATTCAACCTTTTCCAACCGTGGCCCCCTATAGAAAATACCAAACATTATATGGACCCCCTCCCATTGACTGTAATACAAATTTTGTGAACTTGTGGACCCCATTTTGGGAACCACCGCCCTAGCCTATACAAATGCATGCAAGTGACTCCGGTTAATACGAATTCCGGATAATACGAACATATTAAGACGGTCCCTTGGTGTTCCTATTAACTAGATTTAATAGGGGACAGTATTTCCATATTATCGCGATGTCGTGTGATGATAAATTCCTTCCAGTGTAGATTCGTACTTTAGACGGTTCGACTGAAAACTTAGTATAAAGCAGAACCCGCATTTTCCGTGTGTATATTGCCTCTACTAGTTTGCCTGTAATTGATTATGTAAGCTGTGATTTCTATGGTGAGCTTACAAGGTTATACGGTTCACTGAATATTCATTTTCAAGTATTCGAATTATATTTGAATAGTGTGTTTTCCCAAGCCTCTTTCTATGAATTTGACCTCACCTGTAGCCATTTAATGCTGAGCTATGAGTGCCATATGTTTGTTTTCATATTTTGACAAAGACAACCTGAGGTGCCGATATAATTGGGAATTCGCGAGATTCAAAGCCATTCTTTGGTTAAAACGGCTTCCATGGGAATGGGTGACATTTCCAAATTCACCTACCCCCTGCATACAGTTAAAAATAGCCGATGTATGCGGATATTTATTTAAAATTAACCATTTTAATTTACAAACTTTTGATGTTGAGAATCACTATTAGTTGGTCAACTTTGGAAATTTCCGTTTTTGTCTACATGTTCTTTAATTTTATTCATTAAACTCTCATACAAAGTCATATAGCGAAATACCCGCTTAATACAAAGTTAAATACATTGCCCATGATTGATAAAGTAATTTACTTTGCTCTTCTTATAACGAACTAAGTAAACCAAGGGTCCCTTTGACTTGCTTATAACGGGTACTGTTTATTATTATTATTATTTATTTATTTATTTATTTTAGACTGACACAGACATAACAACACTTGTAATCCCTGAACTTTTGAAAGTTCTCAAAAATCCTGAAAGAGATGTAATCGAGAAATCAGCTTTGGTATGTTTGCTAATTTGAATTTATTCCCATAAGTTATGACGCAGCGTCTCAATCTATACTAAAGATAATACGAATTAATTGTTTATGATATAACTGTTAATGTGAAGTATTCTATTCTGACAGGACATTAGTTTATCGCAATTGTCATTCTATAATTCTAGTTTGAACTCTTACAGATACATTACAAAACAAGTTCCATTTATTTAGATTAAGTTCCTTTAATGAGTTTTCAAAGCTTACTTTGTTATAATTAGAAAACTGGCTTCTATTCATTGATACAAGAATTTCCAGGAACTGATATGCCCCAATTAAAATTCAGTGAAATTGTCTATACTTTTAAAATTATTTAATTAATTAATTAGAGGAATTTCTTGTATATCAGACAACAATTTTCTGGCAAAATCCTTTTTTTTAACATAAAAATTCAGGTTTGCAAAGTCGGGTTTTTACAGTTCAGGTCTGCTTATTGTTAACAATTTTCCGTCTGTTTAATATGAAAACTTTTTATTATGAACAAGCCAATTTAATAACTTACATAGGGTTTGTATTAAGTTGAGTTCGCTTATTATTATAAAGTCTCTATTATGAACACAATTTTAATAATATCCTATTGAATGGTCATAATATAATAACATGACTGTATATCAGAAGGTTATAGCCGATATAAGCAAGCCCTAACACATCTAATTATAACTTATCCCTAGGTTATCGACACCCTCGCAAAGAGCGAGGCCACTCGTCAGGCCATCCTCTCCTCCCCCCTTCTTCTCACCGCTCTCATACAAGCTGTGGGCACCAATGTTAGCGACGAGACCGCTAAACTAGCCGCCAGTGCTATTTCCTCTCTATCTCTGTCGCATCTCGGAGTTAAGCTTATACACTCCAGCGATGGAATAGCTTTCATTGTAAGTAGAGCCGCATTATATGTAGGCAGTGTCTTATACAGCCATTTGTAAAGTAGAATGCCTTATATGGCCAGTATATTATACAGCCATTTGTAAAGTAGAATGCTTTATACGTAGGCCAGTGTATTATACAGCCATTTGTAAAGTAGTGCCTTATATGCTACGGTCTATAAAGCCCATACTAACTAAGCTTAAACAATATGTACAGTCAACTCTCGTTATAACGAAGTGCTTGGGACCTGTAAATTCCTTCATTACTTCCGGATATTCGTTATAAGCGGATAATAATTAATGCATTTAGTGCTTTGGGGGGAAATATCCGACTTCGTTATAACGGGAATTCACTGTATGTAGACGTTCTATAAAATCCCATACAAACAGTCTATAAATTTGGTAGCCAAAAGCCCCTGCCATCTATGGATATTTAAGTCAAGAAAACCTGGTCTAGAAATATACGGTCTACATAAGTTATTTCTTGTAAGCAATACATTAGTAGATCAGTTAATTTACACTCTTGTGAGACACAAAATAGCTTATAACATGCCAGTGTTATATTATTATTGCCATGATATATCCCACTTGCAAGGAATTTGCATATTTAATCAATGTCTATTAGAGTTGTTAATTAAATGTACATTAATTGCAATTAATTACTCGTCTGTTATAACAGATAATAAATTTGTCTACAGTTGAACTCAATTTGATTTTAAATCCCTTTCAAAATATTCAGTAGATCCCTGTTAATTAATGCTTAATTAATTGTTTAACTTATCTATGAAACAAATTAAAACTTGACTGAATAAATTACAGTCAGGTCTTCTTAATGTGAACTTAATGTGAACAATATTTCGTCTGCTTAATATGAAACACTTTATTATGAACAAGCCCTATGGTCCCAATTAACAACTTACATAGGGTTTGTATTAAGTTGAGTTCGCTTATTATAAAGTCTATTTTTGGCCCCTTGAATGCCCATAATACATAACCTGACTGTATATTTATATTTATATTTAATTTGTAGATGTCCCTTCTCACATCTGAGACTCAGCACGTAATTATGTTTGCCATCACCTGTCTACACAACATTCTGTCTTGTCAGCAGAACTCCAATTCCAATGTGTACAAGGAGGAAATACGGAGTAGAGGTTAGTTATTATTTATGCTAGCAAATTACTGTCTAATCTCATTAGTAGGAACACGGTTAATAACTTAATACAAACACTATTTCAGTCCCCTTCAAAGCCTTTTCAATACAAATGATATTGGTTAATACGAATTCCGGATAAGGCGAACACAATTTGATTGTCCCCTGGCGTTCTACTTTAAAAAATTACTAAAAATTTAAATTAAATAAAAATTATAAAAGATTTGACTTGACTAACTATTTGTGTCCCTGATGTTCCTAGTAAAAAGGTTCTACTTTAAAAAATTACTAAAAATTTAAAATTAAATAAATATCAAAACAAATTGACTTAATTACTATTTGTGTATAGGTGGTGTACAGCACCTGGTGCGACTCCTGAGTGGGAACAGAGATAAGATCCTCGGAGTGATAGCGGACTGTCTGCACCTGCTAGCTTACAACAACGAAGAGACAAAACTAGTTATCTACAACTACAGAGGCCCTCTCCTTCTGATTAAAATAATCGCAGAGACTAGTTATGAGAAGTTGCAATGGTTGGCAGGAAGATTAATTAAAATACTCGCTTTGTGTCCCAGCAATAAACACGCTATTGTACAGGTTAGTAATAAGTTAACAACAAATTTGTTTATTATTCCATTAGAACCTGTTTAATCCGACACCAGTTGGGATAGGAAAAAATGTCGATTGCCAAATTATGCAAGTTCTATTGTATTTCTTGAGTTTGTTTACTTATTTGTTTATGATTTCTTGAGTTTGTTTACTCGTTTGTTTACTCATTTGTTTACCTATTTGTTTACTCATTTGTTTACCTATTTGTTTACCTATTTGTTTACTCATTTGTTTACTCATTTGTTTACCTATTTGTTTACCTATTTGTTTACCTATTTGTTTACTCATTTGTTTACTCATTTGTTTACTCATTTGTTTACCTATTTGTTTACCTATTGTTTACTCAGGCGGGGGGCCTAACTGTGCTATCCAAACACCTCAACACTTCCAGTCCGAGAGTCTGTCAGATGTACCTGCGCATCCTACTTACGCTATCTGACGCCTCGAGACCAGAGGTACCCATTGCATAATTAAATAGTTAATACAGTAGTGTTCGCATAATAGCAATTGTATAATAGCAATATTGTTCTATTAGCAAGTTATTTTCAGTCCCCAAGCGAGCATTTAATGTTAATTCTGTTCCTCTAATAGCAAGTTCGCCTATTAACAAGAAATTTTGTGCAAAATGCGACTTGCTATTACGTGAACACTACTGTAGTTCAAGTGCTCTATAAAATATTTAATTACAGTAGTGTTCGCCTAATAGCAATATTGCTCTATTAGCAAGTTACTATTTGTCCCCAAGCGAGCATTTAATGTTAAATTTGTTCCTCTAATAGCAAGTTCGCCTATTAACAAGAAATTTTGTGCAAAATGCGACTTGCTATTAGGCGAACACCACTGTAGTTCACCCAATTAACCGTTGGGCTCTATTAAAATGAGTCTACTGTATGTTATAATGACGTCATAATTCATGCTTTATTTTAGGAGAATTTGGAACCAATGGTAGCTATGTTATTGAATTTGTTGCAAGCGAAAGAGGACATCGGGCTTAAAACTTCTGCCGTAGGAATTCTATCCAATGTTACATGCAACAATCCACAAACCAAGGTAACTTATACACTATTATATTTAATTACACAATAATATTTCATTACACATTTACACTACATATATTATTGTATTAGACTATATTATTACACTATATTATTGCATAATACAAATTATTGCATTACTATACAATTCGTTGAATAAAAACAATGATTAAGTACTGAATTATATTTATAAATGACAAATTCTGTTAATTAAGAATTCACGAGTGTATATATTTCAGAACACACGGTGAATGAGTTGAATGGGCGTATATTTCTTGTAATCAATTATAGAAATGCATTCCTATTATACTATTTTCCGTGTACTCATCTTACATAACTTAACAGAACCATCAAGATTGCTAGATTATTTCTAAGAAAATGATTAAACTTACAACATGTTATGCTCTAGTCACTGATACAATTTATACTAACTTAGGACTCCCATAGTCAACTTATTGTCATTCAGGTCAATAAGTTACAGGATTTTATTTGGTATCTTATTGCTATTGCTTTGTTAAGTCGTGTTCTTTTCAATTGAACTATGCACTAAGTTGTAATGGCTATAAATCCTTTAATCTATAAAGCTTCTCTCCTAAATGATTTGTTAACAATTATAAGAGAATTTTATCTTTCCTAGCTCAATAAATTGAATACTACCTTTAGTATGAATACCTAGGGACTTTCAAAATTTGTACCCCTTATCAAAAATTATTAACCCTACTTATAAAGGTTAATTATTGATGTAGAAAAAATACCTTGTTTGTGCCTTAAAATTACATTATAAGGTGTTGGCCCATATACAATTTTTCTTATCCTAAATTAGTATTATCAGGAGAAAATTATTAAGCATTGAATTTCTATGGCATAGTACGTATTAACTAGAATCTACAATATAGTATAACCTCGTTAATACGAACACCAACGGACGAAAAAAATGTTGTTCGCTTTATCCGGAGTTCGTATTAACCGGAATATTACCCATTTAATAGCCATTGTAGGGACCTGATTTTGTGCAACTGTTTGTTCATCTTACCCGGAAATTCATATTAACCGTGTTCCTACTAACGAGGTTCTACTGTATTTATAATCTTAGTATTTATACCGTACTTACTATTCTCTCCCGTAGACCTCAATATGCGATCACAACGGTATACAAGTTCTACTCAACATAGTATCTGGTATTTCACAGAAAAGAGATATCAACATAAATTCCCCGCAAATAAATGAACTTCTAGAAGGGATTATTTGCACATTAAGACATGTCACTTCGAAACATGAAAGAGCGGAGTTTGCTCAAAATGAAGTGAGAATACAAAAGGGACTTGATGCCATTTTACAGCTGTTCCTCACTACTACACACTGGACACTGATTAAAGTTAGTTTCTATAACTAATGTCCGTAATTAATCTACATTACAATCGTTATAACCAAGTATAAGGGACCTTGTTTACTTTGATATAAGCGGAGTGAATTCAACTACTTTATCCGTCTGGAGAATAAATATTACAGTGATGTTCGCGTAATAGCAAGTCGCAATTTACACGAAATTTTCACGAAATTTGCTTGCTAATAGGCGAACTTACAATTAGAAAAACAGAATTAACATTAAATGCTCGTTTGAGGACAGAAACAACTTGCTAATAGAGCAATTGTTTTTAGGCGAACACCACTGTAATTCGTTGTAAGCGGGTACTTCGTTATAACGGGAGTTTACTAACTTAATTTATTGGAAAAATAACTTATATGTAGACCGTCTATTTCTAGACCAGGTTTTCTTACATTTACATTCGTATTACCCATAGACGGCAGGGCTTTTGTCTACAGAATTTATAGACGGTCTACAAATTTTGGCTTATTTGTATGGGCATTTATAGACCGTCTACATATAAGGATGGTCTTTATTGTATTATTTCATAGGCTTGTCTCGGTTTGCTACGAAACCTGTCTAACTGCACTCACAACAGAACTGAACTCAGAAAGCTGTCAGTTATTCCGCAGCTAATCGAGCTACTGAAGAGGTCAATTGAAATCCTATTCAAGTCTACAGATCCATCGAATAGCACTGTAAGTACCATATTAATTATGGGAAAATTCCAAAAACTCAACTTTTTTGAAAATTTTCAAATTAATTATACATATAAATTTATTTTTTTTTGCAAACTTTTTTGCAAACTTTAATGGGAATTAAGGTGTTACAATATATTCTATATTTAGCTACAAGAAGGTGTGAACATGGAAGATGTGCTGATACTAATTCTGGCCACAATCGAGATTCTGGGGAGAGACTCCACTAACCGGAACCTAATCGGGAAACATGACATAGTTCCAATTCTAATTCGAGTTAGTTGCATTTGCTATAAACTTGCTATTCATTTGCTATTCATTTGCTATAAAATTGCTATTTTTAATTTGAAATTTTTAATTTGCTATAAATGCTATAAATTTGCTATTAATTGACTTTTTAAATTTGCATTAAATTTGCTATTAATTTGCTATTAATTTGCTATTAATTTGCTATTAATTTACTATAAATTTGCTATAATTTGCTATAAAATTGCTTTAAATTTGCTTTAAATTTGCTATAAAATTGCTATAAAAATTGCTATTAATTTGCTTTAAATTTGCTTTAAATTTGCTTTAAATTTGCTTTAAATTTGCTATAAAATTGCTATTAATTTTCTATTAATTTGCTATAATTTACTATAAATGCTATAAATTGGCTATACATACCAACTGCATTTGACTAATTATACCCATAGCTGCTGTACTCAGAGCGCAAGCGCATAATCGAGCACTCAATCGGCTGTCTCTGCGAGTTAGCCTTGGACCCCTACACCGTACAGGCCATGGAGCGGGCCAATTTCACCGACACCCTCCATAAGCTAATCCCGCGATGCCAAGACGAGACCATTGAGGCATACGCCAATATGACACTACACAGGTTAAGCGAGCAGAGATCGTACCCACATAAGATAATGGCGGAGAGTTTGATGTCCGGATTCCACCCATCCATAGTCCATCCTGCTGCAGGCAACGTTACACCGGTCAGTTTATTTATTAATTAATAAGTTATTAAAATCTTAGTTGCCAATTGAAAGTGAAAGTGAAAGTAGTAGTTAATTGAATTTCAATTGAAAATTAAAAAATGAAAGTGGGTTTTTTTCTATTTATACCTTGGACCCCAGGGCATCTATGTCATATGATATTATTAAAAGTTAAGTTAAGTTAATAAGTTGTAAGTTATAAGTTATAAGTATTAAGTTAATTAATTAACTTAACTTAATACTGTAGTGGCAATTGGATGCTGTTGTTATTTGTGTTTATTTAGATTGACATGGATTATTTTGGTGTGACAGATGATCCAAACTTGGCTTTCTACAATCAGGACACGGGTTACCCCCCCATTCCATCTGACCAGTTAGATTACTATGGACCCTGTGTACAACTCCAGGTTAGTATTATAACAGAGCTAATTATAACTCAGTTCTTATAACAACAATATTGCTTAATATAGGAAGTACAGTCGACTCCGCTTAATAGAGCCACCGGTTAATAGATATATCCGCTTAATCGGGTCAAAATTTCACAGGATTTATAGGACGGAATTACAGTTTTACTTAAAATATTTCGGTTAATATATTTCTCCTCTTAATCGGGTCAAAATTTCACAGGATTTATAGGACGGAATTACAGTTTGGCTTAAATATTTCGGTTAATAGATTTCTCCACTTAATCGGGTCAAAGTAACCTGGTCCCGAGGTGACTCTACTAAGCGGAGTCGACTGTGTATTTATATTTCTATATTTATCCGATAGCCTAATCACCACACGATCCCTCAGAATCAACTACAGCCGTCTCAGAATGCCTATGACCCAAGGGCGACTCCTTCCTTCTACTTAGATAAAAACAGTTACTACGATATGAACTCACAACCTATGCAGGTTAGTTTATACAATGCACAGTTAAATACTCGCATTCTTATACACAAATTTTTTTAATGATAAATATCAGTTCTTTTGGCATATACTCTCCATAACAATAAATACTACAGTGGTGTTCGCCTAATAGCAATTGTTCTAATAGTCCCCAAGCAAGCATTTAATGTTAATTATGTTCTTCTAATAGCAAGCAAATTTCGTGCAAAATGCGACTTACTATTATGCGAACACCACTGTACCTATTGTAAAATTAGTTTAAGATCAAACTAATGAACAAATATCCATACAACCAACAATATAAAATATTTATTTGTATTTGAAGTAGAGCTTCCTTACTTGTAGACGGTCTATAAAAGCGCATACAAACTAAGCAAAAAATTTGTAGACCGTCTATGAATTTTGTTGACCAAAAGCCTTTGCCGTCTATGGGAAATACTATCAAGAAAACCTGGTCTAGAAATAGACGGTCTATTTCTAATTGATATATACTAACTAGGTTCTACTGTATTTATTTGTATTTGTGTTTACAGATGTATTACCAGCCCGAGCAAGACCTGAGCTACTCCTACACACCTACTATATTAGACTATTCGACTCAACAGAATAGAGAATTCTTTCCAGCTCCTCACGATAACTCACAAAACGTTTTTAGAACTTTTTAAATATTAGCATACCAATTTTACTTTATATATTTTTTGTAAAACATGGTTACTACTGAATTAAATTATTGTTTTAATACTTTTAAATTTGAAAGAATATTATTCTATCTAGTCAAATCCTTATTTTTATAAAAAAAATCTATTTTGTATATGTTTATGGGCTTACTTCTTGGCCAACACCTTTTCAATATATAAATTTGACTTTGCAAAAGTTATTTTTGGTGTAAAAAAATGAACTTGTCTGTATTAAAATTACTAAAAAAGGTGTTAAAACATTTGGTCCTAAGTTACCAAGTTTGGTACAATTTCAAGGTTTTCCATATAAGGGGAGAAATTTGAAATTTAACTTTTCCAGGTGCGCGAAAATTGAGAGATCCTCTCATATGCAATACAAAATGAGTAATTTAGGCGCGTGTGAGCGAGCTCTAATTAAATATAGGCGCGCAGAAAATTTGCATGAATGAAAGACCGAAAAGGGATTATATTTATATTGCATTAGTTTCTGACTTTACTGTAAGAAAACAGTTGTCAAAAGCAAAATTATTGCCAATTAGTTAAAGTAGTTATTCTGGTTATTTTCATGCCACCATATGTAAAAAATCAGAAAACATGGTGCATGGTTAAATACGATATCAGTGAAATAATTATTTCACACAAATCAAGTCCACTGTTTTAGGTTTATGTTTTTGTTCACTTGTAGACAATTTCTACATTTCTAACTTCAAAAGTTGTATCTAAGCGCCGTGGATATATAATTTATGATTTTTTTCAGTAATCCGAGTTTCTTATACTATCTGTCTTATTATACAAGTAAAATTGATTTTGCAATCATTGAAATTATTTTATTTCAAGACTACAATCCGATTCGGGATTTTAGTTCCCACTGAGTTATGTCTCAGATTGAGAAGTCCGATATAGTGCGTGTGTTCAGGGGTCCGCTTGTCCACAGTCCCCTGTTGGGAGAGGTGGCCATATCGCACTCGCTCCTGGGCGTAGACGCCGAGGGGAAGATAGCGTTCGTGCGGCCGCTCCAGGAGCTGGAGGCGGTGCGAGCGGAGTTCGGGTTTCCGGAGAGCTGCCTGGTGCAGCTGTCCCCCTCTCAGTTCCTGGTGCCCGGGTTCGTGGACACACACCTCCACGCGACGCAGTTCCCCAACCTGGGGCTGGGGCTGCACCTGCCGCTGCTGGAGTGGCTCGCCGCGTACACCTACCCGCTGGAGGCCCGCTTCGCGGACGCCGCCTACGCCAGGCGCGTCTTCCGCGAGGTGGTCCGACAGACGCTGGTGGCCGGCACCACCACGGCCTGCTACTACACCTCCGTCCACGCGGAGGCGAGCCGGGCCCTGTGCGACCTCATGCTGGCGGCCGGACAGCGGGGGCTCGTGGGCAAGGTGTGCATGGACCGCGACTGTCCCTCCTCCCTCCGCGAGACCCTCGAGAGCGGCCTTGCGGGCAGCAAACAGCTGATGGCGCACATCGCCCAGCTGGGCTCGCCGCTGCTCGCGCCCGTGCTCACGCCGCGCTTCGCACTGGTCTGCTCTCGCGAGAGCATGTCCGCCCTGGGGCGGCTCGCCCGCCAGGAGCTGTGCCGCGTGCAGACGCACATCTCCGAGAGCCGCGCGGAGGTGGCGCGGGTGAAAGAGCTCTTCCCCGAGGCGCCCTCCTACGCAGAGCTCTACCGCAGCTGCGGCCTGCTCACGGAGCGGACCGTGCTCGCGCACGCGGTCCACCTGACCGACCAGGAGCTGCGGCTCTGTCGCGAGGAGGGCGTCGGCATCGCCCACTGCCCCGTCTCCAACTTTGCGCTGCGCAGCGGGCTCCTGGACTGCCGGGACCTGATCGAGAGAGGCCTCAAGCTGGGACTCGGCTCGGACGTGTCCGGCGGCTACGCGGCGGGCATGCTCGAGGTGATGCGACAGACGCTCCTCGCCAGCACCTGTCTCGCATTCCAGAGTCGGGACCCTGACTACCGGCCCCTCGACTACCGAGAGGCCTTCCACCTGGCCACGCTGGGCGGCGCCCGGGTCCTGGGGCTGCAGGGGCAAGTCGGCACCCTCGAGGAGGGAAAGGAGTTCGACGCTCTGCTCGTGGACATGCGCACTTCCCCCGGGCAGTGGGCGCTGCTCGCACAGCTGTCCGTCTCGGAGCTCTTCCAGCGGTTCTTCTACACTGGCGACGACAGGAACATACGGGAGGTGTACGTCAGGGGACGGAAAATAGATACCAACGAACCGTGGGCCAATCAAATCACTTCCGATTAGGCATATTTTTATTTATTCCGATTAATTATTATATAATTATTGGTTTATTTCCGAAAAGGAATTTCCATTTCTTGTTTATAATCAGGGAATTTGGGACCATGACAGGATCATTTCTATTACCTGAATATTCATTTCCTATTTTAAAGTCTCCTTATTTGGCACTCTTTATTTGATGTGTTACATTTTATGTTGCTCCATGGTTACCATATAGTTATGTTGGCATTCATAACATAGAGTCTCTTTATTTGTTATTTCATCGACTTTATTCTAACCAATCTGTTATGATATACCGGTATCTGGTTAAGCGGAGTCGACTGTATATCTGTAAGTATTGTAACTTAGGAATTATATGTTTACTTCTTTTACTTTAAAACTAGCACTTTATTCTTCTAACCACTGCTTTTGTTTTGGTCACTCCGCTTGAACACATTTGGAAAACTACTTAAGCTGTATATAATATATATTGATTCTGTGTACATTTATACCACAAAAGGTAGGTCATAATTAATCAAGATTCCCTAACTATACTTGAATACTTATTTGACCACAAATAAATACAGTAGATTCTCGTTAATCCCCCTAGCCCAGCGATTCCCAACCTTTTTCAACTGTGGACCCCCTATAGTTTGTATCAAACGTTCTGTGGACCCCTCCCATTGACCGTAATACAAATTTTGAGATCTTGTGACCCCAGGTTGGGAACCACTGTCCTAGTCTATACAAATGCATGTAAAATACTCCGGTTTATACGAATTTCCGGATAATACTTCCGTCTTAACGAGAGTCTACTGTAATAACGCATAACGTCATTGAGTATTCGGTATTTTGTGATTTGTTGTTGTAATTAAATCACAAATTCTTGTATGCATCTTGGAAGGCTTCATTGCATGATTTATTTCTTGAAATACCATTTTTTGATTACTTTATTTTCACAACTTTTTCTATTTTTATTTTTTTGGGCTGTTACCTGAATTTTGTTCTGTAATTTTTTTTTTTAAATTATTGCAAATATAGAACATCTATATTATTAATATTACTATTACTATTGAAAAATAATAGTGACCCAAGAAATATTATAAATATGATAAATAGTGTGTGTCATGATAAATTTGTTTATTTTGACTCAACACGTTCAAACAATACACTTCTACTATTGTTTACTAAAAACATTTTCCTATAAATACAAACAATTAGTGTCAATACCATACAAACCTCACATAACTAACAGACACAAACATACATTTATCCACACGAGAATGCTATTATAAATGGACCCTATTTACGAACGCCGACTCTCCCTAAGGGGTACCAAGCTACAAACGCCCCCTTCTTCCCCCCTAACCCCCAGGTTCAAAACCCGTACCCCCCAGCGTCCCTCCTCCCTCGGAAAGAGGACCGCCACTCACACATTTAACTCACCACCCGCGATTCGCCGGAACCTAAACCTGTCCCCCCCCGAGCTCTCCCCCTCGAAGCGACCGGTGACTGGCGACCGGTTTATCCCAGTGAGGTGTCGGCCCCTAACCAGCATCCTATCCTACACTGAGAACGAAACCCGCGCCTCTATAAAGCCCCCTTCCAGCCAAACCCCCTCTCTGGCCCGCGACCCCTCTCCCGACTCGCACAAAGAGGCTGTCACATACAACTGTCTCCTCCGAAACGAGATCCTCGGCTCGGACATAACAGACCTCCCGGTCTCGGGCTCCCTAGGCTCAGAAGGCAAGTGGGGCATGTCCCCCTCGCGGCGGCAGAGCTGTCCCTCCATCCTCCACTTCCGGTCCAGCCTCTCCCGCCCCGGGTCCCTGTACTCTCCCACAGCGTGCTCCCTATCCCCACTCACGCCCTCCTCGCAGAAACTGCTCCTCTCTCCGAAGCGCGTCACAAGGAAGATATCCAAAACACCTTTCAAGGTGTTGGACGCCCCAGAGCTGCAAGACGACTATTACCTAAACCTCCTCGACTGGTCCGCGAACAACATGCTGGCTGTCGGCCTAGGAACCTCAGTGTACCTTTGGAATGCGGCGAACAGCCAGGTGCACAAACTGCACGATTTCCAGGGAGAGGGCGACTGTGTGACGTCAGTCAGCTGGGCTGAGTCCGGTTCCGCCCTATGTGTGGGCACCCGAACAGGTGTAGTCAGCATATGGGACGTACAGGCGAGTACACGTGTGTCTAGCTACCTACGTCACGTGGAGAGAGTCAGCAGCCTAGCTTGGAATAACACCTCAGTTTGTTCCGGGTCCCGCGACAAGGCTATCTACCAGTGGGACACACGGGCCGCCTCGGGGGAGGGCCCGACCCGGAGTCTCAAGTTCCACACTCAGGAGGTGTGTGGCCTGAGGTGGTCAGCTGACAAACTCCACTTAGCGTCCGGGGGTAACGATAACCGACTCTTGATTTGGAACGAGCACGGCTATGCGCCGATACACCGGTTCCAGGAGCACACCGCCGCGATAAAGGCGCTCGCGTGGTCCCCTCACCAGTACGGTCTGTTGGCCACTGGCGGAGGGACGCAGGATAAAACCATCCGCTTCTGGAATGTGACTACCGGTCAGCAGTTGAGTCAGATCGATACCGGGTCTCAGGTTTGTAATCTCTGCTGGTCGCTGCATAGCCAGGAAATAGTGAGTACGCACGGGTTTTCACAGAACGAGATTCTGATTTGGAAATACCCATCGCTGCTCCAGGTTGCGAAGTTAACCGGTCACGCGAACCGTGTTCTCTACCTGTCGCTTTCTCCCGACGGACAAACTATAGTCACAGGGGCCGGCGACGAGACGCTCCGCTTTTGGAATGTGTTTAGTAAAGCGTCCGCTCCAAAAGAATTCTGTTCCCCACTTCAAGAAGCGATCTCTTGCAACAGTAACTATAAATAACAGAGTAAGAGCTTCTATCACTTGCTTTGCTAAATATTTCTTTACTTTTACTACTAATCTGATCTACTTTTCCAGATGTTGTATTGTTATTGTTGTTGTTGTTGTTTGTTTCTCTATCATATTATTATGTTGTAGGTTATATTGCAAGTTGTGTTGTACTTCTTATGAACCTGTATGTAAGGACAATTTGTTTGTTTGTTTATTGTTGTTTGTCTATATTACAAATAATATCGAAGTAGTTTGTGTTACGTTTTTAGGCCGGACAGACTTTATCATTTCCTTATAAGGAAATACTTTAAATACCATCTTGCCTGAATAGTTGTTGGGAGATTATACATTTATTTTCATAGATTCTACGTAGTATTTTTATTTTATCACATAAAACATACCATGGATATATTAGATAGTTATTTAATTTTAATTGATTAGTTAACAGTTAACACACAATTTTCTTATATTGTTGAGGGTTCATCAAATATAATATTTCGAACTTTCCTATTCGATTTCCCAAAAAACCGTTATTTGCCGATATTCGCCTCCGATAAGAGCATCTATTCTGCTCACAACTTGACTGTATTTATACTTTTCGTGCTACTGTGCAGGTGTTGCTATCTGTATCACAGACAGAATAGCAGATGTTTGTATGCAGGTGTTATTCTCTGTATATTCTAGTATAGTTCCACTTATGTGAACACCTGTGACATACATACTCAGGAGTATATAGTATACAATTTACAACAAGGAATTAGTTTTAAATTTTACACTCTAAATTCCCTCTCGAATTTTAGATACAGTATATCAAAAATGAAGTTTTGTGATTTTTCGGTATATCTTCCTTTTTCGGTTGAAATTCTGTGATTTTATTTGGAAAGATTGGTTTAGTAACAAACAGGATGGAATGGCATAGTGTATTACTAACGACTCTATTATAAATAAAGCCATTTAATGTAGCTAGCTATCCGACCATCTGATTATCTACAGAAGCCAGGGTAGTTTGGAAAGTAGAAACCTCTTTCAATTCAATACAATACAATATAATATAATTCTATTATAATAAGCCCAGTTAGAGAATATTCTAACTGAGAGAGTGAGGTCTGACGTCTGCGTTATTACTTGCTATTATTGTGTTATCATATAACCTCGTTAGTAGGAACACTATTTCAGTCCCCTTCAAAGCCTTTTCAATACAAATGATATTGGTTAATACGAATTCCGGAAAAAGGCGAACATATTTACAAGGTCCCCTGGTGCACGTACTAACGAGGTTCTACTTTACATTATTTATGTTAATTTCTAAATGGTCAAATGTGGTACATTTAACACTAAGTTTGTTCACATTGTCCTTACATTAATACTGCTATATTGGGCCGTTCAAACGTTGCGTAAAATCCCAGGAAAATTAATCCCCCCTCCCTATGTCACGCTTTTTGGACCATTTTGTAATACAAAAGGTGTTTAGTCACACATTAGTTAACCCCCTCCCCCTTAGAAGCGTTACGTAACGTTTGAACGCCCCATTTAATATATAGATGTACCTCGTTAATACGAACACCAACGGACGGTAAAATGTTATTCGCTTTATCTGGAGTTCGTATTAACCGGAGTAGTAATGCCCATTGAATAGACATTGTAGGGACCTGATTTTATTATATACCCATATACCAGTTAGCTCTCTCATTATTATACACCCATATACCAGTTAGCTTTCTCATTATTATACACCCATATACAGTTAGCTCTCTCATTATTATACACCCATATACAGTTAGCTAGTTCACAAGTACGCAATGTATTCCATTCCCTACCAAGTGGCCTACTACACTGCATTCAGTGCAGTGCTTCTAATAATCCTGTACTACAATCTAACCGGGTACGGATATCGATTCGACATTGGGTGGGTCCTAGAGTCAATGTCTCCGCTTATATGGGCTGGACTAGGGATTGGTATCGCTATTTCCGTATCCGTCATAGGAGCCGCTTGGGGTATATTCATGACCGGATCTACCATCCTTGGAGCGGGTGTGAAAGCGCCTCGCATTCGTACGCGTAACCTGATTAGCATAATATTCTGTGAGGCAGTGGCTATATACGGAATTATAATGGCAATCGTGCTGAGTAACAAGATCCAGAATTACGACCAATATAAGGCAGAGACCGACATGGATTATTACAGAATTCAATTGTTCGCCGGTTACTCAATTTTCGGGGCGGGGCTGACTGTCGGTTTTACGAACCTCGCCTGCGGCATTTGCGTCGGACAGGTCGGCTCCGGGGCGGCTCTGGCTGACGCTCAGGACGGTGCGCTATTTGTCCGGATCCTAATTATCGAGATATTCGGGAGTGCGATCGGTCTTTTCGGAGTTATAATCTCAATAATACAAAGTGCTGGCGCCCAAATGACTCCATGATAGTGTATATTGTATATAGAGATGTTTAGCTGTTATAACGGGATCTCTGTTTGGTGTATTTTGTTGTTATTTACTTGTTCTTTATTATTGTTTGTTAGAGATATTCATATACACACATACAGAGCAAATTCCCTACTAATCATTTGTAAATTATATATTAATACGAACGTATAAAACGAACAAATTCAACGGTCCCTCTATTAACGAGAGTACCTTGGATATTTTATTGGTAATATGGAATGTTAGAAAGTATTCATTGTCCGAACTAAACCGGAACCTAGTTATTATAAAGCACATTCCAAATGTATGATCCCTTTTCCCTGATACAAATACTTTTAATTAATGAGTCTTATTTCTGATAACCGCATCTTGATGGGTTGTAAGTTTGTTAACTTTCTTCACTATACACTTGTGTAGGCACTTTGGTGTACAACTTGGTATAAGAATAACAAACACTATGAGCCATACTAACCTCAATACAACGGACACATTTAATGACACCCAAATAGGGAGTGTGTTTATGGCTGTGTCTAGTATAGCTTTACAAGTAGTGAGATTCCCAACTGTGTTTTGCCTGTAAGCTAACAAGGTTGTGTTGTAGAGTTGTATTGTAATAGCGCTGTTAATATTAACACAGATTATGTGTTCTCTAATAAGTTCCAAATAAGTGCTTTCTAAAAGCACCAACACGCCTAGATTAATACCCAGCAAAGTGAAGGTTATACTGAAGAAGAATGCGTATAGTAGTAACCTCTTTTCTAAATCTGTCAATTCTGTTCTTCGTCCGGTTAGGCTCTTAGCGCGTAGTGACACCAAACGGAGTTTCGTTAGAGCTACGATTGCGAGTGTAATTACTATTCCGGCATTGATTGATAGTAGTAATACGAACATAGTTAGAAATACTATAGGACCACTCACGTACACTTGTTGTGATTGATAATTCCCTGCAAAAGGTGATTGCGGATTAATAATACAAACAATTGTAATTAGGATGAGAGGAACAACTAAACTTATGGCGACTTGAACACTGAATACAACACGCTCTCTCGTCACTCTAAGCGGTAGAAATATTACTAGCAGGATATTTATAAACCCAGTTATTATCCAATAGAACGTGGATATAAAGAAGAAATAGAATAAAGCGCCTATTACGTTAGTTACTATTCTTCTGTTCCCAGGATTTGTAACCTGTTCAAACATGTGAGCCAATAGGTACAGCTGTCCTTCTGTGTTCCTATCGCAGAGCAATCGCTCCCTCCCCAGAATATCTATGGTAGTGTTAGTTACGAATATTCCCAAATTGGAAAGAACTACCATAAACAGAGATGCGCGTGTAACCTGGAATTCACAGCTGTTATTCTTTGTACAGTCTAAATAGGTAGCGACTAGCCAGCCAATCAGCGTGAGCACACTCATAACTAGGCCTATAGCACTTATTGATAGAAACAGGATTTGTGTTAGGAGAGTTAGGTTTGTCTCAGTTGGGTCCCAAGCACACGGGGGGTAACAAATAGACCCCTTGGGTTCATATATAAACTTGTTCTCACAGTCTATCGATATGATTGAATAGTTAGTTATATTGTTAATGTTTAAAGGGGGTAATTCGTCCGGGAGTGAGTTTATTCTTGCCTCGAATAATCCTTGTGAACTTCGTGAAGTATTATATGTTGTTATGACAACCAAAGTGATAGCAAAGGGCAGGAATACTATTGTCCATATGATGATGATAATAACAACAACAGTAACAATACAAATATATTTACTTCTCAAGTTTGTTTGTGTCTCTTTTGTTTGTTTGTTTTCCTTTTCATTGGTTTTATTTTCTCGCATTTCTATCAGATCAGTTCCGTTTCTATTCATTTAGTTTCAAATGATTTGCTTTTTGTTATTTATAAGCATACTGATTACTAAATTTTATCTGCAGTCTACTCACGTACTAATTAGGGTAATTTGGTAATTAATTAAACCATTTAAAAACATAGATGCATTATACGATTATACGTTATACGTTCGGGGAGCGTATAATGGACCATATATACGTTAAAATCGTTATACGTTATACGTTGTATGGTGATTATACGTTAACGTATGATGCCATTATACGTTCACCTATCGTATAATGGTACCATATATACGTTATACGTTACGTATAATGCAACTATGTTTAAAAAGGTATCAGTCGACACCCCTTTCATATCTGTTACGGCTGAAAGTGGTTCTTACCGGAACTAATTGTCAGAAACAGCTGATTACTTCCGTTCATAAACAATTTGTGCGGAAACATAACACATTCTCATATTATACAGAATCCTTCTTCCGAATTTCTAGATTTCCCTCTTACATCAATGCAGTTATGGCTTGTATCCTTGGTGCGGTCATTATTATGAGTGCTTGTAATTATATACTATTGGAACTCTCGTTATAACGAAGTGCTTGGTGTAAATTCCTTCGTTATATCCGAATATTGGTTATAAGCGGATAATAAAGAATGCATTTAGTGCTCTGGGGAAATCTCCATTTCGTTATATCCGACTTAGTATAACCGGAATCCACTGTATTCAGATTATACAAGTTCACAAGTTTTAATTAAGTTGGGCTAAGTTTGCAATTTATGTGTAGTTTTCTCGATCAGCTGATCCAGGTGTTCTTAAATAGAACCATCTGATTGGGCACATATTTTCAAACATTTAACCATCTCAGTTATTTGAATAGGTCATCATCAGATGTTAAATAATCGAATTAACTCCGTGGCCTTAATTTTAAATTTTCGATGGATAAATTGATTTTCTAGACCAGGTTTTCTTACATATACATTAGTATTACCATAGATGGCAGGGCTTTTGGTCTACCGAATTTATAGACGGTCTACAAATTTTTGGCTTATTCGTATGGGCTTTTATAGACCATCTACAATATAAGGATGCTCAATTTGATTTATAAGTATACTAGCCGAAAAACCGCCCTCCGGGCGGCATTTTTCTGCTATTTTACTATGCTTTACTACGCTTTGTATTTGGTGTTATGTTTATTTTCACGTTTTAATCGCTTTCTCGCTGTATTGGGCGTTTGTTTACAATCATTACCAACACGCGAACGTTTTTTAAGTGGCATACGTATAGTTGATAACAGGTTTGGATTTTGTATGTAAATTATGACTGAAGTTGGCAAAATATGTCAACCCGATCTATATATAGTCAGGTTCTTTTATGATAAACATTCAAGGGACCATAAATTGTGCATAATAGAGAGACTTCATAATAAGCGAACTCAACTTAGTACAAACCCTATGTAAGTTGTTAAATTGGGACCATAAGGCTTGTTCATAATAAAGCAGACGAAATCTTGTTCATAATAAGCAGACCTGACCGATAGCAATAGGTATGACTATTAAATTGTCCAACAACACAAAGTAAGGTTGAATTTTATTGGTCTATATGTATATTCAATTGTTGTTTATATTATGGGAAATCATATAGGGAAACTGAACACAAATAACTGATTGGATAAATGAATTTACTCTCGACCAATTAAATTACAGTCTCAGTAGGCATTCTATACTGCACACTTTACAATTGATAGAGACATAAAAATCCTTTTATACGAATTGAATGCTAGATGCTAATCCATACTGGAAAATCCTCGAATTTAATTGGTTAAATATTTTGGCACCTTGGGGATGGAAGATGTGAATATTTTTCTTAAAAATTCCTTATCTGGAGTGGTGAGATAATTCCTAGATAATATGCAAAATTTGGTACAGATCGGTTCAAGCATCTCAGAGGAGATGTGAGGACAGACAGACAGACATACACACAGACAGACATTGTATTTTATATATATAGATAACTGTATATTTTAATAAATTTGTACAAACTGGTCAGTTATCAACGCGATTAACTTGTGTTCGTTCCTTGCTTTCTTTAAACAATTTTCTTGTGAAGTCAACTCTGTTATAACGAAGTGCTTGGGACCTGTAAATTCCTTCGTTATATCCGGGTATTCGTTATAAGCAAATGAAAATTAATGCATTTAGTGCTCTGGGGGAAAATCTCCATTTCGTTATAACCTGAATTCACTGATTGTGATTCTCCTCTTTTGCCAAACCATTAATTGTGTAAGAACCCACAATGTGTAAGATTTAACTGTCGTTTTGAATATTACTTACAGAATTATATTTGACACACTATTATCTACATTATGTAATATTAGTATAACTGTTTTGTGGTAATATGAATATTTATCACACATCTTCACTCTTTCTGTACCAATATCATTCGGATATCATTTATACGTAACTCACTAAGATTTTCATATATCAGTGCTAATTTTATTATTGGCTCTTACAATTATATGCTATGCTTAAGGTAATTTCCTTATAACCAAAGCTTTAAATTACGCAGTTGGTTAAATTAATTATTAATTATTTTCCTGATAACTTCTTAGAGTATCTACAGTCATTCTGCTTAAGGTAATTTCCTTATAACCAAAGCTTTAAATTACGAAATTGGTTATATTAATTATTAATTATTTCTTGATAAATTTATAGAGTATCTACAGTCATTCTGAATTCTGCTTACAGTTCACATATGTTAACTATGGCGTATTTTTAATAGATTTATAGAAACGGTTATTAGTAACTATTTCGCACCAGTATGCACTTATACTTGAAAGGAAACTTTCTAGGCGCGCGCGAAATTCGAGAGATTCCCCATATACTTAATACAAATAAGTAATTTTAAGCGCGTGTGAGTGAGCTCAAACTAAATCTAGGCGCGCTGAAATTTCCTCAAAATTAAATTGTGGTTTTATACAACCTGAACTCCCGTTATAACTTAATTAAATACTCTTTTACTGTGTCTTATGGCTCATGATATTATTCCCTTTCTTTGTTTCGTTATAAGCGGAGTAAAATCAATTAGTCTATGGTGAATATATGTAGGTTCCTTGTAATCAGGAATTCCTTATACCGGGTGTTCACCATATACGTACGATGATTTGGCTTGATTATAAAGTTACAAAATTGTGCCACTAATTATATAATACCCTGATACCTTGTGATTTGCACGAGTGATGGCATAGTTTTATACTTAGCAAGAGAGACCTCTGCTCCATAACATCCTCATTAGCTAATACTGTGTATAAGGGTAGGTATACGAGGTTATGCCATTATACTGATTGTGCAATACTGTACCTGTAATATATTCTTATTAATGTAATTATAGGTTTAGGTATTATTTGTCCTGAATTTGAGTTTTAAGCAGTTTTATCAAATACTGTTTATGGAATTAATACAACTTGCCTGGAAAATAACTCCGTTATTATTTGTAAATCTCAATTCTAGTTAATTATTTTGGTAAAAAAAATTATAACAAAAATCCCGAAAATTTGTCATGAATTTGTGACAATTTTGTAATAACACACATTGGTTAACCCTTCACCTTTGGAAGCGTTAATTAACGTTTGAACTGCACCTTAGTATGTATAGTACTCCGTCCAATTTACCGTCAACATTTATTCGTCTTATCTCATTCGAAATTCGTATCTTTAACAGGTAGTTATAACTTATAAGCAGGTTTAATCAAAGGAATTATCCAGGAGCGCGATACACTCCTTTTGGAGCATGATTTTCGGAAATTTGAATTAGGAATTTTAAATTGGATCATATCAGGATACCCACCCGGCTTTAAATATTTAAAATTCTTTGAAGCTGACAGAAGGGTGTACGTATTAACCTGTTTAACTTACGGAGACTTTTCTCATTTTCACAATCTGATTAATAACCACATAATCTGATTGAAGATATGTTTCATTTCAGACCCAATTTATGATTAGCATATTTAGTTGTTAGATATTTATCTTTTATCCCATCTGGTAATGCAGCTATTGGATTGTGCAATGCCTTCGTTAGTTCATTATTTTATTGTGTTTTTACAGATTTAATCAAATCTAATTCGTTTTATGTATGCTGCAAAGATTATATGAATAAGTACCATTGAAGCATAATCGTATCCATGTAGATACCTGCGTTATTTTAACTTGAATTTATTCACATAATCTGAAAGATTTATTATACAGTAGTTAACGATATTAATACATTGTTGGGGTTTTATATTATGGTTCTTATAACCGGTATGTTCATATTTTTCGCTCCTTGGATTAACGAAATTTTGAATAAAATTTCTAACTCTTCTAAAATCTAATTAGAACACACTGAAATGTGTCATAATTTATTACAATTCAATCAGGTCATGTCACTATACTAGCTATGCTATGGTTGTTCTAATCAATGCTAGTTAATCACTTACTATGTTCTAGTGTACTCTCATTGTTCTGAGTTTCTAGCTCATTTTCAGATAATTCAAGTAAAATTAGGTTTCAATTTATTTCGATTGAATTCTTTTGTAACCGATTGTAGAAATGCTTGTCCGGACTTGTTCTTATCGGCCTTCTGGTATCTTTGAGATTCTTCAGATTATTTTATTGTTATTTATTCTTACAAATCTAATACAATAACTTAAAGAGAACTGAACCCATATATACCAGTCAACTCTCGTTATTACGAATACCAAGGGACTGTCGAATTTTGTTATCCTTAACAGGTGTTAATTAATAAAGGTTTTGGATATGCTACTGGATTTAACTTTTAATTTGGAATAGGAAATATCCTAGTATACTACAGTAGAACCTTCATAATCCGACCCTCTATAATCCGGAATTCAGCAGAACCGACATTTTATCCAGTGTATTATACAGCAATTTGTAAATACGCTCATAATCCTGGTATGATCCAGTTTTCATACGCCTAAATCACAAATTAATGTTACGGTATAGGAGAAGATTCCAAATTTTGCGCTCCTAAATTCAAATTTTCCAAAAAGCATGCTCCAAAAGGAGCGTCTTGCGCTCCTGGATAATTCCTTGATTTTATCCCTATATATCCCAACGGTGTCGGATTATACAGGTTTTACTGTACATTGCCACATTGGCTTTATTTTGGAGTACAATTCGGTTGTAAGGATTCAAGCCCTGTACCCTGCTAATAGAACATTCTAGAAGCCTCATTTGCTACCAAGTACCCCACTCTATTAACATTGCTAATCATTCTTCTACCTTCATTTTACAACATCTCGATTTAAACTGAAAACTTATTTCTAACAACCTTTCTCAATACAATAATTATACTTCCTTTATCAATTTATTTTAGTGTCAATCATTACAACAGAACTGGCAGTTATTTATGAATGCATTTGTTTACTTATAATCGCCTGTATTACTATTCCAATACTATCAAATGTCTGCAACAAAGTTCTACCTACTCAAGGCTTCTGTAGTATAAATACTCTGAACAGAGTACCTCTATAAACTCAGTTTGTATATCAATAATGGAAGGATTTTTGTCTTTTAAAAAGGGTGCTCTTCGATTCAGAAAAGTGAGTTTGGAATTCATAAATTTGTATTTATTGAATAAGTTTGAATTTGTTGTTTTATCGAATAAGTTTGAATTTGTTTGTTTTATCGAAAAAGTTTGAATTTCTTGTTTTATCGAATATGTTTGAATTTGAGTTTGTTTTAGGTTGAAATGAAAACGTACTGGTTTGTTCTCAAACAAGACCCTACGAACGCGGAATACCAATACGTACTAACCTGGTACAAGAGCGACAAGAAAAACAAAGTTAAGGGGTCTATTAATCTCCTACCCAGCATGAATATACTAACCGAACAAAGCAAGCAATTCTTGCTAGGATATTATTTCATGGTTAAAACGGCCGACAATGAAATGTTCCACTTTTCAGGACAGTCCCGGAATTCTGTGGAAACTTGGGTTGCAAAAATACGAGAAGCAATCATGACTGGTAAGAATATTATATTTATTTGTAAATATTAGTGACTTCGTAATGTATTTATAATGGGAACACCTTTTCCAATATATTTTTAGTGCATTTGCAAAGTTATTTTCAAAAAACACCAAAAATTCACCTTTGCGAACATGGGTTTAATGTAAAGTTGTTAAAAGTAAGCCTAAATTATTTCCAATTTGTGTTAAAAAAAACAGAGCCTGTTTTTTGGGTCAGATTTATTCAAACTAGCTGGTCCAGTTAACCCGATAAACCAGATTGTGTTTGTTTATCTTTCTTATTGCTGTTGTTGTTGACAGTTCTAAATTGAAATCACTTATTCTATACCAATTAATAGACAGAATGATTGACTTTATTCGCCTAATTTCCTACGGACTTTGTGATTCAGTGTTAGTCTATGGGTGCTTATAAATGCTGATGAATTGATTTACTAACTATGGGAACTTATAAACTGGTTTCTTATTGAATTAGTGCGAAATCTCTATCCTTACCTTATTGGAAACTATTTTAATTTGTGTTATTCGAACTTATGATTGTAATTCTTAAATTCGTCACCTTTTTGACCCTGTTATAGTCTGATGGTAAATGGAAAAGTATGGTTGTAATAAAACTGTTTTATAAGGAACTGAACTAACACTATAAGTTCTCTTTGGTACTAAAGTAACTTATTAATAATTACATAATCTATTAATATACTCTTGTTTAATTTCATAAGCATTTAATACAACCGCACACTGTTTAAATTATGAATATTAATTATTACTAACTAATGCTTATTCTATGGAAGTCTGCATATTTGCTAGATTTAGATAACATAATTCGCACTGAAATTTGATTGCATTGTATTTAATATTAGCAACAATAAAATTTGAAATCTAACGATTCGTTTAATTTTCTAACATTTTATTGCTATCTAATTATAAAGCAAATCGTTATACTGTACCTCTATTTGGTTTTAGCTACAGGTTATAATTAAATTCCAACAAGAATTATAAGGAATAATTTAGTTTTAGTACTGGAATTTGAATTTTATTCCTTAAACGTAGATTATCATCGATTTTCTATATTTCTAAATCTAATTTTTGAATATATTTGCAACCTTCCCAAGTACTTAAACAACATTTTTCACTGTGAAGTAATGGAATTATCCTTTTTAACGTAGATACCTCTACGTTGCTTAGTTCTATTTGCAAACCCAAATGGAGTTGTAAATTACTGTTAATTTAATCTCAACCAGATTGAGAATCCTTGCAAATACAATGTTTATTTGTTACAATGAAGCTTTTCAATTTATATCTCCTTTCTAGATTTCTACGCTGGGACAACTAAGGCTAACAAATTCATGAAAGAGAGGGTCATTAACATGGACATATCCAACAATTCAATCTCCCTTGTACACCCATTATCAGAAGAAACGATTTTAAAATGGCGACTCTCTCAAATTATTTCATTCGTCTTCAACGAAACAGAATTCTCATTTTCGATCTGTTCAAAGTGCAATAAATCTTCCGGCCGCTTTGCCCAGGTTATTTCCCTCGAGACGGGCATATTTATAATCAGTAGTCTGGAGGAGCGATTGGCTAGCATTTACCAAGGAGAGAAGCTCAGTCATGAAAAGACAATTTCCGGGGACATTTACAGAGTACCACATTCCTGCAAACGAATCGACAAAGAAGGGATTTACTACTCTAACTCAAGCACACAATCTCATAACAAAACAAAACGTATCTCACTCGCCTGCATTCCTTTAAAATCCCCTAAGCCCACCACGCGAACTCCCCACTCACAGCCAAAGTACAAGCGCTGTCCCACCCCGACCTCCTTTATAGAGGGCATACCGGACAGCCCCTCTCTCCCATTCATCCGGCACTCAAGCGTTCCATCCACACACTCCCGTAACCACGGTCACGACTCGGTATCTCTCTACGCGAAATCCGCAATCGCGAGTCCTTCTAGCATGCGGTCTTTCCGCGTCGGACATTCCATATCTTTCAACCCCTGCCACTCCCAAGAGGACCTTATAGGCGCCACTTTCCACGGGTACCTCCCAAAGAGTCCTTCTCTCTCCTCAGCCAAACACACAGCGCACACCAAACAGGGGTATACGCAGCAAGCCCCGCGACACCTCTCTCAGTACTGGTCCAGTCCCCCCGTTGCCCCTGGCGACTGGAGTTATGCGACGCACACAGCTGTGAGGAGCAGACACGGGTCACTAGGGGATCAGCCCGCCGAACCGATGGACTCTCCTTTCACGCGGAAATCTCTAACCCCTGTCCCCAACAGCTCCCGTATACACCACTCCGAGGACTCACACAACAAGCTATCTATCATTTCCGAACTGGACCGGTCATACCAGAGCAGTTCCCAGGTTGGGTACGATTGCCATTCGCTCCCAATTCGGAGAAGGCGACTAATCGACCCCAGACCGCGACCCTCCCTCGCTAGCAACACCTTCCAGTTCCCCCTCGGGTCTCTGCCCGTTAAACTCACCAAGGAACCGAACTACTCCCAGGGCGGGAATATCATTATTAACGAGACGGAGTATCAGATCCCCAGAATGGTCCCGGATTATGTGAGCCTGTATGATGTCCCTTCTCACTTTGTGAGCGATCCCGGAAGCGACACAGGGGGGAGCACCCCTCCTGGTAACAGCTATGACCGCTATACCGACCGTAACAACTCGAAACGTTTGCAAACTAATCGCAAGGATTCCGTTAATAGCAGCAATGTCAGTAGCACCACTCTATCCGAGGGGCTGCCTTATAGCCAGGAGGACAGCGATTCCGGACCGGACAGGATTACTCTACTGTAACCTGTAGCCTGTAGTCCCCACCCAATAGGGGACAGGAATTGTACCAAAGTCACTTCGAACATACGTTCGCTGTCTCGACCTGAGTAATTCAGTCTTAAAATATGTTTTTATTTTATCTAATAGATCAGAGATCTTGTGTTTACAAATGAGTTGGGGAATTGGGAATCTGGGCCGTATATTTATTTAGATTCCGAAGCGCGAAAGTGGCGTTTGTTTGTTTTCGAGTCTGTTTAGCTCACATGTTTACCTTATAAGCCTTAGGCACAGCTGCAACAGAAGTGAATAGCGGTTAACTGGATTCCCTTATTACGAAGCGGGTTTTAACGCTTAAGTTATTTTCTGGCTTAGTATGACAGGATGGGACATTTAGAGGGCAATCGGTTAAATTTGTATCATTTCCCTTCCTTCTATAGTATCTACCTTATTAGTACAGTAGACTTGTTAATAGGAATACGGATAAGCACAAGTTTAATTCCCTAGTCTATACAAATGCATGCAAGTGACTCCGTTTAATACGAATTCCGGACTAATTTCGTATTAACGAGAGTTTACTGTATTTAACTCCTTAGTACAAAAAGATCAGTATACCTGAATTTAAATTTAGGATTTATATTACATATTGGGACCAGTGTATTATACAGGCATTTGTAAATACGCTCCTAATCCTATCTGATCCAATTTCCATACGCCTAAATCTCATATTAATGTTACGGTATATGAGAATATTCCAAATTTTCGCGCTCCTAATTAAATTTTCCAAAAAGAGTGTCTCGCGCTCCTGGATAATTCCTTGATTGGAACTGTTGATATTTGATTAAGTTTTTGCTTCTGATAAGTATAACGGGTTATAAGAACCTAGCGTATATATGCTTACAGTACAGAAACTTGTGTAAAAACAAATAATATCAGAACTTAAATGGCACCAGAAGCCCAATGGCTTGTTGTTAATGCTCTTAGCTTTGACATAAATATGAATCATCGTTATTAACATTTGGCATTTCATTATGCCATGTCTGTAGACGTATAGACACCTTAAAATCTCACACTTTTAGGAATAGATTATTAATATACTTAATAATTTTATGTCACACTTAAAGAATGCTTATCACGGCATTCTAACAGCTTCGCATTCATTTAAATTATAATTGCATCAGAGTTCAAATCGAGTCTCACCTAAATACATGTTTGATAATCCATTTATAATTTTATAGTCAGGTATATTGTACCCCCTTGTATTCCCATAATTCGCTTAATAGCAAGTCGCATTTAGGCGAACTTGCTATTAGAGGACAAAATTAAGATTAAATGCTCGCTTGGGGACTGAAATAGAGCTAAATAAAGCAATTGCTATTAGGCGAACATTACTGTATGACATGTCTAGTCAGTGAATCAGTTTATTAGAATTTGTTGGATCTTAAATCGGTGACATATGGAAAAGCCATATTATATTCGTATAAGCAGCATAAAGTACTCGTAATTAGCAACTCTTAAACTTTATTTATTGTCACTCCAATGCGATCGTGGCGTGGTGCTCTCTGAAAGTTTGGCGATCTGTTAATCAGCTGTACTGTATGCATTCTTGCAACTTTGCCTTCCAATTTTGAATATTTCCTTGATGCGTTTATTGATAATAACCTTCTCATATTGGTGTTATGATTGTCCAGATCATTTCTCGATAGTTTTGTCAGTGAATGCATTCAGGCTAGTAAGACAAACTTTCCTGAATATTGTCAGGTCTGCTTATTGTGAACAATATTTCGTCTGCTTAATATGAAGACTTTTAATATGAACAATACTTATTTGTCCCAATTTAACAACTTACATAGGGTTTGTATTAAGTTGAGTTCGCTTATTATAAAGTCTCTCTATTATGAACACAATTTTGGCCCTTGAATATTCATAATAAAATAACCTGACTGTATTGAAATTTTTCATTAAAATAGTTTATTTGTAATGAATAATATAACTGATTACAGTCAGTTCTTAGTTATTTTCTGAACAATATAACAATAATTATAATTTAATTGATTTTGGTTTGATTTTTCTAATGAACCGTTTTAATTGTTGTCTAATTGAAGTGAGTAGGATGCACAGGTTTAGCGAAGATAAATAAAAATTGTCTATTACACAATATAAACATATATACAGTAGAGCCTCTGAACAACGGACACCTTGGGACCGGAACCGTTGTCCGTTATTTAGAGATTGTCCGCTATTTAGAGGTTTCTTTTCTATTAGACATATGCTAAATATATAAATCCGTGCCACGAGGGTTGTCCGTTATTTAGAGGTTGTCCGCTATTTGGAGTGTCCGTTATGGGAGGCTCCACTGTAATACCTTCTATTATATAATTTATATTATTTTCAAAATCTTTTAAGTCCGTATTAACTAAACAGTCATGTTAAATAATTGGATGTATCTAAAAAATACAATCAAATTTATTTATTAACTCCAAACATTTTGTCCCGTTATACATTTGTTCCGTTATACATTTTGTCCCATTAAATATTTATCACTTCTGACACTAGGACATTTACTTTATATATTGGAATCTATATTGGTTATACAGATGGAATAATATATAAATAAATGTAATTACTTAATCGACTCAATCTGATGGCACAAAGATATCTAATATTGGAAGATTAGATTATTATAAGAACTATAACTTTGTAATATTCATACACACTAATTTCGCTAATTTAAATATAATTTATGGAATACAAATGAGAGAGCAATAACCGATTTGAAAAGATAGTCCATTTCAATGATTATATAATATAGAATTAATTAATTCTAAATGAGTTAATATTAACTTTCAAAAAATTATAATCTTTTTAGATTTCCTAATACCACACCTGTAACATTTGCCCTGATATTGTATTACCTCGAATTACCTGATTCCCATTAAAGTATTGTATTACTCTTCCCAATTGAAACCTCAACTCTTATCTTTTAGCGTCAATTCCCTTTAAAGGTTGATTAATTTGCTGATATTATATTCCCCATCTTGTTACTACAGACATCTGTAGCGAATAATGCATTAATTACGTGAGTCGTCTGGCGATATGGATACTCGCATCAACTTACTAAATATGTACATTTGTATTAGACTATGATAACAGTTCAATTTCTTGCATCTTAAAGATAATATGCGAGTGCCAAATGGTGTTTAGTTGTAAGTTAAAATTCTAATATTCCTTTCAACCCTCAATGTTCTAGATTCTACCACAAATACGGTTTATATTTATTTCATTTTTATTGAGTGTAAAAGAACAGTAATTAATTAATTAACTTTAGAGTTTACAAATATAATTAGGTCACAAATTCCTTTCTTATCTTAGTTACAATTGCTTATAATCTAAGTCTATTACCTAGAGAGACATATTATAATATTAATTAAAGGGTATACCTTAACTTGTACGTTAGGGTATATATCAGTCTGATATTATAATTATTGTAACCTTGATGTAAGCAATTTTAAAACATTAGGGCAGTGCTCACTTTCTCTCATCTCAATGTATTGATTTGTTGAGGCATCAAAACTAGTTTATAATTATTTTAAAAGTGCAATTTATATACAGTATACTCCGCTTAATAGAGCCACCGGTTAATTGATTTCTCCGCTTAATGGGGTCAAACTACCCTGTAACAAAACTGACCCTATTAAACGGAGTATACCAGTGTATTATACAGCCATTTGTAAATACGCTCCTAATCCTGGTCTGATCCAATTTTCATACGCCTAAATCACAAATTAATGTTACGGTATAAGGAAAGTTTCCAATTTTCGCGCTCCTAATTATTTTTTTCCTAATTCATACTCCAAAAGGAGCGTCTCGCGCTCCTGGATAATACCCTGGGGTCAACTGAATTTCTGTGGAGGTAAGAAAATTCCTTGGTATTTACTGCCAACCCAACCCACAACACAATATAAAATAGAACAAATCCTGTTTAATTAAGCACATCTCGCTTTCACTTCAAGTTCTAACGTATTAAGTTAACACGAGGGGTGTGCCATTACTTAATCTTTAATACCACTTGCATTAATTATCTCTATCCAGGTGCCTTGTTGATTGCTGAAATGCAATTCTATAGCTTATAACGTAGTTTTTAACATATTTGAACTCTCCTCTGATGTGATATGTGCTATTTATAAAATAACTCTGCTAATATGCTTTTACTTGTAACATGCTAATTAAAATGGTTACTATTTATTCTGGCTACTTGGGTTTCCAAAAATCTCAAATTCGACCCCCAATCTCGAGATATATTCTTAATAAATTAATACATTGATATACAGTAGAACCTAGTTAGTAGGAACACCGTTAATTAATACGAACACTATTTCAGTCCCCTTCAAAGCCTTTTCAATACAAATGATATTGGTTAATAAGAATTTCGGATAAGGTGAACATATATTGACGGTCCCTTGGTGTTCCTACTAACGAGGTTCTACTATAGGTTGATCTACCTGAATTATTAAATTCCATTTCAATTAAAATGACAGCCTTTGTTTTAAAGATTGAGAAGATCCTAAATATCATTGTCTATCTATGTCATGATTTAAAATTAATAATCAAATTCACAAATTAATTGACAAATTGTTAATTAATAAGCTCACAAGTGTAATCATAAACAGATATTCTAAATAATTGGGTGTACAGTGACTCTCTAAATGACCTCGCTATATCACTGAGTTGAAACTAACAATAAACTTAGGTCACAACTAACTACTCTGTCAATGATGTCTTGCTATAATCAGGTTACAGTACTGAATTGCAAATGGCGACAATAATTAGCACAAATGCTTGTTGGGAGTGTTAGACTCGTAAATTGATATTCTAATTAATGATTTGAGCCATAAATGAGGTTACTTTATAAGTCACAAATCTTATAGGAAATATTTTTGATTACCCTTTTGTGTTTGTCAGACATTAGTTAGCCGAATTCAGTTTAATTCAACTGCAATGACCTCAGGTTACTAATGAGAATCGTATTATTCAAAATATTTGGGTTGTTTTAATCAAAAATTATTGTTAATTTAGTCTATTGAAGGTGTAAATTGTATATTTATTAAAATTTTATTTGACCGACTCATTTTGATATTTTGTAACTTTTAGGTGCCCTCAACATTGACGTAAGGACTATGAAAGACTTACTTATATATCGACCAACACCTTTCCAATAAAAAACCCGGTTCACATTGTTTATAATGGTTAATTTTCATATTTAAAATAACCTTGCGACTGAATGTTATATTAGGAAAAGTTGTTGGCCGATATACTACATAGTAAGTAATTCGAACTAAGGTATATGAAATTGTTTATAATAAAAAGTTAAAACATTAAACAAGTCTGAGGTTTAATAAGAATCACAATAAACCAGACAATTACACAATTTCATTTAATTATTATGTTAGTGATATATCGGAAAATGTTTGAATAGTTACAAGACGGAATTCAATAAACCATCTGGAACATAATTATAATCTGTGTACCATTCTCTATAACATATTTCCTATTATTCATCAAATACAGTCAGGTCTGCTTATTATGAACAAGATTCCGTCTGCTTAATTTGAAGATTTTTTATTATGAACAAACCCTACGGTCCCAATTTAACAACTTACATAGGGTTTGTATTAAGTTGAGTTCGCTTATTATGAAGTATCTCTATTATGAACACAATTTTTGGTCCCTTGAATGTTCAAAATAAATGAACCTGACTGTATAACGAACTCTTTCCTAAACCATTAATTAATATTTCTACTATATTATAAACCAAATTAATAGATTTGCTACAAACTTGATATGATGGGATTATTATACAGTCAGGTTCTTTTATTATTAACATTCAAGGGGCCAAAGATTGTCTTCATAATGTAATAGAGACACAATAAGCAGACCTGACTATAATATATGCAGTGCGCGATAATAAGATAAAATATTTTTACTGAAATGAGAATATTTACAGTTGTAAAGTTGGAATTTGCAAACGAATCTAACTAAGAACTATTTTATGCGAACTAGTATTTCTACTCTGATTAACAATCTAATTAAATACCAAAGATGAATTCTGATTATTGGAGAAATTAAATAAGAAAAGGAGGAGTTAAGTAATTACTCTAGCAAGGAAAATATAATTTTTCTATAGCAACAAACTATTTGTTAGAACAGTACTTATTTGATCTTGCTATTATATGATCCCGCTCTAATTACAGTAAACTCTCGTTAATACGACAGGGGATTTGTATAGCTAGGGGAATTAAACCTTGTACTCCTTAACCGATATATCTCTTATCATTATTCGTACTAACGAGTCTACTGCATATTGTATTTAGAGTGGAATTAGCTCACAAAATGCCAACTTCTGTTGACGGGTCGGCTAGTCAAGCTTCTGTTCTTGAGAAAAGAAACTCTCCTCATCCCTCAAAAGATTTTCTACACTTCAAAGCTCCCTCTAAGTTTGTTGTTATTTATCTTATTTAATTTGTTATTTAATTAATACAACATGTTAGTTACAGTTTAATTCACTTTTAAGTTTAACAGGATTTGTGCACATAATTTTCCTAATCATTCTTTGTTCTCTCAATTATTTAATTTACCAATAAGGTAAACGAACAAATCACTAGATTTGATTAGAGATTTTCCTGGAAATTTCAGCATTCAGGTTTTATTTATGAGTCAAATATGTGATTTTATATTATTTAATCAGCAGCCGTTATATATGTAATTGCTAAATTGTTCCAATTAATTACACGTAAATTATATAACATATGGTAATCACAATTTTCAGCTGAACATAATTAATATTTATTAAATGAAATATAATTGAAAAAGTATTTATTTTTTCGACAAGCTAACAGACTAATTTAAATTTTTTACTCAATTCAAGAATATTATAGGAATGTTATTGTTTTATAGTTTTATTTTAATTTTATTTTAATTAAAATTATTTGGACTTGAGCACGATGTAAGGAACATTATTTCAGGTCCCATGATTATTCCAAATAGAGAGAATTAACTTTATATACTACATATATGATCCCCTGGAATTCAGTGGACAATTAACAAATTACGTATACTATTACATTGTTAGTTGAAATTGGTTGAAATAGTTGATTATAGGAATTACTGCATTTAATTAGTTAAACCTTCTAACAGATCCATTTGAGAAAGTAATTTACATTTAATTAATTAACCGTCAATGAATTGATATATTAGTAAGTTCAGTACTGTATAATCAATTCTAATTTACTTGGAAGAGATACCATTTCCATGGAATTTAATTATTGTTAATTAATTAATTTTAATTAACACACCACTACACCGTGTAGCGTAACTGAAATTTTAATTATTACGCGTTGAATTATCTTGAATTTTCTTTTATTAATTTGAGGTTTGAATGATGTGTATGTTGTTAGTAAACTTGTTACAGAATTAAATACATTGCGTTTCATGAGGGAATAAGATTACATTGTGGAGATAACACAATTGGGATCATGATTTAAATAAATAACTGAGTTTTAATTGCATATAAATCGAATTGAGCAGCTGTCCACAACTTTAATTATTTAGAAAATAAAATAATTTTATTCCTAAGTTAAAACACAAAATGCAATCAAAATTAATCGAAAAACAACTGGAATTCATTGGTATTCATCCCTATCTAATTCCTGGTTGGTCAGTTCACATTACGGATGTATAGGCACAACCATGGACGCGGTTGAGTCGTATGCCTGTACGCCTGTTAGTGGCAGCATGGTGTAGGGCACCGCAGCGGGAGAGGAGCTATCTGAGAACTGAGCGGTTATGTAGCTACTCGTATTGTGCCAGGTGTAGGATTTGAGGGTAAGGGAGAGACTCGGGAGATATAGCTGTCCGTGGGAAAGCGCGCGGATCTTAAACCTCAATTCCTGACACGCGTTTTTCATCGGCTGTAGTCGCAGTGACCCGGAAACCTCGTTTCCGATTTCCCAAGCGCCGCTTTCGCTCCTGAGCTCGTACTCCACCTCCACAATGTCGTCTATGGGCGCCTGCCACTGTCGGGGCAGGTCCCGGATGTTACGAATGTTAACGGACAGCCGGCAGTCCTGGTTCTGTCTGAGGGCAGCGTCCGACAGCTAGAAACAACAACAACAACAACAATAACAACAATAACAACAACAACAACAACAACAACAACAACAACAACAAAATAATAACAACAACAATCCGTGTTCCTATTAACGAGAGTCTACTGTATATTGGTATGTTGGGATAATTATACAGCCGGGTTCGTTTATTATGAACATTCAAGGGGCCAAAAGATTGTTAATTCCAGTATATAGAATTACTTGTACAGTATAGAGAGTATACTATACTGTGGAATAACCTTATTAACAGAGTCTACTATACTTACCTCCAGTTGAGAGGTTAGTATGAACATGGTTTGCACGTCGCTGAGTCGGAACCTGAACACGTGCTCCAGGGTGGTCTCCTCCTGTCCCACGAGAGAGTACTGGATCAGCAGCTGGCAGATCTGACTCAGAACCGGGTTGAACTCCTTATCCACCTACACACACATTCCGTAACATATCCTAGGTTGTCATGGAAATAGTTCGACTAACCAAAATAGAAATACAGTCAAAAAATATCCGTTAATTCGTACTCTCAAGGGAAAATATATTTGGTCGAATTAGCGAGTATTGAATTGACTGTATGTATTTCAACTAACATTAGTGTTGATAGACCATGAATATGGCAGAAAGCCATAATCCATGGTTCAACAATAAAGTTAGCACCTCGGGACCAGGTTGCTTTGACCCGATTATGCGGAGAAATCTATTAACCGGTGACTCTATAAAGCGGAGTCGACTGTATTTCCATTTTTGGTTACAGAGGAATGCCTACCTGATAAAGGAGTGTCCGGGTTTCCCCCGGGTGTACCAGACAGTGCAACTGCTCCTTGGTCATCAGGGACTTTAGGAGCGAGCTCTGCTTAACCTTCATGTCCCGGAGTACAATAGGCAGAGGGGCAGTCGACTGAACAGTTAGCTTTACAAAGGATAGATCCCCACTACTGTATATATCGTATTTGCACTGAAACGGCATGTAGAACACAAGTGGAATAACCGCACCGTAATCGTGATGCGCTTTCTTATTCACCCATTTACAGGTCGCGGTTAGCTGCAGAACGCACCCGCAGGAGATCCCGTCCCCGGTCGGGGGGTTCAGCGTGTAGAGACTGTCGGTAGGCAGCTCCACCTCAGTGGGGACTCTTCCCAGGATGTTACCGCTGCTCACCGGAGAGTGCATCTTGTTCTCGGCGGCCAGGTTCTCCGGCTTCAGCGCCTCGGGGTCGCAACGTACCTTAGACGGACACAGATTATACACTGTTATAACGTACCTTAAAGGATACCCATTAAATACACAGTTATAACGTACCTTATTCAGAATTAACTAAACACACAATGGGGTATAGTAGCACTCGGGAATGGAAATACATGTACAGAAGAACCTCGTTAGTAGGAACACCAGGGGACCGTCAAAATGTGTTCGCTTTATCCGGAATTCGTATTAACCAATATAATTTGTATTGAAAAGGCTTTGAGGGGACTGAAATAGTGTTCGTATTAACGAAGTTCTACTGTAAGTACGTGTTATCCGAGTGTACATACTAACCGAGTTTACCTACATAGAAATGCATACTGCTTTATAACCGAGTTATACTGCATATGTGCTAATTACCTGTAACTGCACTTGGTGCTTCGCCCCTGGCTTTATATCCGGAAGCGTAACCTGGTATTTATCTCCCTCGAGTCGGAAGTCCCCGCTTAACACCTCTAACAACAACATCTGACTACAGCTGAGCGATATACTGGACCCACACAGGATTATAGTCTTCCCCTCGTTAAACACGTTAAGTGTGACCTCAGACGGCTTCCCTGCCAGCAGGAATCCGCCCGGACACTCCACAGAGAGGGACGCCTTGGCCTCACAAGGCACCACCTCCAACTCCTCGCCCGGGAGAGACAGCCCGGTCCTGGGGTCCGCGGTGTGTCGGAACTGCACACACGCGAAGTCGAGAATAACGTCCTCGAGGTGGTAGGTGCCCGCGGTCCGGCATTTGGTGGAGAGTACTATCCGGTTCTCTCCAGGGACCATGGACACGCCTTTGGCTGAGAAGTAGAAATCGAAGTGAACCGACTCCTGTGAGTGGGTTTTGCTTAGTCTCCGTTTGGACCTGTACCGCTCTCCCCCTGACCCTTGTACCCCTGCCCCTTGTACCCCTGTCCCCTCGGGAACATCGTCCAGAGAGGTGTAGCTGTAGAGACGCGTCCAGTAACCAGGGACGTTAGCGATTGGGGAGAGAAGCGACTCTCTGCCCTGGAAAATCAGTTTCAGAGAATCTATTACGATCCCAGTCGGGGCCTTATTAACGAGACACAGCGTAAGGGTGATGACGTCACCTGCCTGCCATTCTGTCTTATCGTAGCAGATGCCGTTAACCGCGAACAGCAGGGAGAACTGAATGGAAATGAGTTCCTTTTCGCTCTCCTCTACTATCTGACTAACGCGCTGTTTGAAGCACTCAAAGAATTTCTCCTGTGAGTGTGAGCTAAGTATAGGAGGGGTGCACGCTAGGAGCACACAGGTGGTGAGGTACTCGTGAGGAGGGTTGTCCGGACTGTTCTGCGAGGCCGCTAGGAGGGAGAGGGAGTTGAGACGTAGCACGGGCCACTTGTCAGAGTAGTACAGCTTGCAGGCCTCGGTTAATACGTCCTGCGCCTTCGCAAGGTCCCGCTTCGCCAGGAGGAACTTTGCGAAGTTCATACTCGCGTGCATGGCCATCCTCTTTCTCCCCGCGTGCTTGAGGGCCCCGATCAGCTGTTCGGCTAGCTCCACGTAGCTCCGGTTAAACGAGTCCCGCGAGGCGAGCACGTTAAGCAGGTCCTGTGCGCTGCTCGAGGTGTCGCTACTGGTCATACTCCCCCAGAGCTCTTTGAGGGTCTCACTGCTCTGTGTACCCTCGCTGGATATGAACCCGGATATCTGCCCGAGCGCGTGCAACTTGTACAGCTGGACGTGCCACAGCTGGGCGCGGACCACCCATTGAGAGGGGCCCTGTCTGTCCGCCGCCAGTTCAACCGAGAACTGCTTAAGCGGGTTTACAGGGTTGTTACTGAGCTGGTCTAGAATAACGTCCAACACGTTCTTACACATGAGATAGCTCCACGCGTCTAGAGATCCCACTGGCAGCTGCAGCCGCATAGAGTGGCTCTCCTCTCCCAAATCCTTGAGGAGCTTCAAGGCGCGCTGTCCCACGTCCCACGCCTGCCCGAGTATAAATAGGAGCGTCGCTTGTCTCTCGAATATAACTGAGCGCAGCTTGAACAGGCTGCAGGTTCTGTTCTCGAGTGACGAGTCGTGGCTCTGGTCGAGAGAGAGCGCTATGTGCGGATAATCCAGTAGCACTTCCTGACAGCAATGTTGTAGTGTCTCGAACCAGCGAGACTTCTTAGCTTTGTTGAGAGCTATCTTTATAATCAGATAGTGTAGCATAACGTCAATCTCGTCATAGGCTAGTAGCGCCGCTTGATACATACCCATGTGTTCGTACGCGAAACAGAGCTGTTCCTGCATAAGGAAATAGTGAAAGAAGTTCCATAGGGGCTTATCTTGATCCTCTCGAGTCATGGAGAGTAGAGTCTCGTATTTGTCTGTTTGGGATATAAAGTACTTCTTCATGCTCGTGAATAGAAACGTTATGAACTCGTTGTAATGCTTTTCTGTTGCCTGGTCGCCCTTCTCGGGGAGAGTTAGCTGATAGAACTTCTTTGCAAAGGCAGGGTTTTCTGAGGTGAGGTCCTCTTTTATAGTCATTATAACATTGTTGATACTGCTCTGTGCGTTTTTGCGTAGCGTAGAAGCGTGTTGCGTTACGTGTATTAGAATCCAGTTTTCGTAGCCGAACTGCTCAAGGGTCATAAGCCAGGTTTTAATCTCGCTTTTGGTGCTCTGGTTGTACCAGGAAATCTCGTTGGAAGAGGTGAAGAATAGATGAATAAGCGGAGTTCCGAATAAAAACTTTTTGTGGTTAAAAAAACTACTTTCTAACTTCTCAAATGTTTCAGGCGCGAATTTCTCAAACTTTATTTTACAAGGAAGAAGCGATACATTTCCGTCTTTGTATTTGTCGTCGACGAAGCTTTGCTTGCACAATTCAGTCTCGAGTTTCGGTTTGAGAAGTCGGAATAGGTTCTCCTCCGTGTTGTACGTAACTAACACCTCTTTAACCTTCGGTCTGCTCTCCCCCCGGCCCAGGGGCCCTCTGTTGGGGAGGGGACTGTCGTGGAGATTGGCCGTCCGCTGTCTCCGCCCCCCGAACAGCTTAGACAGTTTCCCTTGCGCCTGAGACATGCCTATGGTACTATATATGCGTACTTGTTATAATAGTTATAAATATAAAGTGTTTCCTCAATTAAATACCAGGCGATAGTTCATTATTAACACCTTTAAAGGTCGCCCCATTTATATTTACCCATTTTATACAGGTTTCATCCAGGTGCGTAATTACAAAGGAAACTTTTCTAGGCGCGCGAAAATCGAGAGATGCTCCCATATACATAATTATCACAAATTACTATTTAGGCGCGTGTGGGTGAGCTCAAACTAAATCTAGGCGCGCAGAAAAATGTGCCTGTATGAAAGCCTGTCCGTATTTACTAAATAGTTTATCGCACATTCTGGTATAAGTATAGAGGCTATATCGAATGGCCTAATAACAAGTGTAACACAATCCCACTATAGTATGCACTCCAGGTCTAAGCCAACGAGCAGACACGAGTATCTGAGGGACATTAGCGAGTCTTTCTACCAGGATTACACCGGGGGGCACATGGGGGGCGTAGGGACAGGAGTGAGCACCAAGGGATGGGGCGCGCGACATGATACGGATATCTACAAGGGCAACGCTCTCTGTAATCTGGCACACGACCCAGGAGCCCCTCACACTGTTGATAAGAAATCCCTTCTCACTCATATATCCACTTGCTACTCCCGCTCCCTCATGCGCTCTCGATCTGCTGTGAGTTTATATGCGCTTAGCTCTCGTTATAACGGAGTCAAAGGCACCCTTAGGGGCGTTCTAACGTTATGTAAATATACCAAGGGGGAGGGGGGGGGGCAACCAGTGTGTGACTGACCACCTTTTATTATTATTTTTTTATATTACAAGCAGGTCAGAAAGCTTGACTAAGGGAGGGGATATCTAATTTCCTGGAATTTTGCGTTACATAACGCTTGAACGGCACCTTATAACGAAGTTTAATTTACTTAGTTTACTTCGATGAAGCATGTAGTCGAGTAAATTAAACTACTTTAGAACAGTAGAATTTGTTGATAATTCCACCCAAGGCAGGGGCGTATACTCGGGATGGGGATTGCCCGGATTGGTAGGGCCATTTATGCTAACTTGCATCATACTTAATAGAAGATGATGGCTCTTGACAAATTATTGGTAGGGCCATGGCCTCACCAACCCTACCGGAGCCTACGCCTATGCAAGGGAATGGCCAAAAATGGCCATTATGTAAGGTGCCTGCTACACACAGGTTGATTATATTATGGGAAGTCATGCATGTGGGGACCTATTCTAAGTGGCCGTTATAGACAGGTTCTACCGTCTATAACTTCGTTATAAGCAGATATCTCGTTATATCCGACTTCGTTATAACGGGAGTTCACTGTACCCCGCTCATCAGCTGTTCACAAGTTGCTGTTGTATTTAGTCCGACACCCGAGAGAGGATCTGGAGCACTAATATAATAGACGGGAAGAAGGTCGCGTCTAGACCCAGGTCACAGTCCGCGAAAACTTCAAACAAACGAGGTGAGTGCTAGTAGGCTACTCCATAAATAATCTTATGTATTAGATTACATCATTTTTGCTGTTTTGTCTGTTTGTTTGTTTGGTTGGTTGGTTGGTTGTTTGTTTGTTTGTTTGTTTGTTTGTTTGTTTGTTTGTTTGGTTGGTTGGTTGTTTGGTTGGTTGGTTGTTTGTTTGTCTGTTTGTTTGTCAAGAAGTGACTGAGGAACTGCGGTAATAATAATATGTGAGCAATAGACAAATACTCTATTGTGTATCTAATATTGTGTATTCGTTGGTATCTATTTTCCGTCCCCTGACGTACACCTCCCGTATGTTCCTGTCGTCGCCTGTGTAGAAGAACCGCTGGAAGAGCTCCGAGACGGACAGCTGTGCGAGCAGCGCCCACTGCCCGGGGGAAGTGCGCATGTCCACGAGCAGAGCGTCGAACTCCTTTCCCTCCTCGAGGGTGCCGACGCGCCCCTGCAGCCCCAGGACCCGGGCGCCGCCCAGCGTGGCCAGGTGGAAGGCCTCTCGGTAGTCGAGGGGCCGGTAGTCCGGGTCCCGGCTCTGGAATGCGAGACAGGTGCTGGCGAGGAGCGTCTGTCGCATCACCTCGAGCATGCCCGCCGCGTAGCCGCCGGACACGTCCGAGCCGAGTCCCAGCTTGAGGCCTCTCTCGATCAGGTCCCGGCAGTCCAGGAGCCCGCTGCGCAGCGCAAAGTTGGAGACGGGGCAGTGGGCGATGCCGACGCCCTCCTCGCGACAGAGCCGCAGCTCCTGGTCGGTCAGGTGGACCGCGTGCGCGAGCACGGTCCGCTCCGTGAGCAGGCCGCAGCTGCGGTAGAGCTCTGCGTAGGAGGGCGCCTCGGGGAAGAGCTCTCTCACCCGCGCCACCTCCGCGCGGCTCTCGGAGATGTGCGTCTGCACGCGGCACAGCTCCTGGCGGGCGAGCCGCCCCAGGGCGGACATGCTCTCGCGAGAGCAGACCAGTGCGAAGCGCGGCGTGAGCACGGGCGCGAGCAGCGGCGAGCCCAGCTGGGCGATGTGCGCCATCAGCTGTTTGCTGCCCGCAAGGCCGCTCTCGAGGGTCTCGCGGAGGGAGGAGGGACAGTTGCGGTCCATGCACACCTTGCCCACGAGCCCCCGCTGTCCGGCCGCCAGCATGAGGTCGCACAGGGCCCGGCTCGCCTCCCCGTGGACGGAAGTGTAGTAGCAGGCCGTGGTGGTGCCGGCCACCAGCGTCTGTCGGACCACCTCGCGGAAGACGCGCCTGGCGTAGGCGGCGTCCGCGAAGCGGGCCTCCAGCGGGTAGGTGTACGCGGCGAGCCACTCCAGCAGCGGCAGGTGCAGCCCCAGCCCCAGGTTGGGGAACTGCGTCGCGTGGAGGTGTGTGTCCACGAACCCGGGCACCAGGAACTGGGAGGGGGACAGCTGCACCAGGCAGCTCTCCGGAAACCCGAACTCCGCTCGCACCGCCTCCAGCTCCTGGAGCGGCCGCACGAACGCTATCTTCCCCTCGGCGTCTACGCCCAGGAGCGAGTGCGATATGGCCACCTCTCCCAACAGGGGACTGTGGACAAGCGGACCCCTGAACACACGCACTATTTCGGACTTCTCAATCTGCATTATTATTATTGGGATGTGAATACTTTTGAGTATTTATTGCTTCGTGGGTTCAATATTATCCATTCCTTAATTAGTGGAATGTATCACGTGAATAATGTTTAGTTCCAAAGGTAGATAGTATGTAAAGAAATGATGTTTACAAATTACATTAGAAAAGGTGTTGCAATAACTATCTGTTCTGTCAATAGGAGAGTCACGTGAGATAGGGAGTGACGTCAAGAGGTTCCTGGACTCTCGCACGCAGGAGGAGCGCGGACAGATCTACAAGTACTTACAGGAGAAAGCCTTAGAGAGCAAAGAGGCAGAGGGGACTGAGGGTAGATCTCCGAAGAAAACTGGTAGGTAGCTTTGGTTACTTTTCTATTTTTAGATATGTTCAGGGTTTTATCCAGGAGCGCGCCATACGCCTAGAGGCTATAAATTGCGATATGTTTGCGTTTAGGAGCGAAAAAACTGCCGAAAGTCCCCATAGAGTAATACAAAGTTACAAACTAACTAACATTTTAGACGTACAAATGATACTCTAGTGACCTTAGGACAGTTAGGAGTGTTCAATTCTACTTCTGTATAATACCCTGGGTTTGTTAGTTACTCTGTTTAGGCAAATCAGAGGGCACACCCTCGAAGGAGGACAAGGGCCCCGAGGGAACTGAGACGGAGAGAAAGCCAGGGGCCCCCTCCCCACGCAAGGGCCGCTATTCGGACAAATACAAACACCAGAGGGTCAAACAGGCCCAGTCAGCCACCGGGACTATTTTCTCCGTCACCCCCTCGAGGCAACCCGCGCACTATGCAATCTTCCCGGACTGGCCCTCTGAGAAAGATTCTAAGAAATAATTCTTGTTTTGAACAACAATCCTAATAGCTCTTCTCCCAAACTGTTTACTTATTTTATATGATTTCTATATTCAATCAGTTCTTGTTTATACTTAATTCTCCTTAATTATCCCTTATTATGTCACAAGGGTACCATTAACTGTTCATTAGGTAAAAAAGTGGTCTATTTATAGACGGTCTACATATAAGTTATTTCTCTGGAATTTAGCAATCATACATTACATAATAGTGCAGAGTAGTGAAGCCTGGCTGTACGTTACAAGCCCGTGACCCTCTTGTGAGAATCTGAATAGGAACTCAATAAATACAGCATAAATACTCTCTATTAGAACATAGTTATATGTACAAATGTCTGTCAAACCGTGTCAGCTCAAAATGATACTAATCGGGGACGCGGGGGTTGGTAAATCCAGTCTTATGAACCGGTATATAAACTCTCGGTTCGACCAGTCCTCTTTCACTACGATTGGCGTCGAGTTTCTCAACAAAGAGATTATAATGGACGCGCGTCGGTTCACTGTCCAAATTTGGGACACGGGTGGGCAGGAGAGATTCCGGAGTTTGCGGACCCCGTTCTACCGTGGGTCGGACTGCTGTATCCTCACATTCGCGCTTGATGACAGGGCCAGTTTCGCGAACCTCGACATGTGGAAAAAGGAGTTCCTACACTACTCGGACGTGGCTGGACTCGAAAGCTACCCTTTTATAGTTCTCGCGAACAAGGCAGACCGGCCGGCCCACATGAGACAGATTAGCAACGAAGAAATAGAGGAGTGGTGTAAGACCAACGACTCAATCGGGTATTTTGAAACCAGCGCCAAAGACAATATATGCGTTGATGACGCTTTCCAAACTGCCATTCGGTTGATGGTTAAAAACTCGAAACACCAAATTCACAAGCGACAGAGCATCAATAGTGTGGACCTGAACGCTAGGTCTGAGAGCGCGTGGGGCGTAAACTGTTGTAAGAGCAGCTGATTAATTATTTTATGCAATAAGGGAATATTTTAACTAATATAATTCATAATTGTGTATACTTTGTTTGTATTTTTATAAACTATCAATTAAATTAGGAATATTTTCTAATGTAATTTTCAGGCACCAGCAATGTCACTTTTTAGCATCAAAAATCACTTTTGCGAAGCCGGGTTTTATATTGAAAGGTGTTGGCCGATGTACTATATAAGTAAGCCCTTTAAGTTACAGTAAAACATCGTTAGTCCGAACACCAGGGGACCGTCAAAACACGTTCGCATTATACATTATCCAGAATTATTCTAAACCAATATCATTTATATTGGAAGGCTTTGAAGGGACTGGATAGTGTTCGTATTACCCTGTTCCTACTAACAAGTTATACTATAATAATATCTGTTAGCATGTTCGAAGAGGCGTCTCTCCCGCCTAAGCCATTCCGTAGCGAGTTCGTAGCTCGCACAGTTAGCTCTGCTCTCTGGCTGTTCCTTATAAACTGTTTCCTCGCCCTCCTATACTCCCTCGGATCCTGTGTCCTACACCCCACTCTCCTCTTCTCCACGGAGTGGCTCGTAATATCCCCGCATTCCCTGTCCCTCCTTTTCCAACTCGATATATTCTCCTGTCTCTCCATCGCTCTCTTCTCCAGCTCCTATGCCATTAGACTACAGCTATTCCCCTCTCGCTATAAGCTTATAATCTCGTTTATAAGCAGACAGTCAGTAGCCTTCCTATGCATATACACCGTATTGTCCTGGGCTAATGTTGTCACGTGGCGGCGCCATGACTTCGCATTGGTATTCTATCCGGCCGACCGGCTAGAAGAGTTGGTGTACCTATTCTACGGTCTCGCGTTTGGTATTTATACTTCCCTCTCCTTCCTCTCCTCTCAGTCGCACACGCTTTCTTTCCCAGTTATCCAGCAGCCTAAGCTCTCCCGTATACAGCTGGAGATATTCTCATTCTCGAAGCTACACTTGTTACACACCCTCATACGTCTATGGTTATACAGCTCGCTATCTCTCCTCGCTATAACAGCCCTGGTCCCCGTATGGCTCGTGTCGCACTCAACTCTGTCGGTCCTATTCCTGATCCTAAACCCTGTGTTCCTCATAAAGCTAGTCTTCATACTATCTCTATCTATAACACAGAACTTGCTCGCATGGCGACTATTCAACATATCCCACACCCACCCCTATCGGTTCCCCTGTGGCCCCACCCCCTTCCCCTCTCCCCTGTCCCTCCCGGAGGCGGTACGCACCCCCTGTCCGCTCCTGTCCCGTCTCGCGTTCCAGGACCTCTGCTCCCTCTCTCTCCACTCCCCCCCGCGGCGCGCCGCTCTCTTCTCGCTGGACGCACACTCGGGGCAGGGGGACAGCTGGTCCCACGTGTACCACGCATGCACTAGACTCATCAACGAGTTCATAGCTAAGCTAGACACCGAGCCCGAGATACGCAACCATAACGATTCCATTCCTGGCGCCTTCTACTCCCCGACCTCTAAACTAGTCTCCCCTGGCCCCGCCCCCTCTCGGTCGGTCAGCACGGGTCCCTCCGCCCCCCTGCCCCCTAGGGGACTACAGGACAGGGCCTGGGACGGGGCTATTAAGCTGCTGGCACAACTGAGACGGTACCTAGAGTACTCGCCTCTAGCGAGGTACTTTAGCGAGCCGCAGCGGCTATGGATATACTTCGGTGCTTATTCGGACGCGGGTTTGTACCGCTGGGCGGTGGTGTCCCTCTCGGAGCTAGCGACCGCCGCTTATCAAGAGGATAAGTACGGTCTGGTGCAACGGAACTTAGCTGGGATAATCTCACAGCTGCTGACCCTCTCGCATAAACTGGAGACCCACAAGCCGCCCTCCTCTCTCTACGCCTCCCCCGGAACTGCCGATTATAAGATCCGAGAGCTGAACACCCTGCGGGCCGGAATAACCGCTTCCGTCGCCTCATGTCTGCACCGGATAAGCATAACTTACCGGTCCCATATATACTCACTGGGACTGTCCAGCGAACAACAGCTGAAACTAGAGGCCCTATCCAGAGACCATTTCAGCGAATAGAATCCTAATATCACTTGTGTATCTAATTGTGATTGATTTTAGATTATAATTAGATTTTCATTTGACTATTAAACATGATCATTTCTTTTCAAGCTACCCTCTTATTATTTGTTGTTTGTGTTGTTGTTGTTGTTTTATTAATTGTGTTTCTTTTCAGATTATATTAATTAAAGTTGCTACATCTATATGTGAAAAGCTGGCTTTTAATCCGTTGAAGCTCGTTATTTTGAATTTGTTTTGTGTCAAAATCTTCATTATATCTATACCCCTGCTAAACACCATTATTTACAAACTGATTTCCTTGTATAATTTATACAATTCAGTTATAATAGTTAGAGTCTCGGGATAATTATTCTATACATAATTTTATACTATAGATATACTTGTACGATACTGTACATTGGTTTTATAACATAAAACCTAAACTAAGTTAATATTAACTACTAGCTGAGAACAACAAATTAACAATAAACAAATTTCTGATGTTTCAAATCTTCCATCACTCTCCCTACGTTCTTATATCTATACGTTATTATAATTGCGCAATATATAATACTTGTATCAAGTTTCTACTGGTTGTATTGTGGTTAATTAATCTAACATTGTATTGCATTACAACTCAACACTGTTCTCAACATAACAATACTATCTATATAAATACTTGCATTATAATACAGTACACACTATTCTACTAATAATGAGACTGTGCGCATTGCTTATAGCCGTTATATGTGCCGGTGTTTACAGGGGGGCATGGGGTAACCCCTCGCACCATAGGGAGGATACCAGTTTCCTAGAAGACAGGATTATTACCGACCCACACTCGCATCACGAGCAATTCATAGGTAAGTTAAATACTACAGTGAACTCTCGCGCTGGTTATAACGAAGTGCTTGGGATCTGTAAATCCCTTCGTTATATCCGGATTTTCGTTATAAGCGGATAATAATTAATTTCGTTATATGCCAATGCTTATAACGGGAGTTCACTGTATTTGCAGTCAGTTTCTGTCTTGTATAAGTACTTTAAAGGGACCTAATTTGTGTTTTTCATATTATAAGGACTTTATAATAAGCGTACCTTTGTAAGTTGTTAAATTGGGACCTCAAAACAAAAAGTTTAATTTAATACACGTAAATAGTCACAACATACCTGACTGGTTCTATTACTATAATTCTATAATTCTATAACTATACTTAACCACACAGGAGAGGAGGAGGCCGATATGTTTGACCAGCTGCCCCCCGAGGTGGCCAAGAAGCTGCTGGGTAGAATCGTGGAGAGAATAGACGGGGACGGAGACGGGTTTGTTACACGGACAGAGCTACTGGAGTGGATAGAGCATCTCACCCACAAGTAATCATTTGTAGTGCAACCTTATTATACGAACACACTGCTAGCCCCAATGTTATTACATAATTTGTTCATCCTTAAATTATCCGAACATGTTTGACTGGTCTCACCCAGGGTTTCATCTAGGCGTGTAATTTTGAAAGAAAAATTTCCTATGCGCGCGAAAATCGAGAGATGTTCCATATACAAATTGAATATTTTAGGCGCGTTAATCTAGGCGCGCAGAAAACTTTGCCTGGATGAAAGCCTGGTCTCAACGAGTTCGAATAACCGAGGTTGCACTGTTATAATGCTTGTGATTTAATTGGTTAAACCTACGTAATATAAATAGGAAGGTGCACGAGACAACAGATTTCCGCTGGCACCACTACAACCTCGAGAACGTGGACAAGCTGGGCTGGGATGAGTACCTGGTTAATTCCTGGGGTCAGGAGGCCAAGGAGGGGAAGGGACTCGATGTAGTGACAGACCCAGAGCGGGGATGGACACTGGGGTTCATTGTTGGTGAGTTATGCTGTCTATTAGTGAGTACAGTAGACTCTTGTTAATAGGGACATGTACTATAAGGGGAATATCGGTTAAGGAGTACAAAGTTTAATTTCCATAGCCTATACGAATGCATGTAAGTGACTCCGGTTAATACGTGCAGTCAACTCTCGTTATAACGAAGTGCTTGGGATCTGTAAATCCCTTCGTTATATCCAGATATTCGTTATAAGCGGATAATAATAATGCACTCAGTGCTTCGTTATATCCGACTTCGTTATAACGGGAGTTCACTGTATTTCGGTTAATACGAACAAATTTCAACGGTCCCCTAGTGTTCCTATTAACAGTCTACTGCTATTTGCATACAATAGGGAGTTAGTTCCGTTATTCCTACTAACAGAGTCTACTCTACTATACTGCTATTAGCATACAGTAGACAGTGAGTTTATATGGTTGCTTATTTCCAGATCGCGAGAAGAGACGGTGGGACGGGGCGGACACAGACGGAGACGGGATGCTCAGCTTCGAGGAGTTCAAGGCGTTCTCAGAGCCGCACGCCTTCGCGCACATGAAACACATCGTAATATCAGACTCCATGGACGACCTAGACGCTAACCACGACAACTCACTCACTCTAGAAGAATACTTCTCTTATGTGAGATATAAGTCTTAATTGTACCTAATGTTAGTAGCTATGAGGCCATCTATAGTACAGTATAACTCGGTTATAACATACTACGTATTATCCGAGTGTACATGTACGTACTAACCGAGTTTAACCTACATAGAAATACATACTGCTTTATAGACTTGGTAAATAATGAGTACGTTATAACCGAGTTCTACTGTACATTATAATACAGTGAACTCCTGTAATGAAGTCGGATATAACGAAATAACTGCTTATAAGTTATAATGAAATGGAGAATTCCCCCAGAGCACCAAATGCATTAATTATTATCCGCTTATAACGAATATCCGGATATAACGAAGGGATATACAGGTCCCAAGCACTTCGTTATAACCGAGTTATACTGCATATAATTCTATAACTATATATATATATCTGCTCTAGGTGTTGCGGGGTCGGGACGAGAGGGAGCCCGACTACGAAACTCTAAAGAAGAGATACCAAGAGGACTTCTCTAGCAACAGAGACCTCAACAAGGACGGCGTACTCGACAGAGACGAGTTTAGCTACTGGGTGTATCCGGAGGGATTCCATAGACCCACTTCCGAAGTTAACTTCTTGTTCCAGAGAGCTGACATGAACATGGATGATAAGTTGTCGCATAAAGAGATAGTGGATAATCACCTAGTGTTTGTTGGGAGCAGCGCTACTGACTATGGGCAGATGCTCAAGAGGAAGAAGGATGAACTGTAGTTGTGATAATTATACTCTGTTAGTATTAGTTGTGTGTGTTATTGTATTCTGTTGTGAGATACTGTATTAGACTGGGTTTAACAGCTAGTTTAGAGTTCGCGTAATAGCAAGTCGCATTTTGCACGATATTTTCTTGCTAATAGCTAATGGGCAAACTTAGAAGAACAGAATTAACATTAAATGCTCGCGGGCTGAAATAACTTAGTAATAGAATAATACTGTACGGGTTCTACTAACCATTTTATTGAGTAATAAATAATATAATATGCGTGCTAACTATAGGCATTAAATAGTAAATATGGATATATAAATGTAGAGGGACATGTCTATACTCCACTAAATTTGTACGATACAAAATGTCAGGTTGGCAATTTAACTTTTCCCCTGGATGGGAAGAACAGAAGCCTCCAGCATTAGTACACAACAAACCATTCAGTGAGGGGGCTTGTCGCTATGCCTATCAAGCTGTATATACCAAATATCATGCAACCCAGCCTCATGGTAAAAAGGCTGTCGTTAAAAAACTGAAAGATTTCACTTGCTGGAAGAGAGAAAACTGGGATCAAGAGTTGAAATTAGCTGAAAAAGCCAAATGTTTAGTTGATACATGGAATTCAACGCGAGCAATAGAAAAGCGATATATTTTATATGTACCAGAAATTGCACCAATAGGTAAATGCACAGGTCCTGGTGACTTTAGTCCAGGAGAGTGGATAAGTTTAGAACCATATATTGAGGGTGATTATATTAAATGGAACTCGAATAGCGGTGCTTTTCATGACGAAAAGTTATCCGTGCATTCATTCTGCCACTGGACTTACCATCAATCGAAGGGTGATCTCCTCCTATGCGACGCACAGGGCGTTAGGAATGCAGATTCGTATACGATCACGGATCCCGCTATATGCAGTCGTGTGGCAGGCCAGTATGGTATGACGGACTGTGGTGAGCCCGCCATTGCACAGTGGTTCCGGGGTCACAAGTGTAATGAGTACTGTAACCCCGCTTGGTTGAAGCATTGTAGCGCTAGTCCTTATATGCCAGTGGTAATGGCTTCTACTTATACCTGGCAAACGAAGAAGAAGTGATAGAACTCTAGAATTCTTAGAATTCTTAGTTTGTATATACTTTGGGAATTTATTTGCTGTATGCTATTAACAGTTTCTAGTTGTATATTTGAGTGCTTTAGTATTGTTAGGCCATTGCATGCATGGTAATCTTGTTTATATAGCTGGGCTTCCGAACCATAAATTATTACTTATTTCACTATAATAGCAATGTTACTCACAAGTCACAACAGTATTAACAAATCCGTTGCTTTTCATATACATATTTGGTAGTCACATAAATACACTAATTCAACTTGGTATACAGTCACATAAATACACCAATTCAATTGCTAAACAGTAAAGTCACATAAATACATTCATTGCTATACAGTATAGTTGTTGCAGTGTATACGCACTTTTGGTGTACATGCATGTACACCGGTGTATATGCACTTTATGAACTATATTGGCTACAAGTGTATATACACCGGTGTACACGCACTTTTAGACGTTAATCTAGGCGCGCAGAAAACTTTGCCTGGATGAAAGCCTGGTCTCAACGAGTTCGAATAACCGAGGTTGCACTGTTATAATGCTTGTGATTTAATTGGTTAAACCTACGTAATATAAATAGGAAGGTGCACGAGACAACAGATTTCCGCTGGCACCACTACAACCTCGAGAACGTGGACAAGCTGGGCTGGGATGAGTACCTGGTTAATTCCTGGGGACAGGAGGCCAAGGAGGGGAAGGGACTCGATGTAGTGACAGACCCAGAGCGGGGATGGACACTGGGGTTCATTGTTGGTGAGTTATGCTGTCTATTAGCGAGTACAGTAGACTCCCGTTAATAGGGACATGTACTATAAGGGGAATATCGGTTAAGGAGTACAAGGTTTAATTTCCATAGCCTATACGAATGCATGTAAGTGACTCCGGTTAATACGTGCAGTCAACTCTCGTTATAACGAAGTGCTTGGGATCTGTAAATCCCTTCGTTATATCCAGATATTCGTTATAAGCGGATAATAATAATGCACTCAGTGCTTCGTTATATCCGACTTCGTTATAACGGGAGTTCACTGTATTTCGGTTAATACGAACAAATTTCAACGGTCCCCTAGTGTTCCTATTAACAGTCTACTGCTATTTGCATACAATAGGGAGTTAGTTCCGTTATTCCTACTAACAGAGTCTACTCTACTGTACTGCTATTAGCAATACAGTAGACAGTGAGTTTATATGGTTGCTTATTAACAGATCGCGAGAAGAGACGGTGGGACGGGGCGGACACAGACGGAGACGGGATGCTCAGCTTCGAGGAGTTCAAGGCGTTCTCAGAGCCGCACGCCTTCGCGCACATGAAACACATCGTAATATCAGACTCCATGGACGACCTAGACGCTAACCACGACAACTCACTCACTCTAGAAGAATACTTTTCTTATGTGAGATATAAGTCTTAATTGTACCTAATGTTAGTAGCTATGAGGCCATCTATAGTACAGTATAACTCGGTTATAACATACTACGTATTATCCGAGTGTACATGTACGTACTAACCGAGTTTAACCTACATAGAAATACATACTGCTTTATAGACTTGGTAAATAATGAGTACGTTATAACCGAGTTCTACTGTACATTATAATACAGTGAACTCCTGTAATGAAGTCGGATATAACGAAATAACTGCTTATAAGTTATAATGAAATGGAGAATTCCCCCAGAGCACCAAATGCATTAATTATTATCCGCTTATAACGAATATCCGGATATAACGAAGGGATATACAGGTCCCAAGCACTTCGTTATAACCGAGTTATACTGCATATAATTATATAACTATATATATATATATCTGCTCTAGGTGTTGCGGGGTCGGGACGAGAGGGAGCCCGACTACGAAACTCTAAAGAAGAGATACCAAGAGGACTTCTCTAGCAACAGAGACCTCAACAAGGACGGCGTACTCGACAGAGACGAGTTTAGCTACTGGGTGTATCCGGAGGGATTCCATAGACCCACTTCCGAAGTTAACTTCTTGTTCCAGAGAGCTGACATGAACATGGATGATAAGTTGTCGCATAAAGAGATAGTGGATAATCACCTAGTCTTTGTTGGGAGCAGCGCTACTGACTATGGGCAGATGCTCAAGAGGAAGAAGGATGAACTGTAGTTGTATTAATTATACTCTGTTAGTATTAGTTGTGTGTATTATTGTATTCTGTTGTGAGATACTGTATTAGACTGGGTTTAACAGCTAGTTTAGAGTCGTATTTTGCAGGAAATTTGCTTGATAGTAGGCAAACTTGCTAATAGAGGAACAGAAATAACATTAAATGCTCGCTTGGGGACTGAAATAACTTAATAATAGAGAAATACTGTACGAGTTATGTTAATAGAACTCTCTTTGAATTATTAAATTACTAGACACGGGTTCTACTAACCATTTTTATTGAGTAATAAATAATATAATATGCGTGCTAACTTGTGAAATATGAAACTATAGGCACTAAATAGTAAACATGGAACTATTAATATACAGGGATATGTCGATACTCTTCTTAATTTGTACGATACAAAATGTCAGGTTGGCAATGTTACTTTACCCCTGGGTGGGATGTTGGGAAGCCTGGAGCAATAGTAGACAGCAAACCATTCAGTGAGGGGGCCTGTCGCTATGCCTATCACGCTTTATACAGCAAATATCATGCCACCCAGCCTCATGGTACAAAGGCTGTCGTTAAAAAACTGAAAGATTTCACTTGCTGGCAGAGAGAAAACTGGGATCAGGAGTTGAAATTAGCTGAAAAAGCCAAATGTTTAGTTGATACATGGAATATAACGCGAGCAATAGATAAGCGATATATTTTATATGTACCAGAGGTTTTACCAATAGGTAAATGCACAGTTTCTACTGAATTTAGTGTAGGAGAGTGGATAAGTATAGAACCATATATTGAGGGTGATTATATTAAATGGAATTCGAATAGCGGTGCTTTTCGTGACCATAAGTTTTCCGTGCATTCATTCTGCCACTGGACGTACCATCAGTCTGGTGGTGATCTCCTCCTATGCGACGCACAGGGCGTTAGGAATGCAGATTCGTATATCATCACGGATCCCGCTATATGCAGTCGTGTGGCAGGCCAGTATGGTATGACGGACTGTGGTGAGCCCGCCATTGCACAGTGGTTCCGGGGTCACAAGTGTAATGAGTATTGTAACCCCGCTTGGTTGAAGCATTATAGCTCCAGTCCTTATATGCCAGTAGTAATGGCTTCTACTTATACCTGGCAAACGAAGAAGAAGTGATAGAACTCTAGAATTCATAGAATTCTTAGTTTGTATATACTTTGGGAATTTATTTGCTGTATGCTAACAGTTTATAGTTGTATATTTGAGTGCTTTAGTTTGTTGTTGTTAGGCCATTGCATACATGGTAATCTTGTTTGTATTATAAAAATAACAAAACTTTTCAAAATATGATATTCTATACCTGTGGTAAAGGCCTCGACTTATATATGTATATAGCTGGGCTTCCGAACCATAAATTACTACTTATCTCATTATAAATAGCAATGTTACTCACAACAGTAGTAACAAATCCGTTGCTTTATACAAATACATATTTGGTATACAGTCACATAAACAAACTAATTGAATTTGGTATACAGTCACATAAATACACCAATTCAATTTGGTATAGGGTCATAGACAAACTAATTCAATTTGGTATACAGTCACATAAAATTAAATAAATACACCAATTCAATTTGGTATACAGTCACATAAATACACCAATTCAATTTGGTATACAGTCACATAAAGAAACCAATTCAATTTGGTATACAGTCACATAGACAAACTAAATCAATTTGGTATACAGTCACATAGACGACAAACTACAGTCAACTCCGCTTAAGAGGAAGGATGAACTGTAGTTGTGATATTATACTGTGTTATTAGCTGTGTGTATTATTGTATTCTGTTGTGAGATACTGTAATATAGACTGGGTTTAACATCTAGTTTAGAGTTCGTATTTTGCAGGAAATTTGCTTGATAGTAGGCAAACTTGCTATTAGAGCAGGGCTCTTCAATTAGTGGCCCGCTGCCTATATTTTGGTGGCCCGCCCAATCTTTTCAGTTTATATATTTATTTGATATTATTTCGCTCATAGCTTCATGCTCTGCAACTGAAACTGTAAATTATCCTTCTTAGGCCCTATAGTAGTTACTTGATCATTCCAATATTGGCTATGCAATATGTATTTATATAAAGCAACGGATTTGTTACTACTTTTGTGAGTAACATTGCTATTTATAATGAGATAAGTAATAATTTATGGTTCGGAATCCCAGCTATATACATATATAAGTCGAGGCCTTTACCACAGGTATAGAATATCATATTTTGAAAAGTTTTGTTATTTTTATAATACAAACAAGATTACCATGCATGCAATGTAGTGGGGTCAAAAATTAAGGTTCCGTGACCAACCTCTGGCTAGTTAAGTTTTATGCCTGATTCTGATACTTTAGGATATAACTCGCGATTTAAGCTCCCATGCCGCTTTGGAAAGTTTGGGCAAACTTTTTTATAGCGACAAATTCAAAGGGCCTCCGGCAATCATTTTGAAAAATTAAGGCCCCTCTCTGAACATTTCATAAATTGAGATTCGAGTATTTTTGAACAGTATGCAATAAGTAGTAGCTGCACTGAAAATTTCAACTCAATCGGGACTATACTTTTAATGTAATAACCTTTTGAAGATTCTTACGTCATGCTAAATTTAGGTCTATTACCGAGATTTACATGGAGACACTACAATAGCGAGTTAAAAGGTTATTGCATATACAGGTAAACCTCCCAAAGCGGCACCTCCGAGTAGCGGCAACCTCCGAGAAGCGGCACAAAATCATTCTCCCGATTGTTGCCGCTTTGGGAGTTTTACCTTACGAGCAACCTCCCAAAGCGGCAACCTCCGAGAAGCGGCACAAAATCATTCTCCCGATGGGTGCCGCTTTGGGAGGTTTACCTGTATAGGATAAGATATGCTTCAAATCCCTTAAAAAAATAGTTTAAAGAAGGGACCTCCAATGGTTACAAATGACGTAAGAATCTTCAAAAGGTTATTACATTAAAAGTATAGTCCCGATTGAGTTGAAATTTTCAGTGCAGCTGCTACTTATTGCATACTGTTCAAAAATACTCTAATCTCAATTTACGAATGTTCAGAGAGGGGTCTTAATTTTTCAAAATGATTGCCGGAGGCCCTTTGAATTTGTCGCTATAAAAAGGTTTGCCCAAACTTTCCAGAGCGGCATGGGAGCTTAAATCGCGAGTTATATCCTAAAGTATCAGAATCAGGCATAAAACTTAACTAGCCAGAGGTTGGTCACGGAACCTTAATTTTTGACCCCACTAATGGTCTAACAACAACATACTAAAGCACTCAAATATACAACTAGAAAATGTTAGCATACAGCAAATAAATTCCCAAAGTATATACAAACTAAGAATTCTATGAATTCTAGAGTTCTATCACTTCTTCTTCGTTTGCCAGGTATAAGTAGAAGCCATTACTACTGGCATATAAGGACTGGAGCTATAATGCTTCAACCAAGCGGGGTTACAATACTATTACACTTGTGACCCCGGAACCACTGTGCAATGGCGGGCTCACCACAGTCCGTCATACCATACTGGCCTGCCACACGACTGCATATAGCCGGATCCGTAATCGTATACGAATCTGCATTCCTAACGCCCTGTGCGTCGCATAGGAGGAGATCACCACCAGATTGATGGTACGTCCAGTGGCAGAATGAATGCACGGAAAACTTTTCGTCGCGAAAAGCACCGCTATTCGAATTCCATTTAATATAATCACCCTCAATATATGGTTCTATACTAATCCACTCTCCTAGAGTAAAGTCACCAGGACCTGTGCATTTACCTATTGGTGAAATTTCTGGTACATATAAAATATATCGCTTTTCTATTGCTCGCGTTGTATTCCATGTATCAACTAAACATTTGGCTTTTTCAGCTAATTTCAACTCCTGATCCCAGTTTTCTCTCTGCCAGCAAGTGAAATCTTTCAGTTTTTTAACGACAGCCTTTGTACCATGAGGCTGGGTTGCATGATATTTGGTATATAAAGCGTGATAGGCATAGCGACAGGCCCCCTCACTGAATGGTTTGTTGTGTGCTAATGCTGGAGGCTTCTGTTCTTCCCATCCAGAGTAAAAGTAACATTGCCAAACTGACATTTTGTATCGTACAAATTAAGTGGAGTATTGGCATATCCCAGTGTATATTAATAGTTCCATGTTGTTTAGTGCCTAAAGTTTCATATTTCACAAGTTAGCACGCATATTATATTATTTATTACTCAATAAAAATGGTTAGTAGAACCCGTGTCTAGTAATTTAATATTTCAAGGAGAGTTCTATTAATTCCATTCCAGATGAGACACAGTATACCATCCTGTGTGCATCCCCTGTCCGACAGAGACGTAGAGTATTTCAAACACCTCTCGGATGTTTCAGAGGGTTGGGACGAATCATTCCTGTCGGACCAAACATTGATTCAAACGCGATCTTTCTCCGGCACTAATATCCGGATGCTACGAGCTAACTGCTTATTTAGCGGAGTCTCTGTCGCTACCGTATACGACTTTATACAGGATTCTGAGTATAGGGCAACACTTAAATCCTCCACAGCTACATCCCACACTATATGCTATCTAGACAGTACTTCCTCCATTGAATATGTATGCATACCATGTATGGTCATAAGGAACAGAGACCTCGTTCTACAGAAAACCTGCATACAAGGGTCGGATGATTACATGATTATCTACCATTCAGTGGAGGATAATTTGTACCCACAAAATGGTTGGAATGTCCGTGCGCATAATTACATAACTGGCTACCGTTTGCGTTATACAGAAGAGGGGACTTCGGTTACATTTCTATCGCATTCTGATCCCAAAGGATTCATACCTTCTTTCTTATGCAACCACATAGCCAAGATAGCTGCCCCTAACATGGTGTCCGCAATGTACAGAGCTAGTCTCCAGTACCTGGAATGGAAACATTCCAATAACCCTCTATTCACACCCTGGAGATGTCCCGAGCAGAGAGACAAGTGTTTGTATGCAGATAGCAGCTCTCTCGCCAAATGGGGGTTTCTCACAGATTCTGTAGCGTCTGTCAATCGGAATGATTCTCTCATTGCAAGCCAGGAAACACCAGTTAACTCAGCTTCTTAATACACTCACTTAACACTCATTATGCATTATTATCACTTCACGTATGTCCGTTATTGAAATATATTTTCGAATTGTAATTAGTTTGATTCGATTTATTTATTTATTTATTTACAATGGTCAATGGACTCTCGTTAATAGACATGGTTAATACAAATTCCGGATAATACAAACAAATTCGACGGTCCCCTAGTGCTTTAGTATTATTCCTATTTACGAGAATCTACTGTGTTGTTGTTATTTACAAATTCCACTTAACACTAGAATATAACTCTAATGCTCTACTCCCTGTATACCGTTTCTCTCTACAAACACTCGTCAGACATTATATACCTATACAGGTCCCTTTCCATTTCCCCTACCCGTCATAGGCTCTGCTCTCTCTGCCTCCTATTAGTTAGCTCTATAGCAGCCTACCTGCTATGCTACGCCATTAGAATATCCCTTATGTGTTTCGAATCCCTACTCCCCTGTATCCTATCTAACTTTAGCTACTACTCCCTCTCCTATCTCTCTCTCACAGAGCGGACAATACACTCCCTAACCGAGTACCCCCTAGGTCTGAAACTACATCCCCTCCTTGCTTCCTTCCTCTCCTCATTTTGTAACCACCACATTAACCTATGGAGGGACATCCTAGCTTACTTTATGCCTGTACTCACGTACCTAGTGGCTTATAAACCGGCTGCTCTCTTACTATACATAAACACACAGTTAACTATCTGTCTACTACTGGACTTCCTGCGGTTATTAACACTACCGATACCAGTTTTACTGCTATACACGCATAAAACTACGCTTCTAATCTTACACGTATTGAAGCATCTCGGGCTACTGTTCATTGGCAAGAACTGGGATCCTATAATGAGGCGTGTGTCTAGTGTTCCATTGGGTTTGGATGAGTTGGTTATAAGCACGATAATATTCCTATCTCTCCTCTTCCTATACCCCACCCTACTAACCTTGTACGTATCTGTACTGGCGATATCCCTACCCCTGTACCTACTGCTATTGACAGGGGACTGGGCCGTGGCACTCATAACCGCGGGGAATAACTGGTGCTTTATAACAGCTGATAGGAAGCCAGGTACTACATTGCATTACTTGAGGCTTGGAGACACAATTGGGTCAAAGGAATGGGAACATATTCGTAACTGGGTATCCGAGTGTAGAAATATATTATCTCATCCCAATTGAGTTATTATAATTGAATCCGTTCGTCACTCAGTGTTTAAATGAAGTATCATTCAATAAATTGGTGACATTAGCATTTGTTGGTTAATTACGAGACAAACAATATAGCGACGCAAGCGTATATCATGTTTAACTAATTCTACAACAAACCACTCTAGGCATGCCTACTATTGATGAGGTATATAAATATGTTTGTATGGAAACTTATACGAATTCATGGAGCTGCATTTAGGCCAGGCTATCGCCCCTAACAACCCTAGGAGTTCGAGTACTTCCGATCTCTGTGAGATCATATAACTTGTAAATAAAATTAAATATTTAAAAACACAAATAATTTTCATTGAAAATACCCTCGTTTGAATTTACTACATGAATCATGATGATACTAATATACATAACAAACACTATGTATACTCTACTCCCTCATCTGCGCTCATGAATGCCTCCTCCCCAGAGTCCCCTGCAGACAGGTCTGTTAGCAGAGGGGCCGGGGGCGGGGGGAACCCCCAGCCCATCAGCGCTGCCGGGTCTGCGTACTGCTCGGGGCGCCGCTGCTGCTCGAACCGCCAGGGCTTATGCTCCGGTCGGTGTGTCTCCTTCCACTCCTCATACCCCTCGGAAGCGGCGGACAACTTACGGAAGAGTCTGGGGGCCATATAGGTACCGATCTTGCTACACAGCCACTGAGGAAGGGCCACCTTGGGGTCTCCGTGGGAGAGGTAGGTTGCGCTGCAGCCGCTGTCCGTACTGACCACGTAGTACCCGGTTATGAGGGAGGCCGCCCTGACTATCCCGGGGAGGGGAGGGTGTGTGGGGAGCTCCACGGAATGGTTCATTAATATGTACCCTCCCGGAATCTGTCGCCACATCCGTTGGAACACGAGATCTCGGTTCTGCAGAGGAAACGGGCAGGCCAGGCAATAGTAACCGAGGTTTGTATGCTTGTCTAATGCGCATATTTCAAAGGCTTCTAAGCGCACTGTGTCCCATCTGTTCCTATACTCGTCGTCACACAGACAGTCGAACATTGAGTCCGCACTGACCCCCCTGACCCCGCCTCGCACCCGGATGCACTTAGAGGTTGTACCCGGGAAATCTCGGCTCTGTACGGTGACGTCACTGTCGTAGCTGAGGTCCCAGCCCTCCTCGCTCTCACACAGAGACCGGAAGTACTCGAAATCTCCCGGTTTGTTAGGGCCGATAGCCTGGCCTAAATGCAGCGCCATGAATTCGTATTAGTTTGCTGAAGTTTAACAAATATATACGTGTGTCGTACTGTCGTTTGATATGACTAACAAACAGTGGATTGTGGCTAGCAATTAATGTACGTAGTTTTGGACTTAGTTTTAAGTTTTAACACGTATTAAAATTATGTGTTGGAACAAAGTTGCTAAATCAAATTTGCAATATAATCAGGTCTGTTATTGTGAACAAGCCCTATGGTCCCAATATTAACAACTTACATGGGGTTTGTATAAAGTTGAGTTCGCTTATTATTAACTATTATGAACATCATTTTTGGTCCCTTGAATGTTCATAATAAAGAACCTGACTGTATAATTGTATTCTAGAAAAAATACGAAGTCAAGTCAACATATGTAACAAATTTGATTATTCTTAAAATTGTAAAGGCTAATACTTTGTATTGATTCTCCTTTTGGTTGAACCAGTTATTTATCTTGTGAGATATGCAATTATAGAATTCTACCAAAGTGATATGAATATTATCATAAGCAGACCATTTTCACAGGGAAAATTGTATTCAAAAAACGAACTCGACTAAATACAATCCCTAAGTAAGTTGTTACACGCACCATAAAAAGTTTCATTTTAATCAGACGGGAAATTGTCTAGACCTGACTGTTTAAGGCATTTTCATCATATAATTTGAATTATTTAACTATAAGTAGACAACCTATGCCAGGATTAGATTACTCCGCCATATAGGTATAGATCGAGTTACAAGAGACACACTGATATATGAAATTGTTATATAATTTAGGCGCATTTCCCAAATTTTATTAGCTACTTATAATTAACTGACTCGTTAGATACAGGGGCGTAATCTCTGGGCTTGCAAATATAAATAATATTTTGTAATCTGTGAATTATTTAATTTAGAAAGATGGCTGGTTATAGTTCTGAACAAGACTTTCTGAAAGAATTCAAAATAGGCAATGAACTTGGCAAAGGGGCATTTAGTGTCGTCAAAGAAGCGATAAACCTAAAAACCAAAAAGACAATGGCAGTAAAATTAATTAAAGCAAAGAACATTTCGGCCCGTGACGCAGGGAAAATAGATAGGGAAACGAGAATATGCAATACTATAAAAGACCATCCAAATATTGTCTCCATGTACCATAACTATAAATCGCCAGACTATTATTTCTTGGTTTTCGAGTTGATAACTGGGGGAGAATTGTTCGACGACATCGTAAAACGGGAGTTTTATTCCGAAGAAGATGCAAGCAAGGCTGTTAGGCAGATACTATCCGCGATCCAATATTGCCACGAAGGAAATATTGTGCACCGCGACTTGAAACCGGAGAACCTTCTCCTCTCCTCCAAGGTCCAGCCGGCCGATATAAAGGTAGCGGATTTCGGCCTTGCGATCGAACTCGAGCACCCGACCGCCTTCAGTTGGTACGGGTTCGCCGGGACCCCGGGGTACCTGTCTCCGGAAGTGATCAAGAGGGAGAGCTACGGAAAACCGGTCGACACCTGGGCCATCGGCGTTATCCTGTACATCCTATTGGTGGGCTATCCGCCCTTCTGGGACGAGGTACAGGAGAAACTCTACAAACAAATAAAACTGGGAAGTTATGAATTCTCCAGCCCAGAGTGGGACACGGTGTCTAAATCCGCTAAGGACCTAATCAAACAGATGATGACAGTGGACCCTCACAAGAGGATTTCAATCTCGGAGAGCCTTGATCACCCCTGGATAAAGGGCAAGGAGGCAAACAAGATGCATCGCCAGGAAACACTGAAGGCTTTGAAGATGTTCAATGCGCGCAGGAAGCTCCGCTCTGCCGTTAACGTTAACATATTCCTTAACCGCATGACGCCAATGTCCTCTGCGAAGGAGCAAGCGGAGGAGACGGAGAAGGGGGCGGAGCACACCGATCTCGAGGCCGACACCATAAAGGCGGACATCCAGCAGGCCACACAGAGGCTGCTGGAAGCAGTGGTCGCGGGAAACGAGGCGATTATCGCTGCGCTTACGCACCCTAGCGCCACGTGTGTCCCGCTTAAGGAGAAGCGCTGCTTCTTGAAGGACGCCCGCGTAACCGTACTGGAACCCAAGGTTCACCTCTTGGGCCCTAGCTCCGCTTGCATTTCCTACCGAGCGCTGGTTAAGCAGAAAGCGGCGGACCAACCTGAGGAGGTGTTCCAGCTGAGCGAGACGCGGGTCTGGGACCACATCGATTCCGAATGGAAATGCATTCACTCCCACACCTCATAGCCTGCCTCCTTAGAGGTTTTATTTTCCTTATATTTGAGTGTAAATGTACTAGCTTAGTCCCTATCGTGTGCCCAACTTTCTATAGGTTTCCTGTAACATATATTGTCTGCTAATGGCTCGCTATGGGTCAGTGATACTTCTGTATTTCTTTATTTAGTTACTAGTTTGCTCATATAATTATTTAGAAATGTATATCTATTTACAAAAAGTGGGCGAGAAGACTTATTAATAGGAACACTAGGGGACCGAGAAATATGTTCGTATTATCCGGAAATTCGTATTAACCGGAGTCATTTGCATGCATTTGTATAGGCTAGGGGAATTAAACCTTGTACTCCTTAACCGTATTCGTATAACGAGAGCTCGAGAGTATAGAGTAAGAACTGGACTTGTCCAGGAAATAAACTATTATAGAAAATGGGAAATTAGGAGAACTTATTACAACATGTAATTACAATTATTTAATAAATAATTTGGGTTTCTCGAATAACAATTTAATTTCAGGTCTCAAAAGACTCGATGAATTAAATAAGTCGATAATTACATTTGCCATATGCCCCCCCTTGCTTGTATATTCCGGACAAACTAGCATTTAGCTGAAGAGAAATAATTGCAGTTTTGTTGATGGAAATAACGAATGAAACTCATGTCTGTCTCCGCCCAATCAAATTCCAGAGTCAATACTCCTAAAGCTCCAAACTATAAATAGAAGAACCGCGAATTAAAATGTAGAATCGCGCTTTTTATTTGAATTTAACCTTTGTTAATGTCGGACAAACATTTCAAGCCGAGTATCGTCTCGGCTGGCCCTAGAGATGCGGGCACAGAATGCTCCGAGGACTTTATGCAGGTTAGTTTGAATCATACAGGCAGGTCTGCTTATTGTGAATAATATTTCGTCTGCTTAATATGAAGAACTTTATTATGAACAAGCCCTATGGTCCCAATTTTACAATTACTTAAGGTTTTTATTAATTTGAGTTCACTTATTATGAAGTCTCTCTATTATGAACACAATTTTTGATCCCTTGAATGTTCATAACGAAATTACCTAACTGTATTATAATTTACGCTCGATTTATTATTTTCTGATCCTACCCCAGGAGCTGGAACAGATCCCCTCGCACCCCTCCTTCATCCAGCCGCTGCTGGAGCAGGGCGAGACGGCGGAGGACGGACGCAAGCTGCTCCGGAAGATAAAGCAGGATCCCGAGTGGAAGAAGCGAGTGGAGAAGATGCTCAACTTCGAACTCCACACCCTGAGGGGCAGACTCTACTGGGAACAGGACAAGCTCAATGAGCAAAAGAAGTACGAATTTATTGCATAATCACCGTATTGCTTCGAATAAGCGCCCGGCGCTTATTGTTTTCGTAAAACAAAATTATCCTGAAATCTTTCTGAAAAATCCGAAAACATAATTTCATACCGAATTCGTCAAAATCGATGTAATTACACGCCAGTGATTAACTAAAGTGTTTAAATTTTTATCATACCAATGTCATTTTTATTGCCCGGCGCTTATACGGGGAATACGGTAGCTATTACTCTGCGTTTACTTGTGTGTCCTTAGATGTCTGCGGAAAGAGAAGGAAGAAGGAGACAGCTCGCACTCGGGACAGCTCCAGCTGATCAGTCAGCTGAAACAGAATCTGAGAGAGTACATGACTAACCGGATTAAACTAGAGTCAAACCTCGCAGAGGACAAGGTACCGACTCACTAATCAAAATAAATAATAACAACAATATTCTACACCAGATATCCGTTAGTCGCTAGCCATTGAAAGCAGTTCTTCCTTGCTCGCACTGTAGTAGCTGTCTTTCCAAACCTGTTTCAGTTTGTCCTTAACCTCTGCCAGCTGCTTCCCCTTAAAGTTCAGCTTTAGCAGGTCGTGTCCTGTCACGGGGAAGGCGGGGCACTCCCAGTTCTCCAGCTGTGCGACCTCCTCCGCGGCTCTCTCCACATACAGCATAACCTCCCGCACCTGGCAGACCGGCATCCCGTCCACTACCAGGTCTCTGCAGTGCTTAACGTAGTCGTACTCTGGTGTGTGCACCTTCCCGTAGAGAGTGCGCTGCGTGACAATAACGATAGCCAGCTTCCTCTCCTTGTTGGACATTCTCCACTTACTGCATAGGTCCCCCACCGAGTGCGCGTCGCCTCCCTCCAGCAGCGAGACGAACAGCGTCTCAGCTGACAGCTTCCGGCCCCCGCTGTGGACCCGCCACACCCTCTCCAGCTCCTGGAGGTTCCCGGGCGTCGGCAGCCGCAGGGGCAGGCCCAGGCCCAGCTGGTACATCAGCCGCAGGAGGGAGGGGCAGTGGCCCCCCGTCAGGATCTGCTGCAGCTCTCTCCAAATCCGCTCCACTGATATGTCTCTGAGGCCCCCCGCGTTCTCCCGGATAGCGTCCAGCGTCTGCGGCTCGTGTGCGTCCGGCGCACAGCTGATCCTCCCGTAGAACCGGAAGTACCTCAGAATCCGCAGGTAGTCCTCGCGGATCCGCTGGACCGGGTCCTTCACGAACCGGAGTCTCCTCGCCCGGAGGTCCTCTAGTCCACAGAAGTAGTCCATAACCTCCCCACTCTCGTCCATGAACATCGCGTTAATCGTAAAGTCCCGCCTCGCGGCGTCGCCAGCCCAATCGTTCGTGAACTCTACTTCCGCGTGCCGTCCGTCCGTCACCCTGTCCACCCGGAGTGTGGTCACCTCTATGGGCGGGGTCCCCTCTATCACCACCATTATGGTGCCGTGTTTTATGCCGGTGGGCTCGGTCCTGTACCCTGCCTTCTCTAGGAACGCTTGCATCTGCTCGGGAGTCGCGTTGGTGGCCAGGTCCACGTCGTGCGGCTCCGCCCCCAGGAGCAGGTCCCGCACGGCGCCCCCCGCCACGCGCGCGCGGAACCCGTTTCGCGAGAAGCAGCTGATCAGTCCGGTTACCTTATCTGGCAGGACCCGGGCCAGCAGCGCCGGGTCAATCAGCCCCGAGTGCAGCCGCAGCCCGTCCGACTCCCTAGTTACCCCGGAAGCCATTAGGTATGCTGCTTTGTTGAGTCTGTGAGGGGCTAGGCTTCTTGTTGGAGCAATTAATTCTCTTGTTCTGCGGCAAATAACAGTTAGCATTTATCGCTATTATTACAGCTAATTACGAGCTATACTATTGTTGTTTATAAGTTGTTTGTTCTCAGCGCTTGAGTAAGAAGCTCGTCGAGGAGGCGAAGAAGGCAGCCAAGCCGAGACCCAAGCTCAGCGAGGTTCTCAACAGAGCCGCTCCCGCCCCACAGCAGCAGCCAGAGGAGACAGCCTCGCGACTAGTGACACCTGTGGAGACAGCCTCGCGACTAATCACACCTGTGGAGACAGCCTCGCGACTAATCACACCTGTGGAGACAGCCTCTGCCTCGCGACTAATCACACCTGTGGAGACAGCCTCTGCCTCGCGACTAATCACACCTGTGGAGTCAGCTGTGTCGGCTGTCTGCACAGAGTATAGCGAGCTGAGCAGACCTGCCTCTCCCCTCTCCTCCCTTCCCTCCCCCTCCCACACAGACAGACCCGCCAGCAGGAGCTCCAGGAAAGAGTCGGGGAGTCCGAGGGGCCGCAGTCCCAGTCCCAGCGTCTCGGACAACCCCTCCTCCGCAAAGGTGCCCTGCTACCTCAGCGAGGCCGGTTCGGTCGGAAAGCCGGCCTCTCTCGCTCAGTCGCAGGACTCCGTAAAGTTCCCAAAGATAACGAACTCCCCTCTCATCTCCGCTCCGGACACAACCACCAAGCCCCCCTCTGTCCAGCCAGACCCCTCCATTCAGTTCGGCCTGTCCCAAGAGGAGTCAGCTGTCTCCCTCAAGTCCAAGTGCTCTCGCTGCGGAACCAAGAAGTCCTCCCGGACACACCCCTCTCCTCGCGGAATTTCTACCGCCACGCAGGATTCCCAGCCGACCCTCTACGCACAGGCGCCCGCCAGCTACCTGCAGTACCCGCCGCCGCACCTGCGCCAGGCCACGCTCCCCTCGCACAACCTGCACCTCTCCTCGCCCCCCGTCCTCCTGCAGCACGCGCCCATCCCCTACAGCTACCTGCAGCCCTGTCACGAGTGCGTGCCCGCCCCACAGCACCTCTGCCACCAACAGCTGCTCTGCTCGCCCTGTCCGCTCCACAAGGAGGCCGGCTTCTCGCAGCAGTTCGAGAACCTCAAGGAGTTCATCCGGGAGGAGATCCGAACCGGCTGGACCAAGTCCCCCCGCGTCCGGCGTCCCAAGGGCTACCCCACCCAGTACGCCGGCACTGAGACCACCACTGCCTCTGAGACGGAGTCAGAAGACCCCTACCTGCTGCCCGGACAGACCCGCTCCTCCCTCTCCTCCAAGCGGGCCGGCAAGCCCCTCAAGAGCTGGAAGGGACAGGACACCTCAGTGCACACCCTCGCGGCTACTCACAGCCTGCAGTCCAAGCGCTCCGAGGCCTCCAGCATCCTAGACGACGAGCTCTTCATGAAGCTAGTCTCCAACCCAGCCAAGTACAGCTACGAGCTCCAGGAAATCGCGAAACTTCTCACCTCTCCCCCTGCTTCCCGCGCCAGCAGCACGACCTCCCGCCAGAAGCTGCGCACCATAAAGCACCTGGTGCGTGACGCCATCAGCAGCTACTCCACCAGCGAGATGGACAGCGACACAGCTGACGAGGGCCCGCTCCGCGCAGAGCTCTCTGAGTCGGACGCGAATCTCTCCCGTCTGGAGCACGTGAGCAGCCGCACTATACACAAGGCCAGGAAGGCCAAGGAGCAGGGACTGCGGGTCGAGCCGCGCATCAGCCCCAAGCCCTCCATCCTGAAGACCTCCAGTCGCACCTCCGACCGGGCCGTCGACCCCGCCACCTCCCTCACGGGCCTCAAGAGGGTCAACTTCTCCTCAGAAACCATAAACATCGACGACGGACAGCCCATGCAAGTCAGCAACATTCCAGATGACTACGTGGTTGTCGAGGAGGACGAGATATCCCTGGCCACACAGGAGCTCCAGCAGTCAGAGCAGTCAGATTCCGCGCTAGCGAGCAGAGCCGAGTCAGCTGATGCCCTCTCCTCCCCCACCAAGAGCACCATGCACGTGGCCTACCCCTACGACCAGTACATCGCCGGAGAGCTAGCCGAGCCCTACACGATCCTGCAAAACGAAAACGAGTCTGTCTCCCTCTCCGAGAGCGCGGCGTCCGGGCGGGGCGGGCGTGTGGGCGCTGCCAGCCGAGTTCTCACCGAGATGGGTCTGGACTCCGAGCTGAGCAACAAGCTCTCCTACTCGCACAGCCTCGAGCTGAAGGCCTCCCTCCCCTCCATCCCCTCCTACGTGTCCGGGACAGAGAGTCGCAACAGCATTTCTCTGCGCCCCAACAAGCCCGCCCTCGAGAGCGCGGATCAGACGGACCCCGGTCGGGGGGGTCTGCTCTCTCACAGAGCCTCCCTCAACCAGGTGGTGCCACAAGACCTCAGGCGCGACGAGTTAGAAGAGGAGAAGAGGAGCAACCGAGACCCACCCACCCCCCCTGATGCTCCAGCTGTTCCCGTCTGTGTCGAGGTGTCACAAGTCGAGACGGACTCTCAGCCCCCCAGTCGCCGCGGCTCCCTCTCCTTAGGGGAGCGCGAGTCCAGGAGACAGTCCCTGGCGCAGCTGAGTAGAGCCTCACTTGTGTCCAAACCCTCCAGGCATACCGGCATGCAGCAGCAGCAGCCCTCTCTAGCGGAGGAAAGTGTTATAGAAAAGCAAACCTCCAAATCCTCTCTGGCAGAGAAGGCCAGCAGGATATTCTCCAGCATCACATCTCTCGTGTCCATGAAAGCCTCCAAGAGCTCTCAGCACGTGGGACCTGTGGCCGAGGAGGGATCCAATACAGGGATGCATTCCAATGTCTCCAATGCGTCTCTACCCGCACACCCACAGTCTGAAGAAGCAAACACTTCAGTCAGCAGGAGTGGGTCCAAACAAGAAATACCAAAAGTCAATAGTTCAGTTAGCAAAGTGGCATCCAAACAAGAAATACGAAAGGTCAATAGTTCGGTTAGCAAGGTCGCATCCAAACAAGAAGACTTACACAAGGTCAATAGTTCTGTTAGCAAAGTGGCATCTAAACAAGAAATACCAAAAGCCAATAGTTCGGTTAGCAAGGTCGCATCCAAACAGGAAGAGTTACAGAAAGTCAATAGTTCTGTTAGCAAAGTGGCATCCAAACAAGACGACTTACAGAAAGTTAGTTCAGTTAGCAAAGTCGCTTCCAAACAAGAAGAGTTACAGAAAGTCAATAATTCAGTTAGCAAAGTGGCATCCAAACAAGAAGAAATACAGAAAGTCAATAGTTCAGTTAGCAAAGTGGCATCCAAACAAGAAGAGTTACAAATGGTCAATAGTTCGGTTAGCAAAGTGGCATCCAAACAAGACGACTTACAGAAAGTTAGTTCAGTTAGCAAAGTCGCTTCCAAACAAGAAGAGTTACAGAAAGTCAATAATTCAGTTAGCAAAGTGGCATCCAAACAAGAAGAAATACAGAAAGTCAATAGTTCAGTTAGCAAAGTGGCATCCAAACAAGAAGAGTTACAAATGGTCAATAGTTCAGTTAGCAAAGTGGCATCTAAACAAGACGACTTACAGAAAGTCAATAGTTCTGTTAGCAAAGTGGCATCCAAACAAGAAGAGTTACAGAAAGTCAATAATTCTGTTAGCAAAGTGGCATCCAAACAAGAAGAGTTACAGAAAGTCAATAGTTCGGTTAGCAAGGTGGCATCCAAACAAGAAGACTTACACAAGGTCAATAGTTCTGTTAGCAAAGTGGCATCCAAACAAGAAATACCAAAAGCCAATAGTTCTGTTAGCAAAGTCGCTTCCAAACAAGAAGAAATACAGAAAGTCAATAGTTCTGTTAGCAAAGTGGCATCCAAACAAGACGACTTACAGAAAGTCAATAGTTCGGTTAGCAAAGTGGCATCCAAACAAGAAGAGTTACAGAAAGTCAATAGCTCGGTTAGCAAAGTGGCATCCAAACAAGAAATACAAAAGATCAATAGTTCTGTTAGCAAAGTCGCTTCCAAACAAGAAGAGTTACAAATGGTCAATAGTTCAGTTAGCAAAGTGGCATCCAAACAAGAAGAAATACAAAAAGTCAACAGTTCTGTTAGCAAAGTGGCATCCAAACAAGAAGAGTTACAAATAAGTGCGGATTCTAACGGAACTGACGAAGAGCCTCCTCAGTGTGACTGCACGGACTGTCCAGATCCCACAGAGTGCACTGGGCCCTGTATCCCTCCTGTGGAGCCCTCTCTCTCCGCGGAGGCTCCCGTCCGGATAGTGCTCTCCCCCGAGGCGCCTCCCGCCGCCAGGGCCGAAGAGGGAGGGGAGATGGGCGTGGTGATGACGTTCTCCAAAGAATGGAAGATTGTGTGCACCAAGGCGTGCCCTGGCGGCGTCCAGGAGACCACTATAACCGACTGGAGAGACCCGAACGTAGACTCGGAAGTTATACAAGTCTCGCAATCCTCGGAACCGATGGGAGAGGGGACAGACACGATTACAGCCCCATCATTAGAAGGAGAAGTGGACAGCTCTGAAGGGAAGGAGCAATCTAACCAGATTGATACTCCACAGGAGTCTGAATCAATAGAGACACCAGCTGCGTTAGGAGATGCTCAGAAGACAGATTTAGAATCAGCAGAGACAGAGGAACCAGTGTCTGACAGAACAGAGTTTATAGAGACATACGAGTCTGCTCAGCAGGAGGCTAACAGCTCCAATAGTGCAGTGACAGCTCCAGCTGATGAACTGACCGAGACGGGAGAATGTCTGGAGGAAGAGCACAGAGCCTCAGATAAGGTGGGAGCTCCTACAGAAGATAGTAATACGAATGAGGAATCTGGAATCATAGTTATAGAATCAGAATCTACAGTAGAAGCTCCTATAGAGACTATAGATATCACAGGTACAACTGAATCTACAGAGAATATCGATAGCACAGGTCCCACTGAATCTACAGAGACTATCGATAGCACAGGTCCCACTGAATCTACAGAGAATATCGATAGCACAGGTCCCACTGAATCTAACGCTACAGAAATTATAGATAGCACAGGTCCCACTGAATCTAATGCTACAGAGACTATAGATAGCACAGGTCCCACTGAATCTAATGCTACAGAGACTATCGATAGCACAGGTTCCACTGAATCTAACGCTACAGAAATTATAGATATCACAGGTCCCACTGAATCTAACGCTACAGAGACTATAGACAGCACAGGTCCCACTGAATCTAATGCTACAGAGACTATCGATAGCACAGGTTCCACTGAATCTACAGAGACTATAGATAACACAGGTCCCAATGAATCTAACGCTACAGAAACAGCTGAGCAGACTCAGTCTCCCAAATCTGAAGTTTCCACTGCTAACACAGAGGCAGGAGCTATACCAACTAATCTCAGCTCAGAAGTACCCAAATATACTCCGATAGAAACCGCAGCAGACGAACTGGAGTCTGTTGATCTCACAGATTCCGCAGAGAAAACAGATTCTACGAATGGCCGCGATCCACAAACCGGAGATCTAGAGTCGAAAGATGTTCCTATCGCCGGGACGGACACTCCCCAGGATAAATAGCTAGGGAAACCGCCGGGCTCAATCCAGCCTCCCTCTGGCACTCATTTACTCTCATTTTATGAACTGCATAGCTCTGTAATACCGATTGTGTTAATATTACTTATACACCTGTAACTAGCTACACCCCATCTCATTATAAGTAGACAGTTAAGATAGCAACAAATTAATAAAATAACGGAGATTAAAATCAGTCTATATTACCGACTGTACTTTTGCTTTTCCGGTCAAACATGCCTGCATACATTTCCTTCTCTTTCTTCCTGAACACTTTCATCTTCCGCTCTAGCTCAGTCAGCTGACTCTCAATCGCTGCGTCGCCTGGAGAGAGACCGAGTGCCTTGTTAAGATCGGAATCTGCCCCGTCCAGGTTCCCTATAGCTAGGTAGGCAGCGCCGCGTCTGTAGAATACCTTGCTGCTCCCCTCTGGCTCTATCTCCAATGCTTTGGTAGCGTGGAGTATAACTCTATCGTACCGCTTGTTCCTAAGCATACAAGCGGAGAGGTTGTTGTAGCAGGCGAGGAGCGTCCGAGTCTTAGTCTCTTTCTGGGACTTTGTTAGAGTGTGGGACTCCGATCCTGGTACCAATTTATCTGTCGGGGATTCTCCCAGTCCCTTCAAATACAGCACTGAGTAGTTGTATTTCTTAATAGCCTCTTTGTAGAGTTCAGATTTAAAACATTCGTTTCCTTCCTCCTTCAGTCCGACTGCCTTCTCTAGCTTTGCATCTAAACTCATCTCTGCTTTAGTCTCGGGTTTCTCTCTAACTTCTGAATCAGCTGTTCCTCCTGTCTCCGTTGCTTCTGCCATGCCACACTCGCTAACACTTTATACTGCACTATACTATACGGCCTGCTACACTCGTTAGTACGAACACGGTTGATACGAATTTCCGGATAAGATGAACAGATATTTATAAAATCAGGTCTCTCAATGGCTGTTCAATTGGTATTTTTCCGGTTAATACGAACACATTTTCCGTTGGTGTTCGTATTAACGAGGTTATTCTGTACAAATAGATACCCTTTGGCACCCGTTATAAGCCTGTTTTACTATATTTATTCACTGTTCAAAATTTATAATCTGAAAACAAACAACTAAGAATATCTACTATAAACCACGACAACTTGAGTTAAAAGGACGCCAGAAAAAATAGTATTTGAAATGAATATAGATAAGAAAATGCATGCAAAATGGAATAGGAAGATAAATATAGGTTTAAATGGATGGGCAAAAAATAGTAAATGCAAAAATTTTAAACAAAATTACTACGACGAGTAAAACAGTCCGTGTCCTTTTAACCACATAAAGTCCCTTTAACCGCTTCGTGTCCCTTTAACCGCTTCGTGTCCCTTTAACCGCTTCGTGTCCGTTTAACTGCTTCGTGTCCCTTTAACCGCTTCGTGTCCGTTTAACTGCTTCGTGTCCCTTTAACCGCTTCGTGTCCCTTTAACCGCTTCATGTCCCTTTGCCATTACATATCCCTATAAGCTATAACCGATACGTGTCCCTTTATTCGCTTAATGTCCCTTTAATCGTTTCATGTCCGTTTAACCGCTACATGTCCGTTTAACTGCTTCGTGTCCCTTTAACCGCTTCGCGTCCCTTTAACCGCTTCGTGTCCCTTTAACCGCTTCGTGTCCCTTTAACCGCTGCATGTCCGTTTAACTGCTTCGTGTCCCTTTAACCTCTTCATATCCCTTTAACCGCTTCGTGTCCCTTTAACCGCTTCGTGTCCCTTTAACCGCTTCATGTCCCTTTAACTGCTTCGTGTCCCTTTAACCTCTTCATATCCGTTTAACTGCTTCGTGTCCGTTTAATCGTTTCATGTCCGTTTAACTGCTTCGTGTCCCTTTAACCGCTACATGTCCGTTTAACTGCTTCGTGTCCCTTTAACCGCTTCATGTCCCTTTGCCATTACATATCCCTATAAGCTATAACCGATACGTGTCCCTTTAATCGTTTCATGTCCGTTTAACTGCTTCGTGTCCCTTTAACCGCTACATGTCCGTTTAACTGCTTCGTGTCCCTTTAACCGCTTCGTGTCCCTTTAACCGCTTCGTGTCCCTTTAACCGCTTCGCGTCCCTTTAACCGCTTCGTGTCCCTTTAACCGCTTCGTGTCCGTTTAACTGCTTCGTGTCCCTTTAACCGCTTCGTGTCCCTTTAACCGCTTCGCGTCCCTTTAACCGCTTCGTGTCCGTTTAACCGCTTCGTGTCCCTTTAACCGCTGCATGTCCGTTTAACTGCTTCGTGTCCCTTTAACTGCTTCGTGTCCCTTTAACCTCTTCATATCCGTTTAACTGCTTCGTGTACGTTTAACCGCTTCGTGTCCGTTTAACTGCTTCGTGTCCCTTTAACCGCTTCGTGTCCCTTTAACCGCTTCGTGTCCGTTTAACTGCTTCGTGTCCCTTTAACCGCTTCGTGTCCCTTTAACCGCTTCGTGTCCGTTTAACTGCTTCGTGTCCCTTTAACCGCTTCGTGTCCCTTTAACCGCTTCGCGTCCCTTTAACCGCTTCGTGTCCCTTTAACCTCTTCATATCCGTTTAACTGCTTCGTGTCCGTTTAACCGCTTCGTGTCCGTTTAACTGCTTCGTGTCCCTTTAACCGCTTCGTGTCCCTTTAACCGCTTCGTGTCCCTTTAACCGCTTCGTGTCCCTTTAACCGCTTCATGTCCGTTTAACTGCTTCGTGTCCCTTTAACCGCTTCGCGTCCCTTTAACCGCTACATGTCCGTTTAACTGCTTCGTGTCCCTTTAACCGCTTCGCGTCCCTTTAACCGCTTCGTGTCCCTTTAACTGCTTCATGTCCCTTTAACCGCTTCGTGTCCGTTTAACTGCTTCGTGTCCCTTTAACCGCTTCGTGTCCCTTTAACCGCTTCGTGTCCCTTTAACCGCTTCGTGTCCCTTTAACCTCTTCATATCCGTTTAACTGCTTCGTGTCCGTTTAACCGCTTCGTGTCCGTTTAACTGCTTCGTGTCCCTTTAACCGCTTCGTGTCCCTTTAACCGCTTCGTGTCCCTTTAACCGCTTCGTGTCCCTTTAACCGCTTCATGTCCGTTTAACTGCTTCGTGTCCCTTTAACCGCTTCGTGTCCCTTTAACCGCTTCGCGTCCCTTTAACCGCTACATGTCCGTTTAACTGCTTCGTGTCCCTTTAACCGCTTCGCGTCCCTTTAACCGCTTCGTGTCCCTTTAACCGCTTCGTGTCCCTTTAACCGCTGCATGTCCGTTTAACTGCTTCGTGTCCCTTTAACCTCTTCATATCCGTTTAACTGCTTCGTGTACGTTTAACCGCTTCGTGTCCGTTTAACTGCTTCGTGTCCCTTTAACCGCTTCGTGTCCCTTTAACCGCTTCATGTCCCTTTAACTGCTTCGTGTCCCTTTAACCTCTTCATATCCGTTTAACTGCTTCGTGTACGTTTAACCGCTTCGTGTCCGTTTAACTGCTTCGTGTCCCTTTAACCGCTTCGTGTCCCTTTAACCGCTTCGTGTCCGTTTAACTGCTTCGTGTCCCTTTAACCGCTTCGTGTCCCTTTAACCGCTTCGTGTCCGTTTAACTGCTTCGTGTCCCTTTAACCGCTTCGTGTCCCTTTAACCGCTTCGTGTCCGTTTAACTGCTTCGTGTCCCTTTAACCGCTTCGTGTCCCTTTAACCGCTTCGCGTCCCTTTAACCGCTTCGTGTCCCTTTAACCGCTTCGTGTCCGTTTAACTGCTTCGTGTCCCTTTAACCGCTTCGTGTCCCTTTAACCGCTTCGTGTCCCTTTAACCGCTTCGTGTCCCTTTAACCGCTTCGTGTCCCTTTAACCGCTTCGTGTCCCTTTAACCGCTTCATGTCCCTTTGCCATTACATATCCCTATAAGCTATAACCGATACGTGTCCCTTTATTCGCTTAATGTCCCTTTAATCGTTTCATGTCCGTTTAACCGCTTCGTGTCCCTTTAACTGCTTCATGTCCCTTTAACCGCTTCGTGTCCGTTTAACTGCTTCGTGTCCCTTTAACCGCTTCGTGTCCCTTTAACCGCTTCGTGTCCCTTTAACTGCTTCGTGTCCCTTTAACCGCTTCATGTCCCTTTGCCATTACATATCCCTATAGGCTATAACCGATACGTGTCCCTTTATTCGCTTAATGTCCCTTTAACCGCTTCGTGTCCCTTTAACCGCTTCGTGTCCCTTTAACCGCTTCGTGTCCGTTTAACTGCTTCGTGTCCCTTTAACCGGTTCGTGTCCGTTTAACTGCTTCGTGTCCCTTTAACCGCTTCGTGTCCCTTTAACCGCTTCGTGTCCCTTTAACCGCTTCGTGTCCCTTTAACCGCTTCGTGTCCCTTTAACCGCTTCGTGTCCCTTTAACCGCTTCGTGTCCCTTTAACCGCTTCGTGTCCCTTTAACCGCTTCGTGTCCCTTTAACCGCTTCGTGTCCCTTTAACCGCTTCGTGTCCCTTTAACTGCTTCGTGTCCCTTTAACCGCTTCGTGTCCCTTTAACCGCTTCATGTCCCTTTGCCATTACATATCCCTATAGGCTATAACCGATACGTGTCCCTTTATTCGCTTAATGTCCCTTTAACCGCTTCGTGTCCCTTTAACCGCTTCGTGTCCCTTTAACCGCTTCGTGTCCCTTTAACTGCTTCGTGTCCCTTTAACTGCTTCGTGTCCCTTTAACCGCTTCGTGTCCCTTTAACCGCTTCGTGTCCGTTTAACCGCTTCGTGTCCGTTTAACCGCTTCGTGTCCCTTTAACCGCTTCGTGTCCCTTTAACCGCTTCGTGTCCCTTTAACTGCTTCGTGTCCCTTTAACCGCTTCATGTCCCTTTGCCATTACATATCCCTATAGGCTATAACCGATACGTGTCCCTTTATTCGCTTAATGTCCCTTTAACCGCTTCGTGTCCCTTTAACCGCTTCGTGTCCATTTAACCGCTTCGTGTCCCTTTAACCGCTTCGTGTCCCTTTAACCGCTTCGTGTCCCTTTAACCGCTTCATGTCCCTTTGCCATTACATATCCCTATAGGCTATAACCGATACGTGTCCCTTTATTCGCTTAATGTCCCTTTAACCGCTTCGTGTCCCTTTAACCGCTTCGTGTCCCTTTAACTGCTTCATGTCCCTTTAACCGGTTCGTGTCCCTTTAACCGCTTCGTGTCCCTTTAACCGCATCGTGTCCCTTTAAACGCTTCGTGTCCCTTTAACCGCTTCGTGTCCCTTTAACTGCTTCATGTCCCTTTAAACGCTTCGTGTCCCTTTAACCGCTTCGTGTCCCTTTAACCGCTTCGTGTCCGTTTAACCGCTTCGTGTCCCTTTAACCGCTTCGTGTCCCTTTAACCGCTTCGTGTCCCTTTAACTGCTTCGTGTCCCTTTAACTGCTTCGTGTCCCTTTAACCGCTTCGTGTCCCTTTAACCGCTTCGTGGCCCTTTAACCGCTTCGTGTCCCTTTAACCGCTTCGTGTCCCTTTAACCGCTTCGTGTCCGTTTAACCGCTTCGTGTCCCTTTAACCGCTTCGTATCCCTTTAACCGCTTCGTGTCCCTTTAACTGCTTCGTGTCCCTTTAACTGCTTCGTGTCCCTTTAACCGCTTCGTGTCCCTTTAACCGCTTCGTGGCCCTTTAACCGCTTCGTGTCCCTTTAACCGCTTCGTGTCCCTTTAACCTCTTCATGTCCCTTTGCCATTACATATCCCTATAGGCTATAACCGATACGTGTCCCTTTATTCGCTTAAAGTCCCTTTAACCGCTTCGTGTCCCTTTAACCGCTTCGTGTCCCTTTAACCGCTTCGTGTCCCTTTAACTGCTTCGTGTCCCTTTAACTGCTTCATGTCCCTTTAACCGCTTCGTGTCCCTTTAACCTCTTCATGTCCCTTTGCCATTATATATCCCTATAGGCTATAACCGATACGTGTCCCTTTATTCGCTTAATGTCCCTTTAACCGCTTCGTGTCCCTTTAACCGCTTCGTGTCCCTTTAACCGCTTCGTGTCCCTTTAACTGCTTCGTGTCCCTTTAACTGCTTCGTGTCCCTTTAACCGCTTCGTGTCCCTTTAACCGCTTCGTGTCCCTTTAACCGCTTCGTGTCCCTTTAACCGCTTCGTGTCCGTTTAACCGCTTCGTGTCCGTTTAACTGCTTCGTGTCCGTTTAACTGCTTCGTGTCCCTTTAACCGCTTCGTGTCCCTTTAACCGCTTCGTGTCCCTTTAACCGCTTCGTGTCCCTTTAACCGCTTCGTGTCCCTTTAACCGCTTCGTGTCCCTTTAACCGCTTCGTGTCCCTTTAACCGCTTCGTGTCCCTTTAAACGCTTCGTGTCCCTTTAACCGCTTCGTGTCCCTTTAACCGCTTCATGTCCCTTTGCCATTACATATCCCTATAGGCTATAACCGATACGTGTCCCTTTATTCGCTTAATGTCCCTTTAACCGCTTCGTGTCCCTTTAACCGCTTCGTGTCCCTTTAACCGCTTCGTGTCCCTTTAAACGCTTCGTGTCCCTTTAACCGCTTCGTGTCAGTTTAACCGCTTCATGTCCCTTTGCCATTACATATCCCTATAGGCTATAACCGATACGTGTCCCTTTATTCGCTTAATGTCCCTTTAACCGCTTCGTGTCCCTTTAACCGCTTCGTGTCCCTTTAACCGCTTCGTGTCCCTTTAACCGCTTCGTGTCCCTTTAACCGCTTCGTGTCCCTTTAAACGCTTCGTGTCCCTTTAACCGCTTCGTGTCCCTTTAACCGCTTCATGTCCCTTTGCCATTACATATCCCTATAGGCTATAACCGATACGTGTCCCTTTATTCGCTTAATGTCCCTTTAACCGCTTCGTGTCCCTTTAACCGCTTCGTGTCCCTTTAACCGCTTCATGTCCCTTTGCCATTACATATCCCTATAGGCTATAACCGATACGTGTCCCTTTATTCGCTTAATGTCCCTTTAACCGCTTCGTGTCCCTTTAACCGCTTCGTGTCCCTTTAACCGCTTCGTGTCCCTTTAACCGCTTCATGTCCCTTTGCCATTACATATCCCTATAAGCTATAACCGATACGTGTCCCTTTATTCGCTTAATGTCCCTTTAACCGCTTCGTGTCCCTTTAACCGCTTAATGTCCCTTTAATCGTTTCATGTCCGTTTAACTGCTTCATGTCCGTTTAACTGCTTCGTGTCCCTTTAACCGCTTCGTGTCCCTTTAACCGCTTCGTGTCCCTTTAACCTCTTCATGTCCCTTTAACCGCTTCGTGTCCCTTTAACCGCTTCGTGTCCCTTTAACCGCTTCGTGTCCAGTTAACCGCTTCGTGTCCCTTTAACCGCTTCATGTCCCTTTGCCATTACATATCCCTATAAGCTATAACCGATACGTGTCCCTTTAACCGCTTCGTGTCCCTTTAAACGCTTCGTGTCCCTTTAACCGCTTCGTGTCCCTTTAACCTCTTCATGTCCCTTTGCCATTACATATCCCTATAGGCTATAACCGATACGTGTCCCTTTATTCGCTTAATGTCCCTTTAACCGCTTCGTGTCCCTTTAACCGCTTCGTGTCCCTTTAACCGCTTCGTGTCCCTTTAAACGCTTCGTGTCCCTTTAACCGCTTCGTGTCCCTTTAACCTCTTCATGTCCCTTTGCCATTACATATCCCTATAGGCTATAACCGATACGTGTCCCTTTATTCGCTTAATGTCCCTTTAACCGCTTCGTGTCCCTTTAACCGCTTCGTGTCCCTTTAACCGCTTCGTGTCCCTTTAAACGCTTCGTGTCCCTTTAACCGCTTCGTGTCCCTTTAACCGCTTCGTGTCCCTTTAACCGCTTCGTGTCCCTTTAACCGCTTTGTGTCCGTTTAACCGCTTCGTGTCCGTTTAACTGCTTCGTGTCCGTTTAACTGCTTTGTGTCCCTTTAACCGCTTCGTGTCCCTTTAACCGCTTCATGTCCCTTTAACCGCTTCGTGTCCCTTTAACCGCTTTGTGTCCGTTTAACCGCTTCGTGTCCGTTTAACTGCTTCGTGTCCGTTTAACTGCTTTGTGTCCCTTTAACCGCTTCATGTCCCTTTAACCGCTTCGTGTCCCTTTAACCGCTTCGTGTCCCTTTAACCGCTTCGTGTCCCTTTAACCGCTTCGTGTCCCTTTAACCGCTTCGTGTCCGTTTAACTGCTTTGTGTCCCTTTAACCGCTTCGTGTCCCTTTAACCGCTTCGTGTCCCTTTAACTGCTTCGTGTCCCTTTAACCGCTTCGTGTCCGTTTAACTGCTTCGTGTCCGTTTAACCGCTTCGTGTCCCTTTAAACGCTTCGTGTCCCTTTAACCGCTTCGTGTCCCTTTAACCGCTTCATGTCCCTTTGCCATTACATATCCCTATAGGCTATAACCGATGCGTGTCCCTTTATTCGCTTAATGTCCCTTTAACCGCTTCGTGTCCCTTTAACCGCTTCGTGTCCCTTTAACCGCTTCGTGTCCCTTTAACCGCTTCGTGTCCGTTTAACCGCTTCGTGTCCGTTTAACCGCTTCGTGTCCGTTTAACTGCTTCGTGTCCCTTTAACCGCTTCGTGTCCCTTTAACCGCTTCGTGTCCCTTTAACCGCTTCGTGTCCCTTTAACTGCTTCGTGTCCCTTTAACCGCTTCGTGTCCCTTTAACCGCTTCGTGTCCCTTTAACCGCTTCGTGTCCGTTTAACTGCTTTGTGTCCCTTTAACCGCTTCGTGTCCCTTTAACCGCTTCGTGTCCCTTTAACTGCTTCGTGTCCCTTTAACCGCTTCGTGTCCCTTTAACCGCTTCGTGTCCGTTTAACTGCTTCGTGTCCCTTTAACTGCTTCGTGTCCGTTTAACCGCTTCGTGTCCCTTTAACTGCTTCGTGTCCGTTTAACTGCTTTGTGTCCCTTTAACCGCTTCGTGTCCCTTTAACCGCTTCATGTCCCTTTAACTGCTTCGTGTCCCTTTAACCGCTTTGTGTCCGTTTAACCGCTTCGTGTCCGTTTAACTGCTTCGTGTCCGTTTAACTGCTTTGTGTCCCTTTAACCGCTTCGTGTCCCTTTAACCGCTTCATGTCCCTTTAACCGCTTCGTGTCCCTTTAACCGCTTTGTGTCCGTTTAACCGCTTCGTGTCCGTTTAACTGCTTCGTGTCCGTTTAACTGCTTTGTGTCCCTTTAACCGCTTCATGTCCCTTTAACCGCTTCGTGTCCCTTTAACCGCTTCGTGTCCCTTTAACTGCTTCGTGTCCCTTTAACCGCTTCATGTCCCTTTGCCATTACATATCCCTATAGGCTATAACCGATACGTGTCCCTTTATTCGCTTAATGTCCCTTTAACCGCTTCGTGTCCCTTTAACCGCTTCGTGTCCCTTTAACCGCTTCGTGTCCCTTTAACCGCTTCGTGTCCCTTTAACCGCTTCGTGTCCCTTTAAACGCTTCGTGTCCCTTTAACCGCTTCGTGTCCCTTTAACCGCTTCATGTCCCTTTGCCATTACATATCCCTATAGGCTATAACCGATACGTGTCCCTTTATTCGCTTAATGTCCCTTTAACCGCTTCGTGTCCCTTTAACCGCTTCGTGTCCCTTTAACCGCTTCGTGTCCCTTTAACCGCTTCGTGTCCCTTTAACCGCTTCGTGTCCCTTTAAACGCTTCGTGTCCCTTTAACCGCTTCGTGTCCCTTTAACCGCTTCATGTCCCTTTGCCATTACATATCCCTATAGGCTATAACCGATACGTGTCCCTTTATTCGCTTAATGTCCCTTTAACCGCTTCGTGTCCCTTTAACCGCTTCGTGTCCCTTTAACCGCTTCATGTCCCTTTGCCATTACATATCCCTATAGGCTATAACCGATACGTGTCCCTTTATTCGCTTAATGTCCCTTTAACCGCTTCGTGTCCCTTTAACCGCTTCGTGTCCCTTTAACCGCTTCATGTCCCTTTGCCATTACATATCCCTATAAGCTATAACCGATACGTGTCCCTTTATTCGCTTAATGTCCCTTTAACCGCTTCGTGTCCCTTTAACCGCTTAATGTCCCTTTAATCGTTTCATGTCCGTTTAACTGCTTCATGTCCGTTTAACTGCTTCGTGTCCCTTTAACCGCTTCGTGTCCCTTTAACCGCTTCGTGTCCCTTTAACCTCTTCATGTCCCTTTAACCGCTTCGTGTCCCTTTAACCGCTTCGTGTCCCTTTAACCGCTTCGTGTCCAGTTAACCGCTTCGTGTCCCTTTAACCGCTTCATGTCCCTTTGCCATTACATATCCCTATAAGCTATAACCGATACGTGTCCCTTTAACCGCTTCGTGTCCCTTTAAACGCTTCGTGTCCCTTTAACCGCTTCGTGTCCCTTTAACCTCTTCATGTCCCTTTGCCATTACATATCCCTATAGGCTATAACCGATACGTGTCCCTTTATTCGCTTAATGTCCCTTTAACCGCTTCGTGTCCCTTTAACCGCTTCGTGTCCCTTTAACCGCTTCGTGTCCCTTTAAACGCTTCGTGTCCCTTTAACCGCTTCGTGTCCCTTTAACCTCTTCATGTCCCTTTGCCATTACATATCCCTATAGGCTATAACCGATACGTGTCCCTTTATTCGCTTAATGTCCCTTTAACCGCTTCGTGTCCCTTTAACCGCTTCGTGTCCCTTTAACCGCTTCGTGTCCCTTTAAACGCTTCGTGTCCCTTTAACCGCTTCGTGTCCCTTTAACCTCTTCATGTCCCTTTGCCATTACATATCCCTATAGGCTATAACCGATACGTGTCCCTTTATTCGCTTAATGTCCCTTTAACCGCTTCGTGTCCCTTTAACCGCTTCGTGTCCCTTTAACCGCTTCGTGTCCCTTTAAACGCTTCGTGTCCCTTTAACCGCTTCGTGTCCCTTTAACCTCTTCATGTCCCTTTGCCATTACATATCCCTATAGGCTATAACCGATACGTGTCCCTTTATTCGCTTAATGTCCCTTTAACCGCTTCGTGTCCCTTTAACCGCTTCGTGTCCCTTTAACCGCTTCGTGTCCCTTTAACCGCTTCGTGTCCCTTTAACTGCTTCGTGTCCGTTTAACCGCTTCATGTCCGTTTTACCACTTCATGTCCCTTTAACCGCTACATGTCCGTTTAACCGCTTCATGTCCGTTTAACTGCTTCGTGTCCCTTTACCCGCTTCGTGTCCCTTTAACCGCTTCGTGTCCCTTTAACCTCTTCATGTCCCTTTAACCGCTTCGTGTCCCTTTAACCGCTTCGTGTCCCTTTAACCGCTTCGTGTCCCTTTAACCGCTTCGTGTCCCTTTAACCGCTTCGTGTCCCTTTAACCGCTTCGTGTCCCTTTAACCGCTTCGTGTCCCTTTAACCGCTTTGTGTCCCTTTAACCGCTTCGTGTCCCTTTAACCGCTTCATGTCCCTTTGCCATTACATATCCCTATAAGCTATAACCGATACGTGTCCCTTTATTCGCTTAATGTCCCTTTAATCGTTTCATGTCCGTTTAACCGCTACATGTCTCTTTAACTGCTGCATGTCCCTTTAACTGCTTCATGTCCCTTTAACCGCTACATGTCTCTTTAACTGCTGCATGTCCCTTTAACTGCTTCATGTCCCTTTAACCGCTTCGTGACCTTTTAACCTCTTTTTCTTCATTCATTCATTCTTACAAGTATTTTTTAATTCTTTAATTTTTTTTCATTTATTTTATTTGAACTATTTTTTTCTTTGTTTCCCTACTTATTTTTCATTTAGTTTTGCTTGTACTATTTTTATTTGATTAAATTTACTATTTCTAAATCTCGTGTCCATTTAACCGTAGTTGTCGTGGTTTCCTACAATAAATACAAAGTTACAAACCAATACAGCTCCCATTCAAACTGAGCTGACACAGGTCTCTTCTTCCTTCTTCAGAGATAACAGGTGTTGCAGGCACGCGTGATTAGGATCCGATATATGCGCATAGTTCATAAGCAGATGGTAGCAACACTTGTGGAATAGAAAGCTAGCTCCATAACTGAGCGCCGCTTGGTACAGCTCCAAAACAACTTCGTTATCGATCTTCCTAGCTAGTATACTCTCCATTTCTCCCTGCATGCGCTCTATTAGGAACTGTTGCGCACAACTCAATAGCTCTACTCCCATCGTTAGATCGTCATGAGGGTATATAAGGTCCCCGGTGTACAGGTATGTCAGTACGTGCGATAATACCTAGTGACAGAACTGTGTGAATGGTATGCTGATATTATGTCACCTGTGAGCTAACCTGTGATCTTATAGTTGGAAAGGTGTGTTCGTTATTTTCTTTCTGTTCCCATAAACCGGATTCCAGCATGCTCTTAAATACCGGACTCTGAGTGCATAGCAACAGTTTGTGAGCGTAGAACCTACAAATATACTCGGTACTTATTAGAGGCACTGAACTAACTAACACACAAGTTATAATCGGAATTAACTAACTAAGTTATAATACAGTTGTTCCCAACCACAAGATGTATTACGGTTAATGGGAGGGGTCACATAATGTCTAATACTATTACTATAGGGAGTCCACGGGTGAAAAAGGTTGCAATTGCTGTTCTAATAGGAACTAACAAAGTTCTATTAGCAACTAGCTAGCTAGCTATGGGGTCACAGGACGCGAGGAGGCCTGAAATCGCCGCTAAGCAGAGGGGCCCAGGCCCGGCTAAGTACGTCCTCCCCTCCCAAACCGGGCGCATCTGTCACGACCCGACCCGCATGATGTCACCGGCCTACTCCTTCGGGAAGCGTCTCGGCTCCAGTATCGTGCGTCCGTGGTCCTCGCCGGGCCCCGTGCACTATGTGCACCCGTCCCTAACGCGCACGGGGCGGGAGGGAGCCCCCGCCTACACCCTCAGACCCAGAACCAGAGTTCTGCAGCCCGCGGCGATCCCGGGCCCGGGGGCGTACCGACCGGAGCGTACCCCTGTCCTCTCGCAGAGGCGGGCCCCTCAATACTCCTTCGGAACAAAGGGACCGGAGCCCCCGGCAAGTCGCACCCCCGCCCCCAACAGCTACGCGATTAAGACCACCATAGGCCGGGACGCCGCCACACAGCACTCGGGACCGGCCTACTCGATGCTCGGACGCTCCCTCTCCGGCTCCTTCGCAGAGGACAGGGCCCGGACGCCCGGGCCCGCGGCCTACCACTGCGAGCGGAGCGACCGATTCTTAAAGCGCAGTCTCTCCTACTCCATTCTGGCGCGTAACTTCGGCGTAGAGGGGAAGAGCCCCTGCCCCCCGCCCGGGAGCTACAGTCCCGAGAGGTGTGTGACTCCCTACTCCAGCTCCCCCGAACCCACATTTGGGGTCAGACACTCAGAGTACTTGACACCTCTGATGGACTCAAAGCTACATTAACCCCCTTTCTATTTTGTTATTATTTACCGCGCGGCTAATTATTATACACCACTTATTATTTATTTTGTATTTTTTTTGTATTTGTATTGAATTAAACTTTTTATATTTTACATGGTAACCTTTGAAAGCAAACGAATTTGTAGTTTGAAAATACATTAAACCAATAGATTTGTAGCGTATTAACCGTGTTCGTACTAACGAGGTTCTACTGTATACTAATTAACTCACTTTTTCCCATCGCTGGATATGAGTATGACGTCACTGAGACTCTCATTACTGAGATAACTCGAGAAGTCCAGACAGCCGAACCCAATATTGGCAGGCACCTCCTTGCCCGTCCCTGGCGCGAACTTCTTCATAGCCAGGTAATGCAGGGCGGTGGTGTTGGCCTCGGTTAGTATTATAGGGTTTGCGCCGAGCTCGAGCAGCTGTATCATCATCTCGTAGTCGAACTTACGCGCGGCAGTAAGGAACAGAGTGTTGCCTAGGGGTAAGGGACCATGGATTATAAGGGTCATAAGGATTGTTTCATGGGACAAATTTTTGAGCCTCAAATTTTTTTTGAAAAATCCAGAAAATAGCATTTAGGTGGATTCTAATGGTTCTCAGTAAACATATCGAAATTGCATAAATTAATGTTAATATTTAGTTATCAACTAATGGGTATTAATATCATACAATATCATTTTATTGACCCTCCGCTTATCGGGAATACAATACGGTATATAATACCTTCCTTGTTAACAGGCCCTGTGTCTATCTTCATGTTGTGTTTGTTGATGAGGTGAGCTAGCATTCCTATTTCTCTCTGATTGAAAGCCTCGAACATCCAACAATAATCCTTCCTAATAACGACCTCTTCTGAGCGCAGTATCGCTTCTCGGTGAGTCAGAACCACATCCAGAACCTGCATGCCAATGGTTAACTCCGGTAGCTATGCCAGATAGCTATCCATGGTTACCTGGATGCTCCTGCTGCGAATGCTCTCATAGGCCAGTGTCGGTTCGCAGAGGGTATAAATACTCGCGAGTAGGCTCTTCTCCAGCAGCCCCGCCAGCGACCCAGTGTCGCCTCGGGCTATAACCTCGATAATCTCGTCCGTGACGCCCTTGTTGCGCTCCTGGAGGGCGCTCAGTCGCTTGGGTCTGAGAGAGACGGGAGGGGGGTTCCGACGAGTGTCCTGAAGTGACACGTCCCTAGCTAGGGTGGGGCCGGCCCGCCCCTGGGGCCCCTGGGACTCCAGACTCAGATGCAGGTCTCTCAGGTCCCCCGCGTTCAGGTTCAGGTTCTGGAACCTATAATAAGGCTTGTATAGTCAAACCGGTTTATAACTAAACGGATTACTAACTATTTATTCTAATTGTGTAAGAAATTCAAATTTTGTTCTATCTTCAATCGGCTTATTTTAACTATCGGATTTTCCTACTTTATTTCCATGCAAAGAATTGGTTAGAAACCTGTTTAGACTGCGCATTCCAATTGCCTAACATAGTAGCTATGCTTACTTAGGGTGCCTAGGCACGTTAAGCTGTGTCTCGAGACTCTGGCACAGCTGTGAGATCTGACTGAGCGCGATGTATCCGCTCTTAACCCGAATGTTCTGCTCTATCCTGTTGAGCCCCGACTCCAGGGCAGTGGCGTATATCAGGAACGACTTATCGATCAGCTCTGAGAGGAGCACAATGGCCACTACCCTAGCCTGGTGCACCAGCGCTTGTAGCTCGTCTCTGTCGATAGAGAAATATGAAATCATAGAGGAAAAGGCCCCCTCGGTGTTAATGCTGCAGGAACTGGAGCTCAGCTTCGTGAGGGAGTTTATCAGGCGCGTGTGAGATAGGGGCGTGTTCTCAACCTAATTACAGAAATAATGTATAGTTGAAACCGGTGTTTTCTAATCAATTCTTTGCATGGAAATGAAGTAAAAAAATCCGATAGTTGGAATAAACCGATTGAAATTAAAACAAATTGGAATTTCTTACACATTTAGAATAAATAATAGTACGTGGTTAGAAAAATCCGGTGTTAGAAAAAACCGGTTTCGACTGTAGTATACTCGTTATAGGAACACCAGGGGACAATCTTAATATGTTCGTATTAACTGGAGTCGCTTGCATGCATTCGTATAGGCTAGGGGGGATTAACCCTGCATATATCCGTGTTCCTATTAACGAGTATACTGTATCTCTCTATCCTGGATACGGTATTACCTTGATGGCATGCTCTTGCTGTAGACAGGTATCTAGGTCTGCTTTGAATGTTCCCATCTCCTTAACAATGTTGGTGAGTGTGCATATCATAGCGACTGGCCAGTCGAACTGGGATACCAACGCCTCCTCAGGAATGTTATCCTCCTGCACAGCTGTTTGGAAGCTGGTTACCTTATTATAGGAAATTAACGCGCCATGAAATGAACTCGAAGGAAATTAACGCGAAGGAAATTAACTCGAAGGAAATTAACGCGCCATGAAATTAACGCGAATTGGAGCTGAACATTTTCAAATACATGAAATTAACGCGAATAATTTTTAGAAAAAAATTCAGGATTATTAATCTCCTGATTAAAACTATTTATTGTGCCCAAATTTCCTATAACAAGTTACCTTCTGCAGGAGGCCGCACAGCTGTCCGTGCTTGAGTCCGGTCCTCTGGGCGTCTAGCACCGCTTTCTTGAGGGCGTTGATATCGGAGGAGAGCTCTGCCAGTCGGTCGCGGGACCGATGCATGTGAGAGATGCGCTTTCCTAGCAAAGCAGAGCTGAGCTCGCTGTGCACGCTACGGAACTCCCCGTCCTGTGTCTTGAGTTCAGATCTCTCCTAGCGTGTTAGGTTATGTGTTAGGTATAAGGAGTGTACTTGTTATAGGCCAACACCTCTATAGTGTAATTACAGACACTGGCAAGGTCATTTGTATAGCAAAATTCTCCTTTAATTTGTAGGTCTTGGTAATGAAAAAAAAAATGAAAATTTTCACCAGGTATCAAAAATAGCCTAATAATGTTATATTTTTAATAAATAAAAATTCTTTTCGATATTTAGAATTTCTGAAAATTTAATATGAGGACACCGTTATATATAAGTACGTATTATTGAAAGGTGTGTCCGCTACATAAGTAGTCCCTGTATTATTAACAGTATAGATACGCACCTGTACCTGCACCTGTCTCAGCTGGGCCCCCTGTCGTATCCCCATAAGCAGAGCCTCTCTGGGGGTGTCTAGCTGAGGGGGGGCACCTTGCTCTATGGGAGGAGGGACTGAGGTGCCATTCGTCTCAGGCTCGTATTCGTAGACTACCCAGTCTTCTGGCATATCCGGCGGGGGCTCGGGTATCTCAGAACCGAAGGGCTTAGATTTAATTATGAATTCCTCAGTCGCTTCATCTGTCGGAGAGTCAGGAGTTTGCTCGTGGTCGTTGGATCCGTTGGAAGAGGCCATTCTCACCGAACTAATCAACTAGCAAATGTACAGTCAAGTCTGTTTATTTATTTAGTTTCTGAAGTGCCTAAGCCTTCTCAGGCAGTACTTCTGTAATTGTACTTTTTTCTTGCACAAATTATTATTATTATTTTTATAGGGTTTGTATTAAGTTGAGTTCGCTTATTATAAAGTCTCTCTATTATGACAATTTTTGGTCCCTTGAATTATAATAAAAGAAACTGACTTAATCATATATTTATATGGTCCTTTTGTTCACAAGGCTTTAAAATATATACGTATAGTAGACTCGTTAGTAGGAACATAGATAAGGGAATTATGATCAGTTAAGAGTACAAGGTTTAATTCCCCTATACAAATGTATGCAAGTGACTCGGTTAATACGAATTTCGGGATAATACGAACATATTAAGACGGTCTCCTATTAACAAGAGTCTACTGAATAACTAAATTAAAAATTAACATTTTTATCAAACTAATTCAGAGTTTATTATCAGATTAATTCAGAGAATTGGCTTTAGAGAATTGTGTTAGAATTAGGTAATTTGTAGGAGAGTATAAATCAGGGCAAATAGGCCAATATTGCGTTATGGCTAGCAACTCTGCGTCTGAGACTATTCTCGTTATTTTGTTGTCGATGTTCACGCTTTGTACCCCAGTACTGGTGTTCATTGCGTGCTTGATATTCCTACAATTCTGCTGTAAACTATTCTGTCCGAAGAATAGTATTTACGTCCCGCTTAATGAGACAGACGGACTCGTGACAAACGAAAACAGAAATTTTCAGAGTTCGGAAATACAAGAAATGCCTCCGAGTTACAACAGCGCAATTCAGATGGGGAAATGTTAATATTTTGTATTATTATTGCACACAATTATTAATAAATATTAATAAATAAACCCGATATATACAAACACAATTCGTAAACACAACAACAACAACAATATTTGTTTACTTCAGAAGCACTGTAGCATTCTATCAGGGGACCCCTCGTCGCAAACAAATATTTCATTTCTGTCCGTAACCGTCACTCCGCTTATTTTCAGGAATTCCCCAGGCCCCCAACCCATTTTACCGATCACATGTTGTAACTCGCCCGCGCTGTTAAACACCTTAATCACATACATAGTGTTATCCGTGAGGATTATATTTCCGACCGAGTCGAGAGAGAAGAAACGCGGGAAGGGGGCCTCCTTAGCAGAGACTAGAACCCTTAGGAATGTGCCGCACATGTCGAATAGTTGTACTGAGTACTGACTGTACAGAAAGAGAATGTATATAGAATAATTCCGGAGTTTAACATCCATGGTTAATGTGTGTTCTGTCATGAACGGAGTTCGCAATTGAATCTCACTCAACAGATTCAAGTGTGGGTCGCAAACAATAATCTTAAAATCCCTTCTTACGCAAGCGAACAGGCCGTCATCGCAAACCGCCAGGCCCCGAATTTCCCGGTTAGTTTCCAGCTCTCCGCATTCCTGTCCGGTATTCGAGTCGAACTTTATAATTCCACCGCTGTGCGACACGAAAGTGGCGTCCTGCCAGACGACCACGCCCCAATACTCCCTGGCCGGAACAGAGAACCTCTTCAGATACGCCCCCTCTCGGTCGAACACCTTCACACACCGCAGGAATGTGTCCGCTACGAGAATGGCGCCGGTTCTCTCGTCCACCGCGACGCCGTGAGGCATGGACAGCTCGCCCTCCTCGGTCCCCTTCGCGACACACCCCCACTTAGGGGTGCCCTTGTGGTTGTACGTGCCGAACCGTAGAATGGTACAAATGGAGCGGATACAAGTTTGAAACGAAACCGTTTTCCAAACAATTTCTATTTGTGCATTCTGCGATATTTGTTGTTCCAAACTGTCGAGTTTGCATTGTAGCTTTTGTAGCGTGTTAGGAAGTACGTCACTGAATTCGTTGTCTTTCAAGAAAATATGAGCGTCCTCCTTCGCTTTAAAGAGTTTACACAAAGTCCCTTTGTTCCTCTCGAACTCGAACTCAAGTTCCTGTATTCTCCTCTCGATCTCCTCCAGCAGCTCTTCCTCCCGTCGCTTCGCTTCGGAATACATCTCACTGAATACCAAACGGATCTCGTTCTTAGCTTGCAATAACTGGTGTTTGTGAGTTAGAATCTTATCAGCGAATGCCTCCATTTAGATTCACTATAGTAATTTCAACATTTATACGATGTTACTGTGGTTTAGGAATTCAGAATTAGACAAATATGTATTCCTAACAATGACCTCTTACAAGTTATTAATTATTTCATTAATACTAGCGGTTTAGAATCTCTATTGTATTTCAAATAGTAACTTAATCAGAGTTGTTTTGTAAAAATGTAAAATTTAGGGGGAAAGACTAAATTTCAAGAGTTACAAAGTTCTTACCTAAGATAATATAAATATCTGTTATTTGGGGTATAAATATTCTTCATTTCTCCAATAAATAAATACAAATAATACAAAAATAAATACAAATCTCAACCCAATTCAATACATATCTAACAATAATTATATTCCTGTATAATATATTATCAATCAAAGGGAGTTAATTAATATCAGAAGTGAGGTGCGCCTAAGTGAAGTGACACAGAGGGGGGGGGGGGGGGACAGGGGACAGGGGACTAATTAGGGTCCTCATGAGGAACCCAGTCTCTTAGAGAGGAGTGCTGTTTGCAACAAATTATTAAAGAGTCCGGTGTGATTATTCTGTCTTGGCATTGTGAGTAGTGAGAGACCGTCTTACTGGGGTGTCGGAAATGGACCGAGAGGTCGATTACGTGGACCCCTGGTCGGCCCCAGCAGGGAAGGGAGCCCCTCACCTCAGACAAGCTAGAACCTATAAATAGAACAGTTAAACCAGAAGCTTAGGTGGATTTATCCAGGAGCGCGATCGCTCCTTTTGGAGCATAATTTTTGGAAAATTTGAATATAGGAGCGTGAAAATTTGGAATCCTCTCCTATACCGTAACATTAATTTGGGATTTAGGCGTTTGAAAATTGGATCAGAACAGGATTAGGAGCGTATTTACAATAAAGTCCACCCAAAGTGTTCTGGAATAAAATCTAATTAGTAATCTCGCCCAGTCAGATTGTAAGAATAACTACGAATCTCTATGCCTACATACATACAGGTACGTACCCTGGTATTTGATTGGGTGATGGCTCTGTATAACCTGCACGAAGCTGACGGTAGCCTTCGAGAGGGCAGCTGTCTTTCTCTTCCCGGGACATCCCTCCACGGAACAGGCCGGACCGATGGCTATATGGAACCCCTTGTCGGTTAGACCCATCTTGCTGAGAGCTCTCCCCGCGCAGGAGTACACGCGCAGAAGCAGGTCGGGCAAAGCCTTGGAGGGGGTCGAACCGAATCTATTTTAGATACAGTAGCAATAATAGAAGGAACTAATTAGATATCTTCAGGCATGGCAAGGTCTTTCTTAATTTTTAGATTTTAGATTTGAGAAGGCGAGTTTTTATATTGAAGGTGTTGGCTGATACAGTGGATGCCGGTTCTAAGAACATCGTCGGGAACTGCATATAATGTTCTTATAACCGGCATACATTATAAGGGGTATATGGCAACCGTTTTCCAGTAGAATGTTCTTAAAACCGGTGTTCTTATATCCGGTATCTACTGTATAAGTAAGCCTGTACGTATAACATTGCCCTGTGGACTGTGGATAAGGACTCACTTTGCCCTGAACTCTATCTGGAACTGGTCCTGGTGGTGTATTATCTCCAGGTTGCATCCCAGCAGCTCCTGGTCGAACAGCCGGGCCACAGTGGCGCCGCGGAACAGCTGGAAGTCGTACAGCGGCAGCGCCCCCAGATCCCCCCTCACCGGGGAGAGAGCGGAGAGCGACCGGTGCACCGCTCTCAGGAGCTCGGTGAGGAAGAGAAAGTAGAAGCGGGAGGAAATGGGATCCGACACGTCCAGGTAGAATATGTGTGCGTCCGAGGAGAATACGGTGGAGGTGTCTGCCTTCTTGTAATCTGATAAACACATGACGTCATTAATAGTATAGAGACTCCAGTTAATAGGGACACGGATATCGGTTAAGGAGTACAAGGTTTAATTCCCCTAGCCTATACAAATGACTCCGGTTAATACGAATTCCGGATAAATACGAACATATTTCGACGGTCCCCTGGTGTTCCTATTAACGAGTCTACTGTAGTTATAACTAACCGTTCCATTGAGAAATGCTTGGCATAAATATCTTAACGTTCTTATGTCCCGGTTTGGGAGTCATGGACTTGTTGAGTGAATATTTCTCGAATTCCTCAGAAGAGATGGGCCCGCCGATTATGTAAACAAAATTTAACTTTTCCATCCAACGAAGCAGTGCTCTAGCAATGTGATTCAATCTAAAATATAACATTTGTGGATAAGAACGCGATAAGATTAAATTAATACAGTCAACTCCGCTTAATAGAGCCACCGGTTAACCGGTTTCTCCGCTTAATCGGGTCAAAATTTCACAGGATTTATAGGACATAGTTACAGTTTGGCTTACAATATTTTCGGTTAATCGGTTTCTCCGCTTAATCGGGTCAAAACAACCTGGTCCCGAGGTGGCTCTAATAAGCGGAGTTGACTGTACTTATCAACTCTCCAGGATTACAGGGAAATCCAAGGATTTATGTTGGCTTAGTTTTTTTAATAAATATGCAAGTGAGACAATTTATGTTATTCTTTAAGAAGCAAGAAGATAACTCGAAAACTGTAATATAAACTATAGTATATTTGAAGGATTAAAATTCAGGGAAAACCTATAAATTCCCGACAAAAAACCCCACAAAATCCATGGATATTAGCATTATATCCAGAAAATGTAAGTAAGTACATATCAGATTGTATCTACTGCTTACTTGTAGCAGCATTGCATGATAGCGTGTATCAGCACGGTGGGACTGAAGTAGCAGGACTCTCTGAGCTGCTTACAGATCTCTCTCTGCTCGGGGTACCTGTCGAGCCCCTCCCCCCCCGACCACTTCTCCAGCTGTCTCAGGACGGACAGGAATATCCCCGGGCGCAGCAGCAGCCCCTCCTCGCCGAGGTTAGACAGCGTATCTGACAGAAATATAGGATTATACACAGCTGATAGGATATCAACAGTGGACCCTATAAGGCAGTGGTTCCCAACCTGGGGACAAGGGATGTATTACGGTCAATGGAAGGAGTCCACAGAATGTCTAATATTTACTATAGGGAGGGGGGGGTCCACGGGTCCACGGGGCCTCAAATCACCATTTTATACTGAGGCGAATTCAGATTAGTATGTGGTTATATTTTTAAAATTCAGGTTTTTTATTCGAGAAATTTATTGAACTAAAAATTGGTCAAAATTTGTATATTTTTATTTCCAGCGATCGTTAAATACCTGCCTATATCCCGGCTATACCCTATACCCCCTCAGAGCAATGGCTCCTACCTGGCGCCAGGAAGGGCGTGCACTCGACGAGAGCGCTGAGCGCAATCTCCAGCTGATGCTCGGGCAGCTCCGTCTCCAGCAGGATCTGACCGATCTGCTCCGAGAGCAGAACTGGGACCGTAGACTGCAGAAGGCTGCAAACCCTAAACTTGTTGAAGTTGTCCGGCACCCGTAGCGTCCCTGCCAGCTCCTCCCCGGTCTCCTCTCTCGCGCCGCCCCCTCGCGAGAAGGCCAGGAGGGTCTGTCTCAACACGTGCACCGTATCCATGTTCCTGTCGCGGCGACAGATCGGGAACACACAGGTCTCGAACCGCCGGCTGTCCAGCACAACGTGGGAGTTGAAGAGGGACTCGAAGAGATCGTGTAAGGACCGACAGAAGGAACGGACAGTGGAGTCCGCCAGGGAATCGTAGAGACCGACTATAAACACCTTAACCGGGTCCGGGAACGGCAGCGAGTGTAGCTCAGTTAGCATGCGCAGGTAGAAGTGCATCTCGCTCTCCAGAAAGGAGAATATCTTCTCCAGGTTAACCACCATTACGTAGAGGCCGGAGCGCTTGAATAGCGGGAACAGGTCAGGGGGGGAGAGGGAGGAGAGCTCGCGGGTGTTCCGGAACAGAACCAGGGATATGGCGGCCTCCGGGACCGGACAGGTCAGGTCGCATCGGACCAGGAGGTCGGGGGCCTGCTCGGAGCTGAGACTCGAGGAGGAGGAGGAGGGGGTCAGGAGAGAGATGGAGACCGGTCTGTTCCGGCCGAACCCGGTCTCCTGTTTGGGGGCCGCCCCCTCCGTCCTGTGGCGACAGGGGCTCTCGGCTAGGGTCCGGTGCGCCGGTGACCTCACGGCTGGGCTGGGCGGGTAGGAGAGGGAGGAGAGGACAGGGGTGTAGCAGACGGGTCGCCACTCAGAATCTAAGTCTAGCTCCGTTATGACGCGCTCCTCCGCGGAGGCAGAGCGGAACAGCTGATCCAGGAGGGAGCAGTTCGGATAGAGGTCGGGAGAGAAGTCGGGTCGCTGGAAACAGCTGTCCTCCAGAGGGGAGACCCGCGGACGCGTGCTCTCGTGCAGGAGACGCCCCACCAGTTCGTACACGTCCTCGTAGAGATGCACCCCAAGGATGTACACCTAAGGCAAAGCGTAAAGCTAGGTGTAAAGCGAATAGGGTAATACTCAGTTGTAGTATGTTAACGTGTTCGTATTATAGCAAGTCGAATGTGCAGGATTTGTTTGCTATTAGGCGAACTTGCTATTAGGGCAGTGGTTCCCAACCTGGGGTCCACAAGATCTCAAAATTTGTATTACGGTCAATGTGAGGGGTCCACAGAATGACTAATATTTGCTATAGGGGGTCCACGGTTGAATAAGGTTGGGAATCGCTGTATTAGAGGACAGAATTAACATTAATGCTCGCTTGGGGACTGATAATAACTTGCTATTAGGCGAATACTTTGGTTGCTATTCGCTGTCTAACCTTAAGATAGTTGTACTGCTGTGCGTCGTGTGTGAATACGGACCTCAGGGGGTCGTCTGTCCGGCCGGCCCCCATGAGGGGGAGGGAGGGGGACTCCTTAAGGACCAGTTTGGGAATCGGTCCAGGCTGGTTAACCAGGGCCAGACCGATGCCCGGGTCCCTCTTGATGCCGTCTATGAACCGTAGAAGGTTCGAGAACTTTATCTTAATCTGCTCGTTTAGTAGGGACTCCTGCAGGAGGATAGGAATCCCCTCTGATAGCGGGAGGTCGGAGAGGGTGCGGTCGTTAATGGAGAGGAATATGCTCTTGAGCTCTATGCCCTTGTCGAGGTACTCGGACTCTGCTCGCGGCGAGAAGCCGGATATCATAGCGGAGAGCTTCCCTTGGTACAGCTAGCGTATAATGGTGATTAATCACATTGTCACACCTCTTGGGGTAGGTACTAATATCGATCATAATGCAAATTAAAAGCTAACATTTTTATGGAATTACTTATAATTTTTCTGATGTAATTTTAAGACACTGAAAAGGTTATTTTTAAACATCAAAAATTCGCCTTTTCGAAGCCGGGTTTTGTATTAAAAAGATGTTACCCGATATACTGTAAATAAGCCTTATTATTACGATTGTCTTACATTTTTCTTCTCTGTGAATGTGATTCCGAACTTCTGTCTCTTCCCGGCTATGAAGGCGACCCGCTCGGGCCCGTACGTTCTGACTGCTCTCTGCACCACAATCTGTACATACGAGCACTTGGCTATAACGCTATCGAGCTGTCTCCCGTCCGTCTGTGTGTCTGTGTACACGTACCCCTTTATGCAGAGGAGGTGGTCGTTAACCCAGAGACAGGGGCAGACCGCAGCCGGCGTGTCCGGGATTATCTCCGTTATTATCGGAACTGTAAGGGGGGAGTCTTGTGAGAGCGTAGCGTCTATTGCCTGTAAGGCGTATACAGGTTATAAACAGGGTATAAACAGGGTAAAAATTACAGGCATATACAGGCATATTGAGGGGCCGATCAAACGTTAACCAATGTGTTTTCTACAGTGGTGTTCGTGTATAAGCAAGTTGCATTTTGCAAGAAATTTGCTTGCTAATAGAGGATCATAAATATTATTAAGAAATTACTTATATAGAGCTGAGCTTTGTAGAGTTCAGTTTTTCACTATGTGATTCATGCACTGAGAAAGGTCAGTTTTTTTCCAGAGTTTGAAATTGACCTTTAGAAAGTAAGCCTGGGCTTTTAGTATGGGAAAAAATCTGAACTCTACAAAGCTCAGCTCTATATAAGGATTCCCTATTATTAAATGCTGGCTTGGGGATGAAAAGTAACTTAATTTTAGAGCAATTACAATTAGGCGAACGCCACTGTATTTCGTGATAGTAACGTTTGAATTCCTCTTATTATACATGCCGTATGGCCTGCTACAAACAACTATATTAGCTACACACGGACATAAGAGCTACCTTGATAGGGATCTGTCTGAATCGGATGCCCAGTACCTTATCGCCCTTAGCTTTCAGGAATGTGAGAACTCTCAGCTGGGAAGTCCACTGGACAATGTTGTCATCGCTCTGCAGGTAGCGAGCTGAAACAAATTCAATTTAATTATAAACTCTACCAACACAACACCTAACAAACCCATAAAGTAAACAACAATAATATTCGATAATTATTCCCGCACATAGAAGAGAGTCAGTATTATTATTCTACATAACGGCAATCCAAATATGCAACAGCATATACCTTAGTTACAGCCATGGGCTTATGGTATTAAACGGATTAATTGAGTGAGCTACGTAATGCGGGGACGCTTCGCTGGAGAAGTTATTTCAAAGTCCGGAGGTTCGCATTGTCTCGAGTTGTCGGCGAGGGGGGCGAGGGGTACAAAAGTGGCCCCACTGGGTGCCGCCTCTTCCCGCGGACGGACGGGGGGACTCGGACCGGTTTCTGACACCTCTGGGTCGCTGTCCTCATCGCTGTCCGGCTCGTACTCCACCAGGCGCGTGGGGGTACGAACGGCGGGGGTCGGGGAGTCGGGAGCGCTGTCCTTGATAGGACTCGCGGTTATTATCGGGAGATCTGACAGGTCGGTGCTCATAGGTGCCAAGTCCTCCCCGGGGCTGCTGGAATTAACCGCGTACACGTCATCGTCTCTGTCGAACCACGCCTCCTGGTCTCGCTGCTCGCGCTGGTCCTCCCGGGCCGACCAGTGCATCATACCCTCCAGCTCGCGGATCGGGTTTATGCTCTCAGCCTCTCGCATGCGGTCGTATTCTAACTGCATCTTAGAGAACAGTTCCACGTACCCGATGTCCCGGACCTCAGGCAGGGACTCCACCACGTAGCGGAGCAGCCCACTCGTCCGCTCGCTTAGGATGAAGCTGAACAGCTCAAGACAAGCCGAGTTAATCATGTTATAATTCGGCGTAGTCTTAAGCAGCGTAGCGACCGGCTGCAATAAGTTGCTACGGACGATGTACGAGTTAAGGCCCTCCTCCTTCATACCTATTATCTTCCGAATTAATCGGATTGTTATGAGCACCAGATGAGAGTGTCTTGAGGTCAACAGGACAACAACACGCGACAACAAGTTCTTGTTTATAATGTACACTCTACTGTGGTAGGTGTGCTGCTCCACACAGAATGCCAGCAGCTGGATTATGTAGGATAGGATCTCAGTATTCTCGATTGTGTCGGTGGATCGTCCGACCCGTAAATCAGTTGTGACTGCCAGGAGTGGCGCTATCAAGTGGTGCATGCAGCTTTTGTATAAATAGGAGAGAAACGAGGTTCTATCGACCAGCTTCATTTCGGGACTGAAGTTGTCCGGGTCTATAAGAGTCTTGATGAGAAAGAAAGTGGAAGCGTCGAGAGAAGACTTGTGTGGGTCCACGAGTATGTTGATGAGGAGATTCATAATCTGTTCGTCCTCTTCTTGCAGGTCCGCTTCGAGTGTAACTTTCAGTTGAATGCTGGTGCAAGAAAACTCGGTTATGGTCTGGAGTATATCTACTCCGCACTGTAGTATGGAGTCATCGTCAGAGCTGAGGATTATACCCAGGGACTTCATGATGCCGTTATTCCATAGAATCTGAGAAAAGTTGTGTTTGGAAGTAGGATTCTGCGCCGCCTGAGAGAACAAACAGATCTCTTTCAGAAGAAACACGAGATCTCTGAATTTGTGCCCTACCACCTGTATATTCTCGTCCTCAATACCCGCGAATAAATCCATTAGAAATGAGTCTTCCTTTTCTATCATTTCTACAATCTCTATTTTTTGGAACAGAATGTACTGGCCCAGGGCGCTCATAAGATTCTCCTCAAACATCGAGGGCGCTGGGAGAATTGCGTCCTGTATGTATTGCATTTTGTACATCAGGTGTATCTTGGTTAGCAGATCTCCATTAGCTATGGGGATCACATCTTTGAAGGTCGCTTGTCTCAGAATGAACTCCCTGTGAGTTGAAGGGGTAGGCAGCCTCGGGTCGTGTTCCAGACACCCTATAACGTCCATAATGCACGCCTCGCTAAGCATTATCTGCAGTATAGCGGCCCTGTTCATTAGGAAGAGATTCTTGAATATACTGTACAGGTTCTGTAGACTTGCTACGTCACTCTCCTTCTCGCAGACCTGGAACAGCTCGAGCAGCTTCCGAAGATAATCCTCGGATTCTATGGCCGCTATCACGCCGTCCTTCTTTATGACAGGGTTCGCGTACTTGGCCAGGAGCTCGTTTATGCAGGGCAAATTATCTACTGAGCACCCGGGTAGATCGATTGTGTAGGTTGTGTCCTGTGAGTTGTGGAATATCTGATCGTCGTCAAACGCCTCCGCCCCCGAGAGATCGTCCCCTGTCTCTCCCAGCTCCTGTGTCCGACCCTGCACCTCTCGGATCTTGGACCAGACGTCGTCACAGCCCTGCTTCTCCTGGAAAGAGAGGGCTTTCTCGATCTCGTTTTCGTCCCACACTATAAGCGTAGCGTCCTGCTTTTGGTAGACCCTGTCGGTCTCGATTCGGGACTCGAGGAGGACGGACCCGTTGTCCTCGCTACGCACAACCAGCGCCAACCCCTGTAGGTACTCGAGGAACACCACCGTCACGTGGCCCGTGCCCTTGTCCTCCCAATCGTGCATGTCGTTCAGAACAAAGAGTTTTACGCGCCTTCGAGTCTCCACTATGAGCTCGTCGACCCCGTTTTCCCGGATCCCCTCCTGCTCCTGAGAAGGATCTTGGTCCCCGTCTTGTTCTACGTCCATCTACTATAGTCTCAGGCAATTCAGACTCAAAACGAGCTGCTAAAGCACAATTCATAATCAAGCTAAAATAACTGAAATTAATCAGTCAACAAATTGTAGAGATCAGATACAATTCTACTTATAACGAATAGGAATTCATATAAACAATGTCAATATAAGGGGCCTAGCTAGTATGTAACATGCGATATTCGGGAAGTGTATATAAGTGTATGAAATGACTGAATGAGTAAAAGTAGCAATAATATTATTATGAGTGTATAAGAGAAAGCAAAGATTTAGGCTAATTATAAACCAAATAAATGAAGTATAAAAGTCCTATACCAAATACACAATATGAATGTACCCCTCACTGCTAAACTGAGATAACTGGTACCAGAGTTTTAGTGCTGGGCTAGAAATAATAAATTAGGATTAATTAGTCGTCATTAATAATTACATAATTAACAGAGCAATATATAAATTATAATACGTGTAAATCTATTTTTAGAATAACGGAGTTGTTAACTTCGTTAATATATAAATGAGTTATGAAACAATAACATAAACAGAACTATTATGGCTATTATGGAGTCAATTTTGTGAATAACTGGTTATTTATCTTAGAAGAAATTATAATATTCGTCAGCCGAGATTGTTCATGGGTCAATAACAATTATAATTATAAAACTAACCTTTGAGATAAGAGTCGATATGATTCGTCAGTTTCCTTGTGTCAAGTGTTGAGTGTTTGTCTCTGGAATCGAGAGTATATTTCTGAATCGAGAATTGAAGCAGGCCGCATAGAGACTGTCCATACTCCTTCTGGAACACTTTACGCGTTGCCTTTCGGCAGAAATAGAACACAACAGTCTTGCTAGAAGACAGCATGCCCAGAAATCTAGCTAGATATTCAGATTTCAGTTGCGATGCGTCCTAAAAACATCCATTATAAGTAGCGTATTCTGGAAATACAATTATGAACCTCACCCTGGCAAACAGGTTGACTACGAATCTCTCGGCTAGCGCGTTGTCCCGCATGAACTGCTGTAGGAGATCCAGGTCCTTCCCGAAAGAAAAACTGTTGGAGAGAGAATCCACAGATTTGGAAGAGGAGATCGGCGAGTGGCCTCTCGCGAACATTCGCGCGGGGAAAGAGGGCGAGTAGGAGAGCGGCCAATCCGAAGCGTCCGTATCTGGGAAGTGCGTGACGTCATAGTTCTGTTTCAGACAAGCGATCAGTTCTCTTTCGAGGGAAGAATAGTCCGCCCTGTCGAAGCCTGACAGTGCCTTTATGGATCTGCTTCTGGTGTGTTTGAGGCGAGCGGATATCACACAGAGGGAGGGGGACCGCGGGTCGCTACTCTTACTAGTCATGTCACTCTCTCTCTACTCAGTGTACACTATATAGGAGCCGGTCAAACGTAGGGTAACGCCAGTGTGTTACAGACCATCCTTTTGTATTACAAACAGGTCAACAAGTTTGATATAGTGACTAGGGAAGGGTATAATTTCCTATGATTTTGCGTTTCATAACGTTTGAATGGGCCATACCTTATAAGAACATGTTCTTCTAAGTTATAACCACTAGTATATAGTAGTTGAGTTCATATTAATTAACTCAAGCGGTTACTCAACAGTGGTTAATTATCTAATTATACTAACACCAACAAAATTAATTTGTAAGTATAAGTTAGGTTCCTACAACAATAGCTACTGTACCACAATTATCAGCTAATCCTATAGGAACTGGAAATTAGGACTAGAAGGCTCTCATATAAGGACACTAACTCTATTTATTATATCACCTAATTATCATGTCAAGCAAGCAAGCAACACTTAGTTAACTAACTATAGCTCATAAACTACTCTCTGCTATTATTATAAAGCAGTGTAATCTTGTTAATCAGCTGATGCATGATGATACAAAGCTAAACGAAATGTTCTCATAGCAACTAACAGCCTACAAAGGCATGTATTCGGCTTCTCAATTAAGAGTCTTACGTAATTACAATTTTAAGAAATTACAACACAAAATTGCCCGTAATATTTGCTAGGAAATATGATGCGCTGAAACTAGTTTACTAGAACAGTGGCCTAATGGCATGTCCAATTAAGAAGAGTAATTTGAGGTTTGTAGTTTCAAACAGTTCATGAATAAATTAGTCAAATAGAATTGGTTCTTCAGTCAGTTTAATCTGAAAAGTAAATATTTACAAAGAAAGCTAAAGTTCTTTGTAATCAAATGAAGATTAATATTGCAAGATGTCAAATAGCTAAGATTCCACACAAGATGGGAGAGTATACTTTGCAAGCACGTGCGGCGCAGCTTAAATATCAGCTCAGATAGGAATTCTGCTAGCATTTTGTTGCATTAAAATAGTCAATCAAAAGTTCTTATCTACTATTTCTAAAGAGTAGATTTGAGACTCAATGTATTCCCAAAAGGTTTCGTCTAAGCTAACATTGTGTTATTAGGGATCAGTTTTCGTTCTTGATTCTTGATTTTAATAACACGGATTTGCGGTAATAAATATAATAAAAGGTTAGGAAACCTAGCAGGAGAACATTCCCAGTAGAGATTCGAATTTGTAGTTTAAACTGGTTTCTTAATAATTAGTTACAAGCGACTTATCAATTGGAATGGCCAGCAGAAATAAGCTTTTGGGAATCAATAAAGGAAGTTTTAAGTCCGTCCCGAGACAACTAATTACAAGAGACACGCTGGATGAACTGATCAATACATTTATGACAGTCCCCTACAAGCCAGAGGACCCCGGTTCAGCTCACTACCTGGAGCGCTGCTGGTACCTATTCAAGCTCGACTATCATATCGGACAGGTCGCCAACAGCGACGGGTTTCTCTGTGCGCACTACCCACCCACGATTCTCATCCCGGAGCGGGAGGTGACAGAGGGGGCGACCCGAGAGAGCAAGCGGCAGATGGAGACGATCACAGAGCATAAGAGGAGGAGCGAGTGTGTGCTAGATAGCATGAATGGGAGGGGCGATCAGATGTCGTGTGAAGACGCCCCCTCCCGTCAGCTGTCTGGCTGGGTGCACGTGGAGGGGACAGAGGGGGGCCAGTACACACGGAGTCTCGAGACCAGCGGGCGTCACGGCATGGGGGAGTACGGGAGTTATGCAGTTATAGACGGGAACAGTAGCGGCACTACGGATATACCAGCTCTCAACGGAGGAATGCCTGCAAGTGGGGTGAGTAGTATATTAATTAGGGACCGTTCTAACTAGTCAGGTTCTTATTTGAACATTCAAGGGACCAGAAATTGTGTTCATAATAGAGACTTCATAATAAGCAGACCTGACTTATACTGTATACTAACCAATGTGACAGGCCATCCTTCTTGTATTACAAAATGGTCAAAAAGAGTAACATAGGGAAAGGAGTGTCTAATTTTTGGGATTTTGAGTTACATAGAGTTTGAAAGGTCCCTTAATAGCAAATATAAATTGGTTATTTATGTCGCAATCATGTATATTTTAGTTTAACATACATATCCATAGTCTTAATGTTAATACTGACTACTGAATATAACGAATTCATTAGTATACATTGGATAGATGAGTACAGATAATAACATAGTAATTAGTACACAAATAGTATTGAGTAGCGTATAGTGATCGGGTAGTAGAAAGGATGTTAAGACATAGTGAATGAGACGGGGTGAGGTGCGTGTAACCGGCGACTGACCTCAGCTGTGTATTTAGTGGGAATACCGGCGTCTTTAAGCTCCTGGAGTTTGCGCATCTTTATTTCGTCCAACTTCTTCCTGCGGTCTTTAGCCTCCTGGTCCAGCTTTATTCCCTCTTCGAAGAAGTCGCTCCTTCGCTGGAGACGTTCCTCCTCCTTGCTCTTAACCTGCTTGCGCACCTATAGAGTTGTACAGGGATTATACAGGGCATAATTTGGGATCCTCTCCTATCCGTAACATTAATTTGTGAATTAGGCGTGTGGAAATTGGATCAGACCAGGATTAGGAGCGTATTCACAATGGCTGTATAATACACTGGTGTTGTATCAAACCACATTACAGCAATGCCAGGCATTTGTCCTATTAAACAGTTATTCGATTGTATCAGTTATCTACAGTTGTTCGTTCATCGCTTGCACTAGGACTTAACGCACTAGCTTATATATCAAACATATTATTATACAATAGAACTTGTTAATAAGAACAGGATAATACGTATATCCGATGAGTGAGTACTAATTTTACGGTCCCTTGTTGTACGTATAACGAGGTTCTACAGTCTATATAAATGTGTGGTTAGAAGGACGTAATAGTCTATGTATTACTGATTACGCTCCTATCCTGTACCTGTTCTGAGTAGGCCTTGTTCTTGGTTGCGTGCTGTTTGGAGAGCTCCTGGTCCTTCTGCTGGAGCTCCTGCTGCACCTGCAGAACTCTAGAGAACTCAGCGCGGTCCCTCTGGGCCTGGAGAGACAAGAAGTGCTCCTTGTCATTAATCTGCTGCTGTCTCGCCTCCTTAAGCATACGGTCGTTATCAGCTTTCTTCTCAGTCGTCTCTTTCTGCTTCTTTCGCCAGTCCCTCTCGAACTGCTCCTGGTTCCGCTTGGCCCTGAGTGCGTCTTTCTCCGCCTGTACGTCCTTGGCTCTCTCCTGCTGCTGACGGAGTCTGGCGATCTCTTTCTCTTTCTCGGCGGCCTGACGCTCCTGCTCCTTCTGGTAGGCCTCCTCGCGAGCCTCCTTCTCCTTGATGTACTCCAGCACCTACGCACTCATAACTACCGTACTGAGCCATAGCTATTCGAACTGATAACCATGGTACAGAGATTCATTCTTATAATTAATATAATTCTGTTTATAATTCTGTAAAACTTCTGCTATAGAACAGTTGTTCGTAATCCCAGATAAACGTCACTTAGTATTTTAGAATTTCAACAAGTGAGAATTCGTTTAAAATATTATATTTCTCGAAACTTTCATTGTCTTGACTCTCAAATAAAAAATATGTTAGAAATAAAACCTGTGACGTAAACGCTACTACGTCATTATGACTACGGAATTAAGAATTAACTCGGAAACAATTAAACGGAATTTGAGTTCAACGCTTGAATTCTGCCATATGCCTTCCCTCTATGTTAATTAACATATGAATTGGTAGTAGTTGCATGTGGTTGGCAAGACAATGGAATGTAAGTGACAACTGTCAGGAGGTTTTAATGAATGCAAACGGATTCCTATTCTACATTTCTATTACTTGCTATACGTGTTCTCTTATACAACTTACTACCGCTTGAATATACCATCAACTCTATACATTTTAAGCATGCCTTCTGCCCATACGCGTAACTAGCTTATGTGTAATCACTAATCAAGCATCCTTACTTAATTCGTTTCCTCAAATCTTTACAGTTTAAAGGTAACACAGTAAGAATTAGATTAGAGTCTAAACAGATGGCTAATGATGCTATTGTATACTGCTTAGACAAGTTACTTGTACTCGAGTGAATAGAACATAATTTCACAGTTATTAATGTGGTTGGTGTCTTAAAGAAATGGCATTCGGGACAAGACGGTAGCATGCTATAGCGGTTAATCTGTCAAAGAGCAAGTGTTGTGATTATACTCCTTCTGTACTATAAGGAATATTCAAATTAATAACTTAAAAGTAAATTAATAAGTTAGATTTGGAATATTCTATAGTTTTAGATATTTTGTTTTCTCTGTACCAGTCTTGGGAACTGATATTTGTAAGAAATTCCAGTTAATAAGCACATTGTTTCAGTCCCCATAAAGTCCAGTGACACCTCTTAATACGAATATCCGAAAAGACGAACAAATTTCGACGGTACAGTGTTTTATACTAACGAGAGTAGAAAGTACGTATTCTGAATAAGGAGTAAATAATTAATTAAGTAGTTAATGGATTTTAATTATTTAGAAATCTTATTAAACCCACTCCCGTCATTAATTAGTTCTGCCTAAAAAGATTAAAATCTTACAAGTATCACAGCGTAGGTTCCAACACAACAGTATTGATTCCCATCTGCCTCACAAACCAAATAGCATAGAGATTAAGAACGCGAATAGAACTCAGAAATCTAGTGATATTGGCAGCTCAATTAGCACCATTAAAAAGAGATTCCAAGTAAGAGATTCTCAATTAATATATGGCCTTGATTCGAATTGAAAATGTTTACGAAGCCTTGAACCCTCAAGTCAGTCTGTCAATCACAACAATGGCAACTCGTATAAATACACAGCGCGAGTTACTAAAACATTAAACATTTAAAAAGACTAACTTTGAAATTACGCTTCACAACAATGATAACAGCAACTTATAACATGTTCTCATTCAACAAACTGTTGAACTCTCCTCGCAAATACAAAGATACTACTCTCTCCTTGAATAAGGAACCTAAGTTAGTTCCGGTTACAGACACCTACACTAACGAGGCACTAACGCCCCAGGGTACCTCGCGGCGCTCCTGCTACCCGGCTGACGACATTCAGCAGCGAGCGGCCGAATTTCTGGTATCAAGCAACTTCATGTATGTCCCCAATCGCAATGACTTAGGCAGCTCTCTGCTCGCGAGCAAGAGAGACGAGTTCGAAGGCACCCTCACGGACACAGGGGAGGGCGGCAAGCGGATGCTACTGGAGGAGTCAGCTGTTGAGATAAAGACAGCCCTTAAGCGGCTCTACGCTAGGGGGAAGGCGCTGGGCCTACAGGAACACGAAATGGTTAAGTATATAATGAGAAACGCGTTCGAATCTCTAACAGACTCAGAAACGGATGAGGAGGAAATACTATACTCGCCGAGCGGTCAAAAGTCGCGAGTTAAGAAACTGAAGCGGCCGCGGCTTAGCAAACAGGAGTGGGACCTCATAAAAGTGTTTCCCAGCAACTGGAAACCGACACGAAAGGGACAGGGGCTGCCAGCTGACTTCATCCTGGCCTGGTTTAACTTCCGTCTGCAGAAGATCGGTTTCGGTCTGTGGAAGTCTCAGAGCAGACGTTGGCAGTACGTTAGGGACCTGTATGGGATCGGCACTACATACGGGTGTTGGGTACAGCAGGACTAATGCCCCCCCCCCCCCCCCCCCAATGGGGAATTGTATATCGTATGATGCCTTGATTAATGTAAGCAAGCTCAACAGTCTTGTTTGAGTAACAAAAGTTGAAATAAACTAATTTGAAATCGCCATTATTATATTAGAACATATTCTAACTAATTTCAGAGAATCGAAAACTTAGTTTGCTGTTAGAATTTAATCTCTAATTATTCTCATAATCAATATATTGTGTCACACATTATGTTGCAGCCAAGGAATTATCCAGGAGCGCGAGACGCTCTTTGGAGTATGATTTTTGGAAAAATTTGAATTTAGGAGCGCGAAAATTTGGAATCTTCTCATATACCGTAACATTAATTTGTGATTTAGGCGTATTCAAATTGGATCAGATAGGATTAGGAGCGTATTTACAAATGGCTGTATATAATTATCACTGGACTTACAACTTACAACAGTATTTATAACCATGGATCATACCTTCATCTCCGCTAGCTTATCGTGTTCCTTCTGCAGCAGTTTCTGTCGCTGTATCTCCTCATTAGCCACGCTTATCTCTCCCATAAGTTTGTTCTGTCGGGTGACCTTCTCGCCCATCTCCTTGATGTCCTCTATCTGGAGTCGCTCCAGATATTCCAGCATGGCCTTGGTTTCCTGGTCCTTCTTCTCCGTCTCCAGCAGTCGGTCCTGCTCCCGGTCCTTTATCTGCTGCTGGATTACCTGATAGCACACAACAGTAAACTCCGTGTAAGGAGTACAAGGGACCCCTAGTCTACTTAGGTTGTTATAAGTTAATAACTGGACAGTAAACTCTCGTTATAACGAAGTGCTTGGGAGCAGTAAAATCCTTCGTTATAAGCGGATAATAATTAATGCATTTAGTGCTCTGGAGGGTTATCATAATATCCATTTCTTTATAAGCAGTTATTTCGTTATATCCGACTTCATTATAACGGGAGTTCACTGTAGTTGATTTTACTCCGCTTATAACAAACTCCGCTTATAACGAAGTAATAACATACACCTTGTACTCCGTTATACCGGGACTTAACTGCATATCTATATATATAGTAGACTACAGAGTGTGTATAGCTATTACCTGTGCCCCTAGGAGCCTCTGCCTGTGTCTCTCCTGCTCGCGACGCTCGTACTCCTGCAGAGCCTTGAGTCGGTCCACCTCCATCATGGTGTCCAGTCTCTTCTCCTCCTGACCGATGTCCTCCTTAAGAATATCCTTCTCGGAGAGCTGCGCGTCCCGAATCGCGTGGCACTTGGCGTTGAGAATAACCTCGTTAAGTTTCTTAATCTCGTCGTCCTGTTCCTCCATCATGTGCTTGGACCTGAGCATGAGCATCTCCCGGGTGTCCTCGGATTCCTTCTCGAGGTCAGACTTCTCGTTTGTCCGACGGGCTAGCTCTATTGCCTACACGTAGATATAGTGTGTAGCCTCTTAGTAGGGCCAGGGGTAGTATAATTTTCCCGTGTTAATTAACCGGAATTCGTATTAACATGTGACATTAGTATTGAATAGCTTTGAAGGGGACTGAAATAGTTCGAACTAACGAGGTTATATTATATTTCTTATAAGGGCATTCTTATATCGGCCCACACATTTTCAGTATAAAAACCCGGCTTCGCAAAGGTGAATTTTTTATGAAATGGAGGTACTGAGTAGTTTAATTAATTGGTTGTTAAAAGTGCCTAGAATACATTATAAAGGTGTAGGCCAGTATGTATAAGGGTGTATGTATAAGGGTGTATGTACCTGGAATTCCTTCTTTCTCTTCTGCACCTGCTCGGTCAGCTGATTGGTCACGCTCTCCTGTCTCTCCTTCTCCAGCTGGAGGTCGTCTGTGGTGACAACAGCTGACTGGCTGACTATTCTGTCCAGATGCGTCCGGTCGAGGATAATAGTCTGTCCGGACGGATCCTCGGGCCGCGGGATACGAATCTTACGGATCAGGTCCTTTGTTATTACCTACACACGGACACACAGGTTAATACTGTACTGTGCCTATAGCAGAGTTTCATGCAGGGGGGAAAGTGGGATATTAATGTTAATAGAGGGACAGGTACCAAAGATTAGTCTTGCATGAGTAAAGAGCGAAAAAATTTCTTGTGTGGATTATATTGTAAAATGTAAGGGTTGCTTTAGTCAAATTGGTTTTAATCATAATGGATTATGCAAGAACCATTGCACTTATATCCGAAATAATTAAGCAAACAAGTAAACTTCCCATCTTGATACTATTATTAGATTTCCCAGGGGGGCCCTTAACCCCTGCCTATGTCTACTCACCTGTACGACTTCCGGCTTCTGTCGGGCTGTGGTTGCGGCCTGTGGGTCGGGGGAGAGGAGGAGGGGCTGGTAGGGGGCGGGGGGTTCCCCGGGACTCCTGGCCTCTCGGTTCTCTCGCAGCTTCTTCTCGCGGAAGGATTCCCCGAATAGCGACTCGTCGACTGCGCTGTGGTGCGAGACGGTCTTGTAGGAGTGCTTGGAGCCCGCGGAGCGCACGCTGGCCTGACTAGCCCGAGACGCGCGCACGTTTTGCTGAGACATGCTAGCTATTGTGAGCGTATAACGTTAAACGCTTCCAAGGGGTGTTAATTAACCAAGTGACAGGCCATCCTGTTGGTATTATAAATGGTCAAAAAGCGTGACATAGGGAGGGTGTTATAATTTCGGAACTTTCCGTTACGTAAACATTCGAACGTCCACAAATAATAATACAGTAGATGCCGGGTATAAAAACACTATACTGGAAACGGTTGCCATATGCCCTATATAATTTATGTCGGTTATAAGAACACTATATGCATTCCCTACGATGTTCTTATAACCGGTGTACACCGATTTATCCACTCAAGTATAGGGGAGTGTTAACGACGCGATACGGCTGACCCAGCTGTTCCTGACGGCCCGCTTCGCTCGGGCCAGGAGCCGGTTCGCGGTCCCAGTGCTGATCTACAGAAACAAGAACATCTGTCGGGGCGCGACCCTCTCTGTCGGGGCGGAGCAGTACGGACGCAGCGGCTGGGACTTCCTCGCGACGGGCGGCGCGGGCGTCGAGGAGGGGGGCGCCTCCAACCTCCCGGACCGGAGCCGGCTCGGGAGACAGGAACAGCTGTGCGATAAGGTGAGGGGACAGGACGTGAAGCTGCTGAAACAGCTGCGAGTGCGCGTGATATGCGACCTCATGTACCAACAGAAGAAACTCAAGTTCCTGCTACCCGTAGCCTCCTCGGAGAAGGTGGACAAGGCCGGCAGGTTAGTTTAGCCAGCTTAATGCAGAGGGGTGTAATACGTATTGTATAGATACAGGGACTTCTATGTTGCAAGCATGCCATACCCGGGTTGCGAATCATTCCGTGGCTACCAAAGCAAATATCTCAAAGCAGATAATCTACATTTCAACTGGAAAGGTACGCAGGTAGATGCTACGCTCAGTTTCCCAACAGAGTTGCTAGCAGAGTCGCTAGGTATTAACTGGGGTCAGTACAAGGAGTGGAGCACCAAGGAGCTCACCAGTTGCTACCTGCGGTTTCTGCTGTACCACCTGCACCACCTGGAGGGGGGTCTGTTCGTGCACTGCATTTCCGGGTGGGACCGGACTCCGATGTTCATCTCGCTGCTGAGACTGAGTCTGTGGGCTGACGGATTAGCGCACACGAGTCTCGGGTCCCTGGAAATGCTGTTCTTCACAGTGGCATACGACTGGAGATTGTTCGGACACAAACTGACGGAAAGGAACGCCAAATCGGAGGAAATATTCTATTTCGGGATGGACTACATCCAGCACATGACTGGGGGCGAGTTCTCCATTCACTGCGACCTGCGAGAGGGGGCCACAGCCTGTCCGGAGCTGCTCGCTCAGCGGAGAGACAAACTCACCGAAGTGAGACAGCTGTTCATGGACAGCTTCTACAAAATTATTATCCCGAAAAGCATTAAACTATCAAAAATATCATAAACCCCCACACACACAAGTACACTGCACATTTCAATAGCTGTACTTTGTTATTTTAGATTTGTATTATATGTCCCACTATAAAGTTTAATATTATTTTTGTGTCTTTTTTCGGCGGAATCCCAGTAAATAAATATATTTTCTAACCTAAGGAAAATGAGAGCAAATTGAAGCTGAGATTTATTATTCGAGGAAGTATGAAACGATACAAATAAGCGATGATAAATAAGTGAGTCCTAAGAGTTGAATAGAGAGCGAGAGAGTGGATAGATAGATAACTAGAGCTGTAGACTAGTAGGTAGGTAGGACTAAGTGTCAGAAGTAGGACTGTAGAGTCCCCTCCCGACGGATATCCGTGGTCCAGCAATGGAACCCTCCTCCGAACGAGTTGGCGTGACGTATGCTGACCTTGACGCACTCTATCCCGAGCCTCTCAAACATCTTCTGTATGGGCAGCTCGTCCCGCTCCACCACCACGCGTGTTGGAGACAGCATCAGCACGTTCATGCTGAGCCACTTGGAGGAGAGCCAGAGGGGGTGCGAGTCGGATATCACAGGCCTGGGGGGGTGCACCACTTTCCATCCGGCCTTCTTAAACATCCCGATCTGTCCACAGGGCCTGTCAGGGTTAGCCAGCACGATACCTAGCAGATACAATATAAGTTATAACAGATATAATATAGTGTACACTCAGTAGCTCACCTGGAGCAATGGTGTTGAAGGTAGCGTCTATGTGCATGGGGTTGGGGTCCTTGAATGTGAGAATGTGGAGTCGGTAGTTGCTGCCCAGGTGTCGGCGCATCCACTCTATCCCGAAGTAGTTGGTCACCTGACTCCGCTGAACGAAGATGTCCTTTCCGCAGCGAATAAAGTCAGCAGCGTCGAAGGTGGGCTCGAACTCTGTGGTCACGAACTTCCCTTCGAAAGCTAGCTTGTGTCTCTGCTCCACGCTCTCGATCGGATAGTCGTAGTCGTACAAATCTTTGCTCAGAAGAGGCTTGGGACCCGCGCACCATTTCGCGCCTAGAAACCCGCGTGTCAGCCGACAGAGTTTCAAACAGGAGAAACAAACCTTTTAGGAAGTACTCCTTGATGAGGGGGCGGTAGGCCCTGTGCTCCATGTACCGGGACCGCCAGGCCATGGGCGCCTCGATCAGCTCGTTTCCGACCACCAGCAGGAAGTCCCGCGGCATCGCGGCGTACAGCCCCGGCGAGGAGAAGTCTGGCGTTTTGTACTCCTCACTGAAGTCCAGAATCTCAGGGCGCCTCACTACTACTCCCTCGGCTTTCAGCACCTAACAAGAGAAGTAACACAAGCAATAGTACCCGGTACCCAGTAGCTACTCACTCTGCAGAACTCTTCTATCTCCTGCTGGGCCTTCGTGACGAATTCCTGAGGGAAGGGCTTCCCTCCGTACTTCTGGAAGAAGGGCCAGTTCTTCTCGTAGCTGTTGGCCTTCACCTCGATGGAGAATTTGGGGACACAGGCCCCCTCGACCCTCCCGACGATGACTTCCTTGAGAGTGTCCCACTCGTTGTAGCTGGAGACCGGGCAGTCTACGGGGGACACGTCAAGTTGAAAGGGGCTTGGCTTTGAAGGCGGGGCCAGCGCGGACCATTCCAAAGTCGCTTCCTCGATTTTATACTCAGCTTCAGCTTGCTGTTCGGCGATTGAAATATTTACATTTGGAATTGAATATGAAGCTAGCCTAGGGTGGACGCAGGATCTCGCGAAAGCGCAGAGTTTGGAGATCTCGCGGCCCCTGCAGCCTCCGAGGAAAATGCGAACGCGAAGCATAACGATTGAATAATAAATAATAAACAAAACATTTACAGTATTTATACAAAATGGATAGGACTACAAATAGGCAGTGATTTGATTGGGTGGCGATCTCAAACATGATTTTATCAGCCTGGCATGGCCGCATGGGTGCATGACGAAAAGGAACAGTCAGCTTTGTAAGTACTTGTCAAGTTAATTACACCCCCAAATAAAGTTAAATTAATTATTGCTCCAGTATGATGATAGAGGTGAGATAAATAATGATACCATCAAATTACTTAAGCAAATAATGCAAGATGATGGAATAAATGACAAGTTAATTAAAATCCGTGGATGGGGTCAAAAGTATTACACGTAATTAATTAATTAAACAGTAAATGTACAATTGTACCCTTGCCTCAAAATTAATTGCTACTGTTGTAATTAAATCCTGCAGATACAAACCAATGCTACTTGATACTAACTAAGTATGAACATAATCTCATTTGAATAATCAGTTGTTATTTGACAAAACTGGTCCCCCCGGACCAGTTTGTAGGGGGGGACCATTTTTGTCAAAACAGTTCGTTTGTACAAATAATTCGTGAATTTAATGGCAGCCGAATTATGTTTAAAAGCGAAGATTGATCAGACAATGGAAGATATTGAGACTCATTATACGAGCCTGTGCAATCAGCTACATGAACAAAAGAGTACATTCTTAAAAGCATTAAGAGCGCTTAAAAATTGGGTCATAGGACTGCAGACTAAATTGGATCTCCTAAAGCAGGGCTGCCCAACCTTTCTCATGTGGCGAATCACATTTCAACTGATATATAATTTTCGAATCATAGACCACAATGAGGTTCCATAAACCCCTAATTTACCAACTAAGATTAATAAACAAAAAGCATATGCATGTGTTATCCAAAATTACGATAAAAACGTAAATATCTGTCAAAATGTTAATTGTTCGTAAAGAAATACCAACAAAATAATTTTTCGCTGATACAATCTTCCTTGACTTCCATAAACAAAGTTACTATAGTTACTCAAATGTTTTTGGAAGAAATAAACGTACGATTTAAAATACCGAAATAACGTAATTATAATTGTAGAATCATCAATTTTAACTGTATTCAATAATAATTGTATTTACGATCAAATAAGTAAAATGCTTTTTTCAAAATTTTTATTATATTTTAAAAAAAAGCAACAAAATGCTTCGCGAATCATATTTTTCAGGAAAAGAATCACATTTGATTCGCGAATCACAGGTTGGGCACCCCTGTCCTAAAGGAAAGGGAGTCAGACGTGAGTAGAGATATTTCCCTTCCTCAAGAAGCAATACAAACAGAAATAAAAAACATAAGCAAGGAGACAGATAAAATAGAAAGTTCGATACAAGCAAGAGACTTCACGTTTGAATGGCAAACTGACATAGAATTAAGGACTGAAAAAGTAGGGTTACTTATGTATAAAAGAAGAGGAGATTTTATAGACATGATGAAGGTAAACTTCGGAAATAAATTTGAAAATTTTGAAATTAAAACAAGTTGTAGCAAAGGAGACGAACAGGGGAAATTAAATTTCCCAGAGGGTGTAACCGTTGAACCTTTGCGAGACCTAATTCTGATTGCGAACTTTAAAAATAACTCCGTAGACATTTTCTACTCAGATGGGAAATTCAAAAGCAGATTCGGTGTTGAAACTGGAATTGAGTTAGACGGGCCAAATGGTATTGTGACATTCAAAAATGATATTTACGTCAGCAACCTGTGTTCTAATTGCATTTCGGTCCATAGTTACAATGGAGGAAAATTGGTACGCCGCGTAGGGGGGAAGGGGAGGATAGATCTCGAGTTTTCTAGTCCAGAAGGATTAGCTGTTCTCGGACAAGGGATTAGCTGTCTACTTTATGTTGCTGACAGAGAAAATAATCGAGTTAAAGTGTTAGATGCCAAACTCAGTTTCCAATGTCATATTGGTAAGTACAGTCGACACCGCTTAATTGGCTCATTTCTCTGAGGGTAGTTTGAGCCATTTAACCGAAAATAGTTCATGCCGAATTTTAATTCCGTCCATAAATTCTTTGAAATGTTATAAAATTAAGCGGAGTCCACTGCATATACAGTGAACTCTCGTTATAACAAAGTGCTTAGGACCTTCAAATTCCTTCGTTATATCCGGATATTCGTTATAAGCGGATAATAATTAATCCATTTAGTGCTTTGGGGAAAATCTCCATTTCGTTATATCCGAATTCGTTATAATGGGAATTCACTGTATAACTAAAACGAATAAGCCATTATTCTTTTATCCAAGCATCAAGAGCTAATCGGCTAATGAGACTACATATTTATAAATTGTGTGTGTGTAGGGAAAGGAGTACTTCGCGAGCCGAGAGATGTCGAAACCTTCAATCGAGAAGTTTACGTATTGGATGGGTCATTTGATTGCTGCATCAAAGTGTTCAATGAGAGAGGAATTAAGATCAGACAATTCCTGAAACAGGGTATAGGGGAAACTGTTTGGAAGCCGCGGTATTTCACAATAGACTTTACTGGTAACATACTGATTAGCGACAAAGGAAATTGCTGTATAACAGTATATGATGAAGCTACAAACATAGGACAACGAGTAGGGGAGAAAGGAGATGGGAGCGGGGAATTTAAAATGCCAACAGGAATAGCAAGAAGCATCGAGGGTCGAATCGTGATCGTAGATGGGTTAAAGGAAAACCATGTTTTACAGATACTAGAAGATACATTCGTATTCGAAATTTGAAAGTAACTAAGTTAAAATTTCACATTTTATGATACAGTGGATGCCGATTGTAAGAAAATATTTGGGAGTAGATATATATGTTCTTATATCCTATACTTTTAAAATACAAATAAATGTACCGTTAACCAGAATATGGTTCTTATAACCGATATCCAATGTACCAATTTTATGATTTATACGTGTAATGTATTTGTAAAAATTGTTGGTTGAAAGTACTGACTCGAGTATTTCTATTCATTTAGCATAAAAAGTGAAAAGTTCTCTCGCTTATACGAAATACTATAAATTAGTGTAAATTCTATAAAACGCAAGCCTAGCTCGGTTAGAACTTGAACTGTAAGAGAGTCGAGTGCCTGTACGTATCCCCGGGTGAGAGTACAGTGCTTGGGAACTCCGGATGGTTAACCGAGTCGGGGTACGCTTGTGTCTCGAGACAGAAGGCCTGGTGCTTGAAGAAAGGCAGGCCTTTCTTTCCAGTCTTAGAACCTTCTAAAAAGTTCCCTGTGTAGAACTGAACACCAATCTGGTCTGTGTAGACGGACATCGTGACGTCAGAGCTCTTAACCTCAGCACATAATCGCAGCTGATCACACTTGGGATGTTTAACTGTGTCTTCAATGCAATAGTTAATATCGTACCCGCCTTCCACCTTAGCTATATCCTGTCCAATCTGTTTCTCTGTCCTGAAGTCATACGGCCCTCCCGCTACCGCTATGAGCTCGCCAGTAGGCACTAGACTGTCGTTAAGCGCTGTGTATTTACAGCTGTTGATGGTTAGAGAGTGCTTATAGATCGTATCAGTGCCCCCCTGCAGGTTGAAGTAGGCATGGTTTGTCAGGTTAACCGGACACTTCTTGCTAGTAACGGCTGTATAGTCTATCACGATCTCATTACCCTCGGTTAGTGTGTATGTCACCTCTGCCCTCACCTCCCCCGGGTACCCTGAGGCTCCGTCGGGAGAGACGCAGGATAAAGTGACTGAGTTACCGTTAACCTTGCTGTCCCATAGCAGACTGTTCATGCCAGAGAACCCAGCGTGAAGATGCACCTCTCCCTTGTTCTTGTCGAGATGGTACGTCTCTCCGTCCAGGGTAAACTGCGCGCCTCCGACCCTATTAGCGACCCTCCCTACAATGCACCCCATATAGGCCCCGTCATCCAGGTACCCCTGTAGATCGTCGTACCCGACTAGCAGGTCCACGGGGTCCCCCGTCCCCCTGGGAACCGTAATGGCGCATAGGTATGCTCCGTACTCGATGAGCTCTAGCAGGAGTCCGTGTGAGTTTGTGAGTGTGTACTTGTGTACCTCCTCTCCACTTGGGAGCTGTCCGAATAACGAGCGCTGAGCGACTGGGGGCGACTGAGCTGCCATATAACCAGCTAACCAATTCAGAGGAATAGTAGCTCTCGTTAGTACGGAATTTGTTCTTTTAACCGGAGTGAATTGCTGTATTTGTATAGGGCTAGGGTAGTTGAATTTTGTACCCCTTAACGGATATTTCGCCTTATGCTTATTCGAATTAACGAGAGTCTAATCTGATTTAAGATTATCTGCATTGCTAAGCCCCTATGGTAGCCAGGGAATTCAGAAGTGTAGTCTTTCAAATAATAAGCACAAAAAGAATATTCAAAAGCATCACTAAGCTCAAATACAAACCTTAATACATACTACATAGTAATAACATGAAATTTATTAAACTAAATAAGAAAAAGTTTGTATAAAATAACCGAATGCTGAATCTAACTAACTGACCGCTAACCTGTCTGTACCACTCAAACAGCAGCACCCTCCTCTACGGTGATCCCCTGCGTGGCGAGCCACAGTTTGTGGTACACACCCTTCATGTTCACAAGCCAATCGTGGGACCCGATCTCGACAACCCGTCCGTCGTTAATAACCGCTATCTTGTCGGAGTCCACTATGGTAGAGAGTCTGTGTGCTATCATTATAGTGCTTCTGCCCAGCTTTGCCTTGTCCAGCGCCGCCTGCACAATCCCCTCGGACTCGGCGTCCAGGGCAGAGGTCGCTTCGTCCAGCAGGAGGATCTTCGGGTCCCTGAGGAGGGCCCGGGCAATGGCGATGCGTTGCTTCTCCCCCCCGGACATCTGTGTGCCCTTCTCTCCCACGCGCGTGTCGTACCCGTTCGGCAGAGACGAGATGAAATCGTGGATATTCGCCTTCTTCGCGGCGGCCTCCACCTCTTCCATTGACACCTCCCTGTGCAGAGCTCCGTACTTAATGTTGTCGGCAACCGAGGTGTCGAAGAGGATCGGCTCCTGGAACACGATTCCGCACTCCCGTCTCAGAGCCGCCGTGTCCAGGGTGGTTATGTCGGTCCCGTCGATGCTGACAACGCCCTCGTCCGGATCGTAGAAGCGGAGGATCAGCGAGACTATGGTGCTCTTGCCGCAGCCGCTGGGCCCCACCAGCGCCAGCGTCTTCCCCGGCTCCAGCTCCAGGTTGAGACCCTCCAGCACCTCCACGTTAGGCCGACTCTCGTAGCGGTACTTCACGTTAGAGAAGGATACGCCGCCCCGCGGGTTAGCCACCTACAGATGAGATCGGGTAAGTGGAATGCGTAACAGTACAGTAGATGCCGGATATAAGAACACCGGTTATAAGAACATTCTACTGAAAAACGGTTGCCATATACCCTATATAATTTATGCCGGTTATAAGAACATATTATGCAGTTCCCACGATGTTCTTATACCGGCATCCACTGTATAAAGTGGTTACTCACTCCTGATTTGGTGGAGTCTGATTCCATGGTGGGACGGGCGTCCACAAGCGCGAATATCCGTCTGGCAGACCGCTTGGCCTTCTCGAGGTCGGGAGCGAAGCCGTTGGCGTTCGCGGCGCCGGCGGCTCCCAGGAATATCCCGAAGAAAGAGCCGAGCAGTCTGTTGATGGTGAGCTGCGCCGGATTGCAGGGACATATGGTGGTCAGGTAGGTTCCGAAGGCGAATACGATAGCGTAGGCCCAGTACTGGAGTCCGTCCGCTATGCAGCTGCCCAGCCCGTAGAACTGAGCGCCCAGGTAGGCGCGGGCTAGCGGCTTCTTCAGGACCGTGGCGTACTGGTGCGAGAACCGGCTCTCAGCTGTGAAGATCTATAAATAGCAGAGACATCATCAACATTAATTCTGGACACACAAACAAAGACCAATAACGTCCGAGAATAAGTGTTCATATTTTGGAGTTGTTCATTTATTGAAGGTGTTCGCTTTTGAGGTTTTACGTTTTACTGTATATAGATGTTAAGGAAAACTAATAGCGTTAATTTTCTTACTATAATGACAAGTTAGCCTTAATAAATAAAGACTCCAGTAGACTCGCGTTAATAGGAACACCAAGGGACCGTCGAAATATGTTGGTATTATCCGGAAATTCGTAATAACTGGAGTCACTTGCATGTATTTGTATAGGCTAGGGGAATTAACTTGTACTCCCTATCCGTGTACAAATAAGAGAGCTACTGTACACAAAGCTTACTTGCACAGTTCTGATATTCTCCAGAGACTCTACTGCTATCTTCGTGGCTCTTTCGTACGCTTCTATCCTAACTATAGCCTTCCCACTTGCGAGCTTGTTACGAATTATAAACACAGCGACCATAAGAGGAATGAAGAGTATAATCAGACAAGCCACCGGCCAGCCAAACACGAAGGAAATAATAGTCCCACAGAAGATCGATATGATCATCTCGACGTACACACCGATTCGAATGCCAGTGATTCCGCTCACCTAACAACAACAACAAATAAAGCAACATAAATACAGTCAGGTTATTGAGTCCACCTAATAACAACAACAAATAGAGCAATATAAATACAGTCAGGTTATTATATTATGAATATTTAAGAGACCAAAAATTGTTTGTTCATAATATAGAAAATTCCTAAGTTGGCATAAAAAGCGAACTCAAACAAACAAACCCTATGTAAGTTGTTAAATTGGATCATAGGGCTTATTTGTAATAAAAGTTACGAAAAATGTTCGCTGACCTACTGTACCAAACACAGGTTATCCCGATCACAACAACAACAACAACAACAACAACATAATATCTCACCTGTACGCTGTCAGTAGAGAGCCTAACAAGAAGACGCCCAACACTCCTCTTGGGATTGTCAAAGAACTTAACATCCTGTTTCATGATAGATTTAAAGGTGAGTTCTCTTATCCTCTTGGTGAGTCGCTCAGCCGACACAGTAAACACAACGCTGCGAATGAAAATGAGAGTTCCACTCGCAAAACCGAGTCCGGAGAATAGCGCTATAACTGAAAAGAATACAACTTCATTTCCACCAGCCTGCAAGCACTCAGTGGGAATCTGTATCGAGAAGTCGCCTTGACACATGTTCAACACACTGTATATGTAAGTGCAGTTGTTCTTAATCCCCTCAACGTAGAGGGAAGAGAACTCGTCAATCAGGAATATGAAAATAAGAGCGAAAGATGGGAACACGAGTCCGGATATACCGGCCGCAATAACTCCGACTAATATCAGCCACCACTCAGGGAGGTTCAGTTTAAGCGCGCGTAACAGAAGTTTCCAGTCACCGCCTGACACCTTAGGGTCAAACCCTCCGTCGTCCATTTCGTCGTCCTTCTTCGAGGAAGCCGCGGTTTCTGTGGTTTCCGAAGGTTTAGCGGTCGGGGTGTCTGCGGATTTATTGGAGACGGCGGAGAGAGTACGAACGTAGTCTTCCATTTGAGGTTTGGGGTTCGAAAGAGTTGGATTCTAGAGGGAAACTTCATTATACTGTATAGTAAGTGTTAAATAATCAAATCGAAAAGAGGAAATTAATTATAACTTGTAAGTTAATTGAGTACCTAATATACGTAATACAATAGATATCGGATATAAGCACACCGGTTATAAGAACATATCGGATATAAGCACACCGGTTATAAGAACATATCGGATATAAGAATGTTGGAAAACGGTTGCCATATACCCTATATAATTTATGTCGGTTATAAGCACATTAAGTGCAGTTCCCGACGATGTGCTTATACCCGGTATAATAACAACGGAATAGTCAAATGGAATTATCAGGACTCACCGGAGTATCATCCTTTGTGAACCCATAGGTCTGGCTCACGACCAGCTGATAGTATATGCCCTGTCGCTTCATCAGCTCCTGGTGAGTGCCCTGCTCAGCAATCGCCCCCTCGCTGAAAGCCAATATCTGGTCGGCCTTCTTAATGGTGCTCAGTCGATGCGCGACTATTATTATAGTCCGCCCATGAGCCACGTTGTCGATGGCCTCTTGTACTTGGGCCTCGCTCTGGTTATCGAGGGCCGAGGTCGCTTCGTCCAGGAGGAGAATCTGAGGATCCGAGATCATAGCGCGCGCGATCGCGATCCGCTGCTTCTGCCCCCCGCTGAGCTGAGCCCCCCTGTCCCCTACCAGGGTGTCGTACCCCTGAGGGAGGTTAGACACGAACTCGTGAGCATTCGCGGCCTTGGTCGCCGTCTCTATCTCCTCTAGTGTAGCATCCTGGAATAGCATAGTAAGTTAGTGTACAGTGGAGTCAATGTAAGGATATTACCTCGGACCGAGATAATATGAATTAACTTATACTACTATGTAGAGTATTGTAGACCGTATATTTCTAGATTGGATTACTTTATTATTACCCATAGACGGCAAAGGCCTTTGGTCTACAAATTTATAAACGGTCTACAATTTTTTAGCTTAGTTTATATGGTCTACATATAAAGAAGTTCTTTATTATATAATAGTGTAACATCCCTTTATTATAATATGCATTCTTAATTTCTTACATACACCGTACTCCTACAAATAAATGCTGTAATAACTAACTAACCGGTTTTGCTATCCGTATGTTGTCTGCGATGGATATACCGAAGAGCACGGGCTCCTGACTGACAATGCCAATCCTCTGTCTCAGCCATTTCAGACTGTACTCCTGTATCGGCCTCCCTCCGATCAGAATCTCCCCCTCATTAGGCGTATAGAACCTCTGTATAAGAGACAGCACTGTGCTCTTTCCGCACCCACTCGGGCCCACCAGGGCAAATATCTGTCCAGGTCTCATCTCCAGATCGACCCCCCTTAGCACGGGGACCTCCTTGCGAGTGGGGTAATTAAACCGCACCCCTTTGAACTCTATTTCCCCCACGAAGTCCTCTGGCTCGGCCCCGCCCTGCTCTCCGTCTATCTCCGGCGTCCGCTTCAGCACGTGGAACACAAACCCAGCTGCTCCGAACGCCCCCTACACACACACACGTTAATAGGCCTACTATAGCACAGCGTATTAGGCCTGTTATATCATAGCTCTTGGTTATAAGCAGGCTTTCATATAGGCAAAATTTTATGCGTGCTTATATCAAGTTTGAGCTCGCTGACATGCGCCTAAAATACTCGATTTGTATTACGTCTATGGGGGAATTTTGCGCACCTAGACAAATTACCTTTTAATATCACACGCCTGGATGAAACCCTGGTTTCAAGTAATACCTGTATCAGTGATTGAGGGCCATGTTAGTTACATGGGAACTATTTAGTCAGACATGCAATGGACATCCTATTACAGTTATTATACGTGTATGAATGATGGGAAATTGTATGATAAACCTAGTCCATTGGGAATTTCAGAGAGGTCTTAAAATAAGTTGGACAGGATTAACTAGAATATCCGGGCTATATTTGCCTGTGTTTAGAGGTGTTATGGGAGAGAACAGACCTGAATAGCGGCGAGGTGGTTGGCACCTTGTCCGAACACAAACACTGAAATGATCACAAGGAACACAACAGTGAGAGAGTCTCCAAAATCACACAAACATTCCGTAGAGAACACTTTAGCTATCCCAAAAGCCACCGCCTCGACAGAATATATAATCGTGAACAGGAAGAAGAGAGCTGACCCGATTGCCAACCCCCTGTACAGTCCGTACTTCTTAGCTCTGTCGAGTTTACTCCCGTACCGCTTCAACTCGTGGTCCTGTCCCCCGAAAGCTATAACCGTTCTGAGAGCGCCCAGCACCTCCTCTGCTATTCCCCCGGCGGAGGCGTACGCCTCGGACTCCTTGGAGGAGAAGTGCGCATCCGCTTTGCCTAAGAACACACAATAACAGCTCTCCTGTCTCAACTAATCCAGACATAGTCAGTCAATAATGTAGATATACTTGCTTATAAGATATATTTATATAGACAAATGCAACTAATTAACCAGGAGCACGAGACGCTACTTTTGGAATATGATTTTCGGAAAAAATTAATTAGGAGCGCGAGAATTTGGAGACTTCTCCTAAGCGTATTTACAAACGGCTGTATAATACACTGGACAATGTAACAGCAATTAATGCGTAGTACCATGATAAAATGTGTGTACTCGTATTAGAGGCCCTAGGTCTGTAGTATAAAGCAGTTAGTTAAAGTACTATGTTGCTAACCTAAGAATATGAACGGGATTAGCACTACCACCGAAGATACGACAACAATAAGCACCAATGCCCAGCACTTCAGAAACGAGAGAGCAAGCGCAATGATTACTCCCGCGAAGCTTCTTAGCACGGACACCAGTTTCTCTCCGATCCCATCCTTAATCTTGTCCAGGTCCTCTGTCAGTCTGGTGGTCAGCTTTCCAGGGGCGTGTTCGTCGAACCAAGCGATGTCCTGTCGAAGGAGACTCTTGAAGAAGGCGATCCGGATCTTGTACGTTATTGACTCGGAAACCGAGACGAATATAGCAGTCTATAAGGAAGAGTAGTAAGTATAAAGCTAAATGCAGTAGTCTAGTTAATACGGACACCAGGGGACCGTCAAAATATGTTCGTATTATATTACATTATCCGGAATTTCAAATAATATACAGTATATAATGTATACGGTACTGTTTACCGTAATATATTTCTATACAGTAGAACCTGTATTAATTATTCCTTTCAGGCAGCAAGAGGCGACTTGTATAATTGCAGAGAAGATAAGCTCAGCAGTATTAATCAGGTAAGAATCTCATTTCTAGCTATAATACCTTCTGCACATAGTACAGGTGGATTTAACAGTATAGTGTACGTATGTAGAAATCAGTTTATATAACCAAACAAGGTACTTTATCACTTTAATTAACCGCCACGTTATTTATCAAAATATTATGATAATTTGGTTTGCAAATTGCAATGACACACGGTCGTGCCATTATGTAGATGGAATGTGAAATAATAGGATGTTGTAATATAAGCTGAGGCGTACATAAGTTGATTCATGTAATCAGATATTTTAGAAGAATAGATAAGCTTAAAAATGTAAGAAAATTACCATTACATTCTACTCAGTATTTATAGAGGGTTGGTATAGCCAAGCAATATTTATATTAACATTTGCTATATACTCTGAAATGGCCACTAACTTGAAGAAGCTTCTAGAAGAAGTGATGGAGGGAGAGGAGAATAGACAGTGCGCCGACTGTGGATTTGCAGATCCGGACTGGTGCAATATCCGAGTGGGAGTGTTGGTGTGTAAGACATGCGCGGGTATTCACAGAGGGCTCGCAACGAACCGAGTTAAGTCCCTCAAACTGGACAGCTGGACTTCTGAGGAGGTGGACAAGGTGACAGGGAATAAACAGAACTCAGATCTGGAGAAATTCCTCCCTGCCTTCTACGCCAAACCGAACTCGCTATCGCAATCCGCTCTTAAAGAGAGCTTTATATTCTCAAAGTATGACGGACGACTATTCGAGAGCGAAAAGAAGATGGCGGAGAGCAGCATCGGGTCGGGAGAGAAAAGCGGATTTCTGCACAAGAAAGGGAAATCCAAAGAGGCCTGGAAACCTCGTTTCTTCGTCCTCAAAGATTCCAAACTTGAATATTTCATAAAAGTAGACGATACAAACCCTAAGACGCAAGTTCTAATAAAAGAAATCGGGGTTAACCTTGAAGAAATAAACGACAACATGTTTGCCATGGCGATCACTAATTTCCACGACTCTGCTTATTCTCGCAGTTACTACGCGTACTCGGACAACAATCTGCTAACCATAGAGTGGTTCTACAGCATCCGATGTGCCCAGCACAAGGTAGCTAATGCCGACAGCAGCATTGGGGTGGACGGATCTATGATATGCTCGGGGGTATATCTACAGAAATCAGGGTTCCTTTATAAACCGGGCCCAGCACTGAAGGACGCATGGAGGCGACGCTGGTTCTTCCTGAACAAAGGACACCTCTCCTACTTTAAGGAGAAGCTGGACGCACACCCGAAGGGGGAGATTAAGCTCGGGAAGAGGGCGGAGGGGTTTGAGGTTACGGCTGGCTGTACGGAGCATCTTAAACAGGCGCCCTATGACTATACCTTCCAGCTACAAACTCCCGCGCGCACTTATAAGATGTGTGCTGAGACTAGGGATGAGATGGTGAGCTGGGTTAAGCTGCTAAACCAGTCCATAGAGGACAAATAGCTAGGGTTAGTATGTAATGTTATTGTTGTTGTTGTTATTATTCGTAATATAATTAGTGTATCGGAAATAAGTTGCAGTTTATTTATCAGTTGATTAATGAATAACAGAAATAGGAATTATACTTTTGACATAAAGAAATCATTATTGCAAAGCCGGGTTTTACATTGATAAGGTGTTGACCGTATTAAATTCGTTAGTACGAACACCAGGGGACCGTCAAAATATCCTCAATTCGTACTAACCAATATCAAAGGCTTTGAAGTGGATTGAAATAGTGTTCGTACTAACCTTGTTCATACAGACGAGGTTCTACTGTATACGAATATGAGGTTAAAGGCTTTGAAGGGGAATTAAATAATGTTCGTACTAACGAGGTTATACTATAGTACTGTATACGAGTATGAGGTTACCTGGAGGAAGGAAGTTATACAATACACTGACCTGTACATATGAGCATATCGCGACCAGAAACCCTATCCCAGCCAGAAGCAGCACGTTGCACAGCAGCACGCTATCGTACAGAGAGGCCCGCTCTATACTGGTGCAGCGGTCGTAATCGGAGCAGCAGCCTCCGGCGTCGGAAAATGCGCTGTAGTACTGGGGGGAGGAGCAGTAGCGGTCTACCACGTTGGTAGTCAGGGCGGAGAGGGCAGGAATGTTGAGAGCATACCCCTGTATGTCAGCTGTGCAGAAGAACCAGCTGGCATTGGCTACGACAGATCCGTTAACGAACGGAATGAAACCAGAGGTGTCTGCTAATAGGCTCGCGCTGCAGGAATCTGTGAATAGAGTAATAGTATATAATAGAATATACAGTAGACTCTCGTTAATAGGAACAACAGGGACTGTCAAAATTTGTTTGTAGTATTGTCCGGAATTCGTATTGACCGATATGATTTGTATTGAAAAGGCTTTGAAGGAGACTGAAATAGTGTTCGTATTAACCGGAATTCGTACTAACGAGGTTCTGCTCTACTGTATGTGTGTATAGGCTAGGAAATTAAACCTTTATGCGAAATACCTGATGATGAGTTGGCAAAGAAGTTCGTTGAGCAACCAGAAGCGGTTGCTTGGAACTTAAAGAAAGAATCGATAACTTCCCCGATGGACAGGAATATAAAAGGGAACGCCCCTCCCTGGATGAGCCCGGCAAGCAGGCCCAGGCACATCAGCAGAAGCTCTGTAACAGAAGCGAACTTGAATATCTTAACTGGGTTAACGGCCGGATAGGATTCCTTCTTCTCCTCGCTTTTATCTTTCTTCTTTCTACCAAACCAACTCTTCTTCTCTGGCACGGGAGAGGAGGATTCCGAGAACTCATTCTCCTTAGAGAGAGGGGGGTAACTCGGGTGATGTAATCCATCTTCCTTAGAGAGAGGGGGGTAAGAGGAGTCATCCTTAGGCAGAGGGAGATAAGATGGCTCGTTCTCATCAGAGGGAGGGAGGTCTGTGAGAGCCTGCTTCTCGGGGATGGTCGGGAGACTCAGCGATGCGTCGCCCTGGTTCTCATAGACAAGCGGCTCCAAACTAGCCTGAAAACCGTTTGCCATTCTCCCTAGAATAAATGCAATTATTAGCCTTGTAGATGTAAGGTTCAGGTACTTATAAGGGTCAGTAAGTTTCTAAAATTGACTTTGTAGTATGGCCAAAATGTTGTTTACATAATTTTCGGTTATTGGGACAAACGATCTGGAACTGACGTGAGTTGACAATATTAGAAAATTTGAATTTTATAGTATTCGCTGCAAAGATACAAAATCTGTGTATCATTTCCATATTACGATAACTACTCTTCTATTTCAATAAGCATAAGTTGCTGAAAATACAAAATCTAGAAAATTCGGTCCATTTCTTCAAATATATTTGGTGATTATTCGTTTAGTGGTCATAAATTCAAATTGAAACTATGAGTACAAATGGAAGAAAAATGGCAATCAAATCTGAAATAATTGACATTGTCTAACCATTCAAATGATGTGAACAAACTAAAGCAATGACCCATCAATTGATTATAATTATTTACAAAACATAGGAAACTTACTTGCAAATCGGGTGAAAAGATATATCTAATGATTGAAATTGAAAGTTAATAAAGTTAGATTTTACAAATATTTGCTATCAAAAGATGATTTATACTTCTTGTAAGAGTGGCAATATTAACTTCCTAATCATGTGTCTAATAATAGTGCAATCATGGGCTGTTTTCTGGTTATTCACATGACCTTTGTAGCAGGGATACTATAAATAAATATAAATACAAACGTAGGGTTATACGCTAAAATTAACCACCCGCATGCTACTGGCGCTAATTAGTATAGCGTTTTTGCCAAATATAATTCAAATGGTTGTTTTGAAGAAAATTGCAGTAGACGCTCGTTACAATATCGGTTAAACAAGGATTTATTTCCCCTGGCTCAGTGGCTCCCAATCTGGGGGTCCACACGATCTTTAAATTAAATGTAATGAAAAGGCTTTGAAGGGGACTGAAAAACTATTCGTATTAAAACGGTACTAACGAAGTTATATTTTATAAAACATTGCCAATAATAATTACAGCTCTACTGTATAGAACATTTCCCAATAATAACAACATCTCTACAGTATGAATCAGGCATATCTAAGTAGCATCTCTATAGTGTATGTCTGGCAGCTCTCTCAGCTGGAGAGCGGCGGTCTCGGGGGTGAGGTCCCTCTGTGGCAGTGCCAGCATCTCGTACCCCACCATGTGCTTCTTAACGTCGGCGGACCGGAGGAGACAGGGGTAGTAGAGCGCGTGCAGCTGCCAGTGGGAGCAGTCCCGCTCCAGGTGCCCCCCCGTCGGGGCCCCGTGCCAACCCATGCAGTACGGGAAGGAGGTGCTAAACAGATTATCGTATTTGCAGAGGAGACGCTTGATTATATCGGCGCAGGTCTCTCTCTCCGCCGCCGAGAGGTCTGTCAGTCTCAGCACGTGTCGCCTCGGCAGAAGCAGCGTCTCGTACGGCCACACGGCCCAGAAGGGAACCACACACACCCAATGTGAGTTCTCAACCACAACCCGCTCCCTCTGTTCCAGCTCCACTGCCAGGTAATCAAGCAGCAGCGGTCGCCCGTGCTTATCGAGGTATTCCCGCTGGCTCCGGTCCGACCGGGCCGGGAGGTCCGGCAGGAAGGAGGAGGCCCAAATCTGGCAGTGGGGGTGCGGATTGGAGCACCCCATGGACTCCCCTTTGTTCTCGAATATTTGTACCCATTCGTGTTCCCTCCCCAGCTCCCGGAGCTGCTCTACCCATTGGTCCACCACCATTAAGATGTCCCTGCGCGCCATGCGAGCTAGCGTAAGGTCGCCGCGCGGGTGGAAGCACATCACGCGACAAACGCCCTTTGCGGGCGCCGCTGTTAAAAGCGGGTGTACCGGGGCGGGGGGGTCCGGGCCCGTCGAGAGGAGCGCAGGGAAATCATTCTCAAACACAAAAGTGTTTGTGTAGTTATCGTTAACTTTTCCCCCCACACGCGAGGCCCCGGGGGCTAGGTAGTTAGGGGGCGGGTCAGGGGTAGGAGTGGCCCCGGGTATTTCTGTGGTCTGTTTAATCGGGTCAGTTTCCCCTGTCTGTAGGGCCTGTTTAATGGACTCAGTTTCCCCTGTCAGTAGGGCCTGATTAATGGGCTCAGTTTCCCCTGTCCAGGGTCGGTTTATTCGCTGAGCGGACACGAGTACCCATTCCCCACTGAGGGGGTTAAATCGCAGGTGCTGATGTTTGGTAGAATCAAACATTATCTAGGCTCTACGTACTTTATTATGTATCTCAAACCGTTTGTGTGACAAACACATTAATAAACAAAAGAAAAACAACAAATTTAATAAATAAATGTATCTAAAAATATAAGACAATTGAGAGTAGAAATAGAGTAAAATTTTAACAAATAAACACGCAATTAAAAGACACTCGAGACATTGCTATAAACTCGATAGTTACTAAACAGCTCCATAGGAATGTGCGCTATGTAGCGAGGCGACAGTAAAGATATATAAATCGATAGCCAGTGGGATCATACGTCGGTAATGAAGGAGCCCTGAGACACGTTTCCCAAGGAGTGCGTAGGATGTCTGTCCTGGCCCAAGAAGTTCTTGTGTGTCGAGAAATCCCCAAACGGGTCTGCCGGGTAATCGGCGTTAAACACGGCGTGTTTCGGGTCTTTGACAGAGGTGTATCCTGGCAGGGGAGGGGTGGCCCGGTACATGTGTGCGTCGTCAAACAAACCCGGCTTTCTGGGGGGTACAACTGGGGGAGTTCCCGTTTCTGAGCTGTCTTCCCTGAGGTGCGGTTTGGCGAGAGGATCGGAAGAGGACAGATGAGGGTACTCGTTACCCTCCGCTCCGTCCTCACTAAGAGCTAGGTTCTCAGTTCCCCGCTTGTTGGGTTTGTATATGTGCGAGTACTGTCGCTTCTTTCCGTAGCTGAAGCAGCAGCAGCCCACGCAGCAGGCCAGAAACAACAGACACAACATTACCAGGAAGAGAACACCAGCTACCCCAACTAGTATCTTGAAATACAAATGTTCGAAGAACCGCGTGTCAGTGTATATGTTAACCTCGCTAGAATAGGGCCCCAGTCCTATAGTGCTATTGCCAGCTGCTGAGAATGTGTATGTCACCTCGGCCGCCAGCCCTGTTATCTCCCACACAGACGGAACCCCGAGAGAGACGTCCATCCCTTCTACAGAGATCTCAGCAACAGTCTCGTTAGTGCCGAGGACATACTTTATAAAGAACCCCAGCAGCTTGCCGGTCCCGAAGTCGTCTAGGCTTATAGAGATGCTAACTGAGTCGTGTCTCGCCTGCAGCAGTCGCAGGACCGGCGCCCCGGGCAGGGAGTCAGGGAGCAGCTTCTCCGCCGGCTCAAAGTACGCAGAGATTCCAAACGAGTTAGATACACGCACTCGAACCTACATACACCTTAGTACATGGGAGGTCTTATTCACTACGGGACCATGGTCAGGGATCAGTGGGAACTCAATACAGTCGACTCCGCTTAATAGAGCCACCGGTAATAGATTTATCCGCTTAATGGGGTCAAATTTCATAGGATTTATAGGACGGAATTAAATTTTGGCTTAAAATATTTTCGGTTATAAATTTCTCCGCTTAATCGGGTAAAAACAACCTGGTCCCGAAGTGACTATTAAGCGGAGTCGACTGTATTTTACTTGCACGGATAATATAATTAGTTGCCGTGTCCAATATCCATGGTCCAGTAATATTAACTTACGTTGTAGTATGTAGCGCTCGGAAGCCCAGAAATAACGAAGTAGTAAGTAGCGTTCCTATCTTCATAGCTCTCACTGAGATCTGTCCATACGTCAGAGCTGTTCTCTTTATACCCGACCATAACGGATGTTATGCGGCTGCCCCCATCGTGCCATAGCTGGTACGATACGTTGAGAGAGGTAGAGCTAAGCACGTCCACGGATACGCTACGGACCCTAGGGATGCCGGCTGTTACCGTCACGTTAACCTCGTTAGAGGGATCCCCTAGACCCCCTAGATTGCTGCCCCTCAGTCTGAAGAAGTTCTGGTACCCGTAGAACAGTCTAGTCACGGTATACCCGGCATATGAGGACACAGGGATCTGCTCGTCCAGAGCTACGTACTGCCCCGTCTCGCCAGTACGGACCTCTATGACGTAGTAGTCAGGCGAGTTGCGCGTGTTGGTGGCGGGGTTGCTCCAGGCTATGCGCACCGTCCGCGCGGCGGTCTCCTCCGAGAGGACGGCTAGCCGGGTGGGGGCGGGGGAGGGGAGCGTGACCAGCACTGAGATGGGAAGGGACTGCGTACACTGGATCAGATCTGAGATCGTGTTGCAGACCTTGAGTCGGTAAGTGGTGTCGTCTGCCTCCGTGACGTCAGATATTATAAGAGTACCTGCATACAGAAATAGTAATCCCGTTAATACGTACAGTGAAATGGTTATAGTGAAAAATCAAAAATTACAGCTGTGCTGACAGCATTGTTCTTATGGGGCACAGTTATTCAACCTCCAAAAAGAAAATGCTTTCAGCACAGCTGTAATTTTTGATTTTATATTATGATCTCGTGGTTCAAAATTGTATTGCGATCTACACTATGTCAGCTCCCTTCAAAACCTTTAAAATACAAACGACACCGGTAATACGAATTACGGATGTGTACACATTTTGACGGTCCCTTGGTGTACGTATTAACGAGGTTCTACTGTACTGTATACTGTATTGTATTCAATGCAATCTCACCATTATAGTAGAACCTGTACTTGGTGGAGTTGACAAGCGGCTCTGTGTTCGGAGAGACTATCCACTGTACTGTGTCAATGGGGGGACTAGCGGAGAGGGAGCACGTGAGCACTGCATTGCCCCCCAGCCCCACACTAACCGCCAGCACCTGATCCGTAATGGTAGCCAGTATGTGGATAATAACAACCACATTGGTAGTCTCGGACCCAGCCTTGTTATACGCCTCGCATCTGTAGGTGCCCTCGTCGAACTTCGTAGCTCCCAGAATGGTCAGCGCCCCGCTGGTGCGGTTAAACTTAAGTTCCGAAGTGTCTTCCTCCAGCAGCACGTCGTTAATCGTCCAGTTGTACTGCGGGGCCCGCACCCCCTAGACACGCAGGTAATCAGATAACTATTAACTAGCTATCTAGCTAGCCAACTAATTAACCTGCTAACTAACTAGCTATCTAACTATCTAGCTTGCTAACTAACTAGCTAATTAACTAGCTAATTAACTAACTAGCTAGCTAATTAACTAACTAACTAGCTAACTAACTAGCTAACTATCTATCTAGCTAACTAAGTACCTCAGAAACGCAGGTGAGGAAGAGGTCGTCTCCGCTGAACCCGAAGAACTGCCCCTCATTGCTGCCCCTTATGAAGGTGCCGCTGGGCGCCACGAGGGAATAGAAACTGAAATCTCCGTCGACGCGTCCGGCCGGAGAGAGGCCCTCGCACCTGTAGAGACCGGTGTCTTCGCTGGAGACAGAACTGAAACTGAGGAAGAAGTCGCTGCCCTCCTGGCGGAAGGCGTACTTCCCGGCGTCGCTGCTCAGCCGGAGGTACGCGTCCGTGGTGTCGTTGTGGCGGTACCAGACCGCAGAGGCGGAGTCCCCTCGCACCAGACACAGCAGCGACACGTCCGAACCGGTCAGTGCATCCTATACACGGCAATAACAATAACAACAACAACAACAACAACAACAACAACAGTTACCTGATCCTCCACTATGACTGCCAGAGCGTAGCTCACGGTGAGGTTAACGGACTCGCGACAGAGGGACCCGGGGATGACGGGGTCGCAGGAGTAGGTCCCGGAGTCCCCCACGGTGGCCTGCAGGATCGCGAGTGAGAACTGCACCTCTGTGGCTGTTAGAGCGACGCGGGCCGTGCTGTAGCGACTGCTGTCAGCTGTCACGAGCGGGATGTAGTCCTTCAGCCAGGAGGCGGCCGTGGGGAGCGTCAGGTCAGAGGGAACCGTCACGAGACAAGAGAATGTGACCAGTCCGTTCTCCAACACCGTACTGGGCTTAGTTAGGCTTATGGAGACCCCGTCCGGACACACCTGCGTCTGCGGCTGCACTGTTGATAGCAGCAGCAGAGAAGAGAGGAGGAACAGAAATAACATTCTGAAGAACAGCTACTATCTCAATAGCAACATAACTAATAAGTACTTTGATGTCTTACAATTTCATGAAATATCTACAACTATAGCTAGGCCGGCATATACTGACAGTAGTTGCTACTTGATAGTTATGAAATAATTATTTTGCATTCCTTATATTAATGCCATACGGTCTTACTGCCATACGGTCAGAAAATAATGAAAAACGATTAAAAATGCTAAATTCCTTGTATTAAAACTATTTTAACTCTGAAGGCATATTTCTATAACCACTGCTGGGCGGAGCCACATAACTCCCACTGATTTACCTAGCAACAGGGAGTACACTAGGAATGCATTCATGATAACATTAAATAGAAATTATTATAAAATTATTCGAGTAAGTTTCTACCAATTCCGATGCGGTTTACCTGTAACTACGTATTATAATTATCCTATAACTATGCTAATTCGCTTTACTGAGAACTTCGGCTTTGGTCGCCACATCTTCTATGTTTCCAACCATGAAGAATGCAATCTCGGGGAGATGGTCCACCTCGCCTGCGAGGATTTTCTTGAACCCATCGATGGTCTCCTTGAGCGGGACATACCTCCCTAGATTCCCAGTGAACACCTCAGCCGATAGGAATGGCTGCGATAAGAATCGCTGCATTTTCCGTGCTCGAGACACGGTTAGCTTGTCCTCCTCAGAAAGCTCGTCCATGCCTAGGATAGCGATTATGTCCTGAAGGGATTTGTAATTCTGTAGCACCTTTTGCACGGCCCGCGCGACCGAGTAGTGCTCCTCTCCCACTATGTGCGGCTCCATTATCCGCGAGGTGCTGTCCAGAGGGTCCACAGCCGGGTAGATACCCAGTTCCGCGATTCCGCGCGAGAGCACGGTCGTAGCGTCCAAGTGAGCGAAGGTAGTCGCCGGGGCGGGGTCAGTGAGGTCATCGGCCGGGACGTAGATGGCCTGTACCGAGGTGATCGACCCCTTCTTGGTGGTCGTGATTCTCTCCTGCATGGTCCCCATGTCCGTTGCGAGTGTCGGTTGGTACCCCACCGCGCTGGGAATCCGGCCCAACAGGGCAGACACCTCGGAGCCCGCCTGCGTGAATCGGAATATATTGTCGATGAACAGTAGCACGTCCTGGCCCTCCTTGTCTCTGAAGTGCTCCGCGACCGTGAGGCCGGTCAGACAGACGCGGGCCCGCGCCCCCGGCGGTTCGTTCATCTGTCCGTACACCAGCGACACCTTAGACTTGTCGTCCTTGAGAGAGATAACTCCCGTGGCTATCATTTCGTGGTACAAGTCGTTCCCCTCGCGTGTCCTTTCGCCCACCCCTGCGAACACGGAGTAGCCCCCGTGGGCGCGGGATATGTTGTTTATCAGTTCCATAATAAGCACCGTCTTCCCGACGCCCGCGCCCCCGAACAGACCGATTTTCCCGCCGCGCGCGTAGGGGGCGAGCAGGTCCACCACCTTTATGCCGGTCTCAAGGATTTCCTGCGACACACTCATCTCCACAAACTCGGGGGCCTCCTGGTGGATGTTCGACCGGTGCTCCGAGTCAATCGGACCGCGTTCGTCGATCGGATCTCCGATAACGTTTATGATTCTCCCGAGGGTCTTACGGCCCACTGGGATGCTTATAGCGCCCCCCGTGTCGTGCACTTTGTTCCCACGGACGAGTCCCTCGGTCCCGTCCATAGCGATGGTGCGGACCGTGTTCTCCCCCAGATGCTGGGCCACCTCGAGGATCAGCTTGGGCTCGCGGCCCTCAACCGACAGCGCGTTCAGAATGGGGGGCAGCTCGTCGTCAAACTGGACGTCCACCACCGCCCCTATAACGGCGATAACTTGCCCCGATGGCAGGCTGGTGGGGACCTTAGACTTCTGTGAGGCGGCCTGATTAGAGAGCCGAGCTGTGCCCATAAATAGGAGGGGGGGAGGGGCCAGGGGCCTCAGGCTGTGGCGCCTGAAACCGAGTCTTGTGAGTCGATAAGCCGAACGGAACATAAATATTCAGCAGTTTAGCTGGGAAAATATATAAAATATAAGTAAATTTATAGAGAGAAATTAGAAATTAACGTATGAAATGGGTGCATTTAATTATGTACTGACAAGTGCTATAAATAAGGCAAGTTACAAAATTGAGTTAATAAAGCTGATAAAAGAATTGGTGCATGGAATGTGGTCCCCATTATTAACAGAGGAACTTCCGCTTACTATTGTCCCCGAGCTGAGCGCCCTTGGTCTCGTATGGGAGGAGAAAAACTAAAATTGCATTTCCAAAACTTCCAAAAGCGAATATCGCAATGGTTGCATAAAAATTAAATTCCAACAGTGCAGTAGCAGTGAAGGAAGCTACAATTGACCCCACTCGAGACATTAAGCTGTGAAAAGCAAGACCAGAGGACCTTATTCTAGTCGGATAAACTTCCGGTGTGTATAGGTACAAAGACTGTATACAACCCCCAGTACAGGCACGTATTATAAATAGGAATACTGTTTTAACAATCTTGTCTTTAGAGCCAGTGCATAGAGATAGCAGGCCATAGAATAAGCTGGCGATAATAAGCTGGAATACCATTGATAGCTTTCTACCAACCGTGTCGTTAAGTAGAAGAGATATAATAATTCCAGGGAATTCTCCCAAGGAGATTAGAAGAGTATAAACCAAATCCTGGTTCGTCACTAGCTTGCACTTGTATTCTGCTGTTGTTGTTGTTGTTGTGTTGCTATTTCCCCTTATGGCACAGTGTGTATCGTACTGGAATAACTCTGTGGAAAGTAGAACAGATCCGAAGTAGCAGAACCCTACCACGATCCAAATAGCCATTAGGAGCAGAGTGGTCACTCTGTACTCTGATGAGAATAGTTCTAGAATGTTCCCTCTCTTCTTCAGCTTAGCTTGCTGCTCACTGTCTCTCCTAGTATTTGCTATAACGAGCTCTCCGGGGGGCAGCGCCCTACAGTTCTCCCTGGCGGCTCTCTCCAGCACTCTCTGCGCTCCGGACACTTCGCTGCTAGCCAGTAGGTACCTGGGGCTGACGGGCACGGTCGGGAATAGGAACAGGACGATTAACCCCGGCACAGACGTGAGGGCGACCATGTACCTCCAGCCGAGACTGTGCAGAACTAGAATTCCCAAAATACACACCAGACCGCTGCCGGCCGCCCAGGCCACCTCCAGCAGAAGAATCGAGGAGGAGCGAGACCGAATGGGTAGGAATTCCGATAAATAAGTTACTGAGTGTATAAGAACGCTTACACAGACACCCACACAGAATCTAACTGCAAGTAGCCAGTAATAGCTAGGGACTAATGCCGTCATAAACCCAAAGTAGATGAGGAAAAATGTTGCAGTCCACAATATTCTTTTCCTTCCATACCTACAAACAAATGTGTTATAAGATTCCCAATGCTCGTACAGTTCGATTACTACGTGTATGTTATTTTTAAAGAAATAACTTATATGTAGACCGTCTATTTCTAGACCAGGTTTTCTTACTTATACAATAGTATTTTCCATAGAGGGCAGGGGCTTTTGGTCTACAGAATTTATAGACGGTCTACAAATTTTTTGCATAGTTTGTATGGGCTTTTATAGACCGTCTAGAAATAGACCGTTTACATATAAGGATGTTCATCATAAACTCACTTGTCGCTTAATATTCCAAATGGGACTACTCCAATCGCTTCTCCTAGGAAAACTCCTCCTGAAATAAATGCTACCTCTAAGCTAGTTAGATGCCATTCACACTGCAACACTGGTCCTAGTATGGCCAGTAGCATAAACTCCATAGAATCAGATATCCACAGAAGCGAGGTAAATACCGTTAGTCTTATTTGTAAGATTCCATAGCCTATACTCTCGATCGCTTCGTCTATTGTAAACTGGGGCGTATCTTCGCTATGGGAACTGATTAGAGGGTCCCCTTCATTGGTAGTGTTAACAGTATTAATTTCATCGGAGATATTAATGGTACCGTAACTAGAAGTAACTCGGTTCATATTATTTTCTGTGTACAATTCCAAATCCCATAAATATTAGGAATTATGTGCCTAGAGAATCCCACGGTGTTATTGAACAATGAATAGTTTGTGATACGTCTTTATTCTTTATACATGTTAATTAAAAACTTAAAATTAGCTATGCCTAAGTTATGAGGCCTAAACTCGAGGAGTAAATTAAGTGTTTCAGTCTTTCAGATAAACTCAAGTGATTAAAACACTTATAAGTTAAGAATTAGAAGAAGTGATGGGTAAACGTAAGCTGCAACCTGGGCTGTAAAAAGAGAGCATAAACAGTCGAATTTGCTTCGTTACTGTTACTCAATTATACAATCTTAAACTAGCGTTATTAGTAAGATATTACGTAGCAAGTAAGGGCGGCACACACAAAAGTTTTATAAAAAGCGAACGGGTGTTAATTAATTAATACATATATGATAGAACATAGAAACTTAAGACTTCATCATGATGTATAGCGAGCTCACGGATTTAATTAAACTATTTATCTTCTATTGTTATCCAATACAGTAATATCTCAGATAAATTAGTTAAGAGAATTAATATATATGATACATAAAAAAGATGTGATAGCATTACGGGCTGCTATAGTTGTGTTTGAGTACAAATAATAGAAACATAATTAGGAGTCCTTAACAGGTGTGGATCGGGTCGCTTTAGGAGGGTGTTTGTACGTTTGAGGGGACTGTAAGTGACCCACCATAGGACCGTTCTTAGACTGGGACTCTCGGGTTCCGTTTGGGATCGGCGGGAGGATGAGTTTCTTGCTCGGCTTGGTTGGGGCCGGCGTATTCTCCTCGGTACGCAGGGCCAGCGGGAGAGACTCGTTTGCGGAGTTCGTCCTGAGTCTGGGGGCGCTGTACCGCCGCTGGTAGCGCGGATAGGAGGTGCGACTTCTCGGGAGCTCGGCGGGGGGCGTGGGGACCAGCAGCCGGGGGGACTGTCGGGGGTCGAAGGAGGGGGGGAGAGACCGGAAACAGGAGCTCTGGAAATCCTCCTCTGAGAAGAAAACCGCGTTGCTGATAGGCTGCAGCGGTTTGCGACGCTGCTCCGGGACAGCTGATTGGGAGTCGCTTTGAGACAAACGAGATTTAACCTGACGCAAGCTAGCCGTTAGGAACCCGATTGTCTTAGACCTGGATTCCAGCTCGGACTGGGAATATCGCTGCTTCTCGGAGAGAGCAGTTATTTCGATCTGAGCCGATAACAGCTGATTCTCAAGCTGGTTTATAATCTCAGATTTGTGGTGCAATTCGGTGCCAAGTGATTGGGTTACATCTTCCAACTGAGCTCTCAGACATTCCATTGTCTCGAGTTGGTCTCTGGGGTCCTCCTCCCCGTCCGAGAAGTGGAGTTTGAAGTTCAGCTCGCTGCACCGGGACTGAAGCTTCTGTATTTCTCTGTGCAGTCCCAGCAGGGTCTTAGAATGCTGATTGGTGAGAAAATGCACTGTATCCATATCCATGGTACCTGTCAGCTAATTACAGCTGTGAGAAAGGTGTTTCCAAACAAGCAAATTACTGCTTCTACAAAGTCATACATTCAGAAATAAATTCATTACAGGAAACCACGACAACTACGGTTAAATGGACACGAGATTTAGAAATAGTAAATTTAATCAAATTAAAATAGTACAAGCAAAACTAAATGAAAAATAAGTAGGGAAACAAAGAAAAAAATAGTTCAAATAAAATAAATGAAAAAAAATTAAAGAATTAAAAAATACTTGTAAGAATGAATGAATGAAGAAAAAGAGGTTAAAAGGTCACGAAGCGGTTAAAGGGACATGAAGCAGTTAAAGGGACATGCAGCAGTTAAAGAGACATGCAGCAGTTAAAGAGACATGTAGCGGTTAAACGGACATGAAACGATTAAAGGGACATTAAGCGAATAAAGGGACACGTATCGGTTATAGCTTATAGGGATATGTAATGGCAAAGGGACATGAAGCGGTTAAAGGGACACGAAGCGGTTAAAGGGACACGAAGCGTTTAAAGGGACACGAAGCGGTTAAAGGGACACGAAGCGGTTATAGCTTATAGGGATATGTAATGGCAAAGGGACATGAAGAGGTTAAAGGGACACGAAGCGGTTAAAGGGACACGAAGCGTTTAAAGGGACACGAAGCGGTTAAAGGGACACGAAGCGGTTAAAGGGACAGGAAGCGGTTAAAGGGACATGAAGCGGTTAAAGGGACACGAAGCGGTTAAAGGGACACGAAGCGGTTAAAGGGACACGAAGCGGTTAAAGGGACATGAAGCAGTTAAAGGGACACGAAGCGGTTAAAGGGTCACGAAGCGGTTAAAGGGACACGAAGCGGTTAAAGGGACATTAAGCGAATAAAGGGACACGAAGCGAATAAAGGGACACGTATCGGTTATAGCTTATAGGGATATGTAATGGCAAAGGGACATGAAGAGGTTAAAGGGACACGAAGCGGTTAAAGGGACACGAAGCGTTTAAAGGGACACGAAGCGGTTAAAGGGACACGAAGCGGTTAAAGGGACAGGAAGCGGTTAAAGGGACATGAAGCGGTTAAAGGGACACGAAGCGGTTAAAGGGACACGAAGCGGTTAAAGGGACACGAAGCGGTTAAAGGGACATGAAGCAGTTAAAGGGACACGAAGCGGTTAAAGGGTCACGAAGCGGTTAAAGGGACACGAAGCGGTTAAAGGGACATTAAGCGAATAAAGGGACACGTATCGGTTATAGCCTATAGGGATATGTAATGGCAAAGGGACATGAAGAGGTTAAAGGGACACGAAGCGTTTAAAGGGACACGAAGCGGTTAAAGGGACACGAAGCGGTTAAAGGGACACGAAGCGGTTAAAGGGACACGAAGCGGTTAAAGGGACATTAAGCGAATAAAGGGACACGTATCGGTTATAGCCTATAGGGATATGTAATGGCAAAGGGACATGAAGAGGTTAAAGGGACACGAAGCGTTTAAAGGGACACGAAGCGGTTAAAGGGACACGAAGCGGTTAAAGGGACACGAAGCGGTTAAAGGGACACGAAGCGGTTAAAGGGACATTAAGCGAATAAAGGGACACGTATCGGTTATAGCCTATAGGGATATGTAATGGCAAAGGGACATGAAGCGGTTAAAGGGACACGAAGCGGTTAAAGGGACACGAAGCGTTTAAAGGGACACGAAGCGGTTAAAGGGACACGAAGCGGTTAAAGGGACAGGAAGCGGTTAAAGGGACATGAAGCGGTTAAAGGGACACGAAGCGGTTAAAGGGACACGAAGCGGTTAAAGGGACACGAAGCGGTTAAAGGGACATGAAGCAGTTAAAGGGACACGAAGCGGTTAAAGGGTCACGAAGCGGTTAAAGGGACACGAAGCGGTTAAAGGGACATTAAGCGAATAAAGGGACACGTATCGGTTATAGCCTATAGGGATATGTAATGGCAAAGGGACATGAAGAGGTTAAAGGGACACGAAGCGTTTAAAGGGACACGAAGCGGTTAAAGGGACACGAAGCGGTTAAAGGGACACGAAGCGGTTAAAGGGACACGAAGCGGTTAAAGGGACATTAAGCGAATAAAGGGACACGTATCGGTTATAGCCTATAGGGATATGTAATGGCAAAGGGACATGAAGAGGTTAAAGGGACACGAAGCGTTTAAAGGGACACGAAGCGGTTAAAGGGACACGAAGCGGTTAAAGGGACACGAAGCGGTTAAAGGGACACGAAGCGGTTAAAGGGACATTAAGCGAATAAAGGGACACGTATCGGTTATAGCCTATAGGGATATGTAATGGCAAAGGGACATGAAGCGGTTAAAGGGACATGAAGCGGTTAAAGGGACACGAAGCGGTTAAACGGACACGAAGCGGTTAAAGGGACATGAAGCAGTTAAAGGGACACGAAGCGTTTAAAGGGACACGAAGCGGTTAAAGGGACACGAAGCGGTTAAAGGGACACGAAGCGGTTAAAGGGACACGAAGCGGTTAAAGGGACATGAAGAGGTTAAAGGGACACGAAGCGGTTAAAGGGACACGAAGCGGTTAAAGGGACACGAAGCGGTTAAAGGGACACGAAGCGGTTAAAGGGACACGAAGCAGTTAAAGGGACACGAAGCGGTTAAAGGGACACGAAGCGTTTAAAGGGACACGAAGCGGTTAAAGGGACACGAAGCGGTTAAAGGGACACGAAGCAGTTAAAGGGACACGAAGCGGTTAAAGGGACACGAAGCGTTTAAAGGGACACGAAGCGGTTAAAGGGACACGAAGCGGTTAAAGGGACACGAAGCGGTTAAAGGGACACGAAGCGGTTAAAGGGACATTAAGCGAATAAAGGGACACGTATCGGTTATAGCCTATAGGGATATGTAATGGCAAAGGGACATGAAGAGGTTAAAGGGACACGAAGCGGTTAAAGGGACACGAAGAGGTTAAAGGGACACGAAGCGGTTAAAGGGACACGAAGCGGTTAAAGGGACACGAAGCAGTTAAAGGGACACGAAGCGGTTAAAGGGACATGAAGCGGTTAAAGGGACACGAAGCGGTTAAACGGACACGAAGCGGTTAAAGGGACACGAAGCGGTTAAAGGGACACGAAGCGGTTAAACGGACACGAAGCGGTTAAAGGGACACGAAGCGGTTAAAGGGACATTAAGCGAATAAAGGGACACGTATCGGTTATAGCCTATAGGGATATGTAATGGCAAAGGGACATGAAGAGGTTAAAGGGACACGAAGCGGTTAAAGGGACACGAAGAGGTTAAAGGGACACGAAGCGGTTAAAGGGACACGAAGCGGTTAAAGGGACACGAAGCAGTTAAAGGGACATGAAGCGGTTAAAGGGACATGAAGCGGTTAAAGGGACACGAAGCGGTTAAACGGACACGAAGCGGTTAAAGGGACACGAAGCGGTTAAAGGGACATGAAGCAGTTAAAGGGACACGAAGCGTTTAAAGGGACACGAAGCGGTTAAAGGGACACGAAGCGGTTAAAGGGACACGAAGCGGTTAAAGGGACACGAAGCGGTTAAAGGGACATGAAGAGGTTAAAGGGACACGAAGCGGTTAAAGGGACACGAAGCGGTTAAAGGGACACGAAGCGGTTAAAGGGACACGAAGCAGTTAAAGGGACATGAAGCGGTTAAAGGGACATGAAGCGGTTAAAGGGACATGAAGCGGTTAAAGGGACATGAAGCGGTTAAAGGGACACGAAGCGGTTAAAGGGACACGAAGCGGTTAAAGGGACACGAAGCGGTTAAAGGGACACGAAGCGGTTAAAGGGACACGAAGCGGTTAAAGGGACACGAAGCGGTTAAAGGGACACGAAGCGGTTAAAGGGACATTAAGCGAATAAAGGGACACGTATCGGTTATAGCCTATAGGGATATGTAATGGCAAAGGGACATGAAGAGGTTAAAGGGACACGAAGCGGTTAAAGGGACACGAAGAGGTTAAAGGGACACGAAGCGGTTAAAGGGACACGAAGCGGTTAAAGGGACACGAAGCAGTTAAAGGGACACGAAGCGGTTAAAGGGACACGAAGCGGTTAAAGGGACACGAAGCAGTTAAAGGGGCACGAAGCGGTTAAAGGGACACGAAGCGGTTAAAGGGACATTAAGCGAATAAAGGGACACGTATCGGTTATAGCCTATAAGGATATGTAATGGCAAAGGGACATGAAGAGGTTAAAGGGACACGAAGCGGTTAAAGGGACACGAAGAGGTTAAAGGGACACGAAGCGGTTAAAGGGACACGAAGCGGTTAAAGGGACACGAAGCGGTTAAAGGGACATTAAGCGAATAAAGGGACACGTATCGATTATAGCCTATAAGGATATGTAATGGCAAAGGGACATGAAGAGGTTAAAGGGACACGAAGCGGTTAAAGGGACACGAAGCGGTTAAAGGGACACGAAGCGGTTAAAGGGACATTAAGCGAATAAAGGGACACGTATCGGTTATAGCCTATAAGGATATGTAATGGCAAAGGGACATGAAGCGGTTAAAGGGACACGAAGAGGTTAAAGGGACACGAAGCGGTTAAAGGGACACGAAGCGGTTAAAGGGACATTAAGCGAATAAAGGGACACGTATCGGTTATAGCTTATAGGGATATGTAATGGCAAAGGGACATGAAGCGGTTAAAGGGACACGAAGCGGTTAAAGGGACACGAAGCGGTTAAACGGACACGAAGCGGTTAAAGGGACACGAAGCAGTTAAACGGACACGAAGCGGTTAAAGGGACACGAAGCGGTTAAAGGGACATGAAGCAGTTAAAGGGACACGAAGCGGTTAAAGGGACACGAAGCGGTTAAATGGACACGAAGCGGTTAAAGGGACACGAAGCGGTTAAAGGGACACGAAGCGGTTAAAGGGACACGAAGCGGTTAAAGGGACACGAAGCGGTTAAAGGGACATTAAGCGAATAAAGGGACACGTATCGGTTATAGCCTATAGGGATATGTAATGGCAAAGGGACATGAAGCGGTTAAAGGGACATGAAGCAGTTAAAGGGACACGAAGCGGTTAAAGGGACACGAAGCGGTTAAAGGGACACGAAGCGGTTAAAGGGACACGAAGCAGTTAAAGGGACACGAAGCGGTTAAACGGACACGAAGCGGTTAAAGGGACATGAAGCAGTTAAAGGGACACGAAGCGGTTAAAGGGACATTAAGCGAATAAAGGGACACGTATCGGTTATAGCCTATAGGGATATGTAATGGCAAAGGGACATGAAGAGGTTAAAGGGACACGAAGCGGTTAAAGGGACACGAAGCGGTTAAAGGGACACGAAGCGGTTAAAGGGACACGAAGCGGTTAAAGGGACATTAAGCGAATAAAGGGACACGTATCGCTCATAGCCTATAGGGATATGTAATGGCAAAGGGACATGAAGCGGTTAAAGGGACACGAAGCGGTTAAAGGGACACGAAGCGGTTAAAGGGACATGAAGAGGTTAAAGGGACACGAAGCGGTTAAAGGGACACGAAGCGGTTAAAGGGACACGAAGCAGTTAAACGGACATGAAGCGGTTAAACGGACATGTAGCGATTAAAGGGACATGAAGTGGTTAAAGGGACACGAAGCGGTTAAAGGGACACGAAGCGGTTAAAGGGACACGAAGCGGTTAAAGGGACACGAAGCGGTTAAAGGGACACGAAGCGGTTAAAGGGACACGAAGCGGTTAAAGGGACATTAAGCGAATAAAGGGACACGTATCGCTCATAGCTTATAGGGATATGTAATGGCAAAGGGACATGAAGCGGTTAAAGGGACACGAAGCGGTTAAAGGGACACGAAGCGGTTAAAGGGACATGAAGAGGTTAAAGGGACACGAAGCGGTTAAAGGGACACGAAGCGGTTAAAGGGACACGAAGCGGTTAAAGGGACACGAAGCGGTTAAAGGGACATGAAGCGGTTAAACGGACATGTAGCGGTTAAAGGGACACGAAGCAGTTAAAGGGACACGAAGCGGTTAAAGGGACACGAAGCGGTTAAAGGGACACGAAGCGGTTAAAGGGACATTAAGCGAATAAAGGGACACGTATCGGTTATAGCCTATAGGGATATGTAATGGCAAAGGGACATGAAGAGGTTAAAGGGACACGAAGCGGTTAAAGGGACACGAAGCGGTTAAAGGGACATGAAGAGGTTAAAGGGACACGAAGCGGTTAAAGGGACATGAAGCAGTTAAAGGGACACGAAGCGGTTAAAGGGACACGAAGCGGTTAAAGGGACATGAAGCGGTTAAACGGACATGTAGCGGTTAAAGGGACACGAAGCAGTTAAAGGGACACGAAGCGGTTAAAGGGACACGAAGCGGTTAAAGGGACACGAAGCGGTTAAAGGGACACGAAGCGGTTAAAGGGACATTAAGCGAATAAAGGGACACGTATCGGTTATAGCCTATAGGGATATGTAATGGCAAAGGGACATGAAGAGGTTAAAGGGACACGAAGCGGTTAAAGCGACACGAAGCGTTTAAAGGGACACGAAGCGGTTAAAGGGACACGAAGCGGTTAAAGGGACACGAAGCGGTTAAAGGGACATGAAGCAGTTAAAGGGACACGAAGCGGTTAAAGGGACACGAAGCGGTTAAAGGGACACGAAGCGGTTAAAGGGACACGAAGCGGTTAAAGGGACACGAAGAGGTTAAAGGGACACGAAGCGGTTAAAGGGACACGAAGCGGTTAAAGGGACATGAAGCGGTTAAAGGGACACGAAGCAGTTAAAGGGACACGAAGCGGTTAAAGGGACACGAAGCGGTTAAAGGGACACGAAGCGTTTAAAGGGACACGAAGCGGTTAAAGGGACACGAAGCGGTTAAAGGGACATTAAGCGAATAAAGGGACACGTATCGGTTATAGCCTATAAGGATATGTAATGGCAAAGGGACATGAAGCGGTTAAAGGGACACGAAGCGGTTAAAGGGACACGAAGCGGTTAAAGGGACACGAAGCGGTTAAAGGGACACGAAGCGGTTAAAGGGACACGAAGCAGTTAAACGGACATGAAGCGGTTAAACGGACATGTAGCGATTAAAGGGACATGAAGTGGTAAAACGGACATGAAGCGGTTAAACGGACATGTAGCGGTTAAAGGGACACGAAGCAGTTAAAGGGACACGAAGCGGTTAAAGGGACACGAAGCGGTTAAAGGGACACGAAGCGGTTAAAGGGACACGAAGCGGTTAAAGGGACATTAAGCGAATAAAGGGACACGTATCGGTTATAGCCTATAGGGATATGTAATGGCAAAGGGACATGAAGAGGTTAAAGGGACACGAAGCGTTTAAAGGGACACGAAGCGGTTAAAGGGACACGAAGCGGTTAAAGGGACACGAAGCGGTTAAAGGGACACGAAGCGGTTAAAGGGACACGAAGCGGTTAAAGGGACACGAAGCGGTTAAAGGGACACGAAGCGGTTAAAGGGACACGAAGCGGTTAAAGGGACACGAAGCGGTTAAAGGGACACGAAGAGGTTAAAGGGACACGAAGCGGTTAAAGGGACACGAAGCGGTTAAAGGGACATGAAGCGGTTAAAGGGACACGAAGCGGTTAAAGGGACACGAAGCGGTTAAAGGGACATTAAGCGAATAAAGGGACACGTATCGGTTATAGCCTATAGGGATATGTAATGGCAAAGGGACATGAAGAGGTTAAAGGGACACGAAGCGGTTAAAGGGACACGAAGCGTTTAAAGGGACACGAAGCGGTTAAAGGGACACGAAGCGGTTAAAGGGACACGAAGCGGTTAAAGGGACATGAAGCAGTTAAAGGGACACGAAGCGGTTAAAGGGACACGAAGCGGTTAAAGGGACACGAAGCGGTTAAAGGGACACGAAGCGGTTAAAGGGACACGAAGAGGTTAAAGGGACACGAAGCGGTTAAAGGGACACGAAGCGGTTAAAGGGACATGAAGCGGTTAAAGGGACACGAAGCAGTTAAAGGGACACGAAGCGGTTAAAGGGACACGAAGCGGTTAAAGGGACACGAAGCGGTTAAAGGGACACGAAGCGTTTAAAGGGACACGAAGCGGTTAAAGGGACACGAAGCGGTTAAAGGGACATTAAGCGAATAAAGGGACACGTATCGGTTATAGCCTATAAGGATATGTAATGGCAAAGGGACATGAAGCGGTTAAAGGGACACGAAGCGGTTAAAGGGACACGAAGCGGTTAAAGGGACACGAAGCGGTTAAAGGGACACGAAGCAGTTAAACGGACATGAAGCGGTTAAACGGACATGTAGCGATTAAAGGGACACGAAGCGGTTAAAGGGACACGAAGCGGTTAAAGGGACACGAAGCGGTTAAAGGGACACGAAGCGGTTAAAGGGACACGAAGAGGTTAAAGGGACACGAAGCGGTTAAAGGGACACGAAGCGGTTAAAGGGACATGAAGCGGTTAAAGGGACACGAAGCGGTTAAAGGGACACGAAGCGGTTAAAGGGACATGAAGCGGTTAAACGGACATGTAGCGGTTAATGGGACACGAAGCAGTTAAAGGGACACGAAGCGGTTAAAGGGACACGAAGCGGTTAAAGGGACACGAAGCGGTTAAAGGGACATTAAGCGAATAAAGGGACACGTATCGGTTATAGCCTATAGGGATATGTAATGGCAAAGGGACATGAAGAGGTTAAAGGGACACGAAGCGTTTAAAGGGACACGAAGCGGTTAAAGGGACACGAAGCGGTTAAAGGGACACGAAGCGGTTAAAGGGACATGAAGCAGTTAAAGGGACACGAAGCGGTTAAAGGGACACGAAGCGGTTAAAGGGACACGAAGCGGTTAAAGGGACACGAAGCGGTTAAAGGGACACGAAGAGGTTAAAGGGACACGAAGCGGTTAAAGGGACACGAAGCGGTTAAAGGGACATGAAGCGGTTAAAGGGACACGAAGCAGTTAAAGGGACACGAAGCGGTTAAAGGGACACGAAGCGGTTAAAGGGACACGAAGCGGTTAAAGGGACACGAAGCGGTTAAAGGGACATTAAGCGATTAAAGGGACATTAAGCGAATAAAGGGACACGTATCGGTTATAGCTTATAGGGATATGTAATGGCAAAGGGACATGAAGCGGTTAAAGGGACACGAAGCGGTTAAAGGGACACGAAGCGGTTAAACGGACACGAAGCGGTTAAAGGGACACGAAGCAGTTAAAGGGGCACGAAGCGGTTAAAGGGACACGAAGGGGTTAAAGGGACATTAAGCGAATAAAGGGACACGTATCGGTTATAGCCTATAAGGATATGTAATGGCAAAGGGACATGAAGAGGTTAAAGGGACACGAAGCGGTTAAAGGGACACGAAGCGGTTAAAGGGACACGAAGCGGTTAAAGGGACACGAAGCGGTTAAAGGGACATGAAGCGGTTAAAGGGACACGAAGCAGTTAAAGGGACACGAAGCGGTTAAAGGGACACGAAGCGGTTAAAGGGACACGAAGCGGTTAAAGGGACACGAAGCGTTTAAAGGGACACGAAGCGGTTAAAGGGACACGAAGCGGTTAAAGGGACATTAAGCGAATAAAGGGACACGTATCGGTTATAGCCTATAAGGATATGTAATGGCAAAGGGACATGAAGCGGTTAAAGGGACACGAAGCGGTTAAAGGGACACGAAGCGGTTAAAGGGACACGAAGCGGTTAAAGGGACACGAAGCGGTTAAAGGGACATTAAGCGATTAAAGGGACATTAAGCGAATAAAGGGACACGTATCGGTTATAGCTTATAGGGATATGTAATGGCAAAGGGACATGAAGCGGTTAAAGGGACACGAAGCGGTTAAAGGGACACGAAGCGGTTAAACGGACACGAAGCGGTTAAAGGGACACGAAGCAGTTAAACGGACACGAAGCGGTTAAAGGGACACGAAGCGGTTAAAGGGTTTTTATGTGGTTAAAAGGACACGGACTGTTTTACTCGTCGTAGTAATTTTGTTTAAAATTTTTGCATTTACTATTTTTTACCCATCCATTTAAACCTATATTTATCTTCCTATTCCATTTTGCATGCATTTTCTTATCTATATTCATTTCAAATACTATTTTTTCTGGCGTCCTTTTAACTCAAGTTGTCGTGGTTTATAGTAGAAATACAGAATTACCACAATAGATACAGGAATCCAAAGAAAAATTTACACACAAAATATTACATTTATTACAAACGTACAGTTATGCAATAGAGTTATAGTTTGGGTGCCTAACTTCGGTTAGGTTAACAGTAGCATCTGATGCATCTCCAGGCGGCTGATCCATTGGGAACACAGAAACTATGTCCTGTATGTTTATGTGCTGGAGTTTGGCTCGGGTTAAATACTTCCTTATCTCTGGCTGTGGGTTCATAATATGTAGCTCTACCCCCTGGCTATTCAGGTCCAGTGCTAGCTCCTCTAGGCCCTGTAGAACTGTGTAGTCTATCTGACTCACGGAAGTGAAGTCCAGCTTAGCGTGACTCACCCCCGCCTGCTCCCGACGCTCCGACACCAGCCGTCGCAAATAGTCCGGACCTGGAGATTATATTATGCATTAATCCTATAGTAAACTCCCGGTATAACGAAGTATAAGGGAGCCCTGTTATTCGATATAAGAGGAGTACTTTATCCGTCTGGGGAATATAATTTAGCCTCGTAAATACGAACACGGTTAATACAAATTTCCGGTTAAAATTATTAATAATACTTACATTATTTCCAGTTGCTTTCAAAACTTTTCAAGAACTTTTCAAGAACAGTAGAACCTCGTTAGTAATACACCAAAGGACTGTCAAAATGTCTACTCATCCGAAATTCGTATTAATACGAATTTCGGATGAGTAGACATTTTGACAGTCCTTTGGTGTATTACTAACGAGGTTCTACTGTTTATAACTGGTTATAAGCAGGTATAAGGGAGCTCCTGTTCTATTTGTTTGTATAAAATACTGAGTGTGAATCAGATCGCTTCGGCAGTGTTTACATGGGAACTATGTCAGCTGTAGGTGCTCTGAAGAAGAGTATAATTATTGCGGATTCTAAGAATCGGCATAATTGCACTCCATTTCTCCATTGCACCTGCGACAGCTAACAGTCCTTTAATCTCGGCCTTTCGTCATCATATTCACAATACCAATGTACCAAATCTGTATCTTATATGTGTGTCAAATAGAAAATATATTATGGATCGATAGTAATTAACTACTTTCATAAACTCAATTTCAAACTAGAAATTGGAAATAGAGATCCTCTTCTTCCTTATTAGCGAATGTTGGAATACAATTAACTTTCACAATTTCCTGAATCCCCTCTGTTAATGCCGGTTCTTGAAACTTATTTAAGTAAATATTAATAACTCTATCATCAACACTTTCATGGGATTTCGAATATTCAGTCAGTTTTCTAAACATATTATTGTGTCTGCAGTGTTCTCTGTTAGTTTGCAGCCAAAATACTCGAACGGGAATAGTCAATCTCTTCGCTATTTCTATGTAAACAGATCTACTTATAACATCAGGATTAGTGTTGTCAATAACAACAGATTTCCCAGCTTTTAACAACCGTTCGGTTGCGGACAGACATCTATCCCTGGACCTTAGAGTATCCCATGATACCTGTGTGTACGTCTTAAGATGTTCTCGAAAGAAAGAGCTCTTCCCCGAGGCCTGACACCCGACTAGCAGAATCAGTTCCTGTGTACCGCTGATTAATTTAGCTTCTTTTGGAGAAAGCAAATCTATTCTGTCCGACCTAATCTGATCTCTGAATTCGAAGGGATTGAATTTATTCCCGAAGGAGAGAGGGGGCGGCTCCTGCCCGAGAAACAACTCTTCTGGGGTGTAGAAAGTTAGAGAAATGTTACGAGCGAATTTCAAGTCTGAATCTGAGAAATCCTTTTTCTTTCCAGCAGCTTTGTTCTCGGGTCTGCCGGCCGCGTCTCCGCAATAGAAACTGTCTGATAGGTCGAGCTCCAGGCTCTCAGCACAGCGGCTCTTGAAACACGACCACATCCCGGGCGCCGGCTTGCGGTATATATCCTTGTTAGTAGCGAATATGATATTAGCCGGGACCTCGAAGTAAGCGAGAATCGAACTAAACTTCTCTTGCAAGTCCGCAATAGATACTTTGCCAGCAGACACTCCCATTTGATTGGAGAGAATCAGAATATCGTATCTGTCCTGAGAGCATAACATTTGCAGTTTTGCCTTAACCCCCAGGTACAGGGGTCTCCAGTCGCTAATGTTCTTCGCAAACACATTTCCTGATTTCGTAGTTATGAGAGTTCCGTCCAAATCGAAGGCAGCTATTCTACCGTACACCAATGGGATTCTATACGAGACTATTCCCTCAAATCTAGACCATTCTCCGATGGATACGGGCAGAGGATTATAAGTCGGTGATTTGGAAGGCTTTATAAAGAAGTCATCTATTTTAGATCTCTTCGCTACAGGCTTTATACTCTCTTCAGTATTATTATCTACAGTAACACCTTCAACCTCTGCTTTTCCGGTTTGTTTATCCTCAAATGAACTGGTACACCGAAAGAACACGTTATACCTGTATTTATCTTCCAGCAGACAGAAATACGACCCATTTCCAATGCTGGTCTCCCTCCCCCCCGCAAGCAGCTGATCTGCTACCCGAGAGGCGTGCGTCCCTCTGTGTCGAACCGTTAGTTCCATAGCGCTATAATCAGCTGTTAGTTCCAGCTGGACACGGGAACACCTCTTATCCGTGACACAGGTGTCCCGGCCCCTACCCAGGGCCATAGGGGTTCTGTCGGGAATAGTAATAGGCGCGTGTCGGCCGATAGAATCGATTAATTCGCAACTGAAAGACATGAGGCGACGCAGTAATATTAGCATACAACTAATCTCGCTAATGTATAAACAAACTACTAATAAATTGTATAAAACAATAATGTTATTTATAGTATACATTCCAAACTCGTAATATCGTAACCTGGGAAGTTGAGTCCTCCGTTTATGTACACGCAAATGGCCTCCGGATGCTCGTTCCGAATCAGCAGGGAGGGTCTCAGCATTCTGTAGAGAACCGGCAGGAGCGAGGCCGCACACGCGATGAGCACTCCTTGCTCCAGGCTATACTAACAACAGCTATAATACCACTGTGATAGCTACAGTAAACTACCGTTATAACCAAGTCGGATATAACGAAATAACTACTATAACGAAATGGAGATTTCGCGCATCGCGCACGCCTGGTTTGAAACCCTGCAACGAAGGGATTTACAGGTCCCAAGCACTTCGTTATAAGGAGAGTTCACTGTAATTGTTTAGTTTTAAGCGGATTTAGGGGACAAACAATGCGGCCGTACAAACGTGATTTAACGAAAAAAATAAAATAAAATAAGGCACCCCCTCCCTATGTCACGCTATATGACCATATAACACAGAAGGATGGTCTGTCACACATTGTTCACCAGTTACGTACGTTTAACAGCTTAACATAACTACCTACGATTTACCCGACGAATAGTGTGCCCAGGAATGAAGTTAGCCACCACAGAATGTCCAGAGGATACACCTTAAGAATCCTAACAGGCAGTCTCCAGTCCACCATAGGCAGCACTGCTGTTATGATGATAGCAGCCAGAGAGCTGGTGGGGATGTACCGGAACGCCGGAGTCAGGAACTGCAGAGCCAGCAGCACCAGGATGCCGGTGTATACCCCCCCGGCGGGGGTAGCCACTCCGCTCTGGGAATTAACAGCTGTGCGGGAAAAGCTACCGGTCACCTGGCAATAGGAGATAATCAAATAATCTGTATTATTACTGTATATCTTTTACTTCGGTTAACACATTTTCAAAATAAAACGGCTTCACAGTGGATTTTCTATAAAAATGCCTGGAAATTACAGTATAAAAGGCTGTTGACGATATACTACAGTAGACTCGTTAATTAATACGAACATCAGGGGACTGTCGAAATTAGTTCGTACTAACTGAAATTCGCATTAACCGGAGTCATTAAATGCATTTGTATAAGCTAGACTGCTAGAGAATTAACCGATATTTCTCCTTATTTACTGCATAAGAAATCAATAAATAAATAGGTGCTTACAGGGAAGGCTTGAACGAAAGATCCTAAGAGATTAGCCAATCCGAGAGCTAGTATTTCCTGACTCGCGTTAATCCTATAACTGTTCTTCCTCCCGAAAGCTTTGGCTATCGCTATGCTCTCCAGAATCCCAATCATAGGCACAAGGGCAATCCCGAGCCCAATCTCCCCAGTGATAGTAGAGTTAAGGGTCGGTATTACAAATGCAGGGAGACCTATGGATAAATAGTATAAAGTGGATGCCGGTTATAAGAACATCGTCGGGAACTGCATTATGTTTTTATAACCGGCATAAAATATATAGGGGTATATGGTAACCGTTTTCCATTTGAGTGTTCTTATATCTGGCATTTACTGTATTTCAATGGGACCATAATATTAAACATATTCGCTAGTAGAAATTGGGATCAGCTCAGCTGTCACTACTGGTCAAATGATGTTATTTGATGCGAGTATCTGACCCCTGATGCAGCATCTACCTTGGAGAACTGATGACCGAATTATTATAAATAGACATTGTTCTATTCACACGCTTGCCTTTTTGTCACAAGAGATTTTTTTTCAACAAATATATCCATCTTTGTTATGTTATTTCCCAAAAAAAGTCAAGATTATGTGATTAACCAATCGAGGCAAAATATGCTGGATTTTTCGGGAAATCTTGGTGTTTTTGGTCATAAATAATGGGATTTTATAAATAATTAAATACAATTTACAATTTGTTTATCTAACTAACCAGGCTGCAGCTGATCGACTAGAGTTAGATAGTTGTACCCTTTGATAGCCAGCGAGAATGCCATGATAGTAGCTCCTATCACAACAACAGCATTCCTAGCAGTGATTACCAGCCACAGCCCCTGTCTAACCACGTACTCCACAGGGGAGTAGGGGGAGGGGGCTCGCCAGGAATCCATGCCAGTCTTCATAGCTTTAAGAAGCACCAGAATAAGCATGCACACCAACCCACACACCACGTCGCCAGGGGTCAGGTAGGATATGAACCGGAAGTCGCCAGACACATTATCTAGGAAGGTGTGACCCATGGTGTGGTTAGTCCCGGACAGATCGATACCCACGAGAGTGTGCACCTATCAAACGCATCAGTTATGAGGTAACAAAAAGTACACAGAGCATGCTCATAAGGTACACAGAGCATGCTCATAAGGTACATAGAGCATGCTCGTATAAAAGTACATAGAGCATGCTCGTAAAAGTATACATAGAGCATGCTCGTAAAAGTACATAGAGCATGCTCGTAAAAGTACATAGAGCATGCTCGTAAAAGTACATAGAGCATGCTCGTATAAAAGTACATAGAGCATGCTCGTAAAGATCAATGATATTTACTCTAGTACAGTGGCGTGGCCAGGGGGTCCAGCCGGGGCCAGGCCCCGGGTAGCGCAGCTCAGGTCCCGGTTGTCGCACCTGGGGTGGAGCCCCACCTTCTCAGTATTTCAACTTTCGGAACCTGCTGAAATACATAGTCAGGGCCTGCTGCAAAGGGGGATCCAGACAAGAAGGGGTGCAATTATATTATTCATGGGTACTGCCCTATTATTGTTCAAACCTAGCTTAGTAAAATCTAAATACTCTCATATTTTCTCGAGCATTTTTTTCAAATAAGTGCAACCTCTATTATCCGAAATCGTTGGAACAAGTACAAAGGGTTCGGATAATCGAGGTTCCGCTATACATAGATCACTATGTATTGGGATAGCAGATTAGGACCTGATACCATTGGGCATGATCGGCTATTCGAATTTCGCATACTCAAGATCGCGTCGTCTACGATCCCTAAATTACATGTAATTATAACTAGATCACTACTGGGGCGGATCCAGGATTTACTAGAAGAGGGGGTTGTGGCTTCCAGGGCGAAGCCCCTGAAAGCTTTTGAAAAAAGCGTGCTATTCGACCAAATTTCAATACTTAACAGATGCTATACTCAGTAGATTATTCTGGACGTCGGAAATTAACAGGACATATGCCACACTGTACCCCAAGGAGCGGACGTTGTTTCTTTGGATGGTCCACTTTCTCAACAAGGGTTTGGAGGCCCCTATTGTGTCGAGGTATGCTAAGGGAAATATGTGACCCTAAGACCAAACATCTACAGTGCCCTACCAAAAGAATTTGTACTCTCCCGAAAAATTCTTCATTGAAATTAATCATTCGCAAGGATGTCTAAATTCATGCAAAATAGATTTGCTGTTGAATTAACTCGCACAATTAACTATAAAGGCTGCGCACTATGGCATGATTATTAGTGTGCTTCTTCTAGTAAAAACGTTATAGTAGGGTCCTACTTTAGTTTTATACTATAAGTGCACAGTATTGAATTTTAAATCTGCGGACTTCCGTACGCGATGGCCTGACTATACCATTTGGAATGACTGTTATTATTATTAATAGAGAATACTTATCCACCGATCATCGGCGTTTGTATTAAAAAAGCTCGCTACTTTCTACCGATGATGTTTTTTATAAACATAAAAAAACAATCGGTAGAAACTAGCGAGCTTTTTTAATACAAACGCCGATGATCGGTGGATAAGTATTCTCTTATTATTATGCTAGTTGTTTGTAAGTGAATATGTGTTTCATAAGAAACACTTGAAACATTTTACAATGTTAATGATTCAAAATATAGTAACGTAAATACCCGCGAATTCCTATTTCTATTTGTAATCATTAATCTTACTTTAATTAATTAAAGACTATTCTTATTTGGAAGTCTTTATGATTCAAACATTAATTAATTAAAATTATATTAAAATAAGATGAAATGTAATTTGAATTCTATTTAAATCCTTCCTTGTATCTACAATGCAATACTATTCAAGGTTTGAAAATCAACCAGAAGAAGCACACTCCCATCCCGTCTGTGAGGGTTTTTTGAAAACATGAGTACTCTATCTTTCACAAAAATACAGTAGAGAGATAGAGAGCGGACGGAAAATCTTAACAACTTTATTCCTATTATTGTATTACAATTAGTTGGAATACAATATTACTATTCATTGACTCACTCACCAGGGTTATTGATTATATTCTTATCCATTAATTTAAATGCAGATGTTAAGTGTACGACTAGTTTGGTAGGGTAGGGTATAAAAAACACATGGAAGAGAAGGTTAAATTTGTTTCGGTAATCTTAGACTTAAATATTAGTAAATGTCAAAATATTCACATAGTACATATACTATTACTACTATATGAGGAGCAGGTGCAGCAGGTGCGGGCTTGACCGCAACAATATTTTAGGTAGCCGCATCAATATTCTGGTAGCATTTATGTCACACTGAGATTCAATAACTCGACGTCACTTCGCCGCACCAATAATAATTGGCTTGCTCGAGCATGTATGAGATTGTTATAAATAATGGAAGGTAATTATTGTATCTGGAACTAATGTACACTAATAACGAGAGTTGTTGTGATTAGTACCACACAACAACCGCTTAGCGGTTGTTGTGTGGGTATTACAGGTCTGGAAGCAACTCAGCAAGCGTAGCGCGCTAGTATAATAAAATATTATAGCTAAAATTACTTAGTAGTATGGGATGCCCTATCCCCTATTATTATAATGAATGATTGCATGACTAGTACCAGCAAGAACAATAATGCTTTGGTAGTTAACATAAACTCTGTTAATTTTTTTACCGGGGTTATACCCGCAGGCCCCCATTCGATCGCTCGCTGGATTTACCTTTGACCCCCCTAGATTTTATTCTGGCAGGGACGGATTAGGGTTGTTCGGGGCCCGCGGCATATTTTCATCGCGGGGCCCCTTGATCGTATTGCAAACGAATAATATTGCCGATTTTTGCTCACGGAATGCTGAGTTTTGGTGGGATGGTTCATGGAGTGCAAGGGAAAATTTCCCTTACTCAGAAAATATTTAAGATTAAACGCAGTTCCTTTTGTCCCCTACTCCATTAACATTTCACCTGTATCTTTACTTGTAAGGAAATATACATCAGAGTTTAGTCTGATATTCAATGTACTTGTCTAGTGCATGACACATGCCTAATAATATCGAATATAAAAATTAAAAAATTACTGTTTTCTAGTTAATCTACATACATAGATATACTTTTAGGTAAAATCTGGCTGATTGTGAAAATAATAATAAACCTTATCGTGGGTCTTCTAAAAGTTATGTTTACGGGATTTCACAGGAGCAAAAAACGCGGGACAAAGAGACTACGTAGTAGTATACTCAACTGTGACAAATAAAGTTAGTCCATCGATTACGAACATTTTTTCAAAAATGAAAACTACCCACCGCGCGGGGCCCAAAAATACAAACGCGGGGGCCCCGGCATATGCCGCATCTGCCGTATGGTAAATCCGGGCCTGTATTTTGGCCACGCCGTGGGTGAGTGCCCCAAGTGTGCCCAGGTTGGCCTCAAGGTCTGGCTACGCCACTACCCTAATATAATAATCACAAGTATAATATTTACTACTTATGAATTGCGTTCCAATTTGATACACACTTATAGCAACACTTATAAAAATAATACACGACTCGTAATAATTGTAGCATTATTTTAGAACATCTATATTAGATCTTATTAAGAATTGAATATATTTCCAAATTCGCATTTATTTGTATGCTTTTATACGAGCATGCTCTATGTACTTTTTACTAGCATGCTCTATGTATACTTTTACGAGCATGCTCTATGTACCTTATGAGCATGCTCTATGTACCTTATGAGCATGCTCTGTGTACCTTATGAGCATGCTCTGTGTACTTTTTGTTATATGCAGTTATAGACTATTCACACAATTACACATACAGTAGAAACTCGTTAGTATGAATACTAGGGACCGTCAAATGTGTTCGCCTTATCCGGAATTCGTATTAACCGGTGTCATTTGTATTGAAAGGCTTTGAAGGGGAATGAAATCGTGTTTGTATTAACCGGTGTCATTTGTATCGAAAAGGCTTTGAAGGGGACTGAATAGTGTTCGTATTACCTGTGTTCGTACTAACGAGGTTTTACTGTGTACCAACCTGTCCGACTGCAATAGTAATAGCCGCTGCTGAAGTGAACCCGCTAATAACCGGATAGGAAATATACTCCACAACAAAGCCGAGGTTAAAAGCTCCCAATCCCACCTGCACCAGTCCCGTGATTAAGCTGAGAGACACCGCATAGCAGGCAAACAGCGCCGGATCCCGTCCCTTGGTGGCGTTGTGAGCCACCAGCGTGGACATAATAGCCGTGGGCCCGAGAGTAATGTCCTTAGCAGTCCCGAATATAAAGTACACGAAGCAGCCCATGAATGAGGAGTATAGTCCGTACTGTATAGGGAGACCTGAGAGGGGAATGGTATTTAATTAAACTAATAATCGGGCAAAGAGCTGAGCGTAGGACTCACTTCTCACCTGCGATCCGGGCGTATGCCAGGCCCTGCGGTAGAACCATCAGCCCCACAGTGAGACCCGCGATAAGGTCCCTAATCGCGAAACTAATCGAGTAGGAGCGCAGCCACCTTAGAATGGGCAGTCTGTCCAGAAGGAAGAAGTTAAGCGGAGAGGAAATACAGGGGAAACACTCCCTGAATTCAGGATCGGATTTAATGTCTCTCCAATTCTCTTTGAATTCGTAATCTCTACATCTCTCGCTCCAATGCATGTCTCAAGGTATGTACAGGGAACAGTAGCCTCTCGGTTTGTGGGTAATTCGAAGGGAATTCGTGCATATAAAAAGTGCTTTAAGTAAGTATAATTAACAAATATTGAAGACGCACGTATTTATGTCCCCCATTGAATGCATTGTTAATTAGCTGGAGACATACAGGCGTAGGATACGTGTTCATGTCCCAATTTGTTAATCCAATTATAACACATCTCTTATGCACTGTATAAGTTGGTTGAATTTGTACAATTAGGTTTCCAAAGGCTCTAGGTCAATTAGGTTTCCAAAGGCTCTAGGTCAATTAGGTCATTTGTTAAGTATTTCTTTAAACGGGTCTGTCTGACACAACACAAGTTTATAAGGTATCAGGCACTACTACGTATCTACTGTTCGACTAATTGAGTAGTTGTATGCAGGGGTTTATCTAGGCACTTAACTTAAATAGTGCAGCCCCATAAAATTATACCGGTTACTAATAGCACCTAGCACCTTTAAAGGTGCTTAAAATAGTGTCACATCTTTTGGAATTATAGTGATCATATATTATGATAATACCTTTAGGGTGCCGTACAAATTTTACCTCCGTAATAAAGTGCCGGGTTAGAAAATCGTAGATAACCGGTTGTATGCGAGGCAGCATAAGCATTCCAAAGCTCCACGACGTTGTTGTGGTGGGCGGCGGGATAGTGGGCGTGGCGACCGGCAGACAGCTGACGCGGGAGTACCCGGACATGCGTGTGGCTCTCCTGGAGAAAGAGGGCGCTCTGGGGCTGCACCAGACCGGGCGGAACAGCGGGGTCATCCACGCGGGGGTATACTATAAGCCCGGGTCCGTTATGGCTAGGCTCTGTGTGAAGGGGGCAGCTATGACGTACGAGTACGTGAGAGAGCAGGGGATTCCTTATAGAGAGTGCGGTAAGGTTATCGTAGCGAGACGGCGAGAAGAGCTGGGGCGACTGGATCAGCTGTTCGCCAGGGCGGTGGCAAACGAGGTTAGAGGCGTTAAGTTGGTCGGGAGAGAAGAGCTGAGAGAGATAGAGCCGAGCTGCAGCGGGCTGATGGCTATCCACAGTCCGCACACCGGTATAGTTAGCTTCCGGGAGATGACGGAGAGAATGGGAGCGGAGCTGCGGGAGAGGGGGGGAGAGGTGCTCCTGGGGAGGGAGGTCCTGGGGGTGGATGCGGGAGGGGTGCGGACCAGGGGGGGCCGGGTAGAAGCCGGACACGTTATCGTGTGTGCGGGCATACAGGCAGATAGACTGGCCGACATGCGAGACACGCGAGTAGTAGCGGTGAGAGGGGAGTACCTTAAGCTGAGCGCAGAGAAAGCCAGACGGATCAGGGGGCACATATACCCGGTGCCGGACCCGAAACTCCCTTTTCTGGGAATGCACTTCACGCCTCGACTGGACGGGAGTGTGTGGGTGGGGCCTAACGCGCTGCTGGCCCTGTCGAGAGAGGGGGAGACTCGGGGCAGTATTAATGCCAGGGACTTAAGGGACACATTCTCACACCTAGGGTTCTACAGACTAAGCGCTAGACACTGGAGATTTGCAGTCAGGACTCTGATGGGTGTGTTCCTACCATTCGACCTGTCTCTACTCAAGAGCTACATTCCTGATCTGGTCGCTAGCGACCTAGAGACCATGAGTAGAGCGAGCGGAGTGAGAGCAGTGTTGGTCGGGAGAGACGGAAATATTATAGAAGACTTCCATTTCGAGTGTAGGGGGCGTAACGTGCTACACATACTGAACACGCCCTCCCCAGCTGCGACCTCAGCGTTAGCCATAGCAGAACTCATTGTGGACACAGCCAGGAACAAGTTCTCCTGGTGACAGACATGCAGATTAGTTATAAGTTATATAATGCGGCATTATGTTATGCTATTAAATTATACAAAAGATACAAACTAATAATTAAATCTTCTTATAGGCTATAGCTTAGATTGTGTAACTTTATCGTCAAACTTTTCCCCCAGGAGGTCTGCTAGAAGATAGATTTGGTTTGTGCCAAAGAATGGCTGCGGCTTCTCTCCCACAAACGCGACTATAAACGGAACCCCAAACGCCCCGTAATCCAGAGCCTCGGAAGTGTTCCTCTTGAGTCCCTCCTTTCCCTCGCTACCCACCCCCTCAAGCAGAGGAGCACACTCCCCCTCCCCTATACCCACTGTACGCATGCACTGTATTAATACATCCGTATCGATACTAGCCTCGGGCGTACACAGGATCCTCTTGAAGAATTCACGGGACAAACTCTCCAGTTTATGTGGATGCGACTTTTTAATTAAAGTCAATAGTCTCAAGGCGATAATGTTATTATTCGTGAACATGAATTCGAATAGGTTATTTGGGAGCGAGAGAGGGACTCTGTGAAATTCCGCGAGTCTCTTCAACTCAATATTCATGTACTTAGCTTTGGCAGGTACCATTCCCGGGGGTTTATTTCCGGTGGATTTCATGAGGCCGGACAGGAATACCGGATTGAGATCGAGATTAATTTTCCATTTATGCTGGTACCTGCAGAGTATCTCGAACCCAATCCACCCGTAAGGAGATACTACGTCATAGTACAGCTTTACGATAGGCCGGGACATGCTTTGGTCACTAATTAAACGCCAGTTTTTACTCACTATAAGGATATACTGAAATAGCAAGATTCCACCTTATTGTAAAACAATTTCCAAAATTTTAAACAGTGAACTCCCGTTATAAAGAAGTCTGATATTTTCCCCCAGAGCATTAAACGCATTAGTTATTATCCGCTTATAACGAATATCCGGTTATAACGAAGGAATTTACAGGTCCCAAGCACTTCGTTATAACGAGAGTTGACTGTACTTTGGTTGTTAACCAAATATGTGGAGAATCAATCACTTAATACACTCATATCTAGTTGACACTTGCAATCATTGGTAGAAATGCAAATTAAGAAATAACAGAAATATACTTGGCGACTTTGTCCAGTGGTACCATCCTGAGGTCCCCCGACATGCCCCTAAGCACCGCGTCATCTGCGTCTATCTGTAAGAGACTGTACACCGAGTTGTCCTGGTCCCTAAGGAGCTTAATCTGGTCGCCCTCGCTCACGGGTGTCAGCTCCAGGTCTCTCAGTTGGAGGTCCACCGTGTCTCGACCGGTCTCCTTTAGGTGGTGCAGCTTAATGGTAGCCTTGTTCAGGTGGGAAGCGTGCAATATGACTCCTTTCTTCCCGTTAAGGGAGCCGCCCGGGTGCGATATCTGTACCTCCAGTCCCCTGAGGGTGTCTGGGGGCAGGAGTGAGATGTCCCGAGAGGCGGCGGGCCCGGGGGTGGGGGCCTGGCCGGGGGTGGGGGTCGGGGTGATGGAGTCGAAGTGGCTCGGACTGACGGGCTCGGCCCCGTAGAGCGGCGTCTGGTTGCCGGCCGCGTAGTGCGAGATGTGCGGGGAGGGCTCCGGCCCGGCGGGGGTCACGGGGGTGTCGAAGGGGTACGAGAAGTCGGTCCGGGGCGTGGCGACGCTGGGGTCCCAGGCAGAGGGGGTACGGGACGGGTCGTGGAGAGGGGTGTCTGCCCCGTAGTGGGGGGTACGGGACCCAGGGTCAGGGGTCATGCTGCCGTACATGGGCGTGCGACTCCCGTGCATAGGCGTGCCGCCCCCCCAGCGTCCGTGCATCGGCGTCTGGTACCCGAAGTTAGGCGTGTGCGCCACTGTCTGAGACCCACTCTTCTGGTCGGACACCACCGCGAGATGCGTCTTGTCCACGTTAATAGTCAGCGGACTCGCGTGCAGCTCCACCCGGGCCAGGGCCTCAGTCGCGTCTTTGACAATCCCGATGTGGTTCTTGTAGACCCCCACGGTAATACGGACGGTCTGACCGACCAGCTTTGTGTCTCTGGCGTAGGACCCCGCCCCCCGTCCTGCCCCCCCTCCCGGGCCCGGGGTCCCGGGGCTAACGCGGGGACTCTGCAGGGCGCTGTTGGGGCGGGGGGACTGTCTGGGGGTCGCTGCTACTCCCGGGAACTTGTTCTGTCCCCCCACAAGCTCGCAGCCCTTGCTACGCACCACTGCGTAGCCCGCGTTCTCGAAGTACTGGTGGATCTTAACAAACACGAAGTTCCTGAATATGTGCTGCACCTCCCCCTGGCTCCCCTTCTTCTTCCCGTCTATGACCCTCACCAGGTCTCGGACGGACAGAGAGTTGTTGCTCCTGTCGAGCGAGACGGCCCGCCGCGTGTTCTTCTTCTGCACAGCCTGCTGCTTCACGATCTGCACCTTATCGTAGTGCGTCAGCACGCGGTAGGTGTCTCGCTCGATGCGCACAATAACGCCCACCGTCTGGGGATCCACCTGCACCATGTCCCCCACCTCGTTCTGGCCTTGGGAGTCGATACCGCTGCTAGTCTCGGTGCACAGTTGGAGGTCCTTCGGACGCACCTTCATTTCGTCCCTGGAAATATCGCTGAAGATGATGGCTATGTTTTCCTCGACGCGCACCACGAGCCCGCTCTCCCCCAGGAACTGTCCGCCCACTACCTTTACGTGGTCCCCCATCTGGAAGAACTTCCTCAGTTCGTTAAGCGGGAACTCAATAGCCGATTGGAGTTCCTCGTGGTTCGGCAGAATGGTTACTGTCTTCCCGTCTATGCTCGTCACCTTCCCCAATAAGTTCTTAAGCTCCCCCTCGCACACCTCCACAAAGTCCCCCGGCACCAGTTTCATCTCCCGCGAGGTGTTGCTCAGATTTAGGTCGATATCCTCCGGGTTAGTTTGGAACTTCTCCAGCTCCTTAAGCGTAGGGGTAACTCCATCCATAAGGACTGCGTTCTTCGGGTAATACTTGTACAGGAACCCTGCTTGGTAGCTCTCGCCCTCGAATATCTGGTAGCCCCTCTCGTTGGAAACCCCCGCCCCGCAGTCTTTAACTGCGTCGTCGTCAAACAGCTTTTGTTGCGGCCTCTTGAAGTTCTTGGCTTTGGGAATGGGTCGGTTGTTGAGCTTCGAATTGTACTTGAGAGCTATCCGCTTCATATCGAGGCGCGGGATTAACTTAAGGTAGAGCGTGTTCTGCGAGTTATCCACGTATACCACCTGTGCTATATCGTCTCGGTAGAACCCCTTCTTAAGCCGGACCCAGGAGCCCTTCCTGACCACGGTGGGGTCCCTGACTACCTTAAGCACGTCCGTCATCTCCTGTATGGGGACCATCTTCTGGTTATGCAGCCCCATGGTGAGGTTGCTGTTCCCCTCTATGGCCTGCTTTACGTGCGACTGTTTGTACGCCTCCACGTATATGTACCCCTTGACGCCCTCCGGTGCCACTACTGACCTGATGAGGAGGGGCTTCGTGTCGTTCAGGAAAATGAATTTTCTCATAAGATTGAAGGCGGTCTCTTTCTCACAGCCGAGACGGCACTTTACCATCCAGAGATTGGGGTCCTTCACACCTATAAATAGACAATCAATCTCTGTCTTATGTGTTAAAACAACGATTCCCAACCTTTCTCAACCGTGACCCCTATAGCAAATATACCAAACATTATGTGGACTCCTCCCATTGCCAGTAATACTAATTTAGAGATATTGTAGATTCCATTTTATTGCAGGTATGAATAATATAGCATCCCCTGAATGAATATTTTTGAGCAAAATATTGATTTCCAAAATGTTTTTCCCCTCCCCCAAATGCCAAAAATATTCTAACAAGTAGTTACCCGGCAATAGCTTCTGTTGCTGTATCTCGTAGGAACTCTCGTCATCCTGTAACGCGTACGAGCCAGCGTCGTAACCCGAGAATCGCTTCGCCATCGCCTCCACAATCTTCTCCCCGTCCAGCTCATTGATCTGCTGCATGAACTTCATGTGTCCGGACGGGTCGGTCTCTACCTTCCGGCCCGCTGCCCTCCCGTGCCCCCGCTCTATGGCCGGCAGCAGCTCCTGTATCCCCTCCTCTCCGTCCGTCTCGTACTCGTCCTCTCCGTCGCTAACCTCCGCCATGTCCAGGATAAGGTCGTTACGCGGTCGCTTCTTGCGATGGTACTCCTCCTCGTCCTCGTCGGATATGTCGTCATCGACCTCCGATCCAGACCCGGAGTCCCCCTCCCCCTGTCCCTCTCCAGGGGAGGCCACGCGGGGGACCTTAGCGGGCCGCTCCTCCCCGGAGTCCGAGTCAGAGCTGCTGGCGTCGCTCTCAGAGTCACTCATGCTAAATACTCGTAGGACAATAAATGCTAATCGGATTATCTTATGTATCGGCCATCATGCTACTCAGAAATTCAACGAATTATCTTATACATCGGCCAATGCCTTTCTAATATATTTTCAGGGACTGATAAGTGATACTAAAATATTCATAGACAAGAATGCTAATCGAATTATATCAATATATCGGCCAACATGCTAAACTCTGAAAATATTCAACGAATTATCCTATAGCTATTATAATTTATACATCATCTAACACAGGGGTGTGCAACCTGCGGCCCGCGGGCCATATGCGGCCCGCAACGCTCTGTGCTGCGGCCCGCGAAGTAATCCTAACAATCACAGATCTCACACTAAGGAACACATATGTGACCTTGTGAAAATATTTCTCTTAGTCTAAACACTTAATCATTCTAATTATTCAAAATTTAAACAATGTTTTCTTCTAATCTAAATCTGAAGATTCGAAAACTATCCGAATCGCGGCCCGTGAACAGATCTGAGAAGCACAATGCGGCCCAGTGTTAAGAGAGGTTGCACACACCTGATCTAACATATTTATAATGTAGTTTTCTGGCACTGATAAGTCAGCTAAAATATTCATTTAGAGACAAGAATGCTAATCGAATTATTTATCTATTGGCCATCTGCTAGACTTCAGAAAATACCCAACGAATGATCTTATAGGACATAGTTATATTAATGTAATTTATGGCACTGATAAAGTATTTTTTGACCACAAAAATTAATCTTGGCGAAGCGTGATTTGTATATTTATAAGGTGCTGGCAAGCCCTATCTTATGAGTGTAATATAATACCAAGGTTACATAATGGTTGATATGACTTATGAGTGGTTCGGGTTGCTCTACACATGGAAGAGTCTCTCGGGAGCTGGCCATGCCACTTCGCTCTGCAGGGGGGTGGTGTATCTCCTCTCTGCAACAGAATTAAAGTCCCTAGCCCTCGTCAGCTCCTTCTGCTTCAACAGATACTCAAGCTTCTCTCGCGGAACCACCAAGTCTACTCTCTCGTGTAAGTTGTCCAGGAACCGCATGGCCTCGGCTTTCGGGAGTTTGTGGAATATGGAAACTAGTTTGTATAGCGAGCGCACGACAGAGCCTATAACGACCTCGAGAGGGTCGCTCGTCTGGTACGACTCGTCACCGCTGGGGGGTATGTCGATAGAGGCGCATTTCCAAACGGGCAACACGGAGTATTTCAAATTACTCAGATACTGTACTATGACTGAATTCGTAAAGAAAGCGTTTGGGGATGGAACAGTGCATGTTTGTAGGTCCTTAATAGTGTGCATTATAAGCGTGTAGTGCGCCTCGATAAAGTGGAACGAGAAGTTAGAATAGAGCAACAAGAGACCAGTGGGGGGCTCACATTGGTACCGCTTTTGTAGCTTAGAGAATAGAGTCTCGTAATGGCTTGTTATCTTGGAATACACAGAATCTATTTTGGGGTCTATTTGGGCTACGAGAATAACTGAGTGCAATGCTCTGTTCTTATTAGCGGTTTCGAGCTCAATGATTGTATCCAGCATTGAGGACCTCTGTGAGTCATACATAGCCATCTCAGCTAGCAACAATAAGACAGATTAGGTCAGGGGGTTTTTAAGGTTGAGACCTTGGTGATACTCCCGAAAATCTTGGTGTAAAATTTACACCAAGATCGGCTTTTTAAAAAACCCTGCATTAGGTATTTGTTCATGATTTGATCCCTGTTCGAGAAGACTAAAATTATAGTATTTAGAAATATTAAACTAAAAACAATTCATATATATATATGTATATACATGACATGCATGCGACAAAAGTTGGGTACGTTATGTAAAATCCCTAATCTAGCTACGGGTAGAGCTACTAAACTAAAATGCTAAATAATTTATGAAGCAAAGCTGGAATCTATAGCGATCACAAACTCCAGTCAGATTCGTCTGAGGGAGAATAGTCTTCGTCCGACGAAGTTTCTGTGGATACACTAGATTTCCTTTTCTGTTCTGAGTCTGAAACGGTTAGGAGGGGTAGTTCGGCGAAAAGATTCGTTGAGGGTTTGGGTTTGTAATCCTTCTTTGCCTGGATGAATTTCTCCATAGCGATGTTACCTGAGTTAATGGCTACGCTTACGAGCCCCACGTTCTGTATCCCCTGCCGTATAAGCAGGTCGAGAGAGGTGTCGGTGACCTGACTCATGAGCAGCTCTCTCTCCAGCCCACAGCTGATGGCGCTCAGCTCAACCTGCGTAAACAGGTCCGTAAGCATCCGGGCTATAGGCGGGAGCTTTAGCGAGGTGAGCGCAGTCTTCTCGTCCTCCTGCTCGATTAGCTTAGAGAAATAGTTCCACAGAGGCCGCAGCAGGGTCAGGTCGATACACTGCTCGGGCTGCGGCTTTGATACAACCTCCTCCGCTCTCCTCTTGAGGCTATTCTGTGTTGTGAACAGTCGTAGCAACAGAGACATTAGAGAGACTATCTTGAACCGCTCTTCGTTGGGATGGAAGCAGCAGGCAGTGAACAGGTTCTCCCAAATAGAGGCGTAGGGAAGGAGATTAGACTCCTCCACGTGAGAGAGGATTCTCTCCAGAAGTTTGCAAGCAGAGTCGAAGCAGGAGAGAACCCCAGCTGTTACCACCACCACCTGTATCTTCCAGCCCCACCCATTGGTCAGCTGAGGCGTCTTAATCTTATAGTGCAGTGTATTGGAGAGGATCACAATCTGCTTTTTCTCCACAAACTCAGCTCCGCTCATTTCCCGTCTGTTCTCTGAGAACTCTGTGTCCGACCCGAACAGGATTGTGTCTTCTGCCATGAAGCAGCACTGAGGGTCTGGAGACACTATGTACTGAATAGCGTTCTTGACTGCTATCTTGCTCTCTACAATCGTCTTGGAGTTGGGATGAGGAGATTCCTTGGAAATGGTACAGGCCTTTATCGGCCCCAGCACTTTGCTCGCCTCGACACCAAGCGCCTTCTTTGTGGTCTCCGAGATGTGAGTCACCAGCTGATCCAACATCCGGTCGAACTCCTGTTCGTCTAGACACCGGTGTGCGCACTGGAGCAGAGAGAACAGTCTGGATACCGCCATGCTCTCTAGGAATGCGGTGCACAAGGGGACCTCCAGGTTCCAGTGTAGGATTAGCGAGAACAGAGTCTGTCTGGCCTGTAGGATTGTCAGTCCCGAAAGGAGCTTCTTAATCTCGCATCGCTTGATAGTGTCATTCTCGAGAGAGTAAAACAGCGCCAAGGAATCCTTGCGAGCGATAGAGTACTCGTTCTCCAAACTCTTGTCCGGAGGGATGAGAATCTCCTTTACGTTCTTGCTCTTGTCCTGGTCTTTGGCAATCGTGAACTCCTTGTTATCCACGGGGATAGGTGTGTACTTGGGGAGACCTTTGTCGAGAGTCTCGTCCATCTCCTGGGGCAGCTCGGGGGCGGGGTCGTCTTCAAGCGGCTCCCAATTCTTAGCTTTTTCTAGGATATTATCCGGCACCTGAAAGCCCTTATCATCCGTGAGCCAGCGCTGTACATTCTCAATAAGAGCGGATTCGCTCTGATTAGTGTGCTCGTAAGCCGCTCGTATGACGGACAGCTTGCAGTTAAAAGCTGTCTGCAAGTTGAAGAAGTTAACCTTTATAGAATCGGGGATGTTCCCGAGAGGATCTCTCTCGTCGATCCTCGGAGTATCAGGGGAACTCTCCTTCTCGCTGTCCGCTTTATTCTGTGAGTCGAGAGGGGGCGAGGGGGTGGTCCCCCGGTGTTTGTCCGGCTGATAGGAGCGAATGCACAGGTGCTCAAGCTCCGGGACCTGCCACTTCTTGTCTATTCCGCTAGGCTTGCAAGCGAGCTTTGTGAACAGATCCAATACGCCTGACTGCAGGATCTTGTGCAGCGCTTCTCCGCTCTTGTCTCCCTGCACGTAGTTAGTGATGGTTTTGAGCAGAAGGAATGTGACGTATAGCTGCTCCACTGATTTGTCAGCAATCCGCATGCAGTCCGTGGCCAGGCTGAGAATAGGCAGCAGAGAGGTCTTATCCTTAACAGGGAGAGTCGAGGGCTTAATCTTAACTTCTTTCTCCAGGAAGTTCTTCGTGCTACGGGAGTTGGCGAGTATGACTTCGTAGCTGTTTCCCTCTTTTGTCTGCACCATGAGCCCTGACAGCGGGCCCGAGGTCTTCTGCTGGATTTCTACTTGCATTCCGAATGCCGGGAGTTCTGGGAACCCGGCAACCACCAGCAGATGAAATATGCAGGCTGGGTCCGCCGTGTTGGGGAGGAGCTCAAGGTGTTTGTGGAGGTTGTAAGCGTATGCGTCCATCCAATCCTGTTCTGCTAACAGCTCATGCAGGTAGTGCCCTACAGTGGTGGTCTGTATTAGCTTGTGTTTCTGTAGGAAGACAGTGCCCAGGTTTGTGAGGAAGTGTATATAGGCAACCCCCGGCGGGGGCGGGGGGGAGGGGGAGACAGGGGGCCGCAGACTCGGGTTTATACCGAACATGACCTCGTCAACAAGCTGGGGGTCTACTCGACAGATGAAGCGGACCAGCAGCGATACGGACAGGAGCTGGGTCTTCTCGGAGTTCCTAAGAAACGGCGATCGTATGACATCAAGCAGGAGAGGCAGCACCTCGTTACAGATCACCGTCTGGATGGAAATATCGGCAGAGCTCCAACGGGCGTGGCCAGGGTTAATGGGCGCGAGACCCCCCAGGGCGCATAGGTTGCGCGTTAGATTCTCCTCGCCGAACTTAAGCTGAGATTCTGTGAAGTCCGAGGGAGCGCTCTTGTCCTTGGAAGGAGACTGTTCGTCAGAGGTTGAAAATACCATTTTGGGAGAATCAAAACTTTCAGACTCAATTTCTTCAGTTTTATCTAACATTCCATTTGATTCCTCCGTAACAACAGTTTTATCTTCAGGAATGCTAATATCCGATATTCCATTCTCTCTCACTTCTTTCAGTTCTGTTCCTCCCTTACTGGCACCTGTTTCCAGCTGTGTTTCTGTCTCAGAGTTGAGAGTAGGCTCTGTAACAGGTTCTGTTGTATCCTCAATTAATTTCTCGTTAACACTCGTGTCTTGCTCAGAAGTTTCCTCCTTCGTTTCTCTCTCTCCTCCCTCCTCTTTCTTTCGGTCCTTCTTCCCCCCTTTCTCCCTCGCTTCCTCCTCTCTCTTCTTGCTCTCCCTCTGTTTAATCGCCTCCACGCCGGCGCGTATGGAGCTAATCAGCTCCCGTAAGCAGTCCACGAATAGCAGAATAGCCGAGTTGGTGTACTCCTCCTGCATGTCGCTGGCTGTGTCCTGTATGCGCGCGGACAGCTGGAGAGAGAGCGAGTGAAACTGGATAAGACTGACCCACCCCAAGTACTCGTCGACTTTAGAGTCGTTGCTACTCGGTTCTTCTGGCTTTTCTCTTTTAATCGCCAGCCTGTTAACAGCTGTCTTGTAGAGCAGCTGAGGGAGCTGGTGCTCGTGAATAAATGAAAAGTCAAAGTCGTTCCAAATGTTATTGAAAAGATGGTGCAGGATTGAGAGTAGAAATTTCAAGTTTTGAGGCTCTTTTGAATTATCTGTGGAATCATTTTTATCCAGTGTCCAGAGGAAAAGCTTCTTTGTCAAACTATAGAAAGATTCCCTCACTCGACTCTCCAGCTCGAGGCCACACCCGTCCAGACTTCCTCCGTAATGTGCCGGTGTCTCGGTGTAGTCCCTGAAACAGGCTGTCAGGTACACCGACAGAATGTGGTGAGGCTCGGTGTCAAGAGGACTCTGGGTTGCGAATAGAATAAAATCGCGAGTAAAGTTATACGTGAGACTCCGATTCTGCGCTGATTTCGCTCTCTCCTCCATGTCCTGCTGAATCCTGTCTAAGGAATACGCGTCTTTCTTAACGAAATTAAGAATCATTTCCATGCACGGGTCTTTCTCTACCACCTGGGATACTCCGAGTTTCGATTTCTTTCTCGCAAACTTTGATCTCTTCGGAGAGGTTTTGTCGGTTTCGCTAACGCGGGAGAGCCCTGCGAACTTTAGCAGAAACCGAGCCTTGTCAATGGAGCTGATGAGCGGTAGGTCTGAGTCGATGCTCTTGTCGAGACTGTCCTCCTTCCTCTGGATGAGGACCTGCTTAGCGGCGAGCAGGTCCGGACGGACAGATTCCGCCAGTCGGTACGTCGCTGTCACGAGAGAGGAAATCTTGCTGGTCTCTTTCTTAGCCTCAAATCGGGCAATCTCCTCCCGCATCTCTTGGGAGTGCCACAGAAGCGCCGCGAAGGTCGCGCGCACCGCTTTATCCGCGAGGTACCCGCCGTAGCGAGGCTGCTTGAAAGCGCTCTGACACACCTGCAGGAAGTCAAGGGACTTGGTGGTGCCCTCCTCGCTGATCAGCTGATCCAGGAACTGGGATATCAGGGTGTCGGAGGGGGTGTTGGTTTGGTGCATCCCCGAGTAAGACCGCATAAACCTGGATTTCTGTAAGCCCCCGCGGAATATGCTCTTACCGATGTCGCTCTTAAGGAGAATAACCTCCTCCTCTGTCAGAGAGTTCTTACCATGGGACTCAATAGGCACTCTCAGATTCTCACCGCAGAACTTCCCGAACAGAGCCGCTAGGGACATGTACAGGTCTCGGAACCAATGTAGGGAGACAGCGGCACCGTAGGCAGAGAGAGTGAACTTATACATGAAATCTCCCCCATCTGATTTGTAACGGAAATTGAGAGTGTCTCCTTTTATAGTAACTGTGAAAGGCCAGTTATTAGACCCGACTTTTCCCGAGTATTTATACTTTTTCCCTTCCTTGTCAGAGAACTCCAGCTGATCGTACCCGCTCTCGGTGTTGCAGCGATTGTCAAAATCTAACACCATGTACACGGCGCCCGGGCTGGAGAATACCTCGTTGTCTTCTTTCTGCGAATAATTGAAGTGTACACACTCACGCTCCCATTTCCCAAGCAGGCAATCCGGGTTATGCTGGGTTACACAGTAGGTAGATTGGTATTTCGGAATGGAATGAGATAGCTCGGTGAACTTATGCACGAAGCCCTGAAAGGAGTGGAGCACATAGTCCCTCACTCCGTGGACAGACACGAACAGGTGCAGCGCACTCACCAGCTCGGGAAGGAGCACTGACATAAGTCCGTCTCGGAACGCGTCTAGAATCCGGTCGGTCCCGAGATGCTGGTTGAGCAGCTTAAGGAGAGAGGAGAGCTCTCGCTCCACCAAGTTGAGGTAGCGACAGAGGAGAATCTTAGCGAAGGTACGCGAGGTGTCACTCGCCTTCTCTGAGAACGTGAGCGCGTAGCACCAGTTCAGTATTGAGCTCTGCAGCGAGCTGAGAAGCGGGGTTATGTTGATGCAGTTAAGCTTGCTCTCAGACTGACTAGCAAACGCCTCTATCTGCTGGGAGCTACGCTGGTATAGGGTGTTCAAGAGAGGAGATATCTTGTCCAGAACGGACTCTACGTCCAGCTCAATCTCTTTCTCCATATCCATGGTGTGTGGACGCGGCAGCCCGAGCAGTTTGTTGGCTCCCTGTCTGCTGAAGTACCGTATTAGCGCACACACCGTTTGTATCTGTGCGGGGGGGTACGCGTCGGTTGAGGCGGCCAGCTTAACGCCCTCCAACAGCCGCGACACTCGCTCCTCCGGCTCGGGGAATAGGACAGTCACGCCGGTCTCTAGCACACCCGTCAGCGAGGCTATGACGTCATCAGAGTTAGACGCGTCGTTTATAATCCGCGAGATGTGCTCCAGGGCCTCTCGCTTGGAGCCGAGCTTCTCAGAATCTCTGTTCTTCCGCTGGCGCTCGAAAGTAACGAAGAAAGGCATGAAGGTGTAGATCAGCTGACTGGCTATCTCAAGTGTGAGCGTTTTGTGGTCTGTGAATCGGTTGGCTAGCCTCTCGAGGCTCAGAAACACCTCCCACGCGTCCAGGAAGGAGAGACTGTCCAGATTGAGATGCGGCTCGCTTAGGAAACAGGTTAGATACATTCGCCTTGTGTGGGCTAGCTCCATGCAGTTCCTGTTGATTATAAGAATCTGGTTCCGCACAAGAGATATGAGGGCTGCGAACAACCGCAGAATGATGGTACAGCTGTCGATAGGAGTCGAGTCCTTGGTAGGGAGGGGATGAGATTCCGAGAGAGCTTTGGACATCTTTTGCAGCTGGACGCTCGGCTCAATGTCTCCGTATAACTGCAGTCCGTAAACGGAAAATGTCTTCGCTGAGCTCTCCCCCTCCCCCTCCCCCTCCCCCTGCTTCTTGTGTCTGACGAGTTTAACCAGACAGCACTGGTAGGGCAGCTGCGACCGAGACAGGGTCTCGAACCCGTTCCACTCATCGGTCGTCATGTCGAAACAGCTGATCGGGAGCTCGGGATCTGTCTGCTCCGCTGACTTAGACTTATCCCAGTCGTCCATGGTCCAGTTGTTATACTTCGCGTAGAGCTCGATGAGCTTAGGCGTGTCGGTTGGCTTGTGAGTGACGGGGTCTAGATACAGGGAGGGAACTGAGAAGAGGAGACAGAGATGGGGAGACAGATTGTTGTCGGCTTTCTTCAGCACTGAGATCTTACGGACGATGAAAGCTCTCGATTTGGACTCTGTGAGTATCAGGTCCATGACGCTGCAATCCTCCTTGCTCACATAAGCTATGGAGTCAGATGACTCCGGGTTTATAGCCTCGTGGTTCAGGAGTCCGGTCAGTTCTTCCCGCGGCTTCGAGAAGCCCTCCGTCCGGTCGATGCGCAGAGACAGCGGGGCCGCGTACTGCGTCTCCAGGTCCACAATAGCCTTGTCGAGTTTGTTGAGCAGAGACAGACACGGGATCTGTAGGGATTCCTTATCCGCGGTTATAACTACGGCATCTATGTACCTGACCAGGAGGGGCATAAGCAGATGCATGTTCCCGTGTGCGAGGGAGAACTGTAGCAGGAGTGTGTAGGCCCTCATGTCCAGGGGGCCGCTGTCGGGGGGGGAGTGGTCCAGGAGGTGCGAGAAGAAGGAGTGCAGCTGCTCTATGAAATCCTTGTTCATGAAGGGTGGCCGCTTATCTGAGGAGGCGGAGAGAGAAAGCGGAGTTATGTGCTGCAGGTAGCGCTCGCTCTGTGTGACCAGCGCACTCCTGAAGTGGGCATTAGTCTCCATTGAGACGGAGGCTGTAGTCGTGAGAATGCAGAGGAGCCAGGAGTAGGTGGCCTCCTGCTCCGAGAAGGAATGGAGGGTGTCCGACCGGTACCCCAGGAGACCGATGCCCCGCACCTTGGTGTCGCACCCGTCCTGAGCACACTCCTTAATGTTAATCTACAGAAGAGATACAGTGTAATACGTATAGGAGACTCGGGTAATAGAGCCACAGGGTAATAGGGTTATCTGCTTAATAGGGTTAATATTTCATAGGGTTTATGGAACGGAATTTCAGTAATAAGCTAGTCTACTATAAATAGAACCAGACTCTTTATTTACAAAAAACTAGTTATTAAACTAAAATTATACTACACGTATTCGACAAATGGTTACCTGTATAATCTTGTAGTAGTTGGAAGTACAGTTCATAAGAACCTCTGTTTGGTATCTCGAGGAGCGTTTGAATATGCTCCTGTGCACCAGTCTATGCAGAGACCCCTCGGTGGGGCCTCCCATCACGTCTATGACTCTCGGCATGTAGCTGTTGTCCGAGGCGGACACGGTTATGCTCAGCTGCTCTACGAACACCTGCGGCATCATCAGTATGCGTATCCAGTGTCCGCCCTGTGTCCCGGAGCTCTGCCAGAAGGTGCTGTTGTTCCCGTCGAACATCTGATCGGCTCTGTTCGCGTTGGTGGACACCACGACACTGGAGTAGGGCTTGTGCACCTTTTGGTAGGCCTCGAACGCGCCGCCGGCCTCGTCGCTGCTGTCCGCCTCGAAGGAACTCTTCCCGACCTTCTCGAAGTGGGACTTCAGGAGCTGGTGTCGCGATTGGGAGAGCGAGAAGAAGAAGCTGAGCTCGCAGCTGGCCAGGGCCTGCGTGGGCGCGCAGCAGCTCTTGACGTAGGTGTTGAGCATGCGCGCTTGTTCGCGCTGCGACTCCAGGAGCGTTTCTCCCTGCAGGAACACGTCCAGGATGCTGGGGAGCATCACGCACGCCGAGAGACGGGAGAGGGAGCTTGGAATGTCCTTGCGGATGGTCTCGTTATCCAGCTCATCCATAATGCGCGGTACGTGCAGCCGCCCGCTCCTGTACTCGTCCAGATGCGAGAAGAACTGCAGCGCGGTCTCCTGGGGAACCCCGGACTGGACCAGTTTGTCGACCAGGTCCTCTTTGGAGACCCACTCCTCCCCCTTGGTGCCCTGCTCCCGCAGCCAGTCCGTGAGGGAGGACTTGTGGCTTAGAATCTTCTGGAACCTTTCGACCTTCTCGGACTTGTCGAGCCGCAGCGCTTCGTGCAGCAACAGAGGGTCGAAGAGAATCGAGAGTTTGAAGGAATCCTCTCCGGGAATCATCTCGGGAGAGTCGGGGACAGAGGAGGGGGGGCATTGGGAGTCCTGCGGACAGCTGGTGCTGTCTGTGTTTCCCATGGTGCGGTGCGGTGCTAGGTCCTGAGGCGATAGAATCTGTGAGCTGAGGAATAACTGGTCTCACATATGTCTGGTGCAATCGGCGGGAAGAATCGTCTCCTATTATAAGGCAATTTCTATAGTCAATACATGTATGTATGTATGTATGTATGTTACAGGTTTGATGCCAAAATTGTGTTCGTGTTATAATTCGGTACAGCAAATATAATTCAATAAATCAGTGATACATGTTCGTGTAATAGCAAGTCGCATTTTGGAAGAAATTTGGTTGCTAAACATGCGAACACTAAATGCTCGCTTAGGGATTGAAAATAACTTGCTAATAGAGCAATATTATTATTGCTAAGTGCATTATCTAACACCACTGTACAAATGTCTAACAAGTGATTATACGAGTCTATCTGTCCAGTCTTCCCCCAGCTTCCACCTGGTGTGGTACCAGGGCTCCTCGTGAGGGGACTCCGCGGGGACCCCAGCCCTCACGGCCTCCACGCCTGCCCAGGCTATCATAACCGCGTTATCGCTGCACAGCTCGGGGGGAGGGTACACGGGCAGGTATCCGTGCTCACCACACAGGTCCGTGATGGCCTGCTGGAAGGCCACGTTCTGAGCCACCCCGCCCGAGACGACCACGTGTCGGATATTAGGGAAGTTCTCCCTGCAGAAGCGGATGGCCAGCTGCGTCCTGGCGACTATGTGACGCACAATAGAGGTCTGGAACCACAGCGCCAGGTCAGCCCGGTCCTGATAGGAAACCTCTCGGGTCCTAGCGAGAGAGGAGAGCTTGTACTCCAAGCTGCTGCCGAGGCCGGAGAAGGAGAAGTTGGCGCGTCTGCTCCGAGGGAGCACTCGGGGGACGGGGTACCGGATGTGACCCCTCAGACTGATCCGCTCGATGGCCGCGCCCCCGGAGCACGCGGCGAACTCCGGGTAGCTGCTCAGTCGCAAGAGACGAGCTCCATGGTCCAGGATGTTCCCTGGTGCGGAGTCTAGTGTGGACCCCAACCTTAGGGCCTGACTCGGGTCCGCCCCCTGAACTACGCAGAGGAGACAGTGCCCGCCGGATATCAGGAGGGTCAGGTAGGGGAAGGGGAGCTCCTGGCCGAGACGGGGGGTCAGGGCGTGAGCCAGCATGTGGTGCACGCCCATCAAGAGACACGGGGGGGCCAGGTTAGCTCGGTAGAAGCTCACTGCCAAGTTAGCGCCATGGGACAGCGAGATGCCTAGGCCGGGACCCTTCGTGTAGGCCACGACGTGGATATCCCCGTGAGAGAGGCCTGACCGCTCGAAGCACTGAGCTAGGAGGGAGGGCAGGTTCCGTCTGTGCAGGCCGGAGGCCGTGAGGGGGTTAACCCCCCCGACGGGGAGGTGGTGCAACAACTGGGAGCAGAGAGCGTGGGCGTACTCCCTCCCCTCGCTATTCAGTATGGCAACCGCGGAATCGTCAAAACTAGTCTCAATGCCTAGCACGTTAAAAGGAACCGGCAGGGCACTGAGAAGCGAGGAGAGACGGCGAGATGGTAAGCTAACTCGGCGCATTAATCACAATAGGAACTCATAAGAGGAACAGCTGTTATAATTAGTATAAATAAGAGTACTGACATCTGCTAACTGTGTCGGTGTAAGAGCTATAGAATTAGTAGCTATAAAACTGGAGAGTTTGTCGTAAGCAAACGTAAGTTCAGTAAATTAAGCCTTCCTTAAGAGAAGGAATGGGGGAGGATGAGAATCAGTGTAGGCTCAGCCGATTTAGTTATGCTAATTAGTACGTATATAACTGATCCTAACTCAAGGTATAGTAATTATTCAGTCGCTCTATTGTAAAGTTATTGGTGATTACAGGTAAGGTATTTTGATTATTTTCCTTATATGGACAGTAATATGGTCTTAATTATATAATTATACAGTTAGTAGCATCGTTTTTGTAGTAGTAATTAGAAATTAAACGCATTCGCCCCTGTTTTATTTCCCTAAGAAAGTTGTCAGTCAAAATACTTGAATTTCAAATAAAAATACCAGTTATCAAGTTATATCCTTAGTTTTTACACAAAAAGATTGAATTGAGAGCTGAGAGTTTGTAGCTTGCTTAGAACTAACTTTGTTTGGTTTTTGGACTAGGGTAATAGGAACTGAGTTAGGCGCCAATTCCTCCCTTATATACTCTCCGTTCAGACAGGAATCCAGATGCCGGTTGAAGGCCTGGTTGTCCCCTGGAACAGCCTGTTCGCAGACAGGACAGGAGTTAGCACAGGTGTCGATACATATTTCTGAGAAAGGAGAGTTCTCTAGGTTGTCTGTATGAATAGAATCTAAACTTGGTGTCTCATGTTCTTGTGAAATTATATTCCGAAAGGTAGATACCTTGGGTTCGTCCCTCGAATGCGACACGGGATCGCTACTGTAGCTATTGCTGGGATTAGAATTAGAATTAAACATATCGACGAGGGTTGTAATGCCTGAGTGTACCTTTCTACGCTTAGGCCTACTCTCCTCTGTTTCGGTTTGATTCAAATCTCCGAATCCGGACACGCGCACTCCCATCAGTCTCAGCTTTAGAATCTCAGGTTTCAGAAGAGTTATTTCTTTGTCGAGCAGAGATCTGGCGCAGCTCAAAATATCCTGAGATTCGTTAGTGGGGATACGGATAGTCACAACCCTTGTTTTAATCTCAAACTCGACCGTCTTAAGCTTAATACCGACAGTGCAACCAGCCAGGCCTTTCTTCTTCAAATCTTCCGACAGATCCGAGCTTAGCTTTTCCAGAATTTCATACATTTTATCTTTTTGGGAGACCTCTTTAAAGGTCCTCTCGGTGCTCATGCTCTTCCTGTCGCTCCTGGCCTCCAACTCAGTGGACCCCAGCCCGAGGAATATCCGTAGGAAGTGTTGGTAGCTACAGTCCGTCATCAGCAGCTTAAGCTCGGCGCGCCTCTCAAACAGCTGATCCACTTTAACTACCCCGAGCGACCGCAGCATTTCCTCGGTGACCTTACCGATTCCGGAGATCTTCCGAACCGGAAGTCCGCGGATAAACTCTATAACATCCCCTCTAACGGGCGGTAGGAAGAACTGGCCGTTCGGCTTGTTCATATCGGAGCATATCTTAGCTAGCATTGTGTTACTCGCTATGCCGGCGCTAGCGGTAAGCTGTGTCGCCTCTTCTATCCTACTTCTCATCTCCCTAACCACTCTCCCTACTAGTTCCTTGTCCCAGTACTGGTCGGTGCTAGTTATGTCTAGCCCGCTGAAAACCGGATCTTCTGAGCCCGTGGGATCCGAGAGGAAGGTTTGTATCCGGGACTTGAGGTGTTGAGTTATGTTTATATAAGCCTCGTCGAGTCCCATTGGGCTGAAATCCGGGTCGTATTCATAGAAAATGTCCCTCACAACTCTACTCACTGATTTGTACTTGGCGTAGCTTCCGCCTATTATCTTAAGTTCGGGGCAAAGCTTCTTCCCAATGAAACCGGGCATTCCAGCTCGCACACCGAATTTCCTAGCAGCATAGTTGGAGGTAGAAAGCATGGAGTTACCGCCTACGGCCATTGGAATGTCTCGGAGAGATGGGTCGTCTCGCATCTCGACAGCCGCGTAAAACGCGTCCATATCCACATGCACCATGACACTGGATAAATCCCGACTCGCTTCCAAACATTCGATTTCAAAGTCTGTTTCCTGTCTCGCTCTCTCCAGCTCATGTCTGCTTATGCTGTCCATCTCTTGTCTCAGTTTGCTGTTGCGCTTCGAAGCTGCTAGCTGTCTCTTGGTTTGGTTGTTGTAGAACTTGGATCCTTTGGAAGCTTCTAGAATAATCTTGTTTATTTTCTCTTTATCAACTCCTTCCATTCCTGCCTTGTTCGTGTTGAGTGCCATTCTACTGTCACTGTCCTGCTCTGCCTCGGGATCGGGGTAGTTAGGTAAATCCACCTCGCTGCCACTTGCGCCATCTTCCTGTGACATGTGTCACTAATTCGTCATAATTATATTATTGCATATTTATTTATAGAACCAAACAAACTCAATGCATTTAAAATGTAGACCCATTATAAAGGCTACTGTAAGTAAATCTGTACATAATTGTACCATTCAGTTAGATCTTTTAGTCTTGTAAATTAGTTATAAATTAGTTACAGACTGTAATGAGTCAGAACATGCTAAGCTACAGCTACAGGGAGCGAAATGCCAATCAGGATTTCGAAGCTCACATCGCGAACAGATGTTCCTGGCGTGTGACGCGCTTCATATTCACTGCAGTCCTCCTGGTGCTGGTAAGCGGGGCCTCGCTAGGAGGAGGGACCCTCACTCATTACGTGCTGGATAAAATGGAGATAGCCAGCTTAAGCGAGTGGCAGAACGAATTGATACGAGTGTTGCTGGTAGGTATTCCTCTCGGGATCGTGGTTGGGGCTCTCTCGTTTGACTTTAAAGCAGGACTAGTGGTGAGTCTGCTCACGGCGAGCAGCCTGTTTATAGCGACGGAAACCTACCTACCCAATACAGGGCATTTGGAAAACGGAGCGTTCGATTTCATGCTCGGACATAAATTGAATAATTCACACACAATTTTTTACCCGAGAGAGCTTGCAGGAATTAGTTTGTGGGGAATGGTCCTTACATTTCCCACCGGCTACATACTGTATTCGCTAAACTTCGGTCCTACCTACGCCTTCAGTGGAAGCGTTATCGGTTTTATTTATTTCATTTGCCGAGGAACAGAGCTGAGTCTCGGTGCCCTCTCCTGTGAGCGCGAAAAGTGCGCGTACTATATGTGGGGGTTCTGGATTTGGTTCGTTTTGCTAATCACTTCAATCAATTGTCTGTGTAAAAGTATCATGTTCGTTGTACCTAAAAATAAACAACCTATTTTCCTTCGCTGCTATCAATGGATTTGCTATAACAAGGTATATTCTGCACTCTTTGAGATATTCGCATTCCTATTCACCCTCTTGTTGCTGGCCTCGCTCAGTTTCTACGCATTGGTTAGTGACAGCAGAGACAGAAAGGGACAAACCTTCTTCGGGCTGCTCGCCAACACTCTCGGTCTGATAATAACTCAGTCTTACCGGACGGGCAGGTGCGTACAGGCCTGGCTGCACAAGATACGTAACAAGCGAACTATTCCCCGCGCGAGAATAGCCCCCCGCTCCATACGGATAGTCAGACAGCCCGCGACGGGGGACACCAACACCGGACCTCCCACGTACAATCAGGTGCTATCAGCCGAGCCACTGATATACCCTACAATCCCAGAAGAGGCAGCTGACAACAACAACAACAACATTTGCATTCCGCCCGAAACCTCGCACCAGATAAACCCGCCAGTCGCAGAAGACGAACACAATGTGGAAGCGTTTCACAGCGAGAGGACAACTCTATTCAGGGAGCAGGAACAAGAAGTACACAAACCGGTTTGTCACGGGTGCTACTCGTGTGTGCACTTCTTCCAAAAGTTCTTCTACATCGAAATGCTAAGAATCATTCAGCTCCTATTCGACCTAATGGGCATACTATTTTTGGGACCGCTTATAACTGTGACTGTGCTGTCTATTGTATTCGGTAGTTCTAATTCAAGATACGTGGACCCCTAGTTTGATCTTACAGCCTTAAGTTGGGGACATTATTTGTGTATTTAGAATGTAAATATTATACTAACTGTAAATAGGATGTGGACTGGATGCTTATGTTTATGTATGTATAAATAGAATTTGCTTTTTAGAATATAATTATTAAAGTTCCTATTTGTGTAGATCAGTAAATTAACAATAGAGTAAATAAATAATATACAGTCGACTCCGCTTAATAGAGCCACCCGTGACCGGGTATTAGATTTCTTCGCTTAATGGGGTCAAATTTCACAGGATTTATAGGACGGAATGACAGTTTGGCTTAAAATATTTCCGTTAATAGATTACTCCGCTTAATCGGGTCAAAGTAACTGGTCCCGAGGTGACTCTATTAAGCGGAGCCGACTGTAATTAATTTAAGCTAATTATTGCACTATTAAGCTAGTTTTGGACTAATGGTAAGTATTACAACTTACAAGTAATATACTATTTCAATACAATAAATCTTGTAAACAATCGAAAATAAATTAATGAAACATCAGAAAGAAAGAAATTCGTGTCTTATCTGGATATAATTATTAACAATAGCTCATTAGTCTCACACGCATACTATAAATTACGAATCACATTGCTTTATGAGGAACGAAATCATCAGAGCCCGCGATAATATTTTCATTTTGCTTATCCACTGTCCGATTCTTCCGGAACATTACCAAGTCCTTAAACAGATTTAGTGGCAGTCTCTGTGAGAGATACGACTCTTCCACTGAGAGTCTACAAACGACCTGCAGACACAAACTCTTGAGAGTCGGGTCGAAACAGAGCACGTGGGTATCTCTCAGGTCTATCATATTCTCGCAGAGGGGATTGTAGAATACTGTCGATATTGTGTTTCCAGCTATTGTATCAGGGTGAGGGGTTATTCCCCCGAATATGTACACACTGTTGTCCAACAAGCAATACCCGCACCGCCTACGGGCCACAGGACGCTTGCCAGAAGGAACAAACTCTGTCCACGCATTAGTCTCGAGGTTTAGGAAAAATAAATCGTTATAGAACGCCGCGTCTTCTTTACAGGCGCCCCCAAACACCAACAGGCGCCCTTTGAAGTTAAGAGTAACATGGCTCCTTCTGGGGGCAGGGGGCGTGCCCTGAGTGACCAACTCGCTCCACTTACCCGCTTGCAGATCGTACGTATAAGTCTTATTGCTGTGGTGCGTTGAGAAGAAGTCATTCGGACTATACTCGCCTCCGAACGCATACAGCTTATCGCCGTGGAAGTTAAGAGAATGGAACATGAGACGCACCTCCCCGACACACCCGAGAGAGGGGAAGAGAGTCCATCTGTAGGTCCGCAAGTCCAGCGAATAAAGCTCGTTTGAGAACCCAAACCCAAACTGATTTGATTTACTCCCCCTCTCGATCCCCCCGTGCATATACACTGTATCCCCGACCTGGCAACACGCGTGTGTATCTCGCTCGCAAGGAATGTGGCCCTTCTGCCCGATGTCCCCTTCGAAAGAGCCGCTGGCTAAACTGAACACACTCAGCAAGGAAGGGACCACGCGAGTGCTTCTATTGTTGGAATTACCCCCCAACAGGATTAGCTTCCCGTCGTGTATAAACATGGCGTGTCCGTGTCGAGGCATGGTGTTACGGTTGCAAACTGGCTTGCGGGAGTTCGGGTAAATGCGCTCCCATTTGGGACTCATGTCCCTAAGCCTGAGTCGGTATATGTCCACTACTCGCTCCACCAGAGGGTTGTGCTCCAAGGCAGCCTGTCGGTCCACGTAGAATCCACCGGAACTATAAATGGTATAGTTCCCATTGTCACAGACGGAGGCGTGGTTAACTCTAGGTGGGAACCCCGGGAAATTCAGCTCTCTCCAATTTGGATCTGCCATTTGATGTATCTGGCTATTTAATAAACTCAATTAGCAAAAGTAACTTGGTTAAGATGTACAGTCGACTCCGCTTAATAGAGCCACCGGTTAACAGATTTCTCCGCTTAATCGGGTCAATATTTCACAGGATTTATAGGACGGAATTACTTTTTGGTTTAACATATTTTCGGTTAATATATTTCTCCGCTTAATCGGGGCAAAGCAACCTGGTCCCGAGGTGACTCTATTAAGCGGAGTCGACTGTAACTAAATAAATAACTATTCAAACACTAGGGAATACAAATAATTCAACCAACTAATCACACAGATCTCTCTCTACTTGAAAGAGAGGGTTATTTCAACATCCGTCCTAATGTTGTCGATCGGCTTTCTAATCTCCAGCGTCTTCCTACCGCTGTCCCACTTCGTGGTTAGTTCTGCGCCGGAGGCGAGCCTGGCCGACAGAGGCTTAGCTCTCAGTCCGATTATAAGGATCCGCTCGACCCAGCTCTGAGAGGGGTACGTGCCGCTCGCCCCCCCAGCCCGCGAGGAGAATACGCCGTTCCTATACGAGAACTCCCGCGTCAGGTAGCTGCCCTCTCTGTACGAGAAAGTGTGTCCGTCGTCCCAGTAGAGACCCCCGGCGGCCCGCTGTCCCTGGTCCAGCGCTACGTACAGAGTGAATGGATCGTCCGGGTTCGGATTAGCGGATCGGCGCACGCGCATCCGAAACGGGACTATGCTTCCTCCCCGCAGGAATACCGGGATCTTGTCCAGAGGTGTGGATATGCTCCTGTATACACACACATTATACGTACTGTATTACCTGTTATACTATTAGTGTACTCTGTTAATAGGAACACCAGGGGACCGTAGAAATATGCTCGTATTATCCGGAATTCGTATTAACCGGAGTAATTTGCATGCATTATATAGGCTAGGGGAATTAAACCTTGACTCCTTAACAGATATTTCCCTTACCGTGTTCTTAACAGAGTCTGTATAAGAACAATACTAACCTGGTCTCTCCGCCCGGATACCTATCGAACGTATTCTTATCGTACCACACGCTGTGTTCCTCTGGGAAGTACACCTCCAGAGCGCTCTGTCCCACCTCTGTCACCGGAGCCACCATAACCGCGGGCCCCAGCATAGCCTGAGACGACAGACCCCAGGTCCCGGGGTCCGTCGGGAACTCGTACCACAGCGGCCTCAGGACCGGGGCCCCGGTCTGAGAGTGGGCGTGGAAGAGAGAGTACCAGTAGGGGAGCAGCTGGTACCGCTCTGTGACCGCCGCTCTCACGGCCCTCAGGGTGTCCTCCCCGAACAGCCAGGGCTCTCGTCGCGGCGTGTCGATGTGCGCGTGCTGTCGGAAGAAGGGGGAGTAGGCCCCGAGCTGGTACCAGCGCACCAGCAGCTCGGGAGAGGGGTGTTTGAAGAACCCACCCACGTCGCTCCCGACGAAGGGAATGCCCCCTAGGCCCATTTGTAGCAGCATCGGCAGCACGATCTTTAGGTGTCCCCAGGAGGCCTCGTTATCCCCTGTCCACACAGCGGAGAAGCGCTGGCTACCGGAGAACACACTTCTTGTGAGAATAAACGGTCTCTCTTGAAACCTGCTGCGCTCCAACAGCCCCTGGTACGTGCTGAGTGTAACCAGCAGACCGTACAGGTTGTGGACATCTCTGTGCTCCCACTTACCAGCGTGTAGCGCGTCTTTATGCATCGTGACCTGTAATTATACAGTAGATTCCGGATATAAGAACACCGGTTATAATAACATGCCGGATATAAGAACACAATATGCAGTTCCCGACTATGTTCTTATAGCCGACATCCACTGTATTACAGCTGTATTGTAAGCTGAATAGCTAATCCTACCTCTGGGCCTGTGAACACCGAAGGCTCATTCATATCATTCCAAACATGCAGATTGGTTGTGGAGCCCGAGTAGTTCTCCAGCAGGTAGCACTCGGACCAGTAGCGCCTCACTTCCGGTCGCAGGAAGTCCGGCCAGGAGCTGCCCCCCGGCCAGCAGGCCCCCTCGTAGTCGGAGGATCCGTCGGCGCTCTTGACCAGGAGGCCCCTCTCCTTCAGGTCTCGGTAGATGCGGTAGCTGTCCTCGCGCTTTATGTGCGGGTCGATTATAACCACCAGCTAAACACACAGAGACTGAAATAATATACAGTGGTGGTCGCTTTATAGCAATAGTATATACGTATTAGCAAGTTATTTTCAGCCCCAAGTGATCCTTTAATGTTAATTCTGTTCTTCTAATAGAAATTCGCCTAATAGCAAGCAATTTTTTGAAAAATGCAACTTGCTATTACAAACGTTCACCACTGTAGTATATTCTGAAATATTTCAAAACGCATTTAACTAATGTTTTGCGATATTTAGAGTGGACTGAATGTAGGATGCTGCTAATGTGTTTACAACAATTAATATTACAAATGTGAATCAACAAATATTTAAACTTACAAAGAACAACCTTCGTACATACGCAGCTTGCTAATTATTAATTATGAATAATCAGTTCAAGTAAAAGGAAATAAATCATAACCTGTAAACAACGCTCTGTAAATGAGGAAAAATGCAATGTAAGTAAATTTGTTATTAGAATGAGCTAATGAGTTTTATAAATAAATAAAAAGTTATATCATAAAATTAGAGAATTAAATTGAAAAAATAAAGTTTTGTAAAATGCAACATAACTTGTTGTTGTAATTTGGAGATTTAAATGCAACGACAAATATTGTACCTGCTGCATAAATATAAAGTAATTACAGCATAAATGTATGTCATAAATATAAGGAGATTTTTGCTAATTAATTCAAATAAAATTGCTTAGAGAGATGATTTAATCAGCAAGCGATTTTTCAAAGTTTAATAAACAATTCACACAAAAATTTAAAGATTTGGACTTACACGTACAGTACTTAATCGGCCAACACCTTTTCTAATGCAATTTCAGGAAATGGCAAGCTCATTTTTTTTACTTAAATCTTCACGTTTGCGAAATCGGGTTATATTTTTTAATGTCTTTGCCGATATATAAGTAATGCATTTGAAACCATTCCCTAATAGCAACAAATCCTTGTTAATAGAACAACCTCGCTATTAACGCAACTGCATTACATTCATATAACTTTTGTATATCCATTCAATAGGGTATTATACTGGAGTATAATTGAACACTCCTAACTCCTAAACTGTCCTAAGGTCACTAGAGTATCATTTTGTACGTCTAAAAGGTTAGCTTTGTATTACTACATGGGGACTTTCGGAAGTTTTCGCGCTCCTAAACGCAAACATATCCCAATTAATACGCCTCTAGGCGTATGGCGCGCTCCTGGATAAACCCAGCGAACGAATAAAAGACAAACCTTATGGTTCCTCTCGGCCAGTTTATCCAGCATAGCTGTGCTGTGCGGAAACTTATTAGCGTCCCACGTGAAGTATTTCTTCCCATCTGTGTGTTCTATGTCCAGCCAGATGGAGTCGTAGGGAATCAAGTTTGCTTCGAGATTAGCATCCACCTGAGCAACGTCTTCCTGATCTTTGTAATTCCAGCGACACTGATGGTAACCAAGGGCCCATATAGGGGGCAGGGGGGTCACTCCCGTCAGCTCTGAGTACTGCTCAGAAACCGAGGCGGGCGTCGGTCCGGGCAGAATAAAGAAATCCAACAGTCCACTCTCTATAAGAGATATTAATAATAATATTGTATACTGTGGACTCTCGCTATTAGGAACACGGTTAACAAAGTTTAATTCCCATAACTAATATGAATGCATGCGAGTTGTTCAGTTTAAAATACGAATTCCGGATAATAAGAGCAAATTTCGACGGTCCCCTTCGTATTAACGAAGTATTATTAAATTCAAACTAGTATTTTTGGAGCATTGTTAAAGCTGTTACACTACCGAACATATTTTAACGATAAATTAATTATATTTCCTGTGCAGCTGAGTTCGCTCAGGGAAATAAAGCACCATTTGAATAATGCTTGATATCAAATTAACATGATGAGGTTAAAACTGCTTTAGATCTAACTTATTCCCAATTACAAATATCTCTAGATCTCACCATAGTAGTTACAATAATAGAAAGAGCTTTTTTGCGTTTTACTTGTGACCTGAAAATAGCAACCGCAATCCGAATATAAATTACATACAATTTAGTTACTCGTTGTAAGATTAATGAATACACGCGAAAGTTACGAAAACAGGCACTACAGCTGTAGCGAAAAATATAATTTGTTAAATTTAGTAATTTAGTAATACGAAAATATACTACATTTAATGTGATTACTTGTCAAGGCTATAAGGAATGGCATCACACTTTAATACAAGTGGTATTCGTATAATAGCAGTCGCATTTTGCACGAAATTTGCTTGCTAACAAGCGAACTTGAAATTAGAGGAACATAATTAACATTAAATATTTGTTTGGGATTACAACAACAAAAAAGCAACATGTTTCGTATTGTTTATCAGTTTAAACATTTGTTAATACAGCTGTAAATTTGCAATTATAAAAAGCAATAAAATTTGCAAATATAAAAGCAATAAAATTATAAGATATGAAGCAATCTCTTAACTTGAGTGCATGCAATTCAAACAATTATAAAACTATAGCTATATTAGCTAATGGTTCATTTACACTCCAGCATTTTATATTGCAGAAAGGGAGATTACATTGGACTTTATAATACAAACTATGTCATAGGATAGTTTATAATGCAACAACAATAACTGTACCAGACATCCAGTGGGTATCGATATAATCTGAACCTCCGGAGTTAAAAACTGAGTTCAATAAACTCCCAACCATCGAGTCTCCTCCTCCGGAAACCTTTTCAATATCCACCCAAGTTTCCGCTGCATTCAACCAGAAAAGACCGTTGCTCCCATTAACGCCGATACTCTGTACGAAAGGAACAGATCCGTATAAGGACATGCGACTGTTTGTCTCAAACTCAAACACATCCAGGTTGTACAGCCTGTATGGGTCTCCTCCGTCAGACCTGACAACGCATTAATAAATTATTCATTAAAATTAATAGTATTCAGCTATTCTATATAGAAAGTGCTTTATTTGAAATTAAAACTAACCTAAAAGATTGTAAGACAACAAATTAATTAGCAAGCTGGCTCAGGGAAGTTTGCAATATCTGTTTTGATAATAACTTTTTACGCAACGAATGTTTTGCAACGAGCCATTTGCAAACTCGAAACGGAAATACAGTCAACAAATTCGAACAATCGCTAATTCGACCACAATCCAGTACTTACTTAGTATCACTCAGGGAGAGACCGTCAGAGTGTTCCGGCAATCCGTATAGGTGCTTAGCTCCCATAAATCTTACGTCAAGCCCAACAGAGCTGGGGCCAAACGGGCGTGAGTCGCGGTGACTCTTAAAGTTCTCTTCCCAATTTTCGTCCCCGTTTATACCAGTCGCATTCCAAGCCTCCTTACTCATGAAGGGTTCAAAGTTCATTAGCCCCCTCTTATTTACAACAGCGATAACGTGTCCATCCCTTAGCGCCGACAAATGGAAAGGAGCGAAATGTAGTTCGGCCTGTGTCTCTCCAGTTATAATATTTATCTGTGAGTCGGAGTGAGAGAGCACCTTGAATGGGTGCGGGGTTGGATCTCCGTCTAGCGAGAATTCTGACGGAGAGAACCTCTCGTGGGTGGGCACAGGATCGAACTCCTTAACGCTAAACCTCAGCACTCCGTTTCGTAGACACTGGAGTGTAGCGAATAGTGTAATGCCGCTTGTGTCCTGTATATGGAAGGATAGCGTTCCTCTCTCGGGATCAGGGGTCACGGAGGCGGGCGCCACACTATATCGGGACTCTCCCTCGGGGAGGTCGCGGTTCCTCTTACAGAAACTGCTGTCAGCACAGGTTTTAAAGATCGCTTTGTCGACAGCAGAGACAGTGACACATCCTGCTAGCAATAGCAGACACAACCAGGTTGTGTTCATTCTCTTATAACTTATAACTTATATTTGGAACAGTTAAAGTAGTCTCCTTATTAGGTACATAATTAGATTGGAACGAGTTATAATATATAGCTTTAAATCTCCAAATAAAATGGTTGAATTAAACTATCAAGACAAGAAAATAAAGGTAAGTGATACAAATTTAACTTTTTGAAGTTAGTACGATAATTGATGGAGCAGTCGTTTGTACATCAAAATCTCCAAATAATATCTATTTTTTAGAGCTTCAAGGAGTTCTTTCTCTTTTCTCATTTCAAGAACGCCAGACCTACATTTAGCTCGGCAGTTCCTGGTGTATATTCTGGATTTGAGGGTCCTTCTCCGAGACATCACCTTTTTAATCGTATCTTCATCGTACCCGTCAACATACAATTTTCGTTTCAATTCGTTTACTTGTGATTTTAAAATTGTGTCGTCGCATAGGGGAAGTGTGATTTCTTCAGCGTTTGGATTTACCGGTGAGGGTTTGTCATAAGATGGTGCAGTTATCGAATTAATCTCAGTCATTCTGAAATTTATAAATTTTAATTTTGCTAACTTTAGATTTGTGTATATTATTTACAATAATTTGGTATTTTAAGCACTATTTATACATAAGCTAATACTATGATGTGATGTAATTTCCAAAACTCTTTTAGGATGAAAGTTGATATCTACTTAGTTAGAACATCTCACAACATCAGTTCAATATTAGTAGCATAGTTAACGGAAATGGGATAATTTTTGATAATTTAAGATCTACACAATATAATAAAGAATTCTTTAGAGGAAGTTCGATGGAGATAGGTCAGGGTATATACCAAAAGACACCAGAGGGGAAAAATACAGTTCAGTCATAGAAAAGCAATAAAATAATCCGTTTGCTTGCTTACAAACGACAAAACAAGATTGGTAAACTATTAATATAAATAATTAGGGTATTTGTACCGTAAATTCCAAAATAAATGTGTGGTACTTGTACAGTATTACAGGCATGTAATTAGCTGAATAATGAGAATTTGTCATATTTATTCCCAGATGTTGATTGATGGTTGATGTAAAAGCGAAATTAAAATTCTAGTTATAAATAAAAATAAAATAAAAATATTGTAATTACACGAAAGGAATTGATAAATTGGAAAATCCAATTAGGAGAGCTTTTACAAGGGGTAAACTTCTAGTTCTGAGATAAGTTAGGCTAATTTGAAATAAACCGACACATTTAATATCAACACAAATAGCAAGTTATCATAACTGTTGTCAAGCAAACCAAAAGTATATTTACAAAAAATATTTGTATTCAAAAGATTAGTTAAGAAATAATACAATAATCCGACTCAAATGAGTTAAAAGTATTTCAAAGAATATTATATACATAAATAATACAAAAGCATTAGTCAGAATGGTTAGATAGAGGAGAATTCGCAATTATAAGACTATCATCAATCGCTCCATCGCCGAGGTCACCAGTTCTCTTCCTCGACTGTATCACCTCAGTAACAATGAACCCAACAGTCCCAATTGTGCCGGACACCACCAGTACTAGCAACTGCCAATTCAGGTCAAGAAACGGGTTATAGAAGAATGCAATCATAGCCGCTATGGATTGAAAGAACTTGTAAAGAGCCATGGCCGGAGCGCTGCGGTCGCCCGTGTACACTGCAGTTATGAAAGCGTATATTTGTGTGTTGAAACAGCTGTCTCCGAACCCCAGGAGAAACGACCCCAGGAGAGCCAAGTAAATAATAGAGTCAATTCCGAGCGCGCCGGACACCAATTCCGAGGATGGAATATTAGTGTCAGTAGAAGGAGATCGGTTTGGGAGATTTAAGAAGATTGTAAAGAAAGTTATCATGTGCACAATGTACCCAAAAATAACAATAAACACTCGGCCCCGCCCCTTGTAGTAATGACCAATCACCATAAAGCTTAGGCCACCCAACACCTCTCCAATGCCTATAAAGGCACCGTTCAACCCAACGTACTTTACACCAAATGTGTCAAGCTTAACATTTCCAATACAAGTCCCGTATACGCCACTGAAAAAGTTAAGTTCCAAACCTGTGTACACAAACAGGAGAGAGAAAAATAGAATCTGCTTAGTGAATAGCAGTTTCAGGGCTCTCAAAAACGCGTCTAACATTTCTTTAAGAACGGACGATGCCTTAGACGGCTGTTCCTTAGGGGGTGTTTTTGTGACGTCATTAACTATAATAGTGTACTGGTTAACACCAGTCGGTTTGGTTAGGGCCAGGACGCTTAGGGTCCCCAGAGCACAGAACACAGTTAGGACAGAAAATATAAATATATTCTGTGTTATGGTTAGCGTAGAAACAGCTGCGCCATCTGAAGAAGCGTATAAATAAATGTAAACAAAAATATTTCCGATAAACAAACTGGCTTGTAGAAGAGCCCAGAATATCCCACTATTTCTCCCGCTTGTGTTTTCATCTGAGTTCTCACATAGATATGCCCCCTGGGCGGTCCATAGGGTACCAGCCCCAAGGCCTATAAACACAGACGCAACCAAGATAGTCCAAACTATCGGGTATATAATCGTAGCGATATACACCGTGTATAGAGCAGCTGATATTATCATAGTCAGTCTGTTCCCAAGGAGCACAATTATGGAGGGAGCGATCCAGTTGGAAACAGCCAGCATTCCGTATATAATGCAGAGAGTGTAATAACCGAGATTCTGTTCAAGGTGTAGCATAGCTTGAGAGTTATTGTTAGTGCGAGTATTATTAAACGCGCTTTTAAGAGCAGTCACTTGTAGGATGGATGTGGTTTGAAAAGCTGTGAAAATGAGTAGGAACACCACGCCTAGGGCAACCACATTGTATAAATTCCGGTTACAACAGTTTTGCATTTTATACAAGCTAATAAATGAATAATTATACAGCTGATTAAATATTCCATTTATCCTATAATAGAATAGGTGTGTATTAATAGCCTATAAAGTTAATAATTAAACTTATGGCGTATTACCGTATATAGTGTATTAATACAAGAGCGTGTTTATCTATCGAATTTCGGAGACCAAAACAATTCCAAGTGTTTATAAATTCTGCCTTCCCTGAATGGGCGCCGCGGGGGTTTCTTCTTGACTTCACCAAAAGCTAACTTCTTCATTATAATCCCCGTGTACACCAATCCGCCAAGAGATAAGGTCCACAGTCCGTAGTACACATTCCAATCGAGAGGGGCGCGCATCCAAATCGGCCCGAGCCTCTCAGATACCTACAACAGAGTTACATATAAGGGGGACACTCAAACGTAACGTAAACTACAGGGAAATTATTTGATATGTTTGTAATACAAAAGAATGATCTCTCACAAATTGGTTAACCCCCTCCCCCTTGGAAGCGTTACGTAATGTTTGATAGCCCCTAACCAGTTGGTACTTAAAGTAGGGTCATTTAAAGTTACCAACTAATAGAGCCATTAGCGTATAGTAATGGAATTTTAATTAAATTCCACTTAGTGATTATAATAATAAATGACACTAATTGACCTATTTAAGAACCTTGAAGTAATGTTGGTAATATCCCACTCTGTTAATGCTGAGTCTCGTAGCATAGTCAAACCACTCAAAGGGATTCGGAAAATTCTTCTTGTAGGCGGCTAAATACCTTGACATGCTTACTCTCTCTAATAGATTGTAATATATTATAGTAGAAGTGCAATAATTAGTAGTCTTGTTGGAGAAAAAGTAGGAATTTGATAGAAATAAAATGCAGTTATATACCATTGACGTACTTCTAATGTGTGGAGATTTTAATTAATTAATTGTGAATATACAGTTGAGGAAAAAAATGTTTGAAAGGGAAATGGCCTCATGAACTATAAACTTGAAATTATTGCTAAACAAAGTTCATATATTATTACTAATTAAATAATAGGGATAGCAAAAGAATGTAAATGATACAAGAAAAATTAGAAATTTAAACTGATTAAGTCTCAGCATCCTGCTATGCAAATCTCAAGTTACACAATCCACTAATCCAACTGAGTTAATTCCAAACAAGGCATTTTGCTTCTATTGACTCACTAATTATATATTGTATTACAATAGAGCTAATATAATATAGTACAGGGTTTATGGTGCTGTTATTTCAATGCTAGTTGTGTAAGTAATCAAAAACAGAAATGGTCTAATGTATAAGTACAGAAGTTTAAAGTATAGAAAAGCGATTATGAGATTATCAAAATATCAAAAATAAATACTTATGTAATTACTAACATAGAAAGTAGTAAATGTTATTGAAAAAGTGATACAAAAATAAGTATAATGTTTACAAAAACAAGTGATGTATTGCTCTAAAAAAGTAGTTAGTTGACTCCGTCGAGTGGCCAACCGAGTTGATTCAGTATATCATGCTTACCACGCCTGGGGTCTGTCACTGCTTTTGTTAGAGGTGATTTTCCCGACACGAGCATCCAACTTAACATTCCGCTAGTAGTTTTGGGAATACCAGTTTGGGGGAAATTGGATTTTTGTTCAGGTGCACTTGGTTGGGAATTAACAACGGGAGTTCTCTCTGCTTGCTGTAATACTTCACTCTCTTTGTGTGAGCCATCTGGACTAGCTAACGCCCTGGAATCCTTTTCCAACTTCAAATAGTCCTCGAGTAAAAACCCCCACTTTTCGTGCCAAATCTTTGAGGATTTTCCTTCATTATAACAATGGTTGATCCAAATTAAATCATTATCAACAAAATTGCATTCCTTTACTTTCAGGGTGGGGCCTGCCATTATCTAAGCAAATACTAACATTAAAATAATTAAAATACAATAATAAAGATGTGATATCATCCTTCTGTAGTCGGGAATTTCCAATGTATTAAAACTAAGTTGCTAAACTAAAATATAGCAACAAAAAATTCCAAAAATTGTTACGGTATAACTTCCCTGTATTTAATAATTGCTTTGTTACATTAATTATACCAAAATTTAATTAATACAAAATAACAAATACTTCGCATAAAATGCTCTGTAGTACACTGGTTTCAAATAAAAATGATGGAAGTAAAATGCTAAATTTATAAGAAATAGTGTTCCTGGAAAAGATCTAATCAAGGGGCAGTAATTACACTTCATTCCTTAAATACAGAAAATACAAATCATTTAGAATTGACGAATAAGCAATAATTTGGGGATAAGAGTTATCAAATATTTGTATCTACGTATTTCATTTCAAGCTTTGTGAAATACGTAATTTAATTTAGAAGAAAGTTTATACGTACACAAATAGACAAATTTACAATATATGCAACAAATGAATTATCTAAATTATATAGAGTAAGCTAGGCAGTAGTTAGACCCTACAAAACAAACAATCAAATAGTAAAAAACATTATCATTTATAACAAATACAGATTGTATCTAAGCAAATTCTAACAAACAAGTTTAATAAATTAATACTGAAATAAATAGCAACGAGAGTTGTTTACCGGTATGTGATGAGATACTCAGGATACGCACGGCCGTTCTCATATATCATATAAACCTTAGAACCGCCCGTCTGTCCACACACGGTATCATATCGGTCGTTCACAAACTGAGGAGCTGTTTGGCTAGTAGCCCCTGGGACGGGTAGGGAAGTTGGTGGGGCCACTGACATTGGTGGATATGGGAACGGCATTTGCTGCATTGTGAGGCTAGAAGCCTGAGGATGAGCCAGATACACAGGCTGAGGCTGAGCAGTTGCGGCGCTCTTGAGGGGAGGCAGTCTGAGAGTTGTATCCGGCTGCATCTCGATGACGTCACCAGCACAGATCTTGACAGAGAACATCTGTTTGTTCCCCTCTGGAGTCTTGTACGCATACGCGTCTGAATAGGAAGCGTCGACAGCAAAGTAGCTGGCCGTGCCCCACATTCCACTGGAGGCCAGTCGCGCCTCAAAGCCCTGCTCCCCCCTGTAGATATGGACCGGAGGGTTGCCTCCAGTCCCGTGGTACACAACAACTTCGTTTGCTCCGGTAGAGCTCTTCTGCACAAGTCGGTGCTTGTCCTGTTGGTATCGCGTCCACAGCCAGGAGTTCTGTATCCGGTCAACTCTGAGTATGGTCTTATTCGGCAGAGTAGACCTGAACTTGTTTACGATCTCAGAGTACTCAGGGTTGGGGGGCTGCACAAGGACGAGCTGACACACCTCGTCGGTCCCGATCTGTCCCCAGTTGCTGGGGGGCCCCTCCAGGTTTGGAGTTTGTTCCTGCATGAGTCTCATTAGATTTGCTTGTATTTCCGTCTCAGTCGTTTTAACCTCCTTGTAGTAGCCCTCGACTATAACCTTAAGCGCTCCAGCGGTGGGCTCGTCCAACGCTAGCTTTACGAAGGGACACTTACAAGCACTCATGATCGGAATAAGATCGCTCCTGGAAACGTGCGTCACGTCAAATTCAGTTTTCTTCATCAGCTGTTTCACCAAATCCTCAAATGTTTCCCTCGCTTCATTAAGCCTGTCCTTCCGTCCGTATAACACTACCGTTTCGGTTCGGATATCTTTCCATGAGGAGGGGGGCTGTGTTAATGGTACGGTATCCGGGCTAATTACGTCATCAGCATCATCCTCAGGTGCGCTGCTATTAACTACTCGCACATTCCTCTGGACCGCGGTTTGGTCGTTGGATTGGAGCATGGTAGCGAAGTCTACGGTGTACGTGTAATTGGAGCGGGATATCGAGGCTGTGCCAGCGGGGTCTGAGGCGTAGGATAGTCTCAGTTTCTGCATACTTGAGTCCGAGTATGGTTTCCAAGTTCCGTCATTCTCGCACCATTGGAAAGTGAGCTGAGGGGGGGTAGGGGGGGTAGGGGGCGTAGTTTTAGGGAGCTTAGCTTTAGGGATAGTAGCTTTAAGGGGCGGAGGTTTAACCGGAATTATCTTCGGTTGTGGGGGCGGGATAGGAGTTGTTTGGTTGAAACAGTTGTCGCAAATCGTCTTAAACTGCTGTAGAATGTTATCCTTGATATCAATGAGAATCAGTTTGTTTATGGAATAGAACTGTTGAGACACGAAGAATCTCTGAATAGCCTCGATAATAATGGAAGTACTCTCGTCAAGCGGAAACCCGTATATTCCTGCACTGATTGCCGGCAGCGCTATGCTAGAATAACACGCACTGTTTGCAGTGGCACAAATATTGAATATGCAACTGCCCAATTCGTTCTTAACTTGGTCAGCTTTCATTTCGTCCCAGACGGGCCCGACAGCGTGTATGATAGATTTGCATTGAATATTGCCTGGCGGGAGAACCACGTTCCCGCTGACTGGTAGGGGCCCGTTCTGCTGAATGAACTGGTCGCTGCTCTGCTGGACAGTCGGCCCCCCCGCGGCGCTAATGGCACTCGCCACGCCGGCCCCGTGGGAGAGACGCTCGTTAGCGGCGTTAACAATAGAGTCTACTTTCAGTTTGGTGATATCCCCGCTCCGTATCTCCAGAACGAGATTGTGAGTGTGGAGAGGAATCTCGTAGGAAGCGATCAGCTGTTGTGCCAGAGGTCTAGCGTCCGCCGGGGCCTGAGGTAGAGTCACGAGGATAGCGGGGTCTGGCAGAGAGAGACTCTCTAGGAATCCGCCGATATCGCTATCAGCTGTGAGGGCATCAATGGGACAGCTGACAGGAATATTACAAGTGCCGAAAAACTGGGAAAGTTCCTGCACATATTTCTCCATTTCACTAAAAGCCACACTGACGTTGTCACGGTTACCTTCGAATTTGTAAGACTCTGTCATTGTTTGTGGTGGGTGTATTTTTACAGAATTATTCTTTCCAATCGCGTCGATCTTCTGAACAGATGTTGGAATCCTCAAGGTGTGAAAAATCGGTAAATTAGGAACACGATACTCAGCACAGGAATACTTGATATAAGATTCGAGATTAAAATCTCCGTTAGGAATAGCTTCTTTCGCGAAATATCTGAGAGCCATAATGACCAGATTTTCGCGAGTGAGATCGAGGTAATAGTGCCCAGCGCAGCTCTGTTTGGCCAGGATCGGAAGCATGTCGTCCACAAGCTTACAGTGCTGAATGGGAGTCAGGGGATGGGTGGATTTATCGAAAACAAGAAAGTCTTTCAGTTGAGAAATGGCTTGATCTACGTCTGGAGTAGACTCGGATATAATAATCACTTCGCAGTCCTTATCAGAGTCTCCTCGGACTGATAGCTTGCGCGCATCAATAATAACTCTATACTTTTCTTGAATAATATCTATGACAACAATAACCTCGGTTTGGAATTGATTAAAAAACTTTTTCGATGGGTATTTGATTTGGAAAGGTTTGCAATTTATACTATTTTTGAGTGCATTGATGTGATCGCCAACTTTTTCAATAGCATCTCTCTTTCCGTCCATTTGTACGAGGCAGGTTAAGCTATTCCCTTTATCATCCAGCCTCAAGTTACAGTCAAACTTGGCAGTCAGCTGATTTATGATTCCTTTCCTCCGAATGTAGAGCGCCAGGTGCGCAGTGATTGTCACATTCCTTCTGTCCTCTTGGTCGCTAATGCCGGAAGCGAACAACTCCTGTGCCGACTTTACACAAACGCCGATAGATAGAAACTCCAAGGAATGGGACTTGGGATTAGGTATTATTTCAACAAATTCGTTTTTCTTTATCACTTCAAACTTATCAGCAGCAGATATGAAAAGATGGAAATCTTCCTTCGTAGACTTGATTGTATCGGAACGTGGGCGAATGACCTAAGAGAGAAGATTAGATATACTACAGTAGATAAGGCGAAATATCAGTTAAGAAGTACAAGGTTTGATTCACCTAACTTATACAAATAAATGCAACGAATTTCCAACAAATTAACAAGACTAATCTTTCAGAAGGTTCGTCCCTGATATTACACACATGATGACTCACCTTTATTTTTTCCTCTATGGCTCCCATAGCCGGGGGGTGAGCAGTCGCTAAAATCTGAATATCGCTAGAACCAACTCTGTTTGCCATCGGCTGAGGTGCGAATACTTCAAATATAAAGAAAGTATCCTGTTCGCTTAAATAGCCTAAATACGCAAATATTAATTGAGCAAATTGCTGGCCGTTAGCTTCTAGCACAACTTTATGAAAAGTTCTCTGGGGAATGCGACAAGAGAAGAACTGTTCCAATTCTCGCGAATTCGTCTCGAAACTGAGTATGGCATCCTGATCTCCGGAAAGTTGAATGTTTTGGTTTTGAAACTCAACCTTCAATTGAAACTGGACTTCTAAATCCTGAATTATTTCTGCTACTACGTTAGGGTCTTTGGTCTGGCCAATGATCAAGTAGTGTTTCTAACAAACAGATGATTATTTACAATACATGAAGTCATTAACCAGGAATAACAAAGAGAGAATTTATATATTTCTCACCTGAATTTTCTTTAAACAGGAGTCTGGTATGGTAACTCGTACGTCTTCCAATTTCTTTCCCAACTCTTCAACCATCGCTTTAACGTCCTCTTTGATAAACCCAGAAATAACAACAACATTGTTCTTCTTTTCCAAGCGAATACAAACCTTGGATTTAGCTTCAAACCTTTCTAAGAGAATGGATCCTTTATCGCGTTTCTTTGTCAGTTTCTGAAGTGCGTTTTGGGAAACAGTCATACTCTCTTCACATGGATTTTCCAACACTTCTATGAGAGAGCTGACATGCTCGCTAACTCCACACAGACACACAACTGCCCCCTCAATGCTCTTAGTGGATTGGTCTAAATACTTACCTTCTGGGGTCCTTAGGAGTAAACTAACCTGGAGACCATTACGGGTAATAAATATGTGTGCCGGCTTTAGAAATTTCTGTGTCATTTTGATCTCACAACTGGAGCAAGTAGATATTACTCCTTCGATATGTTTCCTAATGCGTTTACACTCGTCTAATGATGCACTGTTGATTCTTAGTTTAATTTCTTTAAATTCAAACTTGCTCTTGTCCGGATAAAGACATTCTGGGAATTTGTTGAAAAACAGATTCAACGGACTATAAAGTGTGGAATAATATATATATTCTCTGTGACAGGTATTAGTAAGATTGTAAGAACTCACCATTGTATTTCTATCTGAGAGCATATGAATATCTTTATGTTCTTTGATACAACCTCAACGGTTCTCTTATGCCCGAATACGTGGAGAGAAGAGGGGAAGTGGCCTACTATATAGTCGATGTGTCCCGTCTCTTTAAACGCACCCACAAGCTTATCGATGTTTGTACCCGGCGTGTTCTGCTGCTCCGGGCTGTGGAGAAGCTTCAGATCCTCCTCACTCAGCTCAACCTCAGACTCGGAAATCTATATTTAAATTGTAAACATATATAGTCAGGTTCTTGAATTATGGGCATTAAAGGGACCAAAAATTGTGTATTAATAATAGAGAGACTTCAAAATAAGAGAACTCAACTTAATACAAACCCTATGTCAGTCGTGAATTTGGGACCATAGGGCTTTTTGTTCATAATAAAAAGTATTTCATAATAAGCAGACGAAAAATTGTTCACAACAAGCAGACCTGACTGTACTTACAAATTATAATATTATCACCTCATTAATATAGTTGTCTATAAACTGATGCAGGGCTGCACCGTCCGTGTGTTTGAGAGCCAAGGTATTCCCGCTATGGTTAAGTTGTCCCAGCTGACTAAACCTCTCGATCTCTGATTTGAATTTATCTGAGAAGTAAGAGAACAGCTCCTTGCTCATATCACCTTCTATAAACGCATCCATTCTATAAAGAATAAATTAATTTAAATCCAAACTGCTAGACCGTTTTACAGTTAATTAACGTTAGTATCCTTTCTATAAATATTAAATTCATCAAATCTATTCTATTAAACCGTTTATAAATACGTACGCTAAAAATGAGAGTCAGGAACGGAATTATGATACTATATAAAGCCACCTTGTCTCATAAACAGACTGACACATTAACTAACAACTTACTGAGTAGGGGGGGGGTGTGTTTCCGGTCTCCTCTCCTCTGGCTCTGCGGTTGGGAGGGGGGCGGGGGGGTCAGTGGCGGGCTGTATCAGGTCGGACAGGAGTTTAACATCCAGAATGTGTCCCCTGTAGGTAATGCCATGCTTAACCTGTACAGCTGTACCTGCGCTCTCCGCGCTCTCAAACACGACTTTACACTGGCCTAGCGCCGAGTTGTGTCCCATCGGCTTTATATCGATTTCCTTCTTCACCAAACCAAACGGCTTGAATAGGAACGCTATATCGCTACTGGTGACTCCAGGGGGAATAGAGCTAACCACTATAATCGGGACAGTAGGCTTAACAGGAGAGAGAGTAGGCTTAACAGGCGGGACAGAAGACTCTGTCTGTCCTATGTGCTCAATCCAAGGGGTCAGCAGTTTCCCTCTGAACTCAACTCGCAAGAAAGCACCCTCCGCTTCAATAATCTCATCTCGGTTGTGGAATTTGACTCTTATTCGCTTCATTTTACTATTTTTGTTGGTCTGCACGCGTATTTCGGAATAGTGTTCCGTGTATCGCGTTACAATGCTGTGAGCCTCGAAATACTCAGGCGTTATAAAGTCGTCAAATCCTGTTATCATAAGGTAGGCGTCATCTGGGGTAGATCGAAGTTGAGGAGAAGACAAACACTGTTGTTGTTGTTGTTGTTGTTGTAGTTGTATGTCCGCATCAGTGCCAATACTGAACACAACATAGGCGCCATTAAAGGGAGTGTGCTCGAGACTCTGCTTCGCTTCAGCCGCAACTTCTCCGTTAGAAAACACAACTCGAACGCATTTAGATTCTCCCTCCAAACTGACTGCCTCCCAACTAACAGTGTAGACTAGGAATTCACGGAAGTAACTGCTCAGAGATTCTTGGTTGACTGGTGACATAACTTTGTGGAGCAAGAGAGCCGTTTCCTCCTGAGGGGGGGTACAGGGGAGAGGGGCCCGCTCAGGGGGCGAGAGGGGAGGGGCCGAAGGGTGCGAAAAGTTATCAAACTCCATCTCCTGCTGGAAAGAGTCGTGCGGATCGAAACTCTCCTGGGAGGGAGAGGTGTCGTGTGTCCTCTTATTTTTGTGCGGCTGATTGCGGTGTCCGGTCCAACAGCTGTTCCAGCGGATGGTTGCTTCCAACGGGGGGAACACGAACTTGTTTGTTTTCAGCTTTTCCAGTATTAGCTCTGGAAGGTTTTTATGAAACGTGTTTATGTACATTATGGCGCAGTTGGGCCTCACTTGGTCGTCAGTGCAGATTATGGACTGGATTTGTATCTCCCACCAGTTCATCACATATGTCCTAATCACGTTGGCAGCTACGGGGTGGTCTATATTGCTGATGTTTGTTATTATAATTGAGTGTATCTTGGGCTGTCCCTCGGCGGGGTCCATTCTCTGGAACTTCCCAGAGTCCCTCGGCACGCGGTTCGGATCTAGCCGCGTTCCCGTATCCGGGGAGAAGGCGCGACTCGCCGGGGAGGGGGGCCGCGTGCGCCGCTCCCTCGGAACCGGCGCCCCCTCCATCACAGAGCAGGGACTGTCCATGTACTCCCCGGGGTCCCTACCCCTGTCTGAGACGGGCAGGTCGCAGGCAGTGGCGGTGGTGCGGTGCGTCTGACCGCAGATGGGCAGCTGGCTGAACTCCCGCGTCAGCTGATCGGCCAGCTGCGAGGAGCAGAACTTGACTACGCCCAGTCTCAGCCCCGGGTCCGCGGGGTCCGTGTGCAGCTCTATGCACAGAATGCTGGCTCGGTACAGCCAGAAGTGCAGCCGCAGTCTCTCTATGCTAACGCACTCCTCCATGCCGTGTATGATCAGCATGCTCCCTCGGGGGCTCTCTGTCTGGGGGGGACATGAGGGCTGAGTAGGGGCGGTATTAACACCTCCCTTAGGTGGAGTTAGCATGACGTCATCGGAAGAGACTGGAGTAGAAGGAACACTGGTCTCAGTCGCTGGGGCGAGTGGAGCCTTCTGAGGAGCCGAGGTGTCGAGAATGACGTCTGTGTTCCAGGACGGGGTGCTGGGAGGGGTGTCGAACTGGTCCCCTGATCCCCCCGAGTCCGACTGCTCCGGGGCGCTCGGGAGAGAGCTCCCACTCTGTCCGGACACAGGAGGAGGGGGCACCTGAATAGGGGCAGGGGGCTGAGGGGGCGGGGCCAGGAGGTCGTCGAACTGCAGCAGGAGCTCCATACTGGGAGGAGCAGCTGGTGTGCGTAGTGTGTCGCACTTAATGGGAGACTGGAGACAGAGGAGATCCACGTCAGGGAACTGGAGACAGGAAGGTGTCAATGGAATGCAATTAAGTAATGTTAGAATAATAACCTATGTAATATGTATGCACTAACCTGCGAGGTAGAATCTTCGTCTCTGCAGTTGATGGCGGAAATAATAAGAGGAGTGGCGTCCGAGGAGGGGGGAGCTGTCAGGAACAAATCCTGATTCGAAGGATCCGAGCTGAATGGGAGTATATTGTTGTTGCTAGGCAGCAGATAAGGAATGTTGGTGTGTGGGGCGCTAGGAGGTAATTCAATTTGATTGGAATCCATCTGACCATCTGATGTGTCGCTCATTCTAATTCAGTATTAACTGTTCAAGTAAAGTAATTTCGAGTATTTGTAGACTGAAATATTATATATTTAGAACAGTATGGGATCTTCTATAGATAGAATGCATATGCAATATTACAGAGAATAACAGAGTATTGCGAACTGGTGAGTTAATATGTCGCAGCAGTGAGGCAATATTCATAAGCCAATTCCTGTTTCGAACCCTCAATAGATTAGAGTCTAATCCCAATACGTGTATAATATAACGAGTTTACTGGAAAGTACTAGTTTCATTCTGTCTTCAGTTCCATACAATTCATAGAGATAATACAAAAATACACAGTACATACATATAGAGTATCTGGCTACTGAGTGCCAGGCTTCCTGTTCCTGGAGAGGGACTCGTGTGAGTTGGAGCTGCTATCCATGGCCCCGCTCCCTATTGAGGTCTGACTGACCCTCTTCATCTGTATCCACTGATGAGAGAGCATATTAGCTACGCTCGGCCTCAGCTCGGGCTCGTACACCAGCAGCAGCTGCAGGAATAGCACCGCGCTATCGGTGAGGGCGTGGCGAGTGGCGTAGTCGATGCAGGACATTATCTTGGCGCCCTTGCTGACCAGATCCGACTCCTTGAATGGGAGCTTCCCGTAGAGCATGGCGTACAGGATAACCCCCATACTCCAGACGTCAGCCGGCTTCCCGTGGTACGGCTGTTTCCGCAGCACCTCAGGGGACACGTACGCTATGGAGCCGCAGTAGGTGCTCAGCTTGCCGGCCTCGCGCGTCACGAACCCCAGGTCCGCTATGATAAGGGAGTTGTCCTTGCCCAGGAGGAGATTCTCGCACTTCAGGTCCCGGTGCACTATTCCACGTCCATGCAGGTACTTCATACCATGGATGAGGTCAATGAACAGGTCCCTGGCCTTCTCCTCTGAGAGTCTCCGGTGTTTGTTAATGTAGTCCAGCAGGTCTCCGTTCTCTGCCAGCTGCGTGACTATCACCAGGTGCTGCGTGGGCAGCTGCAGCGAGTGCAGCATGCGGATCACGTTCGGATGGTCGATCTGACGCAGAGCGTCCAGCTCTCGGGGAAGGAACTTGTTCATGAGATTCTCTGGGGCTTTGATGAGATCAATTATTTTGAGAGCCACTAGGGATTTCCTCTGAGTGTGGAATGCCTCCTTGACTTTGGCGTAGGCGCCGGATCCGAGGGTGTGTCCGGGCAGGTACCCCTCGTCCCGCAGGAGAGAGTCCAGTTTGGCAGACCTGTCTTGGGAGGAGGCACTGGGGGAACGAAATATTTTAGTGGCGGGTTTAGCCATTGTTATTGGGGCGTGGCGGATTGGTTGGAAAAGTAAAAACACCGTTTGTGCCTATTCCGCAGCTTTTATACTCTTCTGCCTCCGCTCCCTGCAAGCTGATTGGCCCAAGCAATTCAATTCAATTCAAGACACACACGCGATAATCCTATTGGCTGTTAATCAATAGACACTAGCCTACTTCTTCCGTCTGTCCCTGCTCTCCAGGAGACCCTCGTGCTCGCGCTCCTCGCAGCGCCGCAGGAACCCCTGTCTCTGCAGGAAGCCGTCCTTGTTGTGCCGAGACAGCTCCTCCGAGAGCTCCTCCCGGGCCTTGAGGCCCTCCCACTCCAGCTTAGAGCTGCTCAGGATGGAAGCCGGTCTCTCTCGCTTCTTGTCGGTTCTCGATTTAAGCAGGCGAGACAGACGGGACTTGCTTGGGGCTTTCTTATCTTGTACGCACTCCACAGTTCCGATTACTTTCTTATCAGATTCAGTACTGAGCCCTATAGGATCGACAGAGGAGCTGGAATGTTCCTTCAGTTCTTTCCAAATAGAATCTATCCTATCTCCCTCTCCCACTACAGCTGTGCTTATCTGCTCAGATTCGGACACATCGTCTCTGTCGGTGGAATTGGTGGATTTGGATCGCTTCGTTGGAGGAACGTAGTCTGAGTCGTCACTCGAGTCAGCTGACTTTTTAGTTTTATTCATTGAATTACTGCGTCGAGCGTGTGTGAACTATAAACACAGAATTACATAAATAAGGAAACTGGGATGTCTTGATATATTCATCAGTGATAGAGTGAATAAATATAATCTGTGTTTGTTTAATTCATAATTATACAACATCATTACATTTCAAATACAAACAATACAAACAATACAAATTCTCAGAGATTGAATTCCGCCCACACGGGACAGTGGTCCGACACAGTGGGGTTCCTGTCTTCCCGTCTAACATGCGTGTCGACCAGTCCCTCTCTCACAACACCGCACCTGCCCGCGTACACGGTCTGTAGGGTCTCCAGAGAGACCCAGATGTTGTCGTAGCTCATAGAGCCGCGGGGGTTCCGCGCGCTTATATTCGTGTGAGTGTTCTTAGCCAGGAGGTTCTGGAACCCGCTTCCGTAGAACCGGTCGAAGTCTGAGTCCGGAGAGAGGTTGAAGTCCCCCAGGAGCAAGGTGTGCACGGAGGATTTGTCGGTGAGACTGTAGATGGACTTTATCAGGAGGGATAGCAGATCTACCTCATCTCTGGTCCTGTTTACGTCCTCTCTCGAAAGACCGACAGCCTTCAGGTGCACGTTTACGAGCAACAGTTTCTGTTTATTTATTTTGAACGTGGCTAGATACGGGCTGCGAGCGAAACTCTTGTTTCCCGTTAGGAGCCTGTCGCTCTTGTGCTGTATCCCTTTGCTGGCGTTCCATAGGAACCCCAGATACTCGTTAGCCATGTACATGCGGCCCGCCCGCTTCGACACGGAGTACCTCCAGTCGCTACCGCTGCGCTTGCTTAGCTCGCTGCACACCAGCCTAATGCCCGTCTGGTCCGACAGCTCCTGTACTGCTATGAGGTCCAAGGAGCTGTTCAGGATGACATCTGCTACGACATGCAACACCCCGGGATCCGAGGCCTTCTTCTGAGAGAAAGACAGCAGGTTCCAAGTGGCGATACGGATCATGCCCGGGCCCCGAGTCAGAGTGCTCTTCTTGGAAATATCTGACCCCTCTCGAGTCCCCTTCCGGTTAATAACGGAGTATGTTAGGTCCAGTTGGACTCTAGGCTCCGTATAGGGGGGGCCCGGGGAGGGGGACACTCCCTCGGAGTTAACTAGGGAACCGTAGTTTATATGACACCTAGCAGTTGGTATAGAGATTTGACTTTCTGCAAGTTTTGATCTATGGCAACCCATTTCTATCAAGCAAGATTCCAAATATTGAAGATCGACAAATATATATTTATTTGTTTGTTTGTTTGTTTGTCTGTTTATATTTATAATTTAGGAGATAGTAAAGGACAAATACCACTGTAATCGTGTTTATGATATACAAATAAAATTACTGTTGATGTAATATTTATTATAAGTCCGAATAATATCTATTGATCAAAAATAGTTGCAAACATGGCTTTACATAAAGATTATAAACTTGTTGAATCATAATCTATAGCGTAACTTAACTTAACGTGCAAAGGTTTGTATAGTAGATTTTCTATAGAAAGTTCTGGAAAATTCTAGAACTAATCTCAGCCACTAATTCAATTCGTTAAAAAGAAGTGGCTAGAATATTCTAGACTAATAATTGTCCTTCTGACAGATCGAAATAGATTTCTAGACTATTCTAGAAACATCAGGATAATTCCAAATTATTTATGTTGGCCAATATAAAATAAACGAAATGCCAACCAAAAAACAACGAAAAAATTATTCAACGCAACAAGAACCAACCAAACGCAACACAAATCTCAGATAGCAAATGACAGCAATCGGAATCGATCTCGGCACAACCTATTCCTGTGTGGGAATATTCCAGCACGGAAAGGTGGAAATCGTCGCTAACGATCAAGGCAGTCGCACCACGCCCAGTTACGTCGCTTTCAATGACTCAGAGCGACTCATTGGAGACCCCGCGAAAAATCAAGCCTCCATGAACCACACCAACACCGTCTTCGACGCGAAACGTCTCATCGGACGCAAGTTCGAAGACCCGGTTATCCAGGCGGACATGGCCCACTGGCCGTTTGAAGTAATCAGCGAGTCGGGCCGACCTAAGATCCAAGTGCAGTACAAGGGAGAGCGGAAGGCGTTCTATCCCGAGGAGATATCAAGCATGGTTCTAACCAAAATGAAGGAGACAGCCGAGGCTTACTTGGGCAGAGCAGTCTCCGATGCAGTCGTCACAGTCCCGGCCTACTTCAATGACGCACAGAGACAAGCCACTAAGGACGCAGGGGTCATAGCGGGCCTCAATGTGATTAGGATAATCAACGAACCGACAGCTGCGGCGATTGCCTACGGACTCAACAAGAAGGTTATCGGAGAGAGGACCGTGCTTATATTCGACCTGGGCGGAGGGACATTCGACGTTTCCATCCTGACCATTGACGAGGGAGTATTCGAGGTTAGGAGCACCGCGGGAGACACGCATTTGGGAGGAGAGGACTTCGACAACAGAATGGTGACTCACTTCGCACAGGAATTCAAAAGGAAACACAAGAAGAGTATCAGCAGCAACAAGCGAGCCCTGCGTCGCCTCAGAACTGCCTGCGAGACTGCAAAGCGGACCCTGTCCAACAGCGCACAGGCTAACATCGAGATAGACGCTCTCTTCGAGGGAACAGACTTCTACAGCACCATCACGCGGGCGCGCTTCGAGGAGCTTAACCAGGATCTGTTCCGAGGAACCCTGGAGCCCGTAGAGAAGGCGCTCAGAGACGCTAAGCTAGGGAAGGGAGACATAGACGAGATCGTACTTGTGGGAGGGTCCACACGGATTCCAAAGATCCAGAGGATGCTCCAGGACTTCTTCAACGGCAAGGAGCTAAACAAGAGCATCAATCCCGACGAGGCGGTCGCGTACGGGGCAGCAGTACAGGCGGCCATTATGAAAGGGGACAAATCAGAAGTGGTGCAAGACGTGCTGCTTATAGACGTGGTGCCTCTCTCGCTCGGGATCGAAACAGCCGGAGGAGTTATGACCAATCTGATCGAGCGCAACACTCGTATCCCCACAAAGCAGCAGAACACATTCACCACTAACGCGAATAACCAGCCAGCTGTGACCATACAAGTGTTCGAGGGGGAGCGCGCTCTCACCAAGGACAACAACCTCCTGGGAAAGTTCGACCTGACTGGAATTCCCCCTGCGCCAAGAGGCGTGCCGCAAATAGAGGTCTCTCTGGACGTGAATGCAGATGGGATTATGAACGTGAGCGCTGTCGACAAGAGCACCAACACAACGAAGAACATAACAATCAAGAACAATAGGGGCCGTCTCTCCCAGGAAGACATCGACAGGATGGTAGGCGAGGCGGAGCAGTTCAAGAGTCAGGATAACGCGCACAGAGAGCGAGTCAGGGCTAAGAACGATCTGGAAGGGTACCTCTTCCAAGCGAAGGGGGCAGTGGAGGGGGAGACAGTACGGGAGAGGCTGTCTGAAGGGGACAGAGACAAGGTGCTAGAAGCCGCGAGGGAAGCGCTAAACTGGCTCGACAACAACCAAACGGCGAGCAAGGAAGAGTTCGAATTCAAACAGAAAGAAACTGAGAGGGTGTGCCAACCAATCATCATGCAGCTCTACCAATCGGACGGGAAACCAACTGATAGCGCCACTACCGTAGACGAAGTGGACTAACTACAGTATCTCAGTTTGCATGCCATTAGTCTCCATTAGTTTTGTTAGTTCTGTACTCGTTAGTTTGTAGATATAGTATAGTTGATTCACTGTACCCTTGCTTACTTCATCCATTAAATATACAACAATAATTAGTTACAAATCAACTATAGGGAAATTATCGGGTGAATGCATTGGAAAATATGCAAAATAACTTTAAATAAGCTATTATTTAACCATTCGAAAGGTTATATAAACAAGGTACAGTCAGGTCTGCTTATTATGAACAAGATTTCGTCTGCTTAATATGAAGATTTTTTATTATGAACAAGCCCTATGGTCCCAATTTAACAACTTACATAGGGTTTGTATTAAGTTGAGTTCGCTTATTATGAAATCTCTCTATTATGAAGACAATTTTTGGTCCCTTGAATGTTCATAATAAAAGAACCTGACTGTATTTTCCATGGAGTATACCAAATAAGACTGGTGCATTATTTAAACTTAGTCTTTGTAAAAAAAGTATTTTATTTCTTATAAAACAAATAATACCTAGATTGATAGAAAGTTTAAATATCCTCAAATGTTACGTTATGTCGGTCAAGCAATGGCTGAATTACTGTGTACAAGTGTTTGATTAACAGCAGGACCTCAGGGGAGAAATAAGGCTCAGTTTTGTTAAATCTCTGAAAATAACCAGATCTGTTGTGCTCAAGGCACTTAATCCCTTCTGGGTTAAAATCTAATTCGAGAAAATTAAGAATTCTCTCCAGTTCAGGTCTGTAGTTTGTGACTAACTTCTCAAACTGTACAACTAACAAAGGCCGATTGAATTGGAGCCAAGATAGCAGGAAAGATTTCCACGAATAAACTAGTTCTAGCATTTTATGCTGGACTTGTTCACTCTTCCATTTCACAGGTCTTAAGTTCTTCGTGTGATCGTTAGTAAAGAATCGATTTATTTCAGCCACCAGAGTTAATTTGGGATCTCTCAATACGAGAATGCATTTCGTATAATCAACTGATTTAGTGAAGTATTTATTGATTGTCCCATAAGACTCGTGTGTCTTAATCGCAATGACAGAGCTGTTGAATACACGCTCTAGAAATCCGTAGCTCCATAGCTGACGGTCAAAGTACACAGAACCGGTATAAAAACCGGTACTCTGCTCCAACAGAAACCGAACCAATGTATTACCGGAACCGGGAAAGCTAGCCAGTGCTACTTTTGGGCCTGCGTTTGGTAATATTTTAGGTGTGATAGGGCATGTGTAGTTACCATAGTGAGCAGTTGGTATGGGAATAGAAATAAGCGGGGGTTTAGAAGGGTATGTAATAGGAATACAATCAATGCCAGATCTGTATGGGTAGACAAAGGAAGATAAGTTGATACGGGTAGCCAGGAATAGGAACAGGGTTAAGACTGTTAGAAATACCAAAGTTGCGTGTTTAATAGAATACTTGTTCATTCAGGCTAGAGGATAATTGTTAGATTTCTCAGAAACAAATATTGACTAGTTCCTATAGACACTAATGTAGCCAATGTATTTGCATTCGATATATTATATCATTTCTAAAAATATTATAAAAAGCAAACAGAGCAATTATATCAAAAAATAAAATATATACTATATAACTCGATAATTGGATCGCGTTCCTAGTTGCATTTGAAACAGTAGTTCTGGTAGTGTCTCTCCAGGTCCTCCACTATGTCCTCCTCGGTGAGGCCGGACCAGCGGGAGACCTCCGTGTTGGCCGCGTAGCCGTACTTGGAGCAGAACTGGCTCTGGAAGTGGAACAGTACCCACTGCCAGTAGCGAGACTCCACCGCGTCATCGGGCAGGATGCGCCAGGAGGCGAAGTGGTCGTTAACCTTTCTGTAGTCCGCGTACGCGTAGCTCTGCTTCCCGTACCAGAAGCGCTTGCTGCTGCCCACTGAGCCGGTACACTCCGCGACCGAGAGAGTCCGTATCGTGTTGTGGTAGCACCCGCCGATGCCCTTCGGTCTGTGGAAGGAGCCGCAGTAGTGTTGGTGCTGCGTTCCGCCTCGCTGGCACGGCTCGCGACAGAAGGGACACAGGGCCCGACACTCCAACAGACTACTGATCAACGGTTGTACAGGCAGACCCCTGGTCATGAGACCGTGCAGCCAGTCGGTCCAGTCAAACTGGTCAGCGAGCTGCGTCAGATGCTCGTACAGGAACTGACAGAACTGAGTGAGATTAGTGACCGCGTAAGTGTCAATGCGAGACAGGGTATCTATGCCAATGCCTCTCACACAAGTGGATATCCGAGTGTGAAACTCTGTTTTCCAATTGTTCCACAGCTCTGGGCTAAACTGGTCCGAGCTATTCTCTGGAACAGCTGTTAACCCAGACTCCCGGATGAGTTCTATTTTCTCCCTCAGGAGCGGATCCAATACTTCTCGCTTGAGTCTCTCAATGGACGAATCCATGGTACAGTACTGCACCAGATTGCTCTTTATCCAGCTCTCCATATACTGCAGCGGATGGTGTATGTACTGAATATATTTGTCAAACGATTTCTCCTTTGCCAGAGACTTGAGTACCCCGAGATGTAGCAGCTGTCTCGTCTTATAAATATTCTCGTGCTCCGGTTCCTGTGTGAACTTGAGCACTGCCGCGAGCTGTGCGGTCTCAATGAGAGACTTTCTGATTCCCTCGAAAAGGAGATCGGCGAGAAGAGAGGAGGAGGAGTCCTCCTTCTGAATCCCCTCGCAGAGACAGGTGAATATCTGCTTCAGGTCTCTCTTCAGGAGCTGGAGTTGGGTGTCCGGGTTTGTTCTCGCTAGGAACGAATCTTGGAGGCTTCTAAACTGACTGCTGGCTCGACAACATTGGTAGAAAGCAAACTCTAAAATGAAAAGTTTTGAAAGCTCGATGCTTGAATCTGCGCTGGATTTCTCTTCGCAGTTTAGCTTCATTGTTTCCGTGGCTACCAATTCTACCAGAGAAGTGATATAAGATTTGTTATAGTTGGCATTTGTAGGCAGACTGCTAACAAACTCTTGGCACTTGTCACTCAAACTCTCGGTGTACCTCTGTGCCTTTGTATAGCTAATGTCCTCAGTATCGGAACTAGATTGGGAAAATAAACCTGTCGATGCCTTCAGGGCCTCTAGCAACTGAAAGAATGTATTGTAAGGCCGCTTGATCATCTCAAGAATCCCGTCTGCATTATTGGTAACTGTGAAGTGGTGTTTTCCCAGCTCAAACTCTATACTGTACATGGTTGTATAGTCCGATATAACTTCACACAGACTTACTTTATCCTCACTCTTTATTGCCTGGAGACAGGGAGTGGTGACAAGAATGGTTTTAATGTCATTCTGAATGTCACTCTCCAGCCTAGGGATAGAGACACACGAGGGGACGTTACAAATCCAGTTATTCCACTCCTCTTCAAACATTTCGTTTATCACCTCTTGGCTCTCAAAGGAGCGACTCTCCTTCTTAACCTGCTCGAATAGCTCTCTGACTTTATCGGACAAGAACCGTTTGGTGGTTTCGAAGTGCTGTTTCATTAGCTGCAGGTTGAACTGAGTTGCGTGGAAATTGAAGCATTCAGTCTGAACCCGCTGTTGTTCCTGAGTTCGCGTTCTTGCGAAGAATTCTAAGCTCCAATCCCTCCACTTGTTGAAGCTCTGCTTCTTCAGAGAAGACTCGAAATACTCCTGAACTATCTCGCTCTCTCTCTCCCTAAGCGCGGCCTGACACACGACAGCCAGTTCCTCCTGTACTTCTCTCCACACTCCACTCAGGTCATCGCTCCCGCAGTTAGACAGCCTATTTATAGCCGCAGAGGCCCACTGACACAGCTCGTTAGAAAACTGAAAAGACCAGCCTGCCAGTACGGAGTCAAGTTCGAAATGATCGTTTATTTCTTTAACGTTTTTATAATGGAACACGAAGTCCTCCTTAAGAACGCACAGCCAAATGCTCTCCAGCTTAAGTGCCCACTCGCCCACCGTCTGGAACCCCTGTTTCTCCCCACAGTTGGACTGCAGTATGTACTGCCGCAGCTTCTGGGCCTGCTTGGAATAGTTCTCGGAGACCCAGGCCATCGCCTGCGCGCCCTCTTGGTACCCGGGAAAGTACCACACGTCGCGGTGAGGGTCGAACTCAATTACGTCGTTAAAGTTAGTCAGTTTGTCCGTCTGGTGTTTGTATATGGCCGCGGAGCGCGTGTTCTCGTTAAGGAACGCGACCAGAGATTCCCGAGTTTCCTGTAGATTGAGAGACGCCATTATATCCACCACGTTCTGGTGCACAAATATGCATTTCGGCTTCGAGAAAGTTAGCTGCATTCGAATCAGCGCCAGCACTGTAATCTGAAGTATGTTCCTCACATCCACCGTTGCCTCCATTGATATGTTAACTATCGTAAGGTCGGACAGTCCGACTACAAACGTCGCCAGCTCGTTATCGTGGTTTCTGATGGCCTCAGTGTCCAGCTGTGGGTTGGCCAGCCCCTCGGTGTCCAGCAGCACGATATAGTCATACCCCGCACTAACAGCTGACACGGACACAAGCTGCATAAGGACGCCACGCGTGCAGCGAGCAGAGCTGGCAGCTAGATTCTGTCCGAACATCGTGTTCAGCAGAGTGGACTTGCCACTGCTCTGTACGCCTATAATGCCTATCACGAACAGTCGCTTGTCGCGGCCCACTTTACCCGCGAGCGCCTCTATCACGCGTTTTACCCAGCGGATAGGAACGTGGTTAACCTGTCCGTCCAACAGCTCGAAGCTGTGCCCCCTTAGCAGGAGATCAGCTGCGAACTGCGGCAGACACCCCGGGGAGTAGGGGAGCGTCTTCTCCACATTCCTCTTCTCCAGAACGGTAGCGCTGTCCCACGCCTCGAACAGCTGTCCCAGCTCCCGCAGGATGTGCTCCCCGTGGATGCTAGTTCTGCTCTCAGCTGGCTGAGGCTCCTGAGGGACACTCAGACTGGTCAGCAGCTCCAGGGGAATAGAGGTGCTGAGAAGCGCGTGTGGCATAGCAGGAAACCGCGAGTGAACCCGGTTATTCGTCTCCAGCTGAGTGATGAGGATCTTCCAAAGGAATTCGAAGCTGTCTGGTTGTACGCTGAGCTCCTTGCAGTGGGTTAAGAGCTCGAGTATAAAAGGAGCTTTTCCCTGCATAACAATATCGTACTGCTCCTGTCTGGCTGCCCTACACCTGGTGCTTATTCGCTCACTCAGCGCGCCTATGTCCGCCACGCAGCAGAGCGTGTGTAGCTCCCGCTGCGCCAGACACCAGTCCGGCCAGCCGGCCATTTGGAGGGGCAGGGGACAGGGGGGCGAGTACAAGAGAGAGGTCAGCCTCCCGACCGCACTCAGGCTGCTCTTGGGAATCTGAGAAGAGTCCAGCTTCATTCCCAGCCGCTCGGCCTCTTCCTGGATTCTGTTGAGAGAGGTCTTGCTGTCAGAATCCCTGAGACCCTCTCTTATCTTGTTCTGCAAACTTACCACGTCCTCTCCCTCCGCCCCCACTCTTAGCCTCACGTAGCCGTAGGGATTAGCGAACCCGCTTCGGTACTTATCCGCCAGGCTCGGGTCCTGCGTGACCAGAACAAGGACTATCTTAGAGCTATCGCACTGACTGTAGATCTGCTTTAGCTCTTCGAACTCGCCCTCCCTCAGATGGGTCATGGAGAGGAACACAAAGGCCAGGCTGCAAACCGAGGCCAACAGGCTCCTCTGGGCCGGGTACAGAAGGGAGTCCCCTCTCAGATTCAGGAATGTGACCGGAGTCTCACAGAGGTCCTGTGTCCCCACCCCGCTGGGAACATACCAAGCCGCCTCAACGGTTCCATCGAACAGGACTCTGCTCCTGGTGCTGCCAGATATGTTCCTATTATAGAAGCACTCGCTCCTATTCCCCAGCACTCGGTTAAGCAGCTGAGACTTGGAGTGGGGGGTCGCGCCGAGGTCCCCCGCCCTAAGGAAGGCCACCACCGGCAGCTGCTCGCCGCAGACGGACATTGAGACCGGCCCGGACCCAGCCAGGTAGGTCCGGATGAGGGGACTGAGAGAGAACTGTAGATAGGTGGGGTGCGGGGCTGGGATCACGAGTGGGACGGACAGCTGGCACTTGCTCAGCTGTAGCGAGAGGGTCTGTTTGAATAGCGGGTGTGCAGTCAGGAATAAGTAGGAGAGCACATCCATCGGGTGAATGGGGCTGTCGGACGCTTCGTCCTCTTGGTCTGAGAAGGGATCCACAGCTGGTCGGGGGGGCGGGGCCTCGGGAGGGGGCAGGGACCGACAGCTGACGTTTGAGAGCATCAGCTTGTGCAGCACCAAGTCAGGGTACTGGTTAGGAGGGGGAGTTAGTTGCGGTTTGATAGATTTAATACATACAGCGTCTCTGAATGTAATCTGTTGCGACTTGTGTATGCCGAGTCTATTCAGGAACACATCCATTCTCACAGGGAGCCTAACACATTGTGATGCAGGCAGATCTCACAGCAGAGTAGTCTTATCAAAATAGAAAGTATAAGAATAAGAAGGGAAATATACAAAATATAGAGTGTCTCGATATACAGAGTCAGTGGTTGAGAATATTGAAAGAGAGCCGTCTGTGCGCTGACGTCTTGGTGGTGCACTTTAGCACCTTGCTCCAGGGCCCCCACCCGGCGCTGTTCTTGCATCTGACCCTATAAAGATAGGTGCCCCCGGGTACCAGGTTCCCGTGTGTGTACCTGCTGTCAGCCCCAGAGTACGCCTCTTGGTAGGGGAGCGCAGCGGACCGCTCCTGATCGTACTCGAACCGATTGAAGTCGCTGCCCTGAGAAGACACTGACTCGTCGCTACCTCCGCTCTCCCTGTCGAGGGGTAGGGGCTCCTCCAGGAGACTGGGGGACCCCTCCAGCTCCTCCTGCGTCCGCACGTGGATGAGCGGAGGGAGCTTGACAGGCCGCTGGCTGGAGAAGGACCCGAGCGAGCTCTGACTCCCGAGCGGGTTCCCGGGGGAGGGGGGCAGGAGGGGCTCGTCGGGCTGTACCGGCGGGACGCTGCGTCGCCCCTGCGAGGAGTTGGAGTAGTCTATGCTCGCCGAGTGTACCCCGCTGTCCACCTCTGTCACGCCCTCGCCACGACTCCCTCGCTGGGATTTGGTGCGCCAACCTACACACCACACGAATAATATGCTATGTAACCATGGATGCACTGTGGACTTACCGACATACTCCATGAGGTGCTTGCTCCTGTTGAGATCGTCCGCTACGCTCTGCGTCTTTGCGCTCTTATGCGAAGCGAAGAAGTGAAGTGAGAAGCTCTTGTTCCGCTTGTGGTCCCCTTTCTCCGGAATGGAGAGGGCCTCCCACTCGAGGTGCACCTTCTTGCTCCCGACCCTAACGTCCGTGAACCAGGGCTCTCCCGGCAGCTGCAGCACATCTCCGTGCTTGGAGACCAGACCGCGAAGGGACTCAAAGGTGGACATGGGTAGACTCATGGGGATGGGAGGCTCGTTATGGGATAGGGTAGCCAGGTTGAGTGTGAGCACTCGGCTCATGGCTTCCTCCATGTGGCCCCGGCTAAGCAGCAAAGTGACCGGGTTAACTGTCAGCAGCCGCTCTGCCTCCTGCTCTGCCGCTATCACCTGCACATAATACCCACTAATCACAGGTTAGTATTAGCCTAGCTTAGCAGTATAATACAGTAGTCTTAGGAATTAGAGTACAGTGGTGTTCGCCTAATAGAAATTGCTCTATTAGCAAGTTACTATCAGCCCCCAAGCGAGCATTTAATCTTAATTTTGTTCGCCTATTAGCAAGCAAATTTTGTGCAAAATGCGACTTGATATTATGCGAACACCACAGTATTATAGTCTGTATAAGAGCAACAAGTGACCATTGCCTAAATTAGACTGTAACGCAGCAATTAGCATATAATATGTACTCTCTATACCCTATCACAGGTGGCACGTACCCTCGAGGTGCCAATGCATAGGTCCAACATGAACTCGTGCGTCATGTCCTGCTTGGCCTGCACCTGGCTGTCCAGCAGGTGCAGCAGTCTGTTCTCCCTCAGGTCGAGAGCGGACAGCAGCTCCTCTCTCAGACCGGAGAAGTGAGTCTCCAGTGCCCGCTGCTGGACGCGCGCCTCCTCCCGGATGTAGGCCCACTTCCCGTGTGTCTCCTGCGTACAGCGCGCCATGTCCAGCTGAATGCCCCTCAGACAGCACAGCTGTTCCTGCAGGGAGGTCAGGTAGCGCTGAGAGGTGCGCGTGAGGAGGTCGAACTGGTGGCCCCGGTGCTGGTTGGAGTACTTGCACATGAGACACATCGGGACCTGTAAGGGCAGTTAGTACAGACCAGTGTTCTACAGGATTGCATGCAAGGGGGAAAATCTGGGATATGTCACTTCTTAAGGGGGGGATAAAGTAAAACTTCGTTGTGTAAGTGATTTTTCTAGGGGAGCACTTAAAGGAGCAGGGGGCAAGTGCACCCCTACTACCCCCTGTATGAAACCCTGCACACACTAGGGACCTGTAAGGGCTATTAATACATACCCTTGCAAGTGACTAGGGACTATCTAACCTGGTCGGTCTCGCAGTATAGCTTGTAGCTCTGTCCGGGGTGCACGCGACACATGGGGGCGGGGAGGGGGCGCTGGGAGATGGGGAGCGGCTTGTGGTGCGAGAGGACGCGCAGCTTCTCGTGCGCAGCCAGACAGCAGGCCTCGCAGTAGGGAGCTCCGCACTCGCAGCACCAGCGCGTAGCCGCCGCAGACTCGCACTCCGCACAGCCCTCTTCCTTCCTATACAATAGCCTCAGTGTTATAGTGACTCTGCTATAACCAAGTTATAGGGAGCTTGGTATACTTCGTTATACCCGGATTTATCCGTCTGGGAATATTAAGAGCACAGCTAATAGCTACAGTCGAACCCGTTTTTTTTCTAACACCGTAGTTTTCTAACTAATCGGTTTTTTCTAACTAACTATTTATTCTAAATGTGTATAAGAATTCCAATTTTGTTGTATTTTCAATAGGTTTATTCTAACTATCGGATATTCTTACTATATTTCCATGCAAAGAATTGGTTAGAAAAGTGCCCAGTTAATAGCTACCTGGCGACGGGTTTCTGTGAGTGCAGCTGTTCCACCTCGAGCAGCTCCAGGAGCGCCTGGTTCCGTCCCAGCACGAACTCGCTCTGCTGCTCCAGACAGGTGTCCACCCCGCAGGGACACCGGATCCTGTCTATGTCCGGACAGCCGGCCACCCTGTCCAGACAGGCCTTGCAGAAGGAGTGTCCGCAGACCAGCAGGAGCGGCGTGTGTGTTCCCTTGGAGCTGAAGAGACTCTGGCAGAGCGGACAGAGACGTGAGGGGATAGGGTGGGCGGGGGCTGAGAAACTGAGGTTGAGAGATCTGTTGCGGGACTCTCCGAGGTTCTGACTGCATTCCAGCTCCTGCTCCAGGGAGGGAGTGAGGATAGCCAGACTCCCGTCCGTAGAGTCCACCTTGAAGATGGCGGCCTCTCGGTCCACCACCTGGGAACACGGTTAACAGCTGACGGGATCAGCTGATGGCACGTACCTGGGCGGAGCGGGAGAACCTCCCGGAGCTGGAGAGGGCCAGCAGCGCCGGGGTGGTCGCTCTGCCGCGTCTGAGGCCGCTCGGGTCTCTCCGCGTGGAGCTGCCGCCTCCGGAGCTCCGCTTAGACTGAGAGGAGAGCTGCTCTCTAGAATATGGAATATAACTATCTGGTAATGGTAAGGCTAGTAAAAGGAATATAACTACAGTAGACAATCGTAATTCGAACTTTCACTAATTCGAACACATTTATTTTCCCCTTGGAAGCCCCTCCCATACAATATCCGTTCGATAATTCGAAGATTCGCTAATTATACCAAATTAATTATCCCTTGAGTGTTCGAATAAGCAATATAACAACTCATTAGTTTATGGACTAAGGCTAGGTACCTGTGGAACCCGGCCGGGGGGCTGGACACGGACCCCGTGGAGACGCTGGTGTTGGAGGGGGGCCTGGAGCGGAGCAGCTTGTCTGGACCCGAGGAGCTGAAGCCCGCGTGAATAACGACAGTTGAGCTGACGGTCCGCGAGCTGAGACCGAGTGGATCGCTGTTCTCACTCGTCTGGGCGCGGACAGGCGCCACTCGCACCTGTATGTTGGGTCTAGAGCTGGAGGCACAACCCATAGGCTAGCAGTAGTAAATGTATTACACGTATAGGCAAATATAAGATATGGATTATAATAGTTTATGTATTCGTAAAACCTGTAAATATAATGTTGCTAGGGAAAGAGTGTAAACAATAGTATACAGGAAGCATGACTTAGTCAATCTGTAAACAATGAAGGTGCAAAATAAACAAACAATTTTGATAATCTCAAAATGAATAAGATTAGTTCTTTTGACTACGTAAGAACGACAAAATATTCATGAATTTACACCACACAAACAGAGCATAATAACACGGTTCACATGACCTGATGCGCTCCGCTCATCTCCTGCAGCAGTCTCTCCTTGTCGTCCTCCAGCGCTCTAATCAGCTGTTGCTGACTCAGCACGTGGGACTCCAGCACCCGTAGGATCGGATTACAGACGTCCGAGAGGATCCGCTCCATGTTCTGCGTGTACACGCTCCCGTTATGCACCGTGGTTAGGAAGTCAGCTGAGTCGCAGCCCTGCACCCGCGTGTACCCCTCCTCCTCCTCCTGGAAGAGAATCCTAGGCAACTGCAGGTATGCGTTCAGACACGGGAGCCCCACGGACACACCCGTGCTCTGAATCGCGAAGGGAATCTCCTTCTTTACGAACATTTCCTGGGTGGGGTGGGCCTCTCTCTCTGCCTGGAAACAAGTTATCTTTATCGAGGAGCTACGGTCCATCTCTTCGTGAAAAGCAGACACGATTAGCCCGAAGAAACTAGGATCCATGGTTTGGTATTGGTGCTGCGTCCGTACGTCTACATGTGAGGGGGATATGGTTATGTGGGGGTGCGAGTGGTACCACCCCAGGACCCGAATCTCCTTGCCCAGCTGCTGGGAGAGCGTCTGCGACTCGGTGAGCGCCGCGGAGAGCTGCTCCGGGGAAATCTCAACCCGGTCAGCCCGCTTGTCCGACCGCCTCATCATGTACACCCCGTATATCCACACGGTCTCCTCCGGGAGGGTCTCTCCCAACAGGAGACCCATTATCTCCTCCTTCTCCGTGGAGAGGGCGTGCGTCATGCACACAAAGTACGCGTCAGCCGACAGCCACACGAAACTGACCATTTAACTAACTTAACAATCTCAATTAGATTATGAGTTAAATAGTAATGAAGCAAGGAACTATCCAGGAGCGAGATTTGAATTTATGAGCACGAAAATTGGAATCCTCTCCTATACCGTGACATTAATTTGTGATTTAGGCGTATGGAAATTGGATCAAACCAGGATTAGGAGCGTATTACAAATGGCTGTATAAAATACACTGAATGACAGTTTGAAGCAAATATGATATATACGTACACGAAGCTATAAATCTCATATAAATACTAAATAAATAATTACAAGAATATATCTGATACATTTACTCTCATTGTAATAACAGACCAGGGCTCCGGTACATACAGGACCCCTGGGTACCTGGCTCTAAGGATGAGATTGCTCCACAGGTACCACACCCAAATTAGCACCAATATCCCACTCAAACTGAAACACGAGAAAACAAACACTGCGTTTATATCAGGGTACCTCCCTGCCCTCACTTGTACAGCACACGTTATTAAGAATGACACCATAAGCAGTATGTATATTTCTATGACCTGGGCCTCAGTGATTAGGTACCAAAACACTGCGGCATTCAAAGCTAGATTAAGGTAGAACATGGGACCAGCTGTTGAGAGAGAAGGCCACGAGCTACGCGAGGAGAAAGAAGTGGAAAAGTATAAATAGAAGGAAAGGAACAGTGGAATGAACCACATGAAGTGTCCCAGGTATTCGTCGTAGAAATACAACAGCTGGAAAGATAGCATCAGGGATCGAGGCTTTAACTGAACCATAATTGGATTATCCTCCACACTCAAATGGTTCTCATAACCGGACATCATTAGTCTGTGGTTAATCGAGTCGCCAACCAAATGAATGCTAGCCCCCATCATGTACACTATAACAATTAACTGCTTAACCCAGTTAGGAATCTTACCACTTAGCAGAGACACAATTGAGAACGACATTGTAAAGTTGTGCAGCATATGTGCATAGTCCCCGAGACTGGGTTTGTTCAACGGGAAATAATTGTCAGTGGAAATCAGGGCAAGGAAAGGACGGCCGAAATCCAACACAATATTCTGTAGAGCTATAAATAGCCACAACCAGCGATGGTACTTAATCACCTGTTTATGATCCTCTATTAATATTTTAGGTATTCTTATGGGAGGAATTGAATGTTGCTTATCCTCTGTGATTGAGGCAGTCTTCCTTTTTGTTACACGAGACATTCTCAAGCGTAATATACACTGTAAGTATACGAGCCTAAGAATAACTGACATAGAATGATTGTATAATAGCAATGAGATAAAACAGCTCATTTAATTCACTAAGTGGTTATTGCAACATTAAAGACGTATACGATATTGTAGACAAATAAGATACTATATTATGCCAAAGTGATCAAAGGAACATTACATATAGAAAATAGCAGATTCTGTAGAAATAGCATGAGCGGATTAGAACGCCAATTAAAATAAACTAACATAAATAACAAGTGAGTAGTGAGTGACGTAACGCATCACACCATATCTTCCTTCAGACCGCTCTTCCTACGGTTCTGATTGAATTCCGATACCGAGTGTATGTCTCCAAGCGAGGAGGTCTGTCCTATGCTGTTGTCGGACGTGCTGTGAGGAAAGAGGACAGGGTTCTTGTCAAGCAACTGGATGCGGTCATGCATGGTCATTATGGAGGGGACCAAACTGGGCTTTCCATTCGCGTCAACTTCCAAAGGAGCGTTCATGTAGATGTTCTCCGGCTGAGCTCCCTGTGATACCAGATGGGGGGATTGGTATGCGTTGAGGTTCTGGTACAGACAATCGTCCGGGGGTGCGGGCGCGGGCCGCTGGGGGCACAGCTGTCTGGAGTGGGACGAGCTGTAGGCGGGGGGGTAGCTAGGCCGCGGGAGCAGGGAAGTGGCCCTCTGGAGGCTGGGCGTGTTGAGGGAGGAGGAGAGCGGCTCCCGCGGCTTCCGGTCGATGTACTCGAGGGAGTTGGCGCGTTTGTCCGTGAGACTATTCGGGGTTGTGCACCTGGGGTCGCGTGACGTAGTCCGGTCGGGGCTCCTCCGGTGGCGGCGGCGCTGCTTGTCGAACGTGGGCTCTGAGCTGGCGTGGAGATAGGGGGAGGGTCCGTCCGGGGCGGAGCGGACCGGCGTTACGCGGAGGGGGTCGGAGTAGCCGGCGGAGAGGTGGTTAGAGATTGTGGTGGAGGAGGATTTGTAGCCCGTGCTGTGACTCAGCTGTTTGATAAGCTTGGGATGTCTGCCGTGTGCAACATTGGAGTTTGAGCCTAAAACAATACTATTTATTCAAATATAATAATAACAATAATAATGGTATATAAAATGTTCAACTGGCGCTATCGTATGATGATGCTATAGCACACAACACATAAGTAGATACACAAGAATAATGTTAGTCTTGTTCCTGAGTCGCCATTGGCAAAATGTGTCTACGGGTCCCGGGGGCTGTCATTCCCTTCTGCGACGCGCCCGGCGGATACGCGGATTGTAGCGGCATTATTCCGGCGCTGGCCCGCAGCTGCTGTTGTGAGAACTCCCGTTTGTTCTCGTCAGCCTCCTTGGGGGAGAGCGTCGGCCCGTCCCACCCCTTTTTATGCGCCTTCCGGTCGAGAGCGAATATGGTGGTGAGCACCTGGGCGAGGTCGTTCAACTCGTGGAGGTCTAGCGTTACGAAACAGTCGCATGTAGATAGGCCGTATCTCTTGCAGGCGTTTATGAATACGTCGATGTTCTCCAGCTGTTTGAACAGAACTGAAGTGGCTTTGCAATGTTTCAATGGAATCTGAAATTCCGGGTTCTCTTCTATCTCATTGAAGAGCCTACAGATAACGGAGCCGTCTCGTAACCACTCGTAGAAGTTGGCCACCATTTCCTCCTCGAGAACATCCTCCATCCACTCGATTACCCGCTTCTCGTCCTGCTTCGGATAAGTTTCGAAACGCTTCTGCTGAATGTCGGCCGCGAGACCTGATTTCTCTGCTCTGTACATTCGAGACTAACTTGTGTATCGAGTAGGCAAATAACAATAATGAAACCGTTGCCTTGTTGCTCGTATAAATACGAAATACAACTTAGATGTATAAATATAATTAGCAAGATGATGACATGTAAAAGTGCACAAGTTGTTCACTAAATTCTATTATAAATCCTGGAATCCTATTTATTTGTGAGTTCGCATTTTATATAACTGGCGAAAGAATCACGTGAGCTGAATTTTTGGATACAATTATAAGCGAATTATGTTTTATTGTAGCGTAACGAGTGTCATTAGAAATCAGAAAAATAACTGAGTGTGCATAACTATGACTGTGGGATTTATATAAATTGGATATTCAGTTACAAAGTATACTAGGGCGGTCTGGTGGTTCTTGCACTTTATGCGTATAGGACAAATGCAAATGAAATTCAAACTAACAATAATCAGGTTGCACAAATAGTACAATTTAAATAGACTGGTAGAGCTCCTTGCATGCGAACACCAGATGCGAACATTCTACTCCGGAATGTTATAAAATCGGTTCTGTTATGATCATACAACTTGCGGGTGTTTAAATTCGTAAAAACAGAAACCTAGATAGTGTTTGAATATGGGAGTTGAAAGGTTGAGAATCTCTATAGAGCAACTTGCGAGCTGCCAGTTCAAAAGTTGATAATTTCTGTGATTACATTTCTGAGAATTATCACAACTGGTGTGTGATGATTCGATCACGAATGGCATGGCTTGATAACAACATACCGAAGTACGAATTCTAACTTGATTCAGAAATTCGAGATTCATTAATGCAGTTATGAGCAATTTTAGGATTGAATCTTCCAATTATTGTAATTTCAATGCAATCTCAGTGCGATAAGAATGTACCACGTTCCTTTGAATCATAGGTTCTTAAAACCTCGATCCCTTGGCTCAGAAAAAAGTACTTTCGCTAGATAGTTTATTCCATTATACCCTTTACTTATTAGCTATTATTCAAAACAAAGTTTGACTCTCTAGCTCGTATACATATAGTCAAATATTTGAATCTGGCACTAAACTCCTGCTATGATATTTAACAGATAAATAACTGTAACAACTCACCAGACACGTGACTACTCACAGCCGCAGAATGCGAGCTGGGTATGAACCCCTCCTCCCCGTCGCCCCGCACCACCCAGAGCCAATCTGCGTCCGAGCAGTTTAGTACGGTGACCTGCTCGCCCTTGCGGACAGTGAGGTCGTTCTCCTGTCGGGACCTGTAGCTGTGGAGGAGCGTCCGGATCTCCCGCGGGGCTTTGGGGAAAGTCGTGAAAGAGTTGTGGAATGTCCCCACGCTCTGCGGGGGAGACATCGATAGGAATAGATTTGAGACGGGGTTCTTATGAGCGGAGCGAGATGACCGGGAGCTCTTGTTAACTTTGCTATACAAACTCTCTGCCGGAGTAGAATGCGGGGTCTAGTGACAATACACACATAATTACAGCTATATACACATAATTACATACAATAAACACACATAATTACATACAATAACATAATTACATACAATAAACACATAATTACATACAATAAACACATAATTCAGACAATAAACACATAATTCAGACAATAAACACATAATTACAGCTATAAACAGATAATAATAAATAAATTAAATCAAAGACCTTTTTGAAAATAACAAAGTTCTCTATAATCATCTCTCCAGTATCTACTTATCCAATTTAGTAGTAAAACATCCAATAACTCGTTCGGACTTATATTTGTATGTTTAGTAAGAAGCCTTGGGTTTGTTAATCGTGTCTAGAGACCCAACAACAACAACTTGCAACTTTTATATTTCTATTATATTCAACGAACCCGCTACATAGAGCCCACACAGAGCATGTGTGGAATAAAGTTTTATAATTCAACACAATAAGTGACAAAATATTTCTGGGAAATGTAAAGCTTAATTGTTCTGCAGTTTTGAAGCAAAACAGAATACAAATTTGTATTCCAGTACACAAATAATGCCTTTAATAAGATTCCAATGCTGAATTACGTTAGTCGACAAGGTATCATCCAGGCGCGTTAATTTGAAAGGAAACTTTTCTAGGGGCCAAAAAATCGAGAGATATTACTCCCATAGAATGATTACAAAATGTATAATTTAGATGTGGGCAAGTTCAATTTATTAGGTTCGCAGAAATTGCCAGTAAGTAGAGTAGATCCTCGTTAATACGAACACCAACGGACAGTAAATTTGTTCGCTTTACCCGGAGTTCGTATTAACCAGAACAATACCCATTGAATACCCATTGTAGGGACCTGATTTTGTGGAACTGTTTGTTTGTTCGTCTTATCCGGAAATTCGTATTAACCATGTTCCTACTAACGAGGTTCTACTGTAGTTACATTGCAGTTAACTCACGTTTATCGGAGACTCGCTCCTGAGAGTGTGTATGAGAGGAGTGCCTGTATTCACAGAGCTGTTGGAGTTAGAATTCAGCTGTCGGCTGTCCGGCTCCAGGGGGGCCAGAGGGGCCAGAGGGGACAGAATGTCCGAGGGGACGTACCCCAGCTGGTTCCGCTGGTCTATGACGTAGCTCCATGCCTGCTCCTGCTGCAGGATATGCACGGTCTGTCCGGACAGCACGCTCAGCGTCTGGTGTCCGCCGGAGGGAGGGGAGTAGCTCGTGAGGACACAAGCCGCGTTCTTAGAGCTGTCAGTCAGGCTGGGAGGGGGCTTGCCGGTCGGATCGAAGGTGTGTCTCCCTCTGTTGTCCTGTGAGTACTTCGTCTGAGCGGGGATCGTGTCGTAGAGAGGGTCAACTGGAGTGCGCGCTTGTGAGGCCGGTTGTATTAACTTCCCTTCTAAAGTAATTAACACTGTGAACATCCAGTAATTCGTACTCGCAAGGGAGAAATAAATTTGGTCGAATTAACGAACGGATTTTGTATGGAGGGGCCTTCAAATTCGTGGAATTAGTTAATGTTGCAAACTTGCAATTAACGGGTGTTGAACAACAATAAATATATATACAAGTAGAATATATAACAAATGTATACTCACTGGATTTATTCCTGTGTTTCTTATGACTGGATGAGCCCGGACAGAATAGGTAGAAAGCCGTCATATCACTGTAACATAGTTCGGTAAGACACTAAGCTATTAAGGTATAATCACACTGTTATTTATGTAATAGATTCAGTTGCATTTATAGTACAGCCACAGGCTAAATATCATTCCTAGAAACCAAAAAGCAGAATAGAATGCAGAGAGAATCCCCTAATCAAGTGGAGAAGCTCTATAAAGGAAAGAGAATTTGTCAATAATCAACTTCTAATTAATTAAGAATATCGAATTTTTGAAGACTAACTTAGATATGCTACTATATTGTATTTCAATAAATTAATTGTTAACAATCAACAAAACGATGGCAATTATAATACTGAGAGCCCAGTTATAGTGCAAGCTATAAATCGATTGCGTAAACTAGTCTCAGCTCTTCAATAGAAGTTCTTACGAGGTGATCATGAGATTTCTTTTGTCTAAAAGAAATATGACTTATCAATGTATAAAACTATTTGCAGAAATGTCAATTAAAATATAAGTCTTCATTGTGCAAATCAAATTCTGAGTTCATTTGATTGAAGAGTTCAAATAGCTACTGCATTAGTGCAAGCTAAGCAAATGGCTTTTATGTCAAATGATTTCTTCTGATAGCAGATCTATAAACAACAACATTTTATGCAAAATGCGCTTTCTACATGATACATATAGTAAATCATAAAAATTCCGAAAATAAGTGTCAAAATATAATCAAGTCCTATGCTAATTTCGAAACTAAATAAATACACAGTATAGTATAACGCTATATTATCGGCTATTCGCTATTAGCTCACTGCAGGGGGGACCACGTAGTGGGCTGGAGACCGAGAACAGACACAGTCAGAGAGTTAGAATCTAGAAACTTCTTAGTTTCCCTCATCTGCACTTGTTTGAGATCTTCAGCTATCAGAGCAGCTCTCGCGTCAAACGAGTCGTATCTGTGCAGAGAGTAGAGAGAGGGACTGGGGCCAAACTCCCCTCTCCAGAGCGCCAGCATGTGTGGGGGCGTGGCGTGGTACAGCAGGGACTCTTGCAGTCTCTGTTGGACAAGCTCCTCGGATCCAGGCTTAAGCGTCCTTATGCGCATCTCGTAGAACGATTTAGAATCCCCTGCAAAGAGTGGGAATAGTTAGAAGAGAGGCGGATACAAACACAAATCTGGGGGGAGGCAAATACTATTTCAGGGGGGGCTGTCTCCTCAAATTCCTAACTACATTTTCAAATCTTAAATATCTCAAATAGTCAAAATCCTTAATATGTAAATACAATAATATACTATAGTGAGTGAGTTATATTTATCTATAATAATACTAAAGAAATATAATTGGTGCCATATGCGAAACTGAACTTTCAGGTCTGAGTGGGCACGGATGTTGTCAGTGGGGAGGGGGGGGGGCAGGTTATAATTTAGGGGGGGGGGGGCATATGCCCCCCTGCCCCCCTTGGCTCCGCCACTGGTTAGAAATCAGGTTTCTTCGAAATTTATGATTAATCACCTTTCTGGTCTAGTCCCACGCCCCACCCCGGGACGGGCCTCAGGGTGGCATTGTTCTGTTTGAGTAGCATCGGTCCCAACAGCTGGACATACTCCGATAGCCACTGAGTGTCTCTGGCGAGTCTCTCCCTGACTGCCCGTCTGTGTTCGTACGAGTCGTACTCCCACAGATGCAGCACCTGGTTCAGGCCCCCGAGCTCAACCGTGAAGAAGGCAACCATCTTGCTGTGAGCCAGGCGGAGATGGAACTTCTCTTTCGTAAGCTGAGAATACGCGATTATTAACCAAACCATTCGGATATTAACCACTATTATTAATACAAACTAATTAGGATATTAACCCAATTATTAATACAAACCAATTAGGATATAAAGTGTAGGATTTAACTCGTAAGGACTCACTTGCAAGTATTTCTTGAGATGCTCGGGGATGACGTAATACTGCCGAAACTCGTATAGCTTGGCGTCCGCAGCAGAGCTGGATGAGAAGACACGAGCATATCTCTCAAATAGAAATGGAAGTTTTTTGAAATTTCGAAAGCAAAGAGCCATTATTATATAATCAACTAATTTAAATCTAATATTAAGTATTCATTATTTGTAATGAAATTAGCTATATGTTGGCTAAAATTTTATAATGCAATTCAGGCACTGACAAGGTTTAATTTAACCTAAAGATTCACTTTTTCGAAGCCGTGTTTTTATAGTGAAAAGGTGTAAAAGTAACTCTGGATTCCCTTAGCCGGACCGGTTCTAATCCAGTGCTACGGCCCTGAAGTAGATGTGAATATTGCCAGATCATGAATAAAGTTCCTGACCTATGAACTTTATTCGGTGTCCTTAAATGATGAATTATTTACAGTAATATTTGCGTGAACTTTTGACTTTCCAATTTTGAAGGGTTGGAATTTCCTAAGCTAAAGGAGGGTAATTTAACGATAGCTAATTTTTCCCCACTCCCTTGCTACATGAATATGGGGGGCAATTATTCATGCAGCAATACTTTAAATTGAAGTACGAAAAATACGTAGATTACAAGTTATTACTTCAAGTAAAGGAGTCATTCGATAATCTAATTCGAACTCGCAAGAGAGAAATAAATTGGTGGAATTAGCTAATGTTGCAAACATGCAAATAATGCCTGTATATAACAAGTCAACAACAATAGATAATAGTAGGATATGTAACAAATGTACTTACTGGAGTTAGTCCTGTATTTCTTATGACTGGAAATTAATAGTTTTAACAATCAACAAAATAATTGATAATCAAAATACTAAGAGCCCAGTTATAGTGCTAGCTGTAGATCGATAACATTAGTCTCCTCGATAAAGGTTCTTAATTCTTACGAGTGAATATAGTGTTGTTGCTGAATCATGAGATTTCCAATGTCTAGACAGAAATATTAATGTATTAAACTATCTGCAGAGGTACAAAAGCCAATTCAATGTACATCTTCATTGTACAAATCAAATATTGAGTTCACTGATCAGAGTTCAAATAGCGATTGCATTAGTGCTAGCTATGCAAATGGCTTTTATGTCGCAAGGGATTTCTTCTGATAGCAAGATCTATAAACAACAACATTTTATGCAAAATGTGTATCTACAGGACAAAAATAGTAAATAATAAAAATTCAGAAAATAAGTGTCAAAATATAACCTTAAATCCTATGCTAATTTCGAAACTAAATAAATACACAATATAGTATTAACGCTATCTTATCGGCTATTCGCTATTAGCTCACTGCAGGGGGGACCACGTAGTGGGCTGGAGACCGAGAACAGACACAGTCAGAGAGTTAGAATCTACAAACTTCTTAGTTTCCCTCATCTGCTCCTGTTTGAGATCTTCTGCTATCAGAGCAGCTCTCGCGTCAAACGAGTCGTATCTGTGCAGAGAGTAGAGAGAGGGACTGGGGCCAAACTCCCCTCTCCAGAGCGCCAGCATGTGTGGGGGCGTGGCGTGGTACAGCAGGGACTCTTGCAGTCTCTGTTGGACAAGCTCCTCGGATCCAGGCTTAAGCGTCCTTATGCGCATCTCGTAGAACGATTTAGAATCCCCTGCAAAGAGTGGGAATAGTTAGAAGAGAGGCGGATACAAACACAAATCTGGGGGGAGGCAAATACTATTTCAGGGGGGGGCTGTCTCCTCAAATTCCTAACTACATTTTCAAATCTTAAATATCTCAAATAGTCAAAATCCTTAATATGTAAATACAATAATATACTATAGTGAGTGAGTTATATTTATCTATAATAATACTAAAGAAATATAATTGGTGCCATATGCGAAACTGAACTTTCAGGTCTGAGTGGGCACGGATGTTGTCAGTGGGGAGGGGGCAGTAGGGGCAGGTTATAATTTAGGGGGGGCATATGCCCCCCTGCCCCCCTTGGCTCCGCCACTGGTTAGAAATCAGGTTTCTTCGAAATTTATGATTAATCACCTTTCTGGTCTAGTCCCACGCCCCACCCCGGGACGGGCCTCAGGGTGGCATTGTTCTGTTTGAGTAGCATCGGTCCCAACAGCTGGACATACTCCGAAAGCCACTGAGTGTCTCTGGCGAGTCTCTCCCTGACTGCCCGTCTGTGTTCGTACGAGTCGTACTCCCACAGATGCAGCACCTGGTTCAGGCCCCCGAGCTCAACCGTGAAGAACGCAACCATCTTGCTGTGAGCCAGGCGGAGATGGAACTTCTCTTTCGTAAGCTGAGAATACGCGAGTATTAACACAACCATTCGGATATTAACCACTATTATTAATAAATCATAGAGTACTCACTTGCAAGTATTTCTTGAAATACTCGGGGCTGATATAATACGTGCGGAGCTCGTAGAGCTTAGCGTCCGGAGCAGAGCTGAGAGCCATTATTAGATAATCAACTAATTTCACCTAATATTAAATAATAATCATTCTAAAGTAAATTACCTATATGTTGGCCAACTAAAGTAAATACTTTCTAAAGTAATTCAGGCACTGACAAAGTTTTAATTTTAACCTAAAATTCATTTTTGCGAATCGGGTTGTATATTGAAAGGCGTACTAGGTAAACGTATATTATATTGAGAAATATCTTTCCAGCTCTGAGAGAGAATTAACCACAATAACATCTCTCTCATTAATTCCCGACTCTCTTAGCTGTGTACTAATATCCATTATACTTTCCCTCCTGTTTATAAGAACAGGTTTTATGCCCAGAGACAAGGCCGGCACACAATCTTGTTTGACGCTGTCTCCCACGTGACAGGAATCCGCTGGCTGACACCCAGCCCTGCCAAGAGCTAGCTTAAAACAATTTGTATCCGGCTTGTTAGCTAGACTCATTACAAATAGAAAGTATTTAGACAGCTGAATGTCAAACAGTAGCGGAGAAAGTCTGTTATCAAAGTTAGACAACCCTGCCACAGGTATACCTCTATTCAAGCAATAATCTAAGAAATGAATAGCATCTGGATACACACGCCAACACCTGGCTGTCTTAAACTCTTCATACAGTTCTATAGATATCTTATCGATAAGAGCTGTATCAGAATCTCCAGAAATCGATAAGAAAATAGTATGATAGGCTACTCCATACCACCAACCCTTTGTGGTTCTAGGATTATAATAGAGAGGAGAATAGTCTCGTTTGAAACTATTGTAAACTGAACGAAAATTATCTTCTACTCTCGCTTCGTTTAAATCTAATCCGTGCTTCTTAGCAATACGCAAATAGTGGTGTGAGAGGGAAGGTTTGATGCAGATGCAAGTCTCGAACAAATCCATGGTTATAAACTTAACAGACCGCAGCATTAACTTAACTCGATTTAGTGAATAAACTAATCTCTATATCGAAAACACAATTGTTCGTATGAACTAATTTGGATTCAGCAATTACAATTTTGATTTAGTCGTTATAAAAAATTTCCACCGGCACTCAGCGATAGAGGTGCTGGTGGTCCAAGGTGGTCCACCTGTACTTTGTATTGAGGTGCACAACTGGCACTTTTGGCTACAGGTCAAAGGTTTGCGCCTATGCCGGTCGATCGGTCCTGCCATGGTAAAATGGTTAATAAAGAGATAACTTAGAAGAGACCTGAGAAGAACTAGCATACCATTAGAAAGTGGTTTCATATCAGAATCTATAACTGGAGTAGATCTTCTTATTGTGCATAATGATTCCATTCCATTATGTGCTCATACCTCCCAAGAAATTATTTCAGCATTGCTTACAGAAAGTTTTTTAGATGTTCCATCTTCTTGAGAGTATTTTGTGTGTGTTTGTTTTTATGTTTTATGTTATTGATTCCAAATAAATCTCGTACTAGAAGCTTACACCCAGATCCTATTTCGATATATACAGAACTTTCTAATTTGAAAGAACTTGACGAGTTCTCGAAACAAAGATTGATACCAACAGTTGATAATAACGAATTGCCTGTCGATTTCGACTCAAATTTGCCTGAATTAAGAAAGCGGATTTTGAGAATTTCCAATGCTACTCAGTTTCCCTCTGACTTTATAAACACTGACGCAGTGTACAGCAATAGGTTTGCTAGCAGGTTGTTCACGAACACGAAGAGGGGTTCTCTCAATGTGTATGTCTGGAGAGATATTTGCTCTGGATCAGTCGACATTTTGAAGGCAAATCTCGGATTTCCGTACAATCCATGGAAAAAGTTTTTCACGAATTCTCTCAATATATACTCCCTTAAATTTACTGGTCAAAGAATTTTCGGATACATTTTGCCTTCTAGAAGTGGCCAATATTCCTTTGAGATTAGTTACTATGGTTCTGTTGAAGTTTGGATTTCTCCCAACTCAATGCCTTCGAATGCTATTCAATACAAACTATCCAAACCAAATATTTTCTATCAGCTATACAGAAAGTTGTTTTTCACTAAAGCATTTAAAGTTGATTATTTTACTGTCTACCTTGTTGCTGGCAGCAAGCAGTACATAGAGATTATTCAAACGAGCAACTCTGAGGGAGTATTGGAACTAAAGTGGAAGAAACCACATTTTTATAAGTACAAACCTATAGCCTCCCAGTTCCTCTATCCCTACGTTAACGACTCGGGGACTAGAGTCGTTCCTGAGACGCATTTTCCTCCTCCCCTCCCCCTGCATCTCCCCAGCTCACAGCTGATCGGTTTCCTGCACCCTGAGGATGATAGGAACTCCCTGTACTCTCTCCCCCCAGTAGATATTAACGGGCTAGAGGATAACTGGGTGTTCCCCTCCTGTCAGTATAAACCTGCTGACCTGTATCCGACCTCCAAAAGAAAAGAGAGTAATTTGAGATTAGTAAGTACATTTCCAGTTACACCTCTTTACTCTATGATTGTGGAGCCGTCAATATACACGGCTGCAATACACACTTCTCTGATGGAGACAGTTCTTAGCTCGTTTATGCTTCACATCAAATTCTTGTACCCTTCTGTCCGTCTGTCCCGTCTGGTTAATATGGAGAGGCTCGCCTGTCCCCAGAACGGGGACCTGTTCCTGGTGGAGGTACTCGTTACCTTCGGAGAGAAACCTTTGGAAGAGCTGCTCGTGTCTGAGTACGTCGTGCTGGGACACAGGTCTCTGCCCGAATATGTGCTCTGCACCCCTGTTGCCATGGGGATGCGGAGAGACACCTTTGTCCACTTCCTTGTTACTCACAGGAACCTCCCTCAGATGGCGCGCCAGTTCGTTGAGAACATGGAGCGTGTGTACGAGGAGACGGGAGATGAGAACTTCGGAGTAATAATAGTTAATTATGAAACTCCGCTTTTGAACATGACCACCCTGTTGCGACAGAGCAGTCTGAAGCACTGGTCTGTAGTTGAAGTGGAGGGACCCTGGGAGAAGACTTCTGCCATTAATCTGGGGATAGACAGTGTGAGGAGTGCTGATGACATCATCTTCATAACCGACCTGTCTCTCTCGATGCCAGCTCACTTTCCTGACACTATTCGCAAACACACATTCCAAGGGTACTCTGCGTTTGCTCCGATTATATTCTACTTTATGTGCGATTTTACGAAGAGCAGTTTCTACAATGGATTCTACTCCATAACTGGATACGGGCTGTTCGGCTTATACAAATCTGATTGGATTAGAGTTGGAGGAATGAACACTTTTCTGTTTAAGGGGAAATGGGGTTGGGAGGATAACGAGCTTGCGAATCGCGTATTAACAGCCGGTTACGTAGTGTTCCGAGTAATAATGCGCGACTTCTATCATCAGAACCACACTTATGCGGGTCTATGGGACGATATAGGGCCGTAGAGCTTTATAAATACATTCTGTAATATCCTCAATTATATCCTAGGTATTGTTCTAATGTAAATTACCAAATTATATTTTATTAATTATTAAATTAACCTCTTCAAAATAAATAAACCTGTGACTTGTGACACGTACTCAATTCAGTTCAGTATGTTGGGATTTGGGAGCCAAGTTTAAGTATGTCAACTAATTAATTAATAAGGGAACTTTATGAGGAATATATTTAATACACCACAGAGATGTAGAATTCTAAATAGTTAGTTTCATTGCCAGATCATGAATAAAGTTCATAGACCTATGAACTCTTGAGAAGTGGCATGAACACTCGGTGTCCCTAATTTCATGATTAATAAAATAGATTTTTTTATCATATACGTACGTACATTAGAACAATACCTAGGATTAATTAAGGGAGGATATTACAGAATGTATTTATAAAGCTCTACGGCCCTATATCGTCCCATAGACCCGCATAAGTGTGGTTCTGATGATAGAAGTCGCGCATTATTACTCGGAACACTACGTAACCGGCTGTTAATACGCGTTTCGCTAGCTCGTTATCCTCCAACCCCCATTTCCCCTTAAACAGAATAGTGTTCATTCCTCCAACTCTAATCCAATCAGATTTGTATAAGCCGAACAGTCCGTATCCAGTTATGGAATATATTCCATTGTAGAAACTGCTCTCCGTAAAATCGCACATAAAGTAGAATATAATCGGAGCAAACGCAGAGTACCCTTGGAATGTGTGTTTGCGAATAGTGTCAGGAAAGTGAGCTGGCATCGAGAGAGACAGGTCGATTATGAAGATGATGTCATCAGCACTCCTCACACTGTCTATCCCCAGATTAATGGCAGAGGTCTTCTCCCAGGGTCCCTCCACTTCAACCACTGACCAGTGCTTCAGACTGCTCTGTCGCAACAGGGTAGTCATGTTCAATGCAGGAGTTTCATAATTAACTATTATTACTCCGAAGTTCTCATCTCCCGTCTCCTCGTACACACGCTCCATGTTCTCAACGAACTGGCGCGCCATCTGAGGGAGGTTCCTGTGAGTAACAAGGAAGTGGACAAAGGTGTCTCTCCGCATCCCCATGGCAACAGGGGTGCAGAGCACATATTCGGGCAGAGACCTGTGTCCCAGCACGACGTACTCAGACACGAGCAGCTCTTCCCGAGGTTTCTCTCCGAAGGTAACGAGCACCTCCACCAGGAACAGATCCCCGTTCTGGGGACAGGCGAGCCTCTCCATATTAACCAGACGGGACAGACGGACAGAAGGGTACAAGAATTTAATGTGAAGCATAAACGAGCTAAGAACTGTCTCCATCAGAGAAGTGTGTATTGCAGCCGTGATAACAATCGACTCAACGTACAGGCAGTATCGCGGGGTAACTGGAAAGGTACTTACTATTCTGAAAATATTATCTTTTTTTTTGGAGGTCGGATACAGGTCAGCAGGTTTATACTGACAGGAGGGGAACACCCAGTTACCCTCTAGCCCGTTAATGTCTACTGGGGGGAGAGAGTACAGGGAGTTCCTATCATCCTCAGGGTGCAGGAAACCGATCAGCTGTGAGCTGGGGAGATGCAGGGGGAGGGGAGGAGGAAAATGCGTCTCAGGAACGACTCTGGTCCCCGAGTCGTTAACGTAGGGATAGAGGAACTGGGAGGCTATAGGTTTGTACTTATCGAATTGTGGTTTCTTCCATTTTAGTTCCAATACTCCCTCAGCGTTGCTAGTTTGAATAATCTCTATGTACTGCTTGCTGCCAGCAACAAGGTAGGCAGTAAAATAATCAACTTTAAATGCTTTAATGAATGGCAACATTCTGTATAGCTGATATAAAATATTTGGTTTGGATAGTTTGTATTGAGTAGCATTCGAAGGCATTGAGTTGGGAGAAATCCAAACTTCAACGGAACCATAGTAGCTAATCTCAAAGGAATATTGGCCACTTCTAGAAGGCAAAATGTATCCGAAAATTCTTTGACCAGTAAATTTAAGGGAGTATATATTGAGAGAATTCGTGAAAAACTTTTTCCATGGATTGTACGGAAATCCGAGATTTGCCTTCAAAATGTCGACTGACCCAGAGCAAATATCTCTCCAGACATACACATTGAGAGAACCCCTCTTCGTGTTCGTGAACAACCTGCTAGCAAACCTATTGCTGTACACTGCGTCAGTGTTTATAAAGTCAGAGGGAAACTGAGTAGCATTGGAAATTCTCAAAATGCGCTTTCTTAGTTCAGGCAAATTTGGGTCGAAATCGACAGGCAATTCATTTTTATCAACTGTTGGTATCAATCTTTGTTTCGAGAACTCGTCAAGTTCTTTCAAATTAGAAAGTGCTGTATATATCGAAGTAGGATCTGGTTGTAATCTTCTAGTACCATATTTCTTTTGAATCAATAGTAAAAAACATAAAAACAAACACACACAAAATACTCTCAAGAAGATGGAACATCTAAAAAACTTTCTGTATGCAATTCTGAATAATTTCTTGGGAAGTACGAGCATATAATGGAAAGGAGTCATTATGCATAATTAGAAGGCCTATTACAGTTATGGATTATGATGTGAAACTACCTTTTATTTGTATGTTTAGTTCTGCTCATAAGTTATCTAAAAATAGACCATGTTTGGTTAATCATTATAAAGATCAGTTTCATAAATAGGAATAACAATCGCTGGACTTTGCCCTAAAAAAAAGTAATGGAATTAGTATTACAAGATTTAATTCCCCTAACGGTCTAACCTATACAAATGCAGCAAGTGACTACGTTTAACGCAAATTTCCGGATAATATGAACAAATATCGACGTTCCTCTGATGTTCGTATTAACTAGAGTGTTCTGTGTTAATCTTTACGGCGTATCTGAATAATGAATTGTCTGACTCTATAAAGATAATTCAAATACATTTTAATTGAAATGAAATTGTGTAATAATATAAAACTATACTGAGTTAGTCCAAAAATATATTATACCATGGCAGGACCGGGTATCCAAAAAGTCGACCCACTTAATTCGTGCAAACTAGTGTCTTTTATGAGAGTCATGTTATAATATTGAGCCTATTGAGTTCAAAATTCCCCCTCAGATCCCCTATCCGGACAGGTTCTAATCAGTGCTACGGTCCTGAAGTCTATGTTAACAACATACGTATACCACTTGTCAATCTACAAGTTCCTCAAACTCCGTTCTAGATATCTTCCCATTTTTGAATTTCTTGAGTAGCCTAGCTTCTCTAGTCAACTCATCAAGGTCTTCTGCGGAGAATTTGTGAGAAATAAGTTTATTAGATTTCTTTTTATTCAGTTTCTTCTTATGAATAGGATTTCTGTTGACAGGTTTCCTAATCTTCTGTTTGGTATCTTTTTGCTTATTTCCTTCCTTGAGTATCTTTTGTCTGCGCTTCTCTCTCGCTTTATCCTTGAAGCGGATAGTGGAGTAGTCCCTCTCCAGCGGAGTGAATCCGGTCGCGACAACTCGCTTCTTCCTCAGCTCCGGCATTGACGGGAGGTGCAGCAGCCCGTACCCCATCGCGAGACCACCGAAGTCTAGCTCCTTGAGTCGGAAAATAAGATTGCATTCGTGTTTCGCGTAGAACTGGATGAATGACACGAATGCCCTCAATCCCTTCTCGTATACCTCTCTCTCCCTCTGTGACAATTCGCGAATCTTATCAGTTACAGACACAACCTCGCTCCTCAGCTCCAGAGGCTCTAGTTCCACCTTCTGGTTCAACTGAATAAACTCTGTGTACTCCTTTTCGTTGGGCAACAGGAAGAGAAGGGACCTCCCCTCCAGCCCGCAGCGCGCTGTCCGCCCCACCCTGTGTACGAAGAAAGAGGCCATAGAAGGAGGGTCGAATTGTACCACCCAGTCGACCCTGGGTATGTCTATGCCGCGAGCCATGACGTCAGTGCACATCAAGACTCCAGATTCCAAATCTCGGAATGTATCGAATATCTTGAATCTCCGCTCCTTCATCTTTCCGTGTATGGACAGCACTCGGGTGTCCGTGAGCTCCTCTGATAGAATCCGACTGAAATAGTCGACACCGACACAGGTTGCAAGAAAGAGCATTACCTTAGCTCCGACATTGTCCCTCAGGAATGCGATAAGAGAGGCCACCTTTAAACACGCCGGCGTGACGGTGTAGTAGTTACGCAGGGTTGTGGGGGTGCAGACAGAGGAGTTAACTTCAGAAACATTAATCCGGACAGGATTCCGCAGGCCCACTCTGATCAGCTTCTCCACCTCGCTTGTCTGCGTGGCGGAGAAGAGGCCGGTGCGTCTCTGTTTCGGGAGAGACTTGAGCAGAGCGGTGAGCGCCTCCTCGAATCCCATTCCCAGCAGTCGGTCTGCTTCGTCAAGCACCAGCACCTCGAGACTCCGTAGACTGCCGATAAGGATCCTATCCTTCTGCTTCAGCAAGTCGTACATCTTGCCTATGGAGTCACTATAATAATGCTAATTACCATGGTACTATCTCCGCATACCAGGTGTCCCGATGAGTATGTGTGGGCGGATCTCCCGCAGTCCCTTCACGTCTTTCTGCGTGCTGTAGCCCCCGACGACCAGCTGACTCCTCAGCTGTGGGAACTCCGATAGGCACTGAGTCAGCACTGAGTCTATCTGGTAGGCCAGCTCTCGCGTGGGGGTGACCACGAGAGAGAGAATACCGGAGCTCTCCACAGACACACACACACGGGAGAGAATCTCTAGGATCGGGATTAGGAACGCGAGCGTCTTTCCCGATCCAGTGACCGCCTCTGCCACCACGTCCTTGTTGGAGAGGAAGTGGGGAATCACAGAGGCCTGGACCGGGGTCGCCTCCGAGAATCCTAGAGTGGATATAGCGCGCAGGGCCGGGAGGGAGAGGGGAGGGCGGATATCCGCCCAACGGAGAGTCAGGTCATTATCCATTCAGCTGCGCTAAGCTGGTGGGTAATAAACAGCTGGTGGGTAATAAACAACTGGTGTGTTCTGGTAAGATAAGTCAGAATCTGTGTGTAATTAGTAATGTGACAACGACCTAGCTTATATTATATGGATCACAGACTAGTAATTACAGAGTGGTGTACATCTAGAAATTTACCCAGCAGCCAAAAATTATCACTCGAACCAAATAACAAAGCGGACTATAGCAATTAGCTAATTATGCAAATGTGTGAGAGTCAGGTGAACTGAGATCCGGGAGTGCTTAGAAATCAGTCCATAGCCCCTCGCTTGGTGTACCCTCTCTATCCAGTTGGCGCGCGCATGGTTTAGCACGGCCAGTAGTTGAAAGAGGATGCGAGACATGGTATGCTGTCCTTTATCTAGCTGTGCGTTTTCATGTCATTGTGGATTACTAATAAATTGATATTATGTTTGAACATAAAACTCAGAAATTCTTAAAGATTAACCCCCATGACAAGATGCCGGCAGGAAAGGAAAGATGAGGAACATATACCGTAGTTTATATTTTCAAATCAAGAAAAAGTGATAGGACAGTACGGTAGGCGCATGCGCTCAGTACTTTTAAATACCTCAAAAAGTGACACAATTTCCCACAATACAAAGGAAAAATGGAAAATAATTCTATCTCGCTATGGTGTCATTGGTGTGTGTGTCGCTTCCCTTCTTATGCATTCGACCGTATGGTGGAGTGTCAAAGTTGGCAAAGTTGTCAACGATGGTACGAGTATAAGTATACTACAATATTTATTTATTTATTTATTAAATTGATTAAGAATACTGCATTTAATAATTAAACCAATTCGATAGTCACTTCCCAAGAGATATTTTTACCCGAGTTTCAACTCCCATAATGTGTTTGAAACATTTCTAATATACTGATACTATATACTGTTCCGTAACCCCTCATATGGCCCACTGGTAGTCTTCAATCTTCATGACCCCAACAAATATAAAATGGGATTTTTGCCCTGTGTTTGTTCAGTAAGAAACAACTCATTATAATAGTTAGTTATAATTTTAATAATCATAAATTGATGATCGAAAATAGAGAGAACTAGTTAGTGATGGTCACATTGGTCAGTTAATATTTTGCCACAATTAATAAATAAAGATTATAATTACATGATTAAAATAAAATGTAATTATTTATTATAATAATATTCGTACATATTTATATACTAGTTATTTAAGAAGGTATAATAATATTACAGCCAACCCTGGCGTCTGTATCAGTGAGGTTACGTAGCATCAGCCAGTCCGCTGTAGTAATCCGTTACGATCTGCTAATTGGCATAGTTAGTAACTCAAGGCTGCGTCTCCGTTTTAGGACGCATATGATATTCACGGAATTTATCCTTATAGTAAAAAGTCCAGTGCGCATGCGCATGAGACCCAGTGTGCATGCGCATTAAAATTGCGGTTGGCCTGGAATGTGAGACTAAAACTGAAAATGGCTGTTTTCTACTTATACCAATGACCCCAAGTAATCCTTTTTAATAGGCCAATAATTTGTGTGTATAATATATATACGTATATGTAAAATAATTTAATAAACTATTCGAAATTCTGGGTCTAACGAACTTACCAAGTTACAAGATGGCTGATAAACTAACGTTCTGTGATTTACACGTTTCAAATCCTACCATAAATGCTCTTAATCCTGAAATATCTGATGACAAGATTACCTCATTGGAATCATAGGCGTCAAGTTTTGGAAAATATAATCAAAGATGGGGGAGCCACTTGGGGGGGTCTGGGGGGGCCACTGGGATCTTTACTAAATATTTCCAGATTTGTTTCTTTAGAAACAAAATCAGGATATATTGAGTAACAAACGTGATTCTCACCTTCTATCATCCCTTGGTCGATCAAAAGGACCACTTTCATATAAAAATTAAATCGACCGACAGGTCCCCTCCCCCCCAGCCCCCCCCCCAAACCCCAAACCCCAAACTTGGCGCCTATGATTGGAATTACAAGTCTAGGGGACTTCTACAACAGGTAATTATTAGATCTTCAATAAAACGTCGATTATCCAAACAGCGCGAAGACAACTAAATTTATATAATTTTCAGACTTATAATCTCGCATGTTGTAACGAACTGTATGTAGTGATCAACTAAGAACAAAATGAAGATGATATTAAATAACAATAGTTTTGTTGCGTGTAAAATTGTATTATTGTATTGAATTTGAAACGTATTTAGAGCTTTCTCTTTCTACTGAATAAATATGCTAAATACATAAAACAGCAAATACTTGATGAGATTTTTTTGGAGCCTGGCGGAAGTCGCAAGTATTTTGCTTTCAAAATGATTTCTAAAATTAATACATTTATATGGAGCATAATGTACTTCCGGTGTTAATAATTCCTAGTAATTGGAATTTTTGAATTAAATTTTCAGTGAATTATAGAGATTGCTAAATATGCAATAAAAAAATTAAACTTGTTTTTTTTAGAAGGTGAGGGTTTAGCCTTATTCAACTTGGGGGTCGGGCCTTGACTTTCAATAAATGAGATAATTTAAGAATAAAGTAACGAACCTAATTGGCAGTGGACAATCCAAGAGATGAGTTTCCTTAACGTTTCTACATTCATAGTTGAGAAATCTTTTTCTAATAAGGAGTTCATTTCCTTATCCTGGGCAGGTTTTCGAAATAGGAAAAAGAAATCAAAAAAGAATTAATACGTACTATACCAAATGGAATGACAGTAGACGCGTGCGATGCGTGTTGAGCCTAATGCGCATGCGCACTGGGGTTAATGCGCATGCGCACTGGGGTTAATGTGCATGCACACTGGGTCTCATGCGCATGCGCACTGGACTTTTTAATACCTCCATTTATAAGGTAAAAATTTCGTTATAATTCAATTAAATGTGTAAAATATTGGAGACGAATTACGTATACTCCAGGACGAAGTTACTAGTGTATAATAGTAGTATATCATTGAAATTCAATTATTAATTTCGCCTAATAGCTAGTGCAAATAAAAATATTTTAGAATTAGAATAGATTAGAAATTCCTTTCGCCCAAAATTTACTACAAAATCACTAAATAGCTGTCGCTTGTGCAAATTACCCCTGCATACAAATTTTAACCATTCTGGGGTTTATAACTTTATAGTATTTTCGAAGTTTCTTTGAGTTTTTGTTAGTTTGCGCGCCTAGTTTATAAACACAATTCATTCGTACTATCTGACTTACACAGAACTACACTTATACGAAACAAATGCATATCTTTGCATTTACCATTTCACTATATGCGTTTGGTTAGCTCATGAATGGAGGGATACATGAACAAATGGACGAACTACCTGTCCGGTTGGAAGCCGCGCTACTTCCTGCTGAGTCAGGGGGTCCTCTCGTACTACCTCACCTGCGAGGAGGTGGGCGCGGGCTGTCGGGGCTCAGTGCAGGTTATACACTGCAGGACAATCTCGCATGCGTACGACCACTGCAGACTGGACATAGTGCTGCCCTCCAAGCGGTGCATATACCTGAAGGCGTCCACCCCGTCCGAGAGGCAGCAGTGGCTCGTGTCGATAGCCAATGCTAAGATGGAGTGCAACGATAAGAAGGGGGAGACCGTATGGGTGGATAGGAATGTGGGAGCGAAGCGATTGAAGGACAAATGCAGTGAGTTGGACACCAATAGACAACAGTTGATGAGACAAGTAAGCAATCTATGAGCCGTTCAAACGTTACGTAACGCTTCCAAGGGGGAGGGAGTCAACCAATGTGTGACAGGCCATCCTTTTGTATTACAAAAATGGTACAAAAAGCGTGATATAGGGAAGGGGGTATAATTTTCTAGGAATTATGCGTTACGTAGCGTTGAAACAGCTATTTTAGACTACACATAGTAATGAGTTTATTTGTGTAGATTTCAGCTCTCAAGGATGAAATCGAGACTATCGCAAAATCTAAGACGGACGAGTTGAAGAGAGTCAAGTCCCTCAGCCTTTTGATCTCTACCACCTGTGACACTATTCTATCCACTTTTGAAGACTGCATTTCGATCACTAACTTTATTTCAAACGACTCAGTAGATGGATCAGAGCCACACGGATCACTCCCCACAAACTCCCCTTCTGAGTCTCCTCTGCTTTACCACATTCAAACACCCCTGTCCCGCCCCTCGGCAACTCCCTATGAGGTCTCTGATCCTAACCCCTGTAACTAACACATCCATGTTATAACTTATTACGTATTTTCTTATGTCAGTATTGATCCCAACAATTGGTATAATTGCATCACACTCAGGCTTTCATTCAGGCAAATTTTCTGCGCGCCTAGATCAAGTTTGAGCGCCTAAATTACTTAATTTGTATAATTTGTATTAATTTGTATTAAAATACTTAATTTGTATTCCTCTCTCGAATTTTGCGCGCCTAGATGAAACCCTGATTACACTGCTTGGGTATAACACTAACTTATCCCATTAATATTAACCAATACTTAGCTAGCTAACCTATCTCTCTCACAGGTTGAAGATGGAACATTCCTGTCGCCTCCCCCCTATCTACAGCCCCTCGAGAGCTTAGTTCTCTCCAGCCCTCGTCAGGGCTCTTCTTTCACCTCGCCTTCTTATCACGAGACATATGGCACGGCTATAACGGCGCCAACACCTATTCCAATGCCGCTGGCTGTCCAGTCAGGTGACACTCTCCTCTCCCCGGTGTGCGCCTACGTGGGTCACATGGTGATCCCCTCCCAGCCGGGCCTGGTGCAGATAGAAGCGTTTCTCGACACCTGTAACGAGATCCCAGAGCTCGTGGTACAGACATTCGGCGGCTTATCCGGCCCGCTTAAGAGCGACGTCCTAGGGAACATAGCTAAGATTCAGGCCAAGCACAACGCGCTCCACAGAGAGCTGCCTACGCTCCAGGAGCTGGTACTATCGGAGGTCGAGAGAGACGAACACAAGGCCGATAAGTCCGCCACGGTGGGACTATTGTGGCTTAAGCGGTGTCTGCACTTCCTGCAGGTATATTTCCATAGATTCAGTGTTGAGAACATGGAGGTAGGCCGGGCTATAGTTGGCGCGTACGAATCCTCTCTTATGCCGTTCCATAACTTTGTGGTGAGGAGTTTGTTCTCATTCCTATTGAGACATTCGGGTACTAGGGAGAGTATTCTGTTGTGTCTCGGTAAGAAGGATGAGTCTAGAGTATCCCTGGTTCTCGAGCAGATGAGATTCTTATCTCAGGAACTGTTGAAAACTATTGCTATTATTGATGAGTTTTATTTAGCCAGTGACCTCATGTGACTTTGTTTTGTTCATTTAATCTTATACTTTGTATGTATATTGTTAGAAAATCCTATCTATATAGTATACTACAATCGAAACAGGTTTTTTCAAACACCGGGTTTTTCTAATTAGTAATCGTTTTTTTCTAACTAACTATTTATTTTCAATCGGTTTATTCTAACTATCGGATTTTTCTTACATTTTTTCCATGCAAATAATAGTTTTTGAAAAATCCGGTTTCGACTGTATTCATTATTTGACATATAACATACCTCACAGCTTAACTGATACTGTTTAGATGTATAAGGTAGATATCCCGCCAGACCAGCGAGAGAGACTCGCGGTGGAGGCTCGGCGGAAGCGGGAGGAGGAGCGCAAGAATGTTATCTTCAATGCCAGGGAGAGAACCATGGGTCTGGACCTAAGCAATATTAACGCACAGGTACGTACCTTGTTATAGGGCCGTAAATCCAATCTACATAAGATTTGAATTGATTTAATGGTATTTTTTGTAGCTAATGATTTGATTTTGATATTATAAGGACATAATTTTATATATTTACATTTCTTCTGTTGATAATATGAGAATAGTTTCTAACTTACAACAGTTAACACAACAGTTACTACAGCAGTTAATACAACAGTTAATACAGCAGTTAATACAGCATTTACTACAACAGTTACTACAGCAGTTAATAATACAGCATTTAATACAGTATTTAATACAGCAATTAATACAGTACTTAATACAGCAGTTAATACAACAGTTATTACAGCAGTTTATACAGCAGTTAATACAGTGGTTACTTTGTAGGTGGAAGAGAGGAAGAGGTCAGAAGCCGAGGAAGCCAACAGAACCGATGCGTTCGGTCGGGAAATGATTCGTAACGACAAACTGTGTCAGATAATGGACCAGAGAAGGAGCGACCAAGCGAAGACTCTCTCCAACTCGATGATCCGATACAGACAGGAGAACCAGAGGTTCCAGGACAGACTGGAGTTCGATCTCAACGACCCTCAGTCCAAACTGAAGGACCAGCCAGCTAGGATCGGCGACGAGGATTCCAGACTAACTGTATCCGGAATGCAGAGGTGATACACTAGTATTTAATATTAATATTATTAGTCTTATTCTTAACAGCAATCAAATACTTAATTGAATTATAATGATTTAATTAACATTATTAGTTTTAGCAGCAATAAAATACTTAAAATATAATTAAAATGATTTAATTAATATTATTAGTTTTAGCAGCAATAAAATACTTAAAATATAATTAAAATGATTTAAACCTTGGACCACTTAATGGTATATCTTCAGGTGGCATAGACTGTTCTTTATTGTCTTGGTATAATGTAATATCCCACGCTTGCTAATGGCTATAACTCCCACGTTCTTGTCCTGAGTGAGAGCTGTCTCCTCTTTATTTCCGTATCCGCTCCACCCCACTATATCCTGTAGCAACTGATCAGTTATTATACTATCACTGGCATCCAATGTTAAGCTAGTATTCTGAGGTATTGACTCATCTGTGTTAGAAATACCGTCATTTGGTATTATGTAGCTTGTCAGGTCTCCTGTGACAGAGAATAGGTGTACTATATACGCGTTAGGGGACGTGAGCACGTACACTCCCTCTTGCATTACTCTAATGCCAATAGGAGCAACCATTGATGGGTGAGTTATGCTACGTAAATACTTTAGACCCGAATCTAGGATCTGTATTCTGTCATTTAACTTGTCTGCCACGTACACTTCTCCTCTGGCAGAGACAGACACCTGTGTTGGACAGTCGAACTCTGTGTCCCCTGAGCCCCTGCCGCCCACCCGTCTGCTTACGCTGCACCCCTCATCCTCTCCGAAATATAACACAGAATTGGAGTCCGTATCTGTAAGGTATAGATTCCCTTTGTGCACCGCTATGCTCCAGGGACACACCATGTATTCGTTGGAAAAGCTAGTGACGAACTCGCCTGATAGTGAGAACACAGATACCCTGGCTATCCCATCAGCCCCGCCCTCTGCTATGAACACAAACTGATCTCCTGTTGCTACTCCATTGGGACAACATAAGTCCCCTCTCTTACATAATGGCACCTTCTCTGGCTCTCTGTTATAACTGTAAGCACTGGTGTGTGTCTCTTTTGAAGCTGTAGATTTTGATGATAAAGTTCCCATGTTAGCTTAAGTTGAAGTTATTCCTTGCGTATTTGGAATTTGTCTTTTTCACATTTCATTCCAAAATGTTTAATTTATACATCCTGGAAGTTATTTTAGGAAGTTATTTCTGTAATCTAGTAATCAGTAGGTGATTTTATTATTTGGTCCAAATTAATTCGCCAAAGTAAATTACTTACAGGGTTGGTTGCACTTGCGTCAGAATTGTATTCCATAGATTCCATATTGCTGTAATGTACGTTGCTTTTCTTTAAAATCAAATAGCATTTCTAAGCCACTCTCATATTACTGTATTATTACTTAACATTTAAATTAGAATCATTAGACAATACAGGAAGTTTAAATTATTACGTAATACATTCACTAAGATTACTGCCACAATAGCTAACTGGTTACTGATAATTTTATTGAGTTAGGTTGTTTGGTTACATGCATAGGCTAGGCGACAATTTTTAAGGATTGACAAAAAAGTTGGGGAGGTTCTTAATTTGGAAAATCTCAAAAATGATACCCTAAACCTTGATGGTTGGGGGAGTCGCCGACCACGGAAAATATGGTTGCATGGCCCATTAACATTCTATTGTTCGCTAGTTTCCCCGGAGAGGACCTGCTCCACGAGAAGAGACGCAGACTGCAGCAGGAGCAGATGCGCGAGTGGCTCGCCTCTCAGATGGCAGAGAAGCAGCGAGACAGCTCCGAGAAGAGGGAAGCCAACCGGCAGTACGAGCTTCGGTCCCGGGAGCTGGACCGACGGGCGGTAGAGCTGAGTCGGAACTGCGAGGAGAGCAGGCGACACCTGGAGAGGGAGAGGAAGTCGGACAACGTGCGTCAGGCGGAGGAGCGCCGCAGCAGCAAGCAGCAGGAGCAGGCGCAGGAACAGGACGATAATCTGGCCGAACTATCGAACTGGATCCGATCTGACCTCCTCAGCGAGAACCCCGAGGTCTCCCAGTCGGCTTTCGGGGCTCACCGCGTGGTCACGGACAGATGGAAGGGATTTACCCCTGAGCAGGTACTCATGCTAGCTAGTCCCTATAGACTAGTCTCAACATGCAACACTACATAGCGCTATAGGGTACTAGCTAGTTCCTACTGTTATATAAATTGCTATAGTACTAGCTAAGTGTCTCAAGTTGTTATGGAGTACTAGCTAGTCCCTACTATTGCTACTATTGGTATAGAGACAGGAAGTGAGGGACGGGCAGTTCGCGCAGTGCCGAGAGAAGGCGGAGCAGCAGACGCAGCAGCGGCAGGAGCAGACGGAGTGGGACCGGAACCGAGTGGCCCAGGCGCGACTGGGGACCATCCTGGACACGAGGGACGGTCGCAGACGGGCCGACCTTGACAAACAGATGGCCGAGGACAACATTAGACTCGGAGATGAGCAGAGCTCCATGAAGAAATACCTGGACCGAGAGCTCTACACCAACAAGCCCTCCAGGGAGTACTTCTCTCAGTTCAACACCAGCACTCGCTAACCGATCTCTTCGGCACTATTGTGTCCGTTCTATTATATTCGTATATCACTCATGTACTCTCAACATATCATATCATATAATATAGTATTACATATACGCTCTACCTTAAGAGATTCAGTTTTATGGTACCCGGGCTTTCATTCAGGCGAATTATCTGCCCGCCTAGATTTAGTTTTGAGTTCGCCCACACCTAAATTACTCAATTTGTATTACTTCTATCATGGGAGTATCTCTCGATTTTCGCGCCTAGAAGATTTCATTTATATTTACGCGCCTAGATTTACCTTGGTGATGCCTACCTACATTCCTTTGTACCTCTCGAGTAGCTAGGTATGAACGAGATACAGGACCTGGTACAGCGGCGTCTGATAGACACCGGACACGTGGAGCACGCGGCGCTCTTCCGCCGACAGGACTGCTCTCTCCGCGTGGCGAGTCTCGGACTCAGTCTGACCCCGGACGAGATAGCCTACTTCGTGTCTCTGTTCGAGGACCTCCCTGCCTGCAGAGAGGAGGGGGTATCCTACGCAGGGAGCTCGTACCCCGCAATGCGGGCTGACAAGCACTCTATATACGCAGTGTGTAAAGGGGCGGGAGTAGTCCTGGTTAAGACCAAGACACTAATCGTGTTTGCGGTCTGGAACAGTTCCCAGCTGCCCAGCGTGTGCATAGAGTCAGCAGAGAATATGGGCAGCTACTTCAAGGAGAAAGGAAAGTAGTATTATGCTACCTCACTTAACTTATACCACTTATATTGGATTTATATTGGATTTTAACTTGTTAATTAAAGTATAATCTCTAACGTTGTTAGTCAAAGATTTAAAAGAATGTTAGGGTGTTCGAAAAATCCAGCCAATGGATTTAGAATACCCAAGTTGCTATCCTTTGAGCGATAATTATGGAAAGAAGTGAAAAGAGAGAGACATCTCAAGTGAAGTGTGAAGTCATTATTAAACTGGCGTATTTATACTTTTCGTGTCTGTCACAGGTGTTTCAATCTGTCAGTGGAAAATAAAAAGAATCACTTGGAAAATAATTTAGACTGAAACACCTGCAACTTGTTCAGTGCAGTAAGTGCAGGTGTTTTAACCTGCATGTATATTCTGTAGGTAATGCGATAAGTAAAATTTAATACCTTTTGTATTGATACATATGCGATATATCGAATTTCGATGTCATCAATTTAATGTCTTGAAATTAGCTTATAAGAATAGATTAGAAATACTAACTACAGCAACCTACACAACTATTCAATACTCGTAATGACGTCTGACGAAAACCAAGACTTTTCCACAGACACAAATCCCAATAATCAGCTGAATAAATATGGATTCAGCATGCAGAACTTCCCGGCCCCCATGTACCCCTCTATGCCCATGCCGGGCTACTTCTCTCCCCCGGCCTCCAACAACAACCCACTCCAGGAGCTGCAGACGATGGGCTTCAAAGAGACGAGCTTCACAGAAACCTCAGGCACCGCCCAAGAGCCATTCGGGTTTGAGTTGAAATTAGACGCAATCGACAAGCTATTTACAGGATTTGGAGTTGGAAAGAAAAAGGTACCCATTGAATACAATATTTTTCCGATTGAACATTTAAAATAAGAGAAGTTTAATCGTTGAAGACATGCCTTAAATTTTATATTTTGGCTATAGAATAAGCAATGGAAGAATCATACAAAATATGGAAATTTAGCATTATTCTCTAGCCTGTTTATTATTTAATTAATTTGTTCTTTAGGCCCGTAAAGCCGCCGCCCAGGCCGCTCTGGATTACCTCTACGATACCACAGTTCTCCCCGAGGGGATCAAAATCAAGACACATAGGAACAAGCCCCCTTTCATGCACCCTATGTTCCAAAACTTGTGGGGCACAATGGGGCAATTCCCTCCCGGGTACCCGATGCGTCCCCTAGCCCCTCAGCCCCCCTCTCTGATGGCAGTCTCCCCCTCAGCCCCCTACGCCCCCTCGACACCTCTAAACAAACCCCGCAAAGAGACCCCTCTATCCATCCTCCACGACAAGTACCCCGAGGCGCAAGTCAGGAGTCAGTGCACCTCTATAATAACCATAGGCGAGCACGAGTTCTCCGTCACGGTTCCGGGGAACAACTCGCATGAGTCCCGCATGCATGCCAGCGTGGCGGCGCTCAAGGAGCTGGAGGGAACGGAGTTCCCCGAGTGGGACCAGCGGCTGGAGCGAATAATACAGAACCACAAGGACCCCGGTGGCATGGTGATGCACCCCGTGACTCTCCTGCTGAGGGAGTACGGGAATAGGAACGTTAAGTTTAAGCACGAAGCTCTCTTCGAGCCATGCACCGTCTCCATCAACGATGATGGCAACCTCAGAGAGTACAGCAGTGAGATTTGTCCCACTAAGAAACAGGCCAAATACGAGGTATGCATGATAGCCATCAGAGACCTGGCTCTGGACAAGAAGTACCCGAACATTCTCCCCTGCGCGCAGCTCGACCGGAAGCGCAAACACACCGAGACAGGCGAGACTACTCCTATCGATGACGTCACGAAGCTGGGGCTCAGCATACAGACCTCGATGGGAATCGACGAGGAACAGAAACAGGACTCGGCTCCGGTTGAAGAAACACCGGATCCGCAGTCCCCCGCCCCGCCGGCTGTCCCGGATAAGGTTTCCGTTCCAGAGTCGGACAAACCAGAGTCGGACAAACCAGAGCCTGAGCCCGCCTCTGTGCACCAGCCGGAGAGCGAGCCCTCGCAGGCTAAGAAACTGCGGCTGGACGCGTCCGAATCCCCGGCAGCCGAGGTGCCGTCTGACTCTCCCGCTGTGGAGCGGAGACAGCAGGCCCCTTACACCGCGCGGTACTCGCGAGGGGGCGGGAGGAACCCCCGCGGAGGCAGGGCCACCCCAAGGGTGTACAGGGTGTTTCGTGGGTCCCAGAGGTATTTCTAAATCCAGGTAATGGTTGGATGTAGAATTAGTCTTTATGACTAGCTCAACAAGACGAGGAATTAGGACTCCGTTTATGTCTGTTTTATAGAGCCTATAATTAGTGTTGCTCCTGTTTATTTCATAATGGGTAATGTGCTAGTTTAGAGTTTGGATGGGACAACTTTTAATGAACACATCCATGGTCTAATCTAGAATACAAATTCCTATTGTGAGGTAGGGTCAGTCCTATGTGAGGAGGTACCCAGAGCAAGTAAGCTGTTTATCGATTTGATACAAATTTCTTATTTTAATTGTGGGATTTTGAGTATTTTATTAACATTAATCCATAACAGTACAACCTCTCTTAGATGGAAATATATTAGGAAAATTTTCCCATTTCTACTTAGTATTAGCCTAGTTATCTTCGATGTTAAATTATAATCTTTTTATACTCCGATTATTCAATCCGATCACACCATACAAATACCGCTCTCCTTTCCTACACACACTGAGAGCTCTGTTCTCTGTTATATCCAGCTGTCACTCGGAAACCTACCTGACCCGGTACGGGAGAATCCCGGTAGAAAAACTGGAAATAAAATACTCAAAAAGCACCGGTCCAGGGGGACAGAATGTCAATAAACTGAACACCAAAGTTCAGATCAGATTCGATATAAATAACGCCGATTGGTTGCCAGAGGAAGTTAGACAAGCTGTGCTCGTTAAACACAAAAACAGATTCACCAAAGATGGAATTCTAATTTTAGAATCCCAGGCTACGCGAAGCCAGTTCTCTAACGAGAGAGATGCGATAATTAAACTACAGTCGATTATAGAAAGAGCGTACACGAAACCGGGGATAACGTCCGAAGCAAAACGAATGAAGATACGAGACATACAAACGGAGGCTCGGGCGAGAAGGAGACTGTTCAAGGAATGCAGGAAGAAACGAAAATCAGATCCGTTTGGATTCTTGTGATTTAATAACTGTATTGTTAATGATGACTGTCCATATTATATATATATGTGCTCAGCTGAGTAGCATTCCAATTGACACTACCGTTGTTAGGTTATCTAGATATGGCTACAATCGGAGCGGGAGAGGCTTTGGAGAACCAAGAAGACGCGAATGAATTGAAATTCAACAAAGAATTTGACAACGCTCAGCCTCTCATGATAAGCGAAGTGAAACTCCTTCTCGAAGACAGAAAGAAGTTGCAGGAGACTTCCAATGACGATCAGGAGCTGCCAGAGGTGTTTCAGAAGACGTACGACTACGTACAACACTTCAGCAAATTCACAAACGAGCAGACCGTAAAGACGGTCAGACAGACGCTCTCGAGTAAGTCTCTGCAGCCGTTTGAGGTAGTGGCAGTCGGGAACCTGTGTCCCGAGGTGGCGGACGAAGCTAAGTCGTACATAAAAAGCTTAGAAGGAAACATAGACGATGAAGACTTGCAGGAAATGTTAGACGAACTGAAGACTCACATCAGTTACCAGTACTAACCAATGGAATGCATGATAAGACATTCTTCTGTTGCAATTAGTATTAATGGCTTTGTTTTATATTTCTGTTTAGCCTGGGTATGGCTTCTATTTCTCCCTTTTCAGATCTGAGAATCCTAGAGTGCTGCGGTCTCGCACCGCCCTCTGGCGAGTCTGAAGAATTCACAGTTAGCGACCCTCCCCATTTCGAGTCTCTCTTCGCGACCCTGCTCACTGCTCTGCGTGGGGATGACATTCCATTCGCCCCTTCCTGTCTCCCTGCAGTATTCATGCTGGCAGCTCTGCATCAGATCCCCGGCCCGTGGCAGACGTCTACCACCCTCTCTCTCTCGCATGAACTCCTTGAGCGTATATACGCCCTCCACAGAGCAGCCGACATGCCGTCTCTCCTCTCAGACAGCTGTCTCCTCTCGGAGCTCTTCGCGCCCATCCAGCAGCTGATCGCTTCGGAGGGGTGGGACCGCTCCCTCACGGTTAAGCCGCTAGCCGCCTGGCTGCAGGCCCAGCTGCCCTACCCCCACCTGGGGACACACCTCCGTCTGTTCTTCCCGATCCTACTCAGACTCCTGGACGACCTCTCCGTGGACACGCAGGTCCTGGGCCTAACCAGCACTCTGTACATGACTCGCAACGTCACGCGAGCTGACCTATTGGTGTACGACCGGGCCGGGGTGCTCGTGAGTGCCTTGGAGCGGTACCTCTACTCTAACTACCATCAGATTCTCTCTAATTACCAGCCGGTTATCCTCCAGCTGCTGTCTGTTGTAGAGGAGCCGCCCTCTCGGGCAGCGAGCCCCCACTCGCTCGGGCTGACTCGGCACGACAAGTTCCTATCGGACTTGCTGTCGATAATACCGCTGAGCTACACTGGAGATCTCAAGCGGGACAGAGTCAGGCTCCTAGCGGAGACCGTCCCTCTCTTCCAGCGGGCTCTCCTGCCGCACCTCTCTCAGCTTATAAAGTGTCTACTGTTCTGTCTCGAGATGCCAGACGGGAAAGGGGAGGAAACCAGGTTCCTATCCCTGGACGTAGTTCTGTTTATGTGTGAGCACTGTGAGCAGCTGATGCATACCTATCTGTCTGTCCTGTCGCTAGCTCTTATAAAGGTAGTCACCCAGTGCTCACAAGGCAAACAGGACCATAAAGCCAAGTCTAATACGCACCACCAACTAGCCATTAAGTGTGTGGCCTGTTTTCATAAGCTGCATGCCTGTGAGAGCTGTGGAGAAATATTGGAGTACTTACACGCTGTGTGCGATGAGGAACAAGGGTCTACTTTTGTAGCAAATATGCTTCGGAAAGCTATAACGAGAATATCTCTTGATACAATGTGACGTGAGTTATATTAGTACGGATGCAATCTCTATGCTTTATGACCTAATGCGTTATCTTCCTATAGGATGGTACATCTTAAATAAATTGTATATAGAATGACTAAATTTGGAGATATTTAGCTCAGAAGATTAGGTGGGTTGGAGATACAAAATGATAATTTACCATGATTTGTTCGTGATAACTTTAACTATTGTGTTATACTGGAATGGTTGAATAGAATGCTCAAAGGAAATAGCAACATTGTTAGATAACATACCATATTACCATTAGATACTGTTAGTACCAAATTGAATAATTATCAACTCATAAGGTCAATCTGAGTTTAATACTTATTTAATGTTCAGATTATACTTCCATTTGATTGTAGGTTTGGGGTTTCATATCCTTACGTTAAAGTTCAACCATTGTTGCAGCCACTAGGACTGAAAAGCTTTTATTTACTTTGTTGTATCTGTGGCATCAACCTATGTGTAATCACTCTAAGGATTTACAATTTCTATACGTGTACTTTACACTGAAGCCAATAATACAATATTATGGCTTTCTGATGTAAGCTTTGTGTGTCTGGGAACAATACAACAACCCAATGACCTAATTCCATTGTGTAGCTAATATAGGTAACTATGCAGCTCAATATTGCCCTCCAACGAGCGCCCGAAAAGGTAATATGTACGGTGACTGGCTTAGAGCCGGACTCAACTGTTTCGAACGTTAAAAATCTGTTTGCCATAGAAAAGCCAAAGTATTACGTTTCACGACAACAGTTAAAATCTAATCCGAAAGAAAAAGCCCTGCCGGACAATATAACGTTGGCTGAATTGAATATCAAAGACAAGGACACTCTCTATTTCAAAGATCTCGGTCCCCAAATAAGGTGGGGTGTTGTATTCTTCTGGGAATACTTCGGCCCTCTCTGCATATATCCGCTATTCTTCTTGCTCCCTAAACTCATTTACGGCACAGCTATACCAAAGCACGATTTGGTAGTTGAGTTGGCTGCCGGCTGCTGGGTGTTCCACTACTCTAAGCGGATATTAGAAACTCTGTTCATACACAAGTTTTCCCATGGGACAATGCCGTTAGCTAACCTATTCAAGAACTCGTCTTATTATTGGGGATTTGCTGCATTTATTTCTTATTACGTTAACCACCCTAAGTACACCCCTCCCTCCTATGGAGATGCACAACTATACACTGGACTCATTCTGTTTGTCCTGTGCGAGTTGGGTAACTTTAGCATTCACGTCGCGCTGTCCAATCTAAGAGCAGCTGGTTCTACCGAGCGTAAGATTCCGACTCCAACTCTCAACCCATTCACGTGGCTCTTCGCTCTCGTCTCCTGTCCCAACTACACATACGAGGTAGGCGCTTGGTTCGGGTTTTCCCTCATGACTCAATGTCTGCCTGCGCTGTTCTTCGCTTTAGCTGGCTTTCTACAAATGGCGATTTGGGCTATTGGCAAACACAAGAATTATAAGAAAGAGTTTAAAGATTATCCTCGCGGCCGATCTGCTATAATTCCATTTCTAGTCTGATTATACTCAGTTTATACTCTGTGACACTCTCGTTAGTTTATTCGCGTTTTTAGTACTTTCGTTTATTTAGAAGCTATGGACATGATTATTATCAAATATTGTTAAGACTAACAAACAAATTTTTATTATCTCTAGAGCTTTTGACGAATAGAATTTAATGTCTGTGTATTGTATTATCTGGGATGGTATACTGCCTTAGTTAGTTAATATATGTATTGCTTTATTTGGGAGTCACAACCTGAATTACGCCCTTTCAGCTATTCAGTATTCTATACTTTACTTATTCCATGCTACAATATGATACCAGTGGTTTGCGTTGGAAGTATAACGAATTTGAATTAACCAAACTGGAACTATAATTAAGCCCACTCTCAAAAAATACTGTAGTTCCTTTTAATTTGATTCTCTGTGCGACGTGAGATAGTTTGCTAAATACTGAACCACTAAACAGACACGTGGACACTTGTTGATTGAAACTAAGCAACCACATCAACATAGATAGTAAGCAATGCAAAGTAGAGCCATCGAATGCGTGATATTAATTCAAACAGTGTCAAATTTCTTTTGTCCTTTTTTGTCCATAGACTCTCATTAGCTAAATTCCTGCAGTATAAATAGGGAATATATTAGAGCAAGTTAATCCAAACTCCAAATTATAACAATATGGCCAATAGAGCAGAAAAATCAGGCATTGCTGCTGATATTCAAAAGAAAAAGATGGAAACTTATCCCTTTGAAGATGAAGCGAAAGCCATTGCGTGGATAGAAGCAATAATTGACGAGAAAATGGATGACAACTTCCATTCGTGGCTCAAAGACGGTATTGTATTATGCAAACTCATAAATGAGATTGCACCCGGTAGCGTGGCAGCTAAGTTCATGAAACAAACTTCTATGCCTTTCAAGCAAATGGAGACAATCGGTATGTTCATTGGTGCCGTAAAGAAATACAGTGTCAGCGAAAAGGACTGTTTCGTGACTCTAGACCTTTTCGAAGCTAACGATCTCGCTCAGGTGATCAGTACTCTATTCGCACTCGACAGGAAGGCTCACAAGCTAGGCTGGGATGGGCCTATCTTAGCTCCTAAAGAAGCCGACGCAAACGTGAGGGAATTCAGTGAGGAAACGCTTGCAGAGGGAAAGAAAATAATTGGGCTTCAAGCGGGCTCAAATACAGGCGCTAGCCAATCTGGAATGGGCGCTCCCGGGACGAGGAGACACATAAACTAACAAATATTTAGTGTGTGACTAACAGTATAGGAAGTGATAATCTTATTTTGGTTTTTAGCTCATTATAGTGTGTTTATGTTAAATCATTATTCTTGTTAAGTCTCTTGAATGACTTATTTCTCCTTTTTATGTGATAATATTGTATTAGTGATTGTTAGAATTCATTTTACAAATATTTTGTAAAGAGTGTATGTCAAATCTATTACTCATATGAATTATAAAGTGATGGTTAAATGCTTTACATCAAATACAGTTGACTTTGCTTACTCTGGGCTAATATTCAGGAACATTTATTATTCGGTTAACGTTACTAGATTAGATGATTGCATTATTATAGTATTATTTTAAAGCAGCGATTCCCGAACTTTTTGAGCTGTCGCCCCCTATAGAAAAACTAAACATTATGTGGACCCCCTCCCATTGACCGTAATACAAATTTGAAGATATTGTGGACCCCCTACTGCCGTTCCAAATGGATTCAGGTTGGGAACCACTGTTCTAAAGTAACGATTTAGATTTGTAAATCTAAGATCCGAATATTTGATTGCTAAAATGGTCAACTTCGCTTAATTTACGCGTGCAAATTTAATATAGAAATATTCTAGTTTTTGTCTTGTAGACAATAGTTGAACATTTGTCGCTACACAATTGTTGACTATGGATAAGAAATTTCTTTGAAACAAGTACAATTCTACAGAATCTAGTGAGCCATAGTTTATGTGTCTAACAAGAAGAGATAACAGGAATACATGATTTGTGCACTTTTTATGAAATTGAAACAACCAAATTCGGGTTTATTTGAATTAACTCGAGAGTAATGAAAAGTTGTGCTAAGTTGTATACATCAGCTCTTTGGCTAGAATTTTTGCTTCTTTTAGAAAATAAGAAAGACTTATGTACTTACAAACACTACCCCAGTTAACGGTCAGTGATTATATGGAAATTATAGGCAAATTAATCTAAATATGCCACCTCATTTATACAAATAAAGCTAGCGAATTTACAGCTGGAGATGATACAACAATATATCTATTTAACAAACTATTGTCTACATATACTAACCGTAACATTAATTAATGGAAGGTGTCTACATTAGAGGATTTGACAGATAATTTAAATTCGTCTTTGTTGCACTTTACTAATGATTGTTTCAATTTATACTATTAATCTCTTGTCTTATATCTGATTAGTGTCCCTGTCATTAGTAATCAACTGGAGCCTGCCCTGCAAAACTTCCACTCGCCTTATTTTATAACTTAATATTTTGATTTTGATAACTAAATTATTACATATGACGCGATCGGATATTAATTAGCAATCCATTCCTTGAACTAACTGCTTAATCATTTAATTAATTAAAGTTTGTTCCGTTGCTGTAACCTTTCCATGAATCGCTGATTAATCAGTATTGTAGTCATGACTCGTAGAGAAGTAGCATGCTCTGCCCCGGTCAATATAGCTCTGGTAAAGTACTGGGGCAAGCGAGACGAGAAGTTGATACTTCCTCTCAATTCTTCCTTCAGTATAACGCTAGATCAGGACGATCTATGCACAGAGAACTTTGTATACACAGACGCCACTCTATCTGAGGACTCCTTGACAGTAAACGGAGTCCCCCAGCCTCTGGACACGCCCCGGTACCTCTCCTGTCTCCAGGCCCTCCGTGGGCTGAGTGGGAGACAAGAGAGGGTCTGCATTCGGTCCGATAACAACTTTCCGACCGCGGCGGGGCTGGCCTCGTCAGCTGCGGGGTTCGCGTGTCTGGTGTTCTCTCTGTCGCAGCTGTTCGAGCTGGAGTGCGAGCTGTCCGTGTTGGCGCGCCGGGGGTCCGGGAGCGCGTGCAGGAGCATGTACGGAGGGTTCGTAGAGTGGGAGAAGGGAGAACTAGCCAGTGGAGAGGATAGCAAGGCACGCCAGGTGTTTAGCCACGAACACTGGCCAGAATTGCAAGTGCTCATTCTTGTTGTTAGCGACCAGAAAAAAACGGTTTCCAGCAGCCACGGCATGCAGCGGTCGGTTGAAACAAGTCCGCTAATCCGAACGCGCGCGGAATCTATTGTTCCCGAGCGTATCCAGCTTATGAAGGCCGCCGTCTCGACGCGTAACTTCGAGTCCCTAGCTAAGCTAACTATGATGGAGAGCAACCAGTTCCACGCCATTTGCATGGACACCATGCCTCCACTATTCTACCTCAACGACATATCCCGAGACATAATTAACATGACGCATCTATACAACGAGATGTGTGGGGAGGTGCGGGTGGGGTACACGTTCGATGCTGGGCCTAACGCCTGTCTGATCGTACTGAGGGAGCATACCAAACAGGTCCTGTCTCTAATACACTACTTGTTCCCACCTACTAATGAGGACAGATTTATAGTTGGGAAGTCTAACAGCGCATCTCCATCCGACTTGCCAGCATGCGTCTCCGGCCTAGGCCTGACTCCACATAAAGACGGCCTCAAATACGTCATACACACAGCCGTGGGGGCCGGGCCCAAGCTCCTGAAGAAGAATTGTATTTAGACTATTAGGCTTATTCCACTATCAATTAATTCCAGGTATCTGCAATAGCATTTCAAATTATTTGCCTCTAACTAATTACCAAATTCAGTTCTTATTGAGTGACGGAATCAAACGCGATTCTTTCCCTTAGTTTCGTTTGTCACATATAAATACAATAATTAATTAATTGAAAATATTCAAATTCCAATAGAGAGTCAGTATACTCGTGTGATCGGAGGGTTCTTGTAGAGTTTTAGAGGGGGAGGCGGGTTGTTGTAAATCCGAGGATCTATTTCTTCCGAGTCATCTGAGTCTGTTTCTTCTTTAAAATTGTCTTTTAACACTACGCTTGATGGGCTAAAGGACATTTCTGTTAGCGGGCTAACTTTGTATAATCCAGATTCGCTTGAGACTATGTCTGACATTGATTTGGAGAAAGGTAGCGATTTGAGTGGAGGGGGGGCCGCTACATAGCTGGGCAGTTCAGGCAGGGGGTCTAAGAATAGGTCTTTGTACTTTTCAGTCGGCGAGGGAATCACCACGTAATCTTCGCAAGCCATTGAGTTCTGGAAAGAAGGGGCTGGGATTGTGTTCAGACAGACAAGGCTGTGTTTTCTACACCACTCGGGGCCCTTCGTATTATTTGACCCACTCGTTGGTGTAAAGAAAATTGATTTTTTCGGGGTACTCATCATACTCGCGTTTCCCAGAGAGCCACCGTACACTGATTTAGTTCTACAACCGAGTCGAATAGAGGTAAGAGCTGAAATCATTATAATTGAGATTGAATCCTCTACTGTTCAAGCTATATTTATACAGTAGTTATTTAACCTATCCTAGATTCACTGAAATTGCCTAATTCTAGTAATTCCAGTAATTCTACACTTTGATAATATTTTGCATTTTGTATATACTGTATAAGTTCAGCAAATACGTCACGTTTCGAGGACACGGCTTCTTTACCTTCTATAAAACCTTTGTGAAAGAACTGTTGCATGCCTGAGGCCTGTAATCATTATATAACTTTATGGCTACCCTCATGATAAACCAATTAAACTAATAATTAATTTAATTAAAACTAGATTAAGTCCTACGTGAACCTTCTAGTCCTGCTTCTTTCAATAGAACTGTCATTTTCTATCTAAACTCTTCATTTGTCAGATGGATGAATATCTGTTCATATTAAACTAACTATTGTGGAATTGTTATTGTTATCCTTAGTCAAATCATTTGGAACATTCTAGAAGAAATACTGTACAACAGGATTTATATTATCCGAGATGTTCGTGGTACTAGCGTAGAGCTGGTTGTGAATAATTGATGTACAAAACTTCTAGATTCTTCTAATTAATTTCTGAACCCACTTCATTTCATTGTCCTGCGAATAAGTATACGTACATTACAATACAGATTTGGAAAGATATTAATTGCACAACAATAATTACACACAACTGAGGTTTATTATTAATAATCCCTAGTAATGTTAATTTGAAATATACGTAAAAGAGTTTGTATTCAGCAATTCATAGAATTATAAGATACTACGTAGTATTAATTCAGCAAATAATTTGATGCAATTTCTTTGCAAATTTGCAAAGAATTTAAATCAATAAAGCTCTCTCTCTCTGACAGATTAACTGCAAATAACACGAACTTATGATTTTCTACATACCTACAGTAATTCTGCCGGATCAAGAAATTGAATGAGTCTTATTGTTCAATCTTGCAACTTGCAACAGTTCATTGGAATATGTATATTCCTCAGTGATAAACAGAATTACATAAGAAATGGATGGAGTCTCTTTCAAAACAGTTCTGTCTAGTGTCTAATAATCTCAAACTCTATTTATACACCAATAAGTTGGTGCATGCGATTCAACACCAAATACGCTGAATATTATAATTGACCATTTATTCCCAACCTTTTTAAAACGTGGACCCCTATAGTAATTCTGTGGACCCCCTCCCATTGACCGTAATACATCTCGTGGACCCCTAAGGGCCCAGGTTGGGAACCACTGATTACCACTATACAAGGCAACTGGTCATTATGGAACTTGGAAGCATCTGATTATCCCGCATTTACATTGGATAGAGATTGTTAGCATCTATTTCTATAAGCTCAATTATATACATTACTCTAATTGGAACTAAATAAAAACTATTTTATGAATAAACTGGAAACCGGAACTAAAAAAATAATTTATATAAAAGACGTTGATTTATTTTTCGAACATCGTGGTCTCAGTGATAACTTAAATAATGTCTTGCGAATACGCTTCCCCCAATCTAAGTACTATCCTCGGTTTGCTGATGATAAATGAAACCACTTTGCGGTCTCTTAACATTACCCAGCTGAGACGAATCACGAATGAGAAGACTAGACACTTAAGTTACCCGTATACGGTCAGCGTAATGCGAGTGCTGCGCGTTGAGAGGAGACGCATGAAGAAAAAGGCGTATACTACGAAGGATGATGAAATTATAGCAGAATTTGCCTCTGAAATTGCTGACTTAGAGGAAATCCGGGATGGGTTATTCGTTGAAAAGAAAGAACTTGAGACGGAAATAGACATTTATTTCCAGGGAATTAACGTTTGAAACACAATTAATGTTGTATTAATTTGTTTGTTTCCAACTGTTTTGCATTTTTACTTTGTATCGCGCGCAGCTGCTTATGCTGTCTTACCATGTATTGTTGTTATTTGCTTGTTGTTATTTGCTTGTTGTTATTTGCTAATATTAATTGTATCCTTTTAGAGACTTATGAGCTTTTTATTACAATACTCAACTCAGAAATAGTACTTACAAAATCACATTTAATCCACTATATGACTTTCGCTCTTGTTAATATGAATATTTACATAAAGTAAAATTAAGCCACAACTGCCACATCAATACAGTTATTGCTTTGGATAAATTTAGGGGCTATGATATCGCCACCAAAAATGATAAATAATTAATTATTACATTATTGCTCTGGAGTTCCTTACTCTATTGCTAGCTTAAATGCTCCCCACTTGTGCAGTATTTTCATTATAGTAGTGAAAGTTGCAGAATTTATATTGTTAATTGTTCTAAACTGTTCTGGAACAATGCGTCCCAATATACGGAGTTGGATACTTATGTATAACTTTCCTTATTATGGATAATAATTTGAGTATTCTTATTATTTGCTTCCACACAGATTGATATTGCATTCTTGATATTAGGAAGCAACCTTTTTAATTCGAAATCCCTTTATATTATTAAACAGTTTCGTTCAACAATCCGATTGTATTTATCTCTATGTCCAGAATATTTAATTCGTTGAATATTAATGCATATTTTGAGTTATTTCTAAATTATTTATTTAATTAGGATTTATTTCCACAGTTTATTTACTAGTTTACTTGTAACATGTTACGTTTATAACGTGTTATGTTTGTAACATGTTATGTTTGTGTATGACATGACACAAAATTTTTAGCACGCGACAGAGGGAGGCTACTTCCCTCGAAGGGAAGTAGTTCCAGGGAAAAAGTAAAAGTGAGGAAATATTATTGCAAAAACTGTGACGAGTTAAAAAGACGTAAAATATATTTAACGAAATTATTGGATTTGATGTATTTCGCTTATTGTAAATATAAGTTTTGTATAATATAAATTCCCCAAGGTCACCATCTATTAATAAGCCCTGGGATAAGTTTAATATAATTGCAAACCAACTACAATCTAGTATAAGTTAATTTGTATTCATAATTCATAATTATCACATAGTATGTTTATTAATTAATTAATTAACGTACTTAACGATAAGTTTCATGTATTTTAGTTAAATAAGTTTCATGTATTTTAGTTGGCACCACCTACTCATTTATACTAAGAAATTACTTATATAGAGCTGAGCTTTGTAGAGTTCAGTTTTTCACTATGTGTATTCATGCACTGAGAAAGGTCAGTTTTTTTCCAGAGTTTGAAATTGACCTTTACTAAGTAAGCCTGGGCTTTTAGTATGGGAAAAAATCTGAACTCTACAAAGCTCAGCTCTATATAAGGATTCCCTTATACTAAATACTAACTGAGTTCTACTGAATTTTTCTATAGTACGTACTAACTACTAACCGAATTAAAATAAAATACATTTTATTTACTTGACCGAGTTTACACCCTTCAGGCCGATATTTGGAAATCCCTGCATTTTTCGTATCAAATTTCTTTCTAGACAAATTTGTAGACTTCAGCATATGAAGAAATAGCTTCAATCGAACCTAAATAAAATGAGCAAGATAATAGCAAACCGATAACACAAGTCTTTTCCTAAATACAATATTACTGTACAAGGTTACATAATTACTTACTAGTTATTAAAGTAAGTATTTTTTGTACCACTCTTGGGTCAATAGCATAGTTCTAGATTATAGATGTTTCTCGATTTTTAAGAATTGTGTCGCCTCTAAGAATTAACTCCTTTCTCGCACTAAGATTCTATGAAACATCTAACCATAGCATTCTATGATAACCAATTGCCAATTAAACTAAATATTTTTTCGTACCACTCTTGGGTCAATAGCATAGTTCTAGATTCTAGATGTTTCCCCGATTTTTAAGAATTGTGTCGCCTCTAAGAATAAACTCCTTTCTCGCACTAAGATTCTATGAAACCTCTAACCAATTGCCAATAGAGGGAGATAGTTACTCTGACTGGTCGCAACCTAGAGTTAAGAAACAAACTGGTACTCCGTTCGCCGAAATACAAAGTGCTTATAAGTCTGGACCGATACCAAAGGACGCATTTGTTGGTATCTCCAATGCACCTCTGAGTAAGGATATCTTAGCTATCCTGAGAACACCACCCGACCCGTCTGAGATTAATATCAAGCGTTTGGACGGCGGACTGTACATTTCAACCGATTTTTATCAGAAAATGTTGAACGAGGCAGTTGGTGTAGGCGGGTGGAGTATAGTTCCAATATCCGAGCCTACATTCCTTCAGAACCAAGAGGGAGTTAGGGTTTTGATCCGGGAATTTGGTTTTTATATTTTGGGCAGGTTCATTTCAATCGGGATTGGGGAGGGGCCCTGGTACACTGGGACCGGACTCAAGACTGGAATTGTGTCCGCTTACGAAGTGGCCAAGAGAGACGCACTCACTATGTGCTGCAAGGAACTAGGCATGGCACAGAGCTTGCACAATGAGGAATTCGTTAACAATTGGAGGGATAAATATGCCGAGAAAAAAATGTGCGAAAATATCGTGACGAAAACTACAAAATCACTTTGGGTAAAAAAGAATGGTAACACGCTTATTAGCTATCCGTGGCAGATCACCTCCAGTTTCTCAAACATGAACAATTAATAATAATAATAACCTTTATTAGTAGAAATAATTATAATTGTAATTCAAATCATGTCACTTAGTATAGTAGATCTTATTTCATAGTCGTATTTTATATAATTAAAAGATAACTAATTTGTAACATTTTATGAAGTATACTACAAACTGAATTATAATAAAATTGCATTTAATTAAAACGGTTTCTATTGCAGACACACTGAATGCATAACGAGCACACTATCCGACTCTCCCTCACACAGGACTACGCCAAGTCCTGGAAGATCTGGGAGGGCCTGAGAGAGATCGTACAGAATTGGTACGACGGTCTCCTCTCCACGATTGACCTCGTATCCGCCTCTCTTGGCCAGCAGGCCCCGTTGCTGGAGGGTCCGTTTATAACGCAAACCGAGTCCAATCTCCGTGTGGAGTTCAGTGCCTATGCCCGGGAGACAGAAGAGCAGCTGTTGGGGAGAATAGTCCTCGACAAGACGAACAACAGTTTGCATCTTATAAACAGCAGCACCGAGTTGGCTCGTAAGGTTCTCTTGCTCGGATACTCTGCTAAGTCTGATAGACGCGAGGTGATCGGTCAGTTTGGGGAGGGGCTTAAGGTGGGGGCGCTTGCGCTTGTCCGCGAGGGCCGACAGCTAGTAATGGAGACACAGAGGGACAAGTGGGGGTTCTGTTTGGAGCGGGACCCGGTATTTGAAGAGCAGGTCTTGACGATACAAGTGACTCAAAGGAATGTGGAGGGGGTGGAGGATGTTGACACCTCTTCGCTGCAGCTGTCGGCAACTGACACCTGTCTCACTCTGTACCCTCTCCTCCTGAATGAGTGGAGAAAGTACTCACAGAGGTTCCTATTCCTGGAAACAATACTTCCTGCGGATTGTGTTAAGAGCGAGGCTGGCTGGCTCTTGCTGGCCCCGCGGTTCTCTGGCCAGCTGTACGTGCGGCAGATCTGGGTGTCGGACATGTCTGAGGCCGCGGGGGGGATGCTCGCGGGCGTTAACCTCCACCGACTGAGGCTGGACAGAGACCGGCGGTCCGTGCTGCAGCAGTCGGAGCTGGACCACACCGTGTCGGCCATGTGGGCCGGGGCCCTCGAGTCGCGGCCCGAACTCACCTCTGTGTACCTGGGGCTGCTGGTGGAGAGAGGCGATAACTGCTGTGACACACGACACGCGGGGTTCTACTTCGACAACCGACATACCGCGAAGGCTCTCGCGATAGAGTTCTTCAAGCGGTACGGAGAGGAGGCGTATCCGCTCGGATCCTCTGGCCCGCTCTCCGAGCTGAAGCTGGAAATCGGACAGAATATCGTCCTCTGCAACAACATGCTAGTGGACCTGTTGATGCGGTCCGGGATGTTCCTCAGTCGCGAGGAGTACCTCAAGTCGCAGGGCACCCCCGGGCCGAGGCTCCTGGACGACATACTCCCTATGGACAGTCTGTCAGCTGAGGAGCTGAGCGTGCTGAGACACGCGGTGGAGGTGGTGCGGGCGGCGTACCCCGGGTTCTCACTCGGGCACGTGTTGGTGACGCTACAGGCTGTCGACAGGATCTGCATAACGGTGGAGAAGCTGATAGAGATCCCGAGGTGGATGCTAGACGCTGGGACTGTTTGCCGCAAGTTTAATACAGACAGCTCCGCGGCTCCCTTCTTCGCACACGGATTCCTAGCTAACTCAATCTTCTTCACAATCAAGCAGGACGCCTGTAAGTTAACAGTATAACCTCGCTAGTACGAACAACAGGGGACCTCATAATTCGTTCGTCTTATCCGCAATTCGTAATTTAGGCCATGCCATTTATATTTGAAAAGGCTATGATTGGGACTGAAATAGTGTTCGTATTACCGGAGTTTCGTATTACCCGTGTCGTACTAAGGTTCTACTGTACCTGTTGATAGCTGGCTTCCCCACCAATCAGCTGATGGTGTCCGGTGTGACGCACGGCTACGCCAGCATCCTTGGTGCCCTCATGTCCCAGGTCTGTCAGCTGACGCCCCCCTACTGCTCTGATGTACACCGTGACACGGACAGCCTCAGGCTGAGGGAGGCCGAGGAGCGTGCGCGGGTATTGACCGGGGGTCTGGAGCTCCTGAAGCGACGCATGGCGGAGAGAGAGAGAGCTCAGTGCTGCGGGAGTTCCAGGGACTCCAGCGGGAGGTGGCGAGGCTGGAGCTGAGGCTGCAGGAGGGGGAGGAGGAGTTCTTCGCAAAGCAGGCGGCACTCATACAGACGTACGACGATAGAATGCGAGAAGCAGCCAGTGTAGCGGCCGCAGAGATTAGCAGGGCGAGAGAGGAACTGGTGGACACCCAGTGCGAGCTCTCCCATAGACAGGGCAGAGCGGACACACTAAGGGAAGAGCTAGAGGAGGTTAGGAGCAGCTGCGCCAGGAGCGACGAGGTAGCTCAGGCGAAGACACAGCGACTCAAGAGGATGCTCGTGGAGAGGAGCAGCGCTCTCTACGAGCTGGTGTCGGGCCGGGAGGGGGCCGGCGGCTCCGTGAGCGAGGTGCGAGTGAGAGAGCTCTCCAGTCTCCTGAGGGAGGAGATGAGAGTGCTGGAGGAACAGAGACTGTGCGTCGTGTGCGCCACTGAAGAGAGGGCCGTGGTTCTAATGCCCTGCAGACACCATCAGATATGCGAGCCCTGCTCCAAGGAGCTGAAAATATGTCCGCTGTGTAGAGCTGCCATTACCGACAGGATTAAGATATTCTCATAGGCTAGGTGTACAGGGAATGGTGTAGATATGTTTTTAGAAATTATTTTTTGAATATACAGTCTTTATTAGCAAGCTACTTTCAGTCCCCAAGTGAACATTTAATATTATTTTTCCTCTAATAGCAAGTTCGCCAATTAAAAAGCAAATTTCGTACAAAATTTTACTTGTTTTTACACGAAACCACTGTTTATTAATTATTAAGGAGTTTATAATTTTACCAGGTATTAGATTATTCTCCTAACTAACCACTGTAGTACAGAGATGTCGCAGTCGTTTCGCCGTAACGCCTCCTGGTTCATGAAGGGCCTCAAGGAGTTCACCAGGAGCGGTTACGAGAGAGCGAGTCGCGGCTTCCGTCCCGGAGATATGGCTGTGGACATGTCCGGCCGGAGCTGTATGGTGACGGGCGCTAACAGCGGTATCGGGTTCTGCGTGGCTCTGGGCATAGCCCGGGCGGGAGGGACGGTGCACATGGTGTGTCGTAGCGCGGAGAGGGGCCAGGGGGCGAGAGAGAGGATCATACAGGAGTCCAGTAACCAGAGCGTGTACCTACACATCTGCGACCTCTCTAGTACCAGGGACGTGGTACGATTCTGCTCTGAGTTCAAAGCAACCGGGGCTCCTCTGGACGTGCTAGTGCATAATGCCGGTTGCATGGTGAACACACGGACCACGAATGAAGATAATATAGAAGTTAACTTCGCTACCAACACTATAGCGGTGTACGTTATAACCAATCAGTTTATCTCCTTGTTAGAGAGGTCAAAGGACCCCAGGGTAGTAACCGTTAGCTCGGGAGGAATGCTGACTGTTAAACTAGTGCTAGATAACTTGAATTCTACAGAGGGGAAGTTCGATGCTTTATTTGTTTACGCGCTAAACAAGCGTCAGCAGCTTGTTATGACGCGTCAGTGGTCTAAACAGTATAATTCGATTCATTTCAGTTCGATGCACCCTGGGTGGGCTGACACCCCCGCGGTGCGCACCTCTATGCCTAAGTTCTATTGGCTCATGCGCCACAAGCTGCGCACCCCCCAGCAAGGGGCGGACACGGTTCTCTGGCTGTGTCTGGTCGCCAGACTCCGGGAGTTCCCGAGCGGAAGCTTCTTCCAGGACCGCGAGACGGCCGCTGAGCACATGAGCACGTGCACGCACTCCTCGGATGAGGAGGAACAGCTGTTCATGCAGCAGCTGGAGGAGATCATGCGGAGATTCGTACCCACCCACCCCCCTACAGGGGCGGCGCCTTTCCTCTCAATAGACACACCTGATAGCGATCCTACTCCTGGAGAGCAGATATCACATTAGTAGCTCTATTGGGATATTTTTATTTTAATATTTATCCAGTTTGCATATACGGTTTTTAACAAATTATTTTAGTTCCCAATAAACTTGGTATAGAAAGCCCTATTTTATTGTGTATAATTCTATTAATTAACACAGTTTGTATTGCGAATGGACTGTCCGGATGAGAGCTTGCGATCAGTTCGGTCGGACGCCTCTAGCTACGCTGTACAGCATAGAAAGGCAAAGCACCAAATACGACAGCCCACACTGAATGGATCCGGCCCCAAGGAAGGGCTAGTGCCCGTGATACTCTCGACCGACAGACTTCTGTTCAACAGAGAGGAGGGACTAACCGAGAATAAACTCACTCTCTATAACCCATTCGACTTCGAAATCGGTTACAAATGTACTTATTCTTTATATAATATACTCGATTGGGTTATAACTTATTATTTAATTCCTATGTTTGCAGTGTACACGACGGCTCCTAGAAAGTACACAGTCAGACATGGCGAGGGATCCGTTAAGCAGCATTTCTGTGTCGACATGTGAGTTAATTGGACAAATATTCCCTATCATTTACAGTAGATACCAATATAAGAACACCGGTTAAAGAACATGCGGATATAAGAAATTATACTGGGAAAACGGTTGCCATATACGCTATGTAATTAATCCCGCTTATAAGTACATTATATGCAGTTCCCGACGATGTTCTTATAACCGGCATCAACTGTATATACTTTATTCTTATAGTGCTATTTTACGCCGATCCATAGAAGAGAATGTGATAGGATTCGCCGATACTTTTCAAATCAAAATATTCTCAAACCAGGCCTGCATCGGCAAGAAGGATATTCCTGTGTTTCTTAACACCAGTGAGGATTCCCTTCGAACAGAGGTAGCTGTTAGTTAGAGACTATAGCCATTGGGTGACAATTAATTATATTTAGTTCATACCAGGTGCCTACTGCTGGGAAGAAAACCACTCACGTAAAACCTTACAAGAAAGGTATTTTTTGTCTCAATTAATTTTGTTATTTTATTTGTGACAATTAATTCGGTTATTTTATTTGTGCATCAATTTTGTTATTTTATTTGTGACAACTATTTACACTTTAGGAATTCTGTCTCGACTTCTGAGTAAGAAGATTCCCTGGCTTCCCATCGCCCTCACCACAGTGTATCTAGCTGTGCTAGCTATCCCTATGGACGGATGGCCGAGTTACGGCCTCATTAACTGCAACCACCAGTTGATCGCTGCCTTAATCATTGGTACGTTATTGTGTCTTCTAGTTACCAGTTAGTAGCAGGGTTTCATCCAGGACTGATTAGTGAAAGCCTGGTTAGTAGCACCATAGAGGTGATTGCTTGATTACGATACTGGGGCATGTTATGTTATGCTTCCATTAGAGTATATTTCTATGTTGTTTCTGAATAAGTGAGTTTAATGTGTCTATTCGTACATACATAATGATCAACAGACTGCACAATCAACATTATATACCACTGGTTAAATGTGTTTAATTCCTGGCTTGACTCGCCATTGTTTTAACCTTTTGCTCCGCTGCGATGTTCTTGGCTGTCCCCCCCTCTCTGGTGGCGGCCGTAACGCGGGACCTCTGCATGCTGAGGGTGGGGGCGCTGGGGTAGCTGTTGCGAGACACGCCCCCCTCAGTGGACTTGCTTCTCGTCTGCCCCACGGGAGTCACAGGGGCTATCTTAGGTTTTGTGCCGAACATCTTGTTGTAGCTCTGCTCGCGGTTTATCAACTCTAGTTTGTAGAATTTCATTTCTTCCCTCATCTTTTCTAACTCTGTTTCTCTTTGGTTTGCATTTCTCTGCAGCTCAGAGATTAGTATCAGATCCTCGGAGCGGGGCTCTCTCGAAAAGTACCGCTTGTCTGCCTTCTCTAGCTCTTCATTCAGCTCCTCTATCTTACCCTCCAATCCTCTCCGAATTAGCGTGAAGTCCCCAGCCAGTTGCTTGGCTCTGATGTGATACCTCTCCTCCAGGGACTTTATATCCTTCTGATGCACAGTCCTGTTGTCCAGGTCCCTCTGCTTCAGCTGGTGGCTGCTCTCCCGCCGGATCGCCAGCAGCTCGTTCTCCTTCTGCTCCAGAGACACCCCCATGTCTCTTATCGCGTTATGCAGGCGGGATATGTCTTCCTTGTACTCCGATTTTGAGCTGTCTTCCGTCCTCAGCTGACTGCTCATCGCTTCCCTCTCCCTGCGGAGTTGGGACAGGTGTGTTTCTTTCTCCTCCAGAGCTCTCTGGAACTCTGCTTCCACCTGCGAGAGCTCCCGCTGCGCCTCCTCTCTTCCCGCGCGCTGCGTATCCTCGGCACTCTGCGCGTTCTTAGTTCTAACCCCCTCCAGCTCCGCCCTGTGACGGGACTCTATCTCCCGCAGCACGCCCAGCTTGTCGCGGTTAAGCGAGTCCTTAAGCGCGCTCACAGACGCGTTGTGTCCCGACCTCACGGCGGTGAGATCCTTCTCGTGCTGGCTGCGCAGGTCGCTTATCTCCGTGGCGGCGCGCATGCCCATAGCCTGCTTGACTGCCTCCACTTCCCGCTGGTGCTGCTCCTTCGTGCGCTCAGCCTCCTCTCTGCTCACGCCGGGGTTCTGTTCCCTCTCCTTTCTCTCCCGAGAGAGCACCCGCTCCTTCTCACTCACTACGGCTTGCAGCTGCTGTCTCTCCTGCTGCGTTCCCTCCAGCTCTCTCTCCAGACGAGCGAGCTCCTGAGAGTGTCCCCTCTCCTTCTCGCCCCACTCTCCCGTCTGCTTATCGAGCTGTAGTCGCAGTCGCTCTTCGGACTCCTGCTTAGATCGGGTTAGATCTGTCGCGTGAGATTTATTCAGATTAACTTCCAGACTCTTCAGTTCCTCTCTGCTCCTCTCTTCCCACTTCTGGTTCAGCTCCAGCAGAGAGCTATTTATATCCCTCCTGCTGCTGGCTACCAGCTCCCCCTCTCGCTTCCTCGCCTGCACTCCTATCTCCTCGCAGAGCTCCTCCAGACCTCTCTTCTCTCTCGTGAGTTGTGTCTCCGTCTCGTGCTTCCCCTTAAGCTCGGCTGAGAGCTGCTTCAGCTTGCCCTGCAGAGTTCCCACCTGCTCCGCCGCGGTGACAGCACCAGACTCTCTCTCCTTCAGACGGAGAGTCAGTTCCTCCAAATCGCGGGACTTCCCACTGACGGCTCCCACCAGTGCCTGCACACTCGCCTCCAGTTCCCGGATGTTCTCCTCCTTCTCAGAGCTCAGCTTGTCCACCTCGAATTGGTGCGTGGCGCTCAGGTCGTGATGCAGCTGTATCAGCGCCGCCTGTGTGTTCTGCTCTGCGTTATTCATCGCATTCCTATGCTCCTCTTCCGTCTCCTCCTCCCGTCTCTGTCTCTCGCTCTCTAAGAGCAGCTTCTGCTGTTCTAGGGTACACGTGAACTTGTCCCTCTCCTGGTCCAGCTCTTCGTCCTGCACGAGCACCTGCTGCCTCAGCTTGCCGCACTCCTGCTCCAGGGACCGCATAAGCCCGGCGGTGGCCCTGTCGTTCTGCTTAGAGGTGCTAGCGTGCTTCTCCCTCTCCTCCCGCGCCTCGGAGAGACTCCTGAAGAGCGCGTCTCTCTCAGACTGCAGCGCCGACACGGTCGTATCCAGCTCCCCGATCCTACCACTCCTCTCAGTCTCCCCTCTGGCTACCGACTCCAGTTTGTTCTCTAGCGTAGCGAGCTCCCTTTCCAGAGAGCTCTTCTCTTCTCGAAGGTTGTCCGCTGCGCTCTCAACCTCCTCGCTATGAGTACAAACCGCATTCAGTTTCATTTGTAGCTGATCCGTTAAGAGGTCGAGACTCTGGTTCTTCTGATCCATCGAAACAACCTTATCAATCATGGATGTGATCTCGGTTTGCATTAGCTCTCTCTCCTTCACAAACTCCTCCTTCATGTGTCCCAACAGATCATCCACGGTCCCCTGTGCTTCCTCCCTCGCTACTAACAGAGCTGCCTCTTGCATAGCCACCAATCTCTCTGTGTCCTCTGTGTAGGAAATAACCAAAGAGTCCCTCTCTCGGACTAAACTAGAATGATCAGCTGTGAGAGAAACTATTTCATTTTGGAATAGCTTGTTCTCTTCACCGAACTTTGACACGATTCTCTCAATCTCCTCCTGGTGTGCTTCTTCCAGCAGTTTAACTCTCTCTCTATTCTGCTCCTCTACCCCCTTAATATCGGCCACATGCGAGTTCCTATCTGTCACGGCCTCTAAGAGCTTATCCAACTCTAACCTGTATTTCTGCTCGAGAGCTGCTAGCTCATCGGAGTAATAGCATTTCTGTGCAGCCGACTTATCTTCTACATTCTTAAAACATTCCTTCAAATCCTTGATCTTAGAATTAGCCTCTGTAATCTGTCCCCTGTACCCTTCGATCTCGCGTAGATATTTGGAGTGGAACTGGTCAACTCTAGCTTCGTATTCCTGACCAGACTTTGTGAGATCTTCCTGATACTTTACTCTCAGAGCCTCCGCTATTTGGTCGTGGTCCTCGCTCTTGGTGTGCAGGGTGTAAATAACCTTAGTCAGCTGAGCTATTTTCTTCAAGAGCTTCGTCTGTAACTCCGGAGGAAGGCCTGCCAAGGTCAGGTCCACTCGAGACATAAAGTTATTTTCTACTTATAATCAAATTTTAGTTATTAGTAGAATCGAAAGATAAAACCTCGTTAATAAAAACACAGTTTAATTAAGACGTACACTATTTCAGTCCCCTTCAAATCCTTTTCAATACAAATGATACATGTCAGTTACTAATTCGATAAAGAGTACATATTCTAATTTTTGACGCCCTTGCTGTCATATTAACGAGGTTCTACTGTAAAAATTTACTCTTACTCGTGTTACAAATGTTGAACTACTACTATACTTTAGGTTTTATATTGGGAAGATATTGGAGATAATTCTACTGGAATGGAAGCTCGCATCTCTGGAATACGGTTCTGTTTGTATTATAACCATTTACGTATAAAATAATTTTTAATGAACTTTCTTGGACTTTGTATATTAATACTTGATCACTTTATTACAATTTCAGCTCTGCATGGTGATAACAACTAACATGTATATTAAAATTCTCAAACTCGACTTGATATATTTTAATAAATTCATTGATTTAGTGAATACAAAGGTATAAAATTAGTGTATAAGGTTAGAGATACTAATGGTAATTAGTTCGCCGGTTAGTGCCGTTACTTCTCACTCATATAAGGGTAGGTCAGCTGGTCGAGTGGAAGGAAGTTTTCCTTTATTGACATCCCGGACATCCACTTCATGACGTAGGCAATCGAGCCGGATTTGTCGTTTGTTCCGGAGGCCCGCGCTCCTCCGAACGGCTGCTGTCCCACCACACTCCCGGTACATTTATCGTTAATGAAGTAATTACCAGCGGAGTACCTCAGCTTGTCTGTTGCCAGCTCGATTACCCTGGAGTCCCTAGCGAATAGCGAGCCTGTCAGTGCGTACGGGGTGGACTCGTCTACCAGGTTCAACACGCCCTCCCAGTACTGGGGCTCGTACACAAACACACTCAGCACCGGACCGAATATCTCCTCGCGCATCAGCTTGTGGTTGGGGTCGCTTGTCTCGATTATGGTCGGTTCTACGAAATATCCCTTGGTCTTATCGCAGCCTCCGCCCGTTAGAATCTCCGTATTGGGACTGCTCTTGGCGAGACGTATGTAGGACTGGATTCTGTCGAAAGCCACTTCGTCTATAACAGCTGAGAAGAAAGCAGTGAAGTCTTCTGGAGACGATACTTTCAGTTCCTGCGTTTTCCTGATGAGCTCATCCCTGACCCCGCCCTCCCAGAGGGGGCGCGGCACGTACAGCCGCGAGCAAGCGGAGCACTTCTGTCCGCTGTACTCGAAAGCGGAGCGAATAGTAGCATTAACCAAGCTGTGTGCGTCTGCGCTCTCGTGGGCCAGATGGTAGTTCTTGCCGCCGGCCTCCCCGACGATGCGTGGATACGTCTTGTAGCGATTGATATTCTCCCCCACCTAGTGTGTGCAGACTAATTAATTAAGAGTCATCGCATGCAGCCAACTGTGACCTCAAAGGTCAGAATAATAAATTATCGACATCGTAGGTCAAAGTGAATGATAATATCATTCACTTGTGATGATTAGTATAAATACAGGCATTTACTCAAAGATTATATTATTATCTGTCCGCTACAAATGGATCTCCGCATACATCGCGTGCTAATCAGTGACCAGACCGACCCCGACTGCAGGGCGATACTGGAGAATAACGGAATTAAAGTCGACGTTAAGACCGGGCTTAGCAAGGAAGAGCTGAAGAAAGCAGTCACTGAATACGAGGGACTCATCGTACGCGGTGGGACCAAAGTAACCTCTGACGTCATAAACACGCCTGGCTGCAAACTAAGGCTCATCGGCAGGGCCGGCACTGGTGTGGACAACATAGATTTGGAGGCAGCCACTGAGCAGGGCATCATCGTTATGAACACGCCCGGGGGGAACACCGTGAGTGCCGTGGAGCTCACCTGCTTCATGATGGGCTGCATGGCCCGGAGCATTCCCAGAGCCGACGCCTCCATGAAGGCGGGGCAGTGGGACCGCAAGAACTTCATGGGAACAGAGCTTATGGGGAAGACTCTGCTGATCCTGGGGCTTGGCAGAATCGGGAGAGAAGTGGCTATACGTATGCAGGCGTTCGGCATGCGGACGATAGGGCACGACCCGATAATCCCCCCGGAAGCGGCGGCTCAGTTCGGAGTGGCAGTGCTCCCTTGGGAGGAGCTGCTAGCCGCTGCTGACTACATAACAGTGCACACGCCTCTGCTGCCAGAGACTCGCAACCTCATCAACGACGAAGCGATCAACAAGTGCAAGCCAGGGGTCCGGATCCTCAACTGCGCGCGGGGGGGCGTTATCGACGAGGCGGCGCTCCTGCGGGGCCTGGAGAGCGGACAGGTGGCGGCAGCCGCGCTGGATGTGTTCGAGGAAGAGCCGCCTAAGAACGCGGCTCTCTTCAAACACCAGAACGTGGTCGCTACCCCGCACCTTGGCGCCAACACTACGGAGGCGCAGAAACGAGTCGCTAACGAGATCGCAATGCAATTTGTGGATGCTGTGAATGGCAGGCCGCTTGTGGGTGTGGTAAACGCGCCGTCCCTGGTCCACGCCAGCTCCTTACAGCTGGCTCCCTACCTCTCGCTGGCCAGGAAGCTAGGCGCCGTGCTCGGGGCGCTAAGCAAGGAGACAGCTCTGGAGATATCGCTTCAGGGAGAGACGGCCATAAAGCACGAGTCTCTCCTAAGGTCCAGCGCTCTGCTGGGAATCCTAGCTGCTCGCGGCATTTCGCACGTCAACATGGTCAACTCGGAGAGCAGAGCGAAGGAGAATAGAATCGCGCTTTCTATCACCCACTCACGCCTTACGGAGGATAGGATATCTCTGGCGGCTAAAGACCTATCTGTGAGTGGGGCCCCGAGTCACGCGGCGGATATAATAACCGGCATAGACGGAGTCGCGTGTGGGGTCCCTATGGGGACGAGTATGCTGGTCTGTTCCTCTAGGCCTGGGCTGCTGCAGGAGTTGGAGAATAGGCTGGGAGATAAGATAGAGAGCATATGCTTTGTGAGAGCGAGAGTGTTCGTGGGACTGAGAGGAGAAATAGAGAAGGGACAGATGAGCAGCGAGAAGATTGGCAGTTTCCAGCTGATCAAATTATAATTCGTTCGACAAGTTTAGGTTAGGTTAGCTTCTGAATTGAAGTTAGTTGAGTTGCTACATATTGTAGCAGTAGATTAGTTATGTCTCGTTGTTGAGAGCACACACATTCTCATTTGCATTCAGATAATTCACTCTATTCCTTATATCTGTTAATTAACTAAGGCCTGGGCTAATAATAGCAATGTAGTATAACTCACTTGTTTCCAGAGGTGTTTGAGTGTCTTGGCGCTGCCAGTAAAGTTGAGCCCAGCTAGATGGGGACTGGATAGCACCACGTCCCCGAAGAGAGGGACGGTGCTGGGGAGGAAGTTCACGACCCCCTCCGGCAGCCCCGCCTCCACGAGCGTCTGGAACACGACCCAGTTAGAGAGCGCCGCTTGCTGCGAGGGCTTCCACAGAATCACGTTTCCCATTAGCGCAGGTATTCCGCCCAGATTCCCCCCGATAGCAGTGAAGTTGAACGGACTTATCGAAGCAACGAACCCCTCCAGGCCCCTGTAGACCATACGGTTCCATATCCCTGGGGCGTGGAGCTCTGGCTGGTTGGCGTAGGCCTCCTGGGCGTACTGAACCCCGAATCGGAAGAAATCTATTAACTCGCAGGTCGCGTCTATCTCTGCCTGGTAGGCTGTCTGCAAATACAAATCAGTTTGTATAGAATACGATTATATCCGATACACCATTGGGTTGTTATAACTCACCTTCCCTTGTCCGACCATTGTAGCCGCTAGGACCTTGTACCTGTACTTCCCGGCTAGCAGGTCTGCGGCTTTTAGGAACACGGCTGCTCTCCGGTCGAAAGGTGTCCGCTCCCATTCCTTCCTCTTGTCCATAGCGACGCTAATCGCCCTCTCGATGTGCCTATCGTCCGCGAGGCTCACCTCTGCCAGGACTCTCTCGTGCTGGTAGGGACAGCGCTGCGGCGCGGTCTGCTCCGTGTGGATCTCCTCTCCGCCGATGACGAGGGGCACCCGGACCGGGCCCGCGGCCCTGAGAGTCTCCAGCTCCTGTTTGAGTAGGGACCGCTCTCTGGACCCGGGCAGGAAGGAGCAGACAGGCTCGTTCTGGTACCTGGGGGGGATGGGGACCCCGGATAAGCCCCTGGTCAGAGCGAGACATCTAGCGACAGACAGGCTGCAGTGTCCTCTTATAAGGGAGAGCATTGGTGGCTAATTAATACTGTAGAACCGCGTTAGTACGAACATGGTTAATACGAATACTATTTCAGTCTCCTTCAAAGCCATTTCATTACAAATGTTATCGGTTATAAGACGGTCCCCTGGTATTCGAACTAATGAAGTTCTGTAGTATATTGTAATATTAAAGTGTACTATTTAGTAACAGGTTAGTATACTATTAGTTGATTAGTGGTTGGTTGATGCAGACGTTTGGAGAGGCCTTTGACGCTACATTTCTGCAGGAGGGGACAGGGGAGATAGGAGAAATGCTGGATGGCATTCTCTCTGGGGAGGAAAGCAAGCGGAGTAAGAAGAAGGGAAAGAAAGAGAAAAAAGTTGAGCTGAGTGAGTTGATCGCTACAATCCCCTTCGAGCCCTCAACCCTGCCTCTGAACATAACTCTGTTTGCTAACAAGAGCGACCCTTTCCAACAGTGGCTGTACAGACAGAGGCAGAAAGATAGAGTTGTAGCGAGAGACAAGTTTATATCCAGGGAGTTCGATAGACAGGAGAGCCTCAGGATTAAGGAGAAAAGGGAATGGTCACAACAGACATACGAATTGTGGAAATTTAGAAAAGATTTGGAATCTCGAAACGCTAAGAAACTCCAGAGTGACATCGATAAAATGCTCGATACTCTCAAAACGAAGCCGAACAAGACAGAGACTTTACCCGGGTACATAAGCACTTGGTCCTGCGACACCCAGCTGGCAAAGAAAATGCAGAAAATATGTCCCAGGGGAACGCGATCCGTATAGGAGCACCATGTGTCACTTCGAATTATTCGTGTTTTATTTTCCTAATTAATAACTTATGCCATACTCACTGTTCGTGGTTAAAACAGCTATTTCAATACAGTAGAGTAGAACCTCGTTAATACGAACACCAACGGACGTTAGAAATGTGTTCGATTTATCCGGAATTCGTATTAACCGGAGTAATACTCATTGAATAGCCATTGTAGGGACCAGATTTTGTGGAACTGTTTGTTCGTTTTATCCGGGAATTTGTATTAACCGTGTTCGTACTAACGAGGTTCTACTGTACATAGCAGAGCTAGCAATATGATGGCATACGGGCTGGTGGGTAAGCCGATCGACAGCTGTTTCGAGGACGCCGAGAAAGGCGGCAAGCTGCACCTGTCGAACAGGAATCTGAGAGAATTCCCGAAGAGCAGCGCTAACTATGACATGGAGGATGTGTACCTTATAGGCTAGTTAACTTATATGACAGAAGTAATTAATTAATTATTTTGTCATTGTTTATACCTTATAGGCTAGTTAACTTATTTATGACACAAGTAATTATCCAGAAGCTCGAGACGCTCCTTTTGGAGCATGATTTTTTAATATTTGAATTTAGGAGCGCTAAAATTTGGAATCCTCTCCTAACCGTAACATTAATTTGTGATTTAGGCGTATGAAAATTGGATCAGACCAGGATTAGGAGCGTATTCACAAATGGCTGTATAATACACTGTATATAATATGACACATGTAATTCTTTTGTCAATTGTTTAATGAATTATATTTTTAGAACTGGCTAACAACAAGTTTAAGAAAATCCCAGACGCTCTTAAGAATTGTATGATTTTAACAAAACTTAACTTACACAATAACTTCCTGCGAGAAATCAGTTTTGAGTTAAAGAACCTGTGGACCCTGAAGGAGCTAATCCTTAGGTAAGTTATAAGCAAACTGTATTTACAGTATACTCCGCTTAATAGAGCCATCGGTTAATAGATTTATCCGATTAATCGGGTCAAATTTCGTAAGGTTTATAAGACGGAATTACACTTTGACTCAAATATCTTCGGTTATTAAATTTCTCCGCTTAATTGGGTCAAACTACCCTGGAACTAAAGTGACCCTATTAAGCTGAGTCAACTCTATTTAAATTAATTAATCTATCTATGTATATAGTCGTAACTCGCTGACGGTATTTCCACTTACAATAACTACCTACACAAAGCTGGAGGTGCTGGACATCAGTTGCAACCTACTCAGCATTGTGCCAGAAGATATAATGTTCTTAGAAAAACTAAAAGTCTTAGTAAGTAAAGCTATTAACTTATTCCCTCAATTAATACAGAGTATGATGGATTATTCTTATAGGATCTGAGTTCTAACTATCTTCAAAGTATTCCTAACACAGTCGGAAAACTAAGCAAACTCAAATCCCTGAACCTGAGCAGAAATAAACTAGAATATGTCCCAGATGGTAGTTACAGTTATATTCAATAAAATTCATAGAATTAGTTTTAAACTTTTAATATATATTCTTAGAGATACGCTATTGCTCGCTTATGAAGTTGGATCTTTCTTTCAACAAACTTAGCGAAATACCGTCTAGTTTCAGGCACATGTTCATATTACAGGAATTTAATCTGCAGAGCAATCCTCTCAGATTCCCTCCAGCCAAGGTTAGTACGAAATATATAACGAAATGGATATTTTCCCCCAGAGCACAAAATGCGTTATTATTATCCGCTTATAACGAATATCCGGATATAACGAAGGGATTTACAGGTCCCAAGCACTTCGTTATAACGAGAGTTGACTGTATTTGAATACAAGTAGCTTACAGTAGCTTGTATTTAAGAATCCCGTACAACAGTACTAACTATCACAGGCAAACTAACGTTATTCCTTCAGATATGCAGTCTGGGGAAAGCTCACATCTTCAAGTTCCTATCTCTGCTAGCTTCTCAAGTGGAGAAGGAAGGGGTACGAAATTACGAATAAATAATTTGACAACTTAACTGGTAGATTTTAATTCCGTTTCGTTCCTTAGCTCTCACAAGAAGAGTTGGATATGCGAAAGAGATTCATAGAAACTCGGGAGAAAATGCAGCGAAGACCAGTTTCTTCAAAATCTAACTTTGAGTTAGTTTACCGAAATTCAGATTTCTCTTTTTAAGATTATACTCATATTTATTGATATTTTAGAGATTACGATTTCGACTACTATTCTCCCTCTATCAGTCAGCTCTCTATTAACACTCCAACCATTATTTCTGTGAGTTTCTCGTAAGGATACACAATTTAATATCCATGGTTTATAACTTACTACTATTCCAGGGAATCTGTATAATAATATGTAAAGTGGAATTCCACTCAATATAGTAGCTGTATAGAGGCCATACTGTTGCCTCGATACGGTTGCTTACAGTATAAAAGCTATCATTATACTAACTCAAATACCCAATATTAGTATTATACTCCTGTTCTATTGTAAATGGATTGGAGTTCATTACGGAGACTCAATCATTGGGGCGCGCTCACCACGCTACTAATACTATTCATTGTTAACTGCGCTACATTCCATTCTGGCATTATTCTCGTCAACCATTTCCCATCAAACTTCCAATACTATAACCTTATAGTATTCTGTGTGTGGAATATTCTTATTCTCACGGCCTACAAACACTCCGTTAACGGACCCGGGTACTTGGAACGGGGATGGAAACCGGCGAAAGAAAGCGACGCTGAGCACCTACTCTTCTGTAAGAAATGCCAAAGCTACAAAGCTCCTAGGTCGCACCACTGTTCAGTTTGTAATCGCTGTGTACTCAAAATGGACCATCACTGTCCGTGGATTAACAATTGTGTTGGATACAAAAACATGGACAGTTTTGTTAGATTTCTATTCTTTATAATATTCGGCTGCTCACACTCCATATTCACAATGATAAAGTTCAAGCACCACTTAAACAATGCAGAGTTTATAATATACCCTCCCATTCTGCCAATCAACACTTATATTTTGATATTCCTAAACGCAACAATTGCATTGACAGTCCTGACAATAATCAGCTGTGGAGTACTTGTAGTCTTCCAGCTGAATGGAATACTCAGGAACCAAACCAATGTGGAGAGCTGGATAATAGAGCGATCTAACGATGCGAGAAAATACGATCCGACCATCCCAGTATTCGTATACCCGTATGACTTCGGTTACAACGCGAACTTCAATCAAGTATTTTCAGGGAGCGAGAATCTCGACGGAATAAAGTGGCCTGTTATTCCTGGTTGCAACCAGTACTCTCTGACGCGACAAGAAAAGAAACTTAAGGAACTGAAGAAGAAATGGGCCGTGCCATACCGAGTGCACAGGACCTACAATAGAGGAATATTCGGGATCCTTAAGTTGAATTTAATGGCTTGTCTGTGTTATCCATGGTGTTCTGGTAAAAAACTTAGTGTTGTGAAAGGAGACCAGTTATTGGCAGTTTCCTTTATAAACTCTTGGTGCTACTGTATTCGCGTGAGGGGCGAGGAAGAAACCAAGGGCTATGTCCCACTCTGCTGTCTCACTGAGATAAAGAAGACCTTATAACAATCTGTAGTCTCAGTTAGCAATGTATTAAGAATACTGTTTGTAGATATTAATTATTTGAATTATTTATTACAGTTCATATCTAACTAGTACCACAGGAGCATAACCTATTAGTATAGGGCCTATAGGCTCTAACTAAAGTTATTATTTGCTGTGTAGCAAGATGACACCAGAATAACGACTCCGGATATTCAGCAAGGGTACCCGCGCCTGGACTCCGCTCAGGGCCCAGACTACAACTCGATATACAAGGACTATCTTAGGAGGGACAAGACCTCAAGTGATGAATTAGATGGATTTACTGTGAGTTATAACTGTACGTTAGTCAGTGGTTCCCAACCGGGTCCACGGACGGCAATATGGTGTGCCATGATATTTCCATTTGTATTACGGGCATTGGGAGGGGTCCACAGAATGTTTGGTATTTGCTCTAGGGAGTCCACGGTTGAAAATAGTTGGGAATCTCTGCATTCGTTGTTAGCTGCATAGCAACATTAATGGTACACGTATTATGCTATCATTGCTATGTAGAGAGGATCCTCACCGGATAATACAGTGCTACGAACAACCTCATCTCGGCGATCAGAAGCTAAGAGGAGATCCAGTTATTACGATAGTAATTAGCTAGTTACAATATCTGTTAATTATAGTATTAAATACAGTAGAACCTCGTTAATAAGTATACCAAGGGACAGCCAAAATGTGTACTCCTTATCCGAGATTCGTATTACCTAATTTTATTGAAATAACTTTGTAAGGCGACTGAAATAGTGTACGTAATAACGAGGTTATACTGTACCTTATTTGTTAATTTACGACTGTGTCTAAAGCCGAGCAGAAACCAGTGCTGAGCATGTATGCGACTCTCCCGCGGAACTTCAGACCGCCCACAACCGCCAGCACAGAGTCAGAAGACGGGACCGGAAGTGAAACTACGATTCGTCTCCAGCCCAAGGTCCGGTCTGCCTTACGAATGAGTCCCTATATGCGACGCCCGTACGATAATACTGATGAGCAGGACATGAATCACGCTGTGTACGTTTGCTTATCAGCTATATTTGTTCATTTGTAATGTACTCTGTATTCTATAGACTTGAAAACAGAGGCAGCTTTGAAAACAATCAGGAGGTAATTACTTAACTTCAAATTAATACAGTAGACTCTCGTTAAACGGATAAGGCGAATATCGGCTAAAGAGTTAAAAGGTTTAATTCCCAAAGTTATACAAATGCTGCGAATGGCTCCGGTTAATACGAATTTTCGGATAATAATAACAAATATAGACGGTCCACTGTATATTATTTGTCTGCTAATTGCTATTAGATTTTCTCAATTAAAGTACATAATGCCACTAGTCACAGCAATTGGGAATAGTATAATTAATAGCAGTGTACAGTACACTTATTAATGGCATCCAATTCCCACAGACAGGACAGGTATTGAAGCCCAAACATAAACAATTCGCGCAAGTGAGTCGAGCAGAATCGACCAGAAGCTCTTCCAGCGGGGGCTACTTCGGAGCTCCTTTCTCCTACGGCGCCGATCTCAGGAGAGCCTCGGTCAGTGCTTAAGCATAAATATATTCTACGTGTATAAGAACACCAACTCCCAACCAAAGTTAATACTGTCAACTCCCTTATAACAAAGTCCAAGGGACTAATATATAATTCGATATAAGAGAGTAAAATCAATTACTTTTTACATTTGGGGAGTTCGTTATAAGCCGTAATATTTCGTTATATCCGACTTCGCAATAACGGGAATTTACTGTAGCTAATTATAGATAAAACTATATTTTATTTCTTGTAAGAAATCTATATTTATAATCCCGCTTATAGTCTAACAAATACATCGACCATACTCCGGACGCCTCAGGGGCTGACAAGAGCCAAGGTACGAACAATTCGCAAAGTGAGTACGATGTGTGAAGTACAGGAGAACACATTTGTAATGTTATTATGTGACAGCTAGATGTATATAGTATTTAACTACAGCTCTCCACAGCTTTTCTATAACTGATTTCAAGTTTGTTCATTTCATTTAATGCTTGGATTCATTAAACTCAGTTAGTTTTCTATTTATAATGGAAATGCAGCCAAACACCACATGTAGTTTAGTGCAGCATAACTAGCTAAGCCATTTATATCGTGAAATTATTGTTATAGAAAAGCTGATGTGAGTTGTTTGGCTGTATAGAATAAGGGAGGTTACAAGTTACAAGTTACATTAGTGCTAGTTAATACCACTATTGAGCCTGAGGTAATTACACTTAGATAAGGACGCCCCTAAGCGCTCGCAGTCCCCGGACAGTGACGGTAGCACTGTGTCGGACACGTCGACCCCCAAGGCATCCCCGGAGCCGTCTGACGTATTCTCCCCTGTCCCTGGCGAATACAGGAAAGAAACGAATAGTTTGAGATCGCCCCCGATCCCGCCCCCCCGCACCTTCACGGCTGCCACCGCCTCCCAGCTGACTCCCAAACTCTCCTCCGAGAAGGGACAAGTGGCGAAACTGTCTTTCGAAAAGGGAAAGCCTAACCCCAGCCAGGACTCACACAAATTCTTCAAATCGAAGAAGTCAGCCTCGAAAGAGGAAGACGGAGGCAACCTCACCATAAGACGGCGGGAATACAACGTGCATCTCATAGACTCGCAGATAGAGTACATTGTTGAGGTAGAATAATTAACGCCCGTAATTAGCATACATGTAATTTCATGCACAGACAAAGCTCACTTTTAAACATCAAAAATTCCCATTTTCAAACCCGGGTTTTATATTAAAAGGTGTTGGCTGATATATAAGTAAGCCCTTTATATTAACATTGTATTTTAGCAAGTTAAACATAGAATTGGAGTTGACATAGAAAACTTTGAGACTTTCATTGGGGACGGTGTGTTGGCATGTCAGTTAGTCAACCTAGTTCGGCAAGATCTCGTTTCTATCTACTACCCAGACAAGGGCAAGGTTAGCAAATATCAACAAATAATTAATAATTCGATAATTTAAATATTCTTTTCTTACAGATATTATCTACAAGACAGGTCACATTGAATATCGAGAAATTTTTGGAAGGTTGCCAGAAATTGGATGTTCCTTCTGTAAGTCACACAAACTACAGTAGAACCTCGTTAGTACAAACACCAGGGGACCGTCAAAATGCGTTCGCCATATCAGGAATTCGTATTAACCAATATCATATGTATTGAAAAGGCTTTGAAGGGTACTAAAATAGAGTTGGTATTAACCGTGTTTATACTAACGAGGTTCTACTGTACGTATATTATTTCTAACAAATAATAATAACAATTATTGTTAATAGAATTACATGTGCTCAGCAGCAGACATAACACAAGGTCAAGACTTATCAAAGGTTTTGAAGAACTTCGTTTACCTCCTCAACAGCTCCAGTGTCTAGCAGATATTCCTTTAATTAATTATAATATTTGGAACACAAAAGTTTGGGATCATTTTAATCCAAGATTTTATCTGAATGGTTTTACGTATGGAGGTAATTTAGATGTGTTTTAATATTTGAGTGTTGTATATAATTGTATATATATCCACGATAGTTATCCTTTGTATTGGTGGTGAGATTTAAAAACACTAGCTTTAAATCAATAAATATCTTTGGGCCTTCGAAATAATAATAAAAATATGAAAAAATCACATAATATATGTACGTACAGTATTAGTTATTTGTTGTTAGAGATAAATTCAGTAAATATGTTTACTTCCAATTAAAGATTAATAAATTTGTAGCATATTATCTTTGGAGTAGCAAACTACAATTATTTTCTGACTCGATTCCTCAACTGCTATTCCTCTAATTGCAAAGCACCCATCGCCGGCGGCCGGGTTAGGTTTTATCGAGAATGAGCCCAGATTGTCGAAGCTTCTTAAAGTAGGATCCCATCTAATTTCATGCATATTTGCTTCTCGTATAACGGTAATAATGTGCTCGCCTTGAACCCCATTCAATATAATGAATGAATCAGCAGTTATGCACATGGCAGTTGAGTGATAACTGAATTCAAAGGACTTTATTTGTAAACCGGATTGTTTTGACAAAATACGAAGTATTGTACCACACAAGAGGTATACTCCGTCTTTTGCAACCTGTATATCAGCAATCTTAGACTGATTGTTTGTTAACATTCTTTTGTAGCAGAGGTTATTATCTAGTACCTGTACCTTGCTTTCCTCGTCACACACATACACATCTCCATTCGCCTGATCAGCTGATATTACCGAAGGTCTCTTAAATAAGGTCCCATGGATCCAATTAGATATTGAATGGGTGAATTTCGTGTCAGAATTGGGATCTCGATTAAACCTTAAAATACAAGGTCGGAGATCGGAAGAGATTAGTGACGTCACATAGAGCGAGTCTCCGTAGAAGCAAACTCCGTATGGATGTACTGGCTCAAATTTATTTATGGTGCTATTATAGCCATTTACACTACCCAAGTGTTCCCCTTCCTGGCTGTATATCTTGACACAGTAGCTCGTTTGATCAGCTATAAATATATTACCGGTCTTAGAATCAACAGCTACTTTCTGCGGATACCTTAGATCGCAGGCCCCATCTCCCTGTCTCACTGCGCTCATTATAGGATATTTTATTTTACTAAAGTCCCTCATTGGGAGAGGTTTAGTCCAATCTATCTGTTTTGTATTGGATTTTAGTTCAGCCTCTACTGTCAGTATTGGAGCAGTTTCTAAAAACATTTTTTCATCCAATTCATCACAAGATTCTGCTAAGGGAACCTCGTGCTTAGGGAGTGTGGTAACGTTAATTTGGCCCAGAGTTTGTATCTTCTCATTGAATGTAGGATCTAATACTAACTCAATGCCTCTCTCTGGATACTCGTCTTTAATTTGCAATATCTCTTTGTTAACATTTGCTAACAGACTATGTTCCATAGACTTGAATGCTGCAGTTTGTTGTTTGATGCTTGTTTGTATTTGTTCTATTGCCTGGAGTTTCTGCTTATACTCGACCCGACTAGCTGTGTACTCCCTTTCTGCGGCGTCAAGTTTCGCAGAGAGCTCGTCCTTCCGCCGCTGGAGAGAGAGCTGGTACTCGCCGAACCTCTTCTCCAGGTCCCGTCGGATTAAACCTGTTCTCGTAAGGAACGGATCCTCAGACTCTGTTGCCATTCCTACCAACCTACAATCTAATTAGTTAAGCTAACTGCTACCAGTGGAGTCAGTTAGTTCAATCATACCACAGTAATCACGTTTATAGATTATCCCCTAAAGAGAACCTATTTTATTTAAATACAAATGATTACATCAGTCCGTACTACGAGTATCAGCAAGTTAGGGAGAAGTTATACAGTAGATGTCGGATATAAGCACACCGGTTATAAGAACATATCGGATATAAGCACACTATGTTGGAAAACGTTTGCAATCTACCCTGTATAATTTATGTCGGTTATAAGCACATGCCGGTTATAAGCACCATAAGTGCAGTTCCCGACGATGTGCTTATAACCGGCATCCACTGTATATCCATAATAGCAGAGCTCTTCAGTTTGGAGTTCCTGATTCTCGTCAGCGCTTTAGAGAGTCTGTCTAAAGCTGAACAGAAACCATTGCGACTCTGTTTTAATGTTTTAATACTGAGTGTTGTATATAATTGTATATACTACCTACAATAGTTATCCTTTCCTTTTCCTATCCTTTATAACTTTGGGCCTTCGAAAAAATACAAAATACGAATAATCACATAATATACAGTATTAGTTTTTGGTTGTTAGAAAAAAATTCAGTAGATATGTTTACTTCCAATGAAAGATTAATAAATTTGTATCATATTATCTTTGGAGTAGCAAACTACAATTATTTTCTGAGTCGATTCCTCGACTGCTATTCCTCTAATTGCAAAGCACCCATCGTCGGCCGGGTTAGGCTCTATCGAGAATGAGCCCAGATTGTCGAAGCTTCTTAAAGTAGGATTCCTTGAAAATGATTTACATTCGTTTACATTTGCTTCTTGTATTACGGTAATAATGTGCTCTCCTTGAACCCCATTCAATATAATGAATGAATCAGCAGTTATGTACATGGAAGTTGGTGGGTTTAGTTGATAATCGAATTCAAAGCATTTTATTTGCAAACCAGATTGTTTTGACAAAATACGAAGTATTGTACCACACAAGAGGTATACTCCGTCTTTTGCAACCTGTATGTCAGCAATTTTAGACTGATTGTTTGTTAACATTCTTTTATAACTGAGGTTCTTATCTAGTACCTGTACCTTGCTTTCGTCACACACATACACATCTCCATTCGCCTGATCAGCTGATATTACCGAGGGTCTCTTAAATAAGGTCCCATGCATCCAATGAGGTATTGAAAACAAGAATTTCGTGTCAAATTTAGAATCTCGATTATACTTTAAAATACAATGTTTGAGATCGGAAGAGATGAGTGACGTCACATAGAGTGAGTCTCCGTAGAAGCAAACTCCGTATGGATGTACTGGCTCAAATTTATTTATGGTTCTATTAAAGTGATTTACATTCTCTAAGTACTTCCCTTCCTGGCTGTATATCTTGACACAGTGGCTCGTTTGATCAGCTATGAATATGTTACCGGTTTTAGAATCAACAGCTACTTTCTGCGGATACTTTAGATCGCAGGCCCCATCTCCCTGTTTCACTGCGCTCATTATAGGATATTTTATTTTACTAAAGTCCCTCATTGGGAGAGGTTTAGTCCAATCAGTCTGTTTTGTATTGGATTTTAGTTCAGCCTCTACTGTCAGTATTGGAGCAGTTTCTAAAAACATTTTTTCATCCAATTCATCACAAGATTCTGCTAAGGGAACCTCGTGCTTAGGGAGTATGGTTACGTTAATTTGCCCCAGAGTTTGTATCTTCTCATTGAATGTAGGATCTAATACTAACTCAATGCCTCTCTCTGGATACTCGTCTTTAATTTGCAATATCTCTTTGTTAACATTTGCTAACAGACTATGTTCCATAGACTTGAATGCTGCAGTTTGTTGTTTGATGCTTGTTTGTATTTGTTCTATTGCCTGGAGCTTCTGTTTATACTCGACCCGACTAGCTGTGTACTCCCTTTCTGCGGCGTCAAGTTTCGCAGAGAGCTCGTCCTTCCGCCGCTGGAGAGAGAGCTGGTACTCTCCGAACCTCTTCTCCAGGTCCCGTCGGATTAAACCTGTTCTCGTAAGGAACGGATCCTCACACTCTGTTGCCATTCCTACCAACCTACAATCTAATTATTTAAGCTAACTGCTACCAGTGGAGTCAGTTAGTTCAATCATACCACAGTATCACGTTTATAGATTGTCCCCTAAAGAGAACCTATTTTATTTAAATACAAATGATTACATCAGTCCGTACTACGAGTATCAGCAAGTTAGGGAGAAGTTATACAGTAGATGTCGGATATAAGCACACTATGTTGGAAAACGGTTGCAATCTACCCTGTATAATTTATGTCGGTTATAAGCACATGCCGGTTATAAGCACCATAAGTGCAGTTCCCGACGATGTGCTTATAACCGGCATCCACTGTATATCCATAATAGCAGAGCTCTTCAGTTTGGAGTTCCTGATTCTCGTCAGCGCTTTAGAGAGTCTGTCTAAAGCTGACAGAAACCATTGCGACTCTGTTTTAATGTTTTAATATTGAGTGTTGTATATAATTGTATATACTACCTACAATAGTTATCCTTTCCTTTTCCTATCCTTTATAACTTTGGGCTTTCGAAAAAATACAAAATACGAATAATCACATAATATACAGTATTAGTTTTTGGTTGTTAGAAAAAAATTCAGTAGATATGTTTACTTCCAATGAAAGATTAATAAATTTGTAGCATATTATCTTTGGAGTAGCACACTACAATTATTTTCTGAGTCGATTCCTCAACTGCTATTCCTCTAATTGCAAAGCACCCATCGTCGGCCGGATTAGGCTCTATCGAGAATGAGCCCAGCTTGTCGAAGCTTCTTAAAGTAGGATTCCTTGCAAATGATTTACATTCGTTTACATTTGCTTCTTGTATAACGGTAATAATGTGCTCTCCTTGAACCCCATTCAATATAATGAATGAATCAGCAGTTATGTACATGGCAGTTGGTGGGTTTAGTTGATAATCGAATTCAAAGCATTTTATTTGTAAACCAGATTGTTTTGACAAAATACGAAGTATTGTACCACACAAGAGGTATACTCCGTCTTTTGCAACCTGTATATCAGCAATTTTAGACTGATTGTTTGTTAACATTCTTTTGTAACTGAGGTTCTTATCTAGTACCTGTACCTTGCTTTCGTCACACACATACACATCTCCATTCACCTGATCAGCTGATATTACCGAGGGTCTCTTAAATAAGGTCCCATGGATCCAATGAGGTATTGAAAACAAGAATTTCGTGTCAAATTTGGAATCTCGATTAAACTTTGAAATACAATGTTGGAGTTCGGAAGAGATGAGTGACGTCACATAGAGCGAGTCTCTGTAGAAACAAACTCCATATGGATGTACTGGCTCATATTTATTTATGGTTCTATTAGTGTATTGTACATTATCTAAGTACTTCCCTTCCTGGCTGTATATCTTGACACAGTGGCTCGTTTGATCAGCTATAAATATGTTACCGGTTTTAGAATCAACAGCTACTTTCTGCGGATACCTTAGATCGCAGGACCCATCTCCCTGTTTCACTGCGCTCATTATAGGATATTTTATTTTACTATAGTCTCTCATTGGGATAGGTTTAGTCCAATCTTTCTGTTTTGTATTGGATTTTAGTTCAGCCTCTACTGTCAGTATTGGAGCAGTTTCTAAAAACATTTTTTCATCCAATTCATCACAAGATTCTGCTAAGGGAACCTCGTGCTTAGGGAGTATGGTAACGTTAATTTGCCCCAGAGTTTGTATCTTCTCATTGAATGTAGGATCCAATACTAACTCAATGCCTCTCTCTGGATACTCGTCTTTAATTTGCAATATCTCTTTGTTAACATTTGCTAACAGACTATGTTCCATAGACTTGAATGCTGCAGTTTGTTGTTTGATGTTTGTTTGTATTTGTTCTATCGCCTGGAGTTTCTGCTTATACTCGACCCGACTAGTTGTGTACTCCCTTTCTGCGGCGTCAAGTTTCGCAGAGAGCTCGTCCTTCCGCCGCTGGAGAGAGAGCTGGTACTCTCCGAACCTCTTCTCCAGGTCCCGTCGGATTAAACCTGTTCTCGTAAGGAACGGATCCTCAGACTCTGTTGCCATTCCTACCAACCTACAATCTAATTATTTAAGCTAACTGCTACCAGTGGAGTCAGTTAGTTCAATCATACCACAGTATCACGTTTATAGATTGTCCCCTAAAGAGAACCTATTTTATTTAAATACAAATGATTACATCAGTCCGTACTACGAGTATCAGCAAGTTAGGGAGAAGTTATACAGTAGATGTCGGATATAAGCACACTATGTTGGAAAACGTTTGCAATCTACCCTGTATAATTTATGTCGGTTATAAGCACATGCCGGTTATAAGCACCATAAGTGCAGTTCCCGACGATGTGCTTATAACCGGCATCCACTGTATATCCATAATAGCAGAGCTCTTCAGTTTGGAGTTCCTGATTTCGTCAGCGCTTTAGAGAGTCTGTCTAAAGCTGAACAGAAACCATTGCGACTCTGTTTTAATGTTTTAATACTGAGTGTTGTATATAATTGTATATACTACCTACAATAGTTATCCTTTCCTTTTCCTATCCTTTATAACTTTGGGCTTTCGAAAAAATACAAAATACGAATAATCACATAATATACAGTATTAGTTTTTGGTTGTTAGAAAAAAATTCAGTAGATATGTTTACTTCCAATGAAAGATTAATAAATTTGTAGCATATTATCTTTGGAGTAGCACACTACAATTATTTTCTGAGTCGATTCCTCAACTGCTATTCCTCTAATTGCAAAGCACCCATCGTCGGCCGGATTAGGCTCTATCGAGAATGAGCCCAGCTTGTCGAAGCTTCTTAAAGTAGGATTCCTTGAAAATGATTTACATTCATTCATATTTGCTTCTCGTATAACGGTAATAATGTGCTCTCCTTGAACCCCATTCAATATAATGAATGAATCAGCAGTTATGTACATGGCAGTTGGTGGGTTTAGTTGATAATCGAATTCAAAGCATTTTATTTGTAAACCAGATTGTTTTGACAAAATACGAAGTATTGTATCACACAAGAGGTATACTCCGTCTTTTGCAACATGTATATCAGCAATCTTAGACTGATTGTTTGTTAGCGTTCTTTTGTAACTGAGGTTCTTATCTAGTACCTGTACCTTGCTTTCCTCACACACATACACATCTCCGTTTTCTTGATCAGCTGATATTACCGAGGGTCTCTTAAATAAGGTCCCATGCATCCAATGAGATATTGAATGGGTGAATTTCGTGTCAGATTTGGAATCTCGATTAAATTTGAAAACAGAATGTTGGAGTTCGGATGAAATGAGTGACGTCACATAGAGTGAATCTCTGTAGAAGCATACTCCATATGGATATGATAGCACAAATTTAACTATCGATATGGAAAGAAAACGATGTACATTATCTAAGTACTTCCCTTCCTGGCTGTATATCTTGACACAGTGGCTCGTTTGATCAGCTATGAATATGTTTCCGGTTTTAGAATCAACAGCTACTTTCTGCGGATACTTTAGACTTTCCGAGAGACCATACTCATGAATAGGGCTCTGTCTCACTGCGCTCATTATAGGATCTGTTATTTTACTATAGTCTCTCATTGGGAGAGGTTTAGTCCAATCAGTCTGTTTTGTATTGGATTTTAGTTCAGCTTCTGTCAGTATTGGAGCAGTTTCTAAAAACATTTTTTCATCCAATTCATCACAAGATTCTGCTAAGGGAGCCTCGTGCTTAGGGAGTATGGTTACGTTAATTTGCCCCAGAGTTTGTATCTTTTCATTGAATGTAGGATCCAATACTAACTCAATGCCTCTCTCTGGATACTCGTCTTTAATTTGCAATATCTGTTTGTTAACTTTTGATAACTTACTATGTTTCATAGACTTGAATGCTACAGTTTGTTTTTGTTCTATTGCCTGGAGCTTCTGTTTATACTCGACCCGACTAGTTGTGTACTCCCTTTCTGCGGCGTCAAGTTTCGCAGAGAGCTCGTCCTTCCGCCGCTGGAGAGAGAGCTGGTACTCGCCGAACCTCTTCTCCAGGTCCCGTCGGATTAAACCTGTTCTCGTAAGGAACGGATCCTCACACTCTGTTGCCATTCCTACCAACCTACAATCTAATTAGTTAAGCTAACTGCTACCAGTGGAGTCAGTTAGTTCAATCATACCACAGTATCACGTTTATAAATTGTCCCTAAAACAACCTAATTTATTAAGGGAATACTTATCCACCAATCATCGGTAGCACCGATCATCGGCGTTTGTATTAAAAAACCTCGCTACTTTCTACCGATTGTTTTTTTATGTTTATAAAAAACATCATCGGTAGAAAGTAGCGAGGTTTTTAATACAAACGCCGATGATCGGTGGATAAGTATTCTCATTTATTAAATACAAATGATTACATCAGTCCGTACTACGAGTATCAGCAGGTTAGGGCTTAAGTTATATATCCATAATAGCAGAACTCTTCAGTTTGGAGTTCCTGATTCTCGTCAGAGCTTTAGAGAGCCTGTCTAAAGCCGAACAGAAACCATTGCGACTCTGTTTAATGTTTCAATACTGCACTGTTGTATATAATTGTATATACTACCTACAATAGTTATCCTTTCCTTTTCCTATCCATTATAACTTTGGGCCTTCGAAAAAATAAAAAATATGAATAATCACACAATATACAGTATTAGTTATTGGTTGTTAGAAATAAATTCAGTAGATATGTTTACTTCCAATGAAAGATTAATAAATTTGTATCATATTATCTTTGGAGTAGCAAACTACAATTATTTTCTGAGTCGATTCCTCAACTGCTATTCCTCTAATTGCAAAGCACCCATCGTCGGCCGGGTTAGGCTCTATCGAGAATGAGCCCAGCTTGTCGAAGCTTCTTAAAGTAGGATTCGTTGAAAATGATTTACATTCATTTATATTTGCTTCTTGTATTACGGTAATAATGTGCTCTCCTTGAACCCCATTCAATATAATGAATGAATCAGCAGTTATGTACATGGCAGTTGAGTGATAACTGAATTCAAAGGACTTTATTTGTGAACCGGATTGTTTTGACAAAATACGAAGTTTTGTACCACACAAGAGGTATACTCCGTCTTTTGCAACATGTATATCAGCAATTTTAGACTGATTGTTTGTTAACATTCTTTTGTAACTGAGGTTATTATCTAGTACCTGTACCTTGCTTTCCTCGTCACACACATACACATCTCCATTCGCCTGATCAGCTGATATTACCGAGGGTCTCTTAAATAAGGTCCCATGGATCCAATGAGATATTGAATGGGTGAATTTCGTGTCAGATTTGGAATCTCGATTATACTTTAAAATACAATGTTTGAGTTCGGAAGAGATGAGTGACGTTACATAGAGTGAGTCTCCGTTGAAACAAACTCCATATGGATGTACTGGCTCATATTTATTTATGGTTCTATTAATGTATTGTACATTATCTAAGTACTTCCCTTCCTGGCTATATATCTTGACACAGTGGCTCGTTTGATCAGCTATGAATATGTTTCCGGTCTTAGAATCAACAGCTACTTTCTGCGGATACCTTAGATCGCAGGACCCATCTCCCTGTTTCACTGCGCTCATTATAGGATATTTTATTTTACTATAGTCCCTTGGGAGAGGTTTAGTCCAATCTTTCTGTTTTGTATTGGATTTTAGTTCAGCCTCGACTGTCAGTATTGGAGCTGTTTCTAAAAACATTTTTTCATCCAATTCATCACAAGATTCTGCTAAGGGAACCTCGTGCTTAGGGAGTATGGTAACGTTAATTTGCCCCAGAGTTTGTATCTTCTCATTGAATGTAGGATCTAATACTAACTCAATGCCTCTCTCTGGATACTCGTCTTTAATTTGCAATATCTCTTTGTTAACTTTTGCTAACAGACTATGTTCCATAGACTTGAATGCTGCAGTTTGTTGTTTGATGCTTGTTTGTATTTGTTCTATTGCCTGGAGCTTCTGTTTATACTCGACCCGACTAGTTGTGTACTCCCTTTCTGCGGCGTCAAGTTTCGCAGAGAGCTCGTCCTTCCGCCGCTGGAGAGAGAGCTGGTACTCGCCGAACCTCTTCTCCAGGTCCCGTCGGATTAAACCTGTTCTCGTAAGGAACGGATCCTCAGACTCTGTTGCCATTCCTACCAACCTACAATCTAATTATTTAAGCTAAACTACTACCAGTGGAGTCAGTTAGTTCAATCGTACCACAGTAATCACGTTCATAGATTGCCCCTAAAAACAACCTAATTTATTAAATACAAATGATTACATCAGTCCGTACTACGAGTATCAGCAAGTTAGGGCTTAAGTTATATATCCATAATAGCAGAGCTCTTCAGTTTGGAGTTCCTGATTCTCGTCAGAGCTTTAGAGAGTCTGTCTAAAGCCGAACAGAAACCATTGCGACTCTGTTTTAATGTTTTTAATACTGCACTGTTGTATATAATTGTACGTATATATCTCCTACAATAGTATCCTTTCCTTTTCCTATCCTTTATAACTTTGGGCCTTCGAAAAAATACAAAATACGAATAATCACATAATATACAGTATTAGTTTTTGGTTGTTAGAAAAAAATTCAGTAGATATGTTTACTTCCAATGAAAGATTAATAAATTTGTAGCATATTATCTTTGGAGTAGCACACTACAATTATTTTCTGAGTCGATTCCTCAACTGCTATTCCTCTAATTGCAAAGCACCCATCGTCGGCCGGATTAGGCTCTATCGAGAATGAGCCCAGCTTGTCGAAGCTTCTTAAAGTAGGATTCCTTGAAAATGATTTACATTCATTCATATTTGCTTCTCGTATAACGGTAATAATGTGCTCTCCTTGAACCCCATTCAATATAATGAATGAATCAGCAGTTATGTACATGGCAGTTGGTGGGTTTAGTTGATAATCGAATTCAAAGCATTTTATTTGTAAACCAGATTGTTTTGACAAAATACGAAGTATTGTATCACACAAGAGGTATACTCCGTCTTTTGCAACATGTATATCAGCAATCTTAGACTGATTGTTTGTTAGCGTTCTTTTGTAACTGAGGTTCTTATCTAGTACCTGTACCTTGCTTTCCTCACACACATACACATCTCCGTTTTCTTGATCAGCTGATATTACCGAGGGTCTCTTAAATAAGGTCCCATGCATCCAATGAGATATTGAATGGGTGAATTTCGTGTCAGATTTGGAATCTCGATTAAATTTGAAAACAGAATGTTGGAGTTCGGATGAAATGAGTGACGTCACATAGAGTGAATCTCTGTAGAAGCATACTCCATATGGATATGATAGCACAAATTTAACTATCGATATGGAAAGAAAACGATGTACATTATCTAAGTACTTCCCTTCCTGGCTGTATATCTTGACACAGTGGCTCGTTTGATCAGCTATGAATATGTTTCCGGTTTTAGAATCAACAGCTACTTTCTGCGGATACTTTAGACTTTCCGAGAGACCATACTCATGAATAGGGCTCTGTCTCACTGCGCTCATTATAGGATCTGTTATTTTACTATAGTCTCTCATTGGGAGAGGTTTAGTCCAATCAGTCTGTTTTGTATTGGATTTTAGTTCAGCTTCTGTCAGTATTGGAGCAGTTTCTAAAAACATTTTTTCATCCAATTCATCACAAGATTCTGCTAAGGGAGCCTCGTGCTTAGGGAGTATGGTTACGTTAATTTGCCCCAGAGTTTGTATCTTTTCATTGAATGTAGGATCCAATACTAACTCAATGCCTCTCTCTGGATACTCGTCTTTAATTTGCAATATCTGTTTGTTAACTTTTGATAACTTACTATGTTTCATAGACTTGAATGCTACAGTTTGTTTTTGTTCTATTGCCTGGAGCTTCTGTTTATACTCGACCCGACTAGTTGTGTACTCCCTTTCTGCGGCGTCAAGTTTCGCAGAGAGCTCGTCCTTCCGCCGCTGGAGAGAGAGCTGGTACTCGCCGAACCTCTTCTCCAGGTCCCGTCGGATTAAACCTGTTCTCGTAAGGAACGGATCCTCACACTCTGTTGCCATTCCTACCAACCTACAATCTAATTATTTAAGTTAACTGCTAGCAGTTAGTTCAATAATACCACAGTAATCACGTTCATAGATTGTCCCTAAAAACAACCTAATTTATTAAATACAAATGATTACATCAGTCCGTACTACGAGTATCAGCAAGTTAGGGCGGAGTTATATATCCATAATAGCAGAGCTCTTCAGTTTGGAGTTCCTGATTCTCGTCAGCGCTTTAGAGAGTCTGTCGGGCAGATGGTCTGCCAGCATTGCTGGTCCCACGAGTAGCACCTGGAAGTCGCTGGGCTCTGCCCACTTAAGCGAGTACTCCTTCTTGCGCCAGAATAGCAGCGGCGACTGCTCGCTAGGAACCATGTACACTATGCGCCCCGGTAGCACCAGCTGTTTGGTAATGCGAGAGGGCGGGACGGGCGAGTAGCCCCTGGCGGAGTTCCAGAAGGAGTTGAGCATACTGTCGGTCTCGCTGGTTCTCAGAATCCTCTTCCGCAGCTCGCGGTAGGGGCTAATCTTCCTGCACCACAGGCCCAGGTTTTCTAGAATATTCCGCGTGAGAATGTAGTACTTGGGCTGAGTTTCTAGCTCCAGCAGTCGCACGAGGTTAGCTTTCAGTTCGTGTCCGTTCTGCTCGCTCAGTCTCGGCACTATGTCCTTCCCCATCACCAGTGACGTCACGAACTCCTTGCTGTATTCGTATGTCTTCTTGCTGACCAGACAGCCCGGGGGCGCGTACGCGTAGCACTTAACGCTTGGGTAATTAGGCCTTAGGAGGATAGCGAGAACAGAGGCGCATCCGGCCCCCAGCGAGTGTCCCACCAACACGAGCTTATAGTCGGGGTGTAGCGCGAACGCTCTCACGAGAATCTCGTCTCGCTCTAGCTTGTTCTGTATCTTCTTCGCTGAGATAACGAACCCTTTGTGGGCGTAGTGCTCCTCCGAGAATCCCTCGAGGGGCAGTGCCTCCAGAGTGGCGCTTATATCCGTTATGGCATCTTCCAGGGACATGGTGCCTCGACAGGATATCACAACTGAGGCGCGCGAGTGGTCGAATGCTACAAAGAACGGAGTTTCGTATATTGCATTCTCGAATGAGACGAACAGGACATCTTCCACTCTGAGATTGGCCTGTGTTAGCAAGCTCCTAAAGTTGAGGAGACAGGAGTTGTCGCCCAACACTGGGACTCCGCCCAACAGAGGGGTGCTACGGTTCGCACTTCCAATATTATGTTTGTTCCGGAATAACCGCAAATGCCAGGTCAGTGGATTCGTATACACGAAAAGAGGCCACCCATAAGCAGCGCACGCATAGTCCATGTAATGAGCTATGTTATCCATGGTGTAGTAGTCATTGGGCTGATGCAAGTCCAGCGCTGGGAGATCGTCTTTGAGGATGTTGTTAAGGAACTGCTCGGGGTCCTGAGTGCTGTCCGTCTCCTGTAGAGTGTCCATTTTCCTTCTGAGTCGGCCCGGGTCGATCCCGTGGTCCAGCAGCTCCTGCTGCTCGCGCTGCAGCAGCGACAGACCGGCCGCCACGTCCGAGGGGACCGCGTGGTTCAGGTCGGACAGAATGTTTGCCAGGACGCGTGCCAGGTCCGAGTAGGCGGCCCTGTGCACTTCCTGGTCCCGGGACTTGCCCAGACAGCAGCAGAATATCGATATCATGTGCTGCCACTTGCGCTCTGTGTAGTGCAGGGAGCTCTGACTGACCTCCGGGCGTAACAAGGGGACCTTGTCGCTGTCAACGTTAGTGGCGTTTAATTTCGAACTAATTCCGAAGTCCTTCGGAGTGAAAGGAGTCTTATAGAGACCACACGGGTCGAAGTAGATTAGCGCCGAGACTGTAAATAGGATAACTAATCCCCAGGCCACGAAGTTTATAGCCAGAGAAATCCAGAACATCCTCTCGACTTGATGGGGCGCACACTTCTCCATGTTGTTAGACGCCTGCAGCATGAAGAAGGTTCCGGTTATGGTCCAAATAAGCTCGCACACAAGCACTACGAGACGCAGGTGCAACAGAGTTGGGATTCGCCTGCGTTTGCGAATGTTCGTAATTGACCCTCTGCTGCTGATCCAGGCGATGGCGCCGTCATTGGTACAGCTCAGCAAGTTAAGGAACAGAATGCCTGCCAGGTATATGAAGATTAGGGCATTCGCTTGGCACCTCTCTCCGTAAATTAGCTGGAACTTCCATGCGAGAGCGATTATTATAATTGTAGCCAAAGTGCGAACGGTGAATGAAGAGATTGCAGGGAAAACCAGGTCATCACTTGCAAATGGCCAACGACGTTTGAAGGCTATTAATGCCGGCATTGCTAGTGCTCTGATTCTATATTGATTGGGCTGAGAGAATAGTTAATACGAATCATAAGACAACAGCATACTAATACAAACCCTTTAATTTATCTAGGACTAGAATTCTCATTCGTGATTCTTCCTATTCCTGATTCTACAAGTTGGGAAAAGTGCTTTTTAGCAGGTCTCGCGTTTGAGAATGTGCAATCCGCCTGGTTGTACTGTAGCCTCACGTAGCCCAAACTCCCGTCGAACCTGTTCTTACAGACTTCCAGTGCTTTCGTTTGTCCGGGGTTCGAGTGCAGTATCATTATATTGTCTGCCTCCTGAATGGCTTTGGCAGTTCCGTAAATAGAGGATTTCTCTAGAATTACTTCGTCGCGCTCTTTTCGCGGATGCACCACTAGTGACACGTGGACAGCTTTATCAGTCGCGAATCTTCTCAGCGCGGATACGATCTTATCCTGGACGTGGTACTTATCATTGTAGTACTCGAGCCCAACCATAAACTGCAGGTTGTCCACAATAATGTGTTCCACGTCATACATGTACACTGCATACCGCATGGTCTCTAGGATCTGCTCTATGTTGGTGGCGCCGTGGAAATTCATAAAGTACATAGGCAGAGCCTCGTATTTGTCCGCCCACTCCTCGAATGCCTTGCTCCCGTTCTCGAGGTCTACTCTCGAGAATTGCTTCAGCATTGTCTTGGCTAGTCGGACGGTGCTTATCTCAAAGCTGCCCCAGAGGGTGCACACGCCCTGGGCGCAGAGGTCCAGCGAGAGCTCGCTCAGCAAAGTCGTCTTTCCAGATCCTTATAACCAAATTAAATTAAAAATTATAACAATATATTTAGTAACTCGTACTAATTAATTAACGAATTAGTATACAGTAGATACTCGTTAGTACGAACACCAACGGAAAGTAAAATTTAAAAATGTGTTCGCTTTTCCGGAGTTCGTATTAACCGGAGTAATACCCATTGAATAGCCATTGTAAGTACCTGATTTTGTGGAACTGTTTGTTCGTTTTATCCGGAATTTGTATTAACCGTGTTCGTACTAACGAGGTTCTACTGTACCTGTTTGCCCGGTGTAAATAGACATTTCCCCCCTGCGGTATCCCTTGAGGATCTTGTTGAGGTCAGGGTACCTCAGCCAGCTGAGTCCCTTTATCTCGCTCGTGTGGTACATCTCGTACCAAACCTCACTGCGAATGTCTCCAAAAGTAAATATTTTATCGTGACGCAGTTTCAGCGCTGACTCTAGGATTTCTCCCAGCTCGATGCCTTGATCCAACAGCTAAACGGAAATTAATATTACCGTAACCATATTACGTATTATTATTATAAATACTGCTATTATGTAGTTACTGGCTATTAATTCTAGATTCTTGTTTAACTTAAATTCAGGATTTTAACATTATTTTACTAAAGTTACAGTTCTAACAAAACTGTCCTTACACTAGGTACCCTAGCTAGACTTGTGTACTGTTGGCAAATGGGAATAGCAGTGGTGCACTATTTCCAGCTGGCCTCACAGATGCTGCTCTACTTCAGAGCCGTCTACCTGTCGCTTCTGTTCTCGCTAGAAGCGTTGGTGTTTGTCTACAAAGGTCTCGTGCTGCCATACGAGCCAGTCTCTCTAATTCTCGAGCTTATTCTACTGTTCGTGGTTCTAGCGTTCTTACACACCGCGCACACATACATGAGCATCAAGGGGAACCTCACTTCCAGGTACCTAGCTCTGGGGGTGGGGCTGGCACTAGTGGTTCCGGTATTCGTTGCAGATCTCTACTTCACGCTCTGGCAAACATACGTGTTGAGAGTTGAGATAGTACTGTTCAGTGTTGACCTGTGCTTTCTCCTTTTCGGAGGGATAGCACAGTCCATTGTGATTATTGTTAAGAAGGCGACAGAAGTGACGTAATCAGGAAATCGCGATTAACAACAACCAAACGACATACAACATTGGTCACTTATACTACTGTATGTATGTATTTAAATTGATGCTATTTTTAACTCAACCAATTAAGGGCATGCATATTATTTATAATCGTCTTACTAGTAAGAAATTAAATATTTCTTACACTGAGAGGAGTGAAGGGAGTGTTGGGATCCGAGCTAGTTGATTTCCGTATGATTGAACATCTCTTGAGATTCAGTTTTTTCGCGAACTGTAAGGCGGCTTGCCTGGACCTGAGGTCGTCGCCTAGCCAAAGTATTATTCTGTCGAACATCTCGAGTTGCGGGAGGAGCTCGGGAGGGAGAGCAGTGAGCCCCTGCGGGAGAGTCAGCACTGCTGCCTACATAATTACACAATTTATAATACCAAACTTACCATCAGTAATACAGTGGATTTCGGCTATAAGCACGTCGTCGGGAACTGCACTTAAGGTACTTATAACCGGCTTGTTCTTATAACCGACATAAATTATATAGGGTATATGGCAACCGTTTTCCAACATAGTGTTCTTATATCCGACATCTACTGTACCTGTACAAATTAGCAATTATTTTATCTGCAGAAAACTCGACTCTTAATTTGTCCCAAATTTTAAGACAAATAGGAAATAAGAATTTATGGGGAATTTTATTAAGAGACCGAGACCGAAAAAAGTGATTGAGGAATATGAGAAGGGAGAGTTAATGTTCGGTCCTTACTGGATACGAAATAGAAAAGCTTTCATTGCTGTCAAAACCGTAATTGTGATCACTATAACGGTGTATTATCTTTTTATCGCCGACTCAGATTGCTTCGGACCAGAACCAACGATTTTGGAACCCATCCGAGCAAAATGGAAAGAGCTTCAAAAGAAATTAATAGCGATAGATCCTACAGACGAGAGAATTAAATCTAAAATAGAAGAAAAGAGCAGAGCTATGGAGAGTGGCGTATCACAGGAAATAAAAAAAAGATAATGCCACTTTTAATTAATTCCAGCAATTAATTTATAATCGATTTTCTCTGTAATTTCGATTTATTAACATTTAATTAAGTATAAATTACTATTTCTCAAGCTACCCTAGCAATGGCGACCCACTCACTGAATGGAAAGGAGTCCTTAGGAGCTGTGCCAGCCTCCTCAGCGGAACCGAGAGAGGGACTGGAGTCTGAGCTGAGTCAGAGCCTCTCAGAGCTCTCCTCGATTGGCAGCTCAACCAAAGGGAAGAAGGGAAAGCGAAGGAAGCATCAATCTTTCCAAACTCTAAATTACTCCAAAAGTGAGGAAATGAGACCGATCTCTCGAAGCTCTATCTCTTCCGACAAACAATACCAACCAAAGGCTATTCCGCAGCCCCTGCGAGGGACACAGGCAAACAATCTAGATACTAGACTGTATTATACGTACGTATATTTATTATTCTATCTAACAGGTGTGCGCGCGCTCATGTCGTGACGGTCTCTTCTATCCCGGAGTAGTTCTCAAGCACACCAGTCTGAACCAAGTGTTGGTGCAGTTCGCAGATGGACAGACGGACAGAATGAACGTTAGACTCGTAGTGCCGCGGGGCGGGGCCCGGCCCTGTCCTGTGCTGCACCCCGGGGACTACGTTCTGGTGCGAGTCAGATCTAAATACGGCCAACATCCCAACCTAAGCACTGGTGAGGTAACTTTAACTAGCGCTCTCTGAGACAACCTGTATATTCTGGCATTCTGCAGGTCTCTGCGACTACTTCATTCCAGCGATTCTCCAAATGACTCCTTACAAAGGAGACATGACGTTCCCCCCCTCCCGAGCCCCGGTGTACGCAGCCACCTCGTTCAACGGGAGACCGGTGTCCAGCTTGCGTGCCGGCATGGTCCGTATTTCCCGTCCCTACTTCCTGTCCGTGTGTCGCTACATACAGCAGCTGATGCTCGGGCTGTCCACCTCCATAGAGGAGCAGGAGAGACACCCGGCCCTCTCCGAGAGTCCCGAGTTCCGGCAGCTGCGGCCCCCGTCCCCCTCCACGGACGCGCTCTCTAGGCTGGTGGAGAGGCAGAGCGAGCAGCACTGCGAGCTCATGGAGAGACTATCTCAGGTATGTCCTATCCACTCTCTTCCCGCTAAGTTGCTTAATATTTACGTAGGTTATATCTCTCTCTTCCCGGACCTCTGTGGGAGAGACGGGACCCCCTGTCTCCCCTCCGGACTCAGAGCACGACTCCCAGGAACAAGAGACCCTCCCACTAACCCCTACCGAGGATATAGAGCTGCTGAGACCCCTCAGCGCCCCGGTACACACCCAGACGGGCCCCAGTCTCCCAGAGACGGCCCCATACCTGCTCGAGCAGGGGGTGCAGGCGACGGGAATGCAGGACAAGTGGACGGAGTCCCTGCCCCCCACCTTCTCGCAGGGCACCAGCACGCAGCTGGACGAGCTCCGGCTGTCTCCCGTCCCGGACCCGCGGCTGGACACTCTGGAGTCCGGTCAGCAGCAGCTGCTGAGGGGACTGGAGGGGGTCAGCAGAGAGGTCACTGCTCTGAGGGAGGCCCGCGAGGCCGAGACACAGGAGCCCCCCAACGCGTACCTGGTGATGCAGGGGGACGGCCAGGCGGTACTGGTGTCCGGAGAGGGGATCTCAGAGGGGGAGCAGGAAGAGCTGTCTCTCTCAAAGAGCGACCAACACGCAGGCCCCACCCTCCTTATCCAGGACCTGACTCCTCCCGCGGAGCAGCTCATCTTCTCCGGCGGAGAGAGCGTGCTGGTGGACACCCGACGGGACGGCTGGTTCTACACAGCCGAGGTGCTGAGTGCGGACAGCGGGGGACACACGGTACGCACGAAGGTTAACGGACAGACCGTCCGGACGGACACGGACAGCCTGCTGCCGTTCCTGAGCTCGGAGAGCAGCCTCCCGGAGCTCCGCTCGGAACAGCCGGTCCTAGCGGAGCACCCCTCCTTCCCCGCCTGCTACGCCCCCGGAGTTATCCTCCGTCTCGACAGCGGGACCGGTCGGGCCGAGGTCCGCTTCTACGATGACGTCACATGCGAGGTCTCCTGGGCCCGAGTGCAGCCTGTGGACACGGGCGCCTGCGCAGCGCTGAGCGAGACGGCCGCGCGGTTCGACAGCAGCTGGCTCGCGGAGAGCGTGGTGTGTCGCAGAGAGCACTCGGGCGTGTTCTACTCGGGTCGCGTGGTCGGGAAGTCGTGGAAGACGCGGCACTACATGGTGCAGTATCCGGACGGGGCGATCGAGGAGCAGTCGATAGTGCACATATTCCGGACTCCGGGCGAGGAGTCTCGCGTAGAAGAGGGGACATTCGTGCTGGCCAGTCCGGACACGGGTCTGTTCATGCCGGGAGAGGTAACGGAGCGGAGAGAGGGCGCCGCGGTCGTAAAGTTCTGTCACGGGGAAGAAAAGGAAATCCCAACGAAAGAGCTGATAGTGATCAGCAAAATGTACTACGATAATATGTTCCTGTTTATCAGCAGTTTGCTGCAGGAGGACTGAGATGAGTTATTCTAACTATTTATTTATCCTACTATGCTCTATCATTTGTTATAAGTATTTACTCAAACGCTACAACAATACACACATATACACGATCTGTACTGTAATTCGAGTCCCGAGATTTATATAAGAAGCCAGGTATATTATACATGTGAGATTTTCGATATATTTCATGGATTTCTATTACCGGTGGAGGATTAAGATTCGGACATAAGGATGAAGTGCTGGCGAACCAGCGCGAGCAGCTGAGCCTTTTTCTCTTTCGATTTGAAACTAATCTTTCTCTCTCTCAGCCATTCCCCGAGGCTGGCAATGTTAGCTTTCTCCAGCTGTCCGGCGCGCATCAGCTCCTCCACGCTGGTGGGTCTGCTGACGCGCTGCTTCTTGGGGGCCGGGGGCCTGCAGGAGGGAGAGGAGGGGGGAGGGGCTCTGGGGGCAGGGGGCAGAGAGCTGCTTGCTATGCTGGGTGTGTCTGGTACCTTGGGACATGATATGGTAGTATTACTGATGGTAGTATTGCTGTGTAGTGATTTGTTTTGAAAGGGAGGAGTGGACTTTATAGGGGGCTTTATAGGGGGTAGCGACTGGGACTGAGAGGACACAGGTTTGGTTTGAGTAGCTGCTGGCAGGTTAGAAATATTCTGCAGCTTGTGGCTGACGGGCTTAGCTTTAAAGCAAGGCTTGTATCTCTCAGGAGCTGGAGCGATAACGGGCTGTGCTATTGTCTCTTCTGTCACTGGGGTATCCAGTGTGTGGGGCTGTGTGTCAGGACGAGACTCACGAGAGGGAGATTCTGGCAGGTGATGGGGAACAGCGGGCTGTGCCTTCTGCGAAAAATAGGCCTCGAATCCGCACATAGTCGGCAGTACCCCATTAATGTCTCTCATGAAGGAACTCACCAGCTGAGGAGAGCTGGCGGGAGAGTGTCTCGTCACGACGCTGTTATCTGTGAGGACGCAGGAGAGCGGGTACGTGAGGGCGCGACCGGACCCCCGCTGGAAGGACACGTTAACGAAGTGGGGGGCTGCTTCTCGCGGCAGCTGGTATCCGTGCACGGATCTCCAGTACTCGCAGACCGCGGCGTAGTCGGGGAGAGGAGAGCTGCTGAGGGGCTGGCGCGTGACGGAGTGTATGTAGGCCCTGGTGAGGTTAGGGAGGATCTGGCAGCCGACAGCCAGTCTGCTCAGGTCCTGGCCGACAAGCAGCGAGAGCGACTCCGGCGTGTCCGGCATTAGCCGTCCCTGCGACAGGCTGAGGACCCCCATTAGGTCTAGCGGCCTGTAGGTTACGGAGTAGGAGACTATGGACACGCAGAGCTCCCCCTCCTGGAGGTGGGACTCGAGCTTAAGAGCGAGGACCGTCTGGCTCCTGTGAGCTGACAGGAAGTCCTGGCCCCGCACCAACAGAGAGCCGAACCGGTTCCACTGCGGACTCAGTCGGGAGCACAGCGTGTAGTAGTGACACTCCGCGAAGAGACGCGCGCTGACCTCCGCCCCCCTCTGGTCCGTGAGGCGGTACTCGCGCAGCTTCTCTCGGTAGCTCTCCGACCGGGAGTCCGCGCTGCTGGCGAGCAGCACCAGTCTCTGTTTGGACTCCGCGTAGTCCAGAGGGAGCGAGGTCTGGTCGGCAGGGGCCACTAGGAAGCTGGGCACGTTCCTAGCTATAACCCGGGAGCATTGCTGTGTGGAGGAGTGCGCCGCCCCGGGCTCAATGAGGCCTGAGTTTATTCTAAAGCTGTGTCCGCTCAGCTGCTGCAGGGGCGGAGCTGCGGAGAAGAGGAGACGCTGGAGGTGCGGGGGTTCTTGCGAGTTCATTTGTTTCTAAGCTAGCTATCTCCTCTCTTGTAAGACAAGTTATTTGTCCGGCCCGGGCCTAGTTATCTGTAAGAGAAATACAGCTGCTGAGTCAGCAGTAATTCTGAAAATCTCCGAATTAATTAAACTCAATTCTTTACGATTCATTCCGTATATAGCTTATCTATTTATTATATTGCACCTGCGATGACTACCTCGATGCGACCTAAGATTCCCTGGAACTTCAAGGGGCAGATGGAATGTGGAACTATGTGGGTTAAGATAGCGGGCGTGGGCGGACTCACGGCATTAATCCTGAACCATTACTCTCTGCAGAGCGAGTCCTTGGGCGAGGAGAAGAGACAGGAAGTAAGTCGGGCAGTCAGGTACCAGATGCTGGCCAGCGTTCTGATAGTAGCTCTCCCGAACGGGCGTCCCTATGGAGTCCCGAAAGGACTGATGTGTCTCGGGACCCTCGTGTTCTGCGGAGGTTCGTACCTGAGGGCTTTCCACGACTATTCATGTAGCTATACGCCTATTATAGGCCTGGTATTGTACGGGCTGGCGTGGGGATCTATGATACTTGCGCACTAAGGAACCTCTGCTAGCTACCTTATTATAATGTTCTAATTACGCGACAGATTCTATAAGATTATCATAATCTAGATACTATTAGTATTGTAATGCATAATGTAGCAATAGCTTGCTTATTAGTAATAATTATAACCAAATAAATCGTGTATGAACCTCAATTGTCGTTTTATTTAGTATCCTGACAAGTGTGGAATATCCTAAACAGTGTATCATATTCTGTCAATGTTTGCTTATTAGCTAGTATCTCACTCAAATGTATAAATCGTTTGGCAACAAATTCTCAGCTCTCGGCGACTGCCCTCACACCTGGGCCGCCATCGCGGGTGTCTCGGGCGCAGTGGCTATCTGCATGGGAGCCTACTCGGCCCACGCTTCCATCTCACCCGAGAGCAAAGACATCATCACGCGCGCCAACAAATACCATCTCTTCAATAGCGTGGCTCTGCTCGCGCTCTCTGCCAACAATTCGCATCCTATTTCCGGCTGTCTGATCACCACAGGGACCGTGCTATTCTGCGGATCGCTCTACGCGAAAGGCCTCCTGGGGGCTCCTACCATGTTCCTTCCCCCTTTGGGAGGTATCATAATGATTCTAGGATGGCTGAGTCTCGTTATAAGAAAATGAACACTCGGTTAGTTACCCTATGATTTCGAAACTCTATTTTATTTCTATTGATTTATACTTGTGAGAATCTTTTTACTTTATATCAATTTATTGTGTCAATCTAATTGTTTACTGCTGACTAATTTTGTACTTTTGGGGTCTTTAAGTTTCCTGGCCGGAGCTTCTATGAAATTGTTAAAGTATGTGAGCAGTCCTTCTGCATGTTCCTCTCTGATTCCGAATGTCTCGCTCACATACTGCTTGCTCCAATCTTCCGGGTATCTTCTCTTGTTAGCCAGGATAACTGTTATCTGATCTAGGTCCAACATACCGACAGGTATTGCCGTCTTATCCGCGCCCCTCGCTTCTGCCGGGGCGCGTGGGGTAGGGGGGCCAGGCTCTGGTGAGGAATGTTGGGTTTCTTTCACCTCAGTTATTTTTATCTCTCTCAGTCGATTCAGAAATGTGTTATCTTTTACGTGTAAATGCGGCTTAGACTCGAGTCTCTGTTTCTGAGCATATTCAAGCGCCTTCGAAGGCCGTTTCACTGGAGTTGTATTTTTCAGTTTTCTCAATGCAAATCCCATATTTCATAATATTTAGCATAAAACCGATATAACTAGTATACTTATTTTCTCACATTTTTACATTTGGTCGACTTACAATAAAATAAATATTACATTTACTATGGTTCAATTATATTAATAAATTAACTATTCCTTGCCTTTGCCCCTGTTGCAAATAATATAATATTAACAAACCTTACAGTCCTGTACTAGAGCCATAGCATCCAGCTCTCTCGCGGTTATAACGACAGTCTTCGTGTTTGCTCCGATTGTGTTCCAACCGAACATACCAACTCTTCCGTCCTTTGGAAAGTAAGTGGCTGGTTTGCTGTCTGTAGTTTTATTCAACTGCTCACTCTTTAAACCGATTATCTCCTGTAATAATAGTAATTAATTAATTAATTGATTGATTATTGTTTCTGAAATATCTTACCTTATTTATATGGTTGTTGTACCAAGGCCAGCAGAGAGTAATTTCTGATTTATCGGTGATTAGAATTTTCAGATCGAACAAGAGGAGAGTTGACAATTGTAGATTTGAAGTCCCTAGCCACTATAAAAGCTAAATAATAAATTACGAGTAGTTATGTATAAAATTAATATTACTTACTTTGTCCATCAATTTCTTATCTTCCGGAGTTAAGCTCCGAGTATTATCTCGCACGTACTCAGCCAAATTAACTTGTGCCTCCTCAGTTTCATGTTCTGCTATTTTCGTGTTTTTCATTTCCTTCTGAGGTTTAGTTTCACGGGACCCTATGGCCACCAGTGCGGGCCAGCTGGTCAGGTCTTCCCACGCGCCCTTGCGGTAGCAGGGCTGACACGAGTAGGAACCTACGGTAGATTAATGTATTGTTAGATCAGTGTATATACAGGCATTGTAAATAAGCTCCTAATCCTGGTCTGAACCAATTTTATAGGTTTAAATCACAAATTAATGTTACGGTATAGGAGAGGATTCCAAATTTTTTCGATCCTAAATTCAAATTTTCCAAAATTCGCGCTCCTGGATAATTCCTTGTATTAGATACACTAACATAGCATGGCAGATAGATTCGTTACTATGGAGGGGGAGCCCACGCCTGGCAGGACCGGGCTCGTATCCTCGGAGAACTCGCTTGTGTTCGAGAGCACGAAGGGGGTGGAGGTGTTCCAGACCTTCGACCAGATGGGACTCAGAGACAGCCTCCTGCGGGGGATCTACGCATATGGCTTCGAGAAGCCTTCCGCCATACAGCAGCGAGCCATCCGCCCCATAATATCCGGGCGTGACGTCACGGCACAGGCCCAGTCTGGCACCGGTAAGACGGCTACGTACAGCATAGCGGTGCTGCAGCGCGTGGAGACGCAGCTAAGAGAGGTGCAGGTGCTCGTGCTGTCTCCCACCCGCGAGCTGGCCATACAGATACAGTCAGTCATGCTAGCACTCGGGGACTACATGAACCTGCATTGCCACGCGTGCATAGGCGGCACCAACATAGGGGAGGACATGCGGAAGCTGGAGTTCGGACAGCACGTGATTTCCGGGACGCCGGGCCGAGTGCTGGACATGATAAAGCGACACACGCTCCGCACGCGCAACATAAAGATGCTTATTCTGGACGAGGCGGACGAGATGCTGAACAAGGGATTCAAGGAGCAGATCTATGAGGTGTACCGCTACCTGCCCCCCTCCCTGCAGGTGGTGCTCGTGAGCGCCACCCTGCCTCACGACATTCTGGAGATAACCAGCAAGTTCATGACCGAGCCCGTGCGTATTCTAGTGAAGCGAGACGAGCTGACGCTGGAGGGAATAAAGCAGTACTTCGTGTCTGTGGAGAGGGAGGAGTGGAAGTTCGACACGCTGGTGGACCTCTACGATACGCTGGTTATAACGCAGGCGGTTATATTCTGCAACTCCCGCAGGAAAGTGGAACTGCTGGCAGAGAAACTGAGAGAGGCAAACTTCACTCTCTCCTACATGCACGGGGAGATGCACCAGAAGGAGAGGAATGCGATTATGAAGGAATTCCGGGAGGGAGAGAGTCGGGTTATGATCACCACTGACGTCTGGGCCAGAGGGATTGATGTGGAGCAGGTGTCGCTAGTGATCAACTACGATCTGCCACCGAACAGGGAGCTGTACATCCACAGGATTGGGAGGTCCGGGCGGTTCGGGAGGAAAGGTGTCGCGATTAATTTCGCGAAAGATGACGATATTCGCATTCTGCGGGATATCGAGCAGTACTACAGTACACAGATAGATGAGATGCCAAACCAAATAAACGAGTTTGTCAAACAATGACTTTATATTATTTTCCATATGTACTAAACCTCATAGATTTATGTTAATTGTTGATTCAATGTGCCTTCAATATTCAAAATTTTATGGGTTATATAATAAATATTCCAGCTTAATACCTGTGTCCATGTCGACATACAAACTCCGCTTTTCCCTGGTGCAGAAGGGACAGGTTAGAATATAGTTCGTGTGTCCTTCTCGGAAAGGAAATCCCTTCTCTTCGAGCTTCTTCTTGACTTGGTCTCTCATTGGGAGCGACTTAAATGGAATAGATTTATCTTTATTGGAAGACAAACATCTGACAGAAGGAAGAGCAGAGAGTATCCTTTGATACATGAAAATACTCCTCATATTATTTGGCTTACAAGTCTGTAAATAATAATGCAATGTAGAAGTTGACTAATCCATTAAAAGATTTCTAAGAATTAATTTTATTTTATTTTTCAACATCACTCGCTATACTACTAATATTAGTGACCCGAATAGATGTTGGAGTTTAAACTTTAAACTAATTTAAGTACTCCAATAATTCTAGATTTATGCGTTGTTCCAGAATTTGTCATTTCTCCTCCCGATATTAAACTCAATTAAAGTAATCAATACAAGATAGTTTAATAAGAAATAAAACAAATAGACTAACTGAATAAATACAAATAAATAGAATGAAAGAGTTTATGGGTCACACGGTGTGACATTTCTAGAAGAGATTACGTCACCCGGATTATCTAGGTCCACATTCTGTCCAAACAATGTCAACCCTCTTATGCAGCCATTCAATCCGGAACTGAAACCAGTTAGTTCCAGGTCCCTGTGTCCCCCTATCCACACACCCCCTGTCGGGTTGAACTGGCTGCTCTCCCCTGCCAGAGTATGGTTCTGTGTCTCGGAGTCGAGTGTAACTGTAAGTTCCATATTACGGTGCAGCAAACTGAAACTATGCCAACTTGCATCGCTTACATTACTCGGGAATACCCAGCTGGTCTCCCCAGACCCCAGGTCTATCCGTCCCTCCAATATCCCTCCCCTCACCCCGACAGACAGATAGTCCGTCCCTTCTCTCCCCACCCACACTATCAGGCCCGAGCCGCCCGACAGTATAAAGCCGAGCTCTACCCGCGTAGTGACCGGGTCGCTGCCGCTAGCGCCGTACTCCGCGTAGCTGTCTCCGGAGAAGCCGGCGCTCTCGAACGCAGTGGTGACGTCACACAGCTCTCCCGTCTGTGGGATGGGACACACACAGCGGGGCCTAGCGAAGTCGGTAGAGGCCTCACAGGTGCTGCCGGCCGCGCAGGCGTGGGACGCGCAGGGGTGAGGGGAACACGATTCCACATCCACCCCTGCTATAGCCTGTGCGTGCGTGTAGCTCCTCCCGTTAATAACCAGTCCCCTGACACACCCATTCAGCCCCGCCGCGACCCCCGCGCTGGCCGCGGTGCGCACGTAGCTGTCGGCCCCACCCACATACACCACTCCGTCCAGGTTAAGCGAGGAGAGCGTCCCAGGACTGTACCCCGTGATAGCCGACACGGGATCCTCGGAGCTGATAAGAAGCACGCTCAGCTCGCCCCGCCTCGCGGCTCTTCTCACCTCCACCTGGTACCACTGGGAGAGCGCTAGCGGCTCCGGCCACTGCAGGAGACCCGCGCCAGAGCCCAGGTTCCACCGGAGCTCCAGCCGCCCGGCGAACACCGCGAGCGAGAGGAAGTCCCCCGCCCGCTCTCCCGCCAGCTGCGAGGAGAAGAGGATCAGTCCGTAGCGGGACTGAGAGGAGAACTGCAGAGATATGTCTGTTGAGTCTGCCAGTCCGTCTATTGAGTACTGGAGATATGCGAACGGGGACTTCGTGAAAGAGGGATAGGTTATTAGAATATTCTAGAAAAAGGAATAATATAAATAAATACATGCCAGAACGAATAAGTCCATCAGAGTTATACAAACCTGTCCACACCTGTCCCCTGTCCGACCGAGCGGACACAGACACTGCGGCCCTGAGCTCGACACAATGCAGGTGGCGCCCTCTTCGCACTCCTGAGATCCGCAGTCCCCTCTCCCCAGCAGACTGCCGCAGTACCGTCCCGTGTACCCGTCCGGACACACGCAGGCCACCCCGCCCATTATGCTCAGACAGGCCGCTCCGTTCTGACACACGTTAGGCACACAGGGGTCCTCTCGACACACCGACACCCCGGACCCGGACTCTCTGCTGGCCACCACGCTGCTGCCCCCCCGAGCAGAGGCGTCAAATTCCGCGATGCACCCCACGAACCCGTTGATGCCGAGAGCAGCCGCCAGCGGGGATATGAAGCTGAGAGAGGCCACCCCTCCCAGGAAGAGCTCCCTCCCCGTCCCCAGGACCTGGAAGGGGCCGCTGCTGTTCCCGCTCACAGCAGGGCTATCTCCCACAGAGAGATGCATCGTATTGCCTGACCGCGTCACCTACATACACATGGCACTATACTGCTATATGTGGGTAGATAGCCGTACCTGTATCTGATACCATGTGTCGGAGAGGAGCTGATGAGAGGCGGAGAGGAGGCCCTGCCCGGACCCCAGGTCCCACTGGAGCACAGGGTACCCCCCGCTCAGGGCCAGGAGCAGGTAGTCCCCGAGCCCGCCCTGCAGCTCGCTCGTGTACGCCAGGACCCCCGAGAGGGCGCTGGCGTTGGGTCGCACCGTGAGGGAGAGAGAGACCAGCTCCTGGCTCCTGAGTCCGTACTTCACGTAGCTGTGCTGACTGCCAGAGAAGAAGGGGACCGCTATGACAGCTTTCTGCTCGCAGAGAGGGCCTGTGAAGAACGGCTGGCACACACACACGCCCTGGCCGGCCTGCACTAGACACTGGCCCCCGTGCATACACGGGTTCTCGAGACAGGCCGCCAGACCGCAAGCCTCCCTTTCAGCTCCGTCCGGACAGATGCAGCTGTAGCCTAATAACGGGACCTGTCTAATAAGGCTCGCATTCATAAGAAGCTGGTTACCTGTCTGACTCGTGCTGTGGACACAGCGCCCTCCGTTGGAGCAGTACACGCCCTGACAGATGTTCTCCTCGCAGTTCTCCACATTCCTTCCTTCCACCGGGCTGTGCAGAGGGAGACTGGACTCCCCCACCTCTACACTTGAAACGCACCCATACAGTCCCACCCTCTCCGCACCGCTCGGTAGATTAACACTGTCGGGTACGCCTCCTATGTACAGAGTCTCTCCCAGGTTAATAACAGTGCTGGGCCCCGGGGCCGCCACAGCCGAGGAGTGCCAGGTATTCACACCCAGCTCCACTCGACAGGAGTCAACAGAGATGTCCAGTATGTGGTACGTGTCGTCATCCAGTCTCTGCTGACTGACCCTAACCAGCTCCTCTCCAGATCCACAGTCGAACGCAACAGACACGAACCCATCGGATATGCGCACCAGAATGTAGTCCCCCACTTCCATGGGGTGCTGGCTGCCGAATAATATTATTCCGTCCGGACGGGAGGCCCTGAAGCGGACTCTCAGCTGACTGCTCTCCCCCAGGGAGGGGGCGCTGTACCCGAGGTAGGACTGGTTCCCCCGGAAGCGAGGCGTCACCAGATCGACCTCCAGCTGGCAGTAGCTCCCGCCTCTCCCGACCGGACAGAGGCAGGTTATTCCGGAGCCCGCGTCAGTGATACAAGTCCCGTTGCCGCAGGGAGACATCTCGCAGGTTATCGCAGTGTCGCACGTGCGGCCCGTCACGCCAGCCGGACACACACACCGGAACTATAATAGGAACTATAAAGATACAGCGAAACCGGTTTTCTAACCAATTCTTTGCATGGAAAAAAATCCGATTAAAAAGAAAACAAAATTGTTATTTCTTACACATTTAGAATAAATAGTTAGTTAGAAAAACCGGTTTCGCCTGTAGCTAGTATGCATACAACAGCTCACCTGCGCTGTGTCTGTGTCGTTAACGCAGAGAGAGGAGTTAGCGCAGGGACTGCTGCTGCAGGGGTCCGGCACCTCACAGCTGTCCCCGCTGTATCCAGGTGCGCACTCACACCTGTAGCTACTGTCTCCAGTGGGCACGCAGTCCCCTCTGGAGCCACACGAGACCCCGAAACAGGGGTCTAGTGGGGAGGAGCAGTAGGCACCTGTGTGAGTAGCCGCGCATACACAGTAGGTGTCTCTGCCGTCTGTCGTCTCTTGACAGGTTCCGAACATAGAACAGGGATTATCAGCCTCACAGAGGTCCACGTCTACGTCGCAGAGATCTCCAGAGAAGCCGGGGGGACAGCTGCAGCTAGCGTACCCTGTGACGTCACTGCACACGCCCCCGTTCCCACACAGCCCGGCGTAGCACGCACAGGTGGCATGCACCCGTCCGCTGGGGGGACACACGCAGAAGTACCCTCCCTGTATGCTACTACAGTCCCCAGCCATACACATAGAGTGATCGCAGTAGTCTATCAGGGCCCCGCACCGCGGCCCGGTGTAGCCCAGGAGACAGCCGCAGGTGTAGCCGTCTATCAGGTTGCTGCAGATCCCGCTGTTCAGACAGGGGTTCGGGAGACAGTTGTTGACTCTCTGGTCGCAGAACTCCCCGGTGACACCCGGGGGACACACGCAGCGGTACTCTGTCGCGTTTACAGCCACGCACTGACTCTCGTTCGTGCAGAGATTGGAGGCGCACGCATCCAACACTTCAGTCTACACAAACACAAGTGTTTATAAACATTAAGCTATATTTAAGTAGTACGCCACTCACCTCACACAAGGCGCCTGTGAATTCTGCCGTGCATTCACACGTGAACCCACATTCCTGTTGCTCACTACAGTTGCCACCGTTCTGACAAGGCCCAGAGCTGCACTCGTCCAGATCTGCGCAGTACTTGTCTCTGTACTCCGCCCCCTCTGGCTGCGGACACACGCAGAGGTACCCCTCCCCCGAGAAGGGGTCCGCGGGGGCGGCGCACACCCCCACCCCGCCGCAGAGCTCAGCTGAGCCGTCCGGCGCGCAGTCCACCTCCCGCACATTCACTACCTAGTTACGGATAGGGGCTAATGCAATGCTGATTAGAGCGGCTATAACTGACCATCCTGAGATAGAGACAGGATATGTCAGTCGAGAAGGCCAGGTAGCTGATCCCCCCGGGCAGGCTGTCGCTGGAGAGGCTGGCGTTAAGCACGTGGCTATCCGAAGCGATCAGCTGTTCGTAGTCCGCGTTTTCGTCGCATCTTATGAACCCCTGTTGCGTAGCAAAGGCGTATACCGAGAGCCCCAGCGGGAGTCTGAAGAAGGGCTCCTCCGAGAAGTAGAGCGACAGCGTGTCTCCCCTCCTGGCCAGGACCGGGTTGAGCTGAGAGACCGGACACTCAGAGCTCTCGCAGAGGTTCGTGAATGCGATAAGCACCTCCAGGTCCCTGGCAGCTCGCGGCGAGTAGCACACCCTCTCCGCGCCGGGGCCGCACACGGTGACGTCACTGAGGGGATCAGTGCCGGGACAGGGCACTTGCTCAGCTGACGAGGTGTCGAGTAGCAACAGCAGACAGATGATACTCAATGCTAGCATGTTACCTATAGCCTGTAAGGTAAGTTGGGCACTGAACAGAACATTGCTCTAATGAGACGAGTTATAAACTAATTGGATTCAAGAGAACAGGCACTACTGAAACTGTTACTTAGCCTTAAGGGTCGCCTCGAGCTCCCCCGCCTCTCTGAGCGACCGCAGAATGTCCAGGCCCCCTACGAGCTCGCTCTGCACGTACACCTGCGGGAAGGTCGGCCAGTCGGAGAACTCCTTCAGGCCCTGTCTCACCTCCTCGTCCTCCAGGATATCGAAGGTGCCGTACGCCACTCCCGTCTCGTTCATGATGTCGATAGTGGCGCGACTGAACTTGCACCTCGGGTTCTGCGGGTCCCCCTTCATGAATAGCATCACGGGGCTGGCGCTGACGAGTCTCTTGAGTTTGTCCTGTAGCTTCTCCCTCTTGGGGAGGGTGTCCAGTTCTCCGGATTTGCTCAGCGCCTCGGTTATGTCCACGCCCCCCAGCAGCTCGCCGTTGTGGTACAGCTGCGGGAAGGTGGGCCAGTTGGAGAACTCCTTGAGGCCCTCCCGCATCTCGGGGTCCTGCAGGATGTCGAACGCCAGGAAGTCTACGTTCTTATCGTTCAGAATGTCAACCATTCTTTTGCTGAACCGACACATGGGGTCGCTGCCGCTGCCCTTCATGCAGAGGAGAACGGGCGCTGATTGGATCAGAGACTTGCACCTCTGGTTGATGTCCATTCCTGTGGCCCCACTTGGTAACTCTGCTAGCAGCTGTACCTTCTTTGTCAGCTCTGCAGCGTTCGCACCGTTAACGCGGGCAAACTCTCCATTATTCTTATACAGAATGAATGTAGGCACTGCCACAATGTTATTCCTTAGGGAGATCTCGGGAATCTTCTCTGCCTCCACCTGAACGAACTTAAGCTCGTGTCCCTGGTCCGATGCCAGCTGCTGCATGACGGGCTGCAGCTGGAGACAGGCCTCGCTCCAGGCAGCCCAGAAGTGGCACACCACTCTCTCACTCCCGGACAGCACGCTCTCCCACTGCTCCAGTGACTCTACGCTATGCACTGTAGCCATTGCTAGGATAATGTACCAATAGTGCTTGTTATAAGATAGAGAACAGGCTGCGAACTAATACCATTTATCACTATATTACACTGACAGACTATATGTATATGAACGTGAATCTGCTCAGATTCAGCGGCAGGCCGGCTATCACCGGCCCGTACCCCGCCGCGTTGTCGTAGAGCTCAAACAGCGGCGCCGCCACAAGTTTGTAGTTCCGCGGAACCGCGAACAGCGCTCTCTCGGGCAGCTGCACCAAGATGAGTCGCTTGTGCTCCTTCGGCTTAGTGCAGTGCGCGGGTATGTACGGGTACTGCGGGGACTCGAAGTTAGGGCGCCACCAGTTCGACACGATGTCATCTGTCTCCCATTCCGTCAGCACTCCGTCCGTCCGACCCAGGGTCTCGTTTAGGATCCGTTTGAGTCCCTCCCCGTCGTCCTCGCCGGGCTGCAGCTCTCCCCCCGGCAGCTTGAAGAAGGTGGTCCCGATCTGGAGGAGCAGCACGTGCGGCAGGTTGTGCTCGTGCACCAAGAGGACCCCCTCCACCGTCCGACGCATGCCGAACTTCTCGTATTCGTCCCGCATCCGCTGGAACCGGGCGCTCACCGAGTTGTCCTTCTCGTAGAGAGGGTCCTTAGTCCCGAAGGTGTAGTTAGCCAGTGGGTACAGGTTAACCATGCACTCTCTCTCTCGAGCCATCACACAATCTAACTTATTAATATTCTAATAAGCAGGAATTTAGGTACTTTGTATAGTCAGTCTATAATCTTATAAAACAACAAAAGTCTAATTTTACTATCCACAATATAAATTATTTTACACAAATATGACTTATAACTGTGTTTACTGCCATCTATAACGGAATAATTACACGAACCATTGAGTAGTGAGTTGAGAGGACACACGCCTTTCTTCCAAAAGATCAAGTTAATACCCTTACGTTTAGGTAATAACTATCATGGTAGGAATAGGGTAGTATCTCTCTCATCTCTCTCATCTCTCAGATTGTCTAGAAGAAACATTAATGTTTAAATTAACCATAAATCGCATTATGTAACAGCTGTAATAGCTCACCTAGATACGGGAGAAAATAAAAATTCGGGCTCTAGATCTAGGGCCATGCTGTTGGGAACAATACGCTCGTTTATAATTCCAGCGATAACCTCTATGCTGGGGGGCCGTCCTGTCTCCAGAGCGGAGTGCACATTAATATCTAAATTTATTGATTATTTAATAAAAGCAGATAATATCAAAGGAGAAATTTCAAATTAACACAAATAAGGAATAATGCCACTTGCTATAGACAATGTTATAAATAACCCAACTTTCTACAATAAACTCACCGTTGAAGTAAACCTCGAAAGCGCCAGTTGACAATAACCAACTCTCGATCTGTCCAGCCACAATCCAAGTAAAGAATATGGAAGCGAACTATAAACAATAACAATAGTAAATGGAACTGGACAATGGTCTTTTCACTCAATTTAATCATAAGTTCTGCAAGGATAATAATAGGAGGTATTGAGGTACAAATTTGCACTTATGATCTCAATTATTTGGTTATAAGAAGTAGAACATTATAATTAGGCGCATATAATGGCTGCAAATATAGATGAGAGCGAGATAGAAGATGAATCAGCTCCTCTCACATCCGATAGAGAGTACAGTCGAGAGGGGAAATGCTCGAGACTCAAACAGATATCTATGAGACTGTTACAGAGCAGAGTATTTATAGGCGTGACGCTAGGCCAGCTGTTATCGCTACTTCAGAGCGGATCTTCTGTTTTCAGCAAGGTTATCCAGTCATCTCCCCCTGGGCCATTCCACGCCCCCAACTCCCAATACTTTATGGTCAACCTAACGCTAGCGCTTATATTTACAACTAATTTGGCCAGAAAGCCTCGGCGCTTCACAAAGGCCCTGTTGTACCGAGGAATCCTGTATTTCCCCGTGGCTGTTCTCGACGCAGAGGCGGCATTTCTGATTCTGCTTTCCTTCCAATACACCACGCTAACCAGTGTCAACCTAATGATGTCATTCGTCATAGTATGCACCGCATTGCTCTCTATTATATTTCTCAGCATCAGCTACACAGTACAGCACGCTATGGGGATAGCGCTAGCGCTCACTGGGATAGTCGTGTTGCTGCTGGTCGACGTGAATGGAGGGAATCCTTACGGAGTTCTAATCGGGAGTAGCGAGCGGAGGCTAATTGGAGACTGCTTGGTTTTGCTAGCCAGTCTGTTCTATGGAATCTCGAATGTGTCTGCTCAGGTATTAAGCAGGAGATATGGGGTGACAGAGTTCCTGGGTATACACCAGTTATTCGCAGTGTTCATTATAGGAGCACAGCTCTGTGTTTTGGAGAGAAATGCGCTGTTGGAAGTAAAGTGGAACTTTAGTTTAGTGGCATTCCTAAGTGCTTACATCCTAACTACGATTCTGTTTGTGGTGTTACTGAATACCCTCATTAAGCTATCGGGTGCCACAGCTGTTAACGTGTCTCTCATAACCAGCAACTTCTACAACCTTATATTCGGTACGCTAATATTCAACTACAGATTCTCATGGCTGTATTTGGTGGGGTTTTCCACTCTAATATCGGGTCTCGTGTTATTCTATATAAAACCAACAGGAAAGTTTGAATCGTTCGGTGTTGTGAGCTGGGTGAAGAAATGGAGAACATGGAAAGCAAAGAATTCTCAAACTTCGGTAAACAGAATTTAACGTAATTACTGGACACATTGGGACAGCTGGTATATATGCTTTATTTTGATTAATTTTATAGTTTGTCGTAATTATTATTGTTTTAAATTTGTGACCGATAAAATAATTGTTGCTACGAATAAAGAGTAAATGAATTCAAACCATAATTCTGCATCCTTTCTAAGAGATAAGTAGATTATACTCGGTAGAGCACCAGTTTAGGATCTAATGATGCGAGTTAACTCATTCCAATTGCGGATATGATACATAATGATTCTACTCTATTTAACCCTGAAGATCCGAAATAACTCACTTTATTTTCTTGAGTCCATAAGAACCAAGTAGGTGGATTTCTGCCCAAAATATTGAAGGTATTTGGCCCGGCAATAATAGTTCCGACTGTTACGAATTTTACTACTGTTGCGATGTTGTGTAGTTGCATGAGAAGGTTGGAGGGTGGGTAGTTCTCCCCGACCACTTGTAGGTCAGGGAAGTTATTCTTTAAAACTTGTTCATATTGCAAGAACAGGTTTCTGTAGCCTCAGCTGTAGCTATAGGAAACTCAGAATTATACCCAAGTTAGTTTTAGCCTATATTTATGTGTTAGTAGTTAGTACCCGTTGAAATTTCGCAGTTATTTTGGATTGTATACCGTATAAGTTCTTCTAAGTGCAAGTTTTAATTTCAGAGTAAATAGACATTTTTTAGAAGAGCCACTTTTTTGTGGTTTCCACCTAAGGTTTCAATACAAGTACATTTTGGAGACTAATTGTCTCACAAATCCTTTTCCTACCAGTATAATATCTTGAGCACAGCTCCTTGCTGTAACTTCTGTGACTTCCCATCTGAGAGAGATGCGGGTAGTGAGACGAACAGGCTACTCAACAGGAGTAGCGAAGCTAGTTTCATTTCTACTAATTTGGGACAAATAATAACTTGCTATAAGGCCATATTTTATGACAATCTATCTATATTTGGCAAACCAATTGTAAATATTTATGTAAACAATATAACACAAAGAAAATTGATAATAAACAGCCTTGAACGTTACAATCATTTGCACAGAATAATTATGAACCATAGCTAATATAAAATGTAGGATTTACAATGTACATTGTACACATACATATACACTCATTTCAAACAGGTGTCACTTGATGAGACGGCTTTTATCAGACGCGATAATGTTATCGTCGTTATCGCTGTCGGAGCTGTTAACACAGCTGTTCATTCGCTTTATGAGCATCTCATTTCCGTTATTGTTCCTATGGGGGTGTGCCTCTAAATCCATATTCCCAATCTCGAGACTGTTGATGCTACGCGTGGAGACTCGCCGCTTGTACCTGTGTCTGGAGGGGGGGTGCCGCTCTGAGTGAGGGGGGTCATCTTCCGAGGAGGATTTGTGGTTTATAGCTGTGCCGTGGTGCACCAGGATATAGGCATCCGCCGGACGAATTGGGTCCTCTTCTTTTGTCTTCTGCCATTCCTATTATATTACAGTAAGTACTGTCATTTACAGTGGTCGCTCATTGCAGGTCAAAAGTATTGTAATACAGTACTATCTGTGCTATAAAAGTGGTCGTACAATACAAGTACAAATGTATATTTAATAAATATTATAGGAGTTAGGTGATTTAAGCAAATACCTCTTCGAATATAAACTCTGCGTCTTTCTCGGCGCAGGAAGCCTTCACTGCCACTATGTAGTGCCTGAATGGGATGTATAGGATTGTTACATCTGTCAGAGGCTTGACAGAGAAGTCAGGTATGTAGGGATCTATTTTGAGCTGATCAGCAGGGGATTTGTGATCGCCGTGCTCCGTGTATCTGGTTAGGATATTTGTCCCAAACGTAGTAAATGGGCCGGCCTCGTATTGCAAGTTATCATTCCCAACTGTCACCTACAATAACAGAGATATAAAGCATAACTTTTACTATTATCCACACTACTAACCTGTAATTTCCCCTCTAATATGAGCGTGAAATGGTTGGCTTGTTTCCCTTTCTCGTAGAGATAGTAGTCATTGATTTCTGCCTGGTCTTTTGATATTGACCAGTATATGTCCTGCTCCACCAGTCTCTGCAGAATGCGCTTTGTGAGAGAGGGCGTTTTGAATGGCTCCACGGTAGTAGACAGGTATAGGTACACAGCCAGACTCTGCTGGGCCGATATAGCTAGGGAGTTCAATACATAATTGTAGTCGCATTTAATTACAGTATAAGCTCGTTAATACGAACACCAACGGACGGTAAAAATTTGTTCGTATTAACCGGAGTAATACCAATTGAATAGCCATTGTAAGGACCAGATTTTGTGGAATTGTTTGTTCGTCTTATCCAGAAATTCGCACTAACGAGGTTCTACTGTATTAGTAATTAGAGATGCTTCAGTCAGCACGCATAAAACTGTTCGGATCATATGTACGGAGACTAGTGTACAGTCTAAGGTCAAAAAGTGAATTAAGTCAAACACCCAAATTCACCGAGTCTCCCAATTCCCCCAGGCCACTGACAGACAGCTTCGGCCGGCAGCACGAGTACCTGCGCATCTCGCTTACGGAGCGCTGCAACCTCAGATGCAGGTACTGCATGCCCGCGGAGGGTGTGACGCTCTCTCCAGACGCACACATACTCACAGCGGAGGAGATAGTGTATCTCTCCAGGCTGTTCGTGAGTCAGGGCGTGAGGAAGATACGACTGACCGGCGGAGAGCCTTTGGTGCGGAAAGAGCTGATTCCGATCATCTCTGAGATGTCACGGATAGATCGCCTGGAGAGCGTAGGCATGACGACTAACGGCATTACGCTGGGACGGAAGCTATCCGCTCTTAGGGACGCGGGGCTGGGCACACTGAATATAAGCCTGGACACGCTGGTGGAAGCTAAGTTCGAGTTCATAAGTCGGAGGAGAGGACACGGACGTGTATTGGAAAATATTTACAAAGCATTAGAGATGGGATTTGATAAAGTTAAAGTCAACGTAGTTGTCATGAAGAATGTAAATGACGACGAATTACAGGATTTCGTTGCACTCACGAAAGAAGCGAATCTCGACATTAGATTTATCGAATTTATGCCATTCGACGGCAACCTGTGGTCTCGAGACAAGTTCGTTCCTTATACTGCGATGCTGGAACAGCTGAGAAAGCACTACCCGTCTCTAGCCAAGGTAGTAGACCCGGCCAACAGCACTTCCAAGGCGTACCGAGTGGAGGGGTACAGGGGACAGTTTGGATTCATAACCTCCATGAGTGAGCACTTCTGCCACTCGTGCAACAGGCTACGCATAACAGCTGATGGGAGTCTGAAGGTGTGTCTGTTCGGAGCTAACGAGGTGTCTCTGAGGGACCTGATGAGGAGCGGGGCCAGCGAGGAGGAGCTGATAGCGGTTATCGGCATGGCAGTGAAGCGGAAAAAGAAACAGCATGCAGGCATGGACATTATAGCTGCTACTAAAAACCGTCCTATGATTCTTATCGGAGGGTAACACAGCTAGCTAGCTTGTGATTTTATTTCATTAGTCAGATTACAACATTCTGTTATCATTATACGTACTTTTTTATTTTATATTAATTATAATGAACCCCTGTTATAACCAAATCGGATTTAACGAAATGGGAAAATGGGGGGAACGAAATAGAGATTTTTCCTCAGATCATAAATGCATTAATTATTATCCGCTTATAACGAATATCCAGGTATAACGAAGCTATTTTCAGGTCCCAATAACTCCGTTATAACGAGAGTACACTGTACACTGTAATTGCTTTAATTCTTACAGGTAGGGAGGTGTGGTTAAGCTAAAATGAATAATATCTTTTTAATACGATGTGCATGTGATGAGGGGAGGGAGGTAGCTAGCATAAGAGGGAGGAACTGCTCTCCTCTAGAATTCAGGTACACGAACTTAGAATAATTCTAGACAAGTGACTAGCTTTGTGAAATATTATATTTTGATCAAATTTATTTTATGAATCAATTATCTATTTATGAATTAATTATCTGTTTATTATTACATTTAATTGACCCTATGGCGATTACGCAAATGGCAACTTCACCACTTTTCTGACACTCGAGACAATAAATGGGCTCGATTTATTTTGATTATTGCAACATTTCATTATGCCAGTTTAAACAGACAATATCGTATCAGAGTATAATACACATTCGCTTATAATAAGCAGAATAAATACATTACGTTAAACTTCTAGAAGCATGACTATTTAAGTAATGAGCGAGTAGTAATGAGGGGGTATTACAGATACGAATGTCTACTCAGTATTTAAATAATAATATACCAAAGTAGGTAAGATTAGTACTGGCCACTATACTAATAATATAGTCGGCACATTAAAAACATAATTATCTTAAATGTATTGCGATCAATGACGTAATACGTATATTGTATAATACCTGTAGTCGAATCTGCGTCCAGGAAAACATTGAAATCTGGGAGAGAGCTCCTCTCTACCGGCGCGTAAGTTATGTTGTCGAAATATCTGTCCGACTCGTCAACTATTTCGCACTGTATAATCTCTTCTATGATGTCCTCTAGGCTGATCACCCCTAGGTTCTCATGGAAGGGATCTCCCTCCCCCTCGTCATTAACTCTACAAACAATAAATAATTAATAATGCGTATCTAATACACTAATACTACATTGAACGCCCGTTATAACCAAGTTAGATATAACGAAATAACCGCTTATAATGAAATGGATTTCCCCCCCCAGAGCAATAAATGCATTAATTTATTTAATTATTATCCGCTTATAACGAAGTAATTTACAGGTCCCAAGCACTTCATTATGCATTATAACGAGAGTTGACTGTATAAGATACTAACCTTATTACAATGGCTAGATGCGTTTGTCCTGTCTTGAACTCGTTCAGTATTTTATCCAGAGTAGTGTCGAAGTACACCGACTTGACCTGATGGTTGTAGAACTTGACTATGGTGCTGAGTGGGATCTTATCGTCTGCGTCGTGGAATATCAGATCTTTCACAAACAGGAGTCCGATTATGTTCGTCTGATTCACTTCGTAGACCGGGATTCGGCTGTGTCCGCTCTGAGCTATTCGCATCATAGTCTTGAAATCCAGAATGCTCTTTATCTCCAGCATGAACACCTTGTTGATAGGCGTCATGACGTCAGAAGCTGTCTTGTGCTTGAACTCCAAAGCGCCTACAGATATGCAATGAGTATATAGTGGTGTTCGCGTACTATATAGCAAGTCGTATTTTGCACGAAAATTGTTTGCTAATAATCGAACTTGCTCTATGAAATTTGCTTGCTAATAGGTAAATTTGCTACTAAAGGAACATAATTAAATGCTCGTTTGGGGACTGAAATAACTTGCTATTAGAGTTATAGAGCAATTGCTACTAGGTCGTTAGCTACAATATGTATTATATTAAGTTACCTTCGATGATATTCTTCTCGTCTTGCTCCAGGTTCTCCTTGTCCTGCTTTACGAGCTCCAGGAGCTCCTCTCGTTTGTAGTTTGTGCCCAGCTCTTCCCCTAGGATGCAGTCCAGCAGCTTAGAGATGGGAAAGGACAGCGGGAATGTGAGAACCATAAACGTTATCGTCAGAGGAACCGTGACAGCTCCCACGAAGAGTCCGTAGCGATTGCAGATGGCCTGCGGAATTATCTCTCCGAATATAACGATTATAATCGTTGAAGCCGCGACCGCGATTGCCCCAGAGGTGAGGTCGTTCAGTAGTATAGTGAATATGCTGTTTACCAGCACATTTCCCAGCAGGAGCGTGCAGAGGAGGTAGTTGCCGTGTTTTCGGATCGGATGAATGACGCGCGCGAACTTCTTCTCCCACTTGCTTCCGCAGCTGATCACTATCTTCAGCTCCGTGAGGTTAAGCGACATGAGACCCAGATTGAGGCCGGAGAAGCAGGCCGAGAGGAATATCAGACAAACCACGATTATGATTTCCACCGGAATAGGCAGGAGGCGACTGTCGTCGTACAAGAGGAACCTCAGCCAGGGCATGGACCCCTGGTGAGTGCCCCTATTAGCCGCGTTATCGTAGTTGAAGCAGAAGTAGAGAGGGTCAGCAACCCCAAGCTCATCGGGGTCGTCGGGGAGAACGAGGTCCAAATAGGACACTTGGGTCTGGGTAGATTCGTTGACCCATTTGGGGGACGTCAATTTGAATGAGTACCTGGGGTATGTTTCCGAGGTACAATTCTCAGAATTGTTCGTCACGTAGACATAGGTGTCCTTTGTGAAGTTTGTGCCGAACAGAGTAAACTGACAAACCTTGTTGAATGGAATTCTGAAGAACCCAAGTTCCCAGTTGGCATCGGCGCAAGGATAGAAACCGAATAGAGTTGGGTTTGATTTGGAGCAGACACCAGGAGATAACCAGCTCAGAAATAAACACCAAATGAGACCATTTGAGATTGTGGAATGCAAAAATAGAGCTTTTCGCATCTAAGTCTTTAGCAGAATATAAATAATACTGGTTTCTACAAGTTTAGTAAACTGGCTTTATATAGCAGCTATAGAGTAGTCTCGAGTTGCAATTATAAGATTATTATTACAAATGACTACTAAATTGTGCTTATTCTTCTAGTTAAGTGAATACGTCATACAATTTCTTGACTAAATTAAATGTTTGTAATCGTCTGCTACATCCATCTCTTCGTGGCTGAAACCTTCATCCAGTTTCTCGTCCAGCTGTTTGTCTGGCAGATGTGCGATCCGTCTCCTTTGGAGCTCTGCCTCGCTGATATTACTGAAGTCCATTGGTAGGAACGTTATCTCGTACGGCATGGGACTATCCGCATAGTAAGAGGATCCGTCCGTGTTAACCACTAGAGTCTTGTAGACCCGCAACCTTTGGTTCCCCTTATTCTCCAGCGGGAGACGCTCCCCCGCCTCCAGTTCTATTCTAGGGAGCTTCTTGCTCCTCAGCTCACTCGGGTCCACACTCAGGTTAATCTTCCACCGAACGGAAGTACGCATGCAGTCCAGTCTCACCGTATAGCGAGCGAGCACTTTCCCACTGGCTAGCAACAGTCGAGACATACTATGCTACAGTTGTATAGTGTATTAGAACAAATACAGATTTAATTTAATCAGAGCGAAATGCAGTTATATAATTATATCGCTATTTATCCTTGGGCTCCTCCAAGGGCTTAGTCGTAACGATGTCGATAAGTCCGAACTCCCTCGCCTCATTTGCGGACATGAACTTGTCCCTCTCTACCGCGGTCTCTATGTCCTGGAGCCGCTGTCCCGTGTGGGCCGACAGAATCTCGTTCAGGTCCTGTCTCAGTCGCAGGATCTCCTCTGCCTGTAGGCGGATATCGGAGGCCTGGCCCACGGCGTGTCCGGACGGCTGGTGCACCATTATGCGCGCGTGGGGGAGCGAGTGTCTGTGTCCCTTCTCCCCCGCGGTTAGAATAAGCGCCCCCATGCTAGCTGCCTGTCCTATGCACCATGTGTGTACGGGGGCGTTTATGTACTGCATGGCGTCGTATATGGCGAGCCCAGCTGTGACGCTGCCCCCCGGACTGTTTATGTACATGTTGATGGGTTTGTTGGGACTCTCGCTCGCCAGGTAGAGCAGCTGTGCCACCAGAACGCTGGATACCGCGTCGGAGACAGCCCCCGTGAGACAGACCACTCGGTCCTTGAGGAGCCGACTGTAGATGTCGTACGCCCTCTCGATCTTACCGGTCTGTTCCAGCACCATTGGAATGTAGTAATTGTGTCTCAGCGCGTGCGTGAATATGCTCCGTGCGAATGTGAGCCTATACATCACCCCGACTACGTGTAAAGCTCAATGGAATGTAAATAATACCATTGGTTAATGAACATGATAACAGCAAATTTGAGTGAATAAATTACAGCATAGAAGTGAATATATTTCTAGAATCAGTCTTCTGAGTGCAGAGTTTTTGACTCTATTCGGAACATGACCAGTTCGTGGAACCCTTCCGAGTTCTTGAGGTACCGGAACCGCGAGTACCCCTTGGGGAGCGACAACCCGTGGGTGCCTATCAAGTGCTTAGAGAGCAGCTTGCCCTGTGGGAACCTAAACTGGCAGACGTGGCACCGGTAGGAGGCAGGCCGGACAGACGAGAGGGATTGGAGGTGAGCGCTGAGCGCGACCCGAAATAACCCGTCCTCGTATCTAACGAATTTGAATCGCCTCAGTTTGGGGTGCAGCGATTCGCTGCGGAGTTTGTGGTCCTTCGAGAGGTGTCTGCCCAGGAAAGAGGATATTTTGTACTTTTTGTCACAAATGTGGCATCTGTATGGCCTTGCTGTGTCCGCAGTGAAAACAGCTGACTTTGCGAGTGAGTGAGAGACGGCTATGTGGCGATCCAACACGTCCTTACTCTAGGGATATAGTACATACCTATGTTACGAGTTGGTTGTTATAAAGCACAACTTGCCTTGTATGACTTGTTGCAGTGCTGGCATATTTGCGTCCGCTTATTGCTGTGTTTGTATAACATGTGTCTCTTCAAGTGCGACTCGTCTAGCATAGTAAATCCGCACAGAGAGCACTGTATGTTGTTGATGTGTTTATTCAGATGAGCCTTTAGAAGCCGCTCTGTTGGGAACTGTTTGTGACAAATGTCGCAGGCGAAGAGAGAGGAGCAGGGAGCTTGTCTGTGGAGGTGGTCCCCGAAGTTGGGGTTTGTACAAAACTGTCTGCAACAAGTTGGGCATGCAATCTGTATAAGAGAGTATATATAAAATAGAACCTCGTTATTACAACACAGGGGACCGTCAAAATGTGTTCACCTTATCGGGAAATCGTGTTAACCAATATCATTTGTATTCAGAAGCTTTGAAGGGGACTGAAATAGTGTTCAATTATTACCCGAAATTTCGTATTAACCGTGTTCGTACAAAAGGTTTTACTGTATAGACTTTTTGTCAGAATATTAGATTTCTAACCACTTTCTCCTGAGTGTGCTTTCGGAGGTGAGTCTGTAGAGAGTATCTTTTGCCTATTTTGTACTTGCAAGCTTCCCACTTGCACTCCAGCTGTTTGGAGCTCTCGTTGGCTCTGGCGCAGGAGCCGTGCTCCCACACGTGCAGGTAGAACTCTGCTGGCAGCTGAAACCTAGTCAAGCACTAGCTTATAGAGATATATAGAATAAGTATTTGTGGGTTTTAACTCACTCTTGTTTGCATTTCCCAGCAAACCATTTGCACGTGAGTGGCTGCATAAGATTTGGAATCACAGAACTCGGATCGCCCTCACGAAAGTGACAAAGGGACATGTTTCTGTCTTTAATGTATTTGCCACCAGCTTCCTGCAAGCAGAGCTGAAAAGCATGGAAATACAGATGGAGCTTGAGAGGTAGAATATCTTGCGAATCAGTGCTAAACTTGCAATTGTACCATGGACACTTGTGTTTGTTTGTTGTCCTAGTTTGGCAGTTTGGAGAAAGAGGAAGTTGGTCTAGGTGCTCTGATATGTGGATATTGAGGGAGGGTAAGGAGTGACAGGATATTCCACAAACTCTTCCCTTGACAACCAATTCACAACGCATGCTATCGATAAATTAATCTACAAAATCTCTATCTAAATATAATTATTTAGTACATACTTTCATATGAATTTATAACTAAACGTAGTTCACTTTAATTCAAATATAAATTAATAGTTACAACTCAAAGTAAGATTTAAAGAAACTTCTTGCAGAGAGTGTTGACTCGCTGTTGGAAGCTCTGGAAGTTAATCTTAGTCCCAGGATTGTAGAAGGGGTTTAGAGAGAGCTTGGTGTAGAGCTCAAACACTTCGTGGAAGAAGGATTTTATTCCATCATCGTTCCTGTCAAGGTGTAGCATAACGAATCGTATTTGGCTCGGCGTTACGAACGCGGATATTATATACTCGTTGAATCGATCCAGCGCTTTGAAGTTGAGGTTGTTAGACACCCATTTGTTTTCGTCGATAATGTCGAGAGACGCGTGCGCGGTGAATTGGTGGAGATGGAGCTGATCGTCCTTCTTCTGCGCTGCGGCCTGCTTCTCCTGCGTGCCCGTGTGGTGCGCGCGACTGTACTCCAGCTCGAAGATAGGATTGTCCTCGTGTCCGACCATTACGAAGTAGTACGACATTCTACACAATATACAATGCAATGTCTATAACAGACATGTCTATAACAGACATGTGACATGTCTATAACAGATATGTCCATAACAGACATGTCTATAACAGACATGTCCATAACAGACATGTCTATAACAGACATGTCCATAACAGACATGTCTATAACAGACATGTCCATAACAGACATGTCTATAACAGACATGTCCATAACAGACATGTCTATAACAGACATGTCCATAACAGACATGTCTATAACAGACATGTCTATAACAGACATGTCCATAACAGACATGTCTATAACAGACATGTCCATAACAGACATGTCCATAACAGACATGTCCATAACAGACATGTCCATAACAGACATGTCTATAACAGACATGTCTGTTACAGACATGTCTATAACAGACATGTCCATAACAGACATGTCTATAACAGACATGTCCATAACAGACATGTCCATAACAGACATGTCTATAACAGACATGTCCATAACAGACATGTCTGCTATGGACAATTTAGTTGTAAGGATTAAAATGTCTAATAATATATTTGGATAATTGGTCACTCAACAGAATACGCTACTTTCCTACTCTCCCCAATCTCTCATCAGTCCTAGGGTCTGCAGTGACTGACTGCACCTTTACGATAATCTCATTTATCCTGGTCTGCAGGTTCCTGAGCTCGGCTTGGTGCAGCAGCCTCAGCCCCATGCCCGCCTGGTCCAGCCCCGGGTGTCCCAGATCGTACCCCAGGTCTTGCGGCGTCAGTCCTATCGGCTTACGCGACAAGTCCTGCTTCTCGGAGCTGGCCTTCTCCCTCTCTGCGATCAGCTGAGCGGCCGCCTGCAGCCGGAGAATGTGGTCGTCGTGCGTCGGTATCTTGAGACAGTCGCAGAGCTCGCTAACCATCTGCTTGAACTCTGGGAGCTCTGCGCTGGGGAGAGGGAGTCTGTACCCCTCAGCTGTCTCCGTCTCCGTCCGGGCGGTCCGGACAGCCCGCGCCCCCTGGAAGTGCCCGGTATTTAGCTCCGGATACTCCAGCAGCACCTCTGTGTACTCACTGCGGACAGCCCTGCCCAGCAGCCAGGTGAGGGCAGAGCTGATGTCCTTCATACCGTACGGGCAGCCCAGGCCCGTGAGGTAGTTGTTAAACGCCCTCTTAAACTCCTTAAAGTCCGGCGATTTCAGAGACTCTCTGCTGTCAGTGGGGAGGAACCGAATCTTGTTGTCCTCCAGCCAGACCACGAGCTCCTTAACCAACGCGAAGTCCGTCTTGAACTGAGCTGCTCCCGGGTATCCCAGGGCCGCTAGACGCCTAGAGAACATCTAACAGTGACAGTTAATGCGGTTATACTCTATACCAAGTTACTTATTGTATCAGCTTTATTAATAGAATAAATTATCTCTATTCATGCAAGAAACAGGACTGTATAAAAAGGGTTAGGATTTCGCGTTAGTTTTCACGATTGTCGGGAGTAGGAAATTAGAGTACAGGAACCGAGAGATTGCATCCACAACAAAGACGAATATAATAACTATGGCGAGGTACTGTATCCACGCGAACTTGACAACCTGCCAGAAGTCCGGCTGGTACAGCAGCAGCTGACTGGGGTAGTATATTCTGGCGGAGAGGGTGAACGGCTGTCCCACGGCCCGACCGTACTGCCAAACCGGAATGCTGTTGTCTATGAATGTAGATACATTCCTCTTGAAGTACTCTGTTACTATGGTATTCAAGTCATAGTCACTAGCGTATGGACTGGATGAGTTTAGCACGGGTGTGTTGTAAGCGCTCAGTTTGCCGTAGGAAGGAAATGCATTCCTTTGTCGCACTCGCATCTCCCCGGAGAAGTGCACAGCGTGTCCCGGCCCTGCGGCCGCATAGTCCAAGTAGCTCATCGCCTGAATGGTAACAAGCGCGTGTTTGCTTAGCTTCAGCTGATGCATAAGTAAGCAGGTCACGTGCGACACGTCATCGCCTGTCTGCATCGGGAACTCCAGCGACAGGTCGAGGTAGTCGGCGGTTCCGTCTCGGTCCGTGTCCTCCTCGCGGAAGCGCAGGAGCGGCACGCGCAGGCGCGTCTGCAGGAGCGCGTTGTAGGCGGGGAGGGAGCTCCAGGTGAGGATATAGTTGGGGGCGGATCCGTGCAGAAGCACGATTAGCTCCCGGGTGAAGCGGACCTCCGGCTGCTCGCGGTAGAGCTCCTCTCGGATCCAGAGTCCCTTCGTGGAGTACGCGATGAGGAAGGGGGCCAGCAGCACCAGCAGCTGCAGGGACAGCTTAACCAGAACGGCTCTCGAGAGGAGGGGCGCGTACTGGTCAGAGGTTAGCGGCGCAGAGAATACCCTTACTAGCATTCTAACTGCCAATTATATCATATCACATCACATTTGTTATAACATTATATGTACTGTATAACCGATTTATACTAAATATGCCATCAAATATCACAAAAAATAGAAATTTATAACCCCAAAATCGGTTTAGTTATTTCACTGTCGAAATATACCTTGACTGTCAGCTTATCATTTTGAATCAATCCTGTACGTTTGAATTCTATTTCATACCGGAAGTAGTGTATGTATAGGAGCTTGTCTGTCTCGAGATCAGTGCTCTTGAACTCTCCCAGCATTGTAGTGTTAGTCCCAGTCTCTAGATTCTCATAGAAATGATAAGTATACGAAATGTGACACCTGTCAACCAACTCTTCATAATCTCCGATTACTCTCGTCACATAATAACGCGGTTGGAACTTCCCATTTATTTGTGAGAACTTAGCGTGTAACCTCAATTTACAGAGCCCTCCCAGATAGAAGGTGGGTCCGGGTATGACGCGCTCTTTATCAGCCCACGCGTGAGTCCACTCCACTCCCTCTAGAATGCTGCCTCTCTCCTTGAAGTACCGACTGATAGGAGGCAGTCTCTCATTCAGTCTCTGGAGTTGCTTCAACAAACGCATCTGCTCGAATTGTTTCAATCTAGACTCAAGCTCACCAACTGAGGCTACCATTAAACCTAATTTAGTCTTAGTTTCAGTTCCAGATGCCTTGACACTCGTCTCCACCTCTAGGTCCTTCCTCCTCAATTCATTTCCTAACTTTATTATTTCCCTCTCCAGCCTCTCGCTATTCTCCACTTGGTACCAAACTAACACAGAAATCCCTGCAGTTAGTACTGTGAATAAGAACAGCAGAGTCCACACACTAATGGACTTATGCTTTCGTCTCACCAATGTCTGTTCCATGGCATGCATTCTATCTCGAAGCAATACATTCACTTCGGTCGCTTGTTTATCCCTACTCTGTTGTTGTTGTTGGAACTCAGCTAAGATTAGCTTGTGATGTACAATAGTATTTTCTGTAAGATGTCTCTCTAAGTGCTTTCTCAATACCCCCTCTGTATCACAGCCTACCTCCTTATATGGACATACTACCTCGCTCTCGGGGTGATGGGGACAAACTCTGGTATGTTTGTTCTCTTTGCCAGCCTGTATATTTTGTCCGCAGTATTCGCACGGCTTGACACGCGTCGGACAGGTGTTCCTCTGGTGTTCTGCTACCCCTCCCCTCTCCAATACAACCCCGCACCTCAGGTTACACTCCACCAACAACTTAAGACAAGTGTTCATGTGCTCCTTAACCGACCCCAGGTCTCCCGACCATTCGCACCCCTCTCTATACAGGGGACACCTGCACCTCAGTAGAGGCACATTGGCTTGCACGTTCCGATCGCTATCGCCCGATGAGTCCATGGTACAAGCCTGACAAACAGTGCGTCCCTTGGACTGCATGGCCTCTCTGATTATCCCCTTACATTCCGGGCAGAATAAGAACTGTTGGAGTTTGTCTGTGACTTCTTCCCTGAGGAGGTCTTGCTTGTAGCCCCTATCCCTCCCATTAATCTCCACGTAGATTAGCGAGGGAATCGAATGAGGATTTCGTGCAGTGTTTTTCTCAGTCATCTCATATCCGATAGAACTACTTTACCCAAATAATTATTGAATTTCTATGTTACAACCCCCGTTATCGTAAGTTATAATCACTAACATATAAAGTCATTAGCTACAAGAAAACAATATACGAGTATATAATTCAAGGGCTTACAGAAAGCATTCATTGCACTACGATAACTTCAGTCGTATAAAAACAATGTTAATAAACCTCGTCTCCGGCGGCTGGCGGGGGCGCGTAGCTCTTCTTCCTATTTTCTGTCCAACGCATGTAGTAGCTAGTGTCCTTCAGAATGAAATATATGTTGCACCCCAAAACAAACATCAGAAGAAAAGAGAACGTTAAACTGATGTCAGTTTGCGCAAAGGAAATAGAGTATGCCTCGTTAGCACAATAATTCTGGCTGTTCAAATAATTCACAATCAAGCCCTTGAGTACATTGGACTGTATGGCCCATATTAGGAACGCTAGGATATATATGAAGATCCACACGCAAGTAACAAATAAATCGATAACAACAAGCCAGTCGGGCAGAGAAGTGAGACCGGGGACAACGAACTTTTTGCTCAGAGACATGTATACAAGCACAGCTATAATGCAGTAGAACATTGTGAACACGCCCCAGCACACAAAGAACTCGGCGCCACTGCCGAGATAAAAGTTGGTTGTAATTACGGTGGAATCGTTGTACGGGTGGAATAGGAATTGGTTGAAAGGATAGGGCGATATTACGTGATTGGTAACTGTTTCATTTTCTGAAGTCATATTATTAAAAACAACGCAGTGTTGGTAGGCAGCAGCTGTGAACCCAGCTGTCAAGGAAAAGGTTAGAATGGCGATAAAAAACTCTAAAACCTTGAGAAACCCCTTGGGCTGTAAAATAGCAAGCCAGTACAACTCAATCACACCTAGATCGATTGGTTCATTCCATTTCAGTTCCATTGCTTGACTATATTCAAATATTATAAACAGAATTAGTGTATTTTACAAGTGAAGAACTAATAAGCTAGCTATAAATATAAACTCTTACAAATTAGCAATACAGCATGGTCACAAGGTTAATTTATGCAATTTAAATTAAATTAAATATTAAATTAAATATTATATAATAACTCTTTACTCATAGCTAGAAAACTTATAAATTACTAATCAGAAGAAATGCTATATTATATGAAAACATAAATAACAATAACAATATATATCAAATTTTCCATTTGAAATAAAATAATCAAACCGAAGATAGATTCTACTTTTCGCTTTTCTCTGGCTCCACACTCCCCGTCTTCGCAGCTGCAGGTTTGGCAGCAACCATAGTGTCATGATGGAATGATGCATCTGCGAGGCTCTTAGGCTGCAAGACGTTAGGAGATATTCCGAGTACAAAAGCGTCGAACGCTTCCTTCATTTGGAAAGCGCATCTGAAGGCCGGCATCCTCCCCACAGCCGTCCCCAGGCCCGGGCAGAGGATCCGCCTTATGGGTCCCAGGCCCAGCTTGTCGCCCCGCGCCAGGAGCTTGCGGTTGTACTTCCTAGCAGCCAGAATGACACCTCGGAAGGCCAAGTATGCGTTGCACGTGTCAGACACGTCTAACGGCACGCGCATTGTTGGAGCTGAAATGAGGTATTTGATTGGGATACCTTCGTTCTTGGCTTTATCTAATTGGAGTTTTGAGAACTCCTGGTCCGGGGGGTATGCCGGGATAATAGCACACTTCCCCACTAAGCACTCTCCGTCGAGTTTAGCTCTCAACACCTCCTGCAAGCGGGTCTGCATCTGCCAACCGAAATGCAGACTGTACGCCATGTCTATCCCGCCGTCCATGAACCCGAAGCTGTTGGCTGGCGACACGATCGCATCAGCCCGCTCTGCGCCCTTAAATATATCTCCCTTGCTAATGTGGAATGATTCCTTGTAGCACTCAGCCTTGAATGCATCCTGCCAAGCGCTCACCATATCGCTACTAATGTCCCTTAGGACAAACACGAACTCCGGTTCTGCTCTGTCCACCGGCGGCGCCTCGGGGCTGGCTGCTGTGTTGCTTTCCTTCTCTGCCATCGGAACTAATAGCCGAACAATTCTATTGAAATTAGAGAGTTATACAAAGCATATCACACATTAGAAAATTTAATACTCTAACAATATATGAATCCAATCCGAATAAATAGTATAATACTAGCGACAGCATTCAGGCAGTGAACTCCAGCTTATCAGCGGTGCTTTTGAAGAACGGCGTATGGCTGAAGTCCCTGAGAACTATCCTATTTCCCTGGGGGTCCGAGAGGGATATGCAGCCCGGCTGCTCGCACTCAGTGAAACGCCGGTTCAGCTTAACCATGAGAGAAGCCAGGTTGTGAGTGTGCACGTATAGAGATAGGCTATTCTGGGGCACGGTAGTCTTGTCTGGCACATGTAGCAGCACCAGTTCTCTGTCACTGTAGCAATCTGACAGCAGAGGGTATATAGCCTTGTTGCTGTCAGCCGGCCTGGCCCTATCGTCCGAGAGGAGGGTGTCGTAGAAAACTCGCATTTCGGACATGGCCGCTGCGTCCCCGGATACAAACAGGTAGACAGCCAGAGAAGGACTGCGACTCGATCCGAACATGCCTGCCTCTTTTCCGGTCTCACAGAAAATGTACGGCAACTGATCTCCATAGACACTGTTGGCATAGCAGAAGAGAGACTTGTTGTTGGGAAACACACAGAGTGGACTCCAGGACTTCTCATTCAACTGCTTTATAGTTTCGGGAAATATAACTTTGTTGAACTGCAAGCAGAGAGCGAAAGCTGGCAAGTGTGTAGCTGGGGGTACGGGGGAGCTGTTCGGAATGAAGTCTTCTTTGTGAGTCGAGCTGGGGTTTATGTAGAACTCAGAGAGAGGCAGCGTCGCGAAGAGAGGCAGCGTCGCGAAGAGAGGCTGGAGAGCTTCGATAACCAAATTAAACGATTTGGGAGCAATCGACAGCTCGAGGCAGCACTTCAGCTTAGAGTATATGGGGCGAGCAGGCTGCAGGGATATCGGGATACGGTCGCTATTCTTAGTCTTCTTGCTAATGAACTTTGAGATCTGAGTCATGAGGTTGGTGCACATGGTGTTGAATGAAGCCTGGTCCTTAAAGCTGTAGAGTACGTGTAGGTACTCGGATGTGTGACCGGAATAGCAGCCTGTCTCTATCTTCTTCTTAACGCCGATAACGTCCAGCTTGGAGCGTACATCCTTCTGCTGCAGAATGCGTCGACAGGTGAGGAGTCCGTAGTAGCTGTTGGAGAGCGTGAGGCGTCTGGTGTCGGTGAGCACAAGGACAGGGTCCCTGTGTGAGTAGCTCTGCACTCCGTACTGACTGATGGTCTGAGACAGCTGTTTGCGCTTGGTAGTGAGGGGAGTTATGCAGTCAGCTGACACGGCCTCCTCGTCGTCGCTCTGATCCGAGTTGGAGAGCACTTCCGGCTCCGGGTTAAAGGGGTGCGAGAAATCCTTGTTCTGCAGCAGCTCTATGAAATCATCGGAGTTTGCTGATATATCATATTGCATGGAGTCTTGAGAGACTAAATTGATTGGCGAGTAGTTAGAGTCTGGAGCATAGTCATCCGGTAGAAGCAAGTCTTTCTCTGAAGAAGCCATTCTACTATTCTATAAATTCAATACAGTAGAACCTGTCTAATCTTACACCAGTTGGGATAGGGAAAATGTCGGATTATGCAGGCTCTAATCCGACGCTCATTGGGGTAAGAAAACGTGTCGGTTTGCTGAATTCCGGATTATACTATAAGGTCGGATATGCAGTTTCTACTGTACAAGCGGAGAGTGCTTGTCAGATCATTTAATTGTCTAAAAATAGACATGAAACTCTTTTGAATTGTAACGTATGAGAATTAATGCTAAATCAGACTATTAATACACGTATAACCAATGCTTTAACTCTACCGGTTCCTGTCGCTACATGCCGTTATACGCGGGGCCCCCTCCCCCCTCTGGCACGACCCAGTTTATATTCTGACTGGGGTCCTTAATATCGCAGGTCTTGCAGTGAATACAGTTCTGTGCGTTTATCTGCAGCCTCTCTCCCTCTCCGTCCTCTCGCGGCACAAACTCGTAGACGCCGGCCGGACAGTACCTCTGCTCGGGGCCCCCGTACAGGGCCAGGTTAGTCTCAACCGGGACCGAGTCGTCCTGTAGGGTGAGGTGCGCGGGCTGGTCGCTAGCGTGGTTTGTTCCCGTAAGCGCAACAGACGAGAGCAAATCGAAAGTAATCTTACCGTCTGGCTTGGGATAGTCTAGACGAGAAATTGTAAAGTCATAAACAGTAATAAATCAGTGACAATTGGCTTTTACTTTTACTAATACTATTCAAAGAATGCAAGGTCAGTCTAACAATGACATCGTATCACGTTGCAGTACACTATAATCTCGTTATGCTGCAAATCTATAAGTAACCACGAAAGCATACTTCATTGTACTATTCCTCTCGCAACATGACTCAGACGGATTTTGAACATAGAAATGACGACAACAACAACAACAACAACGAGAAGAGATGGGGGTGGGGAGTGCTATTCTACGGACTGTGCACAAGCTACTATCTAGGCGTATACATGTACCACATACAGATAATGGACGCAATTCATTCTCTCCCGAATTCCACTCAGGTTCTAACTGAGACCGGACTGGGCACATACGCTGGCACCGCTAAGTTCCTAACAGTGATTAATCTGTCGACACAAACAGTGTATTTCTTCCTATCTTTCCTAGCTCACACCTCACAGTACATGCCTCTCAGACAGTTATGCGAATTCCTATTTGCCTCTGTCGTGTTCCCGCTTGGCTCGTTTATACCGACGGTATTCTGGTCCATATACGCTATCGACAGGGAGCTCATATACCCAGAGATAATGGACAGTTGTATACCCGCTCTAATGAACCACATCGCCCACACATTCATATTCCTATTTATAGCTCTGGACATGGCAGTGGTGCCTCACTTCAGGGCACTGGGCCTGTTGGCAGAGACGCTAGTGGCCGTGGTAACTGTAGCAGGGTACACCGGTCTGATTCTCTGGATCAGATTCCACGCGGGGTTCTGGGTATACCCCATTATGAATCATTTCACGCACGGCGAACTAGCTCTGTTCCTGCTATTCAACTTCTGCTGCCTCTACGGGATACAGAGGGGCGGGGTGGCTATAAGCAGGCGGATGTGGACAGAGGGGAAGGACAAGGAGGAATAGATTAACAGCTGTTAGCTCTGCTCACATACACACTGTCATATACTACACTGTTTCTCAACTCATATACGTACATTGTTTTAGCTCATGTTATTTTAATAATTAAAGTGTGGATATTATAAAGTTAAGTTTAGTTATAAAGTAACAGTGGTCCCCAATATGGGGTCCACAAGATGTATTACGGTCAATGGGAGGGGGTCCACAGAATGTCAAATATTTACTATAGGGACTACACGGTTGAAAAGGTTGGGAATCGCTGCTCTATAATACGCACTAACCTATCGGTTGGCATTGAGACATTGGCTTCAGACTGTTGGAATCCGATCCGTGGTGTTTCAGCGTCCATGGCTCCCTCCCTCCGAGCAGGGAGGATATCCCCGTGTACAGGATGCCCCCGTATATCCCCAGAGGGGTGGAGAAGGAGGGACGCACGTTTCTAGCCGCGAACAGCTCCTCCCACACCCAGCTGCTCCGGACTCTCCCTTCGTAATCCTCCAGCAGCAGACCCGAGTCAGCTGACTGCCTACTCGAGATAGCTTTATACGCGCTCTCAGCAGCCAGCATGCCTGTCTTCATAGCAGTGTGCGTGCCCTTAACCTTAGGGACGTTCATGAACCCAGGGCTGCACCCAATCAGGGCCCCGCCGGGGAAAGCCAGCTTCGGAAGAGACTGGACGCCGCCTTCGTTGAGGGCCCTGGCCCCGTACGAGATACGCTCCCCTCCCTCCAACACGCGCCTCACGTAGGGATGCAGTTTGAATCTAAAGATTAGATCCTATGAAATTGATATGAGCAGAGCAGTAGTTGTAAGTATCACGTAACAAATCAGAGGCCTATTAACAGGTGTAAGCCACTAACTACTTAGTACCTTTGGAACTCCTGGAAGGGACTGAGATACGGGTTGGAGTAGTCTAGTCCGATTACAAACCCCACTGCCACTGAGTGCGCCTCGGTGTTCGCGTCTACGCCCAGGTGGTACATGAAGGAGCCCCCGTAGGTAGAACTGTCCAGAGGCCATCCGACCGTGTGTTCCACCCTCCCGGGCTTGTGCTGCTCCGGCTTAACGCGCCAGAGCTCTTTGAGTCCGATCCCGTACGTCTGCGGCTGGCAGCCCGATCTGAGGTCGAACTTGCTGAACAGCTGTTTCGCGAGGTGTCCGTGGCACCCCTCTGCGAACAGTGTCACCTTAGCATTCAGCTCCATCCCTCTCTCGAAGTTATCCTTCGGAGACCCGTCTCTGTGTATCCCCACGTCAGCAGTGGCCACGCCCCTGAGAGTCCCGTCCGTGTGCAGCAGCAGCTCGCTGGCCGCTATCCCCGAGTATATCTCCACCCCCGCCTCCTCCGCCCGGGTCCCCAGCCAGCGCACCAAGTGGCCCAGGCGCAGCACCTGGTTCCCGTGGTTGTTCATGGGCAGGAACCTAGAGACAGCAGTGTGAGATAGGAATGAGGAGTATCAAGGATTTATCCAGAAAATTAGAATCTTCTCCTATACCGCAACATAATTTGTGATTTAGACATATGAAAATTGCATCAGACCAAGATTAGGAGCGTATTTACAAATGGCTGTATAATACACTGGTGAGTACACATAGCGTAACTCACGGTAGAATGGGGACGGGTATCCTGGCGGCTCTCGTTAGGATAGAGAATCTGTCCTCTGTCACCGGGGTGCCGAGAGGAACCTCCTTCAGATCTGGGAACAGTTCGAACAGCGCCCGTGGCTCCAGACAGGCGCCGGACAGGATGTGGTTCCCCAGTTCCGCGGCTTTCTCCACCACACAGACCCTAAGCTCCGTCCCCTCTCTCTCCGCCAGCTGCCGCAGTCGTATAGCGGCACTCAGCCCAGCTGGCCCCCCGCCCACGATGACGACATCGAACTCATCCGAGGCCCTCTCCATGTCCACCCCCTCCCATCTGGGGTCCCCTGTCCTGGGGCGTACCGTGTAGTGTGTGGTTATCCTGGGGTGGGGCCGGGCGGATAAGGGGGCGGTACAGACGGACAGAGGGAGGAGGGACCGTCGTAAAGCGCAGCGAATGAGACCAGCGCCTAATCTGGGTGGACACAGCATTAACTGGTGTCAGAGATTACACAACCAATTTAATAGCACCGAGTAGCATAATGATTCATATCTATTGCTAGTGCAGTGTTGTACGTACTGTATAACTGTGCTCGTAACTGTATATCTATAATTATAGCTAAATAACTAATTCACACTAGAACCTATTAGCTGGAGGCAGGCTATATAATCCCTATCTTATTGGCAATGTCAAGTCCGTCCTCTGCTTGATTCAGCTTAACATAGGCCTTCTTGGTACCGTCAGGACGAATCAGTGTATTCACATTGATAGGATTTATTTTGTAGAGTTTCTTTACTGCCGCTTTTATGCTAGGCTTGTTAGCTCTGGGGTCCACAATGAAAACTAAGGTGTTGTTGTCCTCAATCTTCTTCATGGCCGTCTCAGTGGTGAGAGGGTACTTTATAATAGCGTAGTGGTCGAACTTGAGTTCCCGCAGGCCCTGACTGCTCATGCGCGGGTACTTGGGCCGCCTGGGCATCTTCTGGGTCTTGGGACGGTAGAACTTTACCGAGGTTCGTATTTTCCGTTTCTTGACACCATGTACGCCTTTGTTCACAGCTTTCTTAGCTGTGAGAGCCGACTTCAACTGTTTGCTTTTGGAGAGTCCCTTCTTGTAGGCCTCCTTCTTAATCTTACTGGAATCAGCTGTGGGCTTCTCGGCAGGTTTTTTAGCTTTTGTTGCTGCTTTCTTTGGTTGCGGTTCTTGCGGCTTTTTAGGAGCTGCCGACTTTGACTTGACAGCGCCTTTTGGAGGTGGTTTGGGAGGCATTCTTACCTATTCAACTAAAGCAATTATTGATTAAAGTTCTACCATTAATAAGAAGAGATTCAGTAATATAGAAAGCGACTGAGTATTATTAATGCTGTGTGTGTAGATACATTAAATAATACAATCTAATCGTAATACGCAAATTAATAATCAATTGGACTCATTACATTGCTACGTCAGTAGTACTCGTCCCCAGTGAGAGCGGGGACAGCAGACACTGACTGCTGGCTGCGATACATGTGCGCCACCTGCGCGGCTGTTGTCGCCTCCTCGGGGCTCTTGTCCTCCCGAACTCTAACGAACCGCGGGAACCGCAGAGACACGCCCCGCTCCCGGTCCGCCAGCCCGACCGCGGCGCTGTAGATGGGGGAGAGCGAGAGATCGGCGGCCTTAACTTCCCACACGTAACTGCAGTCTAGCCACACGTCCGGGGCGGGACACGCCCCCGTGTTGTAGTAGGGCTTGGCGCGCGGAATAACGTGCTGCTTTAGCAGGCTGTGCTGCGCCTCCAGCTGAGCCTCGGAGAACCCGGTCCCTGTCTTGCATATAACTTGGTACTCCTCACTGTCGGGGTCGTAGCAGGCCAGCAGGAAGCCCCCGTAGTAGCCAGCTCGCTTCCCGGTGCCCTGGTACGCCCCTATGACCACCAGGTCAAGAGAGTCCCCTGTCCCCTCCAGATAGTCCTTCTTGAGCTTGAGCCAGTTGAAGGACCGCTTGCTGATCTCGTAGGTCGCGTTGTGGTCCAGCGTCTTTATCATGAGCCCCTCGCACTGGTCCTGAATGGACTCCTCTAGGAACAGCTGTATCTCCTCGGGACAGCTGGTCTCCTTCTGCTCGGACAGCGCGAACTCTCCCTCTACAACTCGGAAGCTGCTCCTCAGCAGCTCTCGGCGCCGCCGGTACGACTCGTGCACCAGACTCGCTCCGTTCAGGTAGAGCAAATCGAAAGCGTACACGCACACCTGCACCTTGATATCTGCCAGGCTTACGCCCTTTCGCTTTCTCGTGGTTAGCACCTGGAACGGAAGGATCTTGTTCTTTTCCGTGTCGCGGGCGACCACCTCTGCGTCCAGCACGCATGACGTCACGCCCTCCCCCAGGTGTCGCGGCAGCCGCTCTATTACGTCGGGAAACTTGTCAGTCATCTCTTCCTGGTTTCGCGAGAATATCCGCACTTCCCCAGGAGAAATGACGTGTATCTGGGCGCGCTCCCCGTCGTACTTGTACTCGCACGAAATAGCGGCCTGCTCCACGCGCTTGAATACCTCTCCCAGCCCCTTGGTGGGGTGGGCCAGCATCGGCTTAAGCGGGATCCCGGGCGTCAGGCGACACAGCCCCGGCAGCGCCTCCAGTCCGTGCTCCAACAGGGCGGGTATAACACGCTCGTAGTCCGGCAGTTCGCAGTATACCCCTTTCAGTCTCTGCACCGCCTGTTCCAGTCGCTCCTTCAGCTCCTCCCCCCTTGGGACCCGCCCCGCCCTCTCCAGCTCGTGCAGACAGGCCGCCTGCGCGAGAGAGGTCAGCACGGTCTGTTCCTGCAGGCGGATGCGCAGCTTCCCGGTGAGCCCGCGCGTCAGGTACCGCGCCTCCGCCCCCCGGCAGGAGACCAGCAGCGCAGAGATCTTCTCCACCTTCTTCAGCTGGGAAGAAGCCCCGCTGAAGCGAGCTATCTCCTGCAGCTTAGAGAACACGGCCTCCACCGTGAGCGGCGCCGGCTTGAACATCATGCGCTGCGTGCAGCGACTCGACTCCGCGACCAGCCCGATGTCCCCCACCCGCAGCAGCTCCTCCTTGATGGCCTTCTGGGACCGCCCGGTGGCCTGCACCAGCGCGCGCACCAGCACGAACTCCCCCACGCCCAGCTCCTCGCCCCGCCAGGCGGCCCCCAGCCTATTCAGCGTCAGGTATACGCTGCTTATGAGCTCCCGCGGGGAGGAGAGCGCCAGCACGGAGCGCAGGTAGTTGCAGAGGATGCTCTGGATCCGCAGTCGCGAGGAGGTGCCCTCCACCGCGCTGAAAGTCCCTGCCAGGGCCAGGTAGGGGACGGGGTCACCGGATCTCCAACAGGCGCTGTGCACAGGGTGGTAGTCCAGCTGTCCAGGCGAGAAGTCGGCCTCGGGGGTGGGACTCTGATTGGGAAGAGAGGGGACGGGATTATTGAAGAGACTAACTGTTTGCTCCTGCTTAGTGACCGGGTTGCGTTTAGCGGGTTTAGGCATCGGAGACTCTGCGGCTGTGTCCTGGACCCCTGTGTCCATAACTTCCTTCCCGCTGTGGGGGGAAGTGGGACCCCCTCCAGTGGCAGGGGTCGCTACCCCACTTATCTTCAGTCTCTTCAAACTGTTCTCCTCGAACTTATCAAACGTTCCATTGAGCCCCGGGGTTGCCAGGGGGCTGGGATTAACTCCCGCGGGCACTGGACTGAGCACCATGGATATTGGGTTGTCCGGACTCCGGAAGCTGTCAGTGGGCAGTTTGTGCTCTGGTTTGACTCTAGCGAGAGTTCTCCCCTCGAAAGTAACGGGGTTGTTCGCAGGGACTTCTTCCTCGGAGTCGCTCTCCTGGAACCTGGCCTTGGCCCTTCGCTTGCGGCCCCTGAGCAGAGGCAGGTCGGCACTCAGCTCCTTGGCGCCCTTGCAGACGCTGCCGGAGAGAATGGGGGAGGCGCCCAGCTCCAGAAGGGAAGAGTCGGGGACGCGGAGCTGTCCCAACTTGTCGGGTGAGGAGTCGGACGATTGGGGGGGAGCGGGTTTGAAGAAAGACTTGAGACTGACAAACGACATTCTGTTATGATTGATTTGATAAAGTATACGAGTTATGCGGACAAGGCCTCTAAGCCCATTCATAAACTAATTGAAAAATAATCACAAATATTGCAACCACTGTAGTCAGCAAGGAAAAGTTATAAGGCTTCAAAATACTATGTAGTATTCCGAATTATTTGTCCACAACAAACTAAAATTACTAAAGCTGCAGTATAAACCAAATTGCTTGTAAATATCTAGAAACACCAAAGGTTCATATAAACTAGTCTACAGTCAGGTTCTTTTATTATGAACATTCAAGGGACCAAAAATTGTGTTCAAATAGAGAAAGTACTTTTCATGAAAATGAAATGTAAACTGATCTTGGAGAATTCTTGGGCGAAGTGAACTGATTTGTAATGAAATAACTGGCTGTCAGGGGCGGCTCGCTTATTGCCTGAATATTATAAACCAGAAACTTCACCAATAGAATGTAGAAGTAAATAACATTACTCCAATGATTGCTGGACAAATATGATGTGATGTAAATAACTAACTTTGCCCAGGAAACCTAATATTCTTTCGACAATAGATATGTTGAATATAAATTTTCGTCTTTCTTTTCAATTTAATTAATAAGGTTGTCAGTCGTTGTCTGTATTTTCTATTATCAGAACAAAGGGAGAAAGAACAGCGAGTCAGGCCGCCCACAAACAAAACGCAACGAACCGAACATGGAATTGCTAACGAACTCCAATTCAATTGCAATAACCTGATTATAGTCAGTGATTGCAAAGTGTACAAATACACTATGGATACCACTTCTAAAAAACCCATAACATTTAGAAGCTATATTGGTCACATCATATAAATACACTTGGAATAATATTACAATTAATAGAGACCCAAAAGTTTAAGAAATACGGCCTTCACTAATATTCAAATTGAATTTTTAGTGGTCGATAAATTCAATATCATAAGTAATTGTATTTGGTAAAACATGATGAAGCGAGTGACAGTAGATTTAGAGCATGTCAAGTTTTCTAAAAGACACGTTGAAAAGAAAATTAGCGACGAACCGCCGCGCATAAACACAAAGAAAATAAATCTAAAGAAACTGAAGATGAAGCTAGTAAATAAGTGGACTAACTCCACTCGATTCGTTAGAAGAGAGCACAACTACAGCAAGCTGTATCAAGGAAAATACGGGATTACACCGAAAAAAACACTCTTGTCCACAAATGCTGTTCCTCGGGCACCCCCTGACCAGCTCTCAATAATTCCCATAAATTCAAAGGTAAAATTCAAGGGTTTATCTAAGACGCGCGGTATAATGAAGAAACACTGGGAGTGTAGCAGTAAGAGCAGCGGATTACTAAACAACACTCTAATCGAACGCGATGGAAATCTGTTTCAAAACGCAATCAAAGACCTCGTCAATAAGGTAAGAAAACCAGATACCAGATCATTTGTATAATTTGCAATGATAGTATAGCTAAAATATAATCCGTATACCAAATCGCTCTAAATGCAAACTTTAGTAATAACTTGGCTAATAACTACTACAATATAAGAATAACTTAGTGTGTAAGAAAATACTAACTACTTATACTTACTCTATTGTAAATAACTATATATGTTACATCTTTATAATCTGTACTTACTATACTTAGATTCAGAACGCTAGACACACAAATGGAGAATGCATCTTGCGAAAGCTGGCGGATGATCTGGGAGAGATGTTCGTGATGCATTTATTTATTCCAATCAAAGACAAATCCAATAATGGTAAATACAGTATCTTCATCCAACTGTCTATGGACATGAATCATCTCTTCTTGATGATGGAGGAAAAAATAAAGAGACTCGAGTTATTCGAGTTGTTAGAACATCTAGGGGAACTGGAGAGACTGTTAAACTCAGGAATTGTGGATTACCTGTCACTAGATAGCGTGTTGGAGAGTGTACTGTATCCGCTGTATGGCCTCTTTGGTACGAGCCAACACCTACTGCCAAAGGTACTCTCGAGCAGTAAGTTAAAAACCAAGCATCGACAAGAGTTCATAGAGCAAGAACTCAACTACAATCCTCCCAAACCCACTCTACCGATTGTAATACTCAGCGACGATGTGAGTTTATACCTGAGATAAATTGTTACTTTCTGGTTCAAACCAATATTTACAAATCTGTTTATAAATAACTATATTATTTAGGAAAAAATAGAAAAGCAACAAAATCCCGTTCCACTTGATATCTTGAACAGCTCGGATCCTCTGGCCTCACAAACCTCTCCCCTGCAGCCAGTGGACGCCCACAATCTGACAGCTGACCCGGACCCACTACAGATGGGATCTGATGACTCAGATAATGGGTATTTATCCGGGACTGTTAGGAAATCGAAATCAAACAAATCGAGAGGGGAATTTGAAAACTACATACGTTACCTAATTGACAAATATCTGGACAAACACACTGCGATCACATCTCAAAAGAGAGAAAAGCTGGATTTGGTGATCAAATTGGTGAGAATACAATTACTATTTATTAAGACCTGTGTTTATAGCATTGGTTGTAGGCTTCGCTTAAATATCCACAACAGTACCACGAAGTTAGGAAACGCATCAGAAACATTCTGAGGAATACGAGGAGGAACAACAATAGACTGATGATGAGGACTCTTGAGGAATTCGGAAACTCTGGTACCTTTCCCTGTTCGAGCAATGGGTCACCCGAAAAGTTGCCAAAAATAGGCGACCTCAAGGTACGAGCTATTTACACAGTTTTGTACATTATTAAATTGTAGCTTATAATTAATGCAAACTTTTCAGAATTTTGACGGACAGCCTCTCCCTCCCTTCACTCCGTTTTCCCAACTGCAACAATCGCCGTCACAGCAACCTCCCTACCCCGGTTACAGCTCCACACTGGAAGAACCGACAGCCACAGACACCCAGAGCAAATCCCTAGGCGTTAGGTTTAAGATCCCCTACCACTATGAAGTGTTACAGCCGTCTCCCCTGGTCAGCGTGGAAGGGGACCTTGCCAGACAGTTTGCTCTCTACAACTACATCACCTCGCAGAAGGACTCTGAAGGGAACCATCTATGCTGCCATTTCTTCGAGACCCCTTCTAAGAGGGAAACCCAACCCGAGCACGATACAACCAAGTCAGTTAAAATTATAGAAACATGGAATTTAGTTTTGATATTTGTGATACAACTTGAAGGGCGATGAAGCAGCCGCTCGACTTAAAGACGATAGGCATAAAGATAAACAAGGTTAGCTGGTACTCCTCGCTTAGCGATCTCGTTAGCGACCTGGAGCTGATGCTTGATAGCGCTATCAAGCTGCATCAGATCCGGTCCTTCATCGGAAGAGACGCTCTCAGACTGAAACAGCTGATCACAAACAAAACGAGAGAGCTACTCAAGGAAGATGATGTTGGTATGTACAAATAAAATATTAAATTTCAAAATACATACTTGGAATAATTATTGTTAAATTATAGTTGATCTGACTGAACTTGTGCCTGCAAATGAGGAATTCAATCAGTATTACAACAAGAGCAAGAAGAGGAGACAGCTGATGAACTTCTATCAGACCTTGGAGAGCTACAGAGACTCCAACTCTCGGGTGTTGCTCTTCTCCTTCCTGCTCCCCCCCACCGGACTCAAACCTCCTTTCTCCGAGAAGAACTTCCCAACCATTTTGGAAATCAAACAAAGTTTGAAGAAGAACAGATTTCTCGGTCTAAACAGTCTAGCTCACTCCATTCTCTACACCCTGTACGCCTATCTGAGTGTATACCCACCCAACTCTCAGGTACATTGAGTCTAGCCTGCTACTACAGTGAACTCTAGTTATAACTGTTAACTGTTGTATGACGGTTTACTTACAACAGAACAAAGTGTTTGGGACCTGTAGATTCCTTCGTTATATCCGACTTCCTTATACTAGAGTTTACTGTATATTCTCCCATAGGCTTTTAGAGACAGCGAAGAGATGGCCAAGTACGTGCATACCCTATACAAGGATCAGACGGGAGAGACTATGCTCATAACGCGCTATACGCCCAAGCTGTACGTGCTGCCGGGGAAGAAGGGACACTACTCGCTTGCGCTGCCAACAGCTGACTTCCTATCCATCTCCTATCAAACTATCCATCAGTGCTTTACCACTGTTCTAGCCACGGAACAGGATATGAAGGCTCTGTACACGCAAGGCGTAGGGAAGAAGAGCGTGCCAATCACACACCTGATTCCATATAAGGAGGTATGTTGAGTTGTGTTGTTATCTCTGTTTATACCTCAGACGTTATGGCTGTGATAGGTCGAGAATCTCATCAAGCAAAAGCTCAAATATATAAAGACAGAACGGAATGGGACCGGAGCAGGGGACTCCGTTGTAATACCACAAGACCCAATGTCACCGCCAGTAACAACACCTGTACAAACGCCAGTACCAACACCTGTACAAACGCCAATAGCAACACCTGTACAAACGCCAATAGCAACACCTGTACAAACGCCAGTACAAACGCCTGTACAAACGCCAGTAGTAGTAGCAGCTCCCATAGCAGTAATAACGCCAGCACCAGCTCCCGTAGAGTCTGAGAAAAGCACTAGAGTCGATACACAAGTGCCTGCAGCCTCCAAACTGAAGGCTTACCACTTCCCCTCCCTCATGTTCCGTAAGTACGTCCTGAAGAGAGAGCTCTGTCAGTTCTTGTGCTGGAGTCTGAAGACGTTCGATACTCTCTTCCACTCGCTTGTCAACTTAAAGCCGAAAAAGATAGAGAAAGAGCACCTTCGCAAGGTAACTGGTTTAATAAAACCCGGGTTGGCAAAGGTGAATTTCTGATGTAAAAATTTTTATTCTCCCTAAGACATTAGAAAGGTGTTGGCCGATATACCCTATAAGTAAATCCTATAATAAATAAACATGTTAGCATAAGGATATTCAACTTAGGTGTACGGAGTAGTAGAAGACTACAGACAACGATTTACTTTAATTTACTACGAAGATATCAAAGAACTAGAGTCTATGGGAGAAAACTACAAATCGAACGATCTCATTCGTTTCATATTCAAACAGGAAAGATTTCCAAAAGGAGTTAAACTTGGGTCAGTGGCGTGTAAGGATTTCCTACAGTTCATGGATAACAAGAATGAGACTTATTTCATTATCCGTGAAATCATGAATCGAATGAATTTAAACCTTCAGGATATGGTAGTAACAATTGAGTTCAAAGTAATGAAGCTGGACGCAATGCACGGACTATGCTGGGTGGGCGAGTGGGAGAATATTGTGCAAGACATTCAAAAGAATCCCCGCTACCTAGAATCCATGGTCTGTCTATACAGTGAAAACTTAAAATTGGTGAGTTGAAGCATTGGTTAATTAATAAATAGCTGTGGTAGTCAATACATAGGAAGTAAAAAGTATTATATTTCAAATGTTATCTGTTAGGCACTAGCTGAACTAGAGTTACACGACGGATCGTCAAAGCATGCTCTGGGAAGAATTATTCCAAATAAGTTTATTCAAATGAAGTCTTCTTCGCCTAATAAACCTGCGCCCATTACGATATCCAGTGGAGACGAGGGGAAGCAGAAACATAAGCAGCGGCGTGTGTCTGCTCCCGCTGTTCCGACTGAGGCTGACCGTCCGGTGTCCATAACGGATCTGGCGGAATATCTGAAGTGGAACAAGAAACAGGTCGAGACGGTATTCGCAAAGGGTATCATTCGCAATACTCCGGGACCCAAGTTGATATCAACTGAGTATGTAAATGAAGTTCTAACCGATATCAAATATTGGGAGAATAATTGTATATCGGAACCCCCACGAGAAGCTCACGAAAACACCAGTTCTGAAAACCTCACAAAACTATGGAACATACCTTACAAGAAAGAGGGTCACATTATTTTGGAGGATCTCGGGAAATACGCCGATATTCCAATTGAAGTACTTGAGACGACATACCAAGTGTATATTTACGTTGTCAAGTCAGACACGGATAAAAGATGTCTGTCTCTCCAAGGCTTAGACATCAGTCGCTACGCTGACAAGCCAATACGTTTGATTGAGCATTCAAAGATTAAATGGATTCTGGACATGAAGTCCAAACACGAAAATGTTAATTTAGGAACTCGTCCTGCCGAAAAGAAAATACACACTGTTACTGTCCCAATTAAGCCGGAAGTTGAGCTCAAGAATTTGTCCATTAAAATAGCTAAAACCCAGGTTGATCCCCTTATGATATTCAAATACACAGCACTGCAAATGCTAACTGTGGACTACAAGATTCTGACTGTACAAAATCAGCGAAATAAAGTGATTAAGTTGAAGCTAATCGACACTGATGGACTCAAAAAGCCAACCAAACCTATCAAGATATACGATGTTTGTGAGAAACAAGTTGTACTATCACACCATCTCGCGGAATTCACACAAATCGCGCCCTCTAATCTCTTCCTATTCCTGCTTAGGTACGGAGTGACGTATTACTCGGCAAACTCTAAAACCATTCAGCTAAGTAGAGAGTTCGAGAGGTTCCGAGACGCGCTAAACTGGCAAGGAGTTCCTCGTTACAAGAACCTCACTCTGTACCCTCTGACGGAAGTGAGGCTGATAATTAAACTGAGGGAATACGGGTTCTGCAACGTAAAGCTTATAGAAATGTATAACATCTTGCAACGTACCAACCAGGCCGTCCTTCCCGTTGACAGTGGTAATTTCATTAACACTCGAGACAAAAGTTATTTGAACTTAAAGAGAGAAATCTACACTACAGAGTTCAAAGTCCACACCGTGAGAGATCGAGAGTCTGGCAAAACTATTATTCTTAAGATATACGAAGATCACTACCTGTTTAAGCCCCGGGACCCCATTAAGGTATACCAGGTAGTGGAAGGAGAGGGAAGTAAGAGGGAGACTAACAGTCTGGTGCTGTCGCATGATCTCGCTCGATACTCGAACATACCTTTAACTCGCCTCCAGAGCGTGCTCAGTAGCTACACCATCCCGTCCTTCTCAAAAGGAAGCTCGAAACCGGACATACAGGCTAACTTCAATCGGTACATGAAACTGCTACTCAAATCCGGGGTGCCTCCCTACATGAAACACACAGTGCTATATCCAGTTAAATTCCTGAGCAGTTTCCTGCAGCTAAGAGAGCTGGGATTCTTTAACGAAAAGTTATTAGACGTCTACAAGATGATTAAGTTCTCTCCGATGCAACAGAAGCGAATTCTCCTCACAATAAGAGCTACGAAGCCTCAGACCGGCGTTAAACGGCCGAACGAGGATGAAACAGCTAAGCAAGAAGCTAAGAAACCTAATATACCCTCGGGCCTTAGGTCAGGCTTAAGTAGGGAAATATCTGTGATACCGAAGGCACATAGTTCTTGGAAACTGCTCTCTGTCTCTCCCAAGAAGCCAGCCGGCATTTTCAAATTTCCGAATATATATCGGTTGCCCACAAAGCCCGGGGAGTGGCTGCTACAAACCGAGTTAGTCAGGTTCCTGGGCTGGAGCTACGAACCGATGCACAAAAAGTTAAAGTCACACGAGCTAGAAATCGACAGCGTCTCGGATCTGGTTGAGATTATGGAACAGGGAGGAGAGCCCAGCAGCAAGAGACTCTTCCTGGTCCCGAAACACGTGGTGAATCCCGCTATTGAGGCTAAGACGAAGGGAAAGTTCATTTCTGATATAAAGAAAATATTTGACCAAATAGAGGATGAGAGTTGTGAGGATTTTGAACGTGCGATTAAACTTTCTCGCATCACTAATGTTCCCTACACCTCCTCCAACCTTCTGGGATCAACCTTCTCAGATACCGATGCGCTGGCAGAAAGCGCGACCTATAAATCAGCTGATACAACAGATACAGGAATATCTAATTATAGAACTCACACCCTGTGGCGAAATAATATACCGATTAAATTAAATCTCCCCTGCAGTTCCAGTCCCGAGAAACAAATATCCGCTGCCCCCCCAGAAGAGGTACAAATTAAAAACGATGATTCGACATTCTTCCGAACAGAAGAGCTGTCTGACTATCTCGAGATTGGATCGCAGGAACTCAACATTGCATTCAGGGGCAGTCGCTTAGATTCCCACGGTAAATCTGAATATTTGGTAAGAGCGACAAAAGATCTTCAGCTGTTCATATCTCTCAGAAGAATTGGAATATCAAAACATGAAATATGGTTTGTTTACTTTGCATGCAAAAAGATCACATGGGAAAGATTTGAAGAGAAAATACATTCAGATAACTATGTGAACGAAAATTTTAAAATCGGGCCGCACAAAACTAAACTGGTTATCCCTGAGCGGATCAAGACAAGAGAGGTACTCCCGAGACACATCAGCACTGTCTACAACATTCCTGGCTACGAAGAGAGCTATTACATTCTGGAAGAAGTCGCCTTGCAGATGGAGATCTCGTATAGCAAGCTGCTGAAAACAAAAGATCTGGTGGTCTTCCAAAATATAAAAAGAGATAACTCAGGTAAGACGAATACATAATTATACGAGTTTATCTCAGGATAATAATAATAATAATAATATATATTTGTTTGCTAGGAGAGAAAGATTCGTTGGTTCTGCCATTCACTCTGGCCAGAGTAGAGGATCTCCAACCTTTAAGCTTGATGCACAATATCGGCATCCCTGGCAATGTTGCACTAGAGATATTCCAGCAACTGAGACAACTACACGACTTCAATACTTGGCAAGTTCACGACTTCACTCCAATCTGCATACAAGGGTATCAACCAAAAGTATTGGAGAACTGGATGTCTGTCGATAATAGAGATGGATTAGTGTTGCAGCACGTAAGTCCCTTCTACAATCAACTGTATTACTCTATGAGACTCTGTTGATATAGGTAGCTACAGTTCTCGGAATATCCTCCCATCTACTGGAGAAGAAATACGAACGCTCGAGTTTCCATTTTAAACCGAATTCCATACAACACATTCTGTTGCGAGCTCAGAGACTCTCTCTCCCAGAAGAATTCGATCATTTCACTTTCATCCCCTACTCTGCCTTGCTGTATAAAGACATTGGCTATCTCAGACAGCTGTACCCCATGCAGATAACCTCGTTACTCTCGCACGACACAGAAGCATGGACGCACAAGCTATTCCCCGAGCTGGCTATAAAGCGTACTCGCACTGAGACTGAGCTGTGCCTTAAGACTGTCTCTTTCAGCGGTCTCACTGTTAAGTTAATTTCAAAACAAGACTTGGTATTCTCTAACGCTATCAAACTCAACGTGCTCCCGAATGGCGAGGAGGTGGTACTCGCCTCAGATTTGATGCGCGCTTTCAGCAACTGCCAGTTTACGGACAGCTCTCTCGTCAAGCTGTGTGAGTGTTTGGGACTTAAAACCTCGGAACCCTCGATACCTGTCACGCGGTACGTCCATTTGCAGAGAGGCGACCTAACAGTGGAAGACATAGCCTCCATGCTTCTGGTGTCCTACAACAGAAACCTGCAGCTGGTGATGCTGCTGCTCGGACTGGGGGCGGAGCCGAGTCAGCTGCTCAAGCTGGTCACCGACGCAGAGTGGAGAGGCTTCCCAGAGAGCATAGCCGTGTTGCTAAGCAGACCCGAGACGCTTCAAGATTGTGAGTTAAGAAATACAGTCAACTCCGCTTAATAGAGCCACCGGTTGATATATCTCACTGTTTAATCAGGTCAAAATTTCACAGGATTTATAGGACGGAATTACATTTTGGATAAAAATATTTTCGGTTAATAGATTTATCTGCTTAATCGGGTCAAAGTAACCTGGTCCCGAGGTGACTCTATTAAGCGGAGTCGACTGTACGTATATCTTAAAACATAAATAATTACTTTTGTAACTTTAGGGCTCAATGAATATCTAACAGAGAGAGCGAACACCGACAGTCAGTTCTTTGATCTCTCACAGGAATACAATTACTACATTGCTGACGTCACTCACCCGGTTCTGACGAACGTTAAAAAAAGCGCAAGTTTCTGCGAAGTTTTTCCATACCAACTCTGGAAGCTAAACTCGACTACAACAACTGTTTACGTATCAGTCAACTCCCTCAATAATTTGTTTGATTATGTTTTGCCATCCTATTTGAAGACTGACAAGGAGAGATTGGTGAGCTAATTGAGACACGTTATAACCAAGTCGGATATAACGAAATACCTGCTTATAACAAAGTGTCTTATATTACCCCCAATAGGTTGTAAGTAGTAATTGATTTTCCTCCGGTTATTATGAAATTAAACCGAGGTCCCGAGCACTTCGTTATAACGGGAGTTTACCTACTAATATTACAGGTATTAATATCCTACTTCCGGTATAGGTGTCAGCTGACTCTCACGAAGGGAAGATGCTTCTTACGCAGGGGTATACGTTTCGGGACGATAAGCCTCAGCCATTCCTGAGCACGATGGAAGTGAGAGACCAAACTTTCAGAGAGCACTGCATGTACAGGTTATCGGTTATGACGTCACAAACTCTGTCAGCCATGCCTGGAGAGGATTTATGCTTCCACACAATCTGCACACAGATTAGCAGAGTTAAAGTGATATCGCTGATGAAGCACAAGATAAGGATAGTGCTACGGAAGTACGTACAGTCCAACAGAATGCAGACACAGAGATACTGGGTAGGTATTTTGTATATAAACGTATAAAGTAAATACAGTGGAGTTTTGCGTAGTAACAAGTCGCATTTTGCCAAATTTGCTTGCTACTAATAGGCGAACTATATAGAATTATTATAGGAACATAATTAAAGCTTGGTGGGGACTGAAAATAACTTGCTAATAAAGCAATATTGCTATTAGAGAAAATGTTATTAGGTGAACAACATTGTAACTAACTAACTAAACATGATATCCAATTAAATGTTACCTTAGTTATTTGCTAGTTATTCTTCCATTATTAATGCAGGCTTCTCTGGATGAGCTGATGAGCTACGTCCCAGAAGAAACATCAATAATAGCAATTAAGACATTCCTAACTGACAACAAGTTGCTACGAATGACTAGCCGGTCTGACAAGAAATACAATCCGGTTGCTTTCGTCAGATGGGCGTACGCGTGTCAGTTCACTCAGCTCCTGGAGATGGGCTGCAGCATTGACATTGACTCGATGTTAGAGCTGTTCCTCATTCTCATAAAGCAGATTGAAAAGGTGTTCAGGCAATCTTCTCCCGTCTGCTGCACTTTGTGGATATTTCTTAAAGAAAAGCCAACGGTTAATGGGTGCAAGCGAGAGGCACGAGACGAAGACATTTGTCAAACGGTGGAATCTGAGACACAGGCAATAGACATGGAATATTCAGACGAACTTGCGGATTCTCTGCTAAATACATCAATAGAGGATTTAACTGCACCATTAGAGGCGTGTACGGTCAAATCAGAGGCTACTGTAGAAATGAGTGGAGTAGATAATGAGACGGATCCAGGGAAATTAGCGGAAAATTAAACAAAACTATGAAACTGAGTAAATCTTGTAAGTTATTAAAGTAAATGAGCTAGCTGTGAGAGTTTACAAGAGACTGAGAGAGAATTTTAGATAGAACTTTACTATAATAAGTAATTTAGCTATCTTGATCGCAATTAATTTGTAACTACCACTTTTACTTGCATTTATATACTACGTACACTAATATTATTATTATATTATTATTATTATTGTTTGATAACTTGATGTGTAAGTTGGTAGAAAACTTTTAATTAAGTCAAGTCAAAGTCGAGTCTAAATAAATTCAAGACATAATTGCAGAAAAATAAGTGTTTGCTAAAAATACAAAAAAGCAGTAAGCAATTGGGTTACCTTGAAGTGTATAAATTGAAACTAATTCATCTTTTCTTTCTTAGCAAACAGTACCACGTTTAGATTGTTAGCAGCTCCCTTGTGTTTCGGATTAATCTTTATAGACCGCCTCAGGTGTTCCTCTGCCAGCTTGAGGTCTCCCAGCTGATAATATAGAGTCCCCAGGTTGAAGTGACCCTCTGCATAGTTCGGCAATATCTCAATCGCTCTTAAAAAATGTTGCTTCGCAAGTTCAGGCCTCCCTGTTTGCCCATATAGACTAGCCAAGTTGTTGTGTGCCATGTTGTGGTCTGGGTTCATAGCCAGCTGCTCCTGGAAGGCTCGCTCTGCCTCGGGATAGCGCTGGAGCTTCATATACATGGTGGCGAGGTTGTTCATCGTTTTGGCTCGCATCTGCCCGTAAGAAGCAGACTTTATGAACATGTGGAGGGCTTTCTCATGCATATCTGCATGGAGAATAATAACTATACAAAGGAAATGTGAATAAGTACTCACTTAGATCAGCGTATAGGTTCCCCAGGTTAAAGTAGGTGTCCGCGTAATCTGGCTCGATCTCCAGAGTCTTGAAATAGTGCTGCTCCGCCTCTACGTCTAGTCCTGCGGTCTTAAGCTCCATCGCGTAGTTGTTGTGCATCTTAGGGTTGTTAGGATTCAGTTTAACTCCCGACTTGTACAGGTTGAGATCACTCAGCCAATCTTCGTTTCGCAGCCAAGTGCGGTATCCCTGTAGCAGCAGTGTGCACAGACAGATTAGGTACAGCAGGCGAGTGGCATATGAGCACCACCTGGAGAGAAGGGATAATATAATAGCCACTGAGATTATAGTAATGGGAAGTTACCTTCTTAACTTAGAAACGCCATAAGCCACCAGTATGCAGTGACCAATACTCGGAAGGTACAAGACTCTCTCAGCTATAATGAATCCTATTCTGAACAGTATACCAGTCGCGGGTAGGAACGGGATTACGATGAGAGAGAGGGAGAGCCCGATGGGCAGTCTGTCCTTCCTTGACAAAACCGATCTGCCGGCCAGGACACACAGCACGAGACATAGAGTTGGGAACAGGACACTCCTAGGATCGGAGAAGGACAGGACCGGCAGGATTGAGGGGTGTGTCCAGTCGCAGCAGAGCTGGTACGGACAGAGGAGGAGCCAGTAGTTGAACACGTACAGGTAGCTAATACTCAACACGCGCACCTGTCTGTCTGGGTGGAACAACAGTCGCAGCTCCGTCTCGTTGAATATCGGTTGGGATCCCTGGTTCATTTTGAGTCGGAAGAACATCAGTCCAAATCCGCTAACTATCAAGATGACGCATCTTATAACAACACTGTAAAAAACCGCGATGGTTGCTGTCCAATCGTTTCTCTCTCTCTCCAGAGCTCTGGTGGCCCCCGTGTACTTCAGCCCGCTGCATAGCACCTGCACCAGCGGGTCCCAGTGCAGTAGCACGTCTAGCACCACACAGATGCCTATGGAGGTTACCCCCTGCTCCTTGCTAAGCATGGCGCAGCCTGACAACAGGACTGACAGCATGGTATGTCTGTAGGCCCTGCCGTGTGTAGCTCGCATGTACACGAGGATCGCCAGCATGTAGAATAGGGCGGAGAGTATTTCCGCCCGTCCCACCGTGTTGGCCACTGCCTCTGTGTGCACTGGGTGCACTGCGAAGAGAAGCGCCGCGAACAGAGAAGAAATCCTGTCTGAGAGCAGCTGGCACGATAGCGAGTACACACAAAGAGACACTGCGCTGTGTAGCAACACATTGACCAGATGGTATGTGTACGGCGCTCTGCCCCAGAGCCAATAGTTGAGGTAGCGGAAGCTGAGCACCGTGAGGGGGCGGTAGGACTTGTGGCTCTGGACACGGGACATAGACCCGCCCCAGAAGTCATTCCAGAACAGGTCAAATACGGTCCTATCTCCGTCCGTCTCTAGATCCTTGTTTGTTAGAATCGCTCTGTGGTCATCGAACACAAACCCTGCATTCAATGAATTCCAGTAGACCCCGGCGGATACCAATAGCACCAATAGGTAACTAAGCAAGTGAGGAGAGCGTATCAGCGACTGCAGAAGGCCGGGTTTATGTTCGATTGGTTGGGAGGCGGGTTTATAGTCCTGGGGGCGGGCCATTTGATTCCTATCTGTATTGCTATAACTATATAGTACAAAGTTGCATACACACGACATACAGGTCAAGTTACTAGGGTAACCATATCATCAGAGATCAAGCTATGAAGTTACACTTCAACAGCATTTTGATAACTGCTTTAGTAACCTTATCCCTTAGCTCATATTATTGGGCAATGTATATTTACATAATTATCACGGATAGACTTTGATCCGTCGTTAATGATTTCTACCCCGACTGGCAAAACAATCAACTAAGAAAGATACGGGAATAAAATCGTTTTACTGTTAACACATTTACACAGCAACTAATTTAGATGAATTTGGGATCCTTCAATTCATGCAAGTTTTATTTGAATTCGATCCAAATACGAAATATTATATTTTAATCTAATAGTTTTAGAAAATTAGATAATTTGCAGTAGAGAAATGGCAGAATTTTAATTAGTTTGCTTAAAACTTTTATTGGCAAAAATTAACGGATAATTATCCAGTTCAATCGTCAGCCAGGTGGTACACTCGGGAAGGAGAACATCGTATGCGTAGCTTGGAACAGAAAACTCCTCCTTTCGGGGATCGAGTTTCACAAAATTGTTTGCAAACTCCAATACAATGTCTAGGATTTCAGTTTTCTGACTGCTATCCATGCAGTAAGGGATGGTATCGAAGGAAACGAGGTATGCTAATTTTAACCGTTTTTTATCCTGTATGCTGTTGCAAAAGTAGGTTTTGTGTTTCAAGGAGAAACGTTTTCCGAGGTAGATAGCACGCAACAGTTCCTTGCAGCACCTGATGCGCTCAGTTAAACACACAAACTCCTGACTGTCTAGGCAGGGCTTGGGATCTTCTAGTGGACCCATATCGGAGTGCCCGCTCGATTCCGCATCAGAAGATTCAATGCAAGAGTTCAGGAAGTCAGTAGCTCCGTTATTAGCTGTTTCTATATTTATGGAAGATATGTCGCCGAAGCGGAGTTGTTTATCTTGGTTTGTGTGCTCCAGACCTTCGAAATCAAAGTCTAGTCTTGACCGCTTAACCTATAGAGACCGATTTAATTATTTGCTAATCTTAGTGATAATAAGTGTCATACCTGCATGTACTGTTGCACCGCAGTGCCTGGGATCAGAGTCTGGGCACTCCGCTTCCTAAGATAGGTTTCCACTTCTTCGAAAGCCTTGAGGAGACTTGGAATATACCCCACTTGGTTTGTCTTCCCCCATTCCGAGATGATCTTAGGTTGCTTGCTGGACAAGTAGAACTCGACTCGAGAGGGCGGCTTTATTTCTCGCTGCGCCTTGAGTGGGTCTGGGTAGTTTAACAGGTGTACCGTCAATAGGTCATGCGAGTATGTAAAGTCTTCTTCAGTGGGGATACTCTTGCTCCTGAGGTTCCTCTTTGCTTCAGTTCCTGTAGACTTAGCTGCCTTGGAGCTCCTCTTCTTCTTGCATTTAACCAGCCCTGGCCACTGGCATTTAAACTTGAGAGGCTTGAAGAGGATAATGTCTCCAACTTGTACAGACGTGTCGGGGCCCTGTGAGAAACTGGAGAGCTCCGGTAAATCGTCAGAACCTTCCAATTCGGTGCTCTCAGTCTCAATACTGGCCTGTTGCAATTTATCGATTATCGACATTGAAATGATGCGTGTAATGATGCGTGAAAATATAACTGTTAAGCAATATGAACGAATTATGTCTAGTTAATTTATGCAAATCGATCTAAGCACTTTATCAAACAGATCATTCAACAAAATGATAAACACAAATCATCCATATTTAACTTACAAAGCAAATATTGATAGATATTAGGTTAGAATATAATATAGCTCAAGTGATCCAAGTAAGAAAGGGGAATACAAAATGATCTCACAATAGAATAATTAGTTGAAATAATAATACCAAATTTAATAAGTGTCAAACGGTGGAAACGTATTCAATGTAGAAATAGAAAAGCTATGAAAGACTTGACATTGAGATTTATAAGTGCATGTCTAAGGTTGACTTTCTAAGGCAATCTTAGCAAGTGGTTTTCTGATAATGACGTAGAGGTCAAGAACGCCAAAGTATATCGAGCAGAGAATTAGACAGGTTGTAAAGCACAGGTTTGTGAGGCTGATCTCATCGGATCGGCTGCCAGTCACAAGCACATCGGAAGCCATTAGCTCCTGGTGGTAGTGAGATAAGTTAGCTGAGAATACGATCCAACAAATCAAACTTGCAATATTAAAAACTGAAAATACGATTTGAGTTATCAGATCGGCCTTGAAGTAAAATAAATCGTAAAGGAAATATCCAATAAGTCTGAATAGGATAGAGATAATGCAGTAGGCAGCCATTAAGAAACATAGCAGTTGAGTATATACCAGAAACCCGTGCATAGTAGACTCTTCGTAGAGAGGAATACACAGGAAAATCATGAGGGTACATATTATAATAAATATTAACCTAATTATACCCTCCGGTTTAAGGAAGTAGTATAGTCTCTGTGTTGTGTACTCATCTAGTGAAACGGGAGGAGACCATACCTTACAGGCACAGTCGAATAGAGCACTGGTAATAACTTGCATAGGATAAATTGCTATCAATTAAGGAATGCAAAATCATAATACATCATAGTATCATTGAAATGAAAGATATAGCTAAGTAATGTCTTACAATATCTGGATTGAGTATCGATTTACAGTTCCAATTAATTAATGAAATAATTCATTAATTAGTGGAGACATCTGCACATGTTATTATAGAAATAAAATGCTAATAATCATAACAAGTGAGTACTCCTGACTTGCATACGTATACAAGGTGGGAAACTCGATAATGAGTTTTGAGAAATCTTTAATTTAAATTTAACTGATTAAATTCAAGAAAATCCTAAAAAATCACCTAAGGCAATATAAAATAAATAACTTGTATATCTTCCCCGTCCGTCCCAATTTTTACCCACCGTCCGGATATATTTTATTATTATCTTATGGACATAATCGTAAAAATATTTGCTATAAACTTGTGTAAAGTACTCCTAATGTATGGTATTTTAGGGCATTACTTTAATCATTTTTTTCATTGTCATGCTAATTTCTAAATTAATTAAATATTAATTATTATTGTTTGGCATAGGATAATGTTATTTGCATATTAATGGAAATAAAATAGAAAATAAAATATGTCCGCCGTCCGTATTTTCCCAAAAAATCCGGATGATAAACAATTAATTAATTTTGCCTGGCCTAATAATACAATAATGGAGTAATTAAAATATTATTAATAATTATTAATAATATAGTAAGAGGTGAAAATTGCAATAGAATGTAACAGAAGAAATCTGTGCACGTAAACTTATACCCGTTTGAAAACACAATCTAAAGATACAAATTCCAAAAAACAACCAATTTTGAACGTAATAATTTAACAGCTGTTCATAAATCTCCCTCAAACCACTTGAATCATAATAGTATGGTTGGCGCAAGAATAACAGAACGTGTAATTACATTGTAACTCCAAAAGCACTAAACGATAACTGATGAGCTGGAAATATACCAGTCAATTAGATCACAATTGTGTGGATTATCAGAAAATAGGGAATAAATAGGAAAACAACTACGGTATCAAAAGATAAGTTTCTAACTTCGCTAATTAGCAACTAGAAGGCGAATAGCTCATTGGGTTACAACTTACAAGCGTTTAGAATATCAAAAGCCTATTTTAACCTAAAAAACAGCAGCTTCCAATGAAATGGTCGGCAGTATATATAAAAGAGATATAATATTAACTGCATTTCTATAAGACAAGTAACGATTCGAATATACATAATTATCTCACAAAATGTCCGTACTTGTGCTAACTAAGGGAAACAGCTCAGTAAGCATTTACAAGCCATTTGAGCTGAGAGAAGTACACAATTATCCCGGCAGTTGCACCATAGGCGTACCCACACAAATAAAAACACTCGATGAACCCAAGCACGCATTAACCGCGAAACCGAGCGTCGAAACATGCATTAATTGCGAAAAAGAAGGGTCGATTCCTCAGTTATGTCTGAAAAGCTGTCATTCGAAAATACCAAAGTACCGAGGGATTCTCAAACACCGAAAAGAGGAAAAGGCTACAGATAAGAAAATGAAACAAGTTTCTTTTGCCGATTTAAATGGCAAAGTTCTAACGCAAATCAGAGAAATTCCGAAACTGAGCGAGTTCGAGCAGAGAGTAGAAGAAGATTTCAATTCGACAAACATATTTTCATCAGAGATTCCCTGCCAAAGCATCTCCCCTGTACCTACACTGAAGAGAGTTATGAAGAAGAACCAGTGGTCGTACGCTAAGCAAGATTGCATTGAGAAAATGCGCGAAAATATGGTCTCGCTACAAGAAATAATTTTAGAACGCCAAGCATTCAAGGGAAAAGTCCGAGTCTTGAACGTCTGTTTCGAGAAGGTGGTGACCGTACGTTGGACTAATGATGTCTGGAAAAACAATTTCAACACAACTGCAAAGTATTTTGAAGAGAAATCAAACACAAACCATGCCTCGGACTGTTTCATATTCTACCTACCGTGCGACTCTGGGTGCATAGAGTTCGCCATACATTATCAAGCCAAGGAAACCGAATACTGGGACAACAACGGTGGAAAGAACTACCAAATTAGAATCTCCCAAGCGTAGTATTCTGCTAGCAGCAAACTTTTGCTAATCAGTTTAAGTATGTAGATATTTTTAGTAACATGGGAGCTATAAATCTCGAACAAATTTGATTATTTGAAATTTTTGAATAAATTTTACATATTAAGTTAGTAACCAATAATTGTGTGGTACTTAAAATTCATAAAGAGTTTGAAGAAATGTTAATTAGAGTATAATTTGATCAAAATTCGCATAAGTCAAATGGTTAAGTCGACTTCGCTACTCCGTACACGTAAATATTCCTGTCATTAGACACAGACACGAGTTTGTTCCCTGTTTGGTTGTAAGCGACTCCCCAGACCTGATCCTGGTGGTCTGAGAAAGTCTGTTCGCACTTCTTGGTTTGTATATCCCATATTTTAACAGTCTTGTCACTGGAGGCAGAAGCAAAGTGCGTATTGTCGGGAGAGAAGCTGACTGACAGTACCCACGAGCCGTGGCCAGGTAGCGTCGCCACAAGTGTAGCCGTCTTTGCTTCATACACTTTAATATGTCTATCGTCAGATGCGGTGGCTAAATACTTTGAGTCCTTAGAAAATGTTAAGCTACGAATTGGCATCGCGTGACCCTCAAGCGTATGCATTATTTTCCCATTCGTCAGATCGAAAACGGATATCATTCCATCAATGGCTCCTGATGCAATAATCTTCCCGTCTGGACTGAATGCTACGCTCAGAATGAACTTCCCTCTGGTGTCCAGCGTGCCTTCCTTCAGACCAGTAGCGACGCCAAACAGGTTAATCCTCCCATTGTGACTGCCCGTGGCTATTATCTGCCCGTTCGGAGAGAAGGCCAGAGACCAAACATCAACCGGACCGGCGTCAATACTCTTCATTAGCTTTCCTGCCTCCAAGTCCCACACTTTGATATTGCTATCCAGTGAGCTGGAGGCGGCATACCTCCCCAGGGGATCGATATCGACAGAAAGAATCCCGAGATGATGACCCTCAAATATGTGATGCAGACTCAACTCAGAGTCAGTTTCATCCCAAATAAAGCATTTCACTACGTCATCAACCCCCCCTGTCACTATGTACTCCTTATCGGTATGCTCATTGTGCATCCAGGCTACGGTCCAAATTTCATCATCATGAGCGTGTTCTAGCCGATACAGTAGAGTGTTGGACTGTGCCATCCTTTGGGTACTCTAAACTAATGTTTTATGCTTAAGAATGCAGATTTAAATAATTGGAAATTAGTCTAAGGTTACCACAAATAATGAGTGCATTCTTGAAACAAGGAAATGTAGATCACAGCTGGACCCTGATACCATCAGCATGTAAGCATTTACTGTAATTTATACACGCGTATGTATAATTAATACATATATTATACAATAACAAATGCAAAATTCTGTAATATATTGTGGCTAGAAATTAACTGTAGTGGTTGGTATCACTGATGCAATAGTTATAAAGATGATGTAGAAATACTAATTATCAGGTAAAGTCTCTTTTTGAGAGCGTGCAATGATTTAGGCAGCATGCAAATAGTATAAAAATAGAAAGGGTCGTGATAAGAGAATGGCTAATTAATACGGGCGTTGAGAGCTGATTGTGTGGATGTAGTGGCAATGATACCTGAAATGAAGTTTTGAGTGGATTTTGATACGAGAGCGATTAATTAGCGCAGGGTAAAAACAGACAATTTCAAGTGATTAATGGAAGAGGAATTGGATACCCCTTACAGGATTACATTCATTCATTCTCTAATAAATCGCTTCGATAAAAAAAAGTACACAAATAAATAAAACTTTAAATAAAACAGTTAACTTAGCTGCAATCAAACTCTTCCCAGTCCGGTTCAGTTAGAGTGTCCCTCTGATTGGAATAGAAACAACTTGAGTTGGAGAAGTGATCCGGGTAGCAAGCATTAGTATAGTTAGCATCTGTAACAAGTGTAAAGGGTCTCGTAATGTGATTGGGAGAAGACACAGTGTTATGAGACGATTCAGGGGATGGGTAGTGAGAGGAGAAGGCGGCCTCAGAAAGGGGAGTTTGCTGAGGTTTTAAAAATTCGGAGTGTATGTTCGGTGGGGTAGGATAGGGATGTGTTAGTTTGAATTTTGACCTATTTGGGGAAGTGTCGTAATCTTGAATTTGATCAAAATAATCGGTACTGAGAGGGAGCACTGGGCTAATTGAAATAACAGGAGTATGCTCTGGAGAAGGTACCTCGAGTTTAATTTTCACTTGAAGAGACAAGTTAGAATCTACTGGGGATATAGGGCTGCGCCTGAGTGGATGAACCTTAGAACCAGGAGGAGTGAATTTCTTAACTTTTCTATTATCAGTTTTGGTTGTATTTGGTGCAGCTTTTGTGTTAGCAGTGGATTTAGATTTTATGCTAACAAGGTTTGGTTTATCATCCATCTTAAGTTTGCAAGATTGAGCTGGGTTAGTCAGTATGTGTTCTATGTCTTTATGCAAACGTTCACTGGCTATAGTAATAGGGGAGCGTCCGAAGAAGTCGGTTATTTGTGAACTGGCAGAATTCTGGAGCAGCGCCCTGACGCAGTCCGCGCTTCCCTCTTTCGCAGCGACGAAGAGCGGCGTCTCTCCTCTGCAGTTCGGATAGTTCAGATCAGCTGAGTGGGATATCAGCGTCTGAATAGCCACTGCATTGTCAACAGCAGCCGCCCAGTGTAAGGCAGTGTAACCGTTCTTGTCGAACAGATTTGCGTTGGCATCCGCTCTCAGCAGTTCGTGCACAAAGTCGTTATTTAGGTGTCTAGCGCCCAGCATCAGAGCAGTGGATCCATCCAAGCTCTGCTGGTCAATGTTTAGGTTCCGGTTAGTTAGGAGGATGTGGAACACGCCCTTAGAGCCAGAGGCAACAGCTGAGTGCAGCGGGGTTCTGCCCAACTTATCCACCGCATTAACTCTAGCCCCGGCCGCTATGAGACTGCCAGCTACGTCCGAGCGCGAGTACGTGGCGGCTAGATGGAGGGGGGTCGCGCCTCGGTCATTGGGTATGTCCACGTCGGCCCCTAGCCCTATGAGATCCTCCACACTCAGCAGATCGCTGGTCACAGCTGGCTGGTGGGCACTGCCGTAGCTGCAGGGGGGAGGGTGGGACGCGGGGAGGGCGGGGAAGGGCAGGAAGCCGCACGCGGTCGGATTACCGATTATAACCGCTAAACTGATTGGGGTGTAGCCTCCTATTCCCCGCGAGTTGACGGATTCAGGCGTGAGGCTGGTGCTCGGAGAGTGCGTGGCAGAAGGAGAGCCTACCAACAGGTGATCCAACTCGATACTAGACAGGGGGAAAGAAGTGGGATTGTGTTCTCGCATAGGAGACTGGGATTTGGTGAGACACCCTCCGGGCAGGGACTGTTGGAAGTACTCATAAGGAGGAGGCCTCGTGTCAGAGTATACGCTGGCACAGGAGGAAATGCTCGATTGTTTAACTCTCTTAGCAGGGTATTCTTTGCCGCTTTCAGAGGCGAACTGAATAGAGATAGAATCTGGATCTTCGGTGTCCGCCCTAGATCCGACGAGAGCGGCTCTCTCGCTGCTGTTCGTACCAGCTGTCAGTCTGCGAGGGAAGAACACGCCTCTAGATCTCTTCTTCCCGATTATAACGCCACCAATCGCGATAATCAGAAGGAGGACAATCGTAACAGAGGACACTCCAGTCACAATGGGCCAGCGCTCCCACTGCGAGGATTCTTCGCTACTCGTTATCTCCAGCACACTATACTCACTCGTGTCAATCGAATTATTAATCAAATACGCATTCAAGTAATCCACCGCCTTATCCGTGCTCCGAAAGCAATAGTCTCGACAGAGCGAGTTCTCAATCCGACTGCTGATCCTATACTTGTACTCGTAGCCCTCTGCTGCCCTACTCACGCGCGAGTTTCGGTCCAGCTCGCTCACAAACTCCACCACCACTACAGTCCGCAGAATCTTGCTAATACGGAACATTAGCTGCGGCAAAGCGAGTATATTGAACGAATAGGAAGTGCTGGGTGACTTCACAGTGATGAGAAGAGAGCCACTAGCAAATTCCTGGTTGTACGATATGTAGTCAGGCAGGCAGTCGCCCCCATCGAATAGACACGCCTCATTATTACACTGGTTATCACAGGCCTCATTGCCGTATATAGTCTCACAATCAGAACTGGGGCAGGTCAGTATTTCCAAACAGTCCAGCCCATCGTACAAACAACTCTCTTTCACAGCGCAGTTCGTATCACAAACTCCGTTATTGAATACGTATCTACAGGAGGTATTACCGCAATCGTCAAACAGGTATTCTGTTTCTGGGGCCTCAAACAAACACAGCTGTCCGTGGTAATTAGGCTTGCAGCTGCAGACAGGAGCATCAGTTCCATTCTCACAGGTACCCCCATTCGCACAGTCGACCTGTAAAGGAATACACGGTCAAGTTAAAGAATAGATAAATTTAATTAAGTACTAATTACCTGAGAGCAGAAATCTATTGCAGCATCGCAGTGCTGGCCCGTAAACCCAGCAGAACAGTCACAGGAGTAGTTCGCTCCGTTCCCCGAGCAGTTCCCATGTATACAGGGCTCGTAGTCGCACGGGTGAGGGAGGCAGCTAGCGTCTGTGGAGCACTGGAAGGTCCCATTAACAACAACACAGCATGACGTATGGAGACAAAGGTTAGCGGGACAGTCCAGCTGACTGGAACAGTCTCCCCCTGAGAAAGCGGGGTGGCAGAGACAGGTCTCTTGAGTTGAGTTCCGAACGCAGCTCTTAGAGCCAGGGACATAGCAGGTATCCGTCTCATTGCAGGGTAAAACCAGAGATTCACAGTACTGCCCAGTAGCCGGGGCAAAACAAACGCATTCAAATTCATCTTGACTATGCGTAACACAGTATCCGGTATTGCACGGCTTCGCTATACAGGGATCAGTTGGCGACTGACAGCTATCTCCGGTGTAATTCTTATGACAAACGCACTTACTAGAGTCCCCATACACGCCACACACCCCATTGTTAGCACACACACTGGAGTTACACAGAGAAGAGAGGCCCTCACAGCTGTTAACGGTTACGTTACTAACGCAGTAGCATGAGCTGTTGCCGGGACTCAGTTGGGCACAGGAGAGACCGTAGGTAGAGTTGCAGAGGTGAGGGGGGCAATGACTGAGCACGGTCTCACAGCTGTCCCCTGAGTAACCGAAGGGACAGGTGCAGTTATAGCCGCTAGAGAGCTCTGTACACACTCCACTGTTCTTACAGGGGAGAGAGGAACATTCTGGTATCTTGACATCACACAACTCGCCAGTGTACCCAGAAGTACAGACGCACATTCCTATGTCGCCTGTCTGATTACAAGTAGCGTTATTCTCGCATTCCTTATACCCACAGGAGTAAATGGAGTTCTCACAGTACACGCCGGAGAATCCTTCTGTACAGACACAACTGTATCCACTGGAGTTAGTCTGAGTACAGTTTCCGTTAACGCAACTATGGTTAAAACACGAGTTTCTGAACTGGCACTTGTCCCCTGAGAATCCACTGTAACACTCGCAAGAGGCTGTAGTGTTATCTTGCCTGCATGTCCCATTCAGACACGTTATATTATCGCAGAGGTCTATTATAGAGCCACAGAGCTCTCCTTCAAACCCAGCATAGCATGCACACCTATACTTAGGATGGAATTCAACACAGGTTCCATTTTTGCAGATACTATCGCTACAACTGCTCTCATTAACCGTACAGAATTCTCCTGAGAATCCACTGTAACACTGACAACTGTACCCGACTGTCTCTTCCACACAGGCTCCGCTGGCACAGCTGTTGTTACCGCAGTTAATAACAGCGTCCTTACAGAGAGAGCCGGTGTAGCCAGATGCACAGACACAGGAGAAGAAATCCGTATACGAACTGCACTGTATAGCTGTACAGTTAGAGGAGACACAGGATCCATTGTTGGAGCAATTAATAGTAGAGCAATAGTCTATCAGTTCGTCACAACTAAGGACATACAGTATAATATTCTGTCATCAAATTAACTACAATGTTACTTACACATCCCCAGTGTATCCCACCTCACAGCTGCAAGTAAAGTTGTTTAACAAGTCAGTACAGTTCCCGTGCACGCCACAAGGAGCCCCAGAGCAATCGTCTATATTCTCACCACAGGTTACACCTAGATACAGGATGGTGTATAGGAATGTTACTTATCAACAATAAATGTTGGCACTCACCAGTATACCCCGATTGGCACTGACAAGTGAAGTTAGCTACCCCATCAATACAAGAGCCGTTAATACAGGGATTAGGGGAACAGTTGTCTATATTGCCCTCGCAGTACTCTCCTGTGTATCCGGCATAACAGGTACATGAGTAGTTAGCCAAGAGAGATACGCAAATGCCGTTAGAACAAGAGTTGGAGAGGCAGTAGTCAATTCTAGACTCACAGCTATAAACAGGAATATATATGAAATGAGTAAGTACACAATGTCTGTCTACTTACTGTGTTCCTTCGTAGCCTTGACTACATAGACAGCTGTAGGCATTCACCTGGTCCTGGCAAGTTCCTCCATTCTGACAAGTGACAGTCTCACATTCGTCAGACTCAGTATCGCAGTTGTCTCCCTCGTACCCGTTGTAACAGGTGCAGGTGAATGGGGAGGGCGAGGGAGCGCAGTCACCGAATACACAGGTGCTCGAGTAGTCACACACGTGTGTCGCACACGTGTTGCCAGACCAGCCATCCAAACACCCACATTGGTAACCAGGGCCAGTAACCTCACTGCAGGTGCCGCCGTTCTTACAAGGATAGGAGCCACACTCAAACAGTTCCTGGTTGCACTCTGTACCATAGTACCCAGAATCTATAGCAAGAAGTTAAACAGACTAACAAGTGTAAATACCTAACTTACTTGTACAATCGCAATGATAGCTTCCTATATCGTTAACGCAGTTCCCGTAATTACAAATCCCTGATTGTACACTGCACTCATTAACGTCAGTGGAGCAATCTGTTCCAGTGTAACCAGTGGCGCAAGAGCAGTCGTAGCTCCCGTTTGCTATCTCGCAGAACCCGTTGTTGCAGTTGATATTCGCACAGGGGAGAGAGGAGCCACCAGAGCACACAATACAGTCCCCGCATCTCGTACCGTTATACTGAGAGTTACAGTTACAGAATGTGAGGTTAGTGGTTGTGTTCTGCAAGCAGTCTCCGTGGTTGTAGCACTGAGCCCGGTCGCAATACTGCAGCTCACACCTAACGAACAGATCAGTAGTTTATACAATAACCGTAATTAATACAGACATATAATATGGGAACAGCTGGAGTGACTAACTAATGACAGATTATTCAGGATTAAACTAATCTAGTAGAGATGTCTACCTTTTAAACGAGACTGTGCAATCTATAAGGCCTACAGTCCATAATGCAGATTAGTTGATAGGTTTCCAATTCGCGTTAGTATACAGCTACTCTCCAATGTCTCCATTAATAATTACAATTAACAATTGGGGACTAAATAGTTCTCACCTGTCTCCTGAGTGGGAGGAGGAACAGTTGCACTGTTGCGAATAATTCCAACTGAAGTTGTGCAGTTTCGCGACTGAATAGTTATAAGCAGACGAGTTGAATACGGAGGGTACGTTGTTAGCTACACAAGTAGCGTTATTATAGCAGAGAGTGTTGGTATGGGAACAGGGGTCTGTAAAGTTAGAACAGTTGTTGCCTGACCAGTTTGGGAGACAGACACACGTAGCGTTAGAGGAACAAGCCCCGTGATAGGAGCACTGGGAACAAACAGTTATGTTCGAAGGTAAACAACTGGCGAGAGAGATAAACAGGACAACAACAACAGCCAGCAACATAACAAGTCTAATTGAAAAACCGAATAAGAATGCATTTGTTGTTCGCACATGTAATACAGCAAGTCGATACAATAATAACAACAACAACAATAATAATAATTAAGAATTAGCAATATTAGTGTATAATTCAGAAACCAATTATATAAAAATGCTAACTCATCTCTAATTACTCAATACAGACTACAAACGTAAATAGCGGAGTGCGGAGGTATAAAATAAAACAGGTTTCAGGAGAGATCCAGGAGATGGCATGACTTCTCCTCGTGGTGTCCCCCCTTAAGATCTTCGAATGAGTACTTCTTGTAGCTACCGTCTAAGCCCACTACCACCAGTCCCTGCAGGTCTTCTGTGAAGGCGCATATTCTGTCCGTGTGCTCCGACATCTTTATAGAGAGCTCACTGCGCGGGGTGGCCAGCAGCTTGAAGATGCCGGTTTTCGGTTGGTTACTGGAGTCCTTGTGCAGCAGAAAAACGTGCACGGTTCCGTGGTCGCTGCTCACACAGAGCATAGAGCTGTCCTTGCTGAAGTTAATGCAGTATATGTTGGCGGAGCTGGTGCCGCGACGCACCTCGTGCAGGAGCGCCGTGCTGCCGGTGTCGAACACGCGCACCAGCGTGCCCTTCTCCGAGGCAGTGGCCAGCTGAGTGCCCTCCTGGTTGAGAGCCAGACATATTACGGGCGTCTCGTGCGCCGGTATTATCTTAGGGTTGTTGTGTTCCAACACGCCCAGGTCCACGAGATGCACCTTGCCCACCTCTGTGCCCGGATAGGCGAGAATCGAGTTGGAAGAGGAGGGACAGAGGACACAGATGCCTCTCTCGTTAACCCCCGTCTCCAGCGTGAGCAGCTCGATTGGGGACTGAGTGAAAGTGAAAACCTTTGGGATACACAGCATATAACAATTGGTCTCACAACACAACACAACACAACACAACACAATATAACACAATATTACTTTTATAACTTTGGAGAGCGCAACCACAATTCTGTCCCTCCGGAGTCGGACGGCTTTGACGTCAGAAGAGAACTCCAGCGTGATGGCCTCCTTCTTCTGGAGGTCGTCCCAAATGACGACTCTGTTCGGTGCGTTTAGCAGCTCGTTGTTGCTGTCTTTGCCAGTGCAGCGGCCCACCAGGGCCAGGTAGTTGCAGCGGAACAACATTTCAATAAAGCCGAGACCGGGGGGGTCGAATGTGTGGCGAACTTTCTCCTTCACAGGGTCGCTGTTGTACACTCTGAACCCGTTCTCCATCCCGATAGCGAAGCATCCATGGTTCTGATTAAACCCAGCAAAGTGTATTGTGCTGAGAGAGGCGGCGATTCCGACAGGAGGGGCACCAGCACCTCCCCCTGGTGGGAACTGTCTCGCCACACTCATTTCACCTTACAGCTAATAGGTACAGTAGTTAGACAGCTAATAGGTACAGTAGTTAGACAGCTAATAGGTACAGTAGTTAGACAGCTAATAGGTACAGTAGTTAGACAGCTAATAGGTACAGTAGTTAGACAGCTAATTGGTACAGTAGTTAGACAGCTAATATGACAGTAGTTAGACAGCTAATATGACAGTAGTTAGACAGCTAATAAGACAGTAGTTAGACAGCTAATAGGAACAGTAGTTAGACAGCTAAAGGTACAGTAGTTAGACAGCTAATAGGACAGTAGTTAGACAGCTAAAGGTACAGTAGTTAGACAGCTAATAGGACAGTAGTTAGACAGCTAATAGGTAGTTAGACAACTAATAGGAATGTTATACAGCTACAGTATGCAGTAGAACCTGTCTAATCCGACCCGCGTTGGGATAGGGGGGAATGCAGGCTCTAATGCATAGTCCAACGCTATCGGGATAAAGAAAAAGTGTCTGTTTTGCTGAATTCCGAGTAATAGAGGGTCGGATTATGCAGGTTCTACTTAGTTAGACAAGTTTAATATGTAAGTTTAAAAGTCAGGACCATGTTAATATTAAAATTACAAACTTGAAAGAATTAGGCTTAATGGTACAAACCATTCAATTTAAATCGATAATTAAAGTATCTTTCTTGTGCCGTGAAATCCTGTGGACAATATTTGCCGGAACCGATCCAATTCCATGGCAACCCATACTGTGCCCATATACAGTAGTCAATAGCAATTTAAACATTGTTTTAAAATGGTAGTCCCTTGTGTATATTTGTATTCTATCATTCGCCATATCACATATGTAAATATCTCCGTTTGTTCTATCAATGTCAATGTCTACCGGATGCATGAATTCTCTAGGACCTACTCTACCTTGTTTCCAAACTCGCAGATAAAAGTTCCATTTTTATGGAAAACCATTACATAGTGTTCAGGGTTCTGAGTTATAAACACTCTGTCTTCGAATATACAAATACCGCAGGGGTCGCACATAGCAACGCCATTGGGAAATGTGGAAATAAATATTCCTTCTTGATTGAATATTTGTACTCTCTTTTCCCATATATCAGTTATATATATATATTAGAAGAAATAGAATCTATTGTTATACCGCCAGGCTCACACAGCTCGCCTCTAAACAGACGGCCACATTACTCACATAAGGGCCATACAATGTCCATGGCATAGAGTGAAACAGCTTAAGATCCATTTTCTAGTTAGAGTAGAATTGATCAGATATTTGCCTGAAAAGTAGAGCTATAAAAACTGTGGAAATAACATAACCAGTCTGGAAATGATATAATTTATATTCAAACTTGTAAACTAATTATAATTCAGTTCTAGAGTGTTTGTGTTTCTTGACTGATTTGTGGGGAGAGCTCTTCTTGGGTTTCTCCTTAGAACTCGGCTTAATTATCGTCCCTTCGGGGGCGGATAGCTTTCTGATCATAGCACTCGGGATCTTCGTCACGGCAACAACCGTGGACTTCTCCTTGCGATTCGAGCCCTTGGGTCTGCTGTGGTCCGTCTGCTCCGTCCTAGCCCGCTTGGCGGGGGGCAGAGCGGGAGAGGTGTTGGCGGATAAGTCGTCCTTCTGAGAGGACTGGGAGGAGCCAGGCTTGTCGGAGGGGGCGGGACGCTTGTTGGAGGAGAGAAAGTCTCTCGGGTGTTTCTTGCTCGGAGAGAGAGACCTGCTCTTGCAGAACTTTAGCAGTGACGTCAGAGCCTGCGCGGGCTTGAGGCTGCTGAGCTCGGTGGGCGGCTTCGGGGGTTTGGAGTCCCCCTCTGCTCCCTGCTCGCTCCGCAGCTGGAAGGAGCCCTGGTAGCGCGTGGGCAGGATGCACATAAGGAACTCCTGTATCGCTCTGAGAATAGCTCTGTCGATAGAGCTCTGCGTGGTTATCCGGCTGTACAGGTCTTCGTAGGAGGCGAGCAGCCCGGCCCCGACCCCTCCCACCAAACACAGCTCGCAGAACGCGAGCGCGCTCTCCCTCAGCTCGCGCAGGTAGCGCTCCGAGCTCAGCTGGCTGCCGGCCGGCGCCACCAGCATGAAGGGCTTGCTGGCCTGGAAGAGCGGATCCTCCGACACAGGCTGCTGCAGCTGCCAGCCACGCGTCTTGTAGTCCAGACAGATCAGTGACGTCACTGCCGGGAGGTTGAGGAGACGGGCCCCGATCAGCCCGCCTGCCCCCCACCCCACCAGGACAATGGGGCTCTCGGGGTACTTCTTCCTTTCGCGTCGAATCTAATTATTAGGCATCAACACGGTTGTTCTCTATGCTGTGTTATTTGTATGTAAAGTACCTGTTTGTATACAATCTTGATAATCCTCTTGGTGACCTGGGTTACCTTAACTATGCCCGGTTTGTTAACGAATATTTTCTTAGTGAGACAGCACTGCCGGATCCTGCCCAGTCTCCCCAGCTGGCTCCGCCACAGGTACCATCTGGCCCTGCCCCCAAAGTTGCAGGAGGGGATCACTACGAAGGTGGGGGGACTCTCGAACTGGGAGATTGCGTGGTCGAGCGACCGGATGCCCCCTAGCGCTGGGTCCCAGACCCGGGAGAGCAGCAGCTGCAGCCCCACCCCGGTCTCCCCGCGGACCGTGGGGCCCAGCATCGCCTGCGTGAGCAGCGGACACTTGCTGTGCAAGGTCTGCAGAACGTCCAGATACACCGGGAGGATGTTCTTGTCGAGCAGCTCCAGGAAGTAGCCGTGCAGCCAGCAGGTGAGTCTCTCGTTCCACTCGTACCGCGTTAGTATAGCTCGCACCTAAGCACACAGCATAACGGGGTATAAGCAGAGTTAATAACTCGCCTTCTCAGTGTACTTCTCGGTGTCCAGCCTCCTGATGATGGGCTCTAGCGGGTGCTCTCGTGTGGACACCCTCTGCAGATAGAGCTCCTGCAGACAGTAGTTAACCTCTGTGAACAGAGAGTGCTGGATAGGGGTCCACTCCTCGGCGTTCCCATTGGTCTCCCCCTCCTCTCCCTCCCCGGAAGTGGTCCCCTGTCCCTCCTGTCCCTCCTGTCCGGTCGGGTCTGTCTCCTCTACACCCTCCTGCTCCCGAGGGGAGGCCAGCTCTCCCTTCTCCTCTCCCGTGCTAGCAGCACTGGGGGCAGCAGTGGGGGCTGTAGCTATAGGAGGGTAGTAAGGACACTGGTAGTTACACGTCGGACTTACAGTCTGTGAGAGAACTGGAGGGCTGCGGGCGTATGGCTAGCTTTGCCATGTCCAGATGCTGACTGGTCTCCCGCAGGCCCGAGAACATTGTCTTTCTGTTGTAGTAGAGGACCCCGCCCCGCGAATAGCTCAGGTTGCTGCTCATGCGGTGCAGACTCTCGTACTGGAACTTGTCGTGTTTCTCCTCGAGACCCACCACGTCTATCTCGTCCCTGTCGGCCCCGGCCCCCCCCGCCCTCTGGAGGGGGCCCAGACGGGGCTGCTCCGTGTCCGGACAGATGCGCTTGACTGCTCTCCCCTCGGGTCCGAATATCGGGTAGAGACGGCTGTACTTGTGCTCATTGAATATAACTTCTATCATAATGCTAAGAAGCGGCGAAATTGATTCATAGATAGAATGATAACAGGTAATTAATTAAGCGTAGAAATTTATAAAAAAAATAGATAGCATACTAAAACGGGTAATTAAGTGGAGAAATTGATTTATAGATAGCATACTAAAACGGGTAATTAAGTGGAGAAATTGATTCATAGATAGTATACTAACGGAGAATTAAGAAAATATGTCCCTTAAATGTTAAGTCCAGGAATTGTTTGGGATTACATTTTAAGGGTAAATACCCGAATTCATGCAGTATTTAAGTATCGAATGGTTGGACAAACTAATTCGCACTGCAAATGAATATTACATCTCAAGATATCCTCATAAGTAACCTATACATAGACCTTGTGTTGCAATTCGTAATTATTCTCTACTCGCTAATATACACATTTTATCTGATACAGCTGATAAAGAAGGATCGCCGAGCGCTTGCAAGAGAAGAGAAAGAGGGAAAAATCCGGACTGCAAGGAACAGCTACATAATTAATAGGATAATTATCACCATCCTTCTATTTGAGGTAATATACATGGTGTTAAGTGTCGTAGATTACATTCATATTCTCAGAAAGCAGCCTACAAATCTAAGAGCAGACTACCAACTCACAGCAAATTGTTCCTTGAAAGGAGGAAGCGACCTAGCTCTGTACTACAATTGGGGAATGGGTTACAGAGTCTTAGTTGGAGCCAACTGCGCCTCTCTGGTATTTTCCTTGTCGCTTATCTGTGTGCTATCTTTTTACACGATACGCACATTCGATAATACAGTGAAGTTTACTAAAATCTCCTTAGTAATTCGCATCATTGCATCAGTATTTTTCAGTTGCTACATTGCAATCGTGTTCTCATTCCCTCCCTTATACTTATCAGTGTCAGGAACTTTTGTACTGATCCTAATAGCAGATTACGTTATGTTGCTGGCGCTAACAAGAAAACTATTCAACCTGCTAAAGAGGAGGTGCATCAATATTAAGTACAACGGAAGTGAAGAAGAACTGAATACGTTGAAGAGTTTAGAAGAGAATGTAAAAACCTACAGAAACTTCTCCCTTCTACTATTGATTGGATTTGGAATGCAAGTGTTGGGAGAATTCACTCAAATTTCACTGACCATAGTTAGTTATGTGCTACAAAATGTATGTTTCTTTGGAGTAAACAAGAATAAAATCGGGTTAGAATCGACATGGAGACACTTGGACCTGATTGAAAATGTAAAAAGCCAGGTAGAATTAATTAGCAGAAATATATTCAATATCACACTTATCATAGCCTACAGCGCCTACAGCTACAAACAGTTTGTTAAAATGAATAAGCAAGTTCGAGCATACAGATACCAACTGGTAACAGAATCTGATAGCTTCGTCGGGACTCCTTTAATTTTTAATTAATAAGAAACTCTAACTTCCGCCGTCTATTTCTAGACCAGGTTTTCTTACATATAAAATAGTATTACCCATAGACAGCAGGGGCTTTTGGTCTACAAAATTAATAGACTGTCTACAAATTTTAGCTTAGTTTGTATGTGCTTTTATAGACCGTCTACATATAAAGATGCTCTTATAGTTATTGTAGTTAGAGATTACTTATATAGAGCTCAGCTCTAGTAGAGTTCAGTTTTTCACTATGTGTATTTAGGCACTGAGAAAGGTCAGTTTTTCCCCAGAGTTTGAAATTGACCTTTAGAAAGTAAGCCTGGGCTTTTAGTATGGGAAAAAATCTGAACTCTACAAAGCTCAGCTCTATATAAGGATTCCCTTGTAGTTAATATTAAATTTGTTAATAATAAAATTACTTACTTGTGTCTAGTGGTGAGAACATGGGGCAAATGGATTAATAATTTAATGCGTTAGAGCGAGGAAATAAACAGAATAAAACTATGTTTTGCGTGGAGTCTTAATCTTCTTGGCGGTCGACTGCCATCTGAGAGCGTCAGGGTCCACAGCTAGCAGGGGGGGTTTGTACTGAGAGGTGCGAATGATCTCCTCAACCTGTTTGGGAGTGACGCATATAACGTGCTGTCCCTTCCAGTACTTGACTATGTTCAGAGACTGTAGCGTACTGATAATGTCTTCCTGCGTGATGGCTGTGGAGTCGCTGAGCTCTCGGATAGTGAGCACTCCCCTGGCCTCTTTCAGGATGTTCAGTAGAACCCAGGACCAGTAGGAGCGGTATGTGAGCTTTCCTAGGTCGGACAGCGGCTTCTCCGGGGACCCGGGGGCGCTCTCTAGCTTACTCAGCTCGTAGCTGAGGGAAATTAGGAACTTTCCGTAGCCCTTGCGTTGGTAGGGCGGTAGCACGAGCAGACAAGCGATGTTGTTCCCTTCTGGGCTCTCCTTCTCCTTCGAGAAATATCCCACCAAGTGGCAGCCGTCCCTGTCCACCTCCGTCATAAGGTAGAACAGGAACGGCTCCACGTCGAAGAAGAGAGTTTTGTGGTCGAGGAACAATTTAGCCAGCAGACACAAGCACTGGCAGTACAGTTTGTGTTGTAGGCCATCAGCCTCGAAGACTGAGACCGATCCTTTCCTGTATACCTCCTGCCCAGGGGGCTGTCTCTGCTCGCATTGGAGCGCGTGCTCCCGTAGAGTCGCCTCGTAGCGCATGTACTTGAGACAGAACTGGCAGATAAACAGTCGGCTCAGCTTGCTGTATTCCTCCGGGTAAGGACTGTAGTACCAAACGTCTATCTCGTATTTGCCAAAAACTACTTTATCGATATACTTCACTTTGGTTACGTTCTCGTGCTCTTTCTCCAGAGCCATAGAGTTGGAATCGTCACTGCTTCTCTCCATCAGTGCCGGCTGTAAGTTGTTGGACTCTTCGTGTCTCCGTTTTAGAGTTCGGGTCATTTTTCTCTCTGGATGTGTGCTGATCTCGGGAGTCGAAGGGGCGACTGGGGGAACTGGCTCCACAGGGTTCCTCTCTATGTCCACTCTGTCTCCCGTCACCCACTCGTCCAAACGCCGATCGAACTCCTTGTAGTGTACATAGAATTCTTCGTTTTGTGTATCCGGGTTTATTCTGCTCTCGATAACTTCCGCGAGACACCACTCCTCCTCCTTGCGGTGAATCCAGTACACGGAGCCGAGAGAGACGCCGCCCTCCTTCCTGTCCTCGGAGTAGCTCGAGCTGGGCTGCACGGGCGAGACAGCCGGAGCAGAGGTGCTGACCAACTCACATTCGCTCATTTTTAGTAACCAAATTTAGCTAATAGGAAACTAGAAACAAAGGAATTACGTAATGGATAAATACCGTTTATAAGAAGGCGATTTTATAAAAAATATAATGCCAATTATTCGCAATAATTTATTAGAGTGTAATGAGTCTTGCGCAGGCGCAACGAATCCTGTGCATGCGTAATGAATTTCCAATTTTCCATGTAAGTATAGGTAAACCAGGTGTAAGCGCGTTTTTGGGTCCCCCGTCCCTAATCGCTAGCGTTTTGGGCCCCCTGGGCTTTAAAATACTAGCGATATGGGGACGGGATCCCTAAAACGCTAGGGCTTTAGGGACGGGGCCCCTAAAACGCTGGGGTCCCCAAAGCGCGCTTACACCGGTTAGAACTTATGAATCCCAAGTAACTGTGATGTGATAACTTACGAGCCCTTCGGTCTCGGTCGCTTCGCGACGGATCACTCACTCACAAAAGTCGCTTCGCGACTTTTGTGAGTGTTTTGTTCGTTCGTGTTAGACACTACGCAATACAATTAACGGCCGCTTCGCGGCCTTTCCCTCCCCAAAGCAATAATATTAATAATGAGTTAACCTGTGGCTAGTAAATTACACACTTTGACCTAAAATTCATTTTGGGTTGTGATTAGTTACTGTGATTTGTTTGGGAAATCATGTTATTTAAGTTATTCTCATTGCTCAATAGTTATTAATTATTATTTAATTTATAGCTCAATAATTCTTAAGGGTAGCTCGTTCAGCTATATTAAAACGTTTCCTTGTTTAGCCAAATAAATTGAAACCTGTGGTTGGTAAATTATACGCAATTAATTATTTAAGTGAATTGTATTCAAAGTAATTAATAACTCTGGGTGTAATCTCTCCATAATAATGGTTTAAAGATGAGAATAAGACCGCTTCGCGGTCTTATTCTCACCATTAAACCATTATTATGGAGAGGTAAATGCAGGGTTGCAACATATTTGATTTATAAATAGTAATAAAGTTCTACATCTCAATAAACAATTCTTTTTGCAGGAGCTTGGGTTAGTGAATTATTTAATTTAATTGATAGCAATAATTAACATAATAAATCTCATCGTTAGGCAGAACCAAAACCTAGATTACTTAACTTAATTCATTTCTAGTAGAAATCCTAGGTTAGAAATTACGTAATTCCATTGATAGTCTTATTATAGAAGCCAATATAGGTGTAATAAATAAACAATGCATTAGAGAAATTAACTACTCTAAGCGCATTCTTGTTAACCAAACAAATCAGATCACCCACATAGTGTTAAAAATAATAGGACACATTTTAACTGATAACTTTCGCTATGTAAGTTCGTAAAAATTGATAATTTTCACAAAGGTGTTCCACTATGTGTTGTCGATTTTCATATAAAATTTATACTAACGGAGTCAAATTTGCAAAAGTTATTAAGGAAAAGGTTACCGTGTGATGTCATACTCACAATATTTCGCTTAGAAAACCAACAGACCCATGTCGCTATGACAAATTACTCCTATATACCAAATCTCAGCTTTCTAGGTAGTATGGTCTTTTCAATTAATTACGGACAAACATCCCCACACACACACACACACGCAGGTAAATGTCCTCATATCCGGTTTTTGTCCTCATATCCAAATTTTTGTCCTCATATCCAAGTTTTTGTCCTCACATCTATAGATACGAGGACAAGTTTTTGCGATATGAGGACATCCTCCTGCACACACACACACACACACACACACACACACACAACAATTCCGCTTTTAATATACGAGCCCTTCGGTCTCGGTCGCTTCGCGACGGATCACGCTCTCACAAAAGTCGCTTCGCGACTTTTGTTCGTTCGTGTTAAACACTACGCAATACAATTAACGGCCGCTTCGCGGCCTTTCCCTCTCCAAAGCAATAATATTAATAATGAGTTAACCTGTGGCTAGTAAATTACACACTTTGACTTAATAACACGTGCCTAAAATTCATTTTTGGGTTGTGATTAGTTACTGTGATTTGTTTGGGAAATCATGTTATTTAAGTTATTCTCATTGCTCAATAGTTATTAATTATTATTTAATTTATAGCTCAATAATTCTTAAGGGTAGCTCGTTCAGCTATATTAAAACGTTTGCTTGTTAATTGAAACCTGTGGTTGGTAAATTATACGCAATTAATTATTTCAGTGAATTGTATTCAAAGTAATTAATAACTCTGGGTGTAATCTCTCCATAATAATAGTTTAAAGATGAGAATAAGACCGCTTCGCGGTTTTATTCTCACCATTAAACCATTATTATGGAGAGGTAAATGCAGGGTTGCAAAATATTTGATTTATAAATAGTAATAAAGTTCTACATCTCAAATAAACAATTCTTTTTGCAGGAGCTTGGGTTAGTGAATTATTTAATTTAATTGATAGCAATAATTAACATAATAAATCTCATCGTTAGGCAGAACCAAAACCTAGATTACTTAACTTAATTCATTTCTAGTAGAAATCCTAGGTTAGAAATTACTTAATTCCATTGATAGTCTTATTATAGAAGCCAATATAGGTGTAATAAATAAACAATGCATTAAGGGTGCTCTGTACTGATATTTTGACACCCGACGACCTAATGTTTTTATTGCGTTTTTGGATAGTACTAATATATCTAAGATATCCCTGAAAATATTAGAGTTCTACTATGTATACATCCTTAGTTATGAACTAGACAATGTCAATATAGGCCTAATCCATACTAGCCAAATATTTACAAAAAATTTTTACTGTGCCGACTATACTATAGTATAGTGGCCCAGTATTGGTCTTAGTGCTTTGGTTTGTTTTTTTTTTTCTCCGTGTCGCCTCCCCAGGCTAAACCATAAGTGCTAGAGCTCTGAGATTTTCAGGATAGGTGTCTGGTTGTTGATTAATGTGCACTTCGTGGCCTGATTTTTCAATTTCGACTTGGGAAATTTTTTAACGGGACTTTTAGCTTTTTTTGTCCCACAAGAAAATAAATGCAATAACAAAAAAATTTTTTGAATCATTAGTATCAGAAAAGTATTTTGCAACTGATAGCTCTTCACGATTTTTTTAATCCGCCCTCATTTTCCTGAGAATTAGGCTCAAAGTTGCCACAATTGACCCTTAACTTTCTAAAATCGTAAATTCATTAATATTCAATTATGCAATTATTTCGTGGTTTCGATGAATAACTACTATTTAATATTTATGAATAATTCAATTAGATTCAGTGTTATTTCGATTCAAGTTATTGTTGATATTATAATCACAATAAAGAATTCTAGTATATATGAATAACTAATTTACATTCAATAGCTATTACTATACAAATCTATTTCTGATATCATAGTTACAATAATTTATTCTGTTTATATGAATAATTCAATTTGATTCATTAGTATATAAATCGATTTCTAATACAATAGTTGTATTAAAGTTTTCTCCTATATGAAAATTCAATTTCACTCAACAGTTATTCAATTTCTGAGCGATTTCTGATATTCAAACAATGGATTAATGAGATGGGATATCTATTTGTATAAATATTTGTCTATTTGTGTGCTTGGTGCCCGAAATGTATTAGAGTGTAAGGGGGGGGGGGGGTTTATAAAGCATTTACGTATAATGGAAATATAAACTTAATCCCATATGTCATTCAAAGTAAGCGAGTATGCTGATTTCAATTTTAAAAAGATGACTGATATACAAACAATGGATTAATGAAATGGAATATCTATTAAATGACTATTCGTCTGTGTGCGTGTTTGGTGGTCGAATTGTATTAGAGTGATAGGGGGTTATAATAGGAATATAAACTAGATCCCTTTTGTCATTCTAAGTAAACAAGTATGCTGATTTCCAATTTTAAACAGTATATTAATATTCAATGGATTAAAGCAAATTAAATTAAATTGGAAATTTGTTTACTTAACTCAACTCAACTCACATTGCTAAAATAATTAACTATTTATATCATTTATTATCTATACATAATGAATGAATGGCATTAAACCCAAGATGGTTCAAGATAGAAATAATTTAAAATCAACAATGGTTCCTTTGTCCCGTACAACTTGTTAAATGAGACTAAACACTATGAGGTGTTCATGACATGGCGAAAAAAATCCAAAATTGCAGCTGTGCCACAAGCGTGTTCCTTTGGAGGCACTATCAATAAACCACCACCAAAATATAGTGCCACAAAAGGAACATGCGTCGGCACAGCTGCAATTTTGGATTTTTTTATGTTAGTTTTTAGCGCGAAACATGTCAATTATAAAATATACCTGAGTCAATACTCAATGTTTTAAATCGAACCGAAATATGCTTTTTCTTTAATCTACTCTATGTTATTGTCATTTTTGTGAAATTGGTCGAAAAAAACCCACTATTTTTCATTAAAAGTATACTAATTCAATTTTTTTGTATTATATTGCCAAAACTGCCCGCTTTTAAAACATGCGCCTACATATACTGAGCATTTTAAAAAAAAGTTTGACTTTCTAGAATAAAAATTCTCTTTTTTACATCCATATGCCCAAATGGTCTTTTTTTACACCTTCATAATTAGCATTTAATTAATTTGTGTCGAAGTGGCTGAGTCCAGAATATGAAAGTGCGAGGAAAAGGAGTTCCTAAACTGCATAAAATGGATGATGTCATTTGAAATTGAATTAGACTATTTTTAGAAATTTAGAGCTAAGCTCTATCTCATTTGGATCAGAAGTTGGATTTTTGTCAGCTTTTTAACATATTGCCACTTTGACACCACCATATTTGGGCATTTGAAATCAGAACACATCATTCGAATTATAATATAATCCCAAAGGTTTATCCAATGAGTAAGAAATAGTATCATGATGTGACTAGAATTTTAGAGCTAGTCTCTGCTGTCCAGAGATCAAGAGTTACAAAATTTGCTTCGTCATCAAAATTGGGCACATCAAATTACCATATATGGTCATGTTAAAAAGTGTGACACCTAGAGTCCTAAAATGTATTATAAACGTATAGAAAGTCAGGTATTCACAGTATTTTCTAATGCCTATGATCATTTTATCTCAAAGCGTTTCTGAAATATCAACAGGTGTGAAATGTCAGATTTTTTGCCCCCTTCTGTGGCCCAAAAGTCCATAACTTATCGAATAATGATTGGATCGTGTTGTGTAACGTCTCATTTTGTGCGCAAATGCTATTTCCATATTTGTATTACCAAATTGGTGTTTTATATAATACTTTATTGTATATTTGAGGGCCTTGAGGTGTGAAAATATGACAAAACAGACAAAACCATAGTCATAAATTGGTCATAACTCATGATATATTATTGTAAAAGTGTTGAAAACAAATGCTACGCATAGATAAGAAGCTGGCGCATTTTTATGAAGAATAACAGAATTATTCTGCTGTCCAATTTCCCACAGTAATATATGATCACCGGGTACTTGCATACCCTTCATATTCTTTTATGCCCCTAATTTCCTAATTTTTGACATATTCCTGAACTTTTTGACGTGAACCTGTATATTTTGACCTGTAGATTCCGAAATTTTTAATTTTGGGAACAATATATGGCAGTGTAGAATTTTATCACCTCTTTTGATGTTGAAATTCGGAAAAATTCGTGGGCCGCAGCCTTAGAATGCTTATAAAACCAAAAATAATAATCAGAAAGTCAAAAAATTTCTCTGGGGTAACACATGATGCATCCTCAGACCCTTGAACTAGAATTGAAAAATTTTTCTTCTAACATTTTATAACGATAGTTTAGTGCACGACTGCGTTTTATGATTATTTTGAAAAAATGCCCTTTAGCATCGTTTCTTCTGCAAAAATAAATAAAATAAAAATTATTACTGAGAGGAAATAGTCTCATAATAATATGTTCAAAAATTCAAAAAGATTCAACAATTTTTGAAAAAATGTCATGCCCATATAAGGAAGTCGACGTCTTATTTTATTAAAAAACACCATCTTGATTGAAAATTAAGAAAAAAAAAATCATAGAAGTCAATCTCTATCTCATCTAGAGTATTCCTAGTAGTAAATTATGCAATTCTGAGATTCACCGTGAACGCCCGAATATCAATACAGATTACCCTTAAATTAACTACTCTAAGCGCATTCTTGTTAACCAAACAAATCAGATCACCCACAGTGTTAAAAATAATAGGACACATTTTAACTAATAACTTTCGCTATGTAAGTTCGTAAAAATTGATAATTTTCACAAAGGTGTTCCACTATGTGTTGTCGATTTTCATATAAAATTTATACTAACGGAGTCAAATTTGCAAAAGTTATTAAGGAAAAGGTTACCGTATCATGTCATGCTCACAATATTTCGCTTAGAAAACCAACAGACCCATGTCGCTATGACAAACTACTCCTATATACCAAATCTCAGCTTTCTAGGTAGTATGGTCTTTTCAATTAATTACGGACAAACATCCCCACACACACACACACACACACACACACACAACAATTCCGCTTTTAATATATAGATAGATGTGAACAGATATAATATGGCATAGATACCCGAATTGTATTCGGACCAGGGAATGAAAGGTTCACGAACGGACTGAATAAACCCAATTCAGTTCATTTCAAGTTAACGCGCGTTCAGTTCATTCAGCGTAAAAGTCTTAAAAGTCCTGCGTTCAGTACGTTCAGTTCAAGTTCAATAAGTTCGTTCGTGAACAAAGTTTCAACAAGTTGCAGTGTTTCCGTCTTAATTAATTAGTTTGCAAGTTAAAACACCTGCAATCCCTGTCTACACTGACAGACTGAAACACCTGTGACAGACACGAAAAGTATATATACAACGGATTTAATAATTATTTTACTCTTCACTTCACCTCTCTCGATAGCGCAGCTCCTATGGGCAGGACTAGATGCAATCTTGAAGACCCCAGCGAACTTATATTTGTATTTTAATTAATAAATAAATACAGTAGAACTGTCACGCCATAGATGGTCCGCCGCCGTAACTTTCCCGGCCGGACCATCCTGGGCAGCTGTGAATGGTCCCCCTTGCCCAGTGGCGTAGCTAAGGTGCCGGGGGCCCCTGGCCCCACTAGGTCAAATCGGAGTAGTAAATTTTAAGGAGGTTCGCGGCATGCATCTGGCTAAATTTGGATTCGGAATGGCATTTCCCGCATTTTGACGAAGTATGATTGAAATATATCTGCATATGGAGAATTTTGGAACCTTTCAGGCTTTGGGGGTCCCAAGACATCGGGGCCCTGGTTCAATGAACCGCCTATTGCTACGCCTCTGCCCTTGCCGTGGATGCCCTCTTTATTAATATTGAATATAAAACTTCACTCAGATTTTAGTGGGAGCAGTACCACTTCGTGTTAGTCTTGTTAGTAATAGGGGCAGTAGTCAGTTCAATAGTGTCTGTCAATAGCCTGACTTGTACCGCCCATGTTTTAGAATAGGTACCTTATATGGCGGAAAGGGACGATCCACGGCAGCGTAGATGGTCCGGCCGGACTAACCGTAGGGGGGACCATATATCATGGCATGACAGAACCTCGCTACTACGAACACGGTTAATAGGAACACTATTTGAACCCCCTTGTCCGTCAGTTGGATATCACTGCAATACTGCATAACTTTATTTCAAAACTTTGCTTACTCGCAATAATAGTTACACATAATTAGTGGTCGCTATGAATCCAGTTTGTATCGCGATAATATCTAACGACAACTCCCCTCTCTTGATGCAGACATCCTCTGCTTACAAATCGTCGGAACTGGACTTGATGTTTCTGGCTCACTCCTCTCTTGACGTCATAGAGGAGAAGATGACTGCCCGCAGCACTGCTGTCGACCAGCGGGAGCTGTACCTGGGGCAGCTCTACCCGACTGAGCAGTACAAGATATACGGCTACGTCACTAATTCCAAAGTAAAGATATTAGTTATGACTGAGAACACGAGCCAGAATATAGACCAGGAAGTGAAGGTTCTTTTCAAACAGCTGCACCGGTCTTACACCCAGCTGATCTCCAACCCCTTCTACCGTCCTGGAGACAAGATACAATCCCCCTCTTTTGTAAAGTACATTGAAGAGATTCTCAAGTGAGAATATCTTTGTTTATTTTGAACACATATATCGTTTGACTGATAATTATATAATAATTATATAAGCATAGGACTGATAGGAGACTCATTGTCAATTGAAGTTATTGAACTCTTACTTACGTATTACATTGTTTGCATACAAGAAAGAGTTAGCAGTCGTAAATCGATGAGTCAGTACCGGCGTTACCCCCGGACCCCTCGGAGTCGGAGTTCCGCCAACTCGTTCCCCGTCCCCGCAGTTATGACGCAGCAGCGCGGCTACTACTCTGACGTCATAAACCCCGACTCGGAGAGACGGCTGCCGGCTGTGGACAAGAAGCAGATGGCTCGAGCCAAGAAGGGAGACAGTCTCCTCAAGCAGGCGGGCTCCCTCCAGCACACGCCAAACCCGCTCTCTTTCAGCGTCCCTCCCCCGGACGAGTTCAACAAGCTGCTAGACCGACAGAAGTACGGGCCCTCTACGGCCCTGCTCGGTAAGTCGGACTACGCGAATAGGGCGTGGGAGCCCAAAGTGCAGGTGAGTATACTCTCTCTCTCTCATAACAGTTATAACTATACATTGTGTGACAGGTACCGTATCACGTGCTGAGTGGGCAGACCCCGCGTAAGGTCGAGATGGAGCGGCGCCGACGCGAGTACTCCAGACACCGAATAGCAGAGCTGATAGAGGAGCAGGGAGAGGAGCCTCGGAGGCTGGTTCCCAACGCCACTGCCTCCTCAAAGCCCCGCCCGGGCTCTTGGAACTTCCCCATCTTCCTCCCGCTCGAGTGCTTCGACAACGAATCGTTCGACCCCCGCACCCCCCAGGAGTGGATGGAACTTGGCCTGGAGGAGACAGGAAGTGGGGAACTGGTCCGAAAACCAATCCCCGGTGTAGCTCTGCTCCCAGATCTGAACCCCCGTCCCGCGCCCTCCCGCCCCCTAACCGCGACACAGGAGGACAGCGACTTCATGTCCAGACCCGGCAGCTCCCGGTTAGTAATACTATCCGCGTAGCTAGTTATAAATCAATGCTCGACTCGCCACTCTCAAGACAAAAATCCATAATATTACAGTTCATTTTTCAAAAAGTTCAATCAATAATTTGATGATTTAACTGTTTAGAATCATTAACGTTCATGTCTATAATTAGATCTCTCCGGTCCGGAGCCCGCACCCCGCTGGAGCCGCTCCTCTCCCAGTCCTCCTCGCGCCACAGCCTGATGTCCCCCCTGCCGGTGCTGGAGTTCCCAAAGCCGGCAGAGGAGGAGGGACCCCCCCGCTACGAGTGGACGGAGGTCGGAGTGCTGGACTACTGTCCGGACACCAAGCGGTACTTGGTGAAGCGAGCAGTTGTACCGGACTCCCTTGTGTTAGAGAACGGAGAGGGCAAATGTAACGGGAGCTCTTCGGGCACTGTGAATGGAGGAGATTCCGATCCTAAGGACATCTCTATGAACGGAGACATTGTGTTCACAGAGGCAAACGGAATATGTGATGGGCTTACAGGTAAGTTTGCTATAGGTTTATAGAATACTGTAGATTATCTGTTGTTATGTAGGAACATGTGAGATTAGAGAGTCTAGCACTATGAATCACGAAGACACTAAGAAAACCATATCTAGACGCAAGAAGAGAAACGCGAGAAGAGTAGTGACGTCAGTTGAGGATAAGGGGGACCACATAATGTACTGGATACCCAGAATCCACCTCCTCTTCTCGGCCGAAGACCCTCAGGTGTTCTCGCAGAGGATTGTACAGGCCATTCAGGACAGACGGCTCACAGAGGCTCACTTGAGGTTAGAGAGCTCACATAATGAACAACTCCAAAATATTAACACTTTCTCTCCAAATTTTTTCCCATTACTTTAGAGACACCTTATGATAAATCATGAAAAGTTAACATTTTGGCTGGTCCCCAGGGTGTTCACTTTCTGAGGGTTTACTGTACTATCTGACATGCTCTCCATTATAGGTATCATCTGTACATAGACTGCATGCCTTGTAAGGAGGCCGACTGCAGTCTGGAGGCCACCAGTCTGGACAGAATATCTGGCTGGGCACTGGACACCCCCGGGCTCAAGGACAAGGACCTGCTGCAGCTGTGTCTCAATAAGCTGAGGAGACAGGCCAAGCTAGATCACCGCAGAGCTATGAACAGAATCCTATTCGACGAGTAAGACCTGAATCTATAGGCTACACTCTGTTCTCTCTAATAGTCCACCAGTGGGCAAATGGCCCAATTTGGACTATTAGAGTACATGGACTTTTACAGATATAGAAATAGTTGATTTGGACAAGTAAATAAGTGGACTATTAGAGAGAACAGACCATATGACTTTATGTAATATAACGGACCTCCTTAGAACCGTGTGTCTACACCCAAACACTTTCTCATACGTTTGCGTCCCAGTGAAGGAGGATACTCCGACTCCAGATAGAGGGAGGCACTCGGATGTTCCGCCCTACCCCTTCAAGTCCCAGGCGCAGAAGTTCATGTTCCTCACCATGATGACGTCACCAGAAGCCGTGAAGGCTCTCGTGTGTGTTAAACACGAATGCAACAAGACACACGAAATGTTGTTGTTCAACACCTCTCCTACCAAGCCGCTAAAAGTGGAGGAATTCGAGCAATTACAGGTTTGAACTAAGACGATATTTGTTGCTGCAAGTTTGACAATACTCCGTAGGTCCAGCAGTGCGTACAGATACAAACCTACCTGACTCAGGACTGGAGTCAGAAGATAGTCTCTAGTGTTCTCAGCTGTTTGCGGGGACACAACAAGGGAGCGTACAACCTAGAGGAGACTCAATGGGACGTATATCTCGTCTCTAAGATGAGAAAGCTTATGAATGTGATTAGATTCTCGATGCAGGATGCTATAAGGTGAGTGCTGCTGAGACGAATAATCCTTATGGCTTATGTTACATTAAACTCGCTAGGTACCTGATAGAGCTTTCTCTGGACTCGTTCTGTGAGATGGTGCTGACCTCAGTGCTGAGTCTAGCGGATGTGGAGACAGAGTTCTCCTGGCCGAATGATATCTTCAATTCCCCGTTCGTCCCTCTCAAAGGCCCCATCTTCCTGATAGAGCTGGAGCTGCATGATGAGGGCCCCGCATACTCCAACGAGCTGTCCGACTTCCAAAGAGTTCTCATTTGTTGCTTTGATAAGGGAATCGACGTGACCCAGGTGGATTTATAGTCGCATATTATTATTGATTTGAGTAATTGAATAGTTATTAATTGTTAATTGAATTCCTTCAGGCAATCTCCCAACTTGAGAAGCGGATAATGGAGCGACTCTTCTGGAAGGGCAGTTCCCCTCTCCTGGAGTCCGTGGGCTGCAGGGAGCCGCTGGTGTGTCGGAGGAGGGACCGGATATCCGGAGCCATTACCCACAGCCTGGTCTCCCTCAGGGCGTACGCGGGCCGATACGAGGAGTACATGGACCTGCACAGACTGGATATCAACGAGTACATTTATGCGTTCATGGAAGAAGAGAAGACAGCTCAGCAAATCAAGACTGAGATCGAAAGACACCTCAAGGATAAGGAAGTTATCGATGTCAGCATTCCTACTAATATTATTATTGGTACGTCCTTTAAACTACAGTAGAACTTCGTTAGTACGAACACCAGGGGACCGTCAAAACACGTTCGCCTTACCCGGAATTCGTATTAACTGGTGTCATTTGTATTGAAAAAGCTTTGAAGGGGACTGAAATATACTTATTTAATTGTGGTATATTTTACAGGTCCGTTCTTTGTGAACACGGAGACAATCCGCGGAGAGCTGATGAAGAAGAAGAAGAATATTGTGAGGCGTCTCTTGACGGTGCTATGCGACACTCTGCGGAGTCAGTGCGAGAAAATATGTGAGGAGTTCAAAGAGGTTTCTCAGAAGATACACGCGCGGCCTAACTCCCCTGAAGAGCTGATGGAGCAGCGAGAGTACCTGTATTCCATTCCAGAGCTGCTACAAGTAAGTATTTGTTCTGTTAGTGTATTCTTGTTTAATTGTTTAATTATTCTATTTGTTCGCAGGAGAGACAGACTGTGATTGAGCGATCTATCCTTGGTTTCAACTTGCTAGAAGAGTTCTACTTTACTCTCAGTAACGACGACTTCGACACGAGATGGGACGTTGTTGCGTGGCCCTCTCGCTTGGTGGAGGAAATGGAGCAGGCAGACGATACTCTCGACAAAGACGATGAGCACTTCAGAAAGAACCTGTCATCCGACCAGAATAAACTGCAGGACAAACTGGATGAACTTGATTCTGAGATTAGCAACTTCTCTGCCTACCAGGATATTTCCAAGGCACAGGACACGGCCGTCAGGGTACCTATCTCCTCTCTTGTTATCCATAGTCCGTGTTTAGTTAATACATTGCTATAACAGGTCCGTCGCATAGAACGGTCTCTCAAGGAGTGCCAGGAGAACTGCCAGCTGTTCCAGAGCAGAGAGAGACTCTTCAGCTTACAGGTGACTCAGTACGACAAGCTGGCGAGACTGTTCAGGGAGTTCGACCCTTACAAGAACCTCTGGTCCTCCACTGCCGAGTGGCGCAACAATCAGGATATCTGGATGAACAACTCGCTGCTGGACATAAACCCCGAGGAGCTGGAACAGAAAGTTATGGTTTATTTCAAAACTATACACAGATGCACCAAAACTTTCAAGGTAAGTTTACACAATTCTGTCTCAAACTAATTAATGTACTATTCTACTATGCTTGTTAGGATGTAAAAGGTTGCTTGGAAGTGGCTGAAGAAATCAAGAAGGAGATTGAACAGTTCCGACCCTTCATCCCGCTCATACAGAGCTTGCGGAACCCGGGAATGCGAAACCGTCACTGGGAGCAGCTGTCGGAGCAGCTCAACATGGTGATTAAACCCAAAGCAAGTCTCACGTTCGCAAAGTGTCTAGAAATGGGCCTTCAGAAACACATTAACGAGATCACAAAGATAGCAGAGATCGCCTCGAAGGAGTTCTCTATAGAGCAGGCACTCGACAAGATGGAGCAGGAATGGGAGCCCCAGCTGTTGGAAATAAAACCATACAAAGAAACTGGTACGCCCGTTGTACGCTTAAATCCGTTTAGTATTTCTAACTCTACCCCTAGGCACATATATAATGAGGCCGGGAGAAGACGCTGGACAGCTGTTAGACGACCACATTGTGATGACGCAGTCCATGTCCTTCTCGCCGTACAAGAAGCCCTTCGAGCTCCGCATAGCCAGCTGGGAGAACAAGCTGTGCATAACTCAGGACGTTATCGAGGATTGGCAGCTGTGCCAGAGACAGTGGCTGTACCTGGAGCCCATCTTCAGCTCCGAGGACATCAACCAGCAGCTGCCAGTCGAGAGCAAGCGCTACCAGACCATGGAGCGCATGTGGCGTAAGATTATGGATATTGCTAAGAAGAAGCCTAAAGTTATTAAGCTGTGTCCGGACATCAAGCTCCTGGAGAATCTGAGGGAGTGCAATAAGCTGCTGGACCAGGTTAGTTACACCGGAGTGCTTATGGTATTCTCTCCACTAGCGTATCTATGCACTGTATCGGTTGTTAGGTGCAGAAAGGGTTGAGTGAGTACCTGGAGACAAAGAGGTGTGCCTTTCCGCGATTCTACTTCCTGTCGGACGAGGAGCTGCTGCAGATCCTCTCCCAGACCAAGGATCCTACCGCGGTGCAGCCGCACCTGAGGAAGTGCTTCGAGAACGTGGCGAGACTCACCTTCGAGCAGGACCTGCGCATGTCCGAGATGTGGTCCGGGGACGGAGAGATGGTTCCCTTCTGCGAGTCGCTGTATCCCAGGGGGAGCGTGGAGCACTGGATGCTGGAGGTGGAGCGAGTGATGCGCAGCTCAGTGAGGGACAGCATCAAACGGGCGCTGGAGTCCTACGACTCCACTCCTCGTCCCGAGTGGGTGCTCAAATGGCCGGGACAGGTGAGCTGCCTATAGAAACTGTGCACTGGGTTAATCCTCTCACACAAGGAATCATCCAGGAGCCTGCGAGACGCTCCTTTTGGAGCATGATTTTGGGAAAAATTTGAATATAGGAGCGCGAAAATTTGGAATTCTCTCCAACATGCATCAGACTAGGATTAGGTGCGTATTTACAAATGGCTGTATAATACAATGCTCTCGCAGGTGGTGATAGCCGGGTGTCAGACCTTCTGGACCAGCGAAGCGACGCAGGCGCTCGAGAAAGGAAGTCTCGACCCGTACCTCGTGCAGCTCCTGGGGCAGCTGGAACAGCTGGTGAAGATAGTGAGAGGGAAGCTCACTCGAATGCAGCGAACAATAATGTCGGCGCTCATCGTGATAGAGGTGCACGCGAGAGATGTAGTCGAGACGATGGTGGGAGAGGGAGTCAAGGATGTGAATGCGTTCGAATGGATCTCCCAGCTCCGCTATTACTGGGAGGACGACACCATTATGCGGGCTGTCAACGCCAGGTTTGAGTACGGCTACGAATATCTAGGCAACACAGGGCGGCTTGTCATTACCCCCCTCACAGACAGGTTTGTCACTGGTAACTGAGTTAGCAACACACATTAATGTCTGAGTCTGTAGATGCTATTTGACTCTGACTGGAGCGCTGCATCTCCGGTTTGGAGGTGCCCCGGCAGGGCCTGCTGGAACTGGCAAAACAGAAACAGTTAAAGATCTAGCTAAGGCTATGGCGATCCAGTGCGTTGTGTTCAACTGCTCAGATCAGCTGGACTTTATGGCAATGGGAAAGTTCTTCAAAGGGCTGGCTAGCGCGGGGGCCTGGGCTTGCTTCGACGAGTTCAACAGGATTGACATAGAAGTGCTCTCAGTTGTTGCTCAGCAGATAACCACCATTCAGAAGGCACAGATGGCAAGACTGGATAGGTTTTGGTTCGAAGGAATAGAGCTCTCCCTGAAGCGCTCATGTGCCGTGTTTGTTACAATGAACCCCGGCTACGCAGGGAGAACTGAGTTGCCGGATAATCTGAAAGCTCTCTTCCGGCCGGTGGCCATGATGGTGCCGGACTACGCGCAGATCGCTCAGATATCTCTCTTCTCCTTCGGGTTCTCCGGCGCTAAGGTTCTCTCAAAGAAGATCGTGAGTACCTTCAAGCTGTCCTCAGAGCAGCTCAGCACACAGGCTAGTCTATAGACACACTACTTAATGGAAATATTCTTACATATTCTAATATAGGATCACTATGACTTCGGCATGAGAGCGGTTAAGACCGTTATTTCTGCGGCCGGGAATCTAAAGCGGGAGTACCCGGATATGGACGAGGAGCTGATTCTCCTCAGAGCCATTCAGGAGGCGAATGTGCCTAAGTTCCTGCGAGACGACTTGAAGCTGTTCAATGGAATCGTGTCAGATCTCTTCCCTCACGTCAGGGACGAGGCGGTGGACTACGGGAATCTGGAGGCGCAGATCCGGAGCTGCTCCCTCAAACAGGGTCTGCAAGATGTGGACGATTTCGTAGTTAAATGCATTCAGCTGTACGAGACCACAGTTGTGAGACACGGGCTTATGCTCGTGGGTCCGACTTGCTCTGCTAAGACCAAGTGCTACGAGGTTCTCAGGGCAGCGCTCACTAACCTCAAGGGACAAATGTCATCCAGTGGACAGCCGTACGAAGTTAGTAGAGTATCCTATCTCCTGAATGTGTATAACACTGTTTCTTATTTAGGAAGTCTTCACGTTTGTACTTAACCCTAAGTCCATTACGATGGGCCAGCTCTATGGAGAGTTTGATGCCCTGACACACGAGTGGACGGACGGACTTCTGAGTACCCTTGTGAGACAGGGCGTAGCTGCTGACACTCCTGACAAGAAGTGGTTCGTGTTTGACGGCCCAGTCGACACGCTATGGATTGAGAGCATGAACACTGTGCTTGATGACAACAAGAAGCTCTGTCTGACTAGCGGCGAGATTATAAAACTTACGGAGGAGATGACGCTCATGTTCGAGGTGATGGACCTGGCTGTTGCCAGTCCCGCCACTGTCAGTAGATGCGGGATGGTGTACTTAGAGCCGAGTCTCATAGGTTAGTTAGTCACAGATAATTACTGTAGTAGACAGTTTTATAAATATTCATGCTATTAGGCCTGTCTCCTTTCGTGAAATCTTGGGTCCAAAAGAACAGCAAAGACAAATCGCTGAAACATCTCCATCCATTCTTGCCAGCTCTGTCTCAGCTGTTGGATAAATTCGTACAACGCAGTGTTGACTTTATTCGTGAGAAAGTTAAAGAGATTGTCCCCACTCCCGATGCTAACTTAGTGTTCAGTCTTTTGAAAATGATCGAGTGCTTTTTCAGCCCATTTATAATTGTGGAAGGTTTGTATATTGTTATGATGTGTTGGAATGCAGTTTATAATTAATATTGCTATTTAGGAGGAGTAATAATACCAGAAAAAGTAGCAATGGTTGCAGACCTGGTCGAGTCTTGGTTTATTTTCTCCCTCATCTGGACAATGGGAGCCACTTGTGGGAAAGACGGACGCGCCATATTCGACGGGTATGTGAGGCGCGTGATGAGAGAGGAGGGCTTCCAGCTGTTGTTCCCAGAAGAGGGGCTAGTGTACGACTACAGACTGGATGACGCGGGGGCTAGCGTGATGGAGAAGAAGGAAAGCGAAGAAGAGATCACCACGGAGGCAAAAGGACCGATCCGTTGGGTCACGTGGATGCACGACTTACCGCCAACAAAGGTACGGTCAGCCATAGGCTATGGGTCAGCTGAGTAGACAAGTTATTATCACATGTTTTATTAATATTGTTTTCTAGATCGATCCGTACATGAAATATTCTGACATAATAGTCCCTACACAAGATACAATTCGTTCCAATTTTTTGATTGAGTTACTGCTGACAAACAAGAAAACGGTGATGTGTGTGGGTCCCACCGGGACAGGCAAAACTCTGTGTGCAGTCGATAAGCTCCTCAGAACAATGCCGAAGGAGTATCTCTCCCACATTATTAACTTCTCTGCTCAGACTAGTGCAAACCAAACGCAAGATATAATTGACAACAAGCTAGACAAGAGGAGGAAGGGAATCTTCGGTCCGCCCCTAGGTAATTGCATTCTTCCTTAAAACACATATTTAAAGCTTATACATTAGAACTCGGTTACAACGTACCCCATCGGGAATGGAATAAGTACGTATTATCCGAGTGTACGTACTATTAACTGAGGTTACTCTACATAGAAATACATACTGTTTTATAAATTTGGTGAAACAATTAGTACGTACTAACCCGGGTACGTTATAACCGAGTTGTCTGTATATAATCTTAATTCTCTTTAGGAAAAAGATATGTTTTCTTTATCGATGATTTGAACATGCCGGCTCTAGAGAAGTTTGGCGCTCAGCCCCCCATAGAGCTGATCCGACAGTGGATGGACCACAAGGGGTGGTACGACCGGAGAGCGGTGGGCTCGTTCAGGAACCTTGTGGATGTTAACTTCTTGTGCGCCATAGGTCCCGCTGGGGGCGGGAGGAACCCAACCACGCCGAGACTTCTCAGACATTTCAATTTCATTTCTTTCCCTGAGCTGGAAGAAAGCTCTAAAGGAACAATCTTCTGCTCCATTCTGGGAGCCTGGCTTGGCACTTGCACCAAACTGCACATGGACAAAGGAGAACTTACAAATAAGCTGGTCAAAGCTACAATCTCTGTTTATTCAACAATTACGTCAGAGCTCTTGCCAACTCCAGCCAAGAGTCACTACACCTTCAACCTGCGAGACCTGAGCAAGGTATTCCAAGGTGTTCTGATGATGCAGTCGCACCGAATGACGTCACTCCCGTCCCTGCTAAGACTCTGGTACCACGAGTGTTGCCGTGTCTTCCAGGACAGATTAGTCAATGCGGAAGACAGGACTTGGTTCAGTGACCGAATGAAGGGATGCTTCACCGAATTTGGAGTCGCTAGCGAGGAGGTTTTGACGAACGTCAGACTATTCTACGGAGACTTTATGGTGCCTAACCAGGACGACAAGCAGTACATAGAGATTGAGGACCACGATAAGCTGTCTAACATCCTCGACGAATACCTGGACGATTACAACCAGATCAACACACCCAAGATGGACCTGGTTCTGTTCAGTGACGCCATGCAGCACGTGTGTCGCATTTCTCGAATCTTGCGGCAGCCGCTGGGGAACGCGCTCCTCCTGGGAGTGGGCGGCTCCGGGAGACAGTCCCTGACGAGACTAGCCTCGCATATGGGGGAGTACGACTGCTTCCAGATCGAGCTGAGCAAGAACTACGGACTCACCGAGTGGAGAGAGGATGTGAAGAGTGTTCTTCTCAAGGCGGGCTTGGAGAACAAGGCCTCTGTCTTTCTATTCTCCGACACGCAGATAAAGAGCGAGAGCTTTCTGGAGGATATCAACAACGTGCTCAACTCGGGAGATGTGCCCAACATTTATGCCCCAGAAGAACAGGATAGAATATTTGACGTCATGAAGCCTGTTGTTCAGGACGCGGGCCAGCAGGCTACCAAAGCTAATCTCTTCACTGCCTACACGAAGCGAGTGCGAGCTAACATTCATATGGTGATATGCATGAGCCCGATAGGGGAAGTGTTCAGGTCCCGACTGAGGAAGTTCCCAAGTCTCGTCAATTGCTGTACCATTGACTGGTTCTCTGAGTGGCCTGACGAGGCTCTCAAGTCTGTGGCTCAAACCTTTCTCCAGGATCAGCCTGAGTTCTCCAGCCTGGACTCCACCGATGGGTTAGTCCAGGTGTGCGTGGACATACACCAGTCCGTGGTGGAGAAGTCCGGACACTACATGCAGCAGCTGAACAGACAGAACCACGTCACGCCCACCAGCTACCTGGAGCTGCTGGGGCTCTTCCAAACTCTAATTTCCTCGAAGAAGAACGAGCTGGCTAGCGGCCGGATCCGTACCAAAACCGGTCTCGACAAGCTGCTCTCCACCGCAGAGATCGTATCCGGACTCCAGGAGGAGCTAGCTGAAATGAAACCGCAGCTCGAAAAAGCGCAGATAGAGACTGACGAGACTCTGGAGCAGATCGAGAAGGACTCGGTCGTGGCTAATGACACCAAAGCGATCGTAGAGAAAGAGGAGGCGAGCGCCTCGCTTAAAGCCGCTGAATGCGAGGCGATTAGGAACGACGCTCAGAGGGACCTAGACGAAGCGCTGCCCGCTCTGGAAGCAGCCGTGGCCAGCCTTAAGTCGCTAAATAGGAACGATATTGTAGAGATTAGGGCATTCACGAACCCTCCTGGTGGAGTTAAACTGGTAATGGAGACTGTCTGCATTCTACAGGGAGTCAGACCAAAGAAAGTAGCCGGAGAAAAAATTGGTTCTAAGGTACGGAGTATTATATTCGGAATTTCCATAAATCTATCTATACAGCCCTTTTACGACAAACAAACAACAAACAAACAATCAACAAGAGAGTTTGAATAATATACGTAGATCACGCCACAAGCATTGTAGTTATAATATTTATTCTTAGATTGATGACTATTGGGATGGAAGTAGAAGTTTATTAGTAAATCCGGACAAATTCCTTCAATCTCTTTTCGAATTCGACAAAGACAACATAGCCGAGTCTATAATCCAGAAGATTAACCCTTATGTTGAGAACCCAGACTTCACTCCTGCTAACATCGAGAAAGTCAGTCACGCCTGCACTTCCATCTGTCTGTGGGTACGAGCAATGCACAAGTACCATCACGTCGCGAAATCTGTCGCCCCCAAGCGAGCTAGGCTAGAAAAGGCCGCCGCTGAACTTGAGGTAACCAAGCAAGAATTGGCCAAAGCGATGGATAAACTGAAAGAGGTAATACAATGTTTAGATTTTCCATATAAAATAGTGAGAATAGCTACTAAGCACGATACTGTATAGGTCCAAGACGGTATTGTGATACTGCAAGCTAAATACGAGGAGTCCGTAACCAAGAAACAGGACCTGGCAGAGAAGGTGGACCTGTGCACGCAGCGACTGGAGCGGGCGCACAAACTGATTGGAGGACTGGCGGACGAGAAGGACAGGTGGGGAGAGACCGTTGTGCGGTTCGATAAGCTGATTGAGAATGTGATCGGAGATGTGCTGATAGCTTCCGGAGCCGTGGCTTATTTGGGAAGTTTCACAGGAAACTTCAGAGATTCCCTTGTACAAGTAAGTACGAGATTTGTATATTCTGCTAATAGGAGTTTATTTGTTTTAAATTCTCTGTAGACTTGGAAAATGAAACTTACAGAACAGAACATACCTTGCTCCTCGACCGCTAATCTGATAAACACCCTCAGCGACCCTGTCCGCATCCGACAGTGGCAGCTGTGCGGCCTCCCCAGAGACAGTCTCTCGGTTGAGAATGGAGTCATTGTGCAGTACACCCGGCGATGGCCTCTCTTCATAGACCCTCAGGGCCAGGCCAACCGGTGGATCAAAGCTCTGGAGAAAGACAAGTCTCTGGATGTCGTCAAGTTGACGGACAGAGACTTCTTGAGGAGTTTGGAGAACGCAGTTAGATTCGGGAAGCCCTGTCTCCTGGAGAACGTTGGGGAGGACCTGGACCCAGCTTTGGACCCCATTCTAACCCGACAGACCTTCAAGCAGGCAGGCAGTATGGTTATAAAACTAGGTTAGTTAGCAGCATGCAGCATACAAATTAGTATACTAATATACTTGTATTATTGTTAGGCGACAATGTGATTCCGTATCACGACGACTTCAAGTTCTACATCACCACCAAACTCCCCAACCCCCGCTACACCCCAGAGCTGGCCACTAAGGTGACAGTCCTTAACTTCACGCTTAGCCCTCGGGGCCTGGAGGACCAGCTCCTGGGGTTCGTAGTGGCAGAGGAGAGACCCGATCTCGAGGACGCGAAGAACGTCCTCATCATCTCGAACGCGAGGATGAAACAGGAACTGAAAGAGATCGAGGATAAGATTCTGTTCAAACTCAGCAATTCGAAAGGAAACCCTGTGGACGACATTGAGATGATAGACGTGCTGCAGGCCAGCAAAACGAAGTCTCAAGAAATCCAGAGCAAGGTACCATCAGATCTTGTATCCACGTGAACTTACATTATATCCTGTGTTGTTTCTAGGTGGCTATCGCTGAGCAGAATGAACAAGCCATCGATGCCACTCGCAGTCTCTACATCCCGGTGTCAGTGCGCACTCGCATTCTATTCTTCTGCGTTAACGACCTCGCTAACATAGACCCCATGTACCAGTACTCACTGGAGTGGTTCCTGACCATATTCCTGTCCAGCATCGCTGGCGCTGAGAAGAGTGACGATCTCCCCGAGAGGATCGCTAATATCAATGAATACTTCACCTTCAGTCTATACTCCAATGTCTGCAGGTACAATACTATTCACATGAGTGTGCTTTGGTATAATAGTTAGCAATAGAGCATCCTTATATGTAGACAGTCTATAAAAGCCCATACAAATAAGCCAAAAATTTGTAGACCGTCTATAAATTCTGTAGACCAAAAGCCCTACCATCTATGGGTAATACTAATGTGTATGTAAGAAAACCTGGTCTAGAAATAGACGGTCTACATATAAGTTATTTCATACGCAATAATGTCTCCCTCTCAGATCTCTGTTTGAAAAGCACAAGCTGCTCTTCTCCTTCTTGCTCTCCGCTCGAATGCTCATGAACGAGGATAGGATAGACTTGAATGAGTGGAAGTTCCTCATTTCAGGAGGGGCTGTTATTACCAAGGAATTACCAAATCCAGCTCCTGACTGGATTAACGAGCGGTCTTGGAAAGAAATACTAAGTATACAGGTATAGATATAGTAGATTTAATGTTGTACTGTATACGCATTCTCTCTATTGCTGTATGTAGAGCATAGAGAGGTTTGCAAGTTTCGCAGATGACTTCGTAGAACTGACCGCAGAGTTCAAGATAATATTCGACAGCAGCGAGCCTCACAAGGAGAAGCTCCCGGGGCGCTGGTCCGAGATAAACCTATTCCAGAAGCTGCTGGTGCTGCGCTGCATCAGACCCGACAAAGTCACTAATGCAATGCAGGACTTCGTGACTGAAGAGATTGGACAGCGGTTTATTGGTAAGCTAGGTCATAATATTATTATTGCAGCAAACTTTATCAAATATATTTGTGTTGTATAGAGCCACAGACCTCTGACCTCGGAGTTGCATTCAAAGACTCGAGTCCCGTCTCCCCTCTCATATTCGTGCTGTCTCAGGGAACTGACCCAGCCGCAGACCTGTACAAGTTCACGGAAGAAATGAAGTTTACAAAAAAGCTGTCCGCGATTTCTCTCGGACAGGGACAGGGCCCAATTGCCGAGAAGATGATGAAGGAAGGGATGGAGCGAGGGAAGTGGGTGTTCTTCCAGAACTGCCATTTAGCTCCCAGCTGGATGCCGTCCCTCGAGAGACTCATCGAGCAAATCGAGAGTGATAAGGTCTCCCGAGCTCACATATCCTAAAGTTAAATGTTATCCCATGCATGTTTAGGTGCATAAGGACTTCAGATTGTGGCTGACTAGCATGCCAAGCGAAAAGTTTCCAGTCCCAATCTTACAGAACGGTTGTAAAATGACAATAGAGCCGCCTCGAGGGATTAAGGCGAATCTCCTCAAATCGTACACCGGCATGAGTGATGAGTTCCTGTGTCTCTGCACCAAGAAGAGCGAGTTCAGATTCCTATTGTTCTCTCTCTGTTTGTTCCACGGAGTTACGCTGGAGAGGAGAAAGTTCGGAGCTCTAGGCTTCAACATTCCCTACGAATTCACTGACGGAGATTTGAAGATATGTATCAGTCAGCTGCAAATGTTCCTGGACGAATATTCAGATGTTCCCTTCAAAGTCCTGAGGTAGTATAGCGACCAGATACCTGTACAAAGCTTGGTAGCAGCTTACCAGTTCCCTTTACTCCTAGCTATACTGCTGGACACATTAACTACGGAGGGAGGGTTACAGACGACTGGGACAGGCGCTGCTTGATGAACATCCTAGTGGACTTCTATCACGAGAAGGTGCTCACAGATGAACACAAGTTCGACCAGTCCGGAATCTACCATCAGATGGACCCGGAGGTTAAACTGGCCTCCTACATCAAGTACATGAAGGATCTGCCGATCAACGACACACCCGAGATATTCGGGCTGCACGAGAACGCTAACATTACGTTCGCTCAGAGCATGACTTTCCAGGTTTGTACTGTAATATTTGTGCAACACTGATGTACTATAGTACTGTCGTAATCCTGAAAGACAGGACAAAGTACTTCTTAGTTAATAATGCTTGTAGATAAACGTAATTATTACAATAAATATGACATAAGACTTATTAGTGTAAAAAGAGTGAACTTAACTTACGCTTATTTGGCGTTACGGAAGATAAATTTATTGTCAAGAAATAGCTCCTCCTCAGTAGACAGAACTACTGGTATAAATAAATGAATATTTATCAATTTAAACAATAAAACAATTGGCTATAAACTGATCTGCTATGTCACACAGAAATGGTTCGGATGAGAACTTGGCTAAGTTCCCTGGCATATACGACCGTGAGTTGGACAGATCTGTAAGACACTACGAGGAAAATGAATCTCGTAAGACTTCGTGGTTAATCCCTTTCTTCCACCTGCTCACGTGTCGACTGTGTACCTGGGGATATAACCTGTCGGATATAAACACAGATGAGTGGAGTTGTTGGAAGAAATATCCTTGTTTGTTTCTTGTCGGTTTGTTAAGTGTTTTAGGCGCGGCCTTACAGGTGATCATCTTCCTTATATACCTGTTAGATATGGTGTACAGGCCGGTCTTGTTTATATTCATAGTAACCAACAAACTCAACTTAACTGACACTGATTCTCATTTCGATTCTGCTTCTAACCGTTTGTACCACGAATACGAGAACTATTTTATTTTCGCATGGGACTATATATACGGATTGATAGGACTGTTCTCAACTTTCTTCCTATTCTATTACTCCTGGGTCAAGAGAGGCGATAGTAAGACGATCGCCAAGTTGTTTAAAGATATAATTAGGAATAAAGTGAGCATATACAAGTATAAAATGAGAGTTTACGGTCTCAGAGATGACAGGTTCTCATTGCGTAAATTCGTATTGAGTTGTGGTCAGGGGTCTACGTTTTGTAATAAATTCGGCTGGAGCTTAGTTAACCTCGTCGTGATTGTTCTGAGTGTGCTATTGATTGTCTATTGGATTATTGTAAATGCCATCGTTTGGATGAACAACAAAAATTCCTACCATCCTTTCACTCAGGACTCAGATCTACTTTTCATAATAATGATATTCGATTGCATCTATTGGCACTTAGCGCCTGTGCTAGTATGCTTCCTTATAAGGGCATCGTGTATCGAGCTCACAACCAAACTACATAAACTTGTTTATAAATTTGCTTGGACCTGTCTCCCATTCAGAAATGCGACCAATTCAATTTTCCTGCCTCAAGAAATGGTGACAGTTAACAATCCCCAAGAAGACCCGCGAAACCTCTCCCCATTTAGTGCAAACGCAAGCCAGATCAATAATGCATTTATGAATGAAAATTCGCGAGCAGGTTCACACACCTTCGAACTGTGGGCTGAATATTACTCAGTGATAAGTAAGGTGTCTAAACTGGCAAACAAGTTCAATTGGATAGCAACTGTTAACTCTATCGGTTTGATTTTCGGAGTAGTCGGACTAAGTGTCATGTATATAATGAAGAGTCAGACAACTATCGACGACTTTTTCCAGGAAGATAGTTTGGACGCCGTTAGACTAATCACCTGGTACATTATTAACCTGATCAGCGTCTGGCTAATGATAAACTCTATGGTCGCTCTTAACCTGGCACTCGATAACTTCTCGGACGAGATTCTGATGATACTAGCCGAGAAGAAGATCGTTCTTACGAATGCGATAAGAGAAGAATTGAATGTTTGCAGCAAAAGCCATCGGAGATTCAGTTTAACTTTATTCGGGACAATCACGCCATCTATCTCGAACGCTATCCTAGCCTCTGGAGGGACTACTCTTTGTATCTTCTTAACGTATGGAATTAAAATTGTAATAAACAAGTTTAACGTTTAACCAACAGTTATTGCAGTTAGATTTACTGCTTTTTTTGTGAATTATTGTGGTTAACTTGTGATTGAGTGTCTATAAATAAAATCTCCATTTGTATTTACGGTATTTAATAATAAACATTGTAACTCCCCATTATTGTGTTAACTTATGTTTTACAGTTATTGGACGGGATTGTGTTGATACAGCCAAAAACGTCAACAGGGGGAGGGACTTCCCGTGAAACAATGATAGAGACTATGTCAAAGAACATCCTATCCAAAATTCCCGCACCATTCCCATTGAGGAAGGTCATGGAAAATTTCCCAGTATTGTACGAGGAATCTATGAACACAGTCTTGGTACAGGAAGTAATACGATACAACCGTCTCATACAGACTATCATACAAACGCTCAAAGATCTTTTGAAGGCACTGAAAGGTCTGGTTGTTATGTCACAGCAGCTGGAAGAGATGTCAATCAGTCTCTTCAACAATTCTGTCCCAAAAGTGTGGGCAGATAAAGCCTACCCTTCCCTGAAGCCGCTGGGTGCCTGGGTAGACGATCTGGTAGAGAGAGTCAAGTTTATCCAAGGGTGGATCTCTGATGGAATTCCTTCTGTATTCTGGTTAGTTTAATTTAATTTCCTCTACCCAGTATACTAACTACTATACTAATAGTATTTAAATTGTATAAAACGTTATTACTTAGGTTTTCTGGGTTCTTCTTTCCACAAGCCAGCGAGCTTTCTTATCGTGCAACTGAAATTTATTGAGCTCTTAAAACTAATTATTAATGTGATTGCTTTTGGGGAGGGAAAGGCCGCAAAGCGGCCGTTAATTGCATCGCGTAGTGCCTAATACGAACGAACAAAAGTCGCGAAGCGACTTTTGAGAGAGAGTGATCCGTCGCGAAGCGACCGAGACCGAAGGGCTCGTACTATAAATACAGCTAGATATGCTAGCCTAAACTAAAAAAATATAGTAGTCCGATTTTGTAATTTTATTCTAAGCTAAACTATGCTTCCCATTGGCATAATTTGCATTGTGTGTGGGGTAATCAACCATTGCGAGTCCAATGGAACCACTTTTGAGAATATCAGATTTGTGGTTAAGCTGTTTAGGCGCCATTTAACGATGACGGTAACAATTTATGGTAAATCCTCAAAGAAACTCCTAAAGTCCCGTGGTTGATGTCCGCCCGGGGCCTAATCAAGAACAAGAAGTCAATTTCAAAAACAAGAAATTCAATTCAAGAACAAGAAATTCAATTTCAAGAACAAGAAATCCAATTCAAGAACAAGAAATCCAATTTATAGAACAAGAAATCCAATTCTAGACCAAGAAATCCAATTGCAAGAACAAGAAATCCAATTTCACGAACAAGAAATCCAATTTCACGAACAAGAAATCCAATTTCTCAAACAAGAAATCCAATTTCACGAACAAGAAATCCAATTTCAAGAACAAGAAATCCAATTTCAAGAACAAGAAATCCAATTTCACGAACAAGAAATCCAATTTCACGAACAAGAAATCCAATTTCTCAAACAAGAAATCCAATTTCTCAAACAAGAAATCCAATTTCTCAAACAAGAAATTCAATTCAAGAACAAGAAATTCAATTTCAAGAACAAGAAATCCAATTTCAAGAACAAGAAATCCAATTCTAGACCAAGAAATTCAATTTCAAGAACAAGAAATCCAATTCAAGACCAAGAAATCCAATTTCACGAACAAGAAATCCAATTTCTCAAACAAGAAATCCAATTTCTCAAACAAGAAATCCAATTTCTCAAACAAGAAATCCAATTTCACGAACAAGAAATCCAATTTCACGAACAAGAAATCCAATTTCTCAAACAAGAAATCCAATTTCACGAACAAGAAATCCAATTTCTCAAACAAGAAATCCAATTTCTCAAACAAGAAATCCAATTTCACGAACAAGAAATCCAATTTCACGAACAAGAAATCCAATTTCACGAACAAGAAATCCAATTTCACGAACAAGAAATCCAATTTCACGAACAAGAAATCCAATTTCACGAACAAGAAATCCAATTTCACGAACAAGAAATCCACTCGCAGAGAAAACCGCGCTGGAGCCGATAGCTATGAGCGCTGCAACTGTACTCCCCATACTACTTCTGCAAAAGCCGCACCAAAGATCGAAATCAAAAGAACACACCAGCTGCTTGACAAGACGTCTTGAATCGTGGCTGAAAGGAGATATTATCGAACTACTCAATGAAGGCCGCACAATCCAAAATCGCTTGATAGATAAGCAGAACCTAGCGAAGAAGAAGAAACTTGAGAAGAGATTTGCCAAACTAATGCTTGCGGGAAAAATACATGCAGCAATCAAGCTGCTCTCAAGCGAGGAGGACGGGTTGGGAATCCTACCCCTCAACACGACCATCACTCAAGGAGAAGGGGACAGAACGTGGAACAGTACAGTCAAGGAGATTCTAGAAAGCAAACACCCGGCCGCTAGCGAAATGCTCCCCGAGGCAATGGAGCCCAATCTCGATCAGATAACTAATGTTCACCCAGTTATTTTTGAAAGTATAGATGGAACCTGCATTCGATCAGCTGCTTTGCACTGCAGTGGGAGTGCAGGCCCTTCTCAGATAGATGCAGATGGATGGCGAAGACTGTGTACATCTTTCAATATCGCATCTACCGACCTCTGTAATACACTTGCGAAATTCGCAAGGAGACTATGCACTGAGGATATTGACCAAAGTGCTCTCAGATCCTTTCTAGCATGTAGGCATGTATTTATTTTCAATCAATCAAATTGGAGCCTCAGAAAATATTTCTATTATGCACAATCTATTTATACTAATTGATGAAATCTGCTAATCCATACTAATAACCCTCGAATTTAATTGGCTAACATATTTTGTCACCTTCAAATGTGAATATTTCTCTTCAAAAACCAATAGATCGTTGTCGCAGTATAAAATTACCCCTGTATACTAATTTTCAGCTTTCTGGGACTCGTAATCTTTCCAATTAATTCTGGACAAACAAACAAACAAACAAACAAACAAACACACAAACAAACACACAACAATTCCTCTTTTTATATACGAGCCCTTCGGTCTCGGTCGCTTCGCGACGGATCACTCTCTCGCAAAAGTCGCTTCGCGACTTTTGTTCGTTCGTGTTAGGCACTACGCGATACAATTAACGGCCGCTTCGCGGCCTTTCCCTCCCCAAAAGCAATCACATTAATAATGAGTTTTATTAGCTCAGTAAATTTCAGTTGCACGATAAGAAAGCTCGAACAATAATATTAAAAGAAAAACAGGCAATAGAATAGACAAATGATTGATTGGTTAAATTAATTTATTTTCAATCAATCAAATTGGAGCCTCAAAAAATATTTCTATTACGTATGCACAATCTATTTATACTAATTGAAGAAATCTGCTAATCCATACTAATAAATCCTCGAATTTAATTGGCTAACATATTTTGTCACCTTCAAATGTGAATATTTCTCTTCAAAAACCAATAGATCGTTGTCGCAGTACAAAATAACCCCTGTATAAAATTTTTCAGCTTTCTGGGACTCATAGTCTTTCCAATTAATTCTGGACAAACAAACACACAAACAAACAAACAAACACACAAACACACAAACAAACACACAACAATTCCTCTTTTTATATATAGATTTCCTCTACCCAGTATACTAACTACTATACTAATAGTATTTAAATTGTATAAAACGTTATTACTTAGGTTTTCTGGGTTCTTCTTTCCACAAGCCTTCCTGACTGGGACTCTACAGAACTATGCTCGCAAAACTAAGATCTCTATTGACGTTATTAGCTTCGATTTTCAAGTTTTGGACGTGCTTTACACTGATATTACAGAAAAGCCAGAGAATGGCTGTTACATACGAGGACTCTATTTAGAGGTAAGATCCTCTTATAAGTAATGCTGAGACTACAGTAGTTATAATGATAATATTATGGGAATCCTTATATAGAGCTGAGCTTTGTAGAGTTCAGATTTTATCCCATACTAAAATCCCAGGCTTACTTTCTAAAGGTCAATTTCGAACTCTGGAAAAAAACTGACCTTTCTCAGTGCATGAATACACATAGTGAAAAACTGAACTCTACAAAGCTCAGCTCTATATAAGTAATTTCTAATATTATTGTATAGGGAGCTCGCTGGTCGTATGGCGCTCACGAATTAGCCGAGTCCCGTCCCAAAGAGCTGTACACAGAGGTTCCAGTCATCTGTCTGGAGCCGATGGCAAATCGCAATTTACCCGAGACAGGCATATACGATTGTCCCCTCTACAAGACCCTAACCAGGGCCGGCACACTCTCCACCACGGGACATTCTACTAACTTTGTTGTTTCTATTGAGCTGCCTACCAGCAAGCCCCAGTACCATTGGATCAAGAGGGGCGTCGCAATGCTATGCTCTCTCGACTACTAGCTACCCCATCGCTTATCATAAGAATACGAATAATATTAAGTTTGATCGAAACTCTACTCAACTGTAACCTTTTTGAACTATATTTATCCCCTGTCTCTATATTATAGGATAACTATAATAAAGTTATAACTCTCTATTGGTGTATTAAGGGTTTGTTACGTACACAAGTTTCTATGGTATAAAGTGTACGTATATTATTCCTGAATGCTAGTTTTGACAATAACTGTATTTAGAAGATAAGCAGTTATTGTTCGTTAGCAGATTATGGAGCTGGTGTGGAGTAAATATTGGAATATCTAAGAAGGCTCCAGATTATCAAACTGGGATCCGTGCTTACTGTATAAGGAACAAGTTAGTTATACTCGATTTATGTTATTATTTCCATGCATACATGCTGAGAGTAAATGCTAAGTAATAAGTGTACCATAGAATGAACAGACTGGTTTTGACCCCATTCGATGGGAGATGGAGAGCATAATATACCAATACCACAAAGATAATCCTAATTCACTTCCATTTCAACTTCCTGCGTTATAATCTCTTTCACTGCGTAATAGAAATCTAGCACATCGATGAACCGAGTGTAGAGAGGGGCAGGGGCTGCTCGGAACACGTTAGGATGTCTGTAGTCCACTGCAACGCCCCGTAGATTGAGCTCGGTTTTGATCGATTTAGCGTAAATACATCGGAGAGATAGCTGCGCTCCTCTTTGGGTCACATCTCTCGGTGTTATTATCTCAATTATACCTAACAATAGAATGCAGTCTATATACTGTCTACAAATTATGTGTCCAAACCTTTCAATCTCGTATGACTGTCCATGCCTACTGTGAGCAAATACTCCAGGTACCCGGTGAGAAGAATAGACTTGTTTCTTATCTCGCTCATGCCCGCTCTCTGGAATATGTCTAGCGTAGCCTCCATGCAGGTGAGCTCCAGCATGGGCGGGTTGGACAGGGCGAATCCAGGCGCTCCCTTCTGGAGAACTAGCCTATCAGAGAGACAATGAGCTGTAGTACATAGTTAGTATGAATAAGGGATTAGTAGTTTACTTATTATCCATGTTGAATCTAGTCTCTGTTTCGTGTCCCCACCAGCCAACCAGTCTGGGATACTCAAAGCACTCGGCATGTCTCTCGTGAACAAATAACCCCCCTATCCCTCCTGGCCCTCCGTTCAGGTATTTGTATGTGCACCAGCAGGCGATGTCTACCCCCCACTCGTGGAGGCTGAGAGGGACATTGCCGGCGGCGTGTGCCAGGTTAAATCCCACAAAACAGCCTTTCTTGTGACCGGCTTTGGTGATCGCCTCCATGTCGAACAGCTGTCCAGTGTAGTACTGCACTCCTCCCATCATGATCAGAGCTATCTGGTCCCCGTCCCGCTCTATCGCAGCTAGGATGTCCTCTGGTCTTAGGGTCGCCTCCCCCTCTCTCGGCTTAAGAACCAACAGCGCCGTCTCCGGATCCAACCCGTGCAGCTTTATGTGCGACTCGAAAGTGTAGAAGTCAGAAGGAAATGCGTTAGGCTCAATTAGGATCTTGTTCCTGGCACCATTCGGCTGGTAGAATGTTATCATTCCGAGTGTTAAGTTGACAGTTAGTGTGTTCATCAGTACAACCTCTCCACTCTTCGCGCCCACTACTGTCTCCATGTACTCGCGACGAGGTATGTCCCCAGGAATGTAATTAGGTAGCATATAGCCAGAGAGCTTTCCCCAACCACTCATAAATTCCTGTACACACTCCACTGCCTGAAAATGTATTTAGGATAAATTCGAAATTGAGTTTTTTAATTGGACACATTGTACCTTTTTTGGTTGCAAACCAAGAGAGTTTCCAGTCATGTAAATGCACTCTTTTTTACTATCAACTCCTTCTAACAAATCTATAATTTCAGATTCGTTCTTGTTCTCATTTGCTTTCTTGATGACATCTCTGGCTAAAGGAATATTGAACTCGCTCCTGAATTCAGCGAGAGGATCAAGCTTGTCCAACTTCTTTGCAAAATTGGGAGACATTGCCGATAACTGAAAAAACTCTTCTATTTTCCGGATCTCATCCATTTTTGGTAAGTTAATGTAATAGTGTATCTAAAACTAAACTATCTTATCTCTTTTTAGTCAGATCGAGGTTTTTATTTTGGGTAATATTTATTCTTTCTTATCCTGTAAGAATATTTAATTCAAATTAATAACAGCTAATTATCTCAGACCTAGATTATCTCGGGTCTGATATAGGGTATAAGAATGTTACTAAACTCGATTAGCAACTTTTCAAGCTCCTTCTCATTCACCCCAGACCCCATCTCGTTGAACAGAATCTCCTCTACGTGGTGTGTCCCATCAAAGTAGGGAGTCAGCCTCCTCAGCAGCTGGAGACTCCCCTCAGAACTCGACCGGAATGTTTGCTCCACCTCCTCTCGCTCCTCCCAACTCAGGACCCCCTGGCCAAACACCTCGTCCATCAAACTCTCGGTTTGGTTCTCTCCTCCCTCTCCGACCGAAGAGTCGGTGTCAGTCGAGTTAGAGCGCAGGGCAGGGCCCGCGGCCGCCAGCTCCAGGTTGGTGGGACTGGTGAGGGAGCTCTCGGAGTGGCTGTAGGTGAAGCGAGACGAGTCGCTTGCACTCTGCAGAGTTCTAGAATCTTCCTTTCCCTCAGGACAGAACACGTCAGAACGTATGTGGGGCGGCATTAGGAAGATGTACTTGTGCAGCTGGATTATGACGTCATTCTCGAGCAGCCAGCCTATCAGTCTGAAGAGCAGAGGGTCGCTAAAGGAGAGAAGATCCTCAATCTTCCTGGCGGCAGAGAACTTGGAAATTAGTTGTGAGAACGTCATGTTCAGCTCTGAGAAGCGTTGGTGGAACTCCGCGGCTAATTCGTGGGAAGCTATTTTGCAGGAGGGATGCAGAACGTACACATTGGACCGAGAGATGGGGTAGATCAGTTTGCCTCTCCCCTGCGAAATAAACAACCGCGTGAGAGCTAGAATTTCGTCCAAGTGCAGATCCGCGTTATGCGCGATCTCCTCCAGATTCCGGACCGGGCTGGCTGCCAGCAGGAACCTGTGCGCCAGCTGCGGGAGCGACGCGGGGAGGGAGTCAGCTGGGGAGTCAGGCGAGCTTATTAAGAGCAGAGAGTGGTACACTCTGACTGGTGTTTCAAGTGAATAGTTAGTTGGGTCTACAGTCACTTGTAGAGGGACCAGGTTGTTGACACGGACCAGCGTTCTGTTGCCGGACCTCAAACCCTTATAAATAGCCGCGATCTCTCCCCCAACTCGGCTTTGGGAGAGAAAGGTCTCGTACACTGAGTTGTAGCTGCTGTCGGGACTGCTTATCGAGGAGTACTTCTTGAGACATTCCTCCGTTACGTATTGACAGCGTTCTTCCTCCATACGGTATACCTACACACACAGCTAACTCAGTTTGTATGTTCTAGAATGTTCTAATCTAACCTGAGCGATTAGTCTGCTCATCTCGTAGAACCTGTCTAGCACCACAACTGGCGTATCTGCTCTCAGTAGGAATACGAAGCACCACTGCTTGTCTGAGATAAGCTCCACGTGTCCCAGCATAAGCAGCTGGTCCACGGACATCAACAGCTTGCTCAGCTGGTTGTGAGAGCTCAGAATGTACGAGTACATCAGCAGGGAGTCCAGAAGCACTGATTCTGACACCGCCTCTTCTCCTGGGGGAAATGAAGGGTTGGTAGCTGAAGTCTCCTCTGAAACGTAGGGATATCTGAAAACTATCCGCGGCACATCTTCATAGTCAAACACGGCAAGCAGAATGTGTAGCAAGTGTGAGGCACTAAACGACGTCATTACACTTAACCAAAGCTAATACCCTTATGGGAGCAAGGATAACTTAATTAATAACTGGAATATAATATTTTTAGTTTGCTTTCTCTACACAAAAATATTAAAATATATTTAATTAACTTCTCTGTCTGTCAAACTTTAGGTTCCTACGACAAATATACAAATTACTTTTAATACCTACACACATTATATTCTAGGTCCTAATCATGCTGCTTATAAATCCTAATTACTTCCTTCACCACTGCTAGTATATGCTGGAAATACTCAACTTTTTTGAAGTTTTTATTCACAGTAATTCCACCGTTGCACTCTATTCCCTGTATTGTCAATTCTATTATTTGTTCTGCAGTGTGTGACTTGTAATACTTTGCAATTGTTTTGTGGAGTCCTTTCAAGAAGAAGTCCGCTTCGGTAACGAGTCTGAAGTGTTCACTGCTGTCTCTCCTCACCAGTCCGTAGTGCGGACACGTGTTGATGCAGCAGATGAAGAAGGGGAGCTTCGTGGCTGGATTGTAGCGCAGCTGTTTGGCCAAACTCTCCCTCTGGAGTTCTCCCGCTTTGATGCAGCGCTGGACATCCGGCAGCTCTTCCAGCTGCGCCAGCGACATCGGGAGACACTGTCCCAGCACGTGTGTCTCGCGTAGGCAGCGCATGTGACGGGGCTCTCCTGTGGTGAGAAACTCCTCCAATCGCTGAGCTCGTATCTTATAAACTTGCTCTTGAGTCAAACTTCTCATTACTTCCTCTCGGACACATTCTATAGATTTGAGCTCAGTTGTTGCTCGCTCATAAGAGCAGCCAATGTTAATCCCATGTAACACCATAACCTCAATCTTTTCTGGAGAAAAGAGATTCTCGCATCCGTTGAACAGATACTCGGCTAGTGCCTTCAATGCGGTTAGGCTAATAGAGCCTAATCGGTTTGGACTCATTTTCCATATTTTGTCAAGCTTCATCCGAGATTCCGCTTGCACTGAAGTGTTGATTCGTTCACACTTCAGCTCGATCGCTGTTTTACAGTCCTGCCATGTGAAATACCTCATCAGAGGCCCTATTTCAGCCTCGATTTCTTCCCAGGATACGTCTGGCATACTCACCTCCACATTCTCCAAATAGAACAGGTCCGAGAGAGAGCAGCCACTCACCATCCGGCCCACTGCCTCCTGAAGGAGACTCGCGAAGATCTCGAACTTGAGAGAAATACAAATGTCGTCACAGCATACGAGGAAGAGAGACAGCTTAGCTAGCCCAGGGCACTTTGCTCCGTATCCATACTTCTCCAATAATTCAGATTTCTCGCTGACTGCTGCACATTGAGGGTTGCTAGTTATGAACTCGTAATACTGACGGATATCCTCTCTGGCCGGGTAGTCGCCTTGGCCGCGATACACGAGGTTAAACGTATCTTTAATCAGCTTAAGTCGCCTGTCCCTGAACCCTGAACTCGCTTCCCGAACCAGGAACATCGCACAAGCAGCGAGCGCGCCCAGATGTGCGTTGCTGTCTATAAAGTCTGCGCTCTGTTGAATGGTGAAGGTAAGCACGAGAGAAGTCAGTTTCTGTCGGATGAAAGGCGCTAGGATATTCGCGAAATTCGCGGGGAGGACTAGGACGGTGGCATTGAACTCCTCTACCTCTCCATCGCCTACTGGCAGTCTGCAGATCCTACCGAACGGAGTGTCGACTCCATCGGACAGATATTTAGTGTAAGCAATCAGCTCTACGTGTCTGACCATGCTGCTGATGCGGATATTGAATGGCTCGTGCGTCATAGCGTCGTTGTACTCGATCATAACGCCAAGCCCGGGAGGGAGGCACTCCAAGTCTTGTATAAAGTCGTAGGGATTGTCGATCAGCTGGAGTGCTTCTAGAAAATTCGGTGATAGTAGTGACTCAGCCGGCGAGCTCATAGTAATCGCGCATTGACATTCCTTCCAATCTTCTTCAGTTAGCTCACGGAGCTGTGTCTGTAGGGACACTTTCCTCAGATTGCGCACGAACGCGTCTCTGAGCTCTGGCCACTCCTCCCGCTGCACCCCGTGTCGCTTTATCTTCTTGTCTATCCGCCGCACGTTCGAGATGTCTCTCTGCAGGTCCATCCTCAGGGCGGCCTCGTGCTCAGTCATGGTGTTAACGAAGGAGCCGTCACACATGCGGGAGAGCTCAGCCAGCAAGAGGCACTTGATCTGATAGTTATCTTCACGCTGTCGCTTCACCTCTATCTTCTGTAGCAGGTTCTCTGCTCGCTTGGCATTCTGACTCCAGTCCTCGAAGAGAGCGGCCGCTAGCGCGCTAGCTGTCACCGCTCTCTCTCTCAGCTGCATCCGGTCTACCGGCGTGTACGAGAGCTGGTTGAGAGTGTTTATCAGCTGACGAATGATCAGCTGAGTGGTCGCAGCTTTAATAGGCGCGGGGTTGAGTCGGCATAGTATAGTGTAAATCTGGGTTTCGTTTCTACTCACGAAGGTCACCTCTTCAGTCTCCCTCTGTACGAATACCATGTTACCACTAGTGTTGTCAGTGGAGAGGGGGGACCAGAGGTCGCTGGAGAGAGGAACGCTGGATTCGAGAACACAGAGACAGCGCTGCTCTGACAACAGCCACTCCAGAGCAGTCCGATACTCTTCGATATCTGTAACTATCTGTACACCTTGAGACAGCCTCTGTACCGTGTCGAATGTCTTGCGAAGAGTCATAGCCACATGTGTAGGGAAGTCCTTGCCTATGCCTATGCTAGTGAATGCTAAGTTAGAGCAATCGAATCCTACAGCGATCTGCGAGAGCAGCCTGTCGAATTCTACTTTGCTGTGACAGGTGTCCTCTCCGTCAGAAATGAAAACAAGTTTTATAATAATGGAGCGAGAAACAGAGCGTAGGCGGTTAATTTTCTTTTTCGCAGTTTCAATAGCGCTGATTATGTTCGTTTGGGAAGTTTGCAGCTTAGCTCTGACATCAGTATAGGGAGTATCTGAAATTATATTTCTTGTACTGAAGTATATGAAACTCGAGCTTCCTATTAGATTGTATTGGTTTACAAACTCGTTTGTAATATCATTCAGTCCCCGGGAAATAATATGGTTCATTGAAGGCGACCAGTCGATAATAAATATCGTATACCCACTCCCAGCTTCTAGATTAGCGACGAAAGGTGCTTGGAATATCTTTCTCTCGCCACAAACATAACATTCTATATTCCTCTCTTCTTCAATCTCCTCCATTTGTGAAGGTGCTGTTCCCATCTTAGTCTCGTAATTATTAACTCATTAAATTAAGATTTGGACATTATATGCATTTCTGAGGTTCTTATTATAGTAGCATTAGATAAATATAGAACTATGACATATACGATAATATGTGGCTAATAATAGATTGTAATGGCAATAATGGCTGATAGTTGTATTACACTAACTGCAAGCCTCTATAAACACCCGATGAGTTATAGTGTCTCATTCATTAAATGACTTTCCAATCAATTAATAAAATTGGGGATTACTTTCATAGAATATTAAAATTATGTTTCTTAATTAAGTTATGCTGCCATATTAAGAAGAGGGATGCTAAATGAACGAATCAGATACAGATGAAACCGTGTTACCACAAAAGAAACGAAATAGAGGCATTGGAGTATTTCTATTTATAGGTACTTCAGTGGCGTTATTAGGAGGATTCGTAGTTGCAAAGAAACCAGAAGAACACCTCATATCTCCTGAGTTTGAGCCGCCAGCTAAATTCGCGCTGCGAGCTCTCAAGTGGGCCAGCTTCCTGACCCTGTCGAGTGCCGCCCTTGTGGGGGGCGCTGTCTGCTGGTACCTGGGCGTGGGCAACATCCCGGAGTTCAGTGTTAGGATGAGACAAATCGTTTCTCCTATCTTCACTTCTATCGATAAACGGTTTCCGAAAACGGTTATGGCTCACCAATATGGCGTGTTACACCCGGACAATAGGATGGAGTTTCCAGAGACAGAGGACAGAGCGGGGAGAGATTAACTAATATTCTAACAGTTGACAAGTCCAGGAGATATAACCAAATGATGAACGATCTCTAGTTTATTTAGTTTATTTGTTTGATTAATTTAATTTAATTTAACACCTCATTGCAATGAATGGTTATTCTATTCGAGTTGTAGTGTTGAAAGGGATTCTGTAAGTGATTTAATAGTCGATACAACAATAACTAAATACCAGATATGAGATATCCCAATTTGATTATTATCTGTCAAAAGTCGTCATCAGAGCTGCCCCCTATGTTCCCACTCAGTCTGGACCCGTCTGCCTCCTCTCGCTCCTCTCCCTCGTAAGACGAAGTCAGAGACTCATCACTCTCGAGCTCCTGAGGGTTCATAGCCCCCAGGTACCGCCTCCCCTCTCCCATCCCAGCCCCGATAACCACTGCTTCCTCGCCGTCGTCGCTGAGGTTCTCTCCCGAGTTGTCCTCCAGGACCTCCTCCCCCTGAGGCTCCTGACCCCTGCGCTGCTCCTCCGCTCGGATCTGCTGCTGCATCTGTCGCAGCGAGTTCTGGCTCTCCTCCAGCTTCTCTTGCTCGGCCCGGTTCCACTCCTCCCACTGCTGCTCCAGGTACGTCATGTTGCGGAACTTCTCGACGTACATTTCGTACTGCTGCTTCAGTTCTGTCTCCAGTCGCTCGAATTCGTCCATGTACGCGGGCCGCACGCTCTGTAGGCTCTTCAGCCGCTTCTCGCTCCGCTCCAGCTCGCCCTGCTTCTTCTCGATCTTGCCTTGCAGGTTTGAGTCGTCGCTCGCTGCGTTCTCCAACTTGGAGAGCATTTCCGAAATCTCTTCCTCCGAGCCTCGCACAGCCTCGTGGACCGACTGCTCAATGTCGCTCAGGTCGAACGCGCTGGCCAGCGCCGCCCTTCTCTGCTCGCGCAGGTCCAGCTCCTGACCGAGCAGATCGTAGAGCACCGCCCCCCGACCCGTGATGTCGTTAGCCAGCTGGCGACAGGACTTGAGGTCCGACAGCTTCAGACTGAAGTCCTGCTGGATCTCGCTGTCCGTATCTTCCTTGCTGAAGTTGGAGCGCAGAGCTTTGTACAGCAGAGAGGCTAATTTCAGCAGCTCTTTAACCGCGTATCCGTCCGCGCCGTAGAGCCGCCGAGGATTCATTTTGATGCTGGCGCGCTCTGCTAGGTACTGGACCACGGATTTTATGAATATGAGTCGGTCCTGCTCGGTGTCTATGTCGAATGGCAGAATAGCAGACGGGTCGTACCGCAGCACGAGCCACTTCAGCATCTCGGCTAAAAGCGAGAAGTTCGGCTGTCTGAAGCTCTCCATGGAAACCATTTGTGGATAACCCAATGTGGTCATCATCTCGCGAAATTGTCGCATCTCTCGAAACGACATGACTAGGAGCTTAAATATGTAAATTATGTATTCTTTCCATATATTTAAATGTAACAACACTTAATACGGCTCTGTAAATATGTAAATAGTTTATTAGCAGCAAATATTATTACAATATCTGTGTGGGGATAGAGTCATGCTCAAAATCCGTACCATAAGAACTAAATAGTATCACAATTAATCCACTTGACCTCATAACACAGTCCTCACAAACACTAGTTTGGAATCTGAGGGAGCCCGAACTCGTCCACGGCTACCCCGTCCCTCATGCGGCTAGCGTCCGCGGGGACTCCCGAGGGGGGGTCGGGCGCGGACGCCGCGTCCAGATAAGAGGTGTCGTCGTCGAGAGCGAAGTCGTCTCCGAGAGCGTCCAGCTCCGCCTCAAGATCCGCCTCGTCGATATCGTCCCCGAGGCCGTAGGAGCGACCCAGGGTGTCCTGCACCTCGTTAGCCAGCTCCAGCATGTCTTCCATGTCGTCCTGGACGTCCTCGATCTTAGAGATGTTTATCTTCTTGTACTCCTTCTTCATTTCCTTCACGCCCGCCTTCATGGCGTCCACGGTGGTCTTGGTGTCCTTCATGGTCTGGATGGCAAAGTTTGACTGCTCCATGTTGAAGCTCTGCGAGCGTAGCCCCTCGAGCTGGCCTTCATAGAGCTTCTTCTGCTTGAGAACCTTCAGAGCCCGCTGCTTTACCATGTTCTTAGCGGAGCCGTTCTTCATCTTAGACATCTGCTCCTTGTACTTGCCCAGCTCCTGGTCGAGCTTAGCTATTTTCTTCTCAATGCTCTCTCCGCGACCGTCAACGCTAGAAATAGCATCTGTGAGATTTGCCTTAGGTTTGCCTTTGGAAGGGCCGCCACCCTGGATTGAAGAGCTGCCGAAAAGTCGATTCATCTTTGTTGCTAGTATATATTTGTATCTAGATTATAACAGCTTATTTATACCAGATGCTAACTGCTAACTAATAACTTGAGATCTCCGAACTATAAATAGAACAAGAATTAGATCACAAGTTTTTATCCTACATAATCATAATTATTACAACGTAAACGGTGTATGAATCAACAGTTCACGAACAAAACTGAAAGAGTAGTAGAAGCTATATACGTACGAAGTAGTAATACAAGGAATCTATAATGTAAGAGGTCAGTGGTACTTTCGTTGTAAATCGTGCTTCTGAATATGGCTATACTCCAGCATATAGCCGGTTACAACGAAAAACAGCATCGCGTGAAACAGAAAGTTGGCCCCTGCATGCCTGGGGAACACGTACGTGTGTCGGTAGCTGCGGAATCCTCGTTTTACGGTTTGGAATATCTTACTGGGAGAAGTGACATGTTTAGCGCACCATTGTCCGGCGTCCTTTATTCTAGTTTCTGAGAGAGTATTAGCACTCATTCGAACGATTGGGCTAGGTAAGATACTTAGAATAATCAAATATATAATTATACTACTTCATCATAAAATTTACAGTTGATGGGTATGGTCATTAAAACTCCGCCAGTATATATTTAACAAGTTAAATTGAACCACTTGTACAAGTTATAGCCTGTACGAAGTCAAAAGGCCAGTTTTATGAGTAAAATTATATTCAGTCACAACATCATTTACCCAAATACGGTGAACCCTCTTCTATCAGTATGTAAAGTAAATTAGCAAATACGTAATAGCTAAATATAATAAAGTATCTTCTACATAGATTATATCCATACAAGGAAAGAAATTACAAAACTACGTATACTATATTTCGCTAGTCTACCATATATACTAATTCTGTACTGTTCGTGTACTCATATTAAAATGCCAGTGGTACTTATGAGAACTTGTGTATCTTTTTGTATATTTGGTTGAAGTCCTTGAGTGCAGCAGGATCTAACCGCTGCTGCAGAGCAGTCGGGATCTGGTTACTTTCCCTCAGTCGCAGCAAGGAGGATAACGCGACTTCTGAGCTAGACTTTAATGGCAGATATTTAGAACAAGCGCCTTCTGTTAGAAACGGGATTGTCTTAACTAAATAGTCTAGAGGGATCTTATTGTCTCCTTTGCCTAGAATTTCTAATGCATCGGCGCTTATTCTTCTTATTTCTGTTGAGTTGGAAGGCTGCAGCAGCTTCAAAAGAAGGTTCAGAGCATTTGGGAACAGCTGATTGCTCTTCACCATAGCGCGAGCCAACTCAACACAAACTACAGTTATTATCCGGGGGTCACCGCCCGATGTAACTTGCACTAAACAGTTCACCACTTCATTCTCTAGGTCTATTTTCTGCAGACGAGAAAATGAGTGTCTAACGCAAGCTCCTAACGCGAGACAAATCCCGTGCATCTCGAACCACTCAATCTGACCCTGGAGTGGCGTGAAGAGCTCCCTCTGTATAATCTCGACTGACTCGAATTCTGACAACAGCTGTGTGATATAACCCAGCGTGTCTGAGGCTTGCGTTCTGAGAGCATCCTCCTCGCTCTTGAAGGTAGACAGTAGGAACCTGGCCAGGTTGCTTATGGTGGCCTCTTGAAGCGAGGTGCAAGAGCTCGATAGTCGACTGATTCCTATCAGAAAGCTCTCTTTAATTTTAGGATCTTCCACTTTGTTGAATCCATCAATCAGCTGTTTGAAAATAGCGTCCGGCCTTGGGTTTCTGGGCGCTAAGAAAGTCAGACACTCGATGGCCTCTTCGCGGAGAGGGAGGTTGGACTCCGAAATCAGTTTCAAAGAAGTTGTCTGGACCGGCGCGAAGAACTGCTTCGCTGCTTTGTCCACTTTCTGGAAAATCAGGTTTATAGCTTCCAGCGAGGCCAGCATTGTACTTGCGTCGAATCTCTGACTTAGAATCCTCATCAACGCGCCTACACTGTTGAGGATATCCTGATGGGTGATAGCGGATGCGTTTGTGAGTTTAACAATTTGTTTGATGCACTCGGCAGCTTCCTTCTTCTTCTCCACAGAACCTTTCTGTAGGATCGGACGCATCACGTTGAAGAGAGGAGTGATGCCCCGCTTCGAGAAGGAGCTCAGCTCTCTCCCTCGAGATTCCAGAGATTTCGTTGCGATACAAACGTCCAATTCGTAGTCACTGAATACTCGAAGAGACAGGTCTAGCGCTTGTTGTTCATTCTTCGGATCGATTGGTTTTAATATTTCACTCAAACAATCCCAAGCAATGTCCGACACCAGGTCTTCTGGATCGTCGAGTAAACTGAAAATGCCCTTAAGCAGATCTCCGTAGAACTCAATGATATCCTGGAAATGGCTGCTCTCAATGAAGTGCAGAAGGAGCTTTGCTGCGAGGATTCGCGTTTCTGGATACTGGCTCTTAATCAGTCCGTTCAGGTAACCCATTATAATGGTGATGCCCTCCTCCCCCACGTTGCAGGAGAGAATGTGTCTCAGACTCTGCAGCGCTAGTTCTACGCTCGTGTCGTCCTCACTGTTGAGGTACGTCTCGGAGAGAGTCGTCATTAGTCGAGACAGAAACGGGTTCAGTGCCTCTCCAGCGGCTCCCACCAATGTTATTATTCCCGCGAAGTTTATAGGCGGTTCTATGAGCCGCGGGATTATGCACGGCAGCACCACCTGGCTGCGCACAGCGAGCAGCTGCTTGAGTCCGTCGTAGGCTAGCTCCTTCTGAGCGGGGTCCTCGATCAGCTTGAACAGAGACTGCATTATCAGGTCTAGCACCCGGGGGCCCAGCAGCGCGTGCAGACTGTTGAAGGCAACGGCCCCTGCCTCCCTCACGCTCTTGTCAGAGTCACACAGGGCGGCGTTAACTGTAGATACGATGGGATCTACGTGTGCTAGCATCTGGTCCTTGGAGGTGGACCTCAGCAGCTCAGAGAGTCCCACGCAAACGCCCTCTCTCTCGAGAGGTTCCGCAGAGGAGAGTCTAGCCTGCAGAATCGGGAGAACTTCTATGATTATTTTCTCCCCCAGCTTCCTGACCAGATCTCCCAACGTCCGGGCACCTGATATTCTCTTGTCCTCGTCAGCTGACCCGAGTCTGGACAGAAGTATGTTCAACAGCTGACTCAGAATCTCGCGGAGAGTGCGAGCAGAGTTGGAGATCAGAACCTTCCACACGTGCACGGCTGCTTGTCGCACCGTTAGAGCTACGTCGGCTCTGCATATGTAGATGCTAGCCAGGATCCTATCTCTCTTCTCGGCCCCCAGCGCTTGCGTCAGTGCCACCTGGATCCGCAGGTTGCCGAGACCCTCGTCGTCGTCTCCGGTCTCAGTGCTCATCTTGCCAGTCACGCCGGCCAGGCGGTACAGGAGGTCTCCCAGCAGCTCCAGGGAGGAAAAGCGGATCCTCCAATTCTCGTCCTCCAGGCCCTGCTCGAACTCCGACAGGAAAAGAATCAAAGCTTCGTTCGCGAACAGATTGACTATTTCCTGCGCTACCTTCATAGAACTTTCTCGAATATACTCGCACTCATCTGCCAGGCCCTGCAGGATACAGGGCAGCACCTGACCCAAGTAGGGAATGAAGTGCTCCCCGAATCGCTTCGGGAGAAACACGAAACAGACTAAGTATCCGTCTCGCAGGTAGGGGGGGTTGGACATATCCATTATTTCTGCCACCATACACGGCAGGGTCTGCTCCAGAGCGGAAATGCCTCTGTGCTTATAAACCTCAGCCAAGCCCTCCGCTGCTCCCGACCGATCCACGGTTGTTGAGTCTGCGAGCATTTTCTCCTTCAACCATTTAACTAACACCTCGCCATCTCGCTCGTACGCGTTAACAATGGAGCCGAATGCAATAGCTGCTAAATGCCGCACTTGTGGCACTGGGTCTGTCAGGGTCTCTTTGAGTCCGGGAATGACGGCGTCCATGTAGGGCTTGAGGTCTTTGGAATCTGTGAGGGAGTACATACTGCTCATTATCTGAGCGGCCATCTTCTTGGTTTCAGTTGAGCGCTGCTGGAACGCTTGTGTAATTATCGGCATTATGATTGCTAGAGAAGGTGGGTCAATAACGTGGACGAAAGAAGTGTTAATGAGCGTCTCCAGACATATAGTAGAGTGTTTGTCTGGATGAACAAGTCCCGAAGTTAGGATAGGGACAATCTTCTGTATCTCAGGGTTTTTAATAACAGACCCGATGTGCTTGAGTGCTTCTTGCCCTGCTAGCTGTACCTTACTGTGGGAATCAGCCAGCACGTCCATTAACTTGGGGACTACAACAGGCAGGCACTGGGATAACTGCTTGGGCACACAGTAAGCCATTGAGCCGAGTAGTTCGATGCTACCGACTTTCGTACGCCACGAGTCATCGTCTACAGCTTCTAGCAGTCTCGGCAGTACCTGTTTTACCCCATGTCCACTCAGCTTCATCATGATGGTGCGGGCTGCGCTTAGGGCCGCCTGGCGCACGTGAGGGTTACTGTCTCCGAATGCTTGGAGCAAATAGTCCAGCAGATGTATGACGTATGGCTCGAATAGTCTGCCTAGCATTAGAGAGAACGTCTCGAAAGCGAAGAGAGCGCTCTCTCTGTGTCTCGCGTTCTTCATGTCCTGAACGGCGTCAGTTAGCGCCGGTATGATGTTGTGCTGCTTCAGCGAGACTATACCGAGTCCCTTAACTATCCCAGCTAAGCCGTAAGCGGCGCCCCGCCTCACTCCGTAGTTGGCGTTGTCCAGCAGAGTCTTGAGCAGGTCCCTGACCATGTCTTGTCCCTGGTCCTTCACTGCCGGCATGAGAGGAGGAACGCAGTTAGCGATCGCCTCCTGGATCGTCTGGGAGGGCGTGCGTAGCGAGGTGAGGAGCAGCTGGATGATGGAGTGGATTTTGGGGTCGTTTTGGTGTAGGGATTTGGCTAGAGTTGCGTATAGAATAATCAGAGAAGATTTGGTGTCATCATACTCCTTTGTCTCGGGATAAGAGTTCAGATGCTCCTCGAGGAGAGTTAGTGTGTTCTGGATCTGTCCCGTCTCGAGCCGAGTGATGAGGGACAAACCCATGGTCCGCATCTCATCCTTAACTGTAGAACTAGGGTCAGCCAGACCCGTGGAGAAATTCATCTTACACATCGTAGTGACAATATCGCCTGAAAGGAATTTGCTACAACTGGTCAGACACCTCGCAATAGCCAGTCTCGTGTCGGCACTCTCCTCGCTCTTCTCTTGAAGTTTGCTTTCTTTGCTGGTCACCTCAAACGCCTTGCAGTGCTCCATATACCTATCCACTAGCCTGTTGACTAACTTGCAGGTTGTATCGAGTTCTGTAGACTCCAGTACCTGCGACACTGCCTGTGCCATGGACATCTGCAGTTCAAACGGCACATTGTATATGTCCGTAGGGATCTCCTGAATGAACTGGAAGTAATGAGTCTCGTCCAGGTTCCTGAGAGTGTTCATAGCTCTCTCGCTGATTATCTCGTCTGGGTCGTGGGACAGCACTAGGATGCGCCAGACGAGCCCCTGCTGAGCCGTCACGTCTATGACAGCCGCCAGAGCGAGCAGGGAAGAGACGGCGCACAAACGCGTGGGCTCCTTCGAGGAGAACAGTCCTTGGTATAAGGTGTGGTATACGTCATCGGCCAAGGGATGGGTAGTGAAACTCAGCGTCTCGCAGTAGGACACAAGCAGGGTTAGTCCAAACTGACGGACGTGGTCAGGACAGGGCTTGTCGCCTAATTTGTTCAACTGAGTTACGAGCAGGAAGAGAGCTGAGATGGGGAGATACTGTATGTCTGCGATATTAACGTGAACGGCAGTTCTAGTGTTTATGTCCATTAACATGTGGAGAAAGTCCATGATCCGAGTCTCGGTTATTTCGGGATATCTGTAGAAGAGACACTGCACAAAGGGTATGACGTAGGATATGCTAGAGGGACGGATAAGGAAGTCTTCGTTTACGTTGAACAGGTTGAGTTGAGATAGCTTTTGTAGAATAGATGTGATGCTTATTTTTATAGGCTGTGAGAACCATTCCCTGGGGAGGGGGGAGAATGGGCTCAGTAGTCGCATTGTATTAACTGAGAGCAGATAAGCAATAGAGGGCTGGTGGATAAACACAATATTCCTTATTAGGAAGTAACATTCTGTTGCGTATTTAGATACCAACGGGTTGGGGAAAAGAGGCACAAGGTAGGAAATCAGTTTAGACATGTGTCCAGTGAGAGACTGGGGCTGGGAGCTGATTATGATGGTCAGAAGGTTAACCGCGAATCTTACATCTCCCTCTAATGCTGCCAGGGACTCCCGAATTGAATGTTCCAGTTGGACCTGCTTATGAACGAGTTCGGATTGTTTGGGTGAGAACCCTGGGCCGGAACCCATGAGGAACTTCAGATTAACTATTTTCAGCAGACACTCGTCAGCCTTCTTCCTGGTCATTTCGAGTTCCCACTTCTGATCCTCGAAGCTGTACAATTTGGATTCCCGTCTGACATTAGTTTGCGTAGATTGCTTTGGCAAAACTGATTTATCAAATAGCTCATCGGTTGGCGACTGATAAATATTGAAATCTCTCTCAGTAACGTTCAACAGCTCCTGGTTCAGAAATATACCATCCAATTTATCGAATATTAGAGCTAGGAACTGTTCACTGACCGTGTTCAATAGGGTTTTGGTAATGTTATTTCCTACTGGATTAATTCCAAATTCGCATATTGTACTCCAGAGTGAGTTCAGCCGCGTTTCGAGATACGATTCGCAATCAAATTTTCCTTCTTTTGTGAGCAACTTTACCCATAGCAGTTCATAGTCAACGAAACAGGGATGATGGAATGCGAGAAATATACATTTGGTGGATTCGCTAGCTTCATTCAGAGAGAAGGGCAGAGCTAATAACTTAATTGTTCGGTATAAATAAGCAGGATTAATACTCCAGCATTGGTCAGTCTGTTTCTGACATTGCAGTATCAAATTCCAGAATGCAGTCTGCAGAGCTTGGAATATCTCGCATCTGTGTTTGCAGGATTCCAGAGCCCTGAGCGTGGGAGCAACGCTCCGTCTGAGACCGAGGTTGGGATGGGAGGATATCTTTATTAGCAGAGTGGACCAGTAGTGCATGGCCTGTGGGGTTAGGAGCTCATATAATCTGCCGGCGAGGAGAGCGTAAAGAGACACAATGGAATGCAGGGTTTGTTCAGGGAAATTCTTGTAGAACTTGTCCTGCAAGAAAGGCAGGGGGTCAGATAGAAGCAAGCTCTTTACACTATAAAGCTGCGGCGGCTGCAACATATTGCACTTGGATAATTTCAGAAGGATAGAACAGATCGGAAGAGAGTCGCTCAGAGAGTTTACACTGTAGGGAGGCGTAAGAGACTTATCCACCAAAGGCATTATATGGGGCAGTAAGCTGGTGGCATACTCTGTGTCAAACTCAATTGAACTGTCAACAATGTTAAAGAATAGTAAGCGGGTGACGGGAGTTTTAAGCGCTAGAAACTTTGGGGAGATTTTCTCGAAATTATGTGGGATTTTCTTGGTTTTGAGAATGACATGCGCTAGTCCCCGCAAGGCTTGTACCTGGCAGTTCTCGTTAACTTCCTGAAGAGACAGGGAGATTAGATGCGTCACTAGTCCCTGTAGGTCTGTCTGAGTGGGGGCCTGCGTGAACAGCTGCAGGGTGCTTATGAGGTGACACCTCTGCTCCCAGCTGGCCCCCTTGAACTCGCCCCCGGTCAACAGAGCCATCAGGTGGTGGATGATCACCTCCAGCTGTGCGAAATCGTGTGTCTTCGAAATAATACTAGCGTATGCATTGACAAGTGTCTGTCGTAATTCCGCATTTGTAGATAGGAAGTGTTTGCTAGAAGTTTTAACAATTTCAAACGAGAACTGACTCATGTCGAACTTAATTCCCCGCAGCATGGCTCCCAAAGGGAAGATGGAAAGCTCAGGGTTCCTAAGCAGGGCCTTCTGAATGTTCCCACGAACCAACACGTCAAACTCCTCAATGGTGACAGGGGCGAATACGTGCTGACAGATGACATTCATTGTAGGATGGGCGAATCCTCTATTAATCATTTCGTAGTTATAAAACTCAATTGAGTTCGGTTTCAACTGACTAACTATCGAGGCTTGATTTTTTCCCTGACAGTACTTAGAGAACAGAGATATGAACAAGAGATGGTGAGGAGTCGATTCTTTTAAATCTAGAAATGACTTGGCATAGAGCTTCATTACAACGGGGTTCGTGTACCATAGAGTCTCAATGTGGTGTGCTGCTGACTTGAAGACAATACCACTCTTACAGACCATAATGGAGTATAGCAATTTGCTCTGCAGCGATAGCACAGCTGGGATAAACTCGCTAACTCGCTCTGTGGCGTTCCTGATCAACAGGCAACTCCACCTCAGCAGCGTGAGACAACAGCCAGACAGAGAATGGCTTTTCAAATGGTCTGTCACTAAGGAACTGTTGCAGTCGGCCTCCAGCTGTGAGAGGAAGAAGTCTGCTACCTCCGGGAGAGAAGAGAGAATTATACTCAACGCTCGGTAGACAGAGAGACGAGACGCGCGGTCTTCATAAATCAAATGAGTGGAAAACAAGATTTGGATAATCTCCTTGATTTGCGTTAGAGAGTTGTTTGAAATATCAGAAATAAGTTGACTGATAATCAATTTTCTCTCTTTAATACTCGAGACGAAGAGAGATGGGACATGAAAATAAATTGGTTCGGAATCCTCTGGCGCAACACCTATGTTGCTAGACATCCTATCAAACTTTATAGTAAATAAAATTAAAATATTTCAGCAAAAGGATACAATAATAAAATAAACTTAATTTCAACAGCAAAAAAATTTTCCTAAGATTAATTTCAACAGCAAAAATTTTCCTTAGATCATACATTAAAGAAAAGTCGAGTTGCCATGCTTAATTCAGAGAGCATACTATACCAGTATACCCATTATTAACAGAACAATTATACATAGTAACAGGGCCATTTCGTAGCAGGTAGGAATATTTATAAAAAAAAATATAATTTCATTTCAGCGAATCTTGTGTAATTAACCCAGCCGGGATAGCGGGCACAAAGCATGAGATCAACAGTAGTTCCTGGCTTAATATGAGGCATAATGTCGTCGTATCGGTTAAAGGTCTTCGATTGCAGCTCCCAGTTATTAGAAGCATGTAGATTACTGTAGACTTTGCTGACAAAAACTTTATTTCCATCTTCAGCCCTCACCCACACTTCTCCCCATGTCCAGCTGTGTTCCCTCGTGTTATGATGCTGAGGATAACTGGACCATCCCTGGTCATGCGAGTCCACGCTAATCTCAAGTCTCCGCGCCCCTCTCGCCACGCTATCAGGCACTGTTATCCGCAGATACAATTCGTAGCAGTTTCCCTTCTGAAACGCTGCGTCTGTTTGTATACTGATACAGTTCCACACCTCCGCGTGGTCTAGCACAGAGACACATAGTGTGTCTTGGTATGGGAGAATGTGTAGCACCAGGTCATTCAAATACTCCCTCCTTACCACATTCTCATCAGGCTTCTTAAAGCCAACTTTCTCTGCGAGAGAGACAAGAGGTGTGTCTCGGAATATCTCCCCCAAGCAGCGACTAACAACCATAAGGAGCACAGGCATGTCCATGTAGTTTGCCGCTAGGAGGAGTTCGTGTAACTCTTCGATAGAATTATCTGTGAAATAATCACAAGTTGGTGACAACTCAATCTGTTGGAGATTGAGAGTTTGGTTAGATTCAACAAAGTCGATAATTCTCTTCAAACAGCTGCTTGACACATTGGGAAGAGGAAATGGCTCACTCTCGGAATCTAATACGCTATTCATAGTGGCCAGCAGCCGGGAATGTTTGAAGATAGAATCTGAGACCGCGAACAGTTCCCCACTCGCAGAGATTAGCTTGTTATTACGCTCAGTGGAGGAACACTCAGCCATTAGTCTGAGCTGTGGAGTAGATTGTAGGAGGACTTATAAATTTAAAATTAACACAACTAATTCTTAGTACCGAATTACTTAATTATGTCTGCCTAAACGTTGGTTTTGTTATTACGACTTATGCGCAAAAATATTCAAATAAACCCACCCTGGTGACAAAGATACCAAAAGGATAAACAAGAATATTGATAAAATAATAATAATAATAATAACGACAGAATAATACAATAGGTATCAAGGAAGCTAAAATCGACGACTTAATAATACAGTATTTATACTATATACTTATTTAGACTATACAGGGGTAGCGTAACTATATGTACCGGGGTCCACAAACTAATCCTTAGGCTCTCCCGCAACAATACCGCGCTCGATCCCACACTCATCCCTCCCCCTCAGAATCTTGAAGTACCCATTGTCGCCCCAGTCAGGGTTCCACGAGTTAGCCATGAGCCAGTATGGGACATCCTTCTCAACTCCCCAGCCCAGCATCTTAACTGCATGCCCCCCCAGCGCATGAAGCGAATGTTTTATATAAACCCCTGACTTGTAGTTTACGAAGTCACTGTAAACAGTGAAAGAGGCCTCGACAGGTCCATTATTCATAATCTCCGTTTGTATTTTTTCAACACCTTCTACTGAGTTAGCACTCATCCCGTGATGCTTATCCATCGAGTAACTAATTGAATATCCAGCTTGGCAACTTTTAACACACTTGCCAGTTTTAGCAATGGTCTTGGAACAAGGTTTTTCCTTCCCCTTTTCATGATGATCGCAGCTAGGGAGAGGATACGGTTTGCACGTCGTAGAATCGTTATATAGACCGCCAGTAACGATGCCCGTATTAACCCAATATTCCCATGCGGCACCAGGGTATCCTCCTTCACAGCCATTACCGCAAGTCTCGCAACATTCCATCAAGTCAGCCGCGGAAACTTCGACCGATTTATTCATTTTGATGCATAGGCGATCAGACATCGCTTCTACTGCCCCCAGAGCCCAACAGGATCCACAGTTGCTCTGATCGCGAATTTCGCTAATAGACTTGCATTGCGGCCACATTTTTCGAGAATCGAATTCAGTGGGGATGTCTTTCGCCGCCGTTATTAAGCTTTTAGGCAGCGTATTGGGTTTGTCGAACTTAACACCACACAACACTTTCACGTCATCCTCACTGAAACCCTTGAAACGCTCCTGATAGCCCGCAGTCCAGGTCCCATTCGGAATAGAATTAATTTTGTGTATTTCATCCTCGAAAGGATATGTGGCATGCTCGATAGAGGCAGCGTTCACAGCGAGCAGACCGCACACGAAAAGCGAAACGAGCAATTTCATTTCGTATACCCTTGTTATAATTTTAAAATAAGCTTAGAGTTTGACATTCTACTACATGACTCTATTTATGCACAAGCCTAACTATTTTTAGGCCGGCTATTTTTAGTATAGTTCGGAGAAATAATACTCAACAAATCAATAGGGCACGAGGCATATATTTGCTCCAGTATATTATGTAATCAGACACGAGATATAACCCATGTCCAGATAGAAATATTAAATTTCATGTCTAAGGTGGACTTAAGATTAATTCTAACAAAATTAATAATTAATTCATAAGTATCACAAACAGGTCGGCTAATATTACAGCAGCAGATCATAGTTTACGCCTTCATTTTGCGATGCAAATGTTAGCAATACCTTCCTAAGTTCTTCAATTTGTCCTTTGGACTGTTCACACTTTTCTTGCAATATTTCTGTGTGTTGATCTATTGAGTTGTTGATGAGTGAAAAATCATTTAATAAAATATGTTCTTTGATATCAGAAGACAGTTGAGCCAAAGCCTCGGCAGCTCGCACTATTTTCTGAGAGCGAACTAGCATGTCAAAGCGGGACTGCTCAAAGTTAAAAGATTCCTTTTCGTCCAACGGATTTTGTTTTATTTTAGCGCATTGAAGCAGTTCTATGTAATTTTCAGCGATCGCTCTGATATTCTCTTTGAGCTGTCGACTGTACCCAGCGATTAGGTGCGAGTCTAGAGACATGCTACGTCCGGAATCAAACAGAAATTACAATAGCTTTAACACAACGAATTTAACAATGCCCTTTTAATTAATCCTTAATTTGATCGGAATAACGCAATTTAATTAGAACAAGAATAAGATATAATAGCGAAGAGTAGAAGTAAATAAATATGAGATACTTATTCGAATAATGTAAGCAAGATTTCTAAATATGTAATGCAACGCGTAAGGTATATAGAGTCTATGTCTGTAAGAGTGATCGGTTTACTAAATCTGCAGGAGAACTGCCACTCCAGCTATCACCCATTTAGAGGGCCTCTCCTTCGTTTTGAGGTTGAAAGTCCAAACAAATGTTGGCCCTCTCAGCTTAGTTTTGTACACAGGACACGAGTACACGTTCTTCATATCCTGTTTGTCAACTGGGATGGCGCGTATGAATATAACAGGAATGGCTGGCGAGAGTTCCTTCAAACGCGCCTCTTGAATCACACCGGTTTGTAGGTCCCACCTCGCGCCCTCCATATAGAGTCCGTGGATATAGGCGCCTTCCCTCGGAGCGCTCGCGAAATCCTCGCGATTCTTTTTAGTGACATCACACTGCAGACACATTTTATCCAACGGCCATTCGTTCTTTCTAGCCATGGACTGCATGATAGCTGTAAGGAAGGACTGTGGATTAAAGAACCCAGATAGCCAGATCGCCGTAGGCATCTGAAAGTCAGACACCCAGTTCTCCAGCTCCTTCATCCTAGCGAGCAGATCTACGAACCAAGCGCCGAGACCATGCAGAGATGGGTAAGCTCTCGAGGTCCACATGTCCGGGACATTGTCGAAGTAGAGGGAATTGCCAAGAAATTCCATGTGTGGCGAAATTGTCAATTCTCCCTATAGATTGTACATAATATAATTGATAAGTAAGTAACTAAAGAAAGCATTAGTCTGATACATACCGGCTTGGACTGGCCATAGTGCTATTATGCCCTGGCATATTCGCCCCCATTGATGCGTCCTTGTTAATATTTTTTGCTAACAACGCCCCCCCCCTAGTCACTTAATGGCACCGCCCCAATAAGAGACCAGTCCGACCCTGGTGGTACACGTACCTTTAAGCCCAATTCGAGCTCTTTGAGAGACCGCTTTACTTCTTTGGTAAGAGTATTCATTCGTTCACACTCCTGGAAGGCAACCACAATATAAGGAGTGCGCTCCTCCACCCGTCCCGTTAACTCGAGAATATTGAACTCTTCAGGTAGCTTATCCAATATCTCATCTAGCATGTTTTTTATTTTCTCTTCTCGACTCATCCCAGTGGCGGTGCTGGCTCCCATGTCTTTTGGCTGCATTCCGAGCACAGTTTTAAACAGGTTATCTGATGCGGTAGTTAGGAACCCGATCTCAGCATTAGGGTGCAGTCCGTAGAGGTAAGGAGACTCGGGGGGAAGGACGTCGTCTATGTACTCGTGGTACCCATTTAAGTCAAGGTTGGGTGGGCAAGGGAATCCCTGAGCATACTCGATGTCCCCATCCAGGATTTCGGGTCGCATGTACTCCTCAAAATAGGTGCGACAGAGACAGCGGTCCCAGTCGTCTGTGATGTGGCCTCCGTACATGATCTCCCCGAACAGGTACCGCAGATCTGTCCACGGGACTTTCGGGTTAGCTTCAAGGTAGTTGAAGAGCACGTTGACTGACATAGTGAGGTCTCCCATGTTGTAGGGGTAAATGCGGTTCCAGCCTTGAGGCCCGAACTTACGACGCTCCGAAACGACAGCATGGAAGTAACAGAGAGCGAATAATATAGATTTGAACTCATTTTCCTTAGCACAGATCTCAAGCGTGTCCTGCGAGAAGTTATCCAGCGCCGCGTGTAGGTTGGCTTTGATGCCAGTCGGAGGTTCGTTTGTGATTTTTATAGAAGATTCTAAGATGCCCTGTGGGATTATGTGGGACTCCACAGTTCCCGACGGCTCAGCGGACATGAACACTCGGAAGTCCTTGTGGCCACTGACGCCGGTTGACTCCAGCTTCTTCTCGAGAGAGGGGAGCCACTTAGCCACCAAGTGAATGTTCTGCAACACAACCCAGTGTCCCTTTTCCGCAGAGCACTCTAGTGCGCCCTCGGCGATCACCTCCTGTCCCTGTCCCAGGGATATGTTGTGGAAGTTCTTCTTGTCCGCCGAGAAGCCCAGCTTCTTGCCCATCACCTCCACGCCCTTGAGGGGGTCTACTCCGGGAGAGAGGATGAAGAACACCGGCGTCTCGGGACCGGTTTCTTCGAAAGACTTAGAAAAATCGATCCCGCGTCCCTCTACATACTTCTTTCCTATTTTCTCTTCCACGAATATCTTAACAGCGTAGGTCATCCTGTCCTGTCTCAGGGCTCGCATCATGCACAGTTTCTGCAGCGAGCTCTTGTTCTTCCACTCCTGAGGAAACTTCTCCTTTTCCGGACACTCCGACTCTACGAACTTCTTCCAACGTTTGGCGGAGCCCTCAATGTCTCTGTCTAGGTTCCTGAACTGATCCATTGCGGAGAGCGCCTTCACGCCTCCCCAGGCGGGGTTGTTCAGGAAGTCCACGGGAGAAACCACGTTCTGTACAATCGGGAACCTCAGCAGGAAGTCCAACTCTCCAGGGTCGATGTCTTTAGCCGACAGGAGTACCTGGAACACAACCTGAGTAGTAAATATGATCTTGTCCCTCTCAAAGAGACCGCGAGACGTGTAATTGAACACTGCAAAAGTGACGTAGTCAATGAGTGTGTCGACACGCTCTCTGATGGTCTCTGCCGCGGGCGCCCGGTTAATGGCTTTCTCAAACACGACTTTGAACGCTTTGAGAGAGAACTGGTACATGGGGTGAATCTTGTGCAGATCATTCAGGATGAAGTAGAGGAGCGCGGCCCGAGAAGCGACCGGTCTGTAGCTCTCCCGAGTCGAGTTTATCTGCTCTTCAGTCTTCTTAGCTTCCTTCACCTTAATCTCAATGTCCATAGCAGTCGCCTTGGTTATTTCCAAGTTCTCAACTAGAGCAGTGTCTTTGAGAATGTTTCCCTTAGCCGAGGAGAGTCTGTGGAGAAGCGAGTCTTCCAGTTCCTTCAGCTTTATCTTGAAGTCATTCTGCTGCTTCGTCAGCTCAGCCTATAGAGTGGCAACTAATCAGCTGTTCTCTCACGGAGAAAGTCTGATAGCGTATTTATAGCAAACTAATCAGAATAATGATATACAAAGGTAGGGTCCCACAAACCTTTGATTTCTCTAGATCGGGCCTCTCGTACCCGACCACGTCAGCCAACAGCTGATCCTCCAGGCCCTCTCGAGTCACCATAAAGTTGATGAGAGTAGTCTGAGCCTGCATCTCCGGTTTGTAGTGTGGATTCGCTAGTTTGGTGTGGATGATTAGCTTGAAACGGGAGTCGAACTCAACTTCCTTGTCTCCGATCTTTATGTAGCGTCCCTTCTTGATTGTGTTCCTGCCTATGAGCGCGTCTAGCACTGGTTCTACGTTCTCTCCAATGTTCTCCAGGAGTAAGGTATCCCCTATAGTTTGAAAGTATTATACCAGTTTCTTATATTTAGATTTGTGTTATTATCCGTATGTAACTTCTCACCTGAAGACACAGCCCTTTCTATCGTGTCGAGATACCCCCTCTGTCCCAGCCGTACAACTTTAAGATCCTCGCCTACTCGCGTTTTAATCCATTTAATGCCTTGGAGCTGAGGGTCGATCATAAGAGACCATCTCTCCGCATTTAGGAGGATAGTTGCATTCTCGATTGACATCCTGTCGTTAGGAAGGTTATCGTTATTCCATTGAGCTATCTTGGCATCGTCTGTCAGTAGTTTCAACAGATCCAGACCCTCAGTGTAAGATACTGGAGGCTATATTCAAATAATAACAAATAAGTACGTATAAATGGAAAATTGAACACAGGTTGTTACCTGAATATCCTTAAAGTACGGTAGCCACCAGTTGTTAAGCAGATCCACGCGGTAAGAGCGGCCGAAACATCCCATGTAAGAGAGGTAGGCGGACGCGAGGAGCACGTCTCCGGGTAGCTTCTTTAACTCTTGTTTGTATTGTCCTATAGTTTCGCCCCATCGCACCTTCTCGGATCCCAGTCCACCCACGAGTCGGTTTGCCAGCGATATAGTCTGAGCCGTCTCTTCCGCCTCCTGCTGGCACTTTAGCTTGGCGGAAGTCGCTTCTTCAAACTCCCGTGTGAGCTCAGCTAGATTGTCATTCAGGGCCTTCAGCTTACCTTGGATCTTGGAGAGTTTGTCCTGAGCAGAGGCGAGTTCGTCATTGGCAGACTTGAGTGCCATCCTCTTGGGCTCCACGTCACAGAATATTCGGTAGTAGGCTACGATGTTAACTGCCCAGGAGCAGAGCCCGGCAGCAGCCTGCGACTTTGTGAGAATATTCTCCATGTTGAATTCTGGCTCGTCCAGGTAACGCTGTACCTCCTTCAAGTTGTTCTCACCAATGTTTTCTTTGTCGTAATGAATTAACGATTCAAGAAACTGGTCGACTTTCCCCATAATCACCTTACAATTCTTCCAACTACGGTCTTTAGGGATCTTGTTGGAAGGAGCGAGTAGAACCATGCAGGCCGCTGTCACCATGAGAACAGCTGGGGGGGGCTGGGCGAACGCTTTCAGTTCACTCAAATTATTCTTGTTCAGAGTGTCCAGAGCTTTTCCGGCTGCAGCCAAAGCTGGCTCAGCTTTGGCGAGATCGGTTTCACAAGATTTCTGCTTGATAGTAACTTCTTCTGCTTTCACAACTACTTTCTTTTCCTCCACATCAGCGACTGCTTTCTCCTTCTGAACAATTTCAGTCTCTACGCCCACCCTCTGGATCAGAGCATCCGCGTCATCGTTCTTCTGTTTAAGTTCGATTTCCTGCGCCCTCAGCTTCTCTTTGAGGTCGTCCACTTGGGAGGCAGTGTTGATAAGCTTGGTGAGTCCGTTCTCCAGTCGCTCTATGTTGTCTGTCAGTTCCTTGTTCTTTGAGGAGAGCATGCTGAGGTAGAGACTGATCAATTCCAGGAACGTCTTTGGTGTTGTGTAGTTGTACCTACGCTCATTCGTTAGGTAGACAAGACTCATGTTGTTCACACAGCGGTGCACATAAGCCATGAAGCGAGAAATCGGTTCACGCGTTTGCTCGGGAACAAACTCATTCTCTGAGATAAATCGCTCGCTCACGGATACCATGGCACTCTCGGGCCACTCGTGGAACCAGTTTATACTAGTGCAGTTGACGAGAGCGGGGAACTTCCTAGCACGCACTCGGAGCGTGTTGCCTACAGGCGAGAAACAGAGGACAACCTTCAGTTGACGCCTCACACGATCGATGAAGAACCTCCAGCAGTTGTCACGGGAATCTTCCATTCCTAGTCCCCTCACCTCATTCTTAACCCCACTGTAGATTATCTCTAGGTCGTCCTCGGCGAACAGATCAGGAATCTCCCCCGAAGCCAACAGGTCGTTTACAAGAACCAAGAACTTCTCTTCAGGCACCTGCGCATCCGTTAGGAGGAACACAGTACCGATATTCTTAACGCCAGCCTTGATGTAGAGTTGAGCGAGATCAACTCGCATGTCTGCCATACTGTACCCCTTGCGTAGGGTTATTTGGAACACCTCCAGCGCGCTCACGGAGGCTGCGAGGCGCGTGAGACTCTGCTTTCCGGATCCTCCCACTCCGACTAGCAGCGCGTTTCCCCTGGGGGACTCCAGAATCCTGTTTATTCGGCAGATATGCTGCATGGCATCCTCAAACAGGACGAGATTCATAACCGCGTTAACTTCGTTATACACCTCGAGAGCCTCGTCCAGTGTCTTTTTAAGACTCTCCCAGTTGGAGACCATTGCGTACTTGGGCTCTCCGATACCGGTTGCGAAATGGCAGAAAATAAGCGGGTCCAGGGTGATGCTATCTTCATCCAAGTCTTCAAAGGTCTGCTTAGCTATTTCAAGTTTAATTTTATTGAACATTTCGATATCTTGGGTCTCAACTAGTTTGTCGCAGTACACGCGAGATGACTCGTGCAGCCAGAGACGCACAAAGTCCAACGGCGCTTTGAACATCTCACTCGAGCTGAAGAGCATGCCCTGGAACAGGTTTGACATGTCCCGTAGGTTGAACAGGTAGTGGAACTTAATGGCGGTGGGTAGGAAATTCGAGGATATTTTAATGTGCAGGTTGAGAGCTGCCTGCACTATTTTCTCCACAATGCGCTGGATGCCCGCGGAGAAGTTACCCTGCTTAACGTGACCCTGCAGAATGCTCTGGTAGATGGTCTGCAGGGCCTGTGGCCCGGGCAGGCTGAGAGCGAAGACGCAAAAGTGTCTCTGCAGCCTGGAGTTAATGGTGAAGGACCCAGAGGTGGGGTTCATGCAGGCGGCATACTGACAACGGTGGACCTCCTTAAGAGTTAGTTTCTGTCTGTCGTACCACATCGAGTAGTCGAGATGCTGGCGGATAAGCGTGTGTGGCTGCACTGTCCCGTAGAAGTCAACCTACACAATAGTACAAGGAAATCTCAAAATATAACCCAATACATATAACTGATTTCTATCTTTTAAAGATGGAAAATAAATGTGTAAGCTAAAGTAAACTAACCTCTGGCATGTTCATATCGTCAATGAAATAGATCAGTTTTTTGAGACCTGGAGGGCCGAAATTCCTGCCTGCTTTCTTCTCAAGCGGCTTCTCCATGATTCCTTGCAACATCATTGAGGTTGTATAGTTGTTGAAAGGGATCGTGGTTACCATGTAGTCATCAGACAGTGTAGAGAACTTGTCGTTGATTAGTACAGTTTTCCCGCACCCGGCCGCGCCTACTAACATGACGGGACGGCCTTTGTCAATCAACATGTCTATCAAGTAGCTCACACGAACAGTTTCCGCCGTGTGTACGAGAACTGACTGCAGAGGGATTTCTGGGTCGTAAGCGAACTTAGGCACCTTTTCACTCCAAGGCACCCATTTGTGCTGCTCGTTGTCAATGTAGTAGTCGAATACAGTGCCTTGTGTGGGGAACTTAATTACTTTGAACTCGTTAACCCACCACTTGCTGAACTCCATTCGCCAATCAACCAGCTGGTCCTGGTACATAGTGCCTCCGAAAGCCCAAACAGAAGCGAACACGAAATACAGCTCGTACCATTCCTTGGGACAGTCCGCAGGGGTGTTCTCTTTGGTGAGCAGACACTCGAGCAGGTAGCAGAGCATCTGCGTCATGCACTGGTCCACTATAGGCGTTATCTTACGGAACCTATTGCGGAGAGTGTCCAGACAGAAGGGCACGTACTTGTCGAAGAGAATGGTGAGGTTAGCTCGCTCCGACTGAATGGGGCGCGTCTCTATCCACGAAGCGATCGGGGGGTTCCAGCCCAGATCTGCGTAGTTAACGAATAATATCCCAGCACGAGACACAGTGGCAGGGGTCGCCTCTCGGACGTGAGAAATCTCGAATACGAGCCGCATCGAGGGGTCCAGAGGAACGCGCTCATTGGACGCAAGAGTTAACACTTTGTTATCGTCCATAACTGTGTTGAGAGACTCGATCCACATAGGGTCAATGTCTCCATCGAGTACAATCCACTTAGGATTATCATTGGGAATGTTAGACAGGTCTCGCATTGTAGTGGAGAACAGCCCGTCCTTCCACTCTCTGGTCGAGGGGTTGATTACCCCATAGAGCTCGTCGGTAGTCACGGCCTTGGGGTTAATGTAGTTAATGTAGGGTTTCTTGCCCTGTATCTGATAGGTCTTGTTCAGGGATTTGATAATCTGGGTTTTCCCAGTGCCAGAAGCCCCGATAACAAACACAGAGTGCCGCACTACGAGAATCTCTTCGAACTGAACAATCTTGAGACAGAAGCTATCTTCTGGCTGCAGCTTCAGTTCTATCACGGCCTTCTTAACATCGTTCTCAAACGCCAAGTCCCTCTTTCTAGGCACGTCCAAAGCAGGGAACAAATCACTAATGAGACCCATGAACACGGGCAGATCGTCTGTTATAATCTTTGGTATGTTGAAATCCCGGAGCGCGCGCATGAGCACCTGATCCTCAGGGCGACCCCTGTCTCCTCTCTTCAGAGAACCGGCCACAACCAACACGGACTTTATAGCGCGTAGGCCCCAGTCATAATGCGGCTGTTTCGACAGCAGATCCTTGCAGAGAGTGTACAGAGTTATGAACTTACGAGCCAAGAGACGTGCATCAATAAACCCTTCAGCCACCAACATGATCTCACAGATTAGCTCAAAGTCAGGCACTACCATAGCACAGGGTCTAAATAGAGATTTGAGATTCTCCGGGAGTTCTGTCCGCCCGGCATAGCCCGGGTTCATGGTGATGAATATACCAACCGTGCTGTTCAGGTTTATCTCTTCGCCAAGGAAGAGGAAGCGGGTCTTCTTGTCTCGAAGGGAATCCTGGATACATTTCACCTGTACAGCGACTACAGACAGAACCTCGACTGCTATTCGGTTAAATTCATCGAAACAGCCCCAGGCCCCTGTCTGGGATAGCCCTTTGTAGATATTCCCAATCGACTTGTAGTCCATTTGCTCAGAGCAGTTGAACACATATACCATTATTCCCAGAGCGCGTCCGAGGTCCTTCGTAGTCTCAGTCTTCCCAGTTCCGGCTGGGCCGGCGGGGGCTCCGCTCATGGTCAGGTGGAGAGACTGAGTGAGTGTAATGTAGCATCTAAACGAGAGCAGCTCAATACAAACTATATAAATACAGTCGACTCCGCTTAATAGAGTCACCTCGGGACCAGGTCGCTTTGACCCGATTAAGCGGAGAAATCTATTAACCGAAAATATTTTAAGCCAAAATGTAATTCCGTCCTATAAATCCTGTGAATTTTTGACCCGATTAAGCAGTGAAATCTATTAACCGGTGGCTCTATTAAGCGGAGTCGACTGTATTAGAGAAAACTGTCTCAGCTACCTGTCTGTGAGAGGGGTGATGACGAGTCGAGCCGTGTTACCCAGGTACTCATACGAGTATCTGAACTCTGCGTCACAGATGTTCGCAAAGCAGTGCTTCTTCTCTTCAGACCATCTGTGTCTCAGCTGACTCAGCCACAAGAATGCCTGTGAATTATCTATCTTCTGTGCTATTATTTTTGCTACGACATCTCGTGCATGTACGTCTGTAGAGAGAGAGAGAGATATTATAACGTATAATTGTAATTAATTAACACAATGTACTTACCAATGGTACAGATAGTCATGATCTTCTGGCGATCTCCCCAATTGAGATCTGTCAGCAGCATAGCAATCAGAGTGTGCAGCTGCTGCACCTGTTTCTTGAAGTAATCCCGGAGAGCATTCTCGTAGCCCTCCTCCAGACGGGAGAAAGCCAGGCCCACCTCAGTGGTCCACCAGATCTGAGTGACGGCCAGAGCAACTTGCGCTGGGTAATCAAATATCCAATGCTCCCGGGCCTTGTCTTCGTACGAGACAACTCCGTCTGCAAAGGTCTCACGCACGGTTTGTACCATCCCATCCAGGAGCCTGTTGAGCCATACCTCCACCTTACCGACACACTCGCACAGCTGGAACAGGTCCACGTACTCCTTCTCCTTGCTGTACATGCCGACAGCGTTCTTAGTCTGAGTGCCAGTCTCGTCCTCTTCAAACTTGAGAGCAGACAAGTTATCGAAGAGCTTGGCTAAGTGCTTCGCCACAGCCTGGGGATTGTTCCCCTTCGACAGGATGTCAAGCAGGTCGACAGAGGAGATGAAGTAGAACCGAGGGAAGGCGAGTCGCTTCGTGTCCAGGTAGTCGGCCAGTGCCTTCTCGCATACAGTTAGTCGGGACTGTATCTCCTCAAATCGCTTCAGCAGCTCGGGAAGGTTACAGGATTCCACAACATTAGTGAACTTCACCATCTCGGACATAGTGGTCTTGAATGTAGAGTCTATCTCGTCGAACAGGTCTGACTCTTTGGGCAGCTGCGAGCGGATATCAGCTGACCCGATGAAGATGGATTCCAGATGGGACCAGGTCCGCTGCACCTCTGTCAGGACTGCTATCACTGCGTCAACAGTACTCAGACGTTTCTGCCAAGAACTGAACTCGTCCAGAAAGAAGGCCACGAATTTATCCAGCAGATAGTTCTGCAGCTGGACCTGATTGTCCTCAAGAGTTTCAATCAGCTCCTCAGAAGCCCTGATCAGCTTAAGACCGGTGCGTTCGTGCGTTTCGTACTCAAACTCCATCTGAGACCAGGTCACCTCTAGGTCTTTCAGCGCTTGCTCCATCTTCTGTTCCTTGTTAGACTTGTCTACGATGTTTCGCACTTCGTCCTCGAACTTGTGCAGGTTCAGCTTCAGCAGGTCGGCCAGACAAGTGTCATTTGACATCACGAATGTCACCTGTTATGAAAAAGAACAATAATACTATACATACCTAACTATATTTATGTAACAAATACCGACCTTAGCAGCAGACATGAGTTGTTCCCAATGTCTGTCTCTTATCGAGGGATTCTGCAGCTCTCCAACAGCTCTCAATGACGTCACCATGTTCTTAACCATCCCATCCAGACCACAATACGCGTCCCAAGCCCTGCACTCCTTGTCCAGACCTCTTATGTCCTTGGAGAACCGCTTACAGTCCATCTCCATCTGCTCAACGTTAATCTCCTTCCACCGTGTGGAGTTCCAGGCTTCGAAGGAGCTCTTAACCAGCATAATCATGTCCCAGAGGTCTTTGAGGATTTTAAGCTCTCGCTTGCACGTCTTCAGCTGTTTGTATTCGGGTAGGTTGACCTCGAACAGAGAGGCCGACACCTGCAGACTCTTCATCTCCCTCTCCATCTCTCCCGTCTCTCTGCACATCTTGTCCAGCATGGCGTACGGGAGCGCGGAGTCCAGCCAGAAGGGAGCCACCTTGCGGAACTTCTCGCGGAACTCGTGTTGTCGCACGTCGAAGTTTGTGGACCGCCTCCTGACGAAGTTAACCTCTGCCGCCTGGAGAGGAGCCACGTTCTGCTTCATGGCGACACAGAGCTTCTTAAGGTCCACCCACTGCTCGGGCAGACTCTGCAGCTGCTCGTACACCTCGTCCCCCATCTCTTGGCCGTAGCCCTTCAGCAGCTCGATGGTACCCTTGAGAGGATCGAACATGCCGTCGGTAGAGGAGGTGCGGTCTTTTATGTCAGACAGATGGTGCATTATCTTAATTAGCAGGTCGTAGTCCCCATCTTCTACCGATATCTAAGGAGCAAATATAATTAAAGCTCCCTTTCTCTGTGTGTTAATATACTCACGTCAAGTCCGGACTTGGTATTCTTAATAAACTGTTCCAGATTATTCAGCGAGTTGTGCACGTGATCAATGAGATGCTGCTTGAACATCAGGCTCCACCTCTTCACTGTGTTCAGCAGGCCTTGCTTAAAGGGATGGCTGTCCGCTAAAAACCATTTATCGAACAGCTCTGCCTTCTCCATGGCAGAAATCTCTGTAAAGAGCCTCTCGTAGTTGTCTATCTGAGATTTGAACTGGGAGAGGTGGGGTCGGTTCTCCGGAATCGGATCATCTCCGTACTATCCAAAATAATTAAACTATAAAACTTAATTCAATAACAATAATATTCCAGAGCCTGACCTGTTCAATCTCTTCAGCTGTGAGCATATGCCCATACAGCAGAAACTGCCGCATGAACTCCTGTTTGTCATCCACCCACAGATACGAATACGAGTTGAACGTGTCTCTGTACTGAATAGCAGCGTTAATCCCCTTCTGCACCCTGGACAAGAGCTCGTCCTTTATGTCGGAGAGCTCTGCTATCTCCTCCACGTCCGAGTGGTACCCCTCCTGGCCCATGTGCTTTGCCACGCGGGGAATAAGAGTCGCGGCCTTAAACACGTCATCAATCAATCCTTCGACAATCGCATAGAAACTGTTTGGGTCTTCTGAGTCTAGAGTTGGCACGAATCTAATTTCAGGCGCTTGCAGCTCCAGTTTCACGAGCATGAAGGGAGAAATATCTTTTGTAGAATCTGTGTTGAAGAGTAGATAGTTGAGCGAGCAGACCACACACTCAAACAGGCCGTCAACGATGATCTCATCGAGGTAGTTGAGATAGCTCCTCCAGGTGTCGGAGTCCTCCAATCCCCCGAACAGCGTCAGATTCTCTCCCACCAGGCGGTGTATGATCTCAGCTCCCGACCGGATCTGCGTGTAGCGAGGCTCCACTTGAGATGCCCGGTCCTCGGGATGGAATAGGTTTACGTCCTTTCCATCCTTCCTCGAATAGAACGGAGAAACGGACCATTTAGCCATCTCATTAGCGATCTGCTCCACGTTCAGTTTAGCAAGTCTAACTCTCTTCTCGAGGTCCACCACTGAGTCACGTGTCCCTTGAATATACTCCCAAATTCCTAAACAGATGGAGACCATATTAAACACCGAAATCCCATAGAACATAAAACACAGTACCTTCAGATGTCCAGTTAATGTTACTGACGGCTTGATTCAGCTTGTCGTCTATCCCTCTCAGCTCCTGCTCTATAAGCGGATACTCCACATCCAGGATGGTCTCCCTCACCTTATTGTACAGGTCCTGTACAAGCGTAAGGTTGTGCAGGTACTTGAGGAAGGTCTCATTCTCGGAGTATATCGTGATTGCGCTCTCTGGGACCGGATGCTCCTCCTGACCGTACTTGCGCTGGTTCAGATAGTGCACCTCCCTCAGGACAGCCACCAGCTCGGGGCTGAAGTTGAGTGTGACCAGGTTGGTCTGGGGGTTCCTGATCAGAAGAGGTCGATTCAGGTTCTCTTTGCAGATAGCATTTACACCCTGTGACCACTGCATGTACTGTCGCTCTTCGTATCTATTAAGAGACACTCAATATCTGTTTTCATATAATAGGATCAATTAACTTACTTGTCGATCAGCTGTGACATTTCGTCATACTTTGAAGTAACCAGGACCACCTCTGGCATGTCCTGGCGTCCGTGGTTGAGAGCTCGGATGTTGTTCATGGAGCTGGAGATCCGCTCTCGCAGGTCCTGCGCCCAGCGCAGGGCCCCGGACACAGGGGGCATATTCTTGTGCAGAATGGGGCCTTCGGGGCGACTGGTCATCGAATCGAATATGAGCTTACAGGTGTCGAGATCTTTCATAAACATCTCTATCAGGATTGGGTATTTACACTGAAAGTGACTCTTTATCTCTCTCCGCTCGACCAGGGAGCCTAGGATTAGGATAAGCTTGTACGCCTGATCGCAGTTAGAACAATCGTCAAAAGCGAGACAAGCAATGCTGGCTAGCTTCTTGTCGATGTCCAAAACTGCAAGCGAGAACTTCTCATAGGCCCCCTCGAACTCATTGCTGTCCAGAGAAAGAGTGTCGTAGCCCTTGCTCTGGAACTCGGAGTACATGTTGCTGAAGCTCTCGAACAGCGCCAACACCTCCTCGGATAGGGCACGCCCCTTCAGACCCCCGATCTCAATCTTCTCGAGCTTCAGCAGTTCAATAACAGTGTTTATGAACCCCTGCAGGGTATCCAACTTCTCGATGAAGAGATTCAGTCGCGAGAATATCATATCGCCAGCAAAGTCCCACCCTATGTACCCGTTTCCATCTTTGAAGTAGCTTTTGAGATTCTGTCGCTTCCTGTTGAACAGAGAAATGTATGCATTGCACGTCTTCAGTGCCAGCTGTATCTTCTCTATTGCCTCCGCGGGCTCCAGACTAAGGATCTCGTCAGGTCCCACAAACGCTCTTGTCTACAAACACAGTATAACACTTCGGTTTATTCGGCTATTACAATGATAACATACAAGCTCAATGATATAGTTGGAGAACTCTCTGAATAAAGTCACAATGTACGCAGGCTGTCTGTAGTGCTGGCTGTTTGCCCAGATGAGACAGACGAGGTGTATCGTAGCGGCGATCACCTGCTCCAGCTCTAAGTACTCAGTGCTCTCCATGTCCTCGAAGTAGCGCTGGATCAGCTTCAGGTGCAGCCAGATGTCCTGCGCCTCCTCGAGAGCCTCCTCGACACGTCCCACCATCTGATTGAAGGCTTGGAAGTAAGTGCTCTCGGACCACTCCAGCAGCTGAGCGATCTTTGACACCTTTTCGCTCGTCAGCTAACACACATGGATCGTCAAATACAAGTTATTTGTCATAAAGTTAGTGCATACGCACCTGCTCATAAATATACTCCATGTTAGCGCATCTGTCCTTCCAGAACTCCAGCTCCACTAGGGGGTCAGGATGCAGGCCCTGCACCAGCTGCTGGTCCGACTTCTGCTTGAGTACGTCCTGAATCTGGTGAGCCCACTCTATAACGACCGTCTCAAATGCGTGGACAACGTGCTTATCAACGGTCTCGCCTCTAATGGAGTATAACCAATGAACTTAGTAGCCAAAATAAACTTATTTCACAATTAATATTCAGTAGAAAAATTGAATAGAGTAACCACACTCAGTATATAACTGATTCCATCTATATATCAATTAAGATTTAATTATACGTTATATGAACAGTATTTTTAATTTAATTAGTATAAATATTTCAAAAATGTAATCTGCGTTCAGTAGCAACCAAAGTGCGGAAGGCAAAGTACAAAGTTACAATAAAATATGTTAATGAAGTACATACCATATCAAGTTCCTAATTAAAGAAATACTTAAATAAACTGTATATAAACTAGCCAAGTAGGCAGAATTCAATAATTACAAACTGCAAGAAAATGAAGATCTTTAACTTTTTGGGAATTAAAAGGTACTTTCAACTACTATCGATAGTATTGTGCTTAGTAATCCTATGGGTGATATGGAGGGGGCAGAGACAAATCGATACTAATATAGATGTTAGCTACAGAGAAATAAACGGAAAGCGGAAGGACGTTACAAACGTATTGACTAATGGTAATATCACAAATACAACATCAGATTATTATTATGTAAATTCCTTTCCGTACGACGTGCTCATAGTGGGGGCAGGATTGAGCGGTGCAGTTCTAGCCAACCTGCACGCTACACTGCTGAACCAGTCGGTGTTGGTGGTAGAGAAGAGGAACCACATAGCTGGAAATCTGTACGATTATATCGACGAGATGGGGATACGCGTATCGCAGTACGGGGCACATCTATTCCACACAAACGAAGAGAAAGTATGGCGTTTCGTAAACAAGTACAGCACTTGGATTCCGTACGAGCATCGAGTAGTGGGCAGGGTAGACGGCAAGCTTGTGCCTATTCCAGTGAATATCCAGACGGTTAATTCACTGATGGGTGTCAGTATTAAGAAACAGGAGGAGATGAAGGAGTGGCTGGCGAATAACCAAGAAGATATAAAAAATCCTAAAAATGGAGAGGAGGCAGGAATGGCGCGTGTGGGGAAAGTGCTCTACGAAAAAATATTCAAAGACTACACGAAGAAACAATGGGATAAATACCCCATTGAGTTAGACCCCTCAATACTGCAACGAATTCCTGTCAGAGACAACTTTGACGATCGATATTTCCCACAAGATCCCTACCAGGCCCTACCGCAAGACGGGTACACGCACTTTGTGGCGAATATGCTCGACAATTCCCTGATCACAGTCAAGCTACAAGTTGACTTCTTAGAATCAGAAAAGAAAGGGACTTTGAATATTAATAAATTTAAAAAGGTGTTTTTCACTGGGCCAATCGACCACTATTACGCGTCCAGGGGGCTTGAGAGTCTAGAGTACCGTTCAATTAACTTTGAGATTATCCATTTGGATAACATTCACTTTTATCAATCCAACTCTGTCGTTAACTACCCACAAGGCCCTCATAACTTCACAAGAATCGTAGAATACAAACACTTGTACGCACAGGAGAAGAAGGGCACTACCATAGTTCGAGAGTACTCGACAAACGAAGGGGACCCGTACTACCCAGTGCTGAATGACAAGAATAGGAAACTCTACTCAAAGTACAAGAGTTTCGCGACGAAAGAAGTGACCAGTAGAAACGTGTATTTCGTAGGACGTCTTGCTAGCTTCAAGTACTTCAACATGGACCAAGCAATAATGAATGCAATCGACGAGTTTACAACGATCTACAACAAAGAAGGAATTGAATTTGATGAAAATGAATTATATGGGAGTGCTTTGGTGGATGATTTGAACCAGATATTCAAGCATGACCACAGATTACCATCTATTTCCATTATTACCTCACGATGTGAAGAGAGCCTGAAGTGGTTGAATAATCTCGTGACATTATGTGACACGAGAAATATGAACATATACATATACCATAAATGCGGGATGGGAGAACTGGAAGAAGAAGAATTTATACAAAATACAAATTGCAACGTAAGACAAATTGATCTCCAAGAGTTTGGTGGCGTGAGCCAAGCCTGGTTATTCCATATGTTGTACAAGTCATTCGACTTTAAGGACATCAACTTGTTCCTGCCCTCCTCTCCGGCCGGATATGGTTCCCAGAAACTGTTAACTGACATTGAGCATGTTCGGTACAATGTGGAAAGTTTTAATCCAAATGAGTACATAGAAATAGCGAGTGGAGGGATGAAAGAACATTTCTATGCAAGCAAACCTGAGTTCTGCTCACTGCCAGAGCTTGATAAGGAGACCGGAGATGCCATCTGCAAGTGGTACAAGCTAATGACTGGTGTAGAAGAATCCGAAGTGTTTCTCGCTAAAACAGTCAATTTCTTGGTAACCGAAGTTCTGATCCGCAGAACACTCTCCACACACAGACAGTGGATGGAGGACATGCAAGAGGCGCTGGCCCGAGATGAGATCACAGAAGAAGAGTTAGTTATGAACTGCCTATGGGTTACCTTATTCAAAGGTAGCGGTAAGGAATATCTTAACAAAGTCACAAAAACTTGTATATAATGTCAATATTATAATATTGTTAATAAGTTGTGTGTCTCTAATCTACCTGAGACAATCCTTGTTAGTATTGTTAAATAATAATAATATGTTTGAACACAAGGGACAACTTCTACGTTAAAATTATCAGCTGTATCGACTGTGTGACACTGTAATCACATAGTAACAATAAATCTAACTAACAGAGGCCTAATCCATGGTGATATTAACGTATCAAGCGGTATCATAAGAAGAGCAGCGAGCTATAGGTTGTAAGAAGACTCCAACTGAGTGGGCATTCTTAGGCTATACAACTCAGCCTTGTTGGAAACGGAGTTTAAGCGACCAGCGAACTCGACATGGCGCGACTTAGCCTCCTTCTCGATCTTAAGAGACCACGAGGCGATGAGAGAGATAGGCTGGCGGGCGGTCTGGAGATTGGGTCTGGAGAGGGGCACGGGCTGCTGGGGAGAAGACCCGTCTAACTTCCGCTTCATCCCAGCGTCCAAGTGCTGTACACTGCTCGAAAGGAGCCTCCTTATCCTGGGGTCGGCTTGCGGCACATACGTCTTCTGTATTCTGTTAACGTGCTTCATGTTCTCCGCGTTAGCCTCCTCCACGGCATTCAACAGACTAGACCTGATGTGCTCCTGGGAGATGTTCTCCAGCAGACAGCACATGTGTGCGTACACAACCTGGGCCCCCTCGCAGACGTACCGGGACCCGTCCAAGAGGTAGATCAGCTCTCGCCACACGTGCACGTAGTTGTCCTCTCGCTTCCCTTTGGGGATTGTTCTGGTCTGGATAAGGGGCTCCCCTTTCCGCATCATCGCATCCAGTTCAGACAGCGAGTCGTTGCAAGCAGAAATCTTTTCCTCCGAGAGAGCAGATAGCTCCTGCGTGGAGAGAACCGCTTCAAACCTGTCGGACAGCTGGTGCAGGAGAGACTCCCCCTGCGTCAGAGGCAGGAAGTGGGTCCGCAGGAGCAGTCTGCGCATGGACTGGTCGCAGGGGGGCGGGGCGAACCCCAGCGAATGCAGGTCGATAGGCATCGGAACAAGCGTGTAGCTATCCATCAGCTTGATGAACTCGTCCACTCGGTAGTCGGCGACCCGCCCCCCTGCCGCGGGGGCTGCTGCCGCCATCTCGTCAAGGTGCGAGCGAGGGACGTGAGGAATGCTGTGCAGGAAGGCTGCGTTGTTGTGGGAGAGCAGGATGAAGGAGATGGCGGCGCTAGGCTCCGCCTGCAGGTTCGGGGGACGGTCGTGCTCCAGGAGCACCTGGTTGCCGGACTGCAGGAATGTGAAGAGACAGGCGGTGGGCCGGTGGGAGACCTGGACGGGAGAGATTCGCCAGGAGCCAGAGCAGAGCCGGAAATCTAAGTTGCTCTTCTTAGGCGTGCACCACTTGAAGTCGAATACAAGGGCCCCCTGGTGGGCCTTGACACCAGGGGGAGAGGTGTGACCGAATGTCCGCAGGAAGTCCCTCTGAGCCTCCTGGGGATGGAAGAGCTCTACGTCATAGTTCTGGGAGGGCGCAGGCTTGCTCTGCTCCTCCTTCATAGGAATGCCTTTGATAATACTAGAGCTGAGGGAGAAGTAGCCTCGACAGAGATTCATGATCTGATCGGACAGCTGGCTGCCCGGACAGGGGATGCAACAGAAGGAACAGTCGGGAGTAAGCATAGTCTTTGGGAGCGCTATCGGGGGAGAGAAGTCATTGTACACGTTTAGCAGCGTGATGTCTAACTGGGAGAAGTGGGGCGGGGGGACTGTTTGGCTGCAGAGACAGGCAGAGACGTTCTTCTGTATCTCTGAGAGCTGAGCCTCGGAGGAAATATGGGAAATGAGGAGGATCCGATTTATCGGTGGCTTTGATGGGTTCTGGAGGCCGGTGGGAGTTGGCTGGAATATGAGTCTCAGACTCTCGCTGAGGGAGTTTATAATGCCGAGGGTTTGGTGCCCGGGCATGCCTTGGGGCTCCGAGTAGGGACACTGGTAGGAAACGAGAGCGGAGTGCAGCTGAGTGATCCGCTGGTCCGCCAGGTCCCAGCTGATCATGATTCTCTTCTTGTTGTCCAGATGGTCAGCACAAACCACACTCAGGAAGTGCTCGCCGTAGAAGAGGTCTAGCAGAACTCGCGAGAACTCGATCACAGCCTCGACGCAACGGGTCCAGAGGGTGCGGGGGGGCAGGGTAATCAGAAGTTTGGGTTTACCTGACACGGGTTCAGGCTGAGTAGGCTTGGGGTGCTCACTCTTCTCATTCAAACTCGCATTCCAACCGAGAGCTAGAACAGTTTTACTCGCCATGCCACTAGTACAACGGCTTACTTAGTAAAGTAAATGGATTGATGGATATGGATGCTTATATTAATTCTGGTTATTCAATAATAATGGAGCATGCAATATATATTGCTAGCAATTCCTCATTAGAATGGTTGGTTTACTTATCACATTATATTCTAGCGGGGCCTGAATCGTTAAATAGTATATCAACATAAACATATGCAATGATCCTACCTTCCTTCCAGAGCCGTGACTCTCTCCACGATCTGCTCAGTGCCCGGGGGGAGCGGGAGCAGAGTGCGCCCCTTCACCTGTCCACATACCACGTACACGGAGTTCTTGAGCGCGTGCACATGTCGCATCACGTCCGTAGCAACGACGGACGGCCATTTGAAGTGGTTAGATTTATTGCCGAGCAGAGGAAGCAGGATCTAAAGAGAAATATAATTATTTTAAAAGTATAAATCAATATTTTATGTATAAGAAGGTAAATAGAGGTTACCTGGTCCACTAGGCCTGCGAGGTGGTCGAGAGGGGCGTAGGAGAGATCTCCGTAGAAACAAATCTGCTGCAACTTCCCAGGCTGAACGGCCTCGCGCTTGTGTTTGATAAAATAAATAGTTTTGTTTTTGGCAGACGCTGGGAATTGGTTGAGGGGAATGAGCTGGCCTGAGGGGTTGACAAAGAAGATCAGGAATACTGCATCTGAATTCTCCAAGAATTCATTTAGCAATGTCTCGTTATCCTCAATGCTCTTCATCTTGTCCCATTTATCAGACTTTATTTTCAGCGATTTCAGCACGTACTGCTTCGCGAAGTCGAGTCGCTTGTCAGAGCTACCGTCCTCCGCCATGCTAAAACAACTATACGTGTAATTTATAATTATAATTACAGAATGCAGTTATACGTTATACGGTACTGAGAGTAGTGAACCTCATCGAGTAATATAAGTCACCAAACTTCGGATTATGCAATAATTACAAAGGTTTAGGGGAGGGGTAGCAAATAAATAAGGATAGTTTTGTAATCAGTGTATAGATAAAACCTTGAAAACGTACCTTTAGCGGATTTGTTACACAAAGTATCAAAGTAATGAATAACAAATGTAGCAGCCGAGCAATCAAGTAACTAGCAAATATGAATAATCGATTGCGAGGGATTTTATCAATACTGGAGTTTATTCAGAAATTAGATAGGCATATATTATAGCAACTAAGTAGCATTGCGGATTTCGCGGAATCTGAATCAATTACAGGCATTCATACATTTGAATCATTGTATCAACTATTAGAACAAAAGGGCGTGAAAACTAAATAATGATATTATACTAATCCATAAGCTAGTCCTGTTTCTTGACTTTGTGAATGCGAATTTCAATGAAAACAAATCCGAAAATCCGAAAAAGGTTACCACAAGGTCGAAAAGAGAGATAATTTTATTTAAACTAAAATAGAGTTTAGTACGTTTATGATTTTTCCAAAGCTTGAAGGGACGAAACACATCTGTCAAAAACTAGCTTGAACTCGTTTGCGACATCGGGTTTCTTGAATTTAACCGTTAGAGTCTCTGGTCGCGGTTCTTCTTCGGAGGAATCAGAAGCAGTGTGCCAGAGCCAACAATTCTCAGATTTCTGAACAGGCTTGAGAACCATTACTGAGGTGATAAAATGATTACAACATAGTTTCTTCACTTGAGTACGACGCATAATTATGCGGTACTTTTCAGTGTCCCTGTTGTAGAGGATCTTAATATCTCCCCTTCCCCTCTCTTTCCACTGCTTATCGTCGAATCGGAACAAAACTGTGTATTTATTAAACAGTTCCTCCTCCCCCTCTTCCCCAGTTCTCAGATCTTGGATCTCTGGCAGCTGCACGATGGGTTTGAAGTGTGCGTCGGGCTCGCTGTCCGTATGCTCTCCCCCCTCCTCAGAGCTAGCGCCGAACAGAGGTCTCGCAAAGGACTTAAAGGGATTTCCTTGGCAGGAGAAACCTGGCGCAGCGTCAGATTGAGCTAACTTTGTGAACGAAATTGCCCCATCCACCTGAGGGCCAAACAGAGATGGTTTGACTTCCTCCTGTTTCAACTCAGAAGTTGAATCGTCCTCGCTGGCGCTGGCATCTCTAAGCATAGTTTCTACATCCTCCACAGCTCGAGGCTGCTCAGGAGTGACAGTATCTTTCTCGTAGATAATATCAAAGTAGTCATTGCAACCACGACAGCCCGGACAAGGGGGCTTGTCTTCGTACGAAAAGAAGTACCTGGGCAGTTGGTACTGCTCTGTAATGGCAGTCTGTTCTGGAGTGGGTTCATAGGCACAAATGAATATGACGTCATCTGTGGCTAGCTCTGCATTATCAGCTGGGGGTGCGTGCTCCGCGCCCCGACAGCTGGTATCTTCATTCTTCGAACTAGTGTCTGGAGTTTTGTCGTCTTTAGTGACGGGTTCGATATCCACTGTGTCTGTTGTTGTTGTTGTTGTTGTTGGTGAGGTACTACAAGTTGGAACTAAAGTGCGGTTCATTAATTCCAATTGGCAATCCTCAAATGTTTCTCTGAATTCATTCGCTGTATCTGGAGTGTTGAAACGAGCGCTGAATCGTTCGTTTTGCGGAGTCTCTCCACTCGAGTCAGCGACTGCGTCCCAGACACAAGTTCTCTCATCGTTATCGAGGAATGCTAGTTTAATGTCTGCGGTTACGAAGTGCCGGCAGCAGATACCCTCCCCGGGCTCTCTTCGCATTTCCAGCCTGTACTTGCCCGTCCGTTGATTGTGGAATATCTTCAGATCACCCTCGCCTCGCTGCTTCCATTCCAAACTAACCATTGTGTGCAGTGCAGCTCTCCGACTGAATAGCATTTTCTCGTCTCTCTCTGCTCCGCTTGCAGCAGCCGGCGGGTCTGGCACGTTCTGCTTAACTGTGTCTCCTCTCTCCTCAATAACGGATTTCCCAGGCTTTGTAAAAGGGTTAGTAGAACTCGTTTGAGTGAGAGAAGTGAGAGAAGAGAATGAAAAGTTGGCTAAGTTCCCTCCAAAAATAGACCCAGGCTTTGCGGGTATCTCCTCTCTAGGTTGCAATTTAACTTCTGTATTATTTTCGGGTATTCTATCATCAGAATCTTCGTCAGATTGCTCGAGATCTTCGCAGCCTCGACATCCTGGACATGCCGGTTTGTTCTCGTATAAATAGAAGCAATCTGGCAACATTAGTTCTCTCGCTCGCCTAATCTGATCCTCCGTTGGCTGACTAACCGATATAATTATTACGTCATCAGTGGCCAAGTCGTTTTTAGTGTCGGGACTACGTTCTAGGACAGGCTCTGCCTTTCGTGGAGATTTCGATGCCTTAGTTCCCAATCGGCATTGATTGAAGATCGTTTCAAACTCGGCAGCAAATTCAGCTGTTTTGAATCTAGCCGCGAGTTGTTCCGGCTGCTGAATCTCATCTGAAAAGTCGGCAGGTGTGTACCAATTCATGGTCTGCGCACTATTTAATTTCTGTTGAACCCTCATGTCTTTAGTGATATAGTGATTACAACACAGCTTCTTTATTACGTCTCTTCTCATGATAATCCTATTCTTGCCGGTCTCGGGGTTTCGGAGGATTTTAAGCTCGCCAATTCCTCTCTCCTTCCACTCTTTGTTCAGGAATCGATACAGCTTAGCGCGACGCAGGAATAGCACCTCTTCTTGCTCCTCGCCTGTCGCAAACACCTTCAGCTCGGGAAGAACAACAACGGGCTCAAAGTAAGGATCAGCTTCGTAGGAGGTATCTGGCGTGTTAGACTCCTCCGGTTGAGTGCTATCGGTCGCTGAAGTAGGAGCAGGAGTAGGATTCAGGAAAGTGCCTGCGGGGGTGGAGGAAAACAGCTGTCCGTGTTCCTGACTGCTGAATGTAAATCCAGGAAGAGCTACCATTCCGAAAATAGATTTGGAACTCTTCTCTGGCGTAGAGGGTGCGATGTTTTCTGATTGGACTGTGGTGGTACTAGTCGCGTGTGGCTTCGATTTTAAAATACAACCCTGCATGATTGTATTAAATTTTTCGGAGGCTGCACTAGTATTAAAGCGGACTATAAACTTCGTTATCTTAGGTTGCTCTTCTGGCTTGTTGACAGTCCAGCACCATGAGTTGGGATTCTTGCTAGTAGCGTATTGCCTGTAGTCACAAATCTCGCGTACCTCGATGTCAAATAGAACCGCGCCTTCCTTCTCGAGAATTGTTCTATATTGAGCTCTATCAGAATCGCCAACAATTCGAATCCTGATACTCCTGAAGTCGTGTATTTTCTTATTTTCGTTTACGATGAGAGAAGTCTGTTCCTCAAAGAGGACTTGCTCCCCCCAGCAGCTGGTTATTCTCAGCGGACCCTTCGCGTCGAGAGCGGGCTCGTTCTCGGAGGCGTTGGACAGATGGTCTGTGTCGTCATCCGAGTCGGAGTAGCTCTCATTGAGCGGTCGGTGGAGAGACCGGGCATTGGACTGCTGCGGACCAAAAGCCATCAGGAAGGGAGGCTGAGCGGATAGCGGAAGGAGGTTGCCCATGGGAGAAGAATGCTTCTGTGGAGAAGGAAGGTTGAGAGGCTGGTCAGATAAGGGTTTTAGTCGCGTTGAGTGTTTGAGAATGTGTTGGCACTTGTTAACAGCGTCAACGAAGTCATCCTTAATCTCGGGTGTCTTGAACCTTATAGCTAGAGTGAGGGACTCGGAATCTGTCTGATCAGAAAAGTCTGCATGCGTTGACCAGAGGACACTGATGTTGGTTTGAGGCTTCAACTCAAGACTGGGGAGAATTAGATGATTGCAACACAACTTCATAACTATTTCTCTTCGCATTAGCAAGCGGAACTTGTGCTCGTTTCGCTGTTGCAGCACCTTCATCTCCCCGACCCCTCTCTCCACCCACTTGCCGTCTCGGTACCGGAACAGCTTTCCTCTCCCGGAGAATAGCACCTCCTCAGACTCCTCGCCAGTCTCCGTCCTAACTATTGGCAGGTTAACCAGAGCGTCGTGTTCCGCAGTGCACACGAAGTCTTCTGTATTATCTGAGGTGTTCGCCTTGGTAAGGGATCCAAACGGCTTGTCCTTCGAAGAGAGTGTTGGTTCGGTCGGTGCACTGCCCGAAGCAGATAAATTCAGCTGGAAGGGCACACGGGTTTGTGCAGCCTGGCCACTGCCTGATCCCATCAGATTGAGATGGGCGAAAGGATTGCCAGACGCCTGGTCGGCAAACTGGAACTTACTCTTAACGGAGAGCATCGGGCGAGTCAGCTGCGTCTCTTCATATTCGTACTCGAAATCCGCGCCCTGGTTGGGAATCTGTGGGGAGAGTACATCGGAAGTTAGGTCACCTTGGTAGCTAGATTCCAACAGCGACCGGTTGAGGGGTGTGTGGCTCTTGTTAGAAGAAGAAGAGTTGTTGAATGGGTACTGAGGACTGTTGTTGGATAGTGACAAGTTACGCCCGCTCAAGTTGTGTATGGTGGGTGGGGCCTGGGGAGTGGGGAGGTTGTCGAGGTCCTCCGGACGAAGTATAGCATTTTCTGGATCTTTTGGGTTCTTGAATAACACTTTTTGGTCTGTGAAGTAATACTGAAGATTCTGAACAATTCCCCTCAACTCAACATTCTTTTTGGAGAGATCTGATATTATGTCATCTCGCTGTTTGAGGGCTAGACTCATTCTTTCGAATTGCATTTCCATGTTCAGCTGCTGCTCTTCGCTAGTCAGTGTATCAGCTCCGTTAGGAATGCTCCTCTTGGGCGTGGAATGCGGACCTGCTGACTCAGGGGGGAAAGAGAAAGGAGGCGCAGAGGCCTGATCGAAAGTTCCCGAATTTAAATTATCTACATTGCCTTGGTTACTTTCTCGCAAATGCTCAGGACTGGATTCCAGATGTTTGTGATGTTGGATTGATTTATCCAGACTCTGTATCTCAGTTTCGAAACGCTGCTTCATCTGCGAGTCTTGCTTAACCTCTTCCCTGAAGGTCCATTCGGAGAGGATGGTTTGTGACCTCAAGAGCAGGTCGTACGCGGTGGAGGGGCGGGGCTGTGTCCCGGAGATTATAGCAGGGTTCCCAGACAGGGCCACCAGCTTGAGGAGTTGCGCGTGGTTCCAAGCTGCTTGGGGCAGGTCTAGCTTCTCGTATATACTCACAGCCTTGAGGATATGGTTCCTATGCAGCGATAGATCGGCCTGGACCATCTCAGCTCGAGAGCGCATGGCCTTCCTCCTCTCCTCGCTGAGTCCCTCGACGGCCTTCTTCCCCTGCAGCGAGAGCAGCTTAACGGCGAGACAGTTGGAAATAGAGTCGTCCGGCGGGATAGAACTAACTCCAGCCTCGTTCATCTCCAGTCGCCTCAAGGTCTCTGTCCAGTAGAGCTCGTTCCTGGCCAGCAGCAGTCTCTGTCTCTCCTCGGAGTAGCCGGGGGAGTCCGGGGAACAGTCGGTCAGGCGCTGCTCGAATGCCTCCGCGATGCTATACACGATAAGCGTAGGGAGTTCCATCTTCTTGAGACAGCGGATAGCGAACAGCCCCTTCTCTACGGTGGTCTTGTACTTACAGACGTCCTTAATCGAAATGTTGGTTTGAGGGATTCTGTCGAGAGCTATGAGAGAAGTCCAGAAGACACAGCGGGCCTCCGGGACGCTCAGTTTGTGCAGAACAATAGGCAACAGAATAGTCGCACCGCTCTCAGCTGTCGACTCGAGCTGCTGCGTCTCGTAGAGAGACATGTAGAGGAAGGCCTCGATGTCCATTCGCGAGCAGCTGGAGTAATCAGTTCGGGAGAGATCCTCGCAACCGTCCGGGAATGACTTGAAGCGATGCTCAGAATTGGAGAAGGAATGAGGCAAGGAAGGATGTCCGCCATAAGCCGAGACCTCAGCCAGAGACAGCCACGTGAGGAAGGGCAGTTGGTAGAGATGGTCTCGTATGTAGGCCTCGTGGTAGCGAGCCAGGTGGTTACGGGACGGAGAGGTGCACTGGACCTGGGAAATATCTATCGTATGTAGACGCATGCAACTGGGGGTCTGACGGGTGTCTTGAAGCTCCAATACCTTTGAAAGAAAAGGGGAATTCGTAAATAAATTGAATAATATTCAATACAGTAGATATCGGATATAAGAACACCGGGTATAAGAACATTCTATTGGAAAACGGTTGCTATATACCCTATATAATTTATCCCGGTTATAAGAACATTAAATGCAGTTCCCGACGATGTTCTTATAACCGGTATCCACAGTAGTTAAGACTTTAGCTAACCTCAATTATCCTAGATATTCCCTCTACACTAATCATTGGTTTGACGGTTCTTCTCAGCCATTCCTGTCCGTTGAGTCTGGTGAGAGCCGCCATCAGGTAGCCCACCTCGCACATCCTACTGCTGGCCAGGTGCAGGGTTTCCTCAGTGGCCTCGTCGCGCGTGCTGGGGGGCGTTATTGAGAACGAGATGGAGAGACAGACAGCCGCGAGTTGCAGCATCTCACACAGATCCAGAATCTGGTCGTACGCCAGCTTGAATAGGAGGTAGGCACACAGCTGATAGAAGTGCGCACAGTACTCTTTGAATCGGAGTTGTTGGGGCAGCCTGTGGGCAGGGTTCCCAGGGAACTTCTCGAGGGAAGAGTACAGGGCTGTGAGATGCGAGTCGAAGCGGCGTAGCGACTCTTTGGGGTGTTTGTGGTCAGAGGAGAGTTTTAGGATAAAGGTACTGCTCAGGTTCCCCAGCATCCCAGAGAGGAGAGGGTAGATTTCAATCTGTTGGTTACCGCCTTCCACTGACAGAAAACTATACAGAAATGATATTAAATGGGCTAAAAAATCGAATTTTCAATTTGAGGGAAATTTACATTCAACTAAAGTAGAACCTCGTTAGTACGAACACGGGCTATACGAAACTCCGGTTAAATATGAACACTAATTCAGTCAACTTCAAAGCCTTTTCAATACAAATGACACCGGTTAAGAAGTGTACCGGGTAAGGCGAACACAGTTTGGCTGTCCGTACTAACGAGGTTCTAGTCTACTACTGATTATAACTGGAGTTACACTACCTTGTGTATGCCCTGTAATACACAGCGTAGCAGACTTGAATCCAGTCGAGATTCTCAGCTGCCTGCGGGATTCGGGCGCTTATCTGGTCGACCAGCTTCTTCGCACCCGCGAGGTCAGACAAGCAGAGCTTCAAATTGACAATCTTCCTGTAGGTGAGCAGATCGTCGGGACTCCTCTTGACCTGCTCATTATAGAGCTTCTCGAGAGTCTGTGCGTCTCCCTTCGCCAGAGCCAGCTTCTCCTCTAGAGACTGGAGCAGGCGAGGGGGCGCTGCCACCTTGCGGGCCTGTTCCAGCCACTTGGAGAGTTGGTCTTCCGAAGGTCTTTCTAAGGAACAGACCACTTCACAGATCTAATAAATGGACAGATAAAGTCTAGTTGAAGGCTAAAACGCGGAATAGCTAACCTTTATAGTCACATCTCTCTGCTTAGGCTTCAGGCTAAGAGAGTTGCAGTAGGCTGAAATAGCGTCGTTTATTCTGCCCATTTTCTCGAGAATGAATCCTCTCAAGTAGAATGCACTCGCGTCGCTGTGGTGAGCTGTAAGGTACATGTCGATGTACGAGAGAGCCTTGTCGAACTCGCCCACTTTACTATAGAGCTGCGATGCGGTGTAAGCCCTCTTGGTGCGCTCTTCTGGCGTGTGTGCGGCATTCATCACCCGGGACACGTGTTGGTCCGCGCGAGCGAGCTCTGCCATCTCCAAACTCATGTGTCGTAACTAACGTGAACGAATATGCTTTATGAAAGAATAAATATAGATTGTAACTTTGTAATGGGTAATCAAGCGGCTATAAATAAAATAGTATATGAATGTTGCTAAGTCACGTAATATTGTGGTTGAATAAAAAGTAATTTGTCTGCAATATCACAGAGTAACTGCTCCATATAAACTTTTCAGATAAATAATTAGATTACTTCCTAAGTTCCTAGTTCGTGCCACTAATTTTTGCAGGGAAATACAAGTACAAGACAATTTAAAATCCTAATCTATTTTAACCAAGAACATTTGCACAATTTGTCACATGCTAAGACTAGGTACTACATAAAAAGTACAATTACAAGAATTCAGAGTAGTCAACACTCGTACGAAAGTACAGTAGCTGTAGGGAAATAATAAGATAACTATTTAGGAGTTAGTGTTGGTGTATATTCATGGAGCCGGTGAGGGCGTGGGAGGTGTAGATGGGGTCCTCCCCTTCAGCCTCGGAGTCCGAGCTCTCGAGATGGTCGGACCGTAGGTAGGAGGGATTGGAGTCCCCAACTGCCAGTGTGCATTGCAGCACTCCCCTGTTTATAGAGTGGTGCATGACCAAGAGAGAAATGGATGGGAAGAATACCTTATCGTTCTCGAGCTGGTATCCCTTGCGCGACTGGATGATGAGGTAGTGCTGCACGCTGGCGCTGCACCGCACCGAGAGCGCCAGCTTCCCGGGCTGGGACAGGGACTCCCGGATGAAGAAGGCGCCTTCCTTCTGGCTCTGGAGGATCTCAATGATGATGTCACGCGGGAGCCCCTGTTGGTACCAGGGCTCGTTTGCTAACTCGTAGTGTTCGTGTCCCTGGTGTGGAAAAGCGTTAGTATTAATGCCAATATCGTCGACTGGCTCTGTTGCCCTGTCCATCCCAGAGGACAGCGATGGGTAGAGGCCCGACTTCGGTCTCGAAGCGGTCTCATTCGAGATTCTGGACCTGAAAGCGGGCAGCGCTGCCTCCTGGCGGCTAGGAGGGACAGCTAGGTCGGGGGTCCCGTAGAAAGGGGGCTCCGGGGAAGAGCCTCTGACCTCATCCAGCAAGTTAGAGGTGGAGAGAGACCGGGTCAGTTTGGTGGTGGGGGTAGCTATGTGGTCTGGCGAGCTGAGATCGATAAGAAGCTCGTCTTTTAATACAAGGAACGCTTGGTCCGGCTTGCTGTAGCTGTTGTAGGAGGGGAGCCCGTCTGACGCCTCCAGACCTGAGTCGGGCCTGTGCCGAGGGAGCTGTGGGAGCAGCTGGGAGAAGGGGTCCAGCTGGAAACAGACCGGACTGAGGTTACCCGGGTGCGGGGCGAAGGGGCCCTGGAGGTAGGCGGGGGTCTCCGGCTGGGGGGCGAAGGGGTCGTGTCTGTAGAGGGGAGGGGCTTGTTGAGGGGGGTCGAACGGCAGAGGCTGCGGGAGGTAGCTGGGGATAGGGTCCGGATATAAGGGAGGGGCGGACGGGGGCTTTATAGGACTGGTCATGTTATACTGCTGGATAATCTGGTCCTCTTTGGAGAGAATGTCCGCATAGGGAGGAGGGGGAAGGAATTCTGAGACAGGTTCGTGTTTATCTTTGCGTTTCTTTGGAGATGCTGGCGCTCTAGGTAGCTCTGCTTGTGGGTGTGGGTGTGGCTTTGCTTGTGGCTTAGCTTGTGGCTTAGCTTGTGGGTGTGCTTGGGCTTGTGCTTGGGCTTGTGCTTGGGCTTGTGCTTGTTGGGGAGCCATTTGGTGTTGAGAGCGGAGGTTACGACGTTGGTCTCTCTCGAGAGTTCTACGTTTCTTCGAACTAAATGCATTCGTGAAAGCTTTGGACAGCTCCTTAATGATCTTGTCCCCGGAGCTCTTGTCCTGCATGAGGAAGAAGTGAGCGAACACGCGCTCCTCCTGCGGTAGGCGCGCCACGAACACATAGAGTTTCTTCTTCGGGAAAGATGTTGTGAAGCAGATACGCTTAAGCGCGTGAGCCATCAATACTGCGTTGGCTAGATGGTCCTTGTACTTGTGCTCTTGGACAATAATTCCTGACTCATTCAACACGATTTGAACAGGCTCGCCAGTGACGGTTTTGAGATTGAGGTTACCAACTGTCCTGTCCACTGTCTTCTTCATGGCTGACTGTTCGTGTCCGACGTCCAGGAATAGCTCAACAGAAGCGATGTACAAACAGTTGAATCTCTTGACTTGAGGAGCTGCCTGCTGCTTCTTATCCCCGTAGGTATTCTTAGCTCTCAGAAGGAACATGAGGAATTCAATAAAGTGAGTTAAATTAATTAACTATAGATGAATAGCAGGCCTTTAATAGAGAAAGCTTAGCCTAATCTGCATTACGCATTTCCAAATAAGCATACTGAGGACGAGCTATCAGTTGACTGTAAGCCTGCGTGTTGAATTACTGGTGAGTCTGAACTGAGCTATAATGGAAATAGTGGTTTGTCTGGTAGAACAAATTAGCAAAGTATTTCTTTAATTGTTTGGAGCTTTCTCAAATCCAAAGACAGGCATTATCTATTTAGTAGCGAAAATAGAAATATACTTTCTGTAATATGGAATAAATAATAATTGTAAAGCAAATTATCTAAATAAAAGATATTAATGCATTTTTGAGTATCATGAATAATTAAGTTAATAACTAATTAACCAGATTAATAATAAGGGCGATACAATAATATTATGTCACTGTATAAAAGACAGATAAAACTAAATAAAAACTAATAGAATAATAGAAAAATAAAATAATAATTACTAAGTGCTAGGGTTACCATTACAGCAGTCACTACTTAGGGGCTGGCTCGTCCTCCCCACGGACCTCAGCCTTCTTAGTTCTGAAGCTGAGCACGTCCTTGAGCTCTCTGCCCGCCCCCTCCAGGCCGTGTCTCTCGGCCTCCGACTGGAACTGCGGCGCGGTTATATCGCGCTTTTTGCCGCGCATCTTGTCGAACACCTCGCTCAGCTCGTCCTTCCTCTGCTGGCTCCCCGTGGGCACGGAGAGAGGACGGATGCGGACTATCTTGGCCTCGGTTTTCTCAGAAACGAGCTCGGCTTCGGTCATTATAGTCACGCGCGCAGACTTCCTCTTGTCCCGTATGCTGTCCTTCTTCGGCTTCCGCACAATAGCCTCGTAGTAGTCCCCAGCTGACTTCCGCTTGCTGCGCCCCTTTATGTCTATCTTGTTTCCCTGCGCCACCACCACCCGCTCCACGGCGCCCGTGTCTGCCGCCGTCTCGAAGCGCATCGCGTCCAGCCTCTGCTTCTCCTGCTCTGCGAACTCCGAGCACGGATTCTCAGCCTCCCTACGCACACAATAACCACATGCAACACCTGTGTTACAGAACTAATTCTTAGCTAATTAACTGTTAATTCTTAGTTAATTCACTGTTAATTCTTAGCTAATTCACTGTTAATTCTTAGCTAATTCATTCACAAAGAAGGTGGTTACTTGTCCAATCGGTAGCTGCGCTACTCACCGTGTGGCCAGCTGGTAGGGGGAGGTTTTGGTTTTGTCGAGAGTATGAATATCCGCTCCCGCGGCAACTAACACCTTCAACACCTCGAGGTGTCCGTTCTCAGCCGCGTCGTGTGCCGGGATCCCGGACTCCATGTCTCGCGTGTGCAGCAGTTTGCCGGTCTTGTCGGCCTCCAGGATGTAGCGCACTGTCGCCTCGTGCCCGCCCGAGGAGGCGAAGTGTAGGACGGTGGAGCCGTTGTAGCTGGGAACGCTGAGCGCCTCCTGGCCGCATTTCTTCGTTAAGTAACGCAGTACCTGATTAGGGACAGGAATAAATATACAGTCGCCTCCGCTTAATAGAGCTACCGGTTAATAGATTTAACCACTTAATCGGCTCAAAGTAACGTGGTCTCGAGGTGACTGTATTTAGTTTTATGTCCTACACTAGGCAGTTACTAGAACCAGTATACATTCCAATGTCCACTAAACAGGTACCTCAGTGCTCCCTCCCTGAGCAGCCGCGTGCAGAGCAGTCATCCCGTCAGCTGATGCGATGGTGGGGTCCGCTCGGGACTCCTCCAGCATAAACCTGACGCAGTCCAGGTGTCCCTCCTGAGCGGAGAAGTACACAGGCGTGCACCCGCTCTGGTCCCGCAGGTTCGCGTGGGTCTTGAAGTGCTTCGTGACAGCAGCCAGCACTGACACGTGTCCCTTTATAGCCGCCACGTGCGACGCAGTTATAGTCCCCGACTTGAAGAAATCGGACGCGTCTGGCTTGAGCTGTTTCAGCAGCCAGCTCACTACCTACAGGGGACGTATATAAGTACGCTAGTAACCAGAGTAGCGAATAGTTATGCCTTGTCGTGGCCCTTGCTAGCAGCCAGATGCAGGGGAGAGAAGCCGTTGGAGTCAGGCAGCATCAGCTGACTCTTGTCGGCCCGGCTGTCCCAGAGGATCTGCAGGCTCTCCAGGTGTCCGCGCACGGCCGCCACGTGAGCGGGCGTGTCTCCGCCGCTCCCGAGAGCGACAGCGGACAGCCAGGGGATCCCGTTAACCCGCTCCAGCTGCTTCTGAGCCAGCAGCCAGCGGAGCGTGTCGGCGCAGTTGCCGCGAGCAGCCAGGTGGACCACGGATGCGCCGTGAGGGTCGAAGGGAGGGTACTTGTCGAGAAACCCGTCCTCTGCCATTATGTGCATGAGGACCGGGAGGTTCCCGGAGTAGGCGGCCGCGTGGAGGGGGAAGGGGTTCTTGGCGAGACGCGGGAAGTCCAGGAGGGGGCGGGGCGCCGGTAGGGAGGGCTTGGCGTCTTTGCGAATACCACTCACTTTCTTGAAGATATCCATTGGGGGTGATACTCCTATTCAGCTAAGAATTCAATGTAATATAAACTTACATTAACACAGACAGATATCTGTTATTCGCAAACTACACACACACATATATACAACTCCTGTGCTTACAATCCAGAGTCTACCCATCAGCTGCTGGCCACCTCCATCTCGGTGATAAAGTTAATAACGAATATAACAGTGCGGGACAGGTTGGGATCCCCCACGTAGATCTCGTGTCCGTCTGTGAGCCCCAGCTCCTTGAGCGTCAGATCCAGGTTAGACTTGGTCAGCTGTTCCAGGGCCTTAGTCTTCATATACAGAGTCTTGTCCTGTCCGTCTATGATGGTGGTTATACCCGGACTCTTCATTGAGAAGGCGGGACTCTCGCAGAGGTGCTCCACTACCTCTCGGAGCTTCGCGTTCTCTGGGAATCTGAGGTTCTCCTTCCTGCCCGAGCAGACGATGCAGTTGTCCTTCTTCTCGGGTGCGTACGTGAACGAGTACACCCCCTCTGTGTCGTTGATGACCATGTAGTTGTTCATGTAGGGGGCACAGCTGGTCGCGATCTTAAACACCTCAGTCGCGCACGCGGCCGCTATCACCGCGTTCGTAGACGCCACGGCCGGGATTATGTGCTTAATTACTCCCTGCGTTAATCGGTAGTCAACGCCCTCGATGCGGAACTCGTCAGCCCGGCCCTGGGACTTGTCGCACACCCACTGGACATGCTCCGGGTTGTCTCCGTCTATGGGAACATTGGCCCCGAAAGGCTCCTCCTTCCTCCACGCGAACAGCTTTACGAACTCAATGCAGTGCTCGGGGAGCCGCGGGTTGGTGGCTAGCGTGCAGAGGGGGTACGTCACCTGAGGGGGGTACAGGTCCAGCGTGCACTCCAGACAAGCTGTCATGCTCGGGAGTATTACGCGGGCGTTCCCCTTGAACCCTTCTGTCCCCCCGTCCACGATAGGGATGATGCTCCTCTGGTCCAGCTCGCCCTCTTCGCTGTACTTAAGCAGACCCACAACCAGACTGTTGATCCACCTGCGAGCTACGATCGAGTCCAGCCCACACACTATTATGTGGAACTTGGAATAGAAAGATACCTCAAAGTCCTGTATCTTGCTATAGTGCCCGGTCACGTTGGCCCCGGGAACTCTCCGGTTTACGAACTCCGCGGCTACCAACGCCTTGGCCCGAGACACGTCTTTGGGGCGGAAGAGGAACTGCCGGTTAAGATTGGACTCGTCGATAATGTCCATGTCTATGACGTGTATGTCCTTAATGCCGAGCAGAGCTAGGTCCTTCAGGAGCTCGCACCCGAGCCCCCCGGCCCCGATGACGAGGATCTTGCAGGTCTCCCTGAGAAAGGAGAGCGTGTCCGGACTCGGCTCAAAGTCGGGGTGTGCGAGGGGGCTGCCTGCCTCCAGGAGGGCGCTCAGGTCCCGCCAGCGGCCGGGGATAACCGGGTCCGTGTCCATCTATAATACAAGCAACAATTCACTAAGAGCTGTCCTAATATAGGGTAGAAATAGAAATTCTGTACTAAACAGTTATATTAAATTGTATGCAATAAAACCAGATAGTATAAATGGTGAATTTGCGTTCTAACAACAGTGCTATTCGTCAGGATTATACCGCTGGAAGAAGCCATTAAAATCAAGTCTTGAGCCAAAGAGTCGCATGTTGGGGTTTCGATGGTTCTTCAGCCCCCGGACAAACCCCCACAGGAAACGCATCAAGGCGCTACTGATTATACGCAGGTCAGGGGAAACCTTTTCTTCTATTATTCTGCGGAATTTTAAACACTCTTCATCCGCATTGCCAGTCGACATTGCTTTCCAATCAGAAAGACCCGCCTTCTTAGCGCAGACCTGTCTGCGGTTTTTCTCGGCGTCACACCGAGTATACAGGTCATTCAGCTTCCCAATGTATTTGACTATTTCGTCTGATATTCCCCTGTGACGAATCGAGAGCTCGTAATCCATCGCGTGCTCCTCCTCCGACACTGAATTCTTCAGGAAACAGCTGGTAGAGATCGTGTCCAGGAAAGAGAGGTGCGCCTCGCGCAGCTGATCAAAATCCGCGGCTTTTCCCAGCTGTGTCTGCAGCTCCTCCCAGCCGGAAGATAACACCTCGAAAGAGAGGAAGTAGTGCATCTGTCTCGTGAAGTGTATCATGGCGCTGATGAGCATGTGGCTCATGTGGATGAGGCTGCTCACCCCGAGACGCTCGCACCACTGCGTACCGCAGCCCTGCAGCGTCTTCCAGGCCTTGGAGAGGATGAACTCCGTGCGCTGGGCGCGCCAGATGAAATTGAATATCTTCAGATAGTTTATCATTACCTATAAGGGAGCCAATTAAGGGGGGTATATAAATTATAGAAATCTCCGTATACCGTATGTATTCGAATAGTAGCCTAGGCGATTATTGTTTTTTAGGCCATTTTGTGACCAATAATTTTTGTGACTTTTCGAGAATATCACATGTTGATGTTGCAGTGTATACCCGCACATGGTGTGTGCGGGCACACACTGGTGTATACCCGCACACACTATATGACGTTGGTTTTATTAATATAAGTTTATTAGCGAGATTAGTTATTTATTATTATTGCAAATTATTACGTTGGAAGGTTTGGTGTTTTATTGTTGCTTTTCTTTTCTGCACATTTTAATCCATTATAGTCCCTTTCACAAGTGTAGGAGTTTTATTTTCATCATCTAACAACCTATTTTAGCCAGACTAATTCATTGATTGTGTGCGGGTATACACCAGTGTGTGCCCGCACACACCATGTGCGGGCATACACTGCAACATTGATACAATTTATTTAGTATAGTCGGTTGATAATCGTATTGCGACTAATATTAGATAAAGAAATTTTCTCAGGGTACCCGTGGTAAATTTGTAATTGCTAATTTGGGGGGGCTATTATTGGAGGTAGGCGATTATTCGAATAGGGGCTACTATTAGAGTATATACGGTAAATACCTTTCGAGAGAATATACAGACGAGAGGGCCGTCTCTTTGGAAGTGGTAGTAGAGCGAGAATATGTCCCAGCCCTTCTCCCCCTCTGTGGCGTCCATGAGAGTTATGTCAAGTCGGTCTAAAATGTAATCCTTGTCGAATCTCGCGTTGGTGGCCCTAATGGCGTCCCCCATCAGTGTGATCAGGTTGTGCTTCAGGATGTGCTTGGCTTCTCGCTCCAAGTCGTTGTACAGCAGATCCATTAGCATTCTGATGAAGTCCCCCTGTCCCAGCAGCAGATAGCGACGCATCGCCTTCATGTGGTCGTAGAAGTGGAATGTCCCCTTGAGCACGTCCATCAGGTGTTTGCAGGTCTGCGCATAGGCCTCTCTGATCCGAGCCTCGACGCGGCCGTCAATTAGAGAGTCGAACGTCTCGTCCTCTGCTCTCCTCAGAATATCGGCAAAGTTGAATTCCACATCCATCTTCTGTTCTTTGCACCGCTCCTTCAGAAAGCTAATGGACTTACCAGTCACCAGAACCTGTGATAGAAATAGCGAATAATACATATATTATATCCATTTGAAAAAGGTAAATTGGGAAATTAAATAAGAAAGCTTTGTACCTTCGATGCCAACTCATTCGAAATGAAGGAGGGCACGTGCTCCTTAAGAAGTACGTATTTGCTGTCCCAAAAATCTTCCTCGTTGGTGACGGGATTCTCTTTTATGAAGAACTGCGAGTTGGTCTGCTTGGAAGGGAGGTCTCCCTCGTACAGCCACTTGTCCAGCACGGATTTTAACGGCGAGAAGAGCTTCCCCAGAATGCTGTTTAGCAGCACGGCGTGGTCGGGGTGCCCGGTCCGCGAGAACTCGTATATCTTGTTCATCAGCTTACAACCAGTGAGATCTAACCACACACGTATAAGCGCATATAAATTGAATATAACATTATAACTCACTGTGGCACTGGTCCAGCACTATGGAGAGCATCTGGAAGCACTGCAGCGGCTCGTAGGCCCAGACCATGAGTCGTCTGAGGGAGAGGAGAGGCGGCTCCTCGGGACTGGTCACCTCGCGGTGCAGCTTCTCATCCAGAGTGGAAATGAATCGGTAGTACTCGAACAGGTGATCCTTCAGGGCTGTTTTGAACGCTATCACCAACAGCTCCGTGGGCCGTTTAGGCTTCTGGGCGTCCTTATGGTTGTCTGATACAAAGTCATTCACCTACAGGGAACAATAACTAAACACCATGTTAAAACAGAGACAGAGGGTGTGTACCTTTTGATACAGCTTGCCCAGCTCTGCCAGCTTCATGCAGGCCCCGTGCACCGGCGTTGGGATTCTCGTCTCTTCCGCGAAGTAATAGGAGTGTCTGTTGCTGTCCCACTGTAGATGCGTGCCGCTGGCGCCCTGGAATATGAAGATGAGGTCTCTGACCAGGTCCTGCTCGGTTATCCGCCAGGAGGGGCCGTGCTCCAGGTGCGCGAAGGGCGCCCCGTAGCAGGAGAGGGCGTCCAGGCGCTTGGGGCCCGTACGGGGGTTGGTAGCCTCAGAGGAGCGGGGATCCTCCCCTCTGTAGGCTGTGCTGTGGGAAGATATGTTCTGCTTCGTGGTGGAAGCAGTAGTGTCGAATCCCATTGATATTCCACTGGTCACATTGGAGAGACTGAGCTCGGGCGGTATAGCAATCTTGTGCGAGGTGAGGCCGGGTGAGATGTCCGGGAGGAAAGTAGAGTTGTGATAAGTGTGTCCCACGTCCATCAGTCTCAGCAGGAAGGACAGCAGGGAGCATCTCATCTCAGACTCCTTCACAATCTTAACGAGTTTAGAGACCCTCTCGGAGAACACTGTGGTAACGGAGTCCCTCTTCTGTTGGATTAGATTCTTGTGAATGCGTCGCACCACCGCCCCCTCGTCCCCAAGGGTGCGCGGGAGGCGGGACCCCAGCATCAGCTGTTGGAGACAGTGGCTGAACATAAAGTCTACGAGCTGCTGCTGCTGCTGCTTAGCCTCTGGGGAGGCCGCCTTGGTAGGGAGAGGGGGACAAGCGGTGAGACAGAGGAGTCTCAACAGCTGGTAGATTCTAGCCTCTCCGGTCACGTGGTTGGCATCTGCGTCAGCTGATGCGAGGGTCCGTAAACTCAACTCTTCTGCCATTCAATAGTCCCGTGGGGTGTACTCAGTCTCATAGGCTAGCAATGTAAATTCAAATATATTATATTCCAATAAGAGTCGCCTGTCATTCAACAGCAGAATATATCTCCACAAAATTACCATTATTAGCATAACCAGCGAATAAAAAACGGCAGCAAAACGCAATGTAAATAATAGAAATATACAAACAATGTGATATAATAAAAGCTTGAGTATAAAATCACTGATAGAGCTGTATTCGCGATAACCCCACCAGGATAACTCCCACAGTCATAGGGATTAGCCCAGCGGCCAGAATACAATAGTTCCTCTTCCCTCTAATTTCCCTGAAACATCTAATGCGATGATACCGCATTTCCCACAGACCGTCTCTGCTAGCGCCAGTCGAATAAGGATACACGCCAGGACCTTCTGAGTCCCAGACATGGGGTCAAGCCCTTTCAAAAGGGCTTAAGTCCAAGCTCAAGCCCTTAATAATGGGCTTAAGTCCGGACTTAAGCCGATTATTAAGGGCTTGAGCTCGGACTTAAGCCCTTTTGAAAGGGCTTGAACCCATGTCTGCAAGTTCTGACCCTCGCTGCACCGCCCCCCATCCCCATCTCTACTCCCCCTTCATCATAACGACTCTGTAGTTGTACGAGCATCTGCCGGTCGCACTGCTGGTCCCCTCGTCGTCTGAGCCGACCACTAATTTGGACCAAAGGAATGTGGCTTCTCTTGCAGAGAATTTGATCAATTTATTGGAAACTAAGGCTCAGGGAAAGTCCAACTTTCAATTGATTTTAATAACCCACAACGAGAAATTTGTCGAAAGATTCGCAGAGTCCGAATTTGTACGCAATACACGGCAAGGATTGCAGTGCCACCTACCAGCACTCCAACTGTCTGCGGAAATATGTAGTCAAGCGGGTCGCTGGAAAGCCGAGGATCGCTCTTACTCCGGGCTAGCAGATTATAGGTGGGGAGAAACTGAGTTCCGTAACATAAACCGATCGCAGTCGCTAGCAAAAGCACTATAAACTTAGAAATAACTGATTTGGCGGGACCCCAGCATTAGCTGTTGCAGACAGTGGCTGAACATGAAGTCTACGAGCTGCTGCTTAGCCTCTGGAGAGGCCGCCTTGGTAGGGAGAGGCGGACAAGCGGTGAGACAGAGGAGTCTCAACAGCTGGTAGATTCTAGCCTCTCCGGTCACGTGGTTAGCATCTGCGTCAGCTGATGCGAGGGTCCGTAAACTAAACTCTTCTGCCATTCAATAGTCTGGTGGGGTGTACTCATAGGCTAACAATGTAAATTCAAATATTTTCTATTCCATAGAATCGCCTGTCATTCAACAGCAGAATATATCTCCACAAAATAATTATTATTAGCATAACCAGCGAATAAAAAACGGCAGAAAAAGGCAAATGTAAATAATAGAAATGTACAAACAATGTGATATAATAAAAGCTTGGGTATAAAATCACTGATGGAGCTGTATTCGCGATAACCCCACCAGAATAACTCCCACAGTCATAGGGATTAGCCCAGCGGCCAGAATACAATAGTTCCTCTTCCCTCTAATTTCCCTGAAACAGCACATCCCATACAAGGTGCTCAGAGCCGGAGAGCCGACTGACACGAGAGGGTACGAGACAGCCGGACTCAGTTTGTAAGAGGAGTACCCCCAGAAGACGGTCCCTCCCCCTAGCAGAGCCCCGCTGAGCAGCGCAGGCAGCACCAGCCTCTGGTTCACAAACGGTCTGTTCCTCTTAACCATGCAGTACACGGCAAGTATTGCAGTGCCGCCTACCAGCACTCCAACTGTCTGAGGAAATATGTAGTCAAGCGGGTCGCTGGAAAGCATGGGATCGTTCTTGCTCCGGGCTAGCAGAATATACGTGGGGAGAAACTGAGTCCCGTAACATAAACCGATCGCAGTCGCTAGCAAAAGCACTATAAACTTTGAAATAATTGATTTGAGTAACTTCTGTTGTGAAAGAGAAATATTATTGATGAACTGTTGATCAGTTAACTTGTGGAGTATGTCGGAAGCAGGCGTTGCCACCTGTGTTTCATTAACTTTTATGAGCGAGAATGCAACAATACTTACCAAACAAAATACGAGTCCAATGTAGTTCAAGTAAGGCTCATAGAAAGTGGCCTTCTCCATTCCCATAAATCCAACAACAGACATAATCCAACCTATCATAACAACAATAATGCTGTAGATCAATGTAGGTACTCCCAAACCGAATAACCGAATAATTGCTACATTCAGGACTTGACCAATGAACATTAAAACTCCCCCTATTGCTGGCTCGATATGAAAAGGAGGGAAGTTTCTAATACAATTGCAGATAAAACCAGACACAAATATCGTAATTGAAGTCAACCAAACGAAGTACACGCCGTCTCCACAATCATAGCTTTTGATGGGAATGTTAGAGGAGCTATAGAATACAACGGCAACGGTAGATAGCGCAAAGTTAATTAGAGTAGTCTGGAAATCAGTGGAATTCGAAGAGGATTCATAAAATAAATTGAAAACCATCTTTCATAAAGAAAACGAAATAAATAAATATTCTATAACTTAATAAATAAATACATATTTGCTATAAATGCTTTCCATGAGCTGGCTCGTGAGGCATAACGAATAAAAGGAACCCATTAAAAATAAGGTCATGCCAGGGCAATTCAACAATAAATATTCAATAAAACTATTATAATTATTATGAATACGTACATACAAAAATGACAAAAACAGTCAAAATATGGTAGTAACGTAGATAACTATAAATGGACTACATCTGAAGGAATAAATATACGTACACTGTACACTAATAATAATTTCGATAAAATAACTCCTCTCCTAAAATAATACGATAACTAGCAAGACTAACAATGTACATAAGAGCTAGAGCTCTACTGTTTGAGGATGTCGTAGAACAGCTGTGGCTTGATCCTCCTGGCTCTGCTCTCCACGACACTGGCCACGTGCAGCAGCAGATCTTCCTGCCACCAGCTGGCCATCAGCTGGAGGCTGACTGGCATCTTATCTGCGTCATACGAGACCGGGAGAGAAATGGCCGGGACACCTGTTAGGTTTGCTTGTATCGTGTAGCGAGCTAGCTTGAGTGTGTTCTGTATGTTACTTTCTCCATAGGCTTTGGCCTCAGCCGTTAGCACTGGGGCGGTTCCAGCGGTAGTGGGAGTAGCAACGATGTCAACTTGTCGGAATAAATGCTCGTGCACTTTAATCGCGCGTGTCCTCTGTCTGCCTGCAACAATATAATCAGCTGCTGAGAATTCACTCGATAAGGCTAGCCCCAAAAGCGACTCTCCATTGAATGCGCTGAAATGTTGAGGGAAATCGTATCTGTAAGCGCCGAGAATCTCTGACAGAATAATGGCCAGATGGGCATCCTGTGACTGAGTGATCTCCGGTATCTTGATGTCCACAATCTCAGCGCCGGCCTCTTGTAGCCATGTGAGAGCCGCCCTGCATCCAGACCTCACGTCCGGGTCAGAATGGTTAAACCACCGGTCGTACACGCCGACCTTGAGGCCAGTCAGCGTGAGGCTGCTGCTCAGGTACCGGTGAAGGGAGACCGGGCCTTGTGGGAGGGAAATTGGGTCGTTGGGGTCAGGTCCTGAAAGCAGCATGTAGGAGATAGCGGCATCGCGCACTGTGTTGCACATGGGACCAGCACTGACTACAGAGAATCCAACGGGACACATCCTGGCACAAGAAACCCTCCCAAATGTCGGCTTCAATCCAACCACGCCACAGAGAGAAGAGGGAATGCGGACTGACCCTCCTCCGTCCGTCCCCAGAGCGAGAGGAACCAGTCCGGAGGCTACGGCCGCGCCAGACCCGCTGCTGCTGCCCCCTGGGTACCTGTTCAGGTCATACGGGTTACGAGCTGTCTGGTGCAGCTTGTTTACGTTAGAACCGGATGTTCCTATCCCAATCTCGTGCATGTTAGTAATGCCGATTAGCACCGCTCCGGCCTTCCTCAGTCTAGCCACAGGCTCGCTCTCCCGACGCTTCCGGTCGAGGTCCTGAGCACAGACCGGCAGGAATGACAGACCGTTCAGCAGCCTATAGTTAGCTGCGAGGTACTCTTCTTTGACACCAAAAGGTACTCCCTCCAAGGGACGAATGCTGTCTCTGTCTGTATACCTGCGTGTGGACTCCTCCGCCTGTCTACGAATCTCAGTCTCGTTCCACTGAACAAAAGCGCGGAGAGGAGGAGAGAGAGAGTCAGATGCCCGAATGCTCTCGATTATCCGCTCCGCTACGACAGCAGGAGTCACGCGACCGGACTTATAAGCTCGCAGATACTCTATCATGCTGGGGAACATAAACTCGCTATCGGACACCTGCTCCTGTCTGTCAGAGGAACCAGAGGAGCGAGAGGGAGGAGAGTTGACCAGTGCCTCGATCTGATCCTCCTCACTCCTCCCCTCCTCTCGACCGGTCTGCTCGGGGAACGGAACAAACGGGGGAGTGGGATAGAAAGTGGCTGCTTCAGGCACATAGCGCTCTCTGGCGTCGAACAGACGGTTGTCTCGCATCAGTTTACTCAGCACCCACTTCCTACCGAATGGCGTCCACAGAAAATGACTGAACCACAAGAACAACCTCCCTGTTAGCTTAGGCGCGTGATTCTCCTCATTATTGTACTCTCCTCCTCCCGCGTCGATCACCTCCTGGATGGGAGGAGCTACCTGCACGCGGCCAGAAGGCCCGATGCCTAGGAAAGCCTTCACTACCGAGTAGACGAGAGGAATTATGAAAACAGCTGATACCGCCCCAAATGCAAATGAAACATAGAACAACATCTCAATGAAATTTCATGCAAGAGAGACTCGTTTATGTGAAATAATATTTTAATTATAATAAATATTCTAAAAATTTTTAGAGAAGAGCTACAATCAACATTGGTAGGAGAGTCCGCCCAAAGTTATATAATATGCTACAGAAGGATAGGAAAAGTATATTTGTGTACGGTACAAGGCAACAATAATATTCTAATAAAATAATAAAATTTAATAATAAACACTTACAAAATATTCATATTCAAATATATTTTTGCATTCGATAAACAACTAACAATTATCTATACGGCAAATTCTCATTGTTTCAGTATATCATAAAATACACTTGGTTTCCGTTTGGCTACCCTCCTCTCTATCTGGCTGGCTAGCAAGAATAGCAGGTCCTCTCTCCACCAGCTGGCCATTAGCTGCAGAGAGATGGGAAGCTTGTTAGAGTCGTATCCCACGGGAATAGATATCGCAGGCACCCCAGTCATGTTTCCCAGCACTGTGAATCGAACTAGCTTCGACGTGGCGTTAATATCGCTCTCTCCGTAGGGCACGGCTTGAGCACTGATGGGGTGAGCAGTGCTGGCTGTGGTAGGAGTCACGATAATGTCTACGTGTTTGAAAACGTGTTCTAGCGTCTTGATGGCTCGAGTTCTCTGTCTGCCGGCTACTGAGTAATCAGCAGCAGACACCGCGCTTGCAACACACAAACTCATCAGAGTTTCGCCGAACATATCTCTGTATCTAGTAGGCAGGTCATAGCGGTAAATGCTCAGTATCTCAGTCAGAAAGGTTGACACATGTGCAGTGAGACACTCGTTCATTTCCGGTATGTGCACATCCACCAATTCGGCTCCTGCCTCTTCTATCCATCGAAGAGCCTTCTCACACGCTGCTAGCACATCTGGATCCGAGTGGTTGAACCAAGCACGGTATATACCAACCCTCAGTCCCTTCACGCTATCATTGGGAGTCAGATATCTCCCGATGGTGACAGGACCCTGTTGGACGCCGTATGGCTCTGCTGGGTCGGGGCCTGCGAGCAGCAGGTAGGAGAGAGCTGTGTCTGCCACGGAAGTACACATGGGTCCGGGGTGGGCTAGAGTGAAAGCTGCCGGCACCATCCTAGCCTCGGAAATCCTACCAAAAGTAGGTTTCAGCGCAACAATGCCACAGAGAGCAGCGGGAATGCGGACTGACCCTCCTCCGTCCGTCCCCAGAGCGAGAGGAACCAGTCCGGAGGCTACGGCTACCCCTGACCCGCTGCTGCTGCCCCCTGGGTACCTGTGCAGATCGTAAGGGTTGCGGGCTGTCAGATGCAAGTGGTTAGGATTGGAACCAGTGCCGCCTATCCCGTTATCATGAATGTTAGCCACGCCAACTATAACGGCGCCTGCCCTCCTCATTTTCAAAACAGCTGCACTATCATCTTGACCGTCCAGGCAATGGGCTCCTATTGGAACAAACGCGCACCCGATACGAAGGAGATACGGTTTCGTTAGGAAGTGCTCCTTTACAGCAACCGGTACTCCCTCCAAGGAACGGATGCTGTCTCTGTCTGTGTACCTGCGTGTGGACTCCTCCGCCTGTCTACGAATTTCAGTCTCATTCCACTGAACAAAAGCTCGGAGAGGAGGGGAGAGAGAGTCAGATGCCCGAATGCTCTCGATTATCCGCTCCGCTACGACAGCAGGAGTCACGCGACCGGACTTATAAGCACGCAGATACTCTATCATGCTGGGGAACACAAACTCGCTATCGGACACCTGCTCCTGTTTGTCAGAGGAACCAGAGGAGCGAGAGGGAAGAGAGTTGACCAGTGCCTCGATCTGATCCTCCTCACTCCTCCCCTCCTCTCGACCGGTCTGCTCGGGGAACGGAACAAACGGAGGAGTGGGATAGAAAGTGGCCGCTTCAGGCACATAGCGCTCTCTGGCGTCGAACAGACGGTTGTCTCGCATCAGTTTACTCAACACCCACTTCCTACCGAATGGCGTCCACAGAAAATGACTGAACCACAAGAACAACCTCCCTGTTAGCTTAGGCGCGTGATTCTCCTCATTATTGTACTCTCCTCCTCCCGCGTCGATCACCTCCTGGATGGGAGGAGCTACCTGCACGCGGCCAGAAGGCCCGATGCCTAGGAAAGCCTTCACTACCGAGTAGACGAGAGGAATTATGAACACAGCTGACGCCGCCCCAAAGATAAAAGATATGTACTGGCTCATCTCTCAACTAATGCAACAATCAATTTAATTAACAGTTATTGGTATGTATTTATATTAATTAGCGCGATTAATTATGTCGCTTTGGTTTTAATGGATAAATAATTGATCAATTAAATAATCTTGCTAGAAAGATACGAAAATATAAATCTATTACATCTACATTTAATCCATGAAATTGCAAACTTCTAAAAGTTAGCGGAAAATTAACATTGCAAAATATCATAAAATACACTTGGTTTCCGTTTGGCTACCCTCCTCTCTATCTGGCTGGCTAGCAAGAATAGCAGGTCCTCTCTCCACCAGCTGGCCATTAGCTGCAGAGAGATGGGAAGCTTGTTAGAGTCGTATCCCACGGGAATAGATATCGCAGGCACCCCAGTCATGTTGCTCGGAAGAGTATATCGAACCAGTTTCTTAGTAGTAGGAAGATCAACGCACCCATGGGTTGTGTGCTCTGGACTCAACACGGGAGCCGTGCAAGCGGAAGAGGGCGTCACGAGTAAATCTACCTGCGAGAACACGCTCTTCATGACCTGAATAGCGCGAGTTCTCTGTCTGCCTGCTACTGTGTAATCCGCACTGGACAGGGCACCAGCGAATGCCATAAACTCCCTGGTATCACAGTTAATGTCTCTATAATGGTCAAAGACCTCGTACCCGTATACACTCGTTATTTCTGTTAGGAATGTGACTATGTGCGCGTTAGAAGTAGCATTGATTTCCGGTATGTGCACATCTACCAATTCGGCTCCTGCCTCTTCTATCCATCGGAGAGCCTTCTCACAGGCTGCTAGCACATCTGGATCCGAGTGGTTGAACCAAGCACGGTATATACCAACCCTCAGTCCCTTCACGCTATCGTTGGGAGTCAGATATCTCCCGATGGTGACAGGACCCTGTTGGACGCCATATGGCTCTGCTGGGTCGGGGCCTGCGAGCAGCAGGTAGGAGAGAGCTGTGTCTGCCACGGAGGTGCACATGGGTCCTATATTCGTAATCGTAGAGGCACTGGGTATCATTCGGCCCTCTGAGATTCTACCGAATGTAGCTTTCAGTGCCACAAATCCACAGAGAGCAGCGGGAATGCGGACCGACCCTCCTCCGTCCGTCCCCAGAGCGAGAGGAACCAGTCCGGAGGCCACGGCCGCGCCAGACCCGCTGCTGCTGCCCCCTGGGTACCTGTTGACGTCATACGGGTTACGAGCTGTCTGATGCAGCTTGTTTACGTTAGAACCGGTCCCCCCAAATCCGAACTCGTGGAGGTTCGAAACCCCAATGATAACAGCTCCAGCCCGTCGTAGTCTCAATACGACTTCGCAATCCTGATTCTCTAGGGACTGTGCGCCCCTAGGCAAGAAAACAGAGCCAACTCGTAAGAGGTATGGTTTTGTTGGAATACTCTCTTTGACAGCAACCGGTACTCCCTCCAAGGGACGGATGCTGTCTCTGTCTGTGTATCTGCGTGTGGACTCTTCTGCCTGTCTACGAATCTCAGTCTCGTTCCACTGAACAAAAGCTCGGAGAGGAGGGGAGAGAGAGTCAGATGCCCGAATGCTCTCGATTATCCGCTCCGCTACGACAGCAGGAGTCACGCGACCGGACTTATAAGCGCGCAGATACTCTATCATGCTGGGGAACACAAACTCGCTCTCGGACACCTGCTCCTGTTTGTCAGAAGAACCAGAGGAGCGAGAGGGAGGAGAGTTGACCAGTGCCTCGATCTGATCCTCCTCACTCCTCCCCTCCTCTCGACCGGTCTGCTCGGGGAACGGAACAAACGGAGGAGTGGGATAGAAAGTGGCTGCTTCAGGCACATAGCGCTCTCTGGCGTCGAACAGACGGTTGTCTCGCATCAGTTTACTCAACACCCACTTCCTACCGAATGGCGTCCACAGAAAATGACTGAAAAATGCCAATAAACATCCAGTTAGTTTTGGGACGTGTGTTACATCTACTCTTAAGTACTCACCCCCTCTAGCTTCAATCACCTCCTGGATGGGAGGATATACCTCCACGCGGCCAGAAGGCCCGATGCCTAAGAAAGCCTTCACTACCGAGTAGACGAGAGGAATCACAAAAGCAGCTGATATTGCTCCAAACGCAAACCCCAACAATTCAATCATTGGTTTCTAGTTTGAATTTAGAAATTACATTAATTGAATAAGAATAGAATCTGAATCAATGAAAGAGATGGTACAAAGGATATAATTTCATCCAACCAAATAATTGAACTATTTACTATAATTAATGAAATTACAAATGTAGTATTTACAAAACCCTTCGGAAGATGATATTCAGAATTGTGCGTCAGGTGAATAGAGTCATACATCGCGTGGCAACTACCACAGAGAATGGAGATGGATGTTCCGCCTCAGAATTGATCTCACATCTTTGGTGAATCTGAGTGCATCTAGCATCGGTAATAATTCCAACAGACACTGGTCTCTCGGGTCTGCGAACCAGGATTTGATAGGAATGGCATTGTCTGGGTTTCCTTTATAGGCCGTAGGGGAATTGTCGACAATGAAAATGCGAGAGAGATCTTTCTGAATTATAGTAAGATCTTTGGTAAACCCTGTAAAGTCAATGCTGCAGTTATGTCTGAAGTAACGCTTTTGTATGTATTTGTTTTTCGGGTCTAAATTGTCTATAATTGCATTTGCATAGGTCTCCAGACTGGCTGTGAACAGAACCACGCAGTACCACTCACTCACCTTTTTCAGGAAAAAGTCTAGGTGAGGACGTTTGTATACAAAAAACTGAGTTGGGATTCCGTCTATTTTAACATTTATAGAAAAGTCGAATGGGATAATACAGTTGTGCTGGGAGTGAATGAGCGTTTCATCCAGGTCCAGGACTAGGGTCTTCGTTGGACATTTCCTTAGTTGAGAGAGGGATTTTTGTGAGGGGGGAGGGCAGTGGTACATGACGGGCTGAAACTGTGTGACGTACCTCTTGTAGAGGAGCAGGAGATAGTGAATGGGTGTCTTTATAAGCAGGTTGTACAGCCGGATAGCCAGGCCATATAGGCCTAGTGGGGGCTTGGGAGCGGAGGCGCGTGGCATCGCAATACTAAATACACAGCTGATTATAGATATACATGCAGTTAATTAATTATAATGTATGGAAGAGAGGAAATAATATAGAAATGCATACCAAACCAAAGTGAAAAAACAAATAGAAATACATAATAATAATACTGAGAGAGCATGTTCAATACAAGTTATAATTGACATCAGTTACTGGTCACAGGATTTTCTCTTGGTTCAGCCCGCCGTTCAGGGAGCCCTCGTCAAGCAGGTTTTCTCGTTCCTTGTAATTGCATTTAGTTTGTTTCTGTCTGAATAGGAAGGACTTTCCCCAGATTATGTTTGTTCTAGTAGAGATTATAGGGAGAGCGAAAAAGGCTACAGTAATGCTAATAGAGGACATAGCAACGAGAAAGAGCACAAGGAACGTGTTCCAATTCAGATAGAAATGTCCAAAGAAGAATATGAAGAGTCCTGGCCACGACGCGAGCTCGGACAGGTGCTGCACCTTGTTGGCCATCCTCTCTTCCCCGGAGCGGAACAAGCGGATCACTACAATGTTAACTGCGAGAGAAATGAATATGAATATGTAGACGGAGATAATGAACTGGTCTGCGAAGGTGAGCTGTCCCTTCCGTGGCGTCTCTTCTGCCAGCGTGGAGTGGAACAGAACAACGGAGATTAGCAGGGAGCCGGCTATCCATATGCGGCTGCTCATCTCCTTCGCAGGCAGCGAGAAGGAAGCACAGATTACAAGCACGATGAATAAGGGGGGCAGGAGGCCCTTTATAAACCCGACCGTTTGGGGTCTCTTTATTAGGAACTTGAAGACGTAGGTCGAGAAGTTCTCGAGGAGGATGGGGTTGTATCGCTGAGTCAGAGACTCCTCCCACGAATTGCTGTCGTACAGCCAGCCAGTGAAAGTGAGATGCGAATCTATCCCGCTCTTCTGGTGATGCGCGTTGGTCTGTTTGATCTCCCACTGCAGCTGCTGAGCCGAACTATAGGAGTCCTGGATAAGCAGAGGCAGCGTCTGGTTGTCGAACGGGTACTCCGACAGGTCCACCTCAAAGGAGAAGGTCCCCTGCACATGGAAGTAGGTATTGTACTTAGCTATGGTGGGCACGCCGAGTGAGTTAAGAATGTTGAAACAAACGCCGTCGTCAGAGTTGCAATTCCGATTCGTGTAAGCGACTCGGTTTCCCTCGAAGAAGAGCAAAAAGCCTGCGGTGAAGGTCCCCGCCTTCAGGTCTACGCTCGCCAGGTTGAGGAGTCTAAGGGAAACCTTGTACGTAGCAGTCAGCTCCGTGGGTTTGTCGGGACAGGCCTCGTAGTACCAGCCGGACGTGTCACAGGCTGACTCACTCGGGCCCACCAGACTCCCAGCTAAACACAGACACTGCGAGGGATCTGAGCAGTTCATACCTGACGCCTGGCAATAGCCACACAGACCGAGACCCTGTTGGTTAACCTGACCGAGACAACTGGCGCAGTCGTTATTGCTAGAACTACAGTTATTCGTACTAGAGCTAGAAAACAATCGCACATCCGTACCACCCGCTTGGGACTCTGGTATAATAGTAGACAGGAACAACAACAAGATGATGATGGTACATGTCCGAAACAACATTCTATTCATAAATATTAAAATAATTAAATTAACTGATAAGTTTGAATTAGTAATACGTACTGTATATATTTTATAGTATTTTATCAGTGCTTACAAGGATAAGTTATATAGTTGTGCAATATGGTGCAACCACTTATAATATCCACCCTGTAATACCTCGTAATAGAATATTAATGAAAATATAAATAATAAATTAAACATGCAAAATACAAATAATAACAAAATATTAAAGCCTTGGGTAACCAACATTTCCTATTAGCATATTAGATAGTAAAAAAAATTAGATTTGAAGCCTTGACTTGCAATAGTCAATTTGTCCCCCCTCCCGTATAAGTGCATTAGTATCTCTCTCGATCCTCCCCTCTCCAATCTGGAGGGCGGTTGGCCCATTCATGGACAGGAACATCACCCCATATCTGACTATCTCTCCTGCTCATATGATCATAACAGATCTTTCGGTTTCTCTGCGCTCGCAGACCTCTCGAAGAAACGTAATTTCCGATTGTGTGATTAGTCCGCATGGGCCCCTCTCTCCTGTCTTCCCTTCTGGTGTAACCGCGCCCTCTCGACCGTGGCCTCTCATCCCTCCTGCCTCTCCTAGAGTTGTTGTTGTTGTTGTTGTTATCATTACACTCTTCTTCGCCTCTGTGTTCATCATAGAACGTTTGCTCGGTTATAACTGTGAATTGGTCAATCCAGTGCTTCCAAATGAGGGACCTTCCCTGTGCCAATGTATTCGTGTTGCCTACTCCAATCACAGCACACTTGGCTCTAGTGAGCAGCACATTGATCCTATACGGGCTGTCTGTGAATCCCAATGCCCCTTCAGGATTGTTCCTGACAGTGCTGAATAAGATAACTTCCTTTTCTTTCCCTTGGAAGCCGTCAATAGAGGATACCTCAACCCTGGCGACCAAGTCCAGCTTCTCTCTGAGGCACCTCACCTGTCCAGTGTACGGAGTTAGTATTGCTATCTCACTCAGTTTGTACTTGGCCAGTTGAATCAGTCGTTTGACCACCTCTACGATTACGTCAGCTTCCTTGCTGTTCTTGTATGAAGACCCAGTGTGCTGCTCCGGAGAATCCACGTCAATGAACACAATCGGTTCGTGAGCAGGCAGGAACCCGACCTGGGGCGGCACCCTATCTTCCTTCGAAACAGCTGTTTTCAGCATTCCTGAGTAGAACACTCTCGAGGGGAAGTCGGCTATGCTCGGATGCATGCGGTGCTGCTCGTCCAGGAAGTAGGACTTGATCTTGCCGTGCAGACGGTGGAAGAGCGTCTTGCAGAGAGCCTCGAAGCGGGGGACCTCGGGGGGACAGATATGATCGCGGGAATCGTGTTTGCTCGGCAGTGTGGGCGCCAGCTGTTTGGGGTCCCCGATAAGTATTAATTTCTCACAGGACTTTGCTATAGAGATGAGTGATACCGGTTCTATGGCTTGAGTTGCCTCGTCGATAAGAACATAGGAGAACCTTATTGTCTTTAGGTCTGCATCGCCTGCACCAGTGCACGTTGTAGCTATTATATCCACCGAATTAAGTATTTCCTTCTTCAGCTTTGGAGATTGGAATTCCCCCTTCTTGTCCTGTCCCATGTCGACCCGTTTCATCTCGACTTGATGCTCCAGCGAGTATTCATGGAGATGCTTCGCAATTTGGTTCTTCTTCCCCACACGTATAACTTTCAAGCTAAGTGTCACGAGCTTCTGAGTGAGATTGTCCACTGCATTGTTAGTTTCAGCTGCCACCAGTATCTTACACTTGTCGTCGCCGTCAGCATTAATCTTCATCTTATGGACCAGCTGGTGTACGATCTCGCAGGCGACAAAGGTCTTTCCGGTCCCCGGAGGTCCGTGCACTAAGGTCAGGCGCTGCGTGAGAGCGGCAGAGATCGCGTTCTCTTGGCTCTGGTTGAAGCGCGTTCTACCTCGGTACTCACAGGCGGGGCAGTCCCCATACGCGAGGTACGGATTAACTATTGGGTCGTCTTTGCCAGGGAGCTGGACCTGTTCAGGTTTCGGTGCTTGGAAATCTGGCTCATTAACGTCTGCGGTTAACTCCGGCGGAAACGCCTCTGGGGATATTAGTATCGAGATAATCCCTGGAGAGCAAATGGACTGCAGAGCTTTACTAGACCTCTTGAAGCTGGTGACGTTACCGAGCAGGGTCAGGCACCAGTAGCCCATCTTCAGGCTGGCAGACCTCTTCAGAGACTCGGGAACGGGCTCGGCGATGTCCACCACTATGTCTGTGGGGCTCCGCGAGAGAACTGAGATGCAGCCGAGTGCTATCGGGTCTTTGGAGTGCAGCGAGGTAGGTTTGCTCATAAGACTGATCTTAACATACGAACCGATAGAAAATTTGTTAGAAGTTAGCTTATTTATTCGCGAGAAACAAGCTTTCCAAGTTTGGGGCTTCGCCTTCTTTTTCCTCTTCTTCTTCTTCTTCTTAACTTCGGGCGCGGCGGGCGCGGCGGGAGTGACGTCACTGGTTTCACTCTCGCTGCTGCTGAGCAGCTCCACTTTGGCTCGCTTGTCCTGTGAGCTCAGGACCCTCAGCAGACACACGGAGTCCTCAGAGTCCTTAACTTTGCTAAACTCCTCTTTGCCAGGCGCCTCTGCTAGCAGGTGCTTCAGCATTAGGTAGGCGTAGTAGCACTTGTACTCATTGAGTTGCGCCTGGTCGAGAGGCGGGGGCTCAACACACGCCGTCACAGCTAAAGCCTGAATAACGCCAGCTGTTTCTGTCTCTACCTCATCGCCGTCCGTGGGTTTATCAGCTGGTATTAGTCTCTTGGCAGGGTCGAGCTTACGGGCCAGAATATATAGTCTGTCGGACAGCTCACAAGCAATTGATAAGGGCAGGAAAGACCACTTCTCCCAATTGAAAATAGTTTCGAAGTACTGTCCTATAGTCGACATTTCAAGTTTACAAATGAGACAGTCAGAGTATTTCGCGATGGTATCGAACAGCTGTAGTTTGCTGAGACATGTGTATATCCGGAGCAGATCGCTGGGAGAGGGAATGGAAATGTGAGGGCAGTTCATTACTGCACTCAAATCCGCAGTAAAAGTGTCCGAAGGTTTTCTATGGGAACTGCTAACAACGAGATTAGTCATCAGCAAAATAACTTCTTCTGTTAGTTTAGTGCGCGGGATTGGTTCGGGCAGTTCTGTGGTAGGCTGTGGAATGAGACTGATTACTTTCTTGAAATTTACTAAATCTCCTTTCTTAGCAAACTCTCCCAACGCTAGCAGAGAGGTGTCAGGAGAGAAAGGCGTGAAAAGCGCAATTTCAGCTTCCTCCTTTACTCCCTCGTCCTCGCTAGGCAGCTCCTCCAGACTATCCGAAGCGCCCAGGTCAGTGATGAACAGCTGATCGTCTTGCTCCGTCTCGAGGATATCGAAATAGACAATATCCTTGATATACCGACTCTTAACGAATACTTCAATCGATTGGAAGTTTTCTTTTTGGATTAGAGGGTGTCTGTCCACTCGCCGAATTGTCCTTTTGAACCTGGTTAGGTCAATGCTAATCCTATCGTATATGGTATCTTGAGGATTGTTACGATCCTTTGATTGACTTTTTAACCACAGAAAAGAGTTTATGACATCATCATTCCGATATAACTGCATCATAGTCTGCGTGAGGTTCAGGTTGTATTTGCACTCAGTGACGTATCTCAGTTTATACCTGAAAGATGGAGAAAAGAAATAGGCCACTAATGACCCAGTAGGAATTATTGACTCCCCTTCTTCAAAGGGTCCCATAAAATGAAAAGCCAATCTTTCATCATATGGCAGTTGAATAACAAAGAGAATTTCTGGGTAACCAGTCATTGCATAGAACAAGTGTCTCCAGTCGAAGTCAGCTGTGCTGTGTCTGAAGAAGAACTTCCATCCACAAGCCGGTATGTCCATATAGAAGGGCAGTAGCATCTCTTTGTCGAGAAGCCGGGACTTGTTCAGTGCATTCAATACATTGCCTATTGGGATGCCCAGCTCTATCGCTTCAATCCTCTCTTTCATTGTCAACAGCCCGAAGTTGATGTAGTCGGAGAGTTCTATCAGCTTTTCCTTTTTCTTACTTTTCGAGATTTCCTGAACGTCGCACCATTTGTATAGCAGACAGAACAGTTTGTATTCAGAAATCCCTCTGTTCGTATCCTCCAGGAGATTCCTAATGAATTTCTCTGCAATGAAGCTAGCAGACTGGCCCTCTCCCGTCGCGCACTCGACAGCCTCCGCGGAGAGTCGCTTGTTGCACTCGGCAGCTATTCTCTGCATTTCCACCCACACCCTCTCCGGGGCATCTCGGGAAGGGTTCTCAGGCTCTGGCTTAGGCGGGACGAGGTTAAATGGAATTTTTACTATGTCCCCTGTCTTTGAGGAATCAACGCTTCGAGAGAACCAAGCTCCCAGCTGCTCGCATTCATAGCACCCTGGCCCCTTTATATCAGCCCAATACTGGAAATAGTCGTTGATCCTACCCATCATGTTCCTCTGTCCAGAGAAGTAGTCAATCATCATGTCCCGAGTAACCTTGTCAGAGGGGTGAGCCTCGACTGATGGGTAGTCGTAGGGATTAGCTGTGTGTGGAGGGATTAGGTCTTTGTCCCAACATACGAAGTACTGGTCTCCATCCAGGTCAGACCCGGCGATCTCCGCGGAATGCGGACACTTTCCTTTAACAGGAAACACAATGCAATCGACGAGATGGTGGAGCTCAGAGTAGTCTACCGCAATTAGAACTCTAACGTCTCCCAGGAGGTAGCAGGGGTTCTTACCAACGACAACCTTTGTATCGGGTTGCAGGGTATTAGCCTGTCCCTGATTGGAGATTCTTACAAAGCATTCTCCGTATTCTAAAAGGCCTAGGGGGTCACAGATTCCGAACAGGGTGCGAGAGTCAAGGATTGGGATACTCAGCTTATCCAACTTGTATATCAACTTGTTCCGAATGAATCTGAGAGGGTACTGTATCTTATCTTGCTTTAACTCATCGGGCGTTTTGCACTCGGCTACGAACGCCGCGAGGTCTGGGCGATTGCGCCACTGAAGGATGACAATAGCGAATACAGGGTCAACCAACATATTTTCTAACCCGAGTAGAAAATCTTGTTGTTTCTCAAGAAAAACTTCTTTCTTTATCCCTAGTCCAGATAGGAGCATGATGTATTGCTTATTCAAATGTCCGTAGGAATAAGGACGGGAATGTTCGCAAACCCAAACTTCTGGAAAAGGCCTCGACCCCGGCATAAATTTCTTCATCGAATCTCGCACCACAATTGAATCCTCATCAATGCTTGGGTTCTTTACGATTATCCCCTTACACCCGTGGAACCTAATCTGAAAAACAGTTGGTATTCCGTCCTGTGGCGACTCAATTATTGCCTCACAGCCTTTGGCGAGTTTTGCTGCCAGTTTCAATCCCACGGATCCACACCCATCAGTGAAATTACCCCCTGCCGTCTCGATATCATCAATAACTTCAACTTTTTCATCCGGGACAATCACGCCAGTTTTCATCGCTACAGAGAAGAGCATACTGATTCTCTTCAATCGCTTGGAAACCATTTTAATTTTTTTGAAATTACCGCACTGATCTAGAACTTCTGTTACGTCATCAACACTCCCTCTGAGCATGTAGCACTTCCTGCTCTTGAGCCCGCTGGAGCTGCACCCCAGGAACTGGTACTCCTCTCCGTTTATGTAGACTCCCTGACGGAGGACCTCTCTGATGTAGCTGTTGTGCAACTTCCCATGGAACTGAAGGAGCACGAAGTTCTCTTCCCCGTACCGATCTACCATTCGGTTCGTCTGAAAGCTATCCATTGGCGGGTATGTTAGGACTATTTCAGAGGGGTTTAAGTCAAAAGTCCGGACTCGGTCTTCTTTTCCCTGTTTCAGCAGAGGAAGGAAGGGTGGGTGGAGCCTCGCCTTTCTATGAGTCTCAGTGTCAAGGTAGAAAGAGAGACATTTCTGTTGCATGAACTGCTCTATCATAATCGGTACTGTTCCCTCCACTGCTGATTTAAGTATATCCATACGCTTCTGTCGGTCCCTCTCCCCTAAGTACATGTAAGAGATGTTGAACTTCCTAAGGACCTCATGCAGGCCAGCTGTGTAGCGGTGCTTCTCTTCGTTCGAGTCAACCAACTGGGGCCCATAATCAGTGGTGTTTTCTAACGGACAAACTAATACCACTAAACTCCCACGGTACCGAGTGAGACATTCCTCTACAGCTTTATCGTATCTAAGTAGATCCGCTTCCTCTAGGCTTTCGAAGAAAGTATCTAAGAGAGGTTCAGGCCCCCGCTCAGAAATCCAGAAACCTGCAAACCCCTTCTCTCTCCGGTTCTGTTCCACAAATATTAACTTCTGGAACTCAAAGAAACACTCCTTCTGATGAGTGCTCAGAGATCTATTTAGGTCATTCTGAAAGATCCCTTGTGTTCTCATGACTTCCTTCCTCACATCGCCAATAATACCGTACTCCCTGTTCTTAGAACACCAGTCTTTAGCGAGGGTTGTCTTTCCCACTGAACTCGCTCCACACAGAATTATCCTGGACATTCCACACAATTTTATTTTCTTGTAGTTAGTTACACAATTGATATACTCAGAAGTAGAAATTATATTTCTTAAATCATGGCACTAGGTACATACATATAATTGAAAGCTATTAGTACAATAGAGCATATATATGTGGTCAGTTATAAATATTTAGTGGAGCGATGCTGTGAACAAATGGGATTCTTATCCACTGGGTCAGTTAGGTGTGAAAGTTCATTTCAAAGAATTATTTAATTAATTATAATTCAGAAGTTTATTAAATTACTGTTTACTGCCAAGATTGATAATCTTACCTTTGTATCTACGTAGATTGCGCTAAACCAAGTAAGCAGATAGCCTAAGTTCAAGTGAGTTATTATCCCATAAAACTTAATTTGTCAAGTAGGTATACGTATTAACGATAATCCAAATATAAAATACGATATACTCTGTTGAATTACGTCGGGTGTGTTTTGACCAAATAACATAAAATATTACAGTTATTCCGTTCTGGAAATCGATGAACCCAGTTAAGCGGATTTACTGATTTTAGACACAATTAAATATTTGCTGACTCTCATTAATTAACAAACATAAAAATAAGTTTCAAACCATTCAAGTAATCTTCAAACTAAACTAATTAATTAATTCTCACTGGATATATGTAGTAGGACTCGTCTCCTCCATACCGATCTCCAATCTTAGAGGCTTGGTGATAATGATGACGTTGCCACCTCCAAAACAATCCTTCAGAGTTTGTACTCCACTTAACACTCTTGATCCCATATACAGGGCCAGTTTCGTATATCCACGGACATTGGCGCAATTTTTTCATGTTCAGCGCAACTGTCGTGGGTACCCGAACTGTCGTGGGTACCCGAAGCAGTGGTCAGGTTGAAGAGAAGACATGAGGCAGCTGTTGAAAGGAATGAGAAAAGGTCGAAGTGATGATTTCTATTCTGTGACATTAAAATTTATCGATTAAATGTGTTAAGAAATTATATTTTTTAACTAAAAATATCAAAAAAATTCTGTCGTGGGTGCCCTGGCACCCAGGGCACCCACGGGTTTTGCGCCTATGTCCACGGATAAGGAGTCCCCCCTTCAACCAGGGAGAATACATTTTCGGGGCCAGCATAGAAGGGTCTGCTCAAGAAGAGAGTAGATTTCGCACTATAAGTCTTACCAGTCGGATCCGGAGCGAATATATAACGGTTCGGATGATATATAGATTCAAAAATAAAGTGATTAGGAGCAATGGTAATCATTATCCAATTAACAGAAGACACTGTGGTATTATGAGCTGGGAAGATTATAGAATCTTCGATTTTAGCAGATTTGGGATAGTTTTTATTAAGAGCAACATACCCCCTTGACCCCCTTTGATTTGTACAATTTTAACCGGGGGCAAAACACGTAGGCTATAAGGAGATTCTACAACGGGACTAATAACTCTGGGTATGAGTAACCTTGCATATGTGCATATGGGGAGACAGCCGTTAAGGTACAACTTGACTGAAACTGGTAGAGGGAGCTGCTTCCAATAGCATTGATTCTGAAGTAATTTATTAAAATAGCAATCCATTGAGTAACCATCAATATTATTAATTAGAGGCTTGTTTCTTATGCATATAATATCCAGGATTTTATCCCGGCATAAATACTTAAGGGACAGAGGAAAATTTGTATTAAGCAAACTCTCGAGATTTTCAGAAATCACAGACATTTGAAATTGGAGACTTTCCATTGAATCTATTCTTACTGGGATACCAAAAGCTTTGCAATCTTCCATTGCAAGTAATGAAGAAGATAAGTTCTGTATATCTGATAAATCAAGAAAAAAATCATCTTTTATAATTGATAATTTAATCCCAGAGTGGATATATTCAGCCGCTTTTTGAGGTCGATCTGAAATGGAACAAATAGCGAAATCGCTTGACAAACTTATCTTGTATTCATGTCCGTAGACAATGGGCAAGATATATTTTATCTCCAGAGAAGCATTAGTATCACTATATGTAAGACATTCTTTGGAGATTTCAGTTGCCATTATTGAAAAACAAACAAATCTTACCATTATATAGTAGAAATTAAATACCAAAGTAATAATAACATGCAATTATCGGATTTTGCTTACTATTCTTAGAAACAAGCTAAATAACTAACTATATAGCATTCTCATTTATAAATTTAACAAAAGTTCTAAATTGTTGGCAAAAGAAGCTTAACAATACTTAACAAATGGGTCAATATTGCATGGGGAAAGACAAGCACACGTCGACGTGCTAGCAAACAGTCCTATAAGCAAATTTGCAAGAGCGATTAAGATGTATCTAATATGATACCTCTCAGACAAACTAACAATTTTAAAGAATGCTTTGGGGGGTAAACGATGAGGTCAATCAACAAGTTTAATCCACACACTGCTAGCAGAATTGCTAACGAGCCAACATGAGACGGTGATCAGATACGTAAAAGGTTGCATAATAATATTACACCAAATTTATGAAAAACTTACAAAATCGTATTTGAAGATCTTGTTAATAAAATAACCACATTGAAAGGAAAGTAGACAAAATTTGAGCAAGCCTAATATTAGTCTGAACTTGTTAACTACGTAATAAAAGTTAATACTCTGTTTAAGAATAAAGTGCATATACAATATGTTTGCTAGATAAATATACATATGTCAAAAAGAGAATATAAGGAATATTATATTATGTATTATTGGGCAATCCGGTAATTAAAGTTGAGCCACATTAAACTAAGTGTTATCTATTTAAATATATGCTCTGCGCAGCATATTATTACAGAAATAAGATTTGTAATAAGTAACGGAAATTTCATCCGGTTTCAAAATACAGTCGACTCCGTTATTAGGGTCACTTAATCCGAGGTAGTTTTTAAGCGGAGAAATCTATTAATTGAAGATATTATGAGGTCAAACTGTAATTCCGTCCTATAAATCCTGTGAAATTTAGACCCCATTAAGCGGAAAATTAGCCGGTGGGTCTATTAAGCGGAGTATACTGTATTGTCTAAAAGTGACAAACAGTAGTCGAGTCAAACAAATATTATATTAAATTTGACTTATTTGATTTACTTAGAATTAAATGAGTAAACTTGCACAACCAGTAACATATCAAAAGCTGTTGTAATAGAAATATTGGATTACAAAGTTCAAAACGTAATGCTCTCGCCCTAAATTTCATGAGGTCATAAATAATTGATTAAGGTGGTCAAAATCCAATTAATGCTCTAAGTTCTAGTCATCATAATTTGACAAGAAAATCTATAAATGCATCAAAATCCTCAAGTAATACAACAAAGAGTTTAACTTGATAGCGAAACTATAAATTAAATTAAGTGTTTTCAGCTACAAAATTGCACCAAATGGCATCCAGGGATGTATCTAGATTTCCAATTTCGATAGATGATATAATAAATTATGAAGTAAAAACTCTGAACAAGGAACTGAGAAAGATAAACATCTCGAAAGAGGAAAGATACGAAATAAAAAATCTGCGCAGAAGTGAAAGAGCGAAAATGTATGATACTGCTAAAAGGGATGGAATTAGCCGCAAGATTGAGCGCCTTGAGTATGAAAAGATATGCCTTCAGGAAGAACTGCTACAGCTATGCTCAGAATGCTACTACCTCAATGAACAGGCTGACGACTTGATCAAGAGAATATAAATTATAAATTATTACACCCACACACACACACAAACAAGTTCATGCTCACACCATATATAAGAAATGCGGCCATGCTGAATAAAATGTAGTAATAAATAATATAATGTTGTGTTTGATTGTATTTGGTTGAATAAATGAATGCTTTGCTTGCAAGAAGTATAGTACTATAGATAATGGGATATGAATAGTATACTTACTTAGTTCTTTGCAGTAGATGGGAGCAAGATTGTTATAATTAAATTTCACTGTGTATATAAAATTTTGATTCCATTTGCAAATAGTACAAGTTTGTGGTTCGAGAAACCAACCCATTATTGCAAACGTAAACAAATGCATGGCTGGGTAATTATATTTCTCGTAACTTATTAGATGCAGTAAAAACGTAGGCCACTATAGACATACTATATTGTTCAGATGTCCTTAACTATCGGTGTTAAATATCATAGTTTCATATTCAACAAAAGTAGTTCTTAATTAAATAAGACCAATTAATTAGTATATTTTAAAAGGCAAATGCAAGATGTCTAGGTATGTTACGCTGGAAGTAGTGTCTGGGTATATTACACTGAAAAAACTGAGTAATGTTATGACTCAAAAATGTAGACCAATACTGAGGCTCATTAACTTCCATTTTTAGAGATAATGAGTTTGAAAATTTGAGCCGCTAAAGATACCAATAAGTCTCCTTTCTAAAATAAACTAAGCTCGATTCATAAATCTAATAAAAATAAAATAATGTATAAAAATAAGTGTGAGAGTTGGGATTCAAGAAATCGAATAGAGATAGTATCTAACCTAATATCTAAGCTCGGAGATAACTAAGAGTAGAAAGCAGTGAGTCGACTCACTACACTACTACGACCGGACCGGTGTAAGGCTCCCGTTCCACCTTCTTAGGCTGGCAGAACTTTTCCCTCTGCAGAATACGTTGGTAGGCGTACGGGGCGTGGAGAGGGCGAGGGATGTACCGACCAACTCCCTTCTCCACTGTGAGCGTCCCATTGTCCAGACAGACCCGGCCCTGCGATATCACGTAGAGCGGAATGCCGTGCACCTTCATGCCCTCGAATATGTTGAAGTCCACAGCATGGTGATGCGTCTCTGCAGAGATAACTCGCGTCGCCTCTCCGTCCCACACAACTATGTCCGCGTCAGAGCCAGCAGCGATGCAACCTATAAAGTATGATTAATCTGCTGCTGTGCTTACTGTTAGGGATTTCAACTAATTCAAACCTTTTCTTGGGTAGACATTGAATATCTTAGCCGCCGTAGCACTTGTTGCAGCTACATACTTGCAGGGATCCAACTTTCCGGTCATAAACCCTTTCTCCCAAATAACCGACATCCTATCTTCGATACCATTTACGCCATTTGGAATCTTCCTGAAGTCGTCCTTCCCCAGGGCTTTCTGGTTGGCACTGAAAGTGCAATTATCTGTTCCGGTACAGTCGAGGTATCCATTGGCCAACAGGTCCATCAAGTACTAAAATCCCACAGCAGCTTAATAACAATTGTATTGCAAAATACAGTAGAACCTCGTTAGTATGAACACGGCTAAGGAAATTCCGGTTAATACGAACACTATTCAGTCCCCTTCAAAGCCTTTTCAATACAAATGATATTGGTTAATACGAATTCCGGATAAGGCGAACGCATTTTGATGGTCCCTGCTGTTCGTACTAACGAGGTTCTACTGTATATAACGCTACTATAGTATTGCAAACTACATAACGTTACTTACTCCAGGAGTTGACGGGTCAGGTCGGAGAGGGGGCCCCATTACGTGGCCCGCAGCGTGTCTCCAACAGGTATTCCAATAGTTGGTACCATCCGTACCCAGACTGGCAGCTATCGGCTCGCCGAACACAACACAGCCTCTCTCCTTGGCTCGCACGATTGCTTGGGCGGCCCCCTTGCTCATCACGTGCACCACGTAGAGAGGACAGTTAAGCTAGGACATACCAAGTTAATACGATATTATAATCATTAATGAATTACCAATGAATGCCAATTGTAAAATTATTTATTTATTTCAAACATTTAATAGCAGAGAGTAACTATATAAATTCATGCTAGGTACAAACACTGCGTAAATAGAAAAATGTATTTTCGAGAAATGTTGAGAGCAATTCAAACGGGATTAGTGTTCAATACGAACAAGCGTGTGCGATCGCTCATGGTCTGTGGCCGCTACATTCCAGAACATATCGAAGTGCCGTATTACGCGAAGTCGGGTGTACTCAAAGCCAAGCCTCTCGCTGTTCAAACTCTATTAGGTCTGGAGGAGATTGGAAAGCTAAGGAGCGCATGCAAGATCGCTAGGAACGTACTGGACTTCGTAGGCACCCAGGTTAGACCAGGGATAACAACGGGAGATATAGATGATATGGTTTACAACAAAATTATAGAAGCCAATGCGTATCCAGTGCCACTCAACTTCCACGGATTTCCAAAGTCAGTTTGCACTTCGGTTAACGAAGTGTTGTTGCATGGAGTCCCTAACAACACGACTGTGCTAAGGAATGGAGATATAGTCAACGTCGACGTAACCGTGTACCACTCTGGTTTCTATGGAGACGTGTCTGAGACCTTCCCGGTTGGAAGTGTTGACGAGGAGACTGAGCGTCTCGTGCTAACCACGAGATCAGCTGTTAGGGCTGCCATTAGCGAGTGTCGGCCCGGTGCCAGGCTCAGCAGAATCGGATCTGCGATAGAGCGGATCGTCAGGAGGGAGGGGTTCAGAGTGTGTAAGCACTACTGCGGTCACGGGCTGGGACGAGAGCTGCACCTGCCGCCTAATGTCATGCATTATGCGAACGATCTGGATACTGAAATGGAGCTTGGAATGTGCTTCACTATTGAACCGGCAGTGATGAGTGGAGGGGAGAGTGTCGTTTTGCTGAATGACGGATGGAGCGTTGTGAGTCGAGACGGAAAGAAATCGGCTCAGCACGAGAGAGCAGTCCTCATAACCGAAGACGGCTGCCAAGTGCTTACATAGATACGATATTATATAGGCAGAATCCAATTAGGTATTTAGTTTAATTAATAATTTATTATGTAATAAGAAGTTTTGTTGTCTATTGTTTTGCCAACAACAAAGACAGAAAAGCTGTACAATAAATCATTGAAAAGGAATAGTAGTTATTATGTCTTGTCACGAAGTGATAATGCACGCGGGCGTCTAAAATAAACTACAAACTGTTCAATAAATAACTGTCAATTTGCGTCATTCAATTCTCACAGGTTACTTCGGAGTATAAATAAGACTGAAATGGAATAATATGCACTCAGCAACAATCTCACTTTTGAGATTTGAGTTGAGACCGCGCCAGGCTTTACAACACACACACACCATGGATGGAAATACGAAGTTTCGAATGAGAGAACATCTTACAGGCTGAATTCAACCTATTTTGTTTCTTGTATTTTGATTCTTTATGCAACCAATTCACTTATCGAAAACAATTAAAATAAAACATATGCAATTCATTTCTATAGAGGGAATTAGGCTAAGTAAGGGGTCATCCGAAACGCTATATAATTGCTCATTACTGTAACGGTAACCAAATAGTACAGTAGTCACCTGGTTGGCTAGAACGATGGCTCTGTTGGTCGCCTCTGCCTCCACTTCCTCTGGCCGACACATCTCGTGCCCCTCGGGTCCCGTGATGCCCAGCTCTATCATCTTGGCTGACTGCTCAGCAATCAGATCTCCGTTCTCGGCGTGCACCTGTGCCAGCGCACCCACTGATTTGCACCTGAGTTGTATTATTATAAATACACAGCTGGCATAAGTATAAGACATAATAATCTTACGCTTTGAAGGCTTGTATGAGCTCGTAATCACTGAGCTGAAACACATCCTTGTACGCGAGGAACATCTTGAAAGAGTTGACTCCTTCGTCCTTCACCAACACTTCCATGTCTTTCATCACCTCGTCACTCCACCAAGTGATAGCAACGTGTAGCGAGTAGTCACAGCACACCTGCGTAGATAATTAGTCAAATTACTTTTCTACATTTACAACCTTTCAATTATATAAACTATACCTTTGGGATAGCCCATCCTTTCCATTTTTTGAATGCCCCCAATGGACTTTCTCCCTTCTGCGGAATCGCGAAATCTATCAAGAAGGTAGTCCCTCCTGCCAAAGCGCAGCGAGTCCCAATATAGAAATCATCCACTGCCACTGTGCCCATGAATGGTAGCTGCATGTGTGTGTGCGTGTCTATGCCACCTGGTATCACGTACTTGCCAGCTGCGTCTATAACCTTGGTGTCACTAGGGACATCAGCTGGGAAGAGACGAGATACTATAATGCTATTCACACATATATTTCCTTACCTATCTGGCCCACTTGCTTGATGAGTCCGTCCTCGCAGAACACGTCTGTTATCTCCATATGGGTGTCGTTGACGACAGTGCCGCCCTTTATCAGGATTCTCCTCCTGTCTCCGCTACCGTCTGCCATGCTCTCGGAACTCTTTTGTCTCTTGGGTGTAGCTGGGCTAGAAGTTGATCCTCTTTTGCGCATTAGAACAGTAAACTGGTTATTTGTTATTGTAGGTATTCAATTTTATTTAATTAATTAATAAGCATTGGGAATTTATACATTTCGCGACGAATTAATAGAACCGCATTTGAGAAATATCCAAGTCGCATGATAAAAGTAGTTTTAATTAAATACGAGCCCTTCGGGCTCGGTCGCTTTGCAACAGATCGGTGCTACGCACCTCAAGTTAACGGCCGCTGTGCGGCCTTACTCCTCACATTTCTACCATGGAAATTGTAGATAGGGACGTTATGATTTTGATTTTCATTAATTTGTTTACCTATTTGTGTAAACAACAACAACAACAAAGACTCATATTAGAATATTATAAATGCGAAATTCGTATTCAGCACACTTGTTCACTTATAATACCTATTGAAAGTTAACTTCTAGGTTGATTTTGAATTTTCATTAAATTGTTTAGCTATTTTGAGTAAACAACAACAACAACAACAAATATTCATATTAGAAAATTTTAACCGCGAAAATCGTGTTCAGCATACTTGTTTACCTATAATACCCGTTGAAAACTAACTTCTAGGTTGATTTTGAATTTTCATTAATTTGTTTACCTATTTTGTGTAAACAACAACGACAAATATTCATATTAGAAAAATATAACCGCGAAAATCGTCTTCAGCATACTTGTTTACCTATAATACCCGTTGGAAGCTAACTTCTAGGTTGATTTGGAATTTTCATTAATTTGTTTACCTATTTTGTGTAAACAACAACAACAAATATTCATATTACAAAATTTAAACGCGAAATTCGTGTTCAACATACTTGTTTACCTATAATACCCGTTGAAAGCTAACTTCTAGGTTGATTTTGAATTTTCATTAATTTGTTTACCTATTTTGTGTAAACAACAACAACAAATATTCATATTAGAAAAATATAACCGCGAAAATCGTCTTCAGCATACTTGTTTACCTATAATACCCGTGAAAGCTAACTTCTAGGTTGATTTTGAATTTTCATTAATTTGTTTACCTATTTTGTGTAAACAACAACAACAAATATTAATATGAGAAATTTATAAACGCGAAATTCGTGTTCAGCATACTTGTTTACCTATTATAACAATTGTTTACCTATTATAACATTTGAAAGTTAGTTTATATCCCAATATTAATTGCGGTTTTTATTCCCCCATCACTTTAATATAATCCGGACAAACACACACACACACAAACAAACAACAATCGAGATTTAATAATATAGATGATTCTCAGTTTACTGGTCGCTATTACTTAAATATTGTGTAAACATGATGAACATAATCTATGTATCAGCTCAGAGATGGCGCAGAAATGGTTTCTAGTTTCAAACCGGATATTAAAGATGGCGCAGAAATGGTTTCTAGTTTCAAACCGGATATTAAATCACTACTATTCTATAGGAACTAGGAAGCATGAATGATTTTCTACGAGGCGACATTGCATTGTGCATCATTTCTGTGTAGTGGGAAAATACAATCTGACCGTTTTAATCATGATTACTTAGCTACTGAATAATTAAACATTCCTGAATGATAGTTCTAAGAGCTTCCTTATATTAGACGGTCTATAAATTTGGGACTAAGAGCCCCTGCCGTCTATGGATAAGTATTCTCTATTATTAATTTATAGACGGTCTAGAAATAGAGGTGTACGTACATATACTATGTAAGTTATTTCTAATTGTAACCTAATTCAATAATATCCTTTAATTATCATCTAAGGAAAAAAGGTCAAGTTACTGTCACAATAATTAGTTAGGTAGAAGGTATAAATGTAAAGAATAGCCATTCGTACAACTAAATTAGCATCATATAACAATGGCTACTTCGACTCAGTACGAACTGATAAAAACGGAAGATGAAATAGAAAAGGCGAAATCTCCTGAGCGGAGTACTAAAGAAATAGAAGGTGAGGCTCTAAATAACGAAACAAAGCCAAATAGATTGATGATTTTCAGAGTATCTGGTCCCCCGACACTGGAATTACCAGAAGACCTAATGAGCGCAATTTCGGATAAAAATATTTATGCGGAGTACAATGAAATGAGGTCACATGGAATTGAGTGGGGAGGGGATTATCTTGTTAGTCCACTCAAGATGAATCTCAGTTTAGAGAACTCGCTTCCGTATTTTCATCCAGTACTTAGAATGGTAAGTTATATTATATCTAGTTTGTATGTTAGTAATGTTACAGTGGATAATCTGTATACAACTATGTAGATCGGAGAGCTCTCGCATGGCAGACTTTGGCTCTTCAACAAACTGCCCATTATCCCTCCTAGCTCTCAGTTGAAAGAGAGACTATTTGCTGGGAAACAGGAGTTAGTGAATGTAAATGTATTTATTGCTCCCAATCCACACGAATTGAGAGAACTGGCAACGGGAGAGGACGGCTCTCTCAAAAAACTGAACCATAAACAGCTGCAAGAAATCAGAGGAAAGGGGACATTCTCTGTCGAATCGAAGAACTTTCCAGGCGCCACACACTGTTGGAAAATCACACAATTCTTACAAAGAGGGAACGAACCGTCTAATGACGATTTCAAGGCTCTTCTTGCAAGAGCATACTACTTCACCTTTTTCATTGCTAGGAACCGTATGATAGGAAGAACACCGAGCATCCGAGACGCTGTTGAAAGCATAGGCTATGCTTTCCACTTCGTCTACAATTCCTTAATCGGAGGACAAATACGTAACCCGGATTATAATCTCGAAAATGAGTTGTTCAGTTTTTTGACTTCTGAGATTAAAGTGTCTAATCCGAATGAACTTAAGGCCGTAGCAGTTATATTGTTGAAAGAGTGCGAAACGAAGCACATTGATTTGTTTGAAACAAAAACCGTACAAAATTCTCTGTCATTGGATGCATTTGAATTGGCCGCATTGACGAGAAAATGTCCACACATCTATACAAACAAGGACGGAGCTAATTTAAATTTATTTGCAGTGACTCCGTGGTGGTTGGGTGGATCAGAAAATAATATTTTTCTAAAAGTATCGAGTGAAACCAAATCTAAGTATCCGCCGAGACGAGTGCAGAAGCTCATTAAGGAGTATCGCGAAAAGGGAATGCAAGACGATGAAATAGTCGCAACGATTCAGAAAGCTTTCGACAAGGAGTACTTGAACAGTCTCATAGTAGCACTGAGAGAAAAGACGGGTGCAAACGAGTCCGTCTCAAGAGAGGAATCAGAAGTTATTGAGACGTATCTAAGAGGTCTCAACGCGATCCAAGAGTCCATTAAAAATGAGAAAGAAAGAATAGAATCTACTCTGGCTGGAATCAAAAAATCACTGCAAGAGAAGCACACAATAAAGTCTAAATGTAAGCAATGGCTAGGAGAGAGAATGGTACAGTCCAGACAAGTTGTCGAAAAGAACGAGAATACATTTGTGAACCTATTAACGAAGCTAAGAGAAGATGACTCGATTGGACCAGAGTGGAATTACTTTATCCAGCGAGCAGAAGAATTCCACAATACTCTCCCACAAACAATAGCTCGTCTATCGAAGAAGAATTATACTACTGTTGACACTCAGTTCAGAAGGCAGATATGGAATCCCAAAAGCTACATCGTGACGCATAACAAGACTGGAGAGCGGAAGCTGGATGTCCAGATAATGGACACTTGTACTGAAATCGACCATTCAATAGATTACAAGTACAAGTACTCTATGGACACATTAGAACGGTTGATTGTTACAAGTAAGTATCCTGGTTGGCGATGGCGAAAGTATTTCGTTTCATTTTACACTTGGTTCATGAATCTCATGTTCTTCCTACTGTTCGGTATGGTGCTTAAGGGCCCCTTCAGTCTCAGTGCTCTCTTCCTCTGGTACAAGTACCCGCTCGGTTACGCCCTGGACAGTCGCACTGGTAACATATATCCTAACACTTTCGGGAATACTCTGTTCACTATTGTTCGGTCTTTGTGGAGGGATATCGCGAAGAGAAGATTAGCGTTTGAGAGAAAGCCAGATACCGGTTTTCTTCCCAAGAACACGACCCGATTTTTTAACAGATTTTACCTGTACGTGATGTATGGGTTTATCGGCACTCTTCTATTGTTGGTATTCTTCCCTCTAATTTGCGTGTTCCTAATACTGCTTGGGATAGTGCTGTTGGTAACCCTCCCCCTCTGGTACCTCCTGCTCTCCCTCATCATAATACTCCTGCGCACACTCATATACGACTGGCAGTACGAAGACGGGACGGGACGGAACCCAAAAGGCAAGGTGTTCCCGCTGTTCTACTTGGTAGTTTTCAAGATCGGAATACGCGTGTGCCTCCAGCTGATCGTTTCGCTTGTTGTGATCCTCTTGATGCCTCTCTTCTCGATATTAACATTTATACTAGCGTGTGTGCGGAGAAGTGCACGGTACATGTGGGACCTGTTCATCTACGTAGTTGTCATAAAGCCACGAGCCCGTGTGCCCGTCACCAACTCGTTTGTAGCCAGGAGGATTTCAGGGCCGGGACTAGCTACGGACTACTATTACCAAATAAACCCATCGCAGGCGCTCATCAAGTTCGAATACGACCTTGAAGAGAAAGAGCTCGCCTTATACGAAAAATTTATTAAAATTGTCATATCTCAGCCCGCTAAAACCTACCATAAATTTATAAACAACATATTGAGTCCGCTTGGCTACGAGTCTAACATAGAAAACAATAACCCACAAGTCATACAGATTCGAACCGAGAAGAAGAGACTGCTTGAGAGTGTGGATAAGTTGATGGGAGAGAGACGCAAATACTTCCAACTGATGCCGCCGTCTGTCGCTTCTAGCACGATTCGGATGATAAAGCGGGACTTAGACTCTACCATTCTAATCGCAACAGGAATAATAGAAGAGTTCTACACCAAACGGATTCTCGTCTATCACAGCCAGAACAGAGACGAAATATTCCAGACCCACGGCCTGGAGACGGATGACTGGGAGGGACTGGCAAAGGTACAGCTGAGTGCCTCGTTTTCTCCCTCATTCCTGTCTCCACTGGAAGACTCAGACGAGAGCTTCCACCTGGACGTGGAGAAACTGGGGTTGGATGATTACATCGAATCGATAACAGGGGGCGTGGTGAGACACGACCTGGACAAGGAAAGGATGATAACTGTTGACAAAGAGTACTCGTTCCTACCGGGGATTAACCTCACGCCCAAGTACGACTTTAACTGGGCCAACAGAGAGTGTGATAATATAGTAAAGCTTAGTCTGAAGAAGAAGCTGAGGAGAAAGAAGGATTCGGATTCAGTGCGAATAGTCCTGACGCAACAGTTTCACAACAAACTAGGGTTCACAGTCAGGCTAGCAGAGAGAGTCGGTTGGGAGAGAATCTTAAGTGACGATTATGCAAACCCAGCTGACGAAGCCGAACAAAAGAAGACATAGTATATATAGTGTTAATTTAGTACTCCAGTGTTATATCGGAGTTTGTGTTGTGCCCTGCGTGCTAGTATCTCCTCGGTGTTAGTTTGTGAATTTAGAATTTTCGGAGATTTATATTAATATATAGAGTGTCTAATATCTATTTAACTGGAGTGTCTGTAATATACTATTAACTGTACCTATCAGAGAATCATAAATTAATATTTTCCTCACAAATTTACACTATTGTTCCTCATCTTAAACGGCAGAAATATTCACTCATTCCATACGTACTGTCAAATACAATTCCAATTAATAATTCACTCCGGCGCTTTCTCAATTGAAAACAGAGTGCCGAACGGTACATGTTGGATAACAGGAAACTTACTCAGTACGTCTTCCCTGTACATCTTCAGAAGACCCGAACTGATCTTCTTCCACTCGCTAACTGCACTGATGCCCCACAGAGTGCTCGAGTGTTCGTAGAAAAGTCCAGTTTTCGCTTTGTGAATTGAATCGATGCAGTCGAAGAATATATACTCACTAGCCATCTCCGCACACAGCCCGGGGTCGAGGAAGGTATCCGGTATTATCTCGGACTGTCCCACCAGTTGCCACGCGCCCCAGATGAAAGAGAGGAACTGGAAGTCGTCCAGTCCCCAGACCCCCTGAGACCCGGCTGGCTCCATCCTATACGTGCTCTGCAGCAGCCGCGTCAGCTGCAGGTAGCGGTGGAACAGTCGACAGACAATGGCTTGCGAGTCGGACAGCAGGAGCACGCCCAGCTTCATGAGGCAGAGCAGAAATATCGCGAAGGAAGCCTCGTGTCCAGTGCCGTAGTCTATGCGCGTGGAGTTCCCGAATGCGTCGACCAGATATGGCTCTAGCTCCACGAGAGCCGGCCTGAGGGCGTCTGGGAGGAGAGACAGGATCAGGTCGGGAGCCGCGTCTTTCAACCGCGCGTGCCACACGCGAAACGCTTTGTTGCCGAATCTCTGCGGTTGCACCTCTGGAGGAGTCTCTGCTACCCACCCCTGGAGTCTGTCAATAATAACAAGCACACTCTTGACACCAGGGGACTCCGTACACTCGCTGGAGATCTTCTTGCTCTCGACCGCTTTCCCCGTGTGCTGGATAAAGGTTATCAGGTCTTGGAATGCGGTGGAGGCTTTCCACTTGTCAATGTCAGGTGCGGTGACCACACACTTTACAGGAACAGAGAAAGTAAGTGCAGGTTGTGTCGCATCAGCCATTTTGCTATATTAATAAACGAGATGTGAGTTTACTAAGTTATTCTTAGTTATATACTAGTATAATTAAATCCGCATTGTTATTCAGTAAATTTAATTTCGGACAAACAACGTAAACACACAAATTGATCAATCATTCGCAGAGCCTGAAACAGACCTTTATACATAGAATTTTCATTGAAAAGTGATATACATTGTTGCTATTGTATAACTACCGTAGTGTACTCAGCTGTTACTGTTGGTAGCCTGCTGGGTATTTGCTAACAGCTGATCCCTCTGTATAATCAGCTGGTTCAGCTGCTCGGTCGTCTTCTCCAAACTGAGGTTGTTCTCTTGCAGCTGTCTCTGCATTCTGATCTGCTGCGCTTGATTTCTCTTCTCGTACATGTCAATCTCTCTCTCTAGACTCTCCACTTCGGTATCAAGCTGCTCGTCCCTCTCATTCAGCTGAGATATCTGATTCTCGAGTTCTATTTTCCGTTCCTGTTCCACCGCAGTTTCTCTTCGTAGCTCCTCAATGCTCTCATCGAGGCCAACAGGGTTTTTGCTTTCGATTTCTTTTCGGATACTTTCCAACTCAGCCGTAAGAACTTGAAACCGTTGATACTCACTGCTCTTCATTTCCACTATTTCAGAGTTCCTCTCATACTCCTCTATGCTCGCTGTGTATTTCCCGTAGGTCCGCTTTTTCTCCTGCAGCTGTTGCTCGAGATCCCTCATACGCTGAGTGTACTCCAGTTTAGTCTTCAGCGCCTGGTCCAGGTACTCCCAGAGCTCGGCGCACTTGGCCTCGTACCCCTTGTTTTCCTCCACCACGCAGTATATCTTCCTGTTCAGAGAGGCCAGGTCGCTCTCCAACTCGCGGCATCTAACATTCTCCCTCGCGCCCTCCTCCATCAATCTCTTGATCAGCTGTTGCTTGTTTCTGATCGCCAGATCCTGCGCGTTGTAAGCAGTGAGCAGCTCGCCCGCTATGCCCGGAATAGCCTCCTCGCTATCAGCTGTTTCTCCTGTGCTCACTTCCATGAGCCCGCACTGGTTAGGTCTGATACAGGCAACAATATATTTATTTAACAAAGGCTATTTCAAGCTATGTTTCAAACATTAAATTTTTACCCTGTTTAAAATTAACATTAATCATAGGTTATGCATCAATATTATAATTTATATTCAGTCCAATTAAGTCATCACCTTTGTCTTGATAACAATTATTTTCACCGAATTAGCAATCAATATACATTACACTAGTTAGAGAAAGGAAATATAGAGTAACCATACAGCACAGGGCTAGACAGCTTTCTTAATGCACGCATTGAGAAGCTTGAGGGCCAACTCTATCTCCTGGATAAGTTGAATCGGGACTTCATTCCTCTTGAAGAACTTGTATATCTTTTGGAATTTCTCCATAGCTACTTTGAGAGAATTCGTATCTTGAGACGTGATTTGCGAGTAAGCCTATAAATAGAAACAAGTACATTAGTTGTACAAGACAATACAAATTTGAGAGCATTTACCATAGCATTCTATACATAAGGCAATGGCACTCACTCAAATTTCTGGACCAGAGATTGATATAGAGATTGATGAATATACTAACCAATACCTGGTCCAGAAAATTGAATGAGTGCCATTGCCTTATGTATACAATGCTATATATTCACCTTTCTGTACTGGCACAAAATATTGTATATTTTACGAGTCTCTTCTTTGCCGAGAACATCCGTGAATATCGTGTTCAGGTAGCTCAGCTTCTGTGTGGCTCTGTAATTGAATGTTTGTTAACAATTAAACACAGTTCAGTTATAAATAACTTTATTATATGCTTACTTGCGCTGTAGGTCGGGATTGTCAGCAAACTGGTCAGGATGCAGTCTCTTGGTGATGCTGCGTTTCAGCTCATCGAGATGTTCCATCTCATCCTCCGCGCTGCCGCCGATAATCCTATAGTAGTCGCTGGCCTCGCTCATCTTAATCAGCTTCTCTTGCATCGTTACAACTAGCATCAATAACACAATAGATTAGCTAGAATGGGGGGATATAGAATACAAACTTACTGTCATTCAGGCTATACTCAGTCTTCTGCACTTCTTTGTGTAGCATCGGGAGAGCGGGGTAGGGAGTAGGCGCTTCCATCTTATCCCTAGCTTTGTAATCCGAGCTATTCTGGTTACTCTCCTCAGTGGTGGGTGCCGTAGACGGGGCGGCAGTGGGCGGGGTGGGGGTGGGAGGCTGCTTGGGTTTGCTGGAGGGAGGGGGGCGAGGAGGGAGCTGCTTGGAAGATACTGGGTCAGTGGGGGTTCTCTCTCGGCTAGGCTTATCGCTCTTGGGCTTATGAGGAGGTATAGGGGGATTGGTTATGAGAGATTTGGGAGGAGAGGGCTTCTTAGAAAATGGAACAGAATTGTCTTCCTTGCGAGGGAGGCTATCTTTCTGCGAATGGGACAGCGGATGGGAAGCAGAGCTCTTCTTTGGGGATGGAGGATTATAAACTGAAGAATAACTGCATAACAAACTGAACACTAACAGGATATGCGTTATAACAATCAGAGAACAACCGTCAGTACATACCTGCGTGTCTGGATTCCGAATCCTAATTAACACAACAACATAAATTGGAGATTCTGATAAGAGATATAGAGCAGTGTGTTACCTGTACATTATCTAGGTCTGTACTCTGTGTAAGATACTCGTGAGCTAATACGAACTCGTGAATGTCCCTGTCAGCATCTACCTCGTGCATGCGTATAGCCAGCTTCTGGCAATACTGCAGGTACACCGGACCTGTGTTGGAGTACACTCTACAGAATATATACATAGTAAATACTGGGAGTAAACTATAGTGCCAGTACTTACTTGGAAAACTCAATGAGTGAAGTCCTAATTTTCGATATTCTTACCCATTCAGAATCATGGATTGTCTAGAATAGATGGATTTGAGATAAAAAATTGTTTCTTTTTGAAGTGTATTTATTTGGTTATTGTATTCGTATTTGGTAGCCATTCAATACAACGATATCTCACAACTGTCTCTACATTTACGAGTACGTTTTCACCTAGAGGTAATATGCTTGCGTATAGGAAATAGAATTATGCATTAACTTACATTATACATGTACTCAAGTTGCAGACAGGTCCCTCTCTCTGTTATGCTGTACTCCTCTCTTAATTTCCTGCATCTAATCAAGATACATTAAACCCAAGTAATGCCCTGCAGTTTGTCATTAATCAACACCAGAGGCGGCGCGGCTTTTGGGGGCCCCCGGGTGATCGACCTACTAGTCCCCTTTGTCCAGGGCCCCGGGGGGCCTGAACAAGGGGGCCCCCTTTGTAATCGGTTGAGGGGCCCGCGGGTGAATCACCCGTGCGGGGTGCGGCCGCGCCGCCCATGATCAACACCAAAATGAATGAATAATAAATATTACTATAACTTATGACTTATAAGCTAAAGTAACTTGTAAGAGTCAACTAACAGCTGTTCCTGTTCTATGAACTGAGCTTCAGCACCAGTGAGTTGCTCCTCAATCTAATGCGAATCAAATAGTGCACCAAGTCAAGGGAACTGTTAATTAATGTTAACTATAAAATTAATCTTAACAACCTTTAAAGGATTCTTGTTCGCCAAAGTGTCCACTCTTTCTTTGGAAAGAAATGGAGAAAATAACATATTCACTTACTACATAGTATCATGGATAATGTCACAGAAAGGAGGCTACCTGGAGGTGTTAAGTTGAGACTTCAATTTGTTATATTCTGTGTTCATTCCTTCCCGCTTGATATTCTCCTGGTGTAAGGGAATCAGGAATTAATAAACTGAGCAATGGAATATTATAAATTATTAACAGTTTGAAACTCACAGCTTTTAATTGTTGTTTCAGTTTCCTTACAGATGTGAATTTGGTATCTTTCAGATTCTAGGAGGGGTAGAAAAGAGATATTAACAATAGTGTGTAAAGTGCCAATAGTGCCGACATACTAGCTTCTTAATGTCATCCAGCTGCTGCTTAACCTCACTGAGAGGCTCTGCCACTGTTTGCTTCAATAAGTATGCCTGAAATATAATATTATAATATTGATATGAAACAGTATATATAGGCCAGATTACCTTTTCGAGATGATGCTTAGCTGTGAGAGAGAGACATTCTCCAATTAGTTTCCAAGCATTCTTCAAAGTACTAAATGTATAATATGAATGTACAATATAAGAGACAGATGATATAATATGAATGTACAATATAAGAGACAGATTATATATTAAATACCCACCCAGTCTCTTCGAATGGGTCCTGTCCTAGCCACTGCATGAGGGTATTGGAATGCAGAGTGTATGAGGAGCTCCTTAGCAGCTTCTGCAGGCCGTGAGCAAACGATTCTTCCAGGCCTGCGAGCTGCTATAGAATATTAGAATTGGTTAGGACATTCTATTGTACAAGTTGTTGTTAGACAGTCACAAACCAGAAAAAACTCGTAGATACACTTCAGTATTTCCAGTCCGTTAGAAAATCTGCTTTTGACAACGTCAAAAGAATTCTAAACAAATGTATTATCTCAATTCAAATAATTATTTAACCAAAGAATAAAAATAATCCGCGATTCCAACCGAATATCCTCACCTCTCCCTTCAAGTCAGAAATCTTTAATAAATCTTTGTTTTCACTCTCAACCATCTTATTACACTATAGATAGTGACTGGTGCAACTAACAACAAATACAAGTGTTCCAAAATGAATGTAGCTTCTAGCTTCTAGCAGTAATCAACAAAATGCGTGTATTCTGTATAAGTTATCCTAATGAAATCTTAGTGACTCTATGTTATAACTTATTATAATCTATATATATTCGCCTTATCAAATTAGGTAATGTCCGAATGCAACTTGCTGTAGACAAATTTGCAATATACTAAATATAATAATTATGACAAACAAATGCATACATCAATAAAGAGCTACTTTCCTAGCAGACATAAGTGAGATCCCATTTCTAAGAAGACCAGAGTCCCTTGAATAGCGAGCTGAGGACGCCGCCCCTCTTAGAGTAGTGGCTCTCCAAATCCGGGAAGCTCACGTAGCTCAGCGCCAGGTCGAAGAAATACGGTTTGCACGGAGCGGGCTTGTATTCAGGTGGAAACGAGACTATCTGTAGCTCCTCCAGCTTCTCCGTTGGCTCCAGCACGAGGTACTCTTCGAGACACTCGGCTATGCGGCCTCTCGGTCGACAGGGCTCGGTTAGCACGGCCCCCGCGCTGCTGCCCAGACAGAGCGAGGCCAGGGCGGCGCACCTCTTGCTGCGCATCTCTCCACTCAGAGTCTCGATCTCCTCCAGCACCCCCGCGGCCCCCGGGTCCCCCCAGCCCTCGCAGGCCCGTCCCAGCTCGGAGGCCTGCTCCGCCGCCTTCTCCAGCAGGGCCAGACCCTCGTTCAGACGCCCAGCCAACAGGTACACCTCTGCCAGGTAGAAACACCGGTGCGCCTAAGTACATTGTTACAAACAAATTCAATAGAAATAACAAGAATAGAGGTACAGACCTGGAACTGTGCGCGTCTCACAGCTAGCTCCTTTCCCATCATATCCTCGACCCCCGGTATGGCCGCCAGGTCCAGATTATTCTGCAGCAGAATGTCGTACAGTCGCACCAGCTCCTCGGGCCGCCCTCCCTCCTCCCCTCTCTCCGGCCGGATCAGCTGTTCCAGCAGCAGCATGCTGCGAGCTGTGCTGTAGGTTAGCTTAGCGTAGCTGATGTAATCCACTGAAGAGCAAATAGAGTTAATGTGGACCATGGTATAGAAGGTAGGTCCGCTTACGCAATCTCCCCAGCTGCTCTAATCTGTACTCTTTCTCCGGGAGCTGCTTCGACTGCTTCTCTATTCCTGTCTCGTCCTTCAGACTCTGCACAGCCTCCTGGCAGTCCAGCAGCAGTCGGGCGAACAGCTTCAGCTTAGCGTCTCTGCCGCTAACCTTATCCACTTCCGAGCCTCCCTCCTCCACGCGTCTGATGGCCCCGTGCACTCGGCCGGAGCGGATCGGGACACTCTTCCCTACACAGCAGGTTAATACAGAGTAACAGGAGTATGCGACAAGCTGTACCTAGCCATGTGACCTCTGAGATGCCAGTCTCCGCCTTATCCCTGGTCTGTCTCAGCACCTCCTCTATGCGCGCGGCCAGCGGCCCGGTCAGATCGGAGCTCCGGAGCTCCAGCAGCGCGCTCTCCTCTCCGCCCGCCTCGCTCCCCAGCTGGAGGTTGTACTGGCAGTAGCGCAGACTCAGCGCCAGCTGGGAAGCTGTCTCCCTATAGCAGTTCTACAGCAGTAGCTATACCGCCATTAGCGCCATTAAGAGAGGTACCTGCTGCGCCGGAGACACCACGGCGGCCAGCTGCTCGTAGACCGCCTTACACGCGGAGAAGCTCTGCAGCGCCTTGCTCCACTCCAGTCGCTCCAGACAGAGGGTCCCCGTCAGCCAGTCGCGGTAGGCGCAGCTCTCCAGCTGGGAGCGCGCGTCCGTCCCGCCGCCCTCCGTGAGGGCGCACAGCGCCTCCGAGTGTCTCACAGCCTTGCACAGCTTCCTCACAAGTCTACAGGAAGCATAAGCTTAACAGCTGGGCTAGAGGAACACTGGGTATATTATATTATGCCTGTGTTTGTGCCTGGCTTCCTGTGCGGCTGTCACCTTGAGCTCCAAGGCGTGGCTCCAACACCTCTCCGCACACACCAGGGACACGTACAGCTGTTTCTCTTGCGTGACGTCATCGGGAGCCAGGGCAGCGGCCGTCTTGTATTTCCCTTTGAATGTGCACTGACGGTGCAGAGTGCGGCGAGTGCGCAGCAGTTTGCGAGAGCAGTACCTATAGAATAACAGATTAATACAACTGTATTATAATCAGCTTAGCCTTATAGTATGCTACCGTCTGTAGCGAGTGTAGTCCTCGTGTTTGACTCCGTGCTGAGCTCTCCACTCGGTCACCAGAGCCAGCAGTTCCAGCGAGACCGGCGCAGGGAGGGCCCCGCCCCTCTCTCCCTCCTCAGGGTCTCCCGCTGTCTCCCTACTCGGATCTGTTGCCATTCGAATCTGAGCTAGCATGTGAGGAATTAGATAACAAGTGTTGTACAACTCAAATATAGCAATTAATTGATAACATTTTGTAACAGTATTCCCACTCGTAAGGTCAAGATAATACAAATAATTATATAACATAAAATTGAACAGTAATGAGTCCGAATATATAAACAAACACCAGACACTATTCATAAGTTGTTCCTGTTCAATAATTAAACTGAACTGATTGAAACGCCGTCCGCTTGTATCTTCTGACACACACTACACCGACTAATCAGACTAGTCAGCTGATCGGGGTCTCGCTCCGTGACGGGCGTAGGGGGATCGAACATATTCCCCTGATTAAGGGCAGTCAGCCAGTAGGTGAGGTGAGACTCATGGAAGGTGCAGGTGCCTGTCCCTTGGCACTTGATGGAGAGGGCGGAGCGGAACTCCTTAAGACAGGAGCCAGGGGACGAGAGCGACTGCCCGCCTCCTTCTGAGCCTGCGTTGGTTTGCTAAGAGAGATACAAGTACAGTTAAACTTCCAAAAGTGACACCTTCAAGAAATGAACAACTCCAAAATATGAACACTTTTCCTCGGTCCCAAAATTTCCCCATTACTTTAGACACACGTTATGATAAATCATGAAAAGTGAACACCTCTCAAAAGTCCCCAGGGTGTAAGTGAAAGTGAAAATTTTGGCTGGTCCCCAGGGTGTTCACTTTCTGAAGGTTTTACTGTAACTTAATAACTTAATGCGGTTAGAGTTATGTGTACTCACGGCTAAGAGGCTGTATCCGGAGTATGCGGGGCCCCAGCCCGCCGGACAGCTGGGCGTGCTGTTGGAGAAGGAGTGCACTGCGATCGCCGGAGACAAGGCTCGGCAGACCGAGCAGCGGCCGATGAGACCTCTCACTGCGTCCCCGCTTATCGGCGCTACCGAGGCACCGCTGATTTCTCTGGAAGCCAGCCAGTAGGAGACCCCCTCGTGAGCTGCCACTTGGCAGGACTGGGTGGTCTTACACTGCGTGAAGGGAATGAAGGAGAACCTCTGGAGACAGGATCCGGGCCTGCCCAGGTCTTGTACGGCTCCCTCTCCGTTCCCTGTAGTCTGGAACAGAGAGTACCCGCTGTATATCAGGTCCCCCTCGGCACAGCTGGGCGTGGCAGTGCTCTGGCTGTGAACAACAAGAACGAACCCAGCCCGAGTGGATCCAGACACTCCTCTGACACCTTTGTTCCCCAAGCTACCCTTGTCCCCCTTCGGTCCGATGGGCCCGTCGATGCCTGAGGTACCCAGTGCTCCCTTCTGCCCGGATTCTCCCTTCTGCCCGACATCCCCTACACACAAATATAATTAATACATACAGAGGCAAGTGGACCATGATGTGGTACATAGAATTAGTTAAACTTACCTTTCAACCCGTCTCTCCCGTTCTCTCCAATTCTCCCATCAGTCCCGCTATCTCCCTTCACACCCAAGTCTCCTTGATTTCCTACGACAACATAGTATAACTCTACTCTAATGCACAGCACTCAAATAACTGATTGTGAAATACCTCTTTCGCCTTTGATAGAAGTACCATTCATTCCTCTTTCGCCGACTGGACCAATAGCCCCCTTCAAACCCGTGTCCCCCTTAGCCCCCTTGTCGCCCAGGGCCCCGTCATCGCCGCTACTCCCTGTGTTGCCGAAGTCTCCTTTGAGTCCCGTTGTACCCTGAGGGCCAGCTGTCCCTTTCAGACCGCTGTCGCCTTTGTCTCCCTTAGATCCTGACTCTCCCTTTGCTCCGAATGCTCCTAACTCGCCCTACAACCAAACAGTATTAATATCCCGTTAAGCCAGCGATCCCAACCTTTTCACCGTGCACCCCTATAGGCTATAGCAATACCAAACATTATGTAGATCCCTCCTAATATTGCTCGCGATTCAATTATTGAGATCTTATACTCCCTACTTAATTCCGCAGACCCAGGTTAGGAACCACTGCATTAAGCTGAATATCTATGTCGGCTTACCTTCTGTCCTTTCTGTCCGTCGTCCCCTGCGCCCCCAGCTGGTCCCCTGTCCCCAGCTGTTCCCGCGGAGCCAGCAGCTCCGTCAGTCCCAGGCAAACCCTCCAGCCCCTTGTCTCCCAAGCTCCCTTTATCACCTTTAGACCCAGAGGCCCCCTTAGTCCCTTCAGTTCCGTCTCGCCCTCTCAAGCCAAGGTCTCCCTTCGATCCTGGGCTACCTTTCGTGCCTTGACCTCCTAACGCACAGTGTATAATCAATAAGCATATCAACATTATATTAATATTCTTCTATCCTTACCTTTGGTTCCAGTATCACCTTTAGACCCAGCATCGCCAGAGGTGCCCTGCAGCCCCTGCTCCCCCTTCTCCCCATCAGTGCCACTCTCCCCGTTAGCCCCCGCCCCCCCGGTGCTCCCCTTCAGGCCCCTGGATCCCGGGGGCCCCTGGAGTCCGGGCCCGCCTCTGTCCCCTGTCTCCCCCTTAGAGCCGGCATCTCCGACGCCCCCCTGAGGCCCAGTGTCCCCTGTTGTTCCTCTCTCTCCATTGGGTCCTGTGACTCCATCGGTGCCCTTATCTCCCTTGGAGCCTCTCTCCCCTTTGTCGCCCAAAGGGCCTATGGGCCCGATGTCTCCCTGTACAACAAAGCAATGACTACCGCAGTTCCTACACACTATGATACAACTCACTTTATCTCCAGCGACTGCTTGTTCTCCCTTCGTTCCTTTCTCTCCCACATTTCCAGGCTCCCCTTTCAGCCCCAGGTCTCCTCCAAACCCATTGGCCCCGAGGGACCCTTTCCCTCCCTTGACGCCTGACAATCCTTTCAAACCGATGGATCCAGTTGGCCCATCGGGTCCCACGTCCCCCTTCTCTCCTCTGTCTCCACGTGGCCCGAAGTCCCCTTTTGTTCCATTCGTTCCTGGTTCCCCCTGAGTGCCATCATTCCCCCTTTCACCAGCAGGACCTTCAAATACTCAGTTTAATATTTATCCACTATAATAAGAAGAATAGATGGGATTAACTGACCTGTTTGTCCAGTATCTCCCTTGGGGCCTGCGTCCCCAAGCACCCCGTTTTCTCCCTTATTTCCTGTCCGCCCGTCAGGACCAATGTCTCCTTTGTTCCCAGTAGGCCCCTGGTCCCCATTATCTCCGTCCAATCCAGATGGACCAGTTGCACCCAAGCTACCTTTGCTACCCCTCAGTCCGCTGCTCCCCTTCTCGCCCAGAGTGCCGTCTCTGCCAAAATCACCTCCCTCTCCCTTAGGTCCGCTCGGTCCTATTTACAATAGGAAGTAAAATAAAGCAGCTAAGTGCTATCTCAGGTAATGTACACCACGCACCTACTGCCCCTTGGTCTCCCTTTACTCCTCCCACGCCTGTGAGTCCCACATCTCCCTTCGACCCCCTCCCCCCTGGCTCTCCTTTCTCTCCTCTCGTACCATTCTCTCCGATACCAGCCAGGCCCTGTTCCCCTTTAGCACCGTCTAGACCTACGACAGAAACCATAAATATAGCTCAGTCTGCAGATAGCGAAACACACCATTTATCCCGTCATCTCCTTTCGCTCCTCTCTCCCCGTTATCTCCTGAGAATCCCTGCGGTCCGTCCACACCTTGGTCGCCTTTGCCTCCTGGCTCTCCCTTTAACCCATTCAGTCCTGGGCTACCTTTTAGCCCAACCGCCCCTTCAAAACCAGCTTCTCCAGTTTTTCCCTTCTGTCCATTAGAACCACTACAAAACAAGGCGTATATAAATAACTAACGTAAAATAAATGCTGCTGTACTTACACGTCTCCTTTCTCTCCTAGGTCACCTGACTCCCCTTTGAGACCGGCGTTACCGACTGTACCCATAACTCCTTTCAAACCTTTCGTTCCGACGTCTCCATCGGATCCCGGGGTCCCAGAAGACCCAGCGGTCCCCGTGTCTCCCTTTACGCCTCTGTCCCCTCGGGGCCCTTGCGGTCCGATGTCCCCCTCCGCTCCGGTAGAACCGTTCGCGCCTCCAGGCCCAACCAGGCCATTCACACCTTTCTTCCCCTTCTCCCCTGGGTCTCCAGGGGACCCATCAGACCCGTCGCTTCCGGCCGGCCCCTCGACCCCTGTCTCCCCAGGAGTCCCACTGGCCCCTGGGTCCCCCTTGCTCCCCTCCGCCCCTGTACCTCCGGTCTCTCCGTCCGAGCCGGGACTCCCACGAGCGCCGGACGCCCCTGGCGCCCCCTTCACACCTGAGGTGCCAGAGTCTCCCTTCAGGCCTAACTCTCCTTTCGCTCCCTTCGCCCCGTCAGTTCCCTCGCTCCCGTCTTGTCCTAACAATACAATAATATAAATACATTAGAACCTCGTTAGTACGAACACGGTTAATACGAATTTCCGGATAAGACGAACAAACAGTTCCATAAAATTAGGTCCCTACAATATTTATTCAATGGGCAATACTCCGGTTAATACGAACTCTGGATAAAACGAAAAAAAATTCCGTCCGTTGTTGTCTACTGTACATTGCATTATACACATCTTATGTTATGGCTATACCTGTAGCTCCGATCTCGCCCTTAGTTCCCTTCTGTCCGCTGTCCCCGCTGTTTCCCACGTCTCCAGAGATACCAGCTGTCCCAGGGTCCCCCTTGTCTCCTACTGTGCCTCGATTTCCTTTCTCGCCTATAATAGCGCACTCGTAATATCAGCTAATCAATTCATACAAAATTGATTCTACCTTGGATCGAGTCTCCTCGGGGACCAGTTGCTCCGGTTATACCGATTCCTCCTTTGGGCCCAGCAACGCCTACCTCTCCTGTATCACCTTTCGCGCCCTTTAGACAATATATAACACCGAGAACAAATAAAAACAAGACTATACCAACCTCCACGCCAGTGGTTCCTTTGTCCCCCTTGCTTCCTCTGTCCCCTATCAGTCCGCTGCTGCCCTTAGTGCCCACTGGCCCAGTTGGTCCGAGGTCCCCACTCTCTCCCTTTGGACCAGGCGGCCCAGCTTGTTCAACTGTTCGTGTTAGGTTTATACCCTGAGAGCCTTTTTCACCGACCCTCCCATTAGTCCCTTCATCTCCTTTCACTCCCTAGGGACACGTTTCAATTAATGGTACAGCTACATAGCATATCACACTAGCTTACCGGTATTCCCTCTGCCCCTCTGCTGCCCTTATTGCCCTGAATTCCCGCCTCTCCGGGGCTGCCGGCAGTTCCCGTGTTCCCATCTAATCCCGGGACGCCCACTTCTCCCTTGTTCCCCTTCCTCCCTCTCTCTCCGTCCGTCCCGTCTCTACAGGCTGTACAGTTCCCGAGCTGTCCGGGGGCCCCGGTGCCGCCCTTCGACCCGTCGCGACCCTCCGGCCCCTCGGGTCCCTGCGTGCCTCCCAAGCCCTTGTCCCCCTTAGTCCCGAGAGGACCTATAAATAGGAATAGTAACTAGTGCGAAGAAGACTCCTTTGGTTGATATAAGTCGCAAATTTATATTGACCGATCGGCTGCAGGCTATTATCCAAATCAAAAGTTCAGTTCATTCCACAACAAAGTATTAGTTTAATTAGTACTCAAAACTGGCACAAGCTAGTCAGGTATTTTCTATAAAACCTGAAGTTTATTCCGCAACAATTAATATAATAAATTAAGGCATGTTAGCATTGCATCATATTAAGAATGCTTATTAAACCTGAGGTTTATTACAATGCTCCTTAAACCTGAGGTGTATTACAATGATTAATAAGTGTAGGACTTTACCATAAAACATTATGTTTATTCCACAACGAGTATACTGCCTGTAGATCAATTAAAATTCTATATAAATTGCACATCATGTTACTAGAATAGTTTACCTTGTATTCCTATTCCGTCTTCCCCTTTAGTACCACTCGCCCCCTCGGACCCTTTGATGCCTTTCTTTCCCCTATTTCCAGATATCCCGCTAGGACCCGTTTCCCCAGGGCTCCCTGTATCGCCCTTCAAACCAGAGTCTCCCTTCGACCCGATCTCTCCCTTCTGACCGGTTAGTCCCGTCTGTCCGCTTATTCCGTTATCGCCTTTGGTACCTTGAGGCCCCTCAGGGCCCTCATTCCCTTTTGATCCAAGGTCACCTTTTGTACCTATCACACCTCTATCTCCAATCGACCCCTTAGAACCATTTTGTCCCAGTGGACCTTGTGGCCCTATTTCTCCTTTAACACCTTTGCTGCCTGACGAGCCAGTAGAACCTCTGCCCCCAATCGACCCTTTGACACCAACAGCTCCATTGTCTCCCTACATACAGGAATAACATTATTTAATACCCAATAATAATTTGTAGGCAGCTTTAACCATTAATTGAATGACCAATTTACCTTCGGACCTTGGTTCCCTTTCAACCCTTTAAGCCCATCACTTCCTTTGGAACCCTGTAGATTTAATTTATAATTCAGATTAATCTGTTATATTGCAATGAGATAACATGCAACATTTAACTCACTTTCGACCCAGCAGCCCCATCTACTCCACTAGATCCTGTCTCTCCAATTTCGCCCTAATTTAGCATTTAGACAGTAAAGCAATCTTAGAATTTTTAAAAAGACAAAACTTGAATAAGTTACCTTATTTCCTATTTCCCCTTTCGATCCTGTCACTCCTTCAGGGCCCTATAACATTATATTTATTATACCACCATATCTAATTATTAGGTACTATATTATTGTACCTCGTCACCAGTATCTCCTCCCACTCCGTTATCCCCCTTGGTAGAGTCTCCTTGTGTTCCCTAGATAAATAACAACAATGGTATTAGAATAAATTCTATTCCAAATGAATTGCTGTATTACCAATTCTCCTTTCTCTCCTTTGTTCCCTTTCGTTCCAGTGCTGCCTTTCGGGCTCTACACAAATCACAAATTTAAATTTAATAAACTTTACACAATCCATATAGCAACAGAAGGATTTATTCGTGTACTCACCAATTCTCCTTTCTCACCCTTGCTACCGGTAGTTCCCTACACAAGTACATATACAGTATAATATTGCTAGATTGAATATAGCATAGTAGTATAGAGGTAAGCTTACCTTGGTTAGATTCAACAAACTTCCATTGGCTCTAGTTACGATTGTAATACCCGGAGCCCCTTTAAGACCTTCTATCCCCTATGAACAGATTTTTAGAATGTTAGATCGCATTTTAAATTTGTATAAGATAAATAACAACAACTACCTTTTCTCCTTTTGGCCCAGCTGTATCATCACCTTGCTCACCCTATAAATAAGGAAATGTCAAATTCTAGTACTCACATTAAAAAAACAGATTAGTAATATAATTTACCTTTATACCGGTTTCTCCCTCAGTCCCATCAGATCCCTAAATGAGTTAACAATTCATAAAATGTATAATATCAAACAATAAATAAATAAAGTTATCACAAACCTTCGATCCGGTTAATCCAATAACTCCCTATAAGATGAGAAAATAAATAAAATATAGGTGACTGTAATCAGTTAACATTAAGTTGCAAATCTCAAACACATAAATGTTGGAAAAGTACAAACGTGTATAGCAAAATACAATAAAGTAGATAGCTATTGTATCAAACCTTATCACCCCTTTGTCCAGAAGCTCCTTTTTCACCCTAAAACAGGAATAGCATTTTAAATAAGTTGTTTGACAACCGCGACAATATATAGAGCCACAAACAATACCTGATTTCCAGCATCACCCTCTCTTCCAACTTCTCCCTATTTACATACAATACGATTAATAGCATAGAAACAAATAAATACCAATGCTATTATATTGTATTACCTTTTGACCATTTTCTCCAACAGTGCCTACGCCAACTTCTCCCTATTGATTTAAAACACAAGAATAACAACCAACATTAATACTCCTCGTTACAAAGGTTCCTCACCTTTGAACCCTTGGAGCCATCCGTTCCAGTGTCTCCTTTAACACCGTTGGTACCAGCTTGTCCGTCATCACCAACTATGCCCTAGATTTATATATTGAAATAAATAAAATGTTTTTCAAAGGCAAGTCCTGATGTCACTAGAAAGTTTGATCCTTGTATGGATAGTTACTGACTGTGTACAATTAGAAGCACTAATTATTTCAAATAATCTGCTGCTGGCATAAATTAGTTGATTAATTAATTGTAATTTAAACTACACAACTTCATTGACAATGGAGACAATTTAGTTACAATACCTGTTCATTGATAAAACCAATCTATGACTTCTTTCAAGAATTAACTATAAACTTACAGCATATTTCTATCCCCTATAAATTAAGTACTATTATACAATTCGAAGCCTAGAAAACACAAATGCTGAATGTAGGAAGCTGGAAAGACAGAACGTTTAATTAATCCAAAGAAGGCAATTAAACTCTATTCATTAACGACTAGTCTAAGGTACATAATTACACGTTTAGAGATATATTAATTAGATACTAAACAAATGCAGTACGTATATACTCATTACAGTAACTAAAATGTGTTAACAAGTGTGTTAATCACCAGACTGTATTAAATATAGTAAATAAGTATTCCAATCTAAACATACCTGTTTGCCGTTACACCCAGGAATACCAGCAGGGCCTTGATCACCATTCAACCCATTATCTCCCTACAGGTAGAACTTGTTTCAATATACGTGTGTAAGCAAGGAATACAGAGGATTAGTATAACTGACCTTTTGACCAGAATCTCCAAGAATTCCATGGGCCCCCCTTGGTCCCTAAGACAGGATAATCGAATAAATACAAACTTGAATTAAAAACAAAGCAATGCATGCAAGTTAAACTCACTTGTAATCCTTTAAAACCCCTGGCACCAGACTCCCCTGAGATACCCTAGTTATGGACAGGAATAGTAAAAGAATCCTTCGACGAAATCTCGTTGTAATGTTAACAAAACTGAATAAATTATAGTTAATTAGAACTAACTTATCATTATTACTAACCTGTAATCCTGGTGATCCATCTAAACCTTGGGGCCCAAGGAACCCCTAAATAATGTAAATATAAATTGAATTGAACTTATGGTTATATAATGACGTATATTAAATATGAATTTGCTCACCGTAGGGCCAGTGGCTCCTCTTTCACCAGCTAGACCAGTTAATCCCTACAAACAGATAATTTAGATCGTAATTTGCAGCCCAAACCCAAACATATGTAGAAAGGTTAACCTACCCTAACACCTTTAAGTCCTAAACATCCAAGGCATTGATCTGGTAATTCCTAAACAATAATGAAATTAGTTGAGATATGTTGACCACAGATGGATTGTATGTATACCGTAAGAAAATACAGTAGATAACTGAGATAGTAATTTCATTAAGTAAGATTACAACATTACCACAGTTGCATTGGAGAAAGTTTGTGTGTGCACCAATGTAGCCAAGAGTGCAAAGGTGACAACCAGAATATGTTGAAATCTATAATAATTAGTCACAATAACTTTGGTTAATTAATATTAAGTTATAGCCACAGTTTAGGGAACTACTAATCAATAATCTATGTGATAGACACACAAAATATCTGTGGCAATATACTTATTTGCTTTAAATATTTTTTAAATTATCTGCTTTGAATGAAGGTTTTAATGAAAAAATAGACTAACTATATTTACAGAATATATAGCTGCAAACCTACTGTTAAAAAACGAAATTACAAACAAATATCAAATAATATGCAGTATGTAGGAACTTTAAAACTACAATGCAATATCAAACTCACTTGTGCTTCATCACTCCACTCTTTCAGAAGCAGATCTCAGTGAGAATCAGTATTAAGATCTGAAAATTAAAAATGATAAAAAGAGGAAAAGGGAGGAGCAATCTATGAGTGTTCATAAAACTATTTATTTGGTGTGTAACGTGTTTAAAAGAGGCAAATTAACAATAATAGCGTCAACAATACTCGCAGAGTACTCAGATCAATGCATACACGGAGTGACATTCAGGATAAACATTTATACTAGAATCACAGCCTACTAAAGCCACATAGACTAACATCTAATGTTCCGAAGTATAATACGACCGATTGTTGGCTGAGCTTAGAATAAAAGGACCATTAGGTATATGAAAGCAAAAGTTGAGTATTTCTGTTAAGCAAGTCCTAAACAAAGTTGTGAGTTCGTTAATTTAAAATATCCAAGTTAATACCCAATCAATAACTTTTCAAGCAAAAAGGTAAAACAGGGGACAAGTTGAGAGAATCAAGAGCCACTGATTGAAAACAGGTTCGTAAAATATTAGTAACATTCATAAACTGTATATTGTATGTGGGAAAGGTTTAAAATGAATTGATTTGTTCAATTGTTATGACGAATAAATACTAAATCGAATCTGACAAATCCTATACAATTTATGTTGCAATTTATTGCGAAATTGCAACACTTGAAAAAGCAAAAAGTATCACAAATCAACTCACATTTGTAGCATGCTTCATCCAGAAGGTTGTAGTCTTGTAGAGACCAACTTTCATAAAAAAGAAAACAAGTTAACTTACAAGTAATGCAAAACAACAGAAGTTCACCAGGTTCCACTATCCGGCTCAATATATAAATAGTGGCATAGTTTGCCATTCAAATCAAATGTTAAATTATTGCACCTGTGATTCAGTAGCACATTAATCGTCGGAATTAATATAATCGTAAAGTTAATCCAATTTAGAGGTCAGATAGTGCCCACAATTCAAATCCTTAAATTATTCAGCATATGCAAGGAAGGAATTAAATTACACAAAATACATCTGCATGCTCTACTGAATAATATAATCAGTATTATTATTCTTAATTGCAGTTTAATATTAAAGCGGAAATATACAACTTAACAATGCGGTAAATTAGATTTAGTAATAATTGACTCTAGAACCCGTGAAGAATCCTAAAATATATGTAGGCAAAATAACCAAAATTAATTAATAAACAGTTGTACCCAATCTTTGTAAAATTAAAGTATAATATTTCAAAAGAATTGAGTGTTCATTAATTTGTTCATCTAAAACTGTGGTCAACAAATTTGAAAAGAGAATTTGCAAATTTATAAGGAAATAAATACATTAACGTTTAATTAAACAGAACGTATAGTAAATTCTCTCCGCGAGAAACAGTTATTTAAAAAAGTTTCCTTTCTTAGATAAAACAACCAAGAAATGAGGGTGTAAGTTTGTACTGATTATTTAATTTATTAGCTTTGAATTGTTGTACATAAATGAACTGAGTCTCTATAGGACATCCGTTATCTTATTAATAATGGCGCTAGCTGTACAGCTACACAGTCAAGAGGTTTGTTAGTTTAATTTGACATTAGAGATTCTATATCATACACTGTCAAAATAATTCATTGTTTTATAGAATGCGCAATGTGGCAATGGCTCGTGTGGCGGAACAGTTGGCTGTGCCTGTAACGATAATATAATATCTAACTGCGATTGCTCACAAGGAGATACTGTGAGTTAACAGTTAGATACAAAATAACCAAAGTATATTCACCTTGTATCATTGCAGGGAGATCTGGGAGCGAAAGGGAGCAAAGGCGCTATCGGGAGTGTGGTAAGTAAAAGCTGTTTTAGATAAGAAAATAATTCGATATGTATTGATGGCACTGTTTAATAATAGGGCATAACAGGAGGGCAAGGCCCAGAGGGTAATGAAGGCAGCCAGGTGAGCTAAAAGGCTAAATAGTTGAATGTACTGGACTGGATATGTATTATTAATATACTTTTGCAACAGGGGAAAACAGGGACAGAGGGAATAGAAGGAATAACTGGAGAACAGGTCAGTCTCAGACAGTATACTAATACAATAATCAGGGCCGCATTAAGAGTCGTCTGGGCCCTGGTGCTGTCCAAAATTTCAGGGCCCCTATTTGTCTTACACTCTCTAGAGGCACGCTATGCGGGCCCCTAATGGGCTCCTCAGGCCCTGGTGCTGCAGCACCCATAGCCCCCCCTTAATGCGGCCTTGACAAGAATGTATTTATACTAACATAACCGTAGGGGTCAGAAGGTTTGATTGGAGTGAAAGGACTCAAAGGATTCAAAGTACGTTTCTAACTTACCATTCTATAATTCTATGAAATTATATTAATTAATTAGGGGGTGAATGGAGAGAGGGGAGAGAGAGGAGATTGCGGCATTTTGGGGCAGTGTGGAACAGAGGTAACTGGTACAGTATACAAGTGTCAACATATTAATAATCCATCATATTAATTGTACGCTTTAATAGGGTAATAAAGGAGACCAAGGAATAGATGGTATTCGTGGTGAAAAGGGAGAACAGGTAAATTACCGCCAAAGGTAAAACTAGTATATCCTTAACTTATCGTAACAGGGAGATGATGGAAGGAAAGGGTTTGAAGGAGACACGGGTGAAGAGGGAGTGGGAAAGAAAGGATTTAGGGTCAGTAAATGCATATATTATTAGGATATAAGAACGCATTTATACACAATATGTATATTATTGTATAATAATAGGGTGATAGTGGTGATTCGGGAAAGAAAGGTGACAAGGTAAAGATATATTGTTTGTAAATAAACATCTGAATAAATATAGCTCATATTATATTTAACCAAGTTATATGAATTTAGGGTCAATTGGGAGAAAATGGCGAACTAGGACTTAAGGTAAGTAAATAATAACAAAACAAATGGTAGAGTATTGTTTTACACACTAAACAAACAATATATTTTGTAGGGAGGTGAAGGTGATATTGGACCGCAGGTAAGATTCCACTAAAATCTAAAGATCCAGCGAATGATTGTAAATTACAACACAATTCTGATTATATAGGGACCAGGAGGATTTATTGGAACACAAGGAATAAAGGTAATCATAAGAAATCTCAATAACTGATTTGCTAAATTAGAAATTGTTAAAACTTTTGTTTTGAGATACAGAAATACATATAAACTTCATATTTCTGTTTAGGGACAAAAGGGTGAAGACACGGTAGGAAAGAAAGGGTTAACTGGAGATCAGGTAATTATGATGTTATTCTTAGTGAGATTGTACATATTATTAATGTTTGTATTGATAGGGAAATGCCGGAATTCCAGGCCCTCCCGGACCCACAATAACGACAATTATTACAATTGAAAACCTAACATTGGTAAATATTGTAAAATTAAAAATAAACTTACCGTTTAGATAAAATTATAATATTTGTATAGGTTGTGCCCCCTCCAGGGGATGATGGTGCCAAAGGAGATCGGGTAAGCCAACAGTGTGTACTATAATATACAGTTGAGAGACTATATTATTACGGAGTATTTAGGGAGATATAGGAAGTGTAGGGGATCCTGGATTAGTTGGAGATAACGGACAGAAGGTATTAGTTAGATGTATAAGATAAAGACAACAAATTATTTACATTAATTACTCATAGGGAGGGAAAGGCATAGCTGCAAACCCTGGAGAATCGGGAAGTAAAGGCACAAAAGGCGAATTGGTTAGTAATATAGTAAGGACAAATATAACAATTCTTATTAACAAACTAATTTTATTACAGGGAATTTCTGGAAGAAAAGGAACACCAGGGGAAGCAGGTTCAAAGGTAATAAATTATAATTCGAAATATAATTTTAATATCTACCGAGTTGTACATCTGTATATCTAGAAAACTCATTGTAGTATAAATAAAATCTTAAATTAGGGAGGACAAGGAAATACTGGAGGAGTAGGGCAAGATGGAATTGACGGAAACAGAGTGAGTATACATACTTAAGTTAAATATTTTGGTAATTAAACTACTTCATTACTAATCGTAGGGAGAGATTGGAGAAAGTGGAAATAGTGGAGAAAATGGATCGACAGGAGATAAGGTAGGAAGCAGAAGAATACCATACCAGTGTGTACTATGTTGTTAATAACTAATTATCCACTGAATATAGGGAATAGTCGGAGATGAAGGGGACGAGGGAGAAAATGGAGACTCCGGTCCTCTCGGACCTAAGGGGCGGTCTGGAGGAAAAGGGGACATCGGGGACCGGGGGCCTAAAGGCGTAACCGGAAACAAAGGTGTTACAGGTAGTACAGGACCGCAGGGCGATGAAGGAAATGCAGGGGACTCCGGTAACAGTGGAGAAACAGGCGTTATCGGGAAAATAGGTGAGAAATTAGATAATGCGATAATGAAGTATTAACATTGTTCCTAAGAACAATGTAACACTCTTACTGTATACAGGACAGAAGGGTATGGACGGCGACCAAGGCGACAGAGGGACACAAGGAAACTCCGGAGAGAAGGGGACTATTGGTACCACTGGAGGGCAAGGAGATCAAGGAACCCCAGGACCCCAGGGTAATATTCTGTATATTGTATGTATGAGCACTCCGTTTTAACGCAACTTGCAAGTAGGAATTGATGGAAGGAAGGGAGCGGATGGGTTCGGAGGGGATCAGGGGGAAGAAGGAGAAGACGGCTTAAGAGGAGACTCTGTGGTTGGCCCCCCTGGGGACCCTGGGTTGAGCGGAAGTCCCGGAAGTAATGGGACAGAGGGCGAACAAGGTGTGACTGGTCCACAAGGACAGAAAGGGGATGAGGGCGAAAAGATAGTATTCGATGGAACCTGTCCCGACTGTCCGGACGGAGTCCCCGGAGTTTCCGGAGCCAAAGGGTTCACGGGAGACACAGGCGAGGAGGGGGTGTCTGGGGAGAGAGGGAGGAAGGGAAGCAAAGGAGCGAGAGGATCAGCTGGAGTTAGAGGGACAGAGGGAGATGAAGGAATTAATGTATGATTAGCATGGAGAACTAACTTCTTACAGTTTAGAATTAATGCTTTTAGGGACCTCAAGGAATAACAGGAGATCAAGGTTCTAAAGGAGGAAAGGGAACTATTGGAGAATCAGAAATATCAGAAGAATTTGTACCATCAGAGGATAATCCACCAGGAGAAAAAGGGGACATTGGAGCCGTTGGAACTCAAGGTGCTAAAGGAGAACCCGGAAATAAAGGACAGACTGGAGTGAAGGGCTTCATAGGAGACTCCGGAGAAGAAGTGAGTTTGTATTAAATTAGCCAAAATAATAACTACATTGCAGACATTGCAAACTAAGCGAGATTAATAACTGCAATAGCATTTGATTGGGATATACCGAATAGGGTCCGAGGGTGCCGGGGGAGAAGGGAGAGCCCGGCCCGAGTGGGACACAAGGGGACACGGGAGCTGCTGGCGAGAGAGGGAGTAGCACGGTTGGGCCTGAGGGAGACCTGGGAGATAAGGGGGTGCAGGGCAGTGAGGGGTCAGCTGGACCTGCAGGTGGCAAAGGAGCGCAGGGCTCTAAGGGAACCGATGGCGTGGGGGGAGATGATGGAGAGGAAGGAGCGGACGGGAGTGTGGGAGGCTCAGGCATTGGTGGAGCACAGGGGGACAGAGGGGATGCAGGCCAGACAGGGGACAGAGGCACTGAGGGGACAGCTGGGGAGACAGGGACAAAGGGAGCAAAGGGTGCGGTGGGAAATAGTGGAGAATTCGGTAATAGGGGCGCAAAAGGACAGACGGGAGGGAGGGGAGTAGACGGTACCGATGGGAGAGAGGGAGAGAGAGGGAGAGATGGAATAGACGGAATCAGTGGTGTGAAAGGGAGCACAGGACTGGATGGAGACTCTGGAGAGCAGGGTATGTCATAGCTAATAATATAATATTCAAAGGATCCGAATTTTATCCTATTATACAGGACCTGTTGGAGAACCAGGCACCAAAGGAGCACAAGGGATAATAGGCCAGGTAGGCATCAAAGGTATAACCGGCACACAGGGATTTGAAGGTGACGCAGGAGAGAGGGGACTGAATGGGAGCAAAGGGGGAGAGGGGAAGACAGGCTTCTCGGGAGATGACGGAGAGGAGGGACGAGATGGGCCTGGCGGACAAAAGGGAGAAAAGGGGCTCCCAGGCCCGGGAGGTATGAACAACAACTGATGAATGAAATAAGAATAACGAATAGTTATAAGTTATAAGTTACTTATAACTGAATTAACCTTCTAGGAGAGAGGGGTATTAAGGGGTTTCAAGGAGACGAGGGAGATGAAGGAAACAGAGGTTCCAAAGGTATCGTTGGGGAATTGGGACTTAAAGGGGAGCCAGGTGAGGTGATACCAGGAGACCCTGGGTCTCGCGGTCCAAAGGGCGCAACTGGACAGGCTGGAAGAAAGGGACGGCGCGGAGAAGACGGGAACGAAGGAACCAAAGGAGAAAGGGGAGAGCTAGGAGACGGAGGCGATTCTAACAAAGGAATAAAAGGAATGAAAGGAACGTTAGGAGAAGAGGGGAGGATAGGATTCCTGGGTAGGGCTGGTTACATTAATGTCATTACAGTATTGAATTAGTACAATGAGTTGGACTTCCTATTCCAATGTTCCATTAGGTGATGAAGGCGATGAAGGACCTGATGGGGGAACAGGTGACGAGGGGCCCGCAGGAGAGGGGGGCATAAATGGGAGCGTCGGAGTTAACGGAGCTAAAGGGACACCTGGAGCCGATGGTACCAAGGGGATAAAGGGAAGGAATGGGTCATTGGGAGCGCGAGGAACAAACGGCACTGATGGGGAGACCGGTATGCCCGGGTTTCTGGGGGCAGCTGGAGACACAGGAACAAGAGGCTTGAAAGGGAATAACGGAGACAAGGGAGGACTAGGGCCAATAGGCACTACTGGAGACCGGGGCGGGAGGGGGCCTCGCGTGGATGGAGATGATGGTCTGACAGGAACAGCTGGGAGCAAGGGAGAGCAGGGGAGTCAGGGCGCGAAGGGTATTGTGGGTGTGTCTGGAGACGACGGAGACGAAGGGATTGAGGGCGGAGACGGAGAGGAGGGGGACCAAGGGGCGCCAGGGGAGACTGGTGAGAGAGGGGCGAAGGGAGAGCTGGGAAATGTTGGAAGGAAAGGGGAGAATGCGCCCGCTGGAGAAGTCGGCGATAGAGGCCAGAAAGGGGCGCAGGGAGCTCTGGGAGATAGCGGAGCCAAAGGGGGGAAAGGGGGCGTCGGTATTAGCGGAGTTGTTGGAGAGTTCGGAGAGGAAGGGACAGAGGGCATTGATGGAGAAAAAGGAGACGCCGGGTCAGAAGGCCAGAAAGGAGAAAGAGGACTGAATGGTAAGCAAATTATATAATGCAAAGCGATCCTAATAGGTAGTTTCTTAAGGAAATAGGTTACCAATGATTTCTTATATGATTCTAGGCACGATCGGAGAAGATGGAGACACAGGTCCTAAGGGGGCGATAGGCAGTGAGGGGCCTCGAGGAGACGAAGGCAACAAGGGTAGTGCAGGAAGTGCAGGAGTAGATGGCCTGGATGGAGAGAGAGGCGACCAGGGGGAGAAGGGAATAGGTGGCAGTGTTGGTGCGACAGGAGACAGCGGGGAAGAGGGTGACAACGGTCCCGTGGGTATGAAAGGGGATATCGGAGAGACAGGACCCATAGGCCTGGAAGGTAACGCTGGGTCTATTGGAGGTAGCGGCACAGCTGGAGAGAAGGGACAGAAGGGTGACAGCGAAGACGGGGAGGCTGGAAACAAAGGAGCCCTGGGGCCGAAAGGAAATGTAGGCCCGGTAGGAAATGGAGGCGAGAAAGGGACCAAGGGTGTAGCGGGAGATTTCGGCGAGGAAGGCGTTTTGGGGGAGAAGGGGTCGATTGGTTTCCAGGGGGACGACGGGGAGGAGGGAGAAGAGGGGGACAGGGGACCGCAGGGCCCGGAGGGGCCGAAGGGAGACGCGGGAGGGAAAGGAGCTGTTGGCGCGAAAGGACCCACGGGAGAAAGTGGAATCCGCGGAGATCTGGGCCCAGACGGTGAGAGGGGAAATATCGGAGAGAAAGGCTATGCAACGATTGGGAAGAGAGGAGACGAAGGAATGACAGGCGATAAGGGGATGGAAGGATTTAGAGGAACGAAAGGGGGAGAGGGGGTACAAGGGGGCAAAGGAGAGGTAGGAAGTCAGGGTGACAAAGGTGAAAAGACTGTGCAAGGAACTTCGGGAGAGACCGGTCTGGACGGAGCGAAAGGAGCGGGAGGAGAATCTGGGGATTTGGGGCCGGAAGGAACCGCCGGCTACGATGTCTCCGGATTTATGATAGTACGTCACAGCCAGGCGACAACAGTCCCCGAGTGTCCCAACGGCTACTCGCTGCTGTGGGACGGCTACAGCTTGCTCAGCGGAGACGGAAACGGAGAAGTATTCAGACAGGACCTCGGCGCCCCAGGCTCGTGCGCGCCTATTTTCAGCTACATGCCGTTCTCAGTCTGCTCGACAACGAAGCTGTGCAGCTATGCCAGCGGCACCGACCTCAGCTACTGGCTGTCCACACTCAAAGACAAGTTCTACATCCCGATGGGCGGGGCCGCGGTTAGCAACTACATCAGTCGCTGCGCGGTGTGCGAGTCTCCGGGGGTGGCAATAGCGGTTCATTCTCAGAACACGAGTGTCCCCGACTGCTGGGAAGGGTGGGAACCGGTATGGGAAGGGTACTCGTACCTGCAGGAGACAGTGAGAGGAGGGCTGGGCGGACACCAACAGCTAGACTCAACTGGCTCCTGTCTAGAGAAGTTCCAAACAGTCCCATTCCTAGAATGCATTTCTCGAGGCACCTGTGTCTCCCATAGCTACCATTTGGGATTCTGGGTTCGCGCAATAGCAGAGGACATGCAATTCGTAGCCACACAAGAGACACTGGTCGGGCCAGACGTGCTGTCTGCTATTAGCAGGTGCAGGGTGTGTGTGGGGGTGGTGGCTTAAAATCAGGAAATGTTATAAACTTGTTTTATAATTATTACATTGTATATTTCCTATAATCAACTGTTATTTGTATAACAGTAATAAACTTGTTTGTTGTACACGTATAATTGGACTAAACTTGCACACATATAAACATAAACAAGTTTGATGAAAATGTCTAGTTGCATTAAACTTCTTAACTAAGTAGTACATGACAATAGTAAAATTATAAACAAGCCAAAGATTCAAAGAATTAATAATCTTACGAATATCACAGCGACTTAATAAATCGGTTAACCAATAAAAACATATTTTAACTTTTAGTTCACTTAAAGGAGACACACTGAAATGTTACCCTAAACTAACCATTAAATGAGGTAGAATTATAACTAAAGGTTCCACAGCTGGAAGCACTCGTCTTCTAGCAGCCCCTTGTAGACATCAAAATGATGGTTGACTCCCTCCTTACAGTGAATCTTGTAAACACTCCCTAGCCCACCCATCTCAGCATTATCCATCCCGTACACAACTGTGCTTATCCTGGCGTGCACCAGGGCCATGCAGCACATGGCACACGGCTCCTGAGTGGTGTAAACCTCGAGGCCAGTGCAAAGGTGGTATTTCATAGGACTAACAGGCTTATGCGTGTCCACACCGTCGTCTGCTCTCCTCTTAGTGCCGGGAGAAACGAGAGGCGCGTCTTTCGGAATGCTAGCTACTTCTCTGATGCAGAGCATCACTGCGTGGTCCAAACAGCCACCAGCCGAGTGGTGCTGTCGTGCCACTATCTTCCGACTCTTTGGGTCCACAACCACTGCAGCGACAGGAGGAGCGCCTGACAGCTTAGAGAGGCTAGCTAATCCCAGAGCTGTTCTCATGTAGCAATTCATCTCTGCTAGCTGCTTAGGAGAGAACCTGTCCTTACTTATCTGCCTCTCGATCTTAAAGTTGTGCGAGAACACCGTGGGCCAGATAACCTTAGCTTGCTCATACTGCACAGAAGTAAGCGGGATGTGGTTGGGCACCTGCACAGTGCTAACTTCTCCAAAGCAGTTTCGCATTTCCGACGAAAGAAGCGGAATCAGGTGCTCCACTGCCTTGCTGAGTGGAACGCTTTTTGGCAGTCGCGATTCATAAGCCAGCAACATGTGGAACTGTTTCTTGTTATCCACTTTTATAGACCTTATCCGCTTGAGGTGAGAGAGCTGGTATGGGAGCGGGAGCGCCTCGCTGAGCTCCGAGAGCAGCAGAGACAGCTTCGTGCAGTCAGTGATGCGCACCGAGACAAAGCCAGAGCTGCTCACAGCCTGCGTGTACTTGTCGGCTAATACGGGTATCAATGGGTCTTTCATTGGGTCTATCATTGGGGCTATCATTGGGACTATGAACAAATAAACAAACTTAGTTTCAGCGTAGAACTCCCATTAATGAGATAATATAGTATTATATTTGTGTTAAGAATTAGTTGGATCACAGGATATGACGTGAGAAAAATTCCTTTCTAACTGATGATAAATATAATGTGCAAACAAGCTGAAAAAATAAAATTTCGTGACAACAAAAGTCTTTATACTACAAGAGCAATCTCTCTAAAAACATATGCATTACACTTATACTTACCAGTTGATCTGTGGTATGAGTTATACTATTTCAACATACTGCTTAGTGCCTGGAAACACGGGTAGGTTAATACCGTACTTCTCCATCAGCTGAGTAGGCACTATCCTCAGTCCGAGGATGTGCCGCTTCCCTTTGAAATACTTGGCGCATAGTTTGGGAGCAGTGAGAGAGATGAGCGTCTCGGGGGAAAGTCTCATTTCCTCCGGGACCTCCCCCGGACCCTGCTCCACCCCCCACCCCGAAGGGACGTCCAGAGACACCAGGGGGACCTTAACCTCAACCAGGGCCTTCAGGACATCGTCAAACGGCTTCCGAATAGGAGCCTTGAAGCTGAACCCGAACAGACAGTCTAGCACAAGTCTGTACTCGCTTGATATCGTGTCAGGGGGCGGCAGCGTGTCCAATATAGGGACACTCAGTGCCTCGATCTGTGCGAACAGTCGCTCCATCACAGGGCTCTTGGCCCGCTTAGGACAGAAGATGACAGGTTGCATTCCGAAGGTTAGGAGATGACGCGCAGCTATCAATCCGTCTCCCCCGTTATGCCCAGGCCCCACACAGATGAGCACTCTGTCGGACTGCTGCTGTTTGTAGATATCCGCTACAACCTCTGCTACCGTCAGGCCTGCCACCTCCATCAGCTGCTCCACTGTGTACCTGTAGGTGGCGAGCAGCTCTTCGTCTACAGCTATGGAGTCCTGCTGAGAGAGCAGACCTATCTGCTCTATAGTGCTACCAGAGACTGAGGCCATATGTCTGCTGAGAGGGAAGCGCGCTATAAGATAGCAGACCGTTAATCTCGCTAGTCTATAAGAAAGCATACACGGTACCGTGTGAGACCTAACACCATGTATAGGCAGGGTTTTTTTAAAGTTGAGACGTTGATGTAACTCAACACTCCAGCGGCCGCGGCCGACCCATAATCGTGGTGTAGCTCCAAAAAATCTTGGTTGCAAAATTTACACCAAGATCGGCCTTAAAAAAAACACTGGTATAGGTATAAGGAGAGGGACTTGTTTATACAATAATAGTATCGCAGTTACCTGTTACCACTACATACAATCGGATTGATTGATATTTATAACGGAAATACTAAGGATATTTACATCAGTTTATCTCTGGGAAAAGTTCCAAAATTATCTGATCCAAAAGAGAAGCAATCAACTGCTCATTAGTTTCTTGATTATCTAAACATTCCAGAAGTAGCTCCAGGTTGCATAGCAACCGCTGCTCTCCAATAATATGCTTGACAACGCGAGGAATGTGCTCCACCACTATTTCTCTGAGATACCCTTGTTGGGTTGTAAGTTCGGACTTGAGAAGGTCGCTGGGGTTAAAGTGGTGCGCCGAGTGGTACAAGGCATTCCGGACTTTGTTAATGGCGTATGTGACGTAGGACTCGTTTGACACGTGATTAATGACGTCATTTACCGAGCGCTCTAACAAACGCTCTGTGTGGAAAGGCACAAAAGTTCTGAGCAAGTCTACTAGCAGTCTGATTGGGTAGGGAACGTATAAAACCGAACCAAACAAGAACTCGAGAATATCCAACCAACACCTCAAGGTGCGAGGTGTCTCATGGGGTACAGCGGCCCCTTCCAGGTGACCAGGGGCGGAATTAGGCTCAAACACTTCTTCGTAATTTTCTGAGTCAATTCTCCACTCGTTGCTGGCTGTTTGTACCTTCTCCATGACGTCAGCAGAATGGTTATAAGTAGGCGGGGCGGTGGACTCTATGAAATGTTCGAAAGGTTTGTTCAGGAACTCGTACCTACACATAATACAGATTAATGAGTTGATAATATATTGGCTCTACATAGTACACACCTGTCTGTGAGAATGCTTTTAGGGAAAGCCAGCAGAACTCTGCCCGCGTGGTCTCCGAAGTTCTCTCCTTGGAACAACTTGTCGTCATTAAACTCGCATAGGAACTTGCAAACTACTTCAGATCTTTGCAATTCTGTACAACTAAATATATTGGAAGTATGAGACTAGGGAGTATAACCAACTCTTGTCCTTGATAAACCATGGATATCACTGATATAACTAAAAATTCTAACTGGAACTAACTTTATGAGGGCCTGTAGATACAGTTCCAGTTCCCTCCGTCTGTTCTCCAACTCCTGCACAGAAATGAAGAGAATCTTCTTGGGTAGGCTCAGCAGCCTTGCGGCCGGAAAGAACTTCCTCAGCATGCTGTCCAGAACTTCAAACTCGGAGTAGCGACGGAATATATTCCATTCCGTCTCGGGCGTGACGTCACGCCGCTTCACGTGTATCACGAACTGGTAGAAGGACTTGATTGTCTTTATCCGTGTCACCTCGGTTATCCACACGTCCCATTTGCACAGATCAAAGTCCAGCTGGTCTTCACTCACGCACACGTTTTCCAGCCCGATGCTGCGAGTACGCGTCACTCGCTGTTTGGGAATCAGTTCGTGATTTGCCGTATCAGAGATAGTCCTACTCAAGAGTATAATTAAGGTAGGATATAAATATAATATGTAAAGCGTACAACCTTCTGTAGATGTCTCTCTCCCCAACATTCTCTTGGTTGCTAGGCACGTCAACAGTAGACGCCTTAATTATCTTCTTTGGCGGCTGAGGAGAGTTCCAACCGGAGTTTCCTTCTTTCTTACTTACGCGAGCGGAGGCATTCCGACTCAGTTTCCTCTCTTCGGGTACCTTAGTAACATAATTAAACATAGGTATGTGTATTCAAATAGTATGCAGTTAGTATTTGAATACTGGTACCTGGTTGGGCCTATAGGAGAGGGCGTGAGAGCGGAACGTAGAGGACTTAATAAATGCCGGATAGAGATACTCGTCTCTGGCGGCTAGCAGCTCATCCAGGAGCCGGTGCACAATCTTAGAGCTCTGTAATTTTGCGATTAGGCTTATGTCATCTCTCTAAAAGCGAAATAAGCTTAATTAAAATACCTTAATACTCCGAATCAAATGTTTTAATGAATAACTCAACAAACCGTGTTATCTAGAATGTCGCTTAAGGTATCCAGTGATGACATAGCAAGCGGCAGAGCATGTCTCCATGGAGACAGGAAGTATGTTTCCCTGGCGTGCCTTATCTTTGCTACGACTGCCTCCTTGTGTACCCGGGGCCCGTCCAGGAGCTCCCGGACCTCGCTCAGGTCGAGCAGACACTGCAGCACCGGCAGCTCGCCGCTGTCCTGTAGGTACCGGATGAATATGGCCAGCTCCTCGTCCGGCAGCTCGCAGGAGAGCGGGGCCACGGGGGGTCTTAAGAGGGAGAGGAGGGGCTTGTCGGGGGACGGGGGTATCTGCGGTGTTATCGTATCCGCAGCCGGGCTCAGCAGCTGGTAGAAGAGCCGGTATAGGAAGAGAGGGTGCGACACCTTCCTCACCCCGCGGGAGAACACTCTGTTGCCCACAGCCTGGGAGAGCAGTGACGTCATCAGACGCGAGGAGGAGACCTGAGACGGCGTCACGTGCCGCAGGAGGATGGCCACTGCTTGAGTGGTGTATATCGGGAGGCGGGACGCGTGACCACTGGAGGGGTGGCTTGTCTCTCCGGGGCTGTTGGCATTCAACCTGCATGCGTGGATGTGTTGGAGAATGCAGGGGATCAGTTTCAGTTTTATAAGTCGTGTGACGTCACAGCTACGTAACCGCAGAATGAGGGCGCGCGCCAGATAGTGCAGCAGAGAGCGAACCTAAATATAGCGTTAATATGTGCATAGTCGCATTTGTATTGATAGCTAACCTCGTTTGTAAACTCTGCGTCTGAGCTAATCTTAGAGTACCAGCTGAGCACGTGGTTAGACAGTATTTCGTTTATAAATCCTAGCAACGCATCGTCCACTGAGGAATTCAGTTCCATTTCAGTCCAAATATGGCATTTAACTGCTTCTACATCTGACCGGTTGGTGGAGACTGAGGGTTTATAATTTTGTTTAGAAAAAGACAAGAGTACAGTAGCTGTGGCATAGCCCAGCCATAGCGACCAGAAGACAGTCAGCAGAGACAGGTATGCAGGAGACAAGTTTAGCGAGAATAGGATACATTCCTGAGTGATGACGTAATATAGAGGCGTTGTTAGGTACACGAGAATAACAGCTGTTAAGTATACTTTCTGGAATTGGTTTAGCATCTTACATACCAGAAAGTAAGTATGTTGCTAGGCAGAAATTCGATTTAAGAAAACCTTAAAATTATCTCAAAGAAACCAATTATTATCTGTAACAGAATCATTTTACAAATACAAAAGTTGAAATAGGTTAGCAGTACTAGCTAGCAGAGATCAGATGCCCCTCACCAATAGGTTTACAAGGGCACTTCATACAGCAGCTAACACACACTAGCGATTATTATATGTCCGGCCCGGGCCTGGCCAGACAACTATTTAAAATTAATTAAAATCTAATTATTACTCTGCAGTAGGGGCAGGTTGTTCTTCCCTCGCCCTCCTAATTCCTTCCATAAGAAACTCGTGGTAGGAGTTGGCTAGCGGATCTCCGTGTGTCCGCACTGGCTCCTCTTCTCCGCGGAACTCCATCAGTCGGTTGGCGTTAATCATGTGCACAATGTCCCCCGTGTCAGGACGCATTATCATGCTCTGAACAGGGAACTCGTACGAATCCATGGTCTTCTGTAGGAGATCCTTCACCTCTTGGTTCACAGACGCGTTGGCCATCAGCTCCTCCAGATACACGACCAGCGACCAGGAGGAAATGAAGTTCTCTTTGAGGGTAACTTGGACGACTTCACTTGCGAGGGGCCCGTCTCGCAGTGTGCGTCCCGACCCTCAGCAGGACTGGTCGTCCAGAGACCCCCACATTATTATGGAGTGCACCAGTTTATCCTCCGCGCGGGCTGTCTCCACGGCGTCTCGGATCTCCAGATAGGATATCTTCTTGAAGGGGTACAGCACGCGCTCCAGCTCGAGAGTCGCGTTATCAGCTGACACCTCATCCTCCCACGCGGGGAGATCTAAGGTCAGGTTAGTGTGCAGTCGCATCGATGACGTATACCCGATGTCTACCTCCATCTTCTCGCCCTCGATCTCATCCGAAGACACGATCCACTCCATGTCCACGTTAAGTTTGCGGAGGGTGGGCAGGTACAGCTCGAAGCGGAGCACTCTGTTTGCCTCCGTGTCGAAGAGGAGGCTCCCCGCGAAGTGGGCGGGGGTAAACCAGAACGGAAGCTGGGGGTCTTCGTTCAGCTGGTACTCTGCGTGGATACGGAACACTATCTCCACAAGGGAACCGGCCTTGGCACGGATAATGGCCACGCCCCCGCGAGGGCCGAACCTGTTCTGCAGAAACACGTTGCGGTGGAACTGCTGAAGGAGTTTGTACAAGAGGATTTCTCGCCCCGTTGGTTCGGGAGCAGTGTAGCGATTGGAATTGTAGATCTCCTCTTGCTCCTCCCCAAACATGGAAGAGACCAATCGATAGGGCATGCCCACCTCCAGGGAGTCGATCTGTGGTAGGAAGGAGCGGAAGTTCTGCTGGCTGTGCGTAGCGGTTGGGTACTCAGGCTCCGTCCAGGAGAAGAGTCCGGTAAAGTGTTTCTTCTCAGACATGAAACCTTTGAAGTAAGACTTCTTCTCATCTTGAAATGTTTTCATGGATTCCTTCTGCATAGGTGAGTATTCAGCGTACACAGTGACGCCCTCCCCTTCCGGTATCTCCTCTTGGAACTCAAACGGATCCGTGCCCCTCTCATTCAGCAGCTTAGCTACGTATTGGAACTCCCAGGGTTCCAGCGTCCCGCTCCTGTCCGAGTCGTAAATCTCGAATAGCGCCAACACCTCCGGAGGCACGTGTTGGTTCAGCCCGAGCGACCAGCGGGCGGGACTGCCCTTAGAAACTTTGTTTGTAAAGTTGCTCTCGTAATAAGCACCGGCAGTTACGACAACAATTATAAAAAATAGGAGGAAAGAGAATAAAATTCCGCAGATAGATTTTAGGAGGGTTTTCACGAACCTGGCGTTGGCTACCCACTCTTGATACCTCTCCTCTTCAATATCTCTGGTCTCCGTGGGCGTGGGAGGGGGCGGGTCGGGGGGACGGGGGCCTGGGACCTGGGGGTTTCTATTGCGAGCTGACATCAGCACGGTACCGTGCAGCTCAACTCAATACTATTCTGAATAATGGAACGGAGGTCTCAAGATATAAATTTTGATTGAGATATCTTATGAAGTTGTTTATATAAATACAATACTTAGATCGAAACTATTACGTACTATCGTGATTGCAATTAGTGAAGTTTTATAACAAGTTCTTCTAAATTTACCTTCGCTTATCTCGCTTCACAGTGCCGTAGCCACCAATTAAAAGTGGTCAGGTTAGACCGGGCTGGATACAGTACGGACAGGACCAAGGGTTCAGGTTAACCTGTCCAACCAACCAAAAGTGGTCAGGTTGAAACCTGACCAACCTGACCAGTGGCTACGGCCCTGCTTCAGATCAACTTATCGATAGATTAAAACGAATTTTTTTATAGGTTAGTTAGTTAGGTCGATTATTAGTCTTAGTTTCAGTTTATTGTGTCCCGTTGTTATATTAGTGATTGAGAGAGTAGTAGAGTTGTAGATAAGTAGTTGAGCAGTTGAAGACTTGGTATCCTCGAGCGGTATGGAAGAAAGAGACAGACATCAAGTGAAGAGTAGAATAATATTAAATCCGGTGTAAGCGCGCTTTGGGGACCCCAGCGTTTTTGGTCCCCCGTTCCTAAAGCCCCAGCGTTTTAGAGACCCCTGTCCCTATATTGCTAGTGGTTTAATGCCCAGGGGGCCCAAAACGCTAGAAATTTAGGGACGGGGATCCCTAAAACGCTGGGGTCCCAAAACGCGTTTACACCTGCGCTTATTGTTTTCATGGACCAAACTGGATTTTTTTTAACAATCCAGACAATAATAATTAAGGCATTTTGATTACTTTAATTACAGAACTTCCTCGCTAATCCGAAAGGGTGATCCCGAAGTGGGAAAAAAAAAATAAGGAAAAATTTAGGAGCATCGGTTCACCGAATGAAAGTTGGGGTATAGCGTTCCCCCCAATACACCACTGGGACGTGACCTACGTTATAATAAGGCCTGTTCACTAGTGTTAAATTTTGGACCATGGATGTCGTTTAAGTCCATTGATTCTTTTAAGAATAAATGTTATAGTCAGAGATAATTAACCAAGTAGTAATCCAGAAGAAGTAAAATATTATTGGGCTTAATACCAAGCACTTTTGAAGTAAATGAATGTTGCAAAAGTACAATATATTAAAGAAAACATGAAAGTGAATACAAGTTTTTATCAAATAAACATTTGAAGAACAATAACAACTAATTGGGTTTAACTTTCATTATTTTTCGAGAATTTTCGACATGAACCGACTGCAAAGGTTGCAAGGCATTAATATTTTTTGTTCTGGAATACTACTTGGTTATATATCTCAAACTATAACATTTATTGTAAAAGAATCAATGGACTTAAACGACATCCATGGTCCAAAATTTAACACAAGTGAACAGGCCTTAATATAACGTAGGTCACGACTCGCGTTAATTTCATGTATTTGAAAATGTTCAGCTCCAATTCGCGTTAATTACATGGAGCGTTAATTTCCTTCGCGTTAATATCATGGCGCGTTAATTTCTTATAATAAGGTATATATCTCCTTTTTTTTACATGATTTTTGGAAAATTTGAATTTAGGAGCGCGAAAATGTCGAATCCTCTCCTATACCGTAACATTAATTTGTGATTTTAGGCGTATGAAAATTGGATCAGACCAGAATTAGGAGCGTATTTACAAATGGCTGTATAATACACTGACCTTGCCCCAAACGCTTGGTCCCTAAACCGCGCTTACACCTGCCCTATATCGCGAACGATTTCCAGGGTCAAATGGAGCACTATCTTACAGACGCATGCACCGCCTGTTTTATTGAGCTAATGCACGTATGCGATCCGATCCTTACTGTTTCATTTTGAACCTGTGTATAGTGGTCACCTGTCATAACGATAATTTTTGGCCAATCCCTTCTATTGCCGATATTTACAAGTTTCATTGCATATGTCTTTCGGACTTTGTTGTAATGGGAGGTCATTTGTAGTAACTATTGTCTGATTTACTTCATAAAATATAATTATATGACACCGCTAGCTATATATTGTTTCTAAATATATAATTTGTTGAAAGATGGAAGATTTGCGCTACTGCTTGTCTCAGATAAGATCTCTCTCAGACCAGGAAACTTCTCGAGAGTCGGTCAGCTTGTTGACCCGTATTTTCCAGAAAATTGCTAGCAACCCTGGCGTGGAGAAGTTTAGGAGTATCAAGCTATCAAACGAAAAGTTTAAAAGGTATTCAGTCAGACAACTGGTATTAGTAATTACTTGCATTGTCAGATACGGTGTGACATGTGATAAATGCGAATATCAACCAAATCTGTTTCTAATCTCTGCTAATTAATATTTCACTCGTGCTCTATACAAGGGAAAGGTTCTTTTATACTCCTTTTGTTCTAGAGTTATTTCAAATTTGAAGAATGTTTTAAGAATACAGAAGTCTCAATATAAATATGTATATAAGTTCTATATTAATATTAAATGTTAAATATTATTCCTCAGGTTCATATGGGACATTGAGCCAGCTCAGTTCTTATTAATCATTATTGGCTTCCAAACTGACGAGGCAAAGGAAGTTGTTTTCCTCCCAGTGGGCATTGACGTATCCGTGGTTGTATCTTTGCTAAATGAGAAATCCCCCCTGGAACCTCCACAGCGCCCTAGCCTCAAACTGAGCGGAACAGAGTCGAGTGGAAATGTGTTCACCAATCCGACTATTCCAGTCCCTGGTCCGCCCATTGTCTCTCCCTCCTCCTCCACGACTCCCAGTGGGGGTCTGCTGGTGGCTCTCATGGCGATGGGCTACAGCTCTGAGCTGGCCTCTCAGGCTCTCGTGCAGACCAACAATAGCAGTGTGGACACAGCCATAGAGTGGATGAAAGAGAATCCACAGGTTGTTACACTAATCATAAGGCTTCGGCTTATTTATTAATACACTATATCCTTAGGTTCCTCCCTCTAGCTCTACTGCTAGTTCCTCTGACCCCCTATCCTCTGTCCCCCTGTCCTCTATCCCTTTGGTATCCAGGTACCAGGAGACCGCAGGGGAGAGGTACGCATTCGTAAAGAAACAGAGAGAAGAGACACTTAAAGAAGCTCTCATTCAGAAGAAGGAGACAGCTAGGGCAAGGTTTGTATTATTATTATCTCTCATTTAATGACTTTAGTTTATGGTATACATATTTTGTATTTGTTAACTGGGATTTAATTACAACTTCAAATACATTAATTATTGCGTTCATCTTAGTAAGCCTCTTGTCAGCGACTTTCCATAAGTCGTATATTTCTTCTTTACGATCCTGTCAAGCTGTATCTTCCTTACGTATTGGTACAAACATCCCACGAGTACGTTCAAAGCCAGTATTATCAACACGTAGGACATATTTACTAGTTTCCCAATTGAAAATACAGCCTGTGCAATTATTATAGTAATGGCTTCAACTTGAGTGTGTGATCCATGGTAACTATTGGAGATCCAACATGGGTTCCTTGCAATAGGGATTATTACATTACCAATAGAGCCACAAAAGAAGTTGGAGAATATCTTTACCAAGCCAATGCAAATTACTATCCCTCCAATATTCTTCACACACCACAGTTCTTTATCGATTTTCCTCACTTGGCGTTTCGAGCTTTCTTGATTCAAATCGAATCTCTTTGCTTGTAGAGTTCTGATCAGCTGTTTTTGGCTCCGAACACAGCGTACAGCAGCTGTTGTAATCAGCAGGAAATAGCTGAATACCCCTGTAAGCACTGTGTAGTTTGAAACCATCAGAAAAGGTACCAGGCTAGATAGCATTACCCATTTTACAGTAGGTTTACATAGCTTCTTATATTCTATGTGGTTAACGTTAGCATAAGCCATGGAGCAGTAGTTGAGGCATAGACTGTATGTCCATAATATGTACAGGAAGACAGTAATCTTAATACTGTATACAACCAGACCTACAGGCACGAATTTATTCGTTGATAAGCAGTATAATATATTGGAATATGCGTTGTTGAAGTGGACTGGAGTTGTCTCGTTTCCGTAAATCGGGAATCGTGTGGGAGTGTATAAGGCGTCCATCAGGCTTAACGCGACTTGAACTCCTTCAAATAGGATGATAATTAGCATGATAGTTAGTTTAAATATTCTGTTATTGTAGTGTTTATTCCAGGATTTTGAATCTTCAATGTCTAAATATTGAAGTCGTTTTACTTTTTTTAATGTCCTATACAACTCGTAAGTAATTCCGATTAACCAAATTACCAGAAAACAGCTGTAGGTGAAGTTTCCGAAATAAGCAAGCTTCATATACCAGTTTATGAAATATTTCTCTATGATACTCATTTGTTTTGATTTTGACTTGTGTTTCACTTATTTTATATACATGATAAATTATTCATTTATTCGATGTGTGATTAATAAGCCGACTTCCATATATATCGTACAATTTATTTATACTGACTTAATCTTACTCAGTCGTTTTTATTCAATACGGAATTTAATTTATATATTATTTATTGCTTTGACGTTCTTAATTAATTAGACAATTGATTATTGTACTTCCCTAAATGTAGTTATCACTCATTATATGCTCTGTAATGTCGTAATTTACTGAGAAATTTGTAATTATTCATTTCTGGGTGCGTAACGTAACTGCTTGTTTAGTGAACTTAACCCAACTAATTGACTTTACTGTATGTTGTCGATTTTATTATTGATTAATTAACAGGGATACGTTAGAGATACTATAGCGATTAATATTCATATTTACACTTAGAATATTAGACCCGCAACAAATTTATTTCATCATCCGAAATCAGAAATATACTACAAATGCCATTACGCGTACTATAATCTTTGTTTGGCTGCCGTTAATGTCAATTTCCGATAATATACTATACCCTCGCTAATCTGAACAAGAATTCTCATATAAATTAGAATAATTATTGAATTTCACAATGGAATTGAAGAATAAAACAGTACACTAACAAACCGCAAACTTAGGAAGTGCACTGTAAACCAAATCTAGTGGAATACTAATCTTTTACAAAAATATTACTATCAATGCTACAAAGGGTTATTCAAATGGAATATTTATTGTCCAATCTTAAAATTAGCACAAAATAGGAGACATTTCATATGTATGTGTCTTTAAATCGATTAATTTTAAACAGCTGTATCAATTATCAAATATTAAAACCAGCTGGAACACTAGCCAGCTACCAATTCTATCTCGTACTTCCAGCTGATTGTCTACTGTACTATGGGTAATCAATGTTTGCGGTCCTTCGCTTCTTAGAATAGACACTTAAAATTACAATTTTACATTCCTAATTGTATTAACTCAGCCATTAGTTATTAGGAAATACATTTTCTTGCATGATAATTCTATTGAGTTGTTTTCGTCATATATTTAGTGCCACACTATCTATAATTGTTTTAACAGTGCTAGGATGATCCAATACTACTGCTATGAACTTTATGTACTCTATACTATTTGTCCTTAATTTAATTTGAGGTGTTAATTTAATCTTTTTCAGAGCGCAAACAACTTAAATTTCCTATGCAAATTAGTAATTTAATTATGTTGTTTATTGCAAAAATTTGGGGTTTTCCGACTGAGATAGTACGGTGTAATCAGATTATTCTCCAATAATTACTTATTTTTATCCATTCGTAACTTGTTAAGTTATGTTATATTTTCGACACCAGTTCACATGAATGTACATTAATTATACACATTTTGGCTTAAGCCTGTTTTGTTACACAAATATAAGTACCGTATCCCTCTAGGGAGAATCTAATGAAGAACATGGAATCAGATAAGAAGCATCAGGAGGCTACTCGTGCCTCTAATCAGCGCGTCCAGCCCTCTGTAGAACCCCCCACTCACTCCCAGGCTAAGTTTCAGTGTGTAGATTTAGCGACTGCCAGTCAGGTCTCGATAAGAGTCAGGTTACCTAATGGTTCTCAGAACATTATCAAGATGCACCCGGAATCTACTGTGAGTTCTTACATCAAGCTATTCCCTATTGATATTATACAAATTAGTTCACATATTACTTAATTGTCATTCCCACTATGTCGCTATTTCCCCCCGTCCGGATTTATTTGATACTACCTCACGAACAAGTGGAAGTCCGACAATTCGCACCACGACAATTCGCACCCGACAATTCGCACCACGACAATTCGCACCAACGACAATTCGCACCACGACAATTCGCACCACGACAATTCGCACCACGACAATTCGCACCTAATTTGATTGGCCAACTACTTAATCCCAATTTTAATTTTATATTATGGATTCTTACTTAATTAATTTGCGAAAATCTAAATTTAACTTGCCACTCTTTGAAAGCATTGTTCTCAGGAAGGTGATATATAGGTTTACAGTTGACTCTTTGAATAAAGTAAATTATGAATCGATATAATATTTTCGAAAAGTAAACAGGATGTAGAGATGGAAGTATAGCAGCTGAATTGTATTGTTCTTAAAATTGTATTGTTCTTAAACTTCAAAAGTTTTCAAAGGCGTACGAGTCACCTGTTATTATTAAAATAGGCACGCCCTAAGTATAAAAAATAAATCTTAATTTAATTATCAAACATTATACACAAATATATTTTTATTGGCCCCAACAACAACAAGACTAAAGCGGCATGGAAGAGCCTCTTAATCAGCCTTTTAGGCTGATTAAGTCGCAGAGAGGAGGAAGCAAGCTGGTGGAGAGAGGCTATATATATGGGATACAGAGGAGAGCAGGAGAGGTGACGCATTGGCTTTGCGAGAAGAGAGGGGTTTGCAACGCAAGAGTTCATACCCAAGGTACGGAGATAGTGAAGCGCACGAATGAGCACCTCCACGCCCCTGACGAGCAGGCAGTGAGCTGCTGTGAGACCAAGATAGGCATCAAGAGGCGGGCACGGGAATCGCAGGACAGCTCGCACCACATAGTGGGGGAGAGTATGGTGACGGTATCTGAGGGAACGGCTGTTAAGCTACCCAAGCTGGACAGCCTGAAGCGGACAATACAGCGCCAGCGCGTGCAGCAGCTGGCAGCCCCGGTGCAGCCTGCCGGTCTGGAGGAGCTGGTGCTACCGGCAGAGTACCAGCAGACAGCCAAGGGGGAGCAGTTCCTCCTCTACGACTCGGGACCGGAGACGCAGAGGATCCTCATCTTCGGGACACAGCGCAACCTGGAGATGCTGCGACTGTCGGGCTATTGGATGGCTGACGGCACCTTCAAGACGGCTCCCTCCCTCTTCGCTCAGGTGTATGTGGTGCATGCACTCCGTGGAGGACCTCAAGTCATGCGGGATGGTCACCTGCTGCCGAGTCTGTTCGTGCTGCTGCCCAACAAGACGGAGGCTACCTACAGGAGGATGTGGGAGCAGATTCGCCTACTCTGTCCCCTTGCCCAGCCGAGGGGGATGCTCTTGGACTTCGAGAAGGCTGCGATTAACAGCTTTGAGGCGGTGTGGCCGGACACACCGGTCAAGTGCTGCTTCTTCCACCTCACGCAGAACGTATGGCGCAAGGTGCAGGCTGCTGGCTTGCAGGCTGCCTACAGCCAGGACGAGGAGCTGGCTATGCGCATCCGACACCTCCCAGCTCTCGCGTTCGCCCCGATCACGGATGTGCCCGCCCTGTTTGCAGCTGTAGCGACGCTGCTCCCGATGCCAGAGGCCGCCGAGCTGGTCCTGTACTTCGAGGGGACCTACATCGGGCGTACTCTCCCAGGCGGCACATACCAGGCGCCGCTGTTCCCTATCGGCCTCTGGAACTACCACATGGAGACGCCCTTCGGACTGCCTCGGACCACCAACGCCGTGGAGGCCTGGCACCGCAGCTTTAACGCCACTGTTGGCTGCCACCACCCTACCATATGGAAGTTCTTAGCTGCCCTGAAGCGGGAGCAGGGCCTTGTGGAGGTGCGGCAGGCTAAGTTCACCGCAGGAGCGGCGCCCACCAAGCGGAGGAGCGCACAGGCTAACGAGAAGAAGCTGGTTAATCTAGTCACCAGTTATTATAGTCGTAGTCGTATAGAGTTCTTGAGAGGAGTAGCACATCATTTCAGTTTGGGAGCGGATTAATACCTATCACTAGGCTGTTAATCCCTCTCTACTGAATTGGTGTGCCACGACTCTTAGGAACTCTATTCTAGTGCGGTCATAATAGCTGGTTGCTAGGTTAGTCAGCTTCTCCTCGTTAGCCTGTGCGCTCCTCCGCTTGGTGGGCGCCGCTCCTGCGGTGAACTTAGCCTGCCGCACCTCCACAAGGCCCTGCTCCCGCTTCAGGGCAGCTAAGAACTTCCATATGGTAGGGTGGTGGCAGCCAACAGTGGCGTTAAAGCTGCGGTGCCAGGCCTCCACGGCGTTGGTGGTCCGAGGCAGTCCGAAGGGCGTCTCCATGTGGTAGTTCCAGAGGCCGATAGGGAACAGCGGCGCCTGGTATGTGCCGCCTGGGAGAGTACGCCCGATGTAGGTCCCCTCGAAGTACAGGACCAGCTCGGCGGCCTCTGGCATCGGGAGCAGCGTCGCTACAGCTGCAAACAGGGCGGGCACATCCGTGATCGGGGCGAACGCGAGAGCTGGGAGGTGTCGGATGCGCATAGCCAGCTCCTCGTCCTGGCTGTAGGCAGCCTGCAAGCCAGCAGCCTGCACCTTGCGCCATACGTTCTGCGTGAGGTGGAAGAAGCAGCACTTGACCGGTGTGTCCGGCCACACCGCCTCAAAGCTGTTAATCGCAGCCTTCTCGAAGTCCAAGAGCATCCCCCTCGGCTGGGCAAGGGGACAGAGTAGGCGAATCTGCTCCCACATCCTCCTGTAGGTAGCCTCCGTCTTGTTGGGCAGCAGCACGAACAGACTCGGCAGCAGGTGACCATCCCGCATGACTTGAGGTCCTCCACGGAGTGCATGCACCACATACACCTGAGCGAAGAGGGAGGGAGCCGTCTTGAAGGTGCCGTCAGCCATCCAATAGCCCGACAGTCGCAGCATCTCCAGGTTGCGCTGTGTCCCGAAGATGAGGATCCTCTGCGTCTCCGGTCCCGAGTCGTAGAGGAGGAACTGCTCCCCCTTGGCTGTCTGCTGGTACTCTGCCGGTAGCACCAGCTCCTCCAGACCGGCAGGCTGCACCGGGGCTGCCAGCTGCTGCACGCGCTGGCGCTGTATTGTCCGCTTCAGGCTGTCCAGCTTGGGTAGCTTAACAGCCGTTCCCTCAGATACCGTCACCATACTCTCCCCCACTATGTGGTGCGAGCTGTCCTGCGATTCCCGTGCCCGCCTCTTGATGCCTATCTTGGTCTCACAGCAGCTCACTGCCTGCTCGTCAGGGGCGTGGAGGTGCTCATTCGTGCGCTTCACTTTCTCCGTACCTTGGGTGTGAACTCTTGTATTGCATTCCTCCCTCTTTTCAAAAAGCCATTGCCACCCTCTCCTCTCTCTCCTCTCCATCAGGTGCAGCTACCAAAGAAGCAAGGACAGAGGTCAAGAAGTGGTAGCTGCACCTACATCTCTCTCCACCAGCATACGACAACTTAACTTAACTATATATTAACTTTACACTAAACAAATTAATTCTTCTACATAACTCTACAACTATCAACTTAATTCTCCAACTTAATTCTTCTACATAACTCTACAACTATCAACTTAATTCTCCAACTTAATTCTTCTACATAACTCTACAACTATCAACTTAATTCTCTATTTAATCCTACAACTATCAACTTAAATTCTCCAACTTAATTAATCAAATATTCATTAATTTTTATCTATTTTGTTATAATTATATCATTATTTTATGTTTGTTGTAAAATGTATTTATTAAATCATTCTAATATACTATTTAAACTCTTAAGCGAAATGAATAACTGACAGGGATTAATTATTGTCCTCAAGGAATTTGAACTATGTTAGTTAGTTACCCTAATCCGAGCAGCGGTGTTCTGATTCAAAAAAATCTGTTCCGATTAGTTAATCCGTTCGGATTAATGAAGTAATGTTACAGTTTATGGACATGCCTGGTGTATCCGCGTGACTGTATGCTATTCATTAATAAATCACTAATAGAACTAAGTAACTAAACTGAAATCATGCAGGTGGAGCCAGCAGGTAAATCACCAAACTTCAATATGTACAGTGAATTTAAAGAAACATACAATGGTATCTAATTTTAAATGTCACATACTAATTAGTTCCCACTTGACGCCTTGTACCCATAAATCGGTAACGTATGTCTCATTGTATGCTGTGTTGCCATCTAAAATTGAGGGCGAATCGGCTAAAAACTGAAAGAGTTATTCCCAAATATGTGCCTTTATAACGTCATAATCCCGTTATTTCGTTTAGAAACCCCATAGATCGTTGTCAGCGTGTAAAATTACCCCTGCATGCAAATTTTCAGATTTCTAGAGCTTGTGGTCTTTCCTATTAATTCTGGACAAACACACAAAAATTGTACTTTTGATTTGCCGTAGAACTCGGTTAAGACGTACCACCTGGGAAACAAGAAAAAGTACGTACTAACCGAGGTACAAGTCGAATACTGTGTTCAATGATATGAATACGATGTAAGATATTCAAGTCTTTAACATACCGTACTTTTAACGATAAGATTAAAGTATTTTAGTTGTCAGCTACTCACTTAAATCAAATACTAACTGAGTTCCGCTGATAGTTTTATAGAGTACGAACTAACCGAATTAAGATGAATACATTTTATTTACTTGGTAATATAAATTGATACGTCTTATCCGACTACGTATTAACGAATCATTTATAATGGATCAGATAGGGAAAAAGATCGGTTATTCGAGAACAGTAAGTACAGTTGAAACCAGTTTTTTCTAACCATTTCTTTTCAGATAAAAATAATAAGAAAAAACCGATAGTTAGAAAAAAACGATGAAAAATACAAGTAAAGTTGGAATTTCTTACAAATGATTGCATTACTAATAGTTAGAATAAACCGATAAGTTAGAATAACCCGAGTAACTTAGAATAAACCGGTTTCGACTGTAGTATCCGAGAGTACGTGCTAAACGAGTTAAACTGTATAAATTAATTAATTAAATAAGCATTAATTTGAATTAAAAAGTTTCAAAGATATAATCTAGATTGAAAAAGTTAAATTTAGAATAACTTTATCTAATAGAATTTACGTAATGGAATCAAAATGTTTTGGGTAATCATAATCACTTTGACTAACGGTTTGTCTTTTGTACTTCGTATATTTTAAAACAATTCCAAAACAATAATCAATACGTATTCTTAATTCAACTTGATCTAATAGAATTTACGTAATTGATTCAAAATGTTTGGGTAATCACTTTAAGGTTTTTCTTTTGTACTTTCCGTATATTTGAAAACAATTCCAAAACAATAATCAATACGTATTCTAATTCACTAGATCATAACTGGATAACATTTCTTAAATATAATTTAGCTAGCAACGATGAAACCAATAAAGAATAGTTTTAAAATTCATTTATCTAACGTTTGTTCTAAATGCAATTAAATATTTATTGTGCCATTAAATTGGCCAATCAAATTAGGTGCGAATTGTCGTGGTGCGAATTGTCGTTGGTGCGAATTGTCGTTGGTGCGAATTGTCGTGGTGCGAATTGTCGCGGTGCGAATTGTCGGGTGCGAATTGTCGTGGTGCGAATTGTCGGTATCCGCGAACGGGTACATACTAAATATTAGCAATAGATTCATGTGAAGCATGAATACTATTCATCATATCATAATTAAAATTTATCTTGTATTACGTATACAGTACCAATTGAATATATTGGACATTGCCTTTATTTTGTCTTGCGCTAAGTATATTTTTGAAAAACAAAATCTCGCCAGCCCTCGTATTGCTAAAATACCTGTATGATAACAGGTAATCTATTTAACATTGTCCATGTAATGGGTTATATTTAGCTAATAGACTTGTTGTATTATTTAATGTTATTAGTTCTGTACTTTCAGACTCTGTAGGAGGAAAATTTAATAAATACTTCCTACTAGCTTTTTAGCAAATTGTAATGGATTTCACAAATGTATGTTTATATTTAATCAAGGATAAAATACTATCTATGTCAGGCCACTCATTCAAAAAATAAAGGAATTAGCTAAGATTTGTGCAGCTAATACTTGCCCTACCCTGGCTACTTCTATTAATAATAATAGGTAGTCTGTTTACTAACATAATAACGTGTAAACCACGCATTTGTCGACTATGTTAATTATATCGTGCTACGTATCACGAGGAGGAGAAAATGTTAATTGTAATGGGTTTATGGAATGATTAGTAGGCAGTATTAATTATTTACTAATACAGTCAGGTTCTTTTATTATGAACATTCAAGGGACAAAAATTTTTGTTCATAATAGTTCATAATAAGTGAACTCAACTTAATACAAACCCTATGTAAGTTGTTAAATTGGGACCATAGGGCTTGTTCATTAAAAATCTTCATATTAAGCAGACGAAATCTTGTTCATAATAAGCAGACCTGACTGTATATTACTTAACCAATTAAGAGATCCAACTTTGGACTCAATAAGTAGACTCAAACTACAGACTAGCTGTTGACTATAAATATGCTATATCAACCTCATGCTAGACTATTACGGCGCCACTGAGGCAGCTACCTGTTCTTGTTTTCGATAAATTTACTTTTGTTTATGTTTGTCTGATTTTAAGAATGGTTTTATTAACTCTTCCACTACTTGTGGCAGTATATTATGGGTATCAATTGACTCGAAGCTTAATGTTGTACAGTTTCCAATGCATTCTTTATTTAAACTAATAAAATTAAGATAATGCCTTTAGCTGGTCGTCAAACTTATCTAGTACCCCATGTCCATTGGTATTTAATCTATGCTTCCTTACTGAAATCATTCAGTGTTTTAGGAGTTCCTATATTGCAAGTATTCCATTCGTAAACACATCACATTAAATTATGACAATTCCTTACTTGATAATTTCAAGTTAATTTATCATTCTTGTACTATCGATTTGTACACGATAGCCTAGAAGAGTTATTCCAGCCTGTCAGGGCATCCGAATATTGGAGAGATTGCACCTTAAAACAATGAATATATTATTGTTAATTAGTTCCTAAATACGAATGTATATTTTAAACCATTATTCAATGGTCCACTTACTGTTTGAAAAGTGGTTATATTTGTGGTTTTAATTAAGTTTAATTTGTCCTGTAATGTAGTTAGTCATTACAGGTCAATGATATTACATGGAAAATATATTGTTATCATCACCGCAAGCTGAACTCAAACTTATTTAGGACAGCCTATAAAATATACAATTGTTCAATTCTTGATTTTGCAATGTGTATGCTCTAAAGGTATACGTTAGTGTTTTATAATATTTCAGTTATTACAATTTCTCCCTGAAACCTAATCAAAATTAACTGAGCTGCAGCTGTAAATTTGATAAAATATAAACTTATAAGGTGTCAATGTAACGAGAGATTAGTGACCATTTATCCACTATTCAAACTCTGTGGGCTGATCAAATTCTTCTATCCTCTACGGTTGATATACCTGACTAATTGAAGGCTAACTTCTTGCAACAGTGGTCAAGCCACAAGCCTTTATACTTTCTCTTTGTTAGACCAGCTCAAGCAACTACTGTCGAATAATCACAAACTGCCATGTGGAATTATTTCCACGATGTTCTCCACTATTGTGCCTACAATTTTTATGGTTCATAGAGAACAATTCATCAGCTATCTGGTCAATTTGCATTGTCAACTAAAAATTATATAGTATACGTATACAGTGTTGGTTGGATAGGTATAATAACATTGTACTACGTCTCAACTATATATAACCGTTGTTTTAGACAAAAAGTAATAATCAAATCAACAAAATTTACGTTTACATATCCGAAATGGAAGCGAATAATATTGATATTCAACCGGGTGAGAATTATTTCCAATGGATTAGTCGGAATACCAAAATAGTTAACAAGGAAAATGAACAAATTTCATTTGATGTTTTGAATGATAAGACATTCCTTGGCATCTACTTTGCTGCTAATTGGATTCCTGTGTCCAAGAACTATCTGCACATCATCGACAACGCTGTGAACGCGATGGACGCGCGTGATGGCTGCAGTATGGGAATGCTACTGGCCTCATGCGACCAAAACGAAAAGGATATGATAGAATTCGTAACCATTGCCAATATTGCATATCCTGTTATCCCCCCCGACTCCAAGCTGATAGAATCGCTCAAAGAAAAATTTGAAATAGAGGAAATACCAATCTTGGTTGTTCTTAATTTAGAAAAGAATTCAGTCGTTGATAAGGTCGATAAGCTCCGACTGGAAAGCATGCTGGACAAAGAGGACCCCGATGCTCTCTGTAACGTATGGTTAGGTGTCAGCGAGCCAAATGACGTGGCAGCTAGCTCCCCTTACACAGACAGAAAATTCAACGATAAAGAAAAGAAACAGCAAGCAAAAACCGAAAAGGACCGATTGAAAACTGAAAAGAAAAAGCAGGAAAAAGTCGAGAAAGTGGAACAAAAGAAAACTGCCAAATTAGAAAAACAGAAGAGTAAAGAATTGAAAAAACTAAAACGAAGAGGCCTTAATTCAGTACAGGACGATACTGTATCAGTTAACTCTGACAGTCAACTCGACGAGAGCTCGCAAAAAGCATCTCCCGTGTCTCAGGCTGACGTTGACGTCACAGAAGATCAAGCCAATGATCCCTCTATAGTCTACAACACTTTGCGTGAGACTAATGGAAACTTGTCTGACGGTTCCGAAGGGAGCATCGATGTTATTTCTGGAAAGAAGAAGAAGAAGCGCTTATGGAGCAGGACTGACACTCCAAAGCAAAAGGAAATGGAATCACAGGTGTCTACCCTTCTGCAGCGCAATAATGATCTGGAACATTTGATAATCGATTTGGAGAAAAACAAACAAGAGCAAGAAACTGAAAATTCGGAGTTACACGCTCGAGTTGACTCCCTGAATGGCACAATCGCTGATAAGGATAAAGCTCTTAAGAAATTGGAGGAGAATAACAAGGAAGCCAGCAGACAGCTGTGTGTTAGCAGCGAAGAAAATAAGGCTTTGAAACAGGATAAAGAGAGACTGAGTCAAGAGCTGAACGGCGTGAAGGAAGATCACAACCAGACTAAGGAGGAACTCAAAAACGCACGGGACCAAATGGAAGAGATCGAACAGGAGAAACAGGTGAGGGAAACTGAACACCAGAAGTTCCTGGAAACGAATGAGTTGAATGGGTGGATGCACAAACGTGGGCGAAAGAGTTTCACTCGTGGCATGTGGCGGAATAGATTTTTCCAAGTGGGCGATGGGTTCAAATTGCATTATTACAAATCCCCTAAGATGAAGAGTCCAAGAGGATTCATCAATTTGGGCGATGTGGTTAAAGTTGAGCCTGTGAAGGATGGCAAACACTACCTAATTACCATTTCGACTGACTCCAGTAGTTTAGAGCTGCGAGCTCCAGACGAAACAACTCGTGACAACTGGATAAACTCTATCAACTTCCTTACTCACTACTGCAAGAAATATCATACCCAGAACGAGACTGGTAGTGACGTACCATTGGTAACCGAAGGATCTGTTGATGAAACCGAAACCGGGGCTGGGGAAAAGAAAGATGAACCCGACAACACTCTGAAAGCTTCACAGTCCATTGAAATCTCCCCCGTGACTGCCAATTAAATAATTTGACCCACCAAACCTCCCTCATCATGTCAGTTGTTTTTATATCATATCAGATTGTGACTTAGTATTGCTGTATTTGTTTACATTTTGTTCTACCTGGTTTAGATATTGTTAGTTCGTTTCCGCCCGTAACACTTTTATACATCATTTTTGAACTAGCACCTTAGTTTATTAATGGATAATATACAGCATATATCTACATACAATAGTTCACCAATGGTAGGGATCTTAGGTGGACTATTGTAGGACATGGAGGGTAAGAGAGTAAGCACTGGACTGACATTAGAAAGTACACTATTAGGACTATTAGGGAGAACTTACTGTAATTATTTAGATTATTTTATACAAAGTACTCAAGGATTTTTATTTATGCCCGAGACCGCTAATGTTATGCCAAGGGGCCCACCAGTTGACATGGTAGATTGGTCTCGACTCTCGATAGTATATAGTGCCCTGGGGTCGCCAGTCCTCTTGGCAGCCCTGATTTTCCCGGTTCATAATAATTATTGAGGTCTTCTATTAGTTACATTCCTACCATACCATTTACTGTTATAAGAGTCGCTTATTAATGAAACGAAATCCTATACGTTTATGTTACCAAAGTTCATATCAATTGATTCACAGAGCGCGACGTGACTGTATTAATTTAAATGCCGAAAAGGCGTACTTTTGTACTACTTCTAGGAATGATAATTTTGATTACCGAATGAATCACCTTAGGTAATGCTGCCACAGGAAACTCATGTTATCTTTTAGCAGAATTTATTTGTAATATTTGAGAGCTTCTTTAATAATTAATAATCTACTAGAAATACTTGGACTTGCTATCATGGGCGCCGAAACTCTCAAACGCTAGGGGGGGTGTGACGTAATATTCAAATGTGAAAGTTCAAAAAACAATGCTTATGGGGATAAAATCAATGTTTGATGGGCATAATTGTAAAGATATATACATCATCCACTGATATTTATACAAACTCGTTATGGAATCAAGAATTTTCCATTTTTTTCCCCTGAATTCTCCTCGGCCAGGGGGGGTGACACCCTCCCTGACCCCCCCCCTTTCGGCGCCTATGCTTGCTATAATGATTAGCTAATGAAAATAACCATTTACAACTTCTAGAACAAATCAATACTATTGGCTTATCTCAGCACTAATTTCGGCATTGCTTATTTATTAGATTATCCAGGTCATATTATGAGAAATTCAATCTATAATTATTATTATTTCTGTTTAATAAGTTAATTAAAAGCACAGTTTAATCAGTTCAACCTTAATTAATTAATGTCTCTAATTTATTATCATATGTGGATCTTCAATTGTATATACTTCCTTCTACTAGACTTTATATCACAAATACGTTAACATATTTGCCATATTTAACAAATTTTATCACCTTTTATCTAGAAAATCCGTAAAATTTTGTTCAATTTATTTGATTCTTACTATCTTTTATGTGATCATAATTTGTACCTTGCATACGGACTTTATTAATACAACTCTTCATAATTAATTTCATATTATTCAATAAATACGTGGTTTATTGCTGAAGTTCTATCACTCAAATTGTTCTCAGTATATTGTCTTGTCGGCATATTTCCGTTTATCTATTAAATTTAAACTTGAATAATTTTGTTACTATGGTTGTTAACCTCGATGTATTACTTCATTTAACAATTATTTTAATTAATTATATTCTACGAAATAGAGGACTACACAGTTATATAAAACTTATCGCATCTTATTTCTTCTGCTTATTGATAGGTTCTATAATTCCTATGTCTTATATCATTCCTATGTTCGTCCCATTGCAGGGACTCATAAATGCATCATAATTATATCTCGACCACCATGCAAACTGCCAATAGAGATCTCTGTTACTTCTACCCTACTGCCCAATTCTATGTGTCCTGCTTAACACATGGTAGCAGTTCGTATAGCCGTCTCACCACTATTTGTGGACAGTATTTAGTAGTATCGTACTGTAGCTAATTATTTCCCTAAAGTAATGATTCTGTATTACGTCTATGGGGAGCAGTGTTGTAAATCAAATCAAATATTTCAAATATTTGATTTGATTTGATTTGATTTAAGAGAATTTGAAATCTCAAATGATTTGATTTGATTTGATTTGAAATTATTTGAATCCTCAAATGATTTGATTTGATTTGATTTGAAAATATTTGAATTCTCAAATGATTTGATTTGATTTGATTTGTAATTATTTCAAATCATTTTCAAATCATTTTCAAATAATATTCTTTAATTAAATCATTTTCAAATCGTTCAAAATCGCTTTAATATAATTTCACGTCATTTTCAATTAAATTTCAATTATCTAAGATCATTTTCAAATTTTCTATACGTTTTGACAGTGATTCGGAAATGATTTGAAAGTTTCAAATATTTCAAATATTTGATTTGATTTGATTTGAAATGATTTGAAATTTCAAATATTTGATTTGATTTGATTTGAAATGATTTGAAATCTCAAATGATTTGAAATAATTTGATTTGAAATAATTTTAACCTAAAATGATTTGATTTGATTTGATTTGAGAAAAATAAAATGATTTATTTACAACCCTGATGGGGAGTGTTTAGTATCTTTGTGTGTTTGCCACTGTTTGGACGCAAAGTTTACCTTCGTGATTAACCCTGCCTGGAAACACTATTATTACCAATAATCAGCATTACAGTTTACATATATCTCCTCCCATTATTATTGGTAATAGAAACAGTAGGAGGCACATAATTAATTCAAAGTAAATTATAAGAATATTCTTCACTCTTAAATACACTATAACGAACTATACACCCAAGGAATTCTATTTCTTTTGACATAATCTTTGCTAATATTCCTAAGTAGATTGTCTTTCTGTAGAAGTAAACTGGAGTAGTATTTTCATGAACTCAAATGTTTTTATGAGTATAGTAGAACTGTTCGAGTACGATTAACTTTTTGGAATCGAAATAGTTCAGTCGCGTTACTTAATTAAGTTGATAGCATAGTTTATAACAGTAATAAGATTGTAATTAGCTTACGATTGCGCATCCGTAGACTTCAATCGTTTGTAGTAGCAATACAATTTGTTAATTAGATAGGAGCCATCGAGCCAATTCATTGGAGACTATCAAACCAATTTATTTATGTAGCTTTGATCTTGTTAATTTCCATTTCACCTGGCGATAATGGCTACTATGATATTGCATATTTAAAAAGTTATACTCAAATGCTAACAAATAACTATTAATCATTTGCTGGAACCACGCACACTCTCTGGGATCGAGTGTGGGAAAAGGGTTGGCCTTCTTTACAATATAATTGCAAGGCTGGATTCGGTTAACCGGGTAACCAGTTAACCGTTACTGACATCGGTAACGGTTAGAGATTTTATTAACCAGTTAGTCGGTCTGTTGAATATCAGCAGAGTTATTGGGAATTAAAATGTATAAAGTATTAAAATCTTTTGAATTTTATCAGAATATGTTAGTCCTAAATCCATTTCTCATCACCACTTAATATATTTTCTTAGACAACATTGATTTAAATTTACTTAAAGCACGAATTGTATCAGTTAATATACTTATGCGGTTATACTTTATACAGCTGATTCTTATTCTGTAGTATAATCAAATGTTTATAAAGGATTTATTGTATTGAGTAGGATGGGCGGTTAACCGGTTAACCGTGGCGAGAAATCTAATTGTAACCGTAGCCTCAGATCGGTTAACCAACCCCACCCTTGATAATTGATTCAATTTGATAAACCTTCCTCCTAGGTTCATGAACTCTACTGCCAAATCTGCAGCTTATCAAAGCTTAGTATAGACGAGATTTCGCTCTCTATTCCTTTCTCGGACACGTCACTAGAAGACCACTCTCTCCTCTTAAGAGACTGTTCTCTCGCCCAGGGTGGAAATATCCTTGTGCACCTCTCAGCGCTGAGGGGACAGGTCCTGGCGGGAGAGGGGAGGGTGTACCCGACTATCGTATTCACAACAGCAACTGATCACGGCGTGGAGCTAGGTAATGCTCTGTTAGGATAGTTATAGTCAGAATTACAAATGGCTGTATAATACACTGGTTATACAGTTATTCATTACACACTGTGGATCACTTCTTTAGTAATTATTTGCTATGTTTCTTACACAAACTAAATTGATTCGATCAATCTTCCCTTAGCAAAGGCTCCTCCCGAAACCCTCGTTGTGCTGATGTGCACCTCTTCTGGGTCCAAAGTCTCCAAGGAGTTTGAAGGCGTGTTTGACAGCATCAACGCTGATCTTGGCATGAATCGGGAAATAATATTTATGAAGGTTGATCTCCAGGCAATACCTTTGCTAAGAGGGCTGCAGGGTAACCAGTTGCTCCCCTGCTTCCATTTTTATAAAAACGCAGTGCCTCTCTTCTGCTTTTCTACACACAAGAAACAGGAGCTGTTTGATAAAATAGTATACCTTAAGGACAAAGACGCCGAATCTCTGGAAGCTGACAGGGAGAAGTTAGCCGCTCGCGGCCCGATACAGACACAAGATATGGACAACGAACGGTCGAGTTCAGATTCTGATCAAGATGACCCAAGTGGGGCGGGAGGGGGAGGGGCACAGGTAGGGATCAATGACCCCAGATAATCCTGCACTTGTTGCATGTAAACTCTACGTGAATGGTTCTGTAGCAGGTTTGATTCCACTGATAACTCTATTTCTTCAAATTTGAATATTTTTAGATTCATGAGTTGTATTATAATAATGAGTGGTATAAGTGCAGTGCTTGTATTAGCTAATAGTACAAGTTAGCTAATAACTGATTGTATAAATCATCAAAACTATTTATTAACCGCAGGGACCTTTAGTCCTTCTTTCTGACAAACTTTTTAGTCAGGTTGTAAGTTCGATTATGTCTTATGGAAATGAAGTACTTGAGTTGTTCTATAAAACTTCCGATTCGTATTCTGCATGCGTCACAATGAGGAACTTAAAACTAATTACTGAGTAAATCGTAAATTAGATTAAATAAGACTATGCTGTTACTGTAATTTTATGTAATACGTAATTCATCTGTTTTATTTCCCATTTTGCTCGTCAACTAAATTAATGGACACTGAATTACGAATCGTCTAATGTATTACATAATAAATCTACGGATCCATTTTGTTGTTTGCAAAACTATTCTTCCTTACAAGGCTGCGTGGTGTGTGGGCAGGGCTGTATTTGATTCTGAAAGATAACCTCGAGACTTGAGAAATTATATATAAGTCGGATCAGATTATACTTTAGATCATCCATCTTATTCATCAACTAATAGAAATGGCGAGTGCTATACCATACGATACCCAGGGAACTGTTGTCCCCGCTGGCAAATTCGATGCTGAGTCGGACGCTCAGACGCTTAGGAAGGCCATGAAGGGGATGGGCACTGACGAGAAGGCGATTATTGGAGTCGTTAGTCAGCGATCGAATGCACAGCTGTTTGAAATCGAACAGAAGTACAAAGTACTTTTCGGCAAAGATCTCGTGAAGGACTTGAAGTCTGAATTAGGCGGAAACTTTGAAGCTCTCGTGGTAGCGCTGTTCCTCCCTTGTCTGGACTACAAAGCCGTTTCTCTGAGAAGTGCAATGAAGGGAGCTGGAACAGACGAAGAGGCTCTCATTGAGATCATAACTCCTCAGAACAACGAACAGATAAAAGCAATAGTTGTAAAGTACAAGGAGCTGTTTGGGAGGAACCTAGAGAAGGACATCGACTCTGAGCTGAGCGGGGACTTCAAGAGACTCCTCATTTCCCTCTGCCAGGGCTCCAGAGATGCCTTCATAGAAGTGGACGAGGAGAAAGCCGCGAAAGAAGCGCAGGACCTGTACGATGCGGGGGAGGGGCAGTGGGGGACTGACGAGTCGCGGTTCAATCAGGTGCTGGCACTAAGGAGCTTTCCCCAGTTGCGAGCCACATTTGACCAGTACAGGAAAATAGCGAAACGAGACATCGTGTCTGCCATCGATAAAGAAATGTCTGGCGACCTGAAGGTAGGGATGCAAGCAGTGGTGAAGGTAGTCGAGAATACGCCTCTCTTCTATGCCGAGAGGATCTACAAGAGCATGAAGGGAGCTGGGACGGACGATGATACTCTGATACGAGTTATCGTGTCTCGCTGCGAAATCGATATGGTCCAAATCAATGATGAATTCATGAAAGCCTACAAGAAGAGCATAGGGACTATGATAAAGGGCGACTGTTCAGGAGATTACAAGAAGCTGCTGATTGCTCTGGTCGGGGAAAGTTAATCAACTCTTCGACCCCTTACTTTGTGTGTGATTAGTATGTGAGTGATAACTTATTAGCTACCTTTAGGTATACGTACTCTATTTTTGTATATTTGTATTCCATTAGAAATGTAGTATTATTGTACTCAATTATTTATTAAAATTAGATACCCTAGACCTGAACTGAACTATGAACCTGGAATTTAATTAACCAAGCCTTATACATAGGTAATTCCATATAATTTTACTTTCTACAAGAAATGTAATAGCAGCAGCTCGCAGCTCGCTCTTTGTAATATAATCCTCTACAATATACTATAGGAGCATCTTTAATTCATTAGAATGTAGAACCTCTTGATTATCCAAAGAATAAATAATGTGAAATAATTAAAATCGTTTGTAATTTCCCAACAAAACAACAAATAATAGAATAAATTTAGTATTTTACTAATCCATTTCATAGCAATCTAATTATGTCAGACGGTGGTGGTTACCCTCCCCAGGGAGGACAGGACCCGTATGCTATGAACTACGGGGGTCAGCCCGCGTTCCCCCCTGTCCCCGGTCAGCCCTACTCAGGGTACCCCCAGCAGCCTCCAGCGGCCGGACAGCCCCCCGTCGGGTACCCTGGCTATGCTCCTGGGTACCCCCAGCCCCCTGCAGCCGGGTACCCTCCTCCTGGCCCTGGTGGCCCGGCTGGGTACCCCCAGCCTTCCCCAGGATACCCTCCCTCTGCTGGGTATCCCTCTCAGCCCCCAGGCCCCGGGTACCCCGCCCAACCGTCCCAGGGGTACCCCGGCCAAGCCCCACAAGGGTACCCTGGTCAGGCGCCACAAGGGTACCCTGCTCAAGCTCCACAGGGATATCCTGGTCAGCCACCACAGGGATACCCCGGTCAGGCTCCACAAGGGTACCCCGGTCAGGCCCCCCAGGGGTACCCTGCCCAGCCCCCAGCAGCTGGTTTCCCGGCTCAGGCCCCCGGGCCCGGGTACCCGCAGGCCCCCGCCCCGCCCGACTACGCGGTCGGGTACCCCTCGCAGCCCCCCGCGGCCGGCTACGGACAGCACCCGTCTGGCGCTCAGCCAAATCTCGGGGCCGGGGCCTCCCCCTATGGAGCCACGCCGCACGGAGCCACCCCCTCGGCCGCTGTCCTCGCCACTCATGGGACAGTTCTCCCCAGCCGTCCGTTCGACGGGGAGGCCGATGCACAGGTGCTGAGGACCGCAATGAAGGGATTGGGCACCGACGAGAAAGCAATAATCAACGTTATATCTAAAAGAAGCAATGCACAGAGACTTGAGATAAAAACTAAATTCAAAGTGTTGTTTGGGAAAGATTTGATTCGTGACCTCAAGTCTGAGTTGAGTGGTAATTTCGAGGGTGCAGTGGTCGCTATGTTCGAGCCGTCTCTCGACTATGACTGTCGCTCTCTCAGGGCTGCTATGAAGGGAGTGGGGACAGACGAAGAGGCGCTGGTTGAGATTATAACCACCAAAACCAACGAGGAGATCAAAGACATCAAACAGCAATACAAGGTTTTATTCGCGCGAGACCTCGAGAAGGATCTGGAGTCGGAGACGAGTGGGCACTTCCGGCGACTGCTAGTGGCCTTGTGCCAGGGCGCCAGGGACGCGGGAACGGCGGTGGACCAGACCAGAGCCGATAAGGAAGCGAAAGACCTTCACGACGCAGGGGAGAAGCGGTGGGGGACTGACGAGTCGCGGTTCAATCAGGTGCTGGCTCTGAGGAGCTTCCCGCAACTGAGAGCCACTTTCGACGCATACCAACGGCTGGCGCATAGGGACATCGTATCTTCCATTAACAGGGAAATGTCCGGGGACCTGAGGATGGGCATGCAGGCTGTGATCAGGGTCGTGCAGAGTCCGCCGGCCTTCTTCGCCGAGCGGCTCTACCGGAGCATGAAGGGGGCCGGGACTGATGACGACACGCTGATAAGGATCGTTATCTCGCGCTGCGAGGTTGACATGGTTGAGATCAAGGAGGAGTTTATGAAACTGTACAAGAAGTCCCTCGGCACCATGATTAAGGGGGACACCTCGGGTGATTATAAGCGACTGCTAATCGCATTAGTGGGCGAGGATTAGGTATACGGCTGTGATGGTGAATTACATCTTAGTTTTGCTAACTTGTGTGCTAAAGTAGGAATGAGAATTCTCCATTTATTGTATATTATAGATTACGTTAGATTTATTCCATAGTGTTAGAAGTAACTGAAATTGAATAATTTAGTGATTTCATTTGTAATTTGGTTTGATGGGAAATATACTCTATTTGTGCATAGGTTAATTTGAGAATCAGAAAAGTTGTTTGTCTCTTTTTTTGCTGAGGTAATATCTTTTTTTGAAACTACTATTATGTAAGTATTCGATTATATAATGATTAATATCCAAGTACATTTCCCTTAAATTTTCCCAAACATTTCAATCTTTTAATAGTATCTATTACATATTATTACGTGTATTAAATTTTAGTATAAAAGTAAATTAATTTAATAACTTAATATTTGAAATGACTTCAACTTATGCAAATGTATTGCTAGCTTTGACGGTATTCGCATGCGTTGTTACTATCTTCCTCAATATCGTTTGGATAGTTAAACTTTTTCATGAATTATCCAAATCGTTGAAACTTTACAGAAGGTCTAAGAATAGAATTGGTACCTACCGTCCTATCTACGTAGATGATGAGTCCATATCCAAATCTATCGATTTGTACAATCATAAGACAGATATCGTTAAATTCCTAGTTCTCATCGCGATATGTGCGTTGGAGATTTGGCTAATCATCTATACTTTCTTTTCTAGGTTCATTTTCCTAATTACGCCTAAACTGAACGAGACTAATCAGGGAGAAGGCACCATCCTGTCCTGTAATTTTCAATTAGTAAAGTATTTTGAACATCCCTACTTAATTTTATTATATAGTGTGGATGTGTATGGTTACTTACTCTTGATTATCCTTCTGATTGTCCTAACTCGCTTTCTCTCTGCTAGGAATCTACTCCACCCAGTAAAAACGAGTATAAAGAAATATATAGTCTGGTTTCTGATACAATGCTTTCTTATCGCATTATCTTCCACTACCTACACTTTGCCGTTTTATTTCTTCTTAACACCTTTATTTTTTTTGATTAATATATTACTATTGGTGAGAGAAAGTATCATCCTTCGCGATGTACTCAAAATGAATGCTCTAAATTTTAAACAAACGTGTTCGTTTAATAATACAAAATTCAGCCACCAACTGATCATATACAAACACTATAAGCTCTTCAGGATGCTCCTACTTCTGTCTCTGTTTGTTTCGCTTATTCTTATCGTTCTGTTGTTATCCTCAACAGCCTTCAAGCTGGTGCTCTGTAAAACCAACAATACTGCACATCAAAGCGCTACCTCTGAACTCATAATGCATATAATGAGCATATTGTCCAAACTTGATCCGATGCTCACGTTGTTGTTTCTATTGTCTTATGGAGGGCCACTATGGATTTATTCGGCAGCTAACATTATTGTTATTCTAATGAGGAATTATTCTGCGAGAAACAAACAGTATCGATTCAATTATTCTAATACAAATGTACCACTTTTCAGGCCATTAATTTAATCTATTATAGATTGTGCTCTTTATATCCTTGTAATTTTTCATTGGTCATGTTTTTTTATATATACTACAAGTTTAATTAATATTCTGTATATAGCTTGGTGTCCAAATATTATAAAACTGATTCATTATATCTAACTAAGCATTTATTATGTTCAATATGAACATGGAATTGACCGTATTGGTGTCAGGGATTCATACAGAAATTTTTCCTGGGGGGGGAACTTTCCTAGAAACAGACTGTTCCCTTGGATAAAGCAGCAGCAACTGCTACATGTATAGGCCAAAATTAATGTATTTACACACCCTGGGTGTCTTTGTGGCAAAATAGCTAGGTAACCAACTATCTTTCCACGATTTATAATATTATGCGCATATCTGAAATATAATTATTTACTTGGCAAATATTATAACTTTTGTTGTTTTTTATTTGAAGTGACTAATATTATGAATAAACATCACCTGGCCCTCAAGATTTAAGTGTTTTCGTCCTGGCTTAAAAACTGTCCGCCCGGGAGAGATTTTTAATTTAAAAAAAACTTTAAAAAATTCTGAGTCACATGTGGGATCCATAATATCCCTTATCAATATAAGTAAAATTTGACCAAATGAGAGGTTCCTTTCGAAATCTCTAATATACAACTCACCTTAGTAAGTTTATCTTTAGAAATGACGAAAAATATAGACTGATTAGTTTGAGAAAATCTACAGCAAGAAGCATACGCAAACCACCACCCACAAGGAAAGCATACACAATTCAACACTAATTTACATGTACGCAATTCACCACTTACTTTACAGGTACACAATTAAACACTAACTTTACACATGCACAAAAATAATTTATTGGCCTTAGCCTACCTAACGCCAGCGCTACAGCTACAAGTTATATCATCAAATATAAATGGGTAATATAAATACAGAGAATAAAATATCACCTCTACAAAAGAAATGAAGATTACGCTGTTAGCAATTGTCCTCGCTTTGTCTATCCTCCTATTATGTACAGACCCGATAGAGGGCAAGGGAGGGAGAGGGGGAAGTGGCAGTGGCAGGGGCAGGGGTGGCAGAGGCAGGGGGATAAGTGGCAGTGGCAGGAGTAGGGCTGGCCCTGGAGATTTTGGTACTGTTGGAGCTAGTAGCAACAGATCACTATCCGAAACGGGTATTATATTGGGCGTAAGCTTTGGTCCCATTATTATAGGGTTCCCGTGTATTTGTATTGGGATCTATTGCTGTCTCAAATGGCACTCATTTAAATTGATGCTTCAGAGAAAATATAAGAAAACTAAGAATTGGCTCAAATCAAAGTTCTGCTGTCACATCCGTTTCCGTCTGGCCCAAACGAGTGAGACAACAAATATCAATGTTCAAGCCACCAATTTGCAGCAGAACCAGTTCTCTGAAGAGGCGCCTCCTCCCTATAAGAACTCACTTGTGTGATATGAGTGGATTGCATAGCATTTTATACTTTGGTGTGTTGAATTATTAAGTAATGTTAGTGCATGTATCCCATATGAGTGCTAGTTATTTGTTGGTAATAGCCACTGTTAGATGGTGGATTACCAACTAATTGTGATACTGTTTAATCTGATTGTTAGTTGTTTATTTGCAACATCACTAAAAACTTACTTTATTTCATACGTCACATAATAGGGATACCGGATACCTTATATGCAACCATGAATCGACCGAGTTCAGAATTTTGGCCGAGCCGAGGCCGAGTTTCCGGACGAGTTCCTATTTTAGTGAAATATTGAGTTTGCTATCAAAATATTTCCCTCGATGATATTGTATGTTATTGTATTACAGTACACCCTCGCTAATCCGAACTGAGGTGTTCCGATTCAAAAAAATTCTGTTCCGATTAGTGAATTCGTTCGGATTAGTGAAGTAATGCATTTCCTATGGGCATCTATAAATGAGAATGTCGATAATCCGAACCAAAATTGTACAAACCTTGTTACTCCGCACTAAACATCTATTGTACTCCTTACTGAGACTTATTTTTGATATTTCCATTACAATATACCAATATTTACGATTTTTTCCCACTATTATTAGAAAAATATTTTAGTATCTCCTGTTCGGATTAGCGAGGGTGTACTGTATTATAATTCAAATTTGTGCGAAGCAAACTTGCAGCAAGCGATATTTTTAGGACAGATATTAGCAGTGCTCAATATATTTTAATCGAGATATCTTATATGTAGACCGTCTAGAAATACCCAGATTTTTTATATATACATTAGTATTACCCACAAAAAGCAGGGCAAGTGGTCAACAGAATTTATAGACGGTCTATAAATTTTTGGCTTATTTGTATGGGCTTTTATAGACCGTCTATTTCTTACGGTCTACATATAAGGATGCTCATTTTAATCATACTATTTAGTGCCTTATATTCCGCCATTAAATGGTTGCTCTTATTTAGCATGAATAGTTATAAACTTGTTTTGAGCTTTCAAATATTCTACCTGCTACTGTTCCTCCTCGCTTGCATCCCGTCTGCCAGTGGGGGCCCCTGCAGCCCCAGGTCCCTGCTCACTGGCCGCTCGGGGGAAATAACGGACGGAGCCGGGAACTACCACGATTTCGTATCGTGTATGTTCATTATTCAACTCAACGACACGAGTGAACGCATACAACTAACGTTCCATGAACTGGAGTTGGAATGTGGCTGGGACTACATAAATATATTTGATGGAGACTCTCTCAATTCTCCCAAAATTATGTCGATTTCTGGAGACCACTTGAACTCTACCGGAATAGGGGATCTGTCCAGGTTACAGGTACATTTCTAATATTTGTTACTAATTAACTTAAAAATAATTAATCTCGAGTTAACTCCACTGTGTTAACTTGCAGCTTATACAGAGAGAAATTGATCTGGATGTGAGAAGATAAATATATGTTAGTAAATGGATAATTTAATAATCGTTTGGATGGAAATAGCGAGCTCGGAATTTGGTCAGAACAACCATCGCATTACAACAAATTTCTAACAATATTGAGACTTGGGGGGACATTATCATTTCTTGAAGTTAGAAGGAAGGAAGAAGGTCATTTTATGTATAAACTAAAGTATCTGCTTTCCATTGCACAAGTCTAGTTATCCTATGTGGTTTGGAAATAGTGATATTAATTGAAATGTAGTGTAACTGGATTAAAGCAAAGATATTAAGAAATTTAAGATAACATCAATTAATGGGTTAGCAGAGATTATCAATTCAGTATTAATGCAGCAGTCTTGGTTTGATGGAAATTGAGATAATTTACAGCAGATTAGCTTTTGCCGTTTGAATGAATTTCTTCACTTTGACGTTGAGAGAACTGTTTAACTTCTCGTTTGTATGAATTTCTTCACTTTGACGTTGAGAGAACTGTTTAACTTCTCGTTTGAATGAATTTCTTCACTTTGACGTTGAGAGAACTGGTAACTTCTCGTTTGAATGAATTTCTTCACTTTGACGTTGAGAGAACTGGTTAACTTCTAGTTTGAATGAATTTCTTCACTTTGACGTTGAGAGAACTGGTAACTTCTCGTTTGAATGAATTTCTTCACTTTGACGTTGAGAGAACTGGTAACTTCTAGTTTGAATGAATTTCTTCACTTTGACGTTGAGAGAACTGGTTAACTTCTAGTTTGAATGAATTTCTTCACTTTGACGTTGAGAGAACTGGTAACTTCTCGTTTGAATGAATTTCTTCACTTTGACGTTGAGAGAACTGTTTAACTTCTCGTTTGAATGAATTTCTTCACTTTGACGTTGAGAGAACTGGTAACTTCTCGTTTGAATGAATTTCTTCACTTTGACGTTGAGAGAACTGGTTAACTTCTCGTTTGAATGAATTTCTTCACTTTGACGTTGAGAGAACTGGTAACTTCTCGTTTGAATGAATTTCTTCACTTTGACGTTGAGAGAACTGGTAACTTCTCGTTTGAATGAATTTCTTCACTTTGACGTTGAGAGAACTGGTAACTTCTCGTTTGAATGAATTTCTTCACTTTGACGTTGAGAGAACTGGTAACTTCTCGTTTGAATGAATTTCTTCACTTTGACATTGAGAGAACTGGTTAACTTCTAGTTTGAATGAATTTCTTCACTTTGACATTGAGAGAACTGGTTAACTTCTAGTTTGAATGAATTTCTTCACTTTGACGTTGAGAGAACTGGTTAACTTCTAGTTTGAATGAATTTCTTCACTTTGACGTTGAGAGAACTGGTAACTTCTCGTTTGAATGAATTTCTTCACTTTGACGTTGAGAGAACTGGTAACTTCTCGTTTGAATGAATTTCTTCACTTTGACGTTGAGAGAACTGGTTAACTTCTAGTTTGAATGAATTTCTTCACTTTGACGTTGAGAGAACTGGTAACTTCTCGTTTGAATGAATTTCTTCACTTTGACGTTGAGAGAACTGGTAACTTCTAGTTTGAATGAATTTCTTCACTTTGACGTTGAGAGAACTGGTTAACTTCTAGTTTGAATGAATTTCTTAACTTTGACGTTGAGAGAACTGGTAACTTCTCGTTTGAATGAATTTCTTCACTTTGACGTTGAGAGAACTGGTAACTTCTCGTTTGAATGAATTTCTTCACTTTGACGTTGAGAGAACTGGTAACTTCTCGTTTGAATGAATTTCTTCACTTTGACGTTGAGAGAACTGGTTAACTTCTAGTTTGAATGAATTTCTTCACTTTGACGTTGAGAGAACTGGTAACTTCTCGTTTGAATGAATTTCTTCACTTTGACGTTGAGAGAACTGGTAACTTCTAGTTTGAATGAATTTCTTCACTTTGACGTTGAGAGAACTGGTTAACTTATCGTTTGAATGAATTTCTTCACTTTGACGTTGAGAGAACTGGTAACTTCTCGTTTGAATGAATTTCTTCACTTTGACGTTGAGAGAACTGGTAACTTCTAGTTTGAATGAATTTCTTCACTTTGACGTTGAGAGAACTGGTTAACTTCTAGTTTGAATGAATTTCTTAACTTTGACGTTGAGAGAACTGGTAACTTCTCGTTTGAATGAATTTCTTCACTTTGACGTTGAGAGAACTGGTAACTTCTCGTTTGAATGAATTTCTTCACTTTGACGTTGAGAGAACTGGTAACTTCTCGTTTGAATGAATTTCTTCACTTTGACGTTGAGAGAACTGGTTAACTTCTAGTTTGAATGAATTTCTTCACTTTGACGTTGAGAGAACTGGTAACTTCTCGTTTGAATGAATTTCTTCACTTTGACGTTGAGAGAACTGGTAACTTCTAGTTTGAATGAATTTCTTCACTTTGACGTTGAGAGAACTGGTTAACTTATCGTTTGAATGAATTTCTTCACTTTGACATTGAGAGAACTGAAGAGAACAAATATTATATATAGTTGGGATGGAAGTACATCTTCAAACCATACTTTTATATGTTCCTAATAACATACAGTTATCAGATGATGCAAGTTCCCAAAATATGTGATATCCAATTGTCAGTTATTGCGATGAATAGGGATCCCACTCTTACACAGCATTATATATTTCCCCCTGCAAATTGAAAATCACCAAAAAGATTTTCCCTCGTTTGGTTGCATTTCTTCACTTTGACATTAAGAGACCTGACTAACCTCTCTCGCTAGATTGAGTGTATTGTTGCAGTGTAAGTCCGAACCTGGTGTATTCGCGAGTTCACTAGTATAAGTGTAAAAAATTTCAGTTCAGGTGTTTATTAATGTCATTATAGCCGAATACACTGCACTCGAACTTACACTTCAACAAAACAGAATTAACTCGTTGCTATTTGTATTATTAATGTTACAAGGGTTTAACTCTTGTAGGTGATCAGCAGTTCCTCCCGTCTCCTAATCCTATTCATCACAGACATCGCTGCTAACGAGCTAGGCTTTAACATAACCTACTCATCGCTTCCTGCCTACACGGCGCCTGCGCTATCTCCCTGCTATTCGCACTGTAACGAGACTTGTTCCCTCAAGAATACTTCTCTCGTCTCACAATGCACGGCCCCATCGCTCCCAGCTGGAGACACGCCCACGTTTGTTCCCCTCCCGTCCCTGCGGCCCCCTCTCCCGAGGGCGGGCCACACCTCCGTTCTACACGCAGGCTGTCTCTACGTGTACGGAGGATACACGTTCCAACCTCAGCACTACTCAGTGTTCAAGTACGTTCTTAGTTATAAATACATGAGCCCTTCGGTCTCGGTCGCTTCGCGATTTTTGTTAATTCGTTCAGAGCATCCGATGCTCGTATAGGAGCCAATGTCGCTCCTATAAGAGCATCTATTCTGCTCACAACTTGCTGTATTTATACTTCTCGTACTTCTGTTGCTATCTGTTCACAGACAGAATAGCAGATGTTTGTATGCAGGTGTTATTCTCTGTATAGTCTAGTGTAGTTCCACTTATGTGAACACCTGTGACATAGAGTATAGTATATACAATTTACAACAGGGAATTAGTTTTTTATTTTTTACACTCTAAAATCTGGACAAACAAACAAACAAACAAACAAACAACAATCGAGTTTTAATAATATAGATATACAGTGGATGCAGGTTATAAGCACATCGTCGGGAACTGCACTTAATGTGCTTATAACCGGCAAGTTCTTATAAACGACATAAATTATATAGGGTATATGGCAACCGTTTTCCAACATAGTGTTCCTATATCCGATATGTTCTTATAACCGGTGTGCTTAGTTATATCCGACACTACTGTATCTAACATTTGTTATTTGTCCCTCCATCAGACGCTGCTTGCCATCAGAGGAGTGGGAGAGCATACTCCCTGGTCCCTCCTCGGGGCCCTGGCCTGTCCCCAGACACGGCCACACGGCGGTTGTGTACAGAGACGCTATGTACGTGTACGGAGGTACAACCATTGCCTACGGGGACGGTTTCAAGAACGAGATAACTAACGAGCTGTGGAGACTCAATCTGACTACTCTAACCTGGCGCTACCTCTCCTCCTCCAACCGGACCTTGCCGAGCACTGGACACGTGTCAGAGCTCGTCACAGGCGGCCGGATGGTTGTTCTGTTCGGACACAGCAGAGACAAGATTTCGCTGCTCAGCTCCAGAGTATATGCTATCGACAGCGACAGCTGGACGCACTACACCATCTCCGCATCCCTAGACCATGGATATGTAAATATGTTCTAACTGCTTGCAGTTTATAAATGACTGAAATTACGAATATTCTTTAGGTTAATTCAGCCAGTGCCTACTCCCCAGTTTACAACCTGATATTTGTGTACGGAGGCCACAATTCGGTGAACAGATATACGAAACCAAACCTGAACGCCTATCACCCAGACTCCAACAGCTGGACTTCCCTGCCCACTAACACATTTTCTGAGTCTGTCTACCAACACGCGATGGTTCTTATCAACGACAGCTTTCTGCTCGTAAACGGGGGCTACAGGGGTCTGGATGGGAAGTGCGGGTTCTCCTCAGTGAGTTAATTAACTGAAAACACACAACACACTGGGTAATGAGATATCTCCGTTAGACATTCGTGTACGACTTAAAGTGCGGCCACTGGCATACTCTCCTCACGGACTCCCAGGCCCTGTTCGCGGCCCGAGAGGGACACACCCTCACAGCCGTGAGCGCGGACTCGGCGCTCCTATTCGGAGGCTACAACCAAGCTATTCTCTTTAATGACCTCCTCCAGCTGAACCTATCACGGCTGTCTCTAGCTCTCAACCTGAGTGCTTGCGTGGATAAGATCAGCTGTCAGCAGCACTCCTGTGTAGAGTGTATCTCCGCAGGCGGGTGTGAGTGGTACGAGACTTCCTGTCAGCCCGCCGCAGCTGGCTCTCAGCTGACGGCTAACGCCTCCCTCTGTCCCACGGGCGGGGGCGGGTGTGAGGGCGCCGGCGAGTGCTGGGAGTGCCAGGTCCGAGAGGGCTGCGTCTGGGACGGAGAATGCAGACAGAAGTGAGTCGATAGACAGCCTATAGACTTGCCGTAACACGTGTTGTAGGGTCCGACAGAACGAGACGTACGCCGCCTGCGAGCGGGGCTGCGGCTCTTTCTCCTGCCAGGAGTGCGTCGCCACCGCCCGGCCCTGTCTCTACTGCCCCTCCCAGCAGAGGTGCGTCACAAGTCTGTACCCACTCGAGTTCCCTTTCGGACAGTGTCTGGTTTGGACGACAGACGCAGGCAACTGCTCTGCCGCCCCCTGCGCCCTCCACAGGACCTGCGACGACTGCCAAGCGCGGTACGACTGTGGGTGGTGCGCCACGCACTCCAGCGGCCTGGGCACCTGCATGGAGGGTTAGCGCTAGATTTATAAATAAGACCTGAGATGGAATATTCATTCTTGTTCGTAGGCACTCTCGACAGCCCGTCCCTGTCTAGCTGTCCGCAGAATGACTGGCACTACTTCACGTGTCCCCTCTGTCAGTGCAACGGACATAGCTACTGTGACAACTCCAGTGACTGCTTGGAATGCAATAACAACACACAGGGAGAGCACTGTGAGACCTGTGTCCCTTGGTACCACGGAGACCCACGCAATGGGAACACGTGTAGCGAGTGCGAGTGCTCTGCGTACGCGGCTGTATGCTATGCGGACACGGGGTTCTGTGCATGCAACGCCTATGGAGTCATTGGTACGTCCCTATAAGTACTGTATAGCACCTCTCTTTACACGCTGTTATAGGCACTCACTGCGAATCCTGCCAGTATAACGGGACGGTTAACACCTCGTGCTACCAGTTCCAGGAGCCCGGGTCTCGACGGAACTACACCCCTCTCAGTCCGCACACTCGCTCCCTGCTCCTCATGACCCGCGCGGACGGACAGGAGGAGGTGTCCATGCAATTCACGATATACCCACACGACTCTCCCGCGTATACGCTCATACAGGTGTACCGGGCAGTCAGGCCCAACAGCCAGATCCTGGACTCCCTCTCCGCCCTGTTGGACCAGCTCAGCAGCAGCGTGCGCGAGGAGCTGCTGGAGAAGCTCACGCAGAACTCGAGTAGCCGCCTGGTGCAGGTGTTCGGAGAGCTGTACGAACTGGAGAAGCTGGAGGACGACGTGCTACTAGTCGCGAATGAGAGCGTGCCCCTCTCCTTCTACCCGGACTACATACGTTTCCACAACTCGGTCCTGTACCACATTTCCCCGCAGGACCTGGGTCCGGATAACGACTACGTATTCATAGAGTTCTCCAACTACTCGTATCCGTTCAGCGTGCAGGTGGAGCTGGCGCCCGAGGACGTGCTGCTTATCGTGGCGGTGCTGGTGTTCCTGAGCGCCATGCTCGTGTTCTTCTTCGTGATGGTGCTCATCCTGCTGGGCTGGCACATCAAGAAGCAGATTGAGTTCAGACAGGCGCGCGTGCATAGGCGCAGGGAGCGCGTTGTCATGGCGACCCGGCCGGCTAGTGTCTCGAGTCTCCTGGCCGATTCAGTCGGGCCTGACGCTGGGAACTTTGTGATGACGCGCGCTATTGCCGACCAGCCGCTGGCAAACTCAAAGGTGTCTCTCTCGACATTCCTCATATCCATGCCTAACAACCCAGATGACCCTAACCGCATGCCGCTATACTGCGGAACTGCGCTCGTCACCACCAACAGAGCCCGCGACACCAAGATATTCTCCAACCAGACAGCCTAGCAACGGCAGGGGCAGGAGGAATGCATTGAGTGACAGGTTGTATTTTAAGATGTTAAGTATTTTGGATTTGTAATTCTTTTAAACCATTTATTCAACTCATTGATTTGTTTTATCTTATCACCTGTTTAGGATATCTACTAAAGGGGAACTTATTCCATGTCTGTTATAGGCATGCTACTTAGACATAGATTTGGGGGAAATTTGGAAATTTAAACTTGTTTTTTGATACAGTATTCCCCATCCCCGCTTGCAAATTTATTCATTTTAAGTAGCTATTACGATTGCCTTCTTTTTAAACAAAAAATCACACGTTTAGTGGTTAAGATTTAGTGAAATGGTGTATTACTTTATATGCGAGTTGTTCGACCCTCCCCTGACCATCTACCTGGGAGAAGACAAGTTTGTGAACGAGGAGCTGATACGCTACGGCTTCCCAGAGGACGTATGGTTCCACGTAGACGGAGTCTCGTCCGCACACGTGTATCTGCGGCTGCCGAGGGGAATGGGGCTAGACGACATTCCTCCTGATGTGTTGGAGGACTGCGGACAGCTCACGAAGGCCAACAGCATCAGTGGCTGCAAGCTGGACAGTGTTAAGGTATGTCCATAGCATTCTATATATAACTAACATAAGGCAATGTATAATTTCGCTTTTAAAACAAATTGCTGTGAACAATAGATCGAGGACCGCCCACGTTCAGAAACACTGCTGTAAAAAATGCATGCTCGAAAAATAATTGCATTGCATATATTAGTTGAATATGCTAACCAATTCAAATTTGAGTGAGTGCCATTGTGTGTAGAATACTATGTTGTTAATATTTTATGAATTACTTACTTAGTTGGTTTACACTCCATGGTCCAATCTGAAGAAGACAGGCGACATGGAGGTGGGGCAGGTGGGGTTCTATCGGAAGTCCGAACTGAGATATTTCGAGGTTCGGAAGAAGAGCGAGGCCGTGAAGCGACTGGACAGGACCCGCAAACAGGCTAAGCCCGACCTGAAACTTCTGAGGGAAGACAGAGACGAGGACGAGAGGCGAGAGAATAAGCGCTTGCAGAAAGAAGAGAGAGAAAGGGAAAAGGAAAAGATGAAGGAAAAAGCTCTGGAGAAAGAATCGAAATCTTACAAGAGTCTTATGGATCCGAGCAAGATGGAGACAAACAAAGATTTAGCTACAAACTATCAGGAATATGAAGATAACTTTATGTAAGAAGAACATAGATTGTGAGCTCAGGCGTAGGCAAGGAGACTGATACAACAGCTGTTTCTATTTTAGAAATTCTAAATTCTTATATGTGTCGAGTTATAAAACATGATACTAATTGATGGGAGGGCATAACCTCTCGCTTTAAACAAATTCCCTAATCTTTGTAAATTTAAATATTTTTTTATTTAAAATTAGAAAATAGAATACTCAGTACATTGCGGAGTCGGAATGGATAAAATACTGTCAACAAGAACTCAAACGAATGGACTTAATATGGTTTTTCAACGTCTTAATATGGTTTATCAACGTCTTAATATGGTTTATCAACGTCTTAATATGGTTTATCAACTTCTTAATATGGTTTTTCAACGTCTTAGCTCTTCGCCAAAGAGCTACGTGTACTTAACTCACTTAACTCTTAAAACCGGTATCGGGATACCCGGCCGGTCCGGTATGGAGGAAGAAGATTCCAATGAAGAGCAGTAGACGCTCTTCAACCGCTAACCCTGACCCTAACCCTATAGGAATAATCTGAAAAGGTATATTCTATAATTGTAGAATATACCTTTTCAGATTATTCATATAGTGTTAGTTAGTCCGGTTATTATAAGAACATATTAGATTCGCTCGTAGAATTGATTAGTTTAATTATTATTTTGCTATTGTCTTGTTTGTTATGATTGTCAGTTATTAATCATTCCATAATTAATTAAACACTTACATACATATATCAAGGTTAACTTGAGAACTTAAATTTTAAATATTTTTATAGACATAGTATTTATATTCAAGACTAGAAATAGATCAATCCAATACTCACCTAAATTACGGAATGGATAATCTAAAGACGATTATAGTCACACAAAAGAATGGACTTAATATGATTTATCCCCGTTTGAGCTCTACATCAAGTGCCTCTCTACAAATAAAGAGCTACATAACCGTGTCTCTTAAAACCGGTATCGGGACACCCGGTATGGAGGAGGAGGACTCGAATGAAGCAGAGAAGTAGACTCCTTTCAACCGCTAACCCTAACCTAACCCTATAAGAATAATCTATTCTTATAGTGTGTTAGTCCGCTTACTTAATTATAATAAGAACCTCCTTAAAAGAACAAATTAGATTCGTAGAATTGATTAGTTAATTAGGCTAGCTATTATTATTCGTTATGAATGTCAGTTATTAATCATTCCATAATTCCATTAAGTACAATTAAACACTTACACACAAATATTAAGGTTAACTTGACAAACCTATAGCAGACTGCATAAATGCTATAAAGATACGCTTATATTATATGTGTTGATAGAATAATCATTGGGCATTTCCGTAGACGCTCTTGATTGACTCGAGTATGGCGTTTTCCGTGAATTCTACATCTTCCGGAGTAATGAAGAATGTAGGAGAAATTCGTAGCACATTCTTGCCCAGGCCACCTGTAGTCATGATGATCCCTTTCTCGCACAGCGCGGTTAGTATCTTGTGCGCCGACTTCGCATCCGGCTCTCTGGTCTCGGGGCTCTTCACAATGTCCAGCGCCAGCAGCAGTCCCTGCGCCCTCACGTCCCCGACAATCGCCGGGTAGCGCTTCTGGATGCGCAGGAAGCTGTCCAGGAACAGGTCCGCAACCTTCCTCACGTGCGAGACCGTCTCGCGCTCCTTGAGTATCTTCAGCACCTCGGTCGCGGCCGCACACACAGTGGGGTTGCTGCCGTAGGTGGAGAAGAACACCTTGTGGGATATGGCCTCTGCGATCTCCCGTCGCATAATCACGCCGCCTATGGGCAGTCCGTTGCTGAGTCCCTTCCCGGTTATAATCATGTCTGGCTGCACCCCGTAGGTCTCGCAGCTCCAGAAGTGGGACCCCGGCCTGAGAGTGCCTGTCTGTACCTCGTCTGAGATTATGAGTCCCCCCGCCTCCCTCACGTACCCGCAGGCCTCCGGGAGGTACCCCTGCGGCAGCGGGTGCAGCCCCCCGACCATTGTCACCGGCTCGAATATGAACGCGGCTACTCGCCCGGGCGTGGAGTGCTGAATGACGTCATGCACGTCGCGCGCGTACTTGTGCGGCGCCTCCGGGTGGCCCGCGAACGGCCCTCGATACATGTCTGGGTTCATGCAATGCTTCACTCCGAACCCCCCGGCGATGTTCTGCTTGCAGGTGTTGAGGCCTGTGAGCCCCATGCCCGTGGAGAGGAGGCCGTGGTAGGAGCTGCGCAGAGCTAACACGTCGAAGTTTCCGGTGAAAGCGCGGGCGAGGAGGAGGGCCAGGTCCACGGCCTCGCTCCCTGACGACACAAGGTGCACCAGCCATTCTTCCTTAGTTTCCGCGATGTGGGGGACAGTAGCGATCAGCTCTTCGGCCAAACGCACTGGGGACTCGTTGTAGAACATGGTGGAGCAATGGACCATGGAGTCCATCTGTCGCCTGACAGCTGCCAGCACCCGCGGATGGTTGTGTCCGACGGAAATGGCCGTGTTGTGCGCCGTGAGGTCCAGGTAGCGATTGTCTCTCTCGTCATACACGTACTGCATCCTGGCGCGCGTGAGGTAGATCGGGTTCTCCGGGAAGAAGAAGTAGGTTTGTAGCGAGGGCGAGAGCAGTCTCTTGCGCTTCTCTTCGACTTCGTGGAATCCGTAGCCAGTGAAGGCTGGGAGGTCCTCGGCAACGCTACTGGCGCTTGAGAATGTGCGAATGCCCGAGCGAGAACTTATTTTTGCAATAACGTTGAAAGTAGACATAGTTTAGATATTTTATTTGATAGATAACGTGATTTTCTATATAAGTACACAATGACTGACTACGTTACGCCTATACATCACGCGATAATTCTGTCATTCTTGCAGTAAATCTCTTGACGTAATTTGATAGCGTTACGTTATGAAGTTAGTAGAAATACGTAGGTTAGTTATTTGGTATTTGTAGGTATCATGACTTTATAGTTTATACGTATCATACGACTATTTTGGCTGACATGACTGTCTTTGTACGAAAACTAGAAAATGTCTAGTTCTAAATCGAGACATGGTACGCGGAAGCATAAATGGTGTTTAGACTTCTCGAGCAGACACCACAGTTCGCTGCCCCTGCCCCCTGGCTGTCGGCCGGTGCTCGCAGAGGAGCAGACCGCGGACCAGCCGCAGGAGCAACAGAATAGGAATCTGCTAACCAAGCAGTCCTGGAACACGGCTCTAGCCCCCATGTACCAGGTGCCGATGAATCTGTTCCTAATGTACATGTCGGGTGGCACCATTTCCATATTCAGCCTTATGATGGTAGGACTGCTCATGTACCGACCCATATCCGCCCTGCTGACTTCAAAGGAGTTCTACAAACAGCTGAGAGGCGACCAGCGGCCGCTTCAGATGTTCGTGTACCTGCTAGCTAACGTCGCGAGCCTGGCTCTGGGTCTGTACAAGTGCGACCTGCTCGGGATACTGCCCATCTACGCCTCGGACTGGATAGTGTTCGGAGTGGAGCGGGAGGTGATGGAGATTGTGGGCGGCGGCCCTATACTGACTCCCAGCTGACAGACAGATATAGTATAATGGCAGTTATATTCTCACAAATGGGATGTGTTTAATTATAATTATATGCTAATTAGTCCTGTTGCAGGCTTTGCCATTACATATAGGTAAGCTGGAACACTCCCTAATACACAGTGTGTATTCTGAGATATTGAAAAGTCCAGAGCACTGGACTGAAGGCACATGTGCTCTGGACTTTTCAATATATGGTATTCTGTATGAAACCCTGAATCAGGTTACAAGCCTCTAGCTAGTGCGATGTCTAAGAGCGAGGTATCAGTAGGCTCGGATGCCCAGTCTAGCAAGAACCAGGAGAATATCCGCGTGGTGGTCCGCTGTCGCCCGATGAGCGAGTCAGAGGTGTCGCAGTGCCACTTTAACATCGTGGAGATAGAGGGCACCAGTGGGGGCATAGCTCTGCTCAGCAAGAAGGGCGCAGGGGAGAATAAGCGCGAGTTTACGTTTGACTCTGTGTACGATTGGAACTCTAAGCAGATTGATGTGTACCTGGAAACAATACACCCAATAGTGGAGTCAGTCCTGCAGGGGTACAACGGCACCATATTCGCGTACGGACAGACTGGGACTGGGAAAACCTTTACTATGCAAGGTAGGACTGTAACTGTAATTAATTAATATTATTATCCTATTATGCTTATTCATAGGGTTACCTACTGACTCTGAGCTAAGGGGAGTTATTCCGAACTGTTTCGACTTTATTTTCTCGCACATCTCCAAGACTGAGAATCTGCAGTTCCTGGTCCGGGCCTCCTACATGGAGATATACCAGGACGAGGTCAAGGACCTCCTCTCCAAGGACCAAAAGAAGAGACTCGAGCTGAGGGAGCGTCCTGACACAGGTCACACGTTGTTTAATATTATTGTTATAAGTCTTTAGGTATAACACAGCCAACATTTGTTTTAATTTAATCACGTGTATAATTATTATTTAGAGATACAGTATATGAAATATCGGTTAAGGCGAACAAAGTTTAACTCCCTAGCCTATACAAATGCATGCAACTGACTTCGGTTAATATGAATTCCGGATAATACTAACAGAGGTTCCCTGGTGTTCGTATTAACAAAAATCTACTGTACTTTGCTTGCAACTTAATTAATTAAGTAATTAAGTTTATGTTTTATCATAGCTTGACAATACTAAGTTATGTAGATAGTTGTGTAGAAATACATACATCAAGTTTCTATAGAATTATTCTATAGACTGTTTATCCCCACGCGGGAGTGAGGCAGTAGTGCAGAACTAGTTTCTTCCCGGAGTCGTAGAGGTCGAATAGAGTGCCCACCTCTTGGTCCGGAGATGGACAGAAGCACTGATTTATGTACAGGAAGACCTGCTCATCCGAGTCCGCTTGGATCTGTTTCTTCACAAAGCTGCTAATCCAGCCCACCTGTCTGCCCCGCTCCACCATGTAGTTCTTCTGTTTGAGAATAGGAGCGTTGGCTGTCGGCTTAAGCATTACCGTTACTTTGTTAGAAACAGCTGGTTTAGGTGTCGGCTCTGCTACCTCTGCTTCTGCACTCATTTCAGTCGCAACTGCTTAGCTATACGTACTGCCCGGTAGTTAATTAATAACCGGAATTATAAGTTATTTTAATCTTACTAAAATTATTTTTGATACTTACAAGACCAGAGATTCGATTATAATAAATACAATTTAAGTTGAACACTTTGGTGCTGTTTCTTTTCAGGCTCATAAATATAATAAATAACGGCTAATACGTATAAACGTATGAATTCAGAGGTCCCCCGGTGTATTACCTTATAAGTGTACAAGAATTAATTAACATCTCATATACGACTAATTACCCACTAATAAGCCTAATTCCTCAGTACTTGACATCTTCCAGCTGCCACAGTCCGTCATTGAGGTAGTGTATCAGCTCAATAGCGACTCCCTTGTTGACGGTCTGTATCTCTTTGGTGGAGGCCAGCGCCTGTCCCACGCCCAGCCCGTGCTGCTTCCCCTCGGCGTATATCCCAACTATGGAATCCTTTTCCGCCTCGTCCATGCGACCGCCCCTCGAGTTGAGTCCCGGAGCCATAACGTTGGCACCGGACAGGATGAACTTAATAGCCCCCGAGTCGACTTGGAACCTGGGCAGCAGGAATGGGAACCTGTGCAGGAGTTTCAGAGTGGGCAGGTAGGGCCCGTCCCTCTTTCTGAAGAAGAGCGGCTCCTTGCGACAGGCTACGATCTCTACGTGGTCCTTGGCTTTGATTAGGTTAACCGGCTCTTTCTTGGGCAGAATGTCATCCAGATAGGGGGCCAGGGCGGGGTACTGGTCCCGTATGTTACTGCGGATCGCCTTCTGGATCGACTGCTTAACTTGGATCTGACTGGTGATGTCACCCTCAACATCAAACTTCTTGAACATTGCTCCACTAATTGCTAACTGACTATACTAATAGTATACTTAATAGTGGCTGCTTTAAGGGCAAATTTAGCTAGATAATTAGCTAAACATAAAAAGTCATTGCGCTTGGGCTAAACCAATAGTAGTCCAGGATTAATTAATTAATGATTCCATAGACTCAATTGGTATACTACTTGTAGAACTACTGAATTACTGGTAAATTAACTTAAACTGTAGTTATCATATCAACTAGAAATGTATGTTAGCTAAAGACAAAACAATGTTTTCCATACCGTATAACGAATGAATACAAAGTACGAGCTAGTCAGTAATTTCACTGTTTGTTTAACCTTAGGTGTATACGTACAGGATCTCTCATCATTCGTTACGAAGAGTGTTAAGGAGATTGTCCATGTAATGAATGTGGGGAACCAGAACCGTAGCGTCGGTCGCACGGACATGAACGAGCACTCCTCCCGCTCCCACGCGATATTCGCTATAACTGTTGAGTGCTCAGAGATCGACACGGAGGGAGAGAGCCACATCAGAGTAGGCAAACTCAACCTTGTCGACCTCGCAGGTACTTTGTCCCTGTAGCAAATAATAATATTCTGAAGTATTACGTGATTTCGCTTAGGGAGCGAGAGACAGGCTAAGACTCACTCGACTGGGGACCGTTTCAAAGAGGCGACCAAAATAAACCTCTCCCTCTCTGCCCTGGGAAATGTAATTTCTGCCTTGGTAGACGGGAGTGTGACGCACATTCCCTACCGAGACTCGAAGCTAACTCGACTGCTGCAAGACTCTCTCGGAGGGAACTCTAAAACAGTGATGGTGGCCACGATTGGGCCGGCCAGCTACAACTTCGAAGAGACCCTACTCACTCTGAGGTACGCGAACAGAGCGAAGAATATTAAAAACAAACCTAGAATCAACGAAGACCCAAAGGACGCTCTGTTAAGGTAGTAACCACATGGCTGCATTGATATGTGACGTTATTATCTGTTTGTATCCAGAGAGTTTCAAGAGGAGCTGTCCCGACTGAAGTCCATGATGGACAAGAGGAAGAAACATTTCCGAGAGAGGAACAAGGAGGGGGAGGGAGAGTCCGACGGGGACAGGGAGGACAAGGACCACGAAACTTATCTGAAAGAGAAGAGACACCGTCTGGAGTCGGAGAAGGCAGATCTGCTGCAGAACACGGAGATGGTGGAGGGGGAGAAGGAGCGCATGGTGCAGGAGGTACAGAAGAAGGTCGAAGAGGTGACTAGTCAACAATCTGTTATAGCTAAGGAGAGATAGGTAGTTACATGATAAGAACAGGTTAAGAAGGAACAGAAGAACCGAGACAACCTTGCAGCTAAGATTAAAGCCATGGAGAGCAAGCTGTTGGCCGGAGGAAAGACGATCTCTGTGCACACAGCCGAGCAGGAGAAGGCGCTAGCGGAGCGGAGACGGCAGATCTCCCAGCAGAAGGCCCGCGAGCTGGAAATAAAGCAGAAGCTGGAGGCGAACAAGGAGAGCGCGTCTGAGATAAAGGAGACCTACAACAGCCTGCAGGAGGAGGTGGACAACAAGACTCGGAAGCTTAAGAAGCTGTATCACCAGCTGCAACTCACCAAGGCGGAGATCGAGGACCACACCAGCGAACAGGTGGATATAACAGGCAATAACGAACTAGAGACATTCGTTCCCGGGCGTTAACCTTGTTGTGTGTAGGTCAGTAGGAAGCAGGACTTGTTAAGCACCCAAGAAATGTTGATGAAGGAGATAAAATTCAAGAACTTGGTCCTGGATAACTTCGTTCCTCCGCAGACCCGAGAGAAGCTCTGCTCGCGAGCGGAGTACGACGAGGATAAGGAGGAGTGGTATCTGCGGGGAATATCAAGGGACTTCGACGTTAAGAACCTCCGCCCGAGGCCCGGGTCTGCCCTGGGATTCAGCAGGCCCTACACTGCTTACGCGAGGAGAATGGCAGTCGCGACAGGCGAGCCAAGGTATACAAACTATTTGCTGCAAGTGAATAATGTTATTTTAAAGCTTACCAATATACTACGTATTTGAAAGGTAATCCCAATATCCCATATCTACATTTAAGGTTAAAGTTCAGAGTAGTTCCAATGAGTCAAAATATCAGCTTTTGGTATAAATTACCATATGATGATAACTACACTTAATCATTAATACAAATATTAGTAAAGGGGGAGGAATATCACCTTATTGTAGTGTCTAGTGAGCACTAAAAATCAATTAATAATAATATTAGTATTATAGTGCAATTCTAATAATTGACTTTACGTATATCCTTTGAATTGAATATATACGTAATACGTGATTGCCTCTACAGATACAAGATATGCAATATAATCTCGCTTGAGCTTGACATGCCCACCCGGACAACGAGAGACTACCAGGAGCCCGCAGTGGACCCCGCTGTCCAAGCTCTGATGGACCAAGTCAAGCGGGAGGAAGAAGAGGAACTCATAGTGGACTGCGCTATGAGTTCTAATAAACCCAGTAAAATAGACTATACTAAACTGAGTAAGCAAAAGCTAACTAATCCAGCAGAGGATTCCGCTAGGAGTAAGAAGGAGGTCTTGTACCCATCGACTCGGGGCCTGATCCCAAACTCCGTACGGTATTTATGAGTCGTAGCTCGACTTACGGCAACGGTCACTAACAAAACTAACTCGCAAAGTAACTACTGGGTCAAGCAAACATTTAAGCAATTAAGTACTAGTGTTTTGTGTGCTGTTACTATTTAATATTAATTAAATAATAGAGCTACGGTATACAAAATATCAAATTATTATTTGAGAAGGTTATTATGCGTAAAGTTAATAGTATAATATTTCAAGGGTTGGCACCGGCTAGCAGCTTATACTGACAATTCTACATTTACCAAGTTAAAGAGTAATAAGTTAACAAATAACTATAATATTGTTGCAAACCGTTCAGAGACTATTGTTGTAGTTTCACAGAGAATACTTAATTGTAAACGGTTCAGTTTAATTAATAGCAACAGGTTGAAGTTACCAGCAAAATGGAAAGACTTCTTAAATCAGCATTCCCACTAAGTAGTAAGTATTATATAACTGTCTTCTTAATAGCAATTAGTATAAATGCTGTTCAGTCATTATCCATTATTTATTGCTTCAATTAACTAATTTATTTTCCCTTGGATTATCAATCTGTACATCGGAATGGTCGATTCCTTTCAAAGTATTCAAACCATGAAAAGTAATTTATATTGCATTGACTTATTTGTATGTTTTTCCTCTTTAGAGTGTTAACCCACTGTAGAGCTGGAGTTTGTATAGAATCAATAGAACAGAATGTAGATAAGCAAGTTTTGGTAAGTTTAGTCAACTTTTAGGGTTTATGACGCATAGACCCTAGTATTATTGATGGAAGAATGCAGGCTTTATTGAATCAACGAAGCCTTTCCTTACATTCTATGAAACAATTTCTATACACATAATAACGGTATAAAAGCCCAGAATTGAGAATTAATATGTATAAAGAAGATATCCATATAATTACCAATTATTTTATCGTCTGAAAAATCTATTTCCCTAATGGCAAGCCCCGAAATAAAGGACGGAATGTTACTCCGAGTTTTAATGCTAATTTTCTGCGCATGGCTATGGGTATTGGCGGGAGCGATCATAGCGCCTATAGCTTATTACATTATTGCTTTCAAGGACTTCTTTCAATTCCTCGGTTCGGAGGCTTACTTCCATATCATCTATATTGCTACCCCGGTTCTAATCATATTGACTATCGTGGTGCTCTTGAGTTCTAGCATTGTCGGATGTTGCAGCGCAGCGCTATACAACCGCTGTCTGCTCACGACTTTCAATATTCTGCTAATCACGAGTGTGTTCGTGCATGTAGCGGGAGCAGCTATATTCCTGGTGCTGCAAGACGAGATTTCCACTAAAATGGGAGAAGCGATGAGTAGCTATATGAAGAACGGGTCTGTGTCTGACGTCATATTAACCTTCGACTCCATTCAGGAGGGGCTGGACTGCTGTGGGACGGAATCTCCCACCGACTGGTACGCGATCGGAACACAGATTCCCTCCAGCTGCTGCATCGAACAAGGATGCTCGACTTTAATATTGAATAACGTACACAAGTCAGGGTGTGCGTACCACCTGAAGACTAACTTCCAATGGATAGGCATCCTATCCATTATAGTGGCTATCATAGTCACTTGCATGGAGATATTCGGTATAATAATATCTTACATACTAATTTGTAAGCCAAGATATATAATAGCTCATCCAGTGTAACTGGATTGTTCTGTATGAAAAGCTCCCTCATTACTTCCCAAGGCAATTCACACTACAGCCAGAATTACTAATTGTTTTGAGTGTTATTTTAAAAATATTATGATACACTTGTGATAGATTTATGAATAAAATATGGGTATTGAGTTGAAGATTTCTCAATTTAAACTACAGTAAAACCTTCTGAAAGTGAACACCCTGGGGACCAGCCAGATGTTCACTTTAGAGAGGTGTTCACTTTTCATGATTTATCATAACTTGTGTCTAAGGTAATGGGAAATTTAGGGACCGAGAAAAAGTGTTCATATTTTGGAGTTGTTCATTTCTTGAATGTGTTCACTTTTGGAGGTTTTACTGTATTTAATTTAACAATTATAAGTAATTAAAACAGGAGAGGGTAGGATATACAGCAGAACATAGAAACTGGAATTAAGTATGCAAAAGACATAACTATACATTGTTATCCAATAAGCAGCTAATGATGTCGTAAGAGCAATACGAGAATAAAAAAGCGCTTGTTTCATAAAAGCTGACATTGTAAACTGGTGGCATGCAAAAAAGCGCGCTGTTTGATAAAGCTGATAGTATAAACTGGTGCACACGCATGTTAACTGTTTGGAAGTCAATTGCCAATCTTATTGTACAGATCATTAATCTCATCAAGCAGTGCAAACTTCTCTAATTCTAGAGAATATTTAGTTAGCTGATCTTCCCTGATTTTCTCCATATTCAGTTTGTTTCTATAGTTAGCAGTGCTAGCCCTCTTGTTCTCTGTCTTCCGGATAGATTTTATTTTCTTACAGTCTTCTGCACTGATTTCAAGAATAGAGAGAATTCGCTTGAAACAGGGGAAAGAAAAAGATACTAACTTTTTACGGTCCAAAAACACAAGCCAATTGTCTGATTTTGTCAAGTCAGTTCCATCTTTGATAAACAAACGCCTCCCTTCCCGTTTTATAGTTTTAACAGAACAGACAGTAGCGAACCTCTCAGGATTATTTGTGGCAAATTCAGAAGTAGTACTTCCATATTTACAACTCAGATTATTTGCCATAATCAGATAATGCCACACACATTTGCATATTTGTTAAGGTATTTATGCATCTGTTCAATACAGCGGTAATACTAGGATTTTCAGCATTGTCTAATAGCTATATAGCGCCCTACTTACGTGTCAATAATCTTACAATATTTTGGGAATATAGGTTTGTAGGTCAGTTAACAATTTGTTTGAAAGCAGGGTGTTCATTTCAATTCTGTTATCCAGAATTGATTAACTATTAACGATCCAGTGAGTTCTACAGGCTTGAAATTGCTAGGATGATAACGAATAGTGTATCTGTGAACAAGTTTAACACTTAATCCTTATCGAAGCGCCCGAGTCGACTCGTAATAATAATAAAATTTTGTTAATTATATTAGAACTGTTCCTGATTTGATGTCAGGTGCGGAAATTCCCAAGCTGTTAGCTGTGACATTACGAAACAGTACCATACGAAGACCCTACTGGATTAAAGATATGGCAAAAGCCCTTGGGCTGATAAAGAGGGGCCCGATAGTCCTAGTAAAGAATACTGAGCATAATTGCGCTAAGCTTAAGTACTTGTCCAAGTTGGTGGTAGTGAAACATGTAACGATTCGAAACTACGCGAATCCTTATGGCACCAGTCGCTTGAATGAGAGGGGAGAATTATTTCTAGGAGACACCAATAACTTAAACCAAACTCTAGAGGTACTAGCTCCCAAAGAACATGTTAAGCAGGAGAATGGTATACAATAAACCTTAATACATCCAAATTATAATAAACTGTATTCGAATTGTTTTATTTCTAATACAATCACTATATTAGTTCAGTCGATAGTTAATACATTTTATTTGAATTGCTTAAGTTACTGTTACTAAATACCATTTTATATCAAACACATAATACGACAGTTCATTCTTTAACAATCTATAGATATTATTTCAAATTAGAGTTAAGATGCAAAACTGTGTCTCTGGTGCTGCAAAACGCAACAGAAGAATAAGCAATTTAATTAGTGAAGACGAAAACAGTGGGGAGGATGACAAAGCGGGGATTGGAAAAGAGATAACTGAGATTCTCCAACTTGAAATTGGTCCGCAAAGTTACATAACTCAGGAAGGTAATGAAGATGACCCTCAGTACTCTGTCAACTGTTCTGACTGGTTGATATTAAAAACCATGGATTGTCAAGATGCCAATCTAATTGAATCTTCAATCGGTTCTCCTCGATGGAGAATTACGGACAGCACAACAATCTGTCTACAAGAGGTTGACATTAAACTTGAGATTTTAGACGAAGATCCAATCCATGGTACCGACGGCACAGGAACACCAGCTGAGCATAACTCACAAATGGAAACTCCAAATGATAAAAAGGTTATAAATAAATCGAAAATCCAACCCAATCCCTCTCACCCCTGTGACGTATGTCCCAGAGTGTTCGTATACAAATCTAGTCTAACTTCACACAAGCGCCTTCACACAGGAGAACATCTGTTTCTGTGTGAGAAATGCCCGAAGAAGTTTGTTAAGAGAACCCTGCTCGAGTTGCACGTGCGTTCTCACACGGGAGAGAAGCCCTACTCCTGTCACTATTGCACTGTTAAGTTTAGCAGCAAGTCCAGTCAACAGGTGCATCTGCGAATTCACACAGGCGAGAAGCCCCACGCGTGCAGTACATGTCCAAAGAAATTCTCCAGGAAAACTCAGCTAACAGAGCATGTACGCGTTCACACTGGAGACCAACCATTTCTATGTGAAACCTGTCCGAAGAAATTCTCAAGCAAAGTCAACTTAACAGTTCACCAGCGTGTCCACACGGGAGAGCGGCCCTACTCCTGTGTGCACTGTCTCAAAGACTTTGTGCAGAGGACAAATCTATCTACTCACATGCTAATTCACACCACTGCGAGATCATTTAGTTGCGACCACTGCTCTTCTAAGTTCAAACGAAAGCAACATCTCACCAGGCACTTATCTACTCATACAGGGGATCCTGAATTGAAGTAATCAGACATCCCACTTACACAATACTATGCATCCATGGGTAATATATTCATTCGTATACATTAGTTTGTTTGCCAAGAAATAAAACTGTAGCTAGAAAATAACTGAAATGCAATAAAATAATAGATATACCTCCCTTGTTGTTACTACAGCGGATTTGAATTCAAACAATTTATAATTGTGCCGTATTTAATATAACTTTTGGCATCATTGAGGTGACTTCCTAAAGTGGTATTTGCAGAATATTATTGGAAAAAGATAAACTATGAAAATTGTAATATAAACTCACCAAACAGGATAGTTGGACCAGGGAGTACGTAGTGAAGTTCCACTGTTATTGACAGAAGTTTGAGCTCATCATTATCCCAGAATCAGATCTACTCTACTCTGCATTAGGTGAGTGAGTATATTGGTTGATATATTGATTTTGATATTGCCTTTATAATATCCATTTACCAATAATATATTAAGTTCGAGACACCAAATAGCAAAGGTATGCTCTGATCTGAAATCGTGTATCTGATCAACGAATATTCGTGAATTATTGGACTATTATTATACAAATCTTAATTGGTAAAATGTAAGTGGTATTGTACAAATATTAAGAATAAAATTTGAGCTCTTTCCTATCGATTAATTCCTTTTAATTTAAGTATATAATCCACTAAGCAGTTCATATTTATAGAAAATGAAAAGTAATCAAATGCAGCCTCTAACATAAATTATACCATCCATTAGTTAGGAATTCTATCTTTAACACATGAATAAATCGAATGGTCAAAGATCAAAGAGTATAAATATGTCGCAAAAATAGTTATTATAATCTGCTATGAAATGGAAATAATATCCTGCAATAAAAATATTGAATTTCCGTTTTATACTAATTACACCGGAACAAACGAGCATCCAAAAATAGAATTGACTGATGATGGGAGGTTTTCAATAGCTCTTACAGACGAAGTGATTATTCAGAATGGAAAAACTCTTCTCATGAATGATGGAGTGCAAGTAGGCAAAGATTGGATAAAACATTTAGACAGAGTTAAAATAGTATCTTTATCAATCTCAAGTTTTAAGAGATTACTTTTTCTTCTGAAAATTGCTAAAGACGAAGCAGAAGAAATTGAGAGAATACGGAAAATTGAAAACAAACGAGTCAGCACTTCCCTTCACAGAAAGAAACTAGCAAGTTTCACAATTTATAAATTGGAGAAAGAGAAAAGCGAATTAGTGCTTAAGAAACTGCAATTGCTAAAAGAGATTGAATATTTCAAAAGCAATTTCAACATAGTTTGAGTTCCTTCTTAGCTTTGCTTTATTCAAATTAAGCAAGAAACGCCATTAATTAATGCCATTTCTGCTCAACTGTAGTATGTAGCAACTAAGTATTGCTAGGTTTTTTATTGTATTATATTCTTGTATTGTTATTCTCATAATTGTGATGCGTACTTATAATAAATATAAAATTGCTTAAAACCGAATTTATATTTGCAGATACATAGTTTTCTCATTAACCATCGTTATATTTCATAGCGTAGTTAATTAACTTTCACGCTACAGTGGATATCGGCTATTAGAACATGTTGGGAATAGGGAAATGTGTTCTTACGTATAACCGATACTTTACAATACTAATAAAGCCCCACCACTTTGACAAGTCTTCATTTCATTGCCAAAGTTATGGTATTTGTTATTGACACTTGTGTGTAAACTTTATACATATGTATAGTGCACTTAGGGAATAATATTCATAATTCATAGATCTAGTGACTGTTGCTAAGAAAAATTTGTTAGTTTGAATTTAAATCGTAGTACGTAATAAGGTATTTTGGAAATTTAAATAAAATCAGTTTAGTTTGATGTGTCAACGTGTTTGCCCCACCACTAAAATCTCGTTCTTACGCGCCTGGCTAGTGTCTACCCTGAGTCTAATTAATACAGGCCCAACTAAATATAGGTAACAATCTTACCTCTGGGCTCTGGGTACAATAATATAGTGTGTACCTTCAGGAATAGATCTCCATATATAACAGTTCTGTTATAATACAATCACTAAACTCCTATCGAAATTTATATGTTGGGCTTGTAATATCAACAAATTTAATTACGAATTTATTAACTTATCTAGCTAAGTTTTGGGTAAGTAATCATTTTTAATACATACAAATTGATACAATACAAAATGCATTGTTTATAATATTATATATTAATTGTTGGGGAAATCTATCAACCAACAAATAACTCACTTCATTAGCCTTTGTTTTAACATAAATATTATGGTTTAAACTTGTCTGAAACTGGTTAGCTGGTAATTGCTCCATACACAAACAATGATATGCAAAAAGCATATCACAATATTCAGCTGGGTTGGACATAAATTTGGTTTTTACAAAATAGTTTAGTATTTGGAAAATTGTTCCCACACAAATGCCGGTCGGTGTATGAACTAAAGCAAACCTACGCTCAGTAGTAACTACCAAGTAGACTAAAACAACACTGAATGGCTCAAATTAACATGTTACAATCCGCAAGAATAGTACATAGCATTCTATGAATAGTATTTCAGAAAATTTGATTATCAAATAATTCAAATTTGATTCAGTAAAATAATAATTTTTACTCAGAGTGCCCAACTATAAATATTTTGCAAATTTCACTACTAGTGTTGAGGACAGTATCGTTTATTATCCTTTCAGTACATATTGTACACCAAATTTTTTCACTTTTAATATATAATAAAGTATTTCTATGAAGGCCACCTCAGCTCGGGACCAGGTCGCTCTGACCCGATTAAGCGGAGTAATCTATTAACCGAAAATATTTTAAGTCAAAATGCAATTCCGTCCTATAATTCCTGTGAAATTTTGACCCGATTAATTATTAAGCAGTGAAATCTATTACCCAGTGGCTCTATTAAGCGGAGTCCACTGTAGTGACTGTACATTCAAAGTACTATACAATAAGGACATTGAAAGTGAATGTATACTATATAACCACATAGCTATTTAGGACTCTATTACCCACACAAATTAACCATAAGAGAGGTGCTAGATTTATATGTGGGTTCAAAGAATTTAACCGTTTTTGAAAGTATTTTAAATCGAAATTACACCCTCAAACCAAATAATGACAATACCTAGAAACTCTACGAGTAATTATACTCTAGAGTAAATACAGTGAACTTTCATTTCGTTTGTTGAATATTAATAACCAATTGTCTGTAACAGCCCGCTATCTTCCAGACATACATTCCTTTTATACCACATACATAATAGTTTGTTTGTTAAATCGCGTGATAAAACGGCAAACTCTATAGTAAAATCCTGTTATTAGCAACCGTATGGGCCTTAATATTTAGTTATAAGTGGAGTAAAACCAATTACTATAAAGCTTTAGGGGCAACATCACTTCGTAATAAACAGTTTTTTTTTAGTTTACTGTACCATGTTTCCTCGAATAGTAGTACTAGCTGGTGCGATTCTTAATTTAAAGCCTATTATATTCGAGGTAAATTTTTTTAAGTAATATTTTTCCTGTCTAATTATTTCCATCACGGGACTGATTTGCATACAACGTTACTACTGTATGATGACAATGCTGTACTACAGGCCTAATACAGGCAGGTCTGCTTAATAGAATTATAATAATAATACTTTTTATTATGAACAAGCCCTATGGTCCCAATTTAACATGTTACATAAATTTGTATTAAGTTGAGTTCGCTTATTATGAAGTCTCTCTATTATGAAAACAATTTTTGGTCCCTTGAATGTTCATAATAAATAAACCTGACTGTAATTCTACTGCAGACAAATTTTTGCAGATGTAGGTGTAACCAGAAGCTTAAAAAAATAACATTGTTCCAGGTAATACCGTACGTACAATTCGGGATAATTATTAATAAGTATATTCAATTTACACCCAAAATGGTCCGCTTTAATTATCCCTGCGTCTATCGGTCTATGCACTCATGTCATATGCGTATGAGCCGTGTGGGAAGTGAGGACTAAAGCCCCACCTCAGTTTATTTTGGTGGGGCTAAGCCCCACCACTTTTACAAGTTACCATTTTAATTGTCAAAATAAAAGATTCATACATATTGATCGTGCTCTTAGGAAAATTCATAATTTATAAATTTACGCTTTTAAAATACTATTCCATCTCTTCCTTATAATATTTGCATTTCACCCTTCAACTCGTTGACCTAGCCTTGATTAATAAGAATGCAACATTCGCTAAATCTTTAGTCCAGCTATTAAAAAGAAAACTTGCTAAGGAATTTATTAGTTTTAATTCAAATCGTATATCATTTTTCGGAAATTTTTATTTTTAAAACTTAGTTTGATGTGTCAAAGTGTTATCCCCAGTAGTAAAAATCTCGTTCCTACGCGCCTGTATGCACTATAAAATATTCAGACAATTGGGTCGTTGAACAAATTTGATAAGCATTTAATAGCAAATAAACAATAATTTAAACTCATTTGAAGCCATTTATTTGCTTGGCGCGTGTTTTAAAAATAAATAAAAGCGTGTCAAGTTTGTTTTGACAGTTAAAAAGGATTGATTATATTCCAATTGTAGAGTTGTGCTTCGTAAAATCCAGGACTTTTCTTTTCGCGATTTTGATTTTGAAGTAGGCAGTTGTTATAGAATTCTATTTCCTGCTGTAGTTTTTGTTTTGTTTGAACAAGATGCATTCTGTCATTCTTCAATCTCTGAATTTCTAGCATCGCGATTTTTCTTCTATTATATTTCGTGCTAACACGCTTGTTTTCTATATTTCGTATTTTCATGATATACCGAACATCCTCATCGCTTACATCCAAACTATCCAAAATTCTCTTAAAGCAGGAAATTGAGAATGATACGAGTTTTTTTCTATCCAAGTTTTGCAACCAGTGTTCATCACACGTTTGGTTATCTGTCAGAATGAGGCTCCTTCCTTGCTCCCTGATTGTCTGATCGCTCAAAGACAGAGTAAACCTTAGGTCTAGAGGGTCAGTCGAAATATCTAATGTTTTCTTTTGTTTTTCGAAACTCATTGTTTGGTAAATTTGTATTTTATTGGAATAGTATTTCTGTTGTATTTATATATTTACAAACGATCGGTAATGGTACTTAGATTTCAAAAGTCGATATTGAAAGAATTATGTAATAAAATGCACACAAAATGAATAGAAATGAGCTTCATATATTCAGTTCCAGTTTAATAATAAGCCACCATACTGTCCGACTCCGTACAACAGTTGTACCACTTATCGAGACCATGTGGAAGATAGATTTGGGAATTTTATTGCCGAAGCAGACAGTAACTAACATATTTATTTATGAGTTCACTTATACAGCGATCTCGGCGTTTGTATTAAACAAGTTAAAAAACCTGGCTAGTTTCTAGCGATTGTTTTTTATGTTTATAAAAAACACCATCGCTAGAAACTAGCCAGGTTTTTTAATACAAACGCCGATGATCGCTGTATAAGTAAATTCTTTATTTATTTGTCCCCATATAATCTTTTGATTTATTATTCGATTATTATTACTACATTGTATTACAGTTTCTATTTAAGAGCCTCAAATGAAGTTTATCGCCTTTCCAAACGAGACCTGTTGATTCGCGCCCTTGAACGCTTCAGAGACGGTAGGGTGGGCGTGGCATGTCCTGGCCACATCTTCACACGTTGCGCCATGTTCCATAGCTAGCACAGCCTCGTTAATCAGCTCTCCCGCCATGGTACCCAGGAAGTGAGCTCCTAGCATTTTGTTGGTTCCCTTCTCTCCCAGAATCTTCACCATTCCTTCGAAATCTGCATTCGTCCTCGCTCTGCTGTTTGCGGAGAGCGGAAACCTACCTACATTGTACTCCGCACCTTCCTGCTTGAGGTCTTCTTCTGTCTTTCCCACCCAGGCCACCTCAGGGTGCGTATATATCACAGAAGGGACGCAGTTATAGTTTATGTGAGCCGGTTTTCCAGACACTATACTCTCCACGCAAATCACACCCTCGTCTTCTGCCTTGTGAGCAAGCATCGGGCCGTGGATACAGTCACCAATCGCGAATATATTTGGATAATTAGTACAAAAATGTCCGTTTGTAATTATTCTACCTTTACTGTCGGTTGGGATATTAAGCTCTTCAAGCCCTAGACCGGAAGTGTATGGCCTCCTCCCCACACACAGCAGCAGACAGTCCCCTTCCAGAGTCTCCGTCACGCCCTAAGAGATAATATCATCCTGTGCCCTAAGAGATAATATTCGAGTATTCAAGAACCTGTTTCGTGTCTTGCATTGTAACTCTCACTGCTTCAGGTCCTAGCTTTTCAGCTTTCGTAACCTTGCAGTTCAGTCTAAACTTCATCCCCTGCTTAGTGAGGAGTTTCTGGAACATAGCACTAATCTCGCTGTCTACGCCCGTGCCGCCCACGCTGTTTGCGAACTCCACAGCCGTCACGTTTGCCCCCAGTCTGCTCCACACGGACCCGAGCTCTACCCCTATCACCCCTGCTCCGATCAGTATCATGTGTTTGGGGACCTTAGAGAGGCTGAGCGCACCCGTGCTGGAAACGACCAATTTCTCATCTATGTCGATTCCAGGGAACGGAGTAACCTCAGATCCTGTGGCGATAATAATGTTCTTTGTTCTGATTAGTTCCTGATGAGCAACACATTAAATAAATTTCCATATTTCCTTATTCAAGTTAACCACTTGTTTTAACGTATTTGTATTTGTGTCCAATAGTATTTTTGGAAAATCATTATGGTGTATGTTATATTTAAAACAGATCAGAACTGAAAATATATTTACAAATTATCCTGTAGAGTATTTATTGAAATAACAAATACATTCAAGTTATTATTACATAGTTCTGTAAACTTAACCTATTTGTAAAGACTCATTGCAATTTACCTAATCATTATAATTAACTCTGACTCACTTGACTTTTATCTGCTTTTGTAACTGTAACTATGTTAGGATCAGTTATGGTTCCGTTCCCTTTAATGTGAGCCACTTTATTTCGCTTGAATAAGTAAGCAATTCCATTAGTCAGAGTCTTCACAGCTGTATTTTTCTGTTTCATTAGATTCGGAAGGTTGAGTGCTAATCCTGTTACATCTATTCCTCTTCCAGCGAATTCGTGTTTGGCCATGTGATAGAGGTGACTGTTGTGCAGTAGAGCCTTACTGGGGATACACCCTACATTCAAACAGGTGCCCCCAAAGGTTACCTCTTTCTCCACACAAACAGTCTTCAGTCCCAGCTGTGCGGCCTTCACTGCGGCTACATAACCGCCGGGACCGGACCCTATCACCACGAGGTCGGCCTCTGCTGTCTGACTGCTGAACAGAGCGAGTCTCAAGCGGACCCTGCTTCTCCCAACGAGCTTGCTATATCTCACACTACGCAGCATGCTTATGCTATGCAGTGACGATATACGAATGTTATAACTTGTGTTGATTAATTAGTAACTATTCTAACGGGGAGATTCGGGGCTGTATTTCGATCCGGCTAGTCTAATTTCTGATTATTTAGCCATTTCAGTTATAGTATCAACTGACCAAGTTATGCATCGCAATGACTTGAGACCGAATTTATTAAAAATGTGGCCGATATTTCTGTCTACGACTAATGTAACATTCCCTAAAATATAGCTCTATGTATTTCACGTAAAATAATATTTGAATTATACAATTTTTTATTTAATTAATATTTAAATTAGTCCTAATAAAGTTTAATTATGGAGCATTTCAATTCAAATACGAACATAATATAATTATAATATTTAGGCTAAGATGCTTATAGAGACGAATATCGAATAGTTTATAATGCATGTTAGAATCAATACTCTCTCAACACTGCACTATTTACTAATTTCGGTAAATGAAAGTAGCGCAATTTAGAATTAGGTTGTTATTAGTTGCGGCTTTACAATCCCAAGAATCCCCCTACTATGCCAGACTGTTAGTCATAAAGTTCAATCAGTATACAGACGAGTATCAGTGTATACAGCTGGCACAATAAGGTTAGATCTGGAACTAAAAGTAAGCACTTTCAACTTGTGGCTCCTAAGTTCACTTTGGGGTAACTAGAGATTTGTAACCATTTGAATCGGAGACTATTGGGACTTGATACAGAGGTTGATTAAGACGTCCAGATTAGATATTTAGATATAATTGTAGAAATTTCCTTGTAAGGTAAAAACGATTGATCTACATGCATCAAGAAAGCTTTTTCTCTGTAGATATTAGTAGTTTCATTATGGCTGTCTGCTCAGAGACTATCCCGCCATTCACTCGATGGGCACAGAGAGAAGATAAAATATTTATTACCATAGAGGTATGTAGCACAGATGCGAAAAAATCAAGACAAGAGATCAACGATGATAACTTCAGTTATTACTGTGAGAAAGAATGCACTCCGACTATTTCATACTTACTCGAGTTAAAGTTTTTCGGGGAAATAATTCCTAACAAAACACTGAAGAAAGAGAATGACAAAGAGATTATGTTCGTCTTCTTTAAGTTGAATAAACTCTACTGGCCACGCTTAGTAAGCAGTGAAAAGAAGTTGCACTTTCTAAAAACAGATTTCGAGAAATGGATTGACCCAGAGGATTCAGGCGATGAATTTGAGAAGGAGAAAAACTTGGATAAATTAATGGAGGCAATGGGGCGAGTAAGTGAGATGGGAGAAGGCGACAGCAGCAATGAGGAAAATGGACCTCAAATCCAGACTTAAATTACTACCTAAAATGGTGGCATTTGAATCTCCCAACTGCCCAAACTCTATAGATTGAGGTTAGATATGCAGTCATCAAATTTGAAAAAATTCTGATGAATGTTGATGGCTAAACACAGTGATAACTCTGTATTAAAAATTCATTAGATTCACTAGAAAATCATTATTTTAGTTCTATTTCACTGCTTTGTTAATTAATTAAATTGTGAATTGAAAAATATTATTATTCCTTTCTGAAAGTGCTCCAGCTGATGAGAATCCAAACCAAGTTCCGATTACTATTACTATAATATTATTAGGGTCCAATTTACGGAACTAATAAACCCCAAATCAGTTTTAAAATTGAAACATGAGAAATAGGTTTGAAGTTTATTAACTAACTTAATAAGACCATGTACATTACTCTGATAGCAAAATAGTCAAATTGTTATCAGTGTTGTTTGTTAATAATTATCCTTTGAATTATTATTTAAACTACATTCATTGTTCTATTTAGCAATTTACGAATGGCTGGCATTTTCACACCGGAGAACCAAATCAAACTTACAAACGTTGCGGTAGTCAGGCTGAAGCGAGGAGGGAAAAGGTTTGTTGAATTTTTCGTTTTTTAACGTAGCAACTAACTGAAAATAAAATAATATAAAAGTATGATTCTTTCATTTTAATCACATCAATAGAAAATACTAAATACAGTAGAAACGAATAAAACTCAATCTTGTATGGAAATACAATTTAAATTAAGCAACCATTTAACGTGACGCTGTGTATTACGAATGTTGTGTCCACACCGAAAGGAGAGGCTTCAAATACTCCAAACTCCTTATATCCAATTGGTCTCCGCTCTCTACATTTCTGTATAGGTTCTTATAGCGGTCAGGAATCCCTGGTTGGAAGAGTGCATCTACAAGAAAGCGAGCATTTACTATTGGGACTTTCCATTCCTTAGCCTTGGAGTGCTTAATTCCATGCGCCCTATTCGCTACTAGGAAGTCGTGTTTCTTGGAGAGATAGCTGGTGTAGTTAGCCCCCAGTAACGAGATCATGTTCCTCACCATGACGCGCTCCGCCCCTTCGTAGTTGCTGACGCTAATCTTGAGTCCCTCCATCTCCTTCGGTTTCTGGTTCTTGATCGGAATGTGGAGCGGCGCGCAAGGCGGGAACAGCTGTTCCTTCAGAAGAACGTCATTCAGCCAATAAGCAGAGGCTATAAACTTGCAATCCCTTAGCGCTTTGGAGTACGCATCGCACAAAGCGTGTCTCAGTATCACGTGCGTCACGTTGTCGTTGTAAATGGGCGAGACGCAGGCCCCGTTGCTGACCACTATTCTCTCCCACTCCCGCTGTGTGTCTCTCCCGATCAGCTCAGAGTACCCGTCGAAGAACAAGTCGCACTTGTGGAAGAGAGGCGGCTTTTCGCGCGGAGACCGCTCCGTCCTGGAGGCGGGAGTCAGTTGACTCGCGGGCTGCGAGGGGACAGGGGCTTGGGTGGGTTCGGGATGTGAGTCGGCGCTCGCAGGCTCCGGCGTGTGTGGCGTGAATATTATGCTGGGGGAGGCCAGCAGCTTGTCGCTGCTCGAGAGAGAGTCAGCTATCTTGCTGCTGTATACCGTGGGTAATACTATCTGGGGGTAGGCCTGGCTGAGACTGGGAGAGGTCGACATGGACGTGACTGAGTCCTGAGACAGCTGATAGGAGAACTGACGGAGGGGCGGGAACTCCGAGCTGGCGTCGTTTGGCGCAGTTTGGTATAGCGCAGTGCCGTGAGACGAGTGGTTGGGTACCTCTCTCGAGACGAGGGGACTTGTGATTATCTTGAGGACAGGGGAGGATATGTCATTGGGACCGGGGGTATTGATTGACTCCTGCATCTCAATTGGAGGCAGGACGAGCCGCAGCGTGCTTGGGTCTGGCGTGTGTTTGTATTTCGCTTCTGGCTGCAGCTTGCAGTGCTTGATGGAGTCTATAACCCAGAAAGGGGAGACCACCTTTATAGCGGGCTGTATGTGCTTCTGTTTGTCGTAATAGAGAGTTTGTTTCTCGTTCCCTCGCGTGATGTGGTGTGTGCACTCCTTGATAGAGTCGTTAAAGCAGGCGCCGTAGAACGTGAGCATGCTGAACAGCGCTTCTCTGTCGGAGTTCGTAAAGTCTTCTCCGAGGCAGAACACGATCGAACCGAATAGCTTTTCCTTTCCAACCAAATACGGCTCTGTTGGGAGAATCGCCTGGTGCTCGACACACATGTGCACCCACTCATTGGTTATCACAACAAACTTCTCAAGGTTTGCAAAGAAGATCGAGTTAGAAATGACGTAAGTGGCCAGGTCTGGAGACATAACTAGGTTGCCATTGTGTTCAGTTAGCAACCGTTCTGTCTCCTTGGAATTGTCTCCGTTTGGGTGCACATAGAATGAGATATTAGAAAACAAGCCTTCGCGACTGTGTGACGCACTTGCATTAGGCGAAGCTAGCGTGTTTACGGGGTATGGCTCGTACATTCTAAAACTGTACATCGTTAGAAAATGTATTCACTTGTTAATTCAACTGGGGAAAGCATTTAAATACAAACGCTGGTTAGTCAAATACCAATAATATAAGCCATCCCACTGACCACACATATCTATCGAATAGTATTATTCAGCACCTCTATTAATTAGACAATTATTGCATAACTTAATCAGCTGACATAATATTAATTTGGTAGAGAATTGAATACTACAGGAATTGCATTGTAATATTAGTCATTGGAAGTTCAAATAGGATCAGTACCTTGTCAATTAAAAGGAGATTGAGTACAAGATAATTAACCGAAATAGAGACAAATTAATATCTTAGATACGCTTGGTACAACTGAATAGAGAGTTTTATCTAGATTATTCTGTAGATTCGAAATTGCGTGCTACAAGAACAAGGTGATCTCTTGGCGAGAAGGGGTTGAAAAGGATTTGGGAGAAGTGCTCCAAATCAGACAAATATTTACGAATGTGTCCAAAGGCCAGTTCGCGAAGAAGGAAGATGTAATTAAAGCATTCGAGTTGGAAGACATTGACAAAGTTATAGAATTTATCCTAAAAAAAGGTATTTTTGTTGATTTATATTAGATTTGAATAAACTGATAAAACATTTAATTATGTTATAAACTAGGAGAGCTCCAGGTATCGGATAAGGAGCGGGCTAGCCAGATGGAGTCATCCTATCGTGACATAGCTACCATTGTATCCGACAAATGCATCAACCCAGACAACAACAGACCCTATCCAGTCAGTTTTATTGAGAAAGCAATGAAGGAAATCCACTTCTCAGCTAGGCCCAGCAAAAGCAACAAAATGCAATCACTGGAAGTTATCAAAAAACTAAAAACGATTATGAAAATCGAAAGAGCTCAGATGGAGTTGAGGTTCACACTACCGAGTAAAGAGGGGCGGCTAATCAAGGAACAGATTTTAGGATTTGGAGCTACGATAGAAGCGGAAGTTTGGGAGGCAAATGAAGTGGAGCTGAGAGTGCTTGCTGACCCGGGTCTCTACAGGCTCCTGGAGGATATCATCAAAAAGGACACCAGGGGCAAAGGGAGTATGGAAGTGCTGAATTTAATGGTGGTCGCGGAGGCAGAAGATAGTGAAGATACGAGCACTTCTCTACTTCCCAAATGAGATTAGTTTAGTGCTGCCTTAAATGCTATCTATGTATTCTGTAAGTCAGGAACAGATTAATAATTATAGAGATAAAACCAGTTAAGTACGTAGTAATAAATAAATTAAATATCGCATATAGTTTTACAAATAATGTTTGGATAATAAATTGTGTGTGTGTGTGTTTTGTCAGTGTGTTTATCGCAGACAATGTTCTATAAGAAGTGATATATTTTCAATTTTACATTTTCGCTTGAAATGGCAAGTGGCTAGCGAACAGAAGATGAAGTAGAATTGTTGAAAGTTGATATTGTTGGTCTCGTAACTGACGTAAGATCGGGTTGCCTTTAGGAAGAGAAGATCAGCTTCTGCTGTTGACACCGTTTGAGGAGATAGTTTGTAGGTTCGCAAAAAGCTCCTGAAAGCTGAGCTCCCGATAGTAACGGCTTCTCGCTTCAGGAATTGTCTAAATATATCGGCGATTGGTTCCAGCAGTGATAACTGTTCTTGCAGAATATCCGGAGAAACTCTCTTATAGACGGACTCGTTTGGTATTTCTATTTGTATCCCTGGTCCCTTATTCTGCTTCCTCCGCACTAGCTGTAGTGCATTCATCACGACGGGCAGCTTAATGTCTATGTCCACCTGACTAAGCACGCAGGTGGTGACACCTGGCTTATTGGGTACAGGCTCGTCGAAATCTATACCGAGACTCGGGTGAGAATTAACCTCTAACAGGTGTACGTTTAACTTATTATCCAACAAGATATCGAATCCTAATATTTGGAAACAGCTGTGAGCAGACGGTAGCGTCCCTCTGCGTACGCCAACTTGTACGCCCGTTTTGATTTCAGGACACATGGCTTGCAGAGTGCTCACGACCAGGCTGTCGATTCTCTCCCAGATGGCATCCGTGTCGTAGCCCAGTAGCTCCATGTCTTCGAACACCTGCGCCACCATTCGCTTGCTGCCAGTGTCGGGCTCGTTCGTGTGCTGGTAGTCCTCGCTGCGCTTATTCAGGGAGTAGTTAGTCAGGTGCATGAAGGACTTGTGGGCGTTCTTAATGCTTGGTTTGTGATAGTTTTCAGTGCAGAAACGAACCATTCCAGTGCGACTCACATAAGCCTCGATTGGATCTGTGCTCAGCAGCAATACGTAGAGACGAATGTCAAACTTAGTTCCTTCCAGCAGCAGAGGGTTCGGTATGTACTCTTGTACGACACTGGGGTTAGCGAATAGATTCACTTTGTCGTTGGGATTTGAGAAAATAAATATTCCTTCGCCTGGAAAGATTTAGGGATTGTAAACAGGTTAAAATACGAATTTCAAAACAATAATTACTTTGTTGTTGCAGATCATGGAAATGTTACACAAATTTAATACGATGAACCTTGTACCTGAAAAGTTGTTGATTTCAATTAATAATTTAAGCTTATTCTGAATGAAATCATGAGTTACAAGTTACTTTGTGATTATGTTTGTCTGGGTACCTTGTTCCAACCAGTTCTAGAAAATGATTAGATAGGACAGTCGTCACTAATAAGACACAACTAACTGGAAGAACCATTGAACTTGCTGCAATAATTGCAATGTGTGTTTCACGTTAATAATTTGTGTACTGTCTATCTCTATAATCAACTAAGTATTGAGATTGTTTAGTGAATTAGTATTTCAGTCAGGTACTTTGTGAGGATTTAATTATCAAGGAATCAGCTAATCAATTGTATTAATAAACCAGTACTAACTTGGACTTCGGTTCATTCAAAGGGAAATTAGGCTAAGAATAAGAAATGTGATTAAATTAATCATTCGAACAATAGAGGAAGTATTCTTTAGACAAATTAATTAGGATATTTAATAACCCCAATGAATTAAACAATCACATACACGCAGGTGAGTATCACTTAAAACGCTTAATTTAATCATTTGTACTTGATTACGTTGGACAGTGGCTACGGCAACGCATAGAAATAATAACTCATGTGAATGCCTCCAACAGATAGCTCATATCAAAATATAAATACTGATGTGTTTTGGTTCTACTAATTTGGTAATAATATATGTACATTAATTAAAAATTAGGTTACTAGGAATTATCCCCTTACATATTTACTTACGTCTTAGCAAATTAAAAGTCTACCTAGCCAGTTTTAGAATTTAAATTAGAGAAGAAAAGATTGCTAATCTTTTTATTTTTCGTATAAAATATATTTTATCTCAGTGTCATTCCATCTGCAATATCTTAACCATTTTATATGTCACTGGATGGAATAAATATATTTAATGTATTTCCTATAGTTTATACAGCTTTTAAAATTAAGGAGAATTTCATCTATGCTTTTACTTTTCAAAATATCAATTTATCGTTAGCTTTACATAATTTAAGTGCCACAAATCGTAATATCTGCTTTCTACATAAAATAACTGACTTCCTACATAATGTGTACTAATACTACGTATACTGGTAAAACTAATAGTGTGCGTGCGTGGTATTTAGACTATATTACAGACGTATTATTACTTTCATGAATAACTGATACAAGTAGAACTTAGGGTTTATGGAAAGTAAAGTCCATATTATGCAATGGTGCGTCATGCGTGGTTTATATGGTGTACGTATAATATTATGAATAAACTGGTTAATTAGTCGTAGAGAAAAGCAATATGTAGTTAATTTCCTATCTACTTACTCTCGGTATAATTTGGTAATTGCTTAGGAAAAAAACAGTAAACAGCGATCATCGCTGATACCGATGATTGCTACAGTATTTTCTGATAATATAATAGCATTTGTGGGGTTGAGTAACTTTGCACAACGCATATATGTATTGTATTCCTTCAAATAGTATTTGAATGGAGTTGCATTAATACGGTAGCATATTTGTTGTTGTTTTTACAACTATCTATAGTGTAACCTCGTTAATACGAACACCAACGGACGGTAAAAATTTTGTTCGCTTTATCCGGAGTTCGTATTAACCGGATCGGAGTAATACCCATTGAATAGCCATTGTAGGGACCTGATTTTGTCGAACCGTTTGTTCGTCTTATCTGGAAATTCGTATTAACCATGTTCGTACTAACGAGGTTCTAATGTATGTATTATATTATAACCCCTTGCCATTCCCGTATCTATTAATTCGTTGATCGCTTTGAAATTTAATTAATATCTAAAATCACGCAACATAAAGATAAAATGTGTACATCGAAATGTTAATCTGCAGTCCGAGAAATAACAGTAACGACAGTATAGTTGTAGCGAGCTGTAAGTGAGCGATGCGCAGCGCAAGTCACAAGCTGAACTTATAGCATTTCCATATGGCTAGAGGGCGTTGTAGCGACCTCGGCAGTGGGGACGTAGGGCCAGTGGATTAGGTGCTTAAAGTCCGAGGGAGAGGAGATGTGTTGCGTGGTTAGACGACTCGAGTGTAAAGTAGGCGACTTATCAAACTTGTGCGAGTTGGATACACTCCTGATAATCCCTTTGATAACTTTCTTTATTTTATTTTTCTCCTTGAAGTCGTTGCTGTTTGACTTCTTTATCGTGCAGAGATTTAATATTACTTTGGAAAAACCCTTCATGAGTTCTGATGAAACTGATTCGTATTGCAAAAAGAAAATAACAATAATTACACAGAAGATAGTCAGTATTTATACTTTATAGCTAGCAGCTCAACAGTACACTATAACTCCCTAGTTTCGATAAGTGAACCTGGAATGCTGAGTGCGTCAATATAATTTGTACTAAATCCGTGTCTGATTCTTGTCACCTCATGTCATTGAACAGTTTCAAAATTAGACATGTATTTTCCTGTTATTTGAATGCATCATGATTAGTCATGTGTGTGGCTGCACGTGAAAGGTTAATTTCGCATAATTCACCTACACATTCCATATTACCAGGTTACCGATTAGACTGAGATACAAAAGTTTTTTTATAAACTTTGCAATCGGAACTAATGAAAGCAATTTATTTTCAAAAGTTCTTCCTTTAAACACGTAGCAGGAAGTCGAAGTAGATTGTCTTAGCACAGGTTTAATTTCTTTATAATTAAACAATAAATCTCTGAATATTACTCGTTATAGAATTATTTAGGAAAATATATACATAGTATAGTAGAGTTTGAAAAGAATAATTAATTAATTTTACAAGTGAATGCTCCAACCAAAATTCAGAAGCAATACCATAAATAGATATTATATAGATTGATAAATTAAGATGAGTAGGTACGAAAAATAATTCACCATTAGACACTTTATAACGCACACAGCTTGCTCATAATTGATTCTCTTACAAGGCAGTATTTAGTTAGCATGCATTTGCTTGCTAATCTACATATGTAACCATTTCCAAAAACATTACGATTAACAAACGGAAGTAAAATCTTTCGTATTTCCAGCAAGAATAAATTATAATCTAAATATTATTAATTAATTAATAATATCACTAATAATTACCTTGAGAGCCCTCGTCTGGTTTGACAATATAGAACTTGTGTAGCTTTGAGTGCTCCTGTGTGTACAAAACAAACTGTTCATATTGTTCTGGCAGCAGCCAGGAATTCGGGTGAAAAGAGAATTCAATAGGAAACAGTTCCTTCATCCTGTTGAGAGTCTGAGCAAAGGTCTTTTTGTGGCAGAGCTCTCCCAGTCCAGGGAACCTGCTCAGGTAACTACCTAGCAAAACAGATATTTAACTAATTATAATCTCATACATCGTGCAATGTTATTATTACAGTGTATTATACAGGTATTTGTAAATATACGCTCCTAATCCTGGTCTGATCCAATTTTCATACACCTAAATTACAAATTATGTTACGGTATAGGAGAGGATTCAAAATTTTCGCGCTCCTAAATTCAAATTTTCCTAAAATCTTACTCCAAAGGAGCGTCTCGCGATCCTGGATATTTCCCTTGTTATTAACCTTTGGGAATGACGTGCTCCTCCTGAGAGAGCCCCTGCCAGTATATCTGACAGGGGAGTCGGCTGTGCGGCGTGAGCGGCGCCCGATAGCACTTCCAGTTCAGTCTACGCACACTCATCTCAATAACCGGACCAGACGAACGCGCGAAGGTCAAGTCTACTCGAATGTTTTTCTTCTTTGAATATTTTGATGTTGTTGTTTTACCTGAATTTAGGAATAATATCAGATTATAAATATTATTTTCTTATGGTACATATACGATAATACGAATGTATTTAGTTATTTAAGATGTACCTTTTCCCGGATCGTCGGAGAGGTATAGTTTGTCCATAGCTCTGGGGTCGAGGAGCTCTTCGTCTTCGGAGGACGAATCGGGGGGTGTGGTATCGGGAGGTGTGACTGGCTTTTCAGCAGCACCCGTGTGTGTAACTGATGGCTGCATTGGACTACGCTAGCGTCAATTTGTAAATACAGTAATGCCTCCATTAATTAATTAATAAGAAAGTGGGGTTTCCGTCATAACACAGCTTAATAGCAAGACAAGATTAAAAATTAGCATTCTTATATTGGTTAATCTCTCTTGTCTGCTAATCCAGCGATTCCCAACCTTTTTTCACCGTGGGCCCTCTATAGCAAATATTATCATTCTGTGGACCCCTTCCCATTATCAAAATACAAATTTTGAGATCTTGTGGGCCCCAGGTTGGGAACCACTGCTAAGCTATGTCTGGGCCATAGTACATTTGCATTTGGAATTTGTCCAATAACTCGCCCACATATAAATTAAAATAAGAGAATTAACGCCTTTATTATTGGCACTTCGTCATCCATGAACAAGCTTTACAATACAGCCTATGAAAGCGGAGAAAGCAAGTCCATAAAGTAGCTTAAAGTAGACTGATTGATTGGATGGAGTGAAGCATTAATGAGAATAGTCCAGTAGTACTTTACAGTAGAGTAGCTTGTAATTAGTAATCAGAGCAATGCACCAATAGCTGCAGCGCTATGTCTCGGAGGACAGGAGCGTGGTGGGTCCAGAGCTCTCTTCCTCGCAGTGCGAAATAGCGTCGCGCAGCTTGCAGATGGCAGGCTCCGGGAGACCGATCTCTAGGAAGTCTCCGTCCGTCATCAGCAGGAGAGCCGACTCGTCTATCTCGTGTTTCTCAAAGAAGGCCGTGTACCTCTCCAGCCCCAGCGCGACTAGCAGCGCCCCCATCCGATTGCCCTCCCCTGCGTCCGACCCGCTGTCCCACTCCTCCTCCGCTCCCTCGTTGCCCGCGTCCGGCGGCTGCTGCATGGAGGGGAGGTTGTTGGGCAGGGAGGAGGTCCGCTTGTGGAACTGAGTCTTCTCCTTCCTCTCGGCTCCGATCGGTCCGGGCGTCCGCTTGACCCCAGTGGACCCCTGAGGCTTGTCGGTCGCCGGAAACATTTCCTCTCTCTGCACCTGCTCGTCCAGCGTCTTGTCGTTAGTGATGCCTTGCGGCAAGAAGTAGGTGGGAATCTCGTCAGTGGTGTCGTTGACAACGCGACTGATGCCTTGGTATTCGTTGTAGTCGTAGTTGTCGCTCCAGACGGAGTCCTGCTTGAGGTAGTGCGTCTGTTCGCCGCCCGGATTGTAGGACTCGCGTCTGCGCGGGTAGCTGCCCGTCTGCAGCCTAGGACCAGGGATCATGTCGTGGGGCGGGGGCGCGTGCATCTGCGGGTTCATAACGAAACCATGGATGTTCTCCTGCATCTCCGGGGGCACCGGGGGGATGCTGGGCAGGATGAGGTTCTCGTTGGCGAGGGACTGCGCGTGGATCAGGAGATGGTCGCTAGGAATGAAGGTGGGGCAGTCAGCTGACAGGTTGGAGACGGGGGGCAGCTCGTAGGGGAGAGAGAAGGGCGCCATTCGGACCGGGTGCACCGGGATGGAGGGGGGGAGGGGGTTGGGAGGGGTGACGCAGGCCTGGAGCTCTGGCCTCGGGAGGTAGGGCACACGCGGCTCTTCTATGTTTAGGGAAAGCTTTCTCTTCCAAGGCTCGACCGGCTGAGCCTTGGCGGGCACCTGGTGCTCCCTCACTTGCGGCAGCTCTGTGCCCAGCTGGGGGCCGGGAGGCGGCTTCTTAGCGGGGGGGCCTATCGGGCCCGGGTCGCGAGGGGAGGGGTTCTGCGGGTCGTTGGGCTTGGGCTCAGGTTTGTCGCTAATCTCTGAATTCCATTTGCTGCTTTGCGTATCTGCGGCGGCAGTTCTCTCCGGGGAGGCGAGGGAGGTGCCGAGTGCGAAGGAGATGACCGGCAGGCTGCACTTGGGCTCCAGAGAGGAGCCGAGGGAGGGGCAGGAGGCGGAGGGACTGCTCTTCCACTGGGGCCCCGGGGGCTGCGTCTCCGTGGGGCTCAGGAAGGGAGGGGACTTGCAGGCGTCAGAGGCCGGCTGGGGAACAGCTGTGGGCTCGCTTGTGGGCTTATCGGACGCGGACTTGTGTTTGGCGTCGGGAGGGAGCTTGGGCGGGGCGGGGGGCTTAGCGGGGGAGCTCTGAGGCGGCTTTACGGGGGGGAGGGAGGCAGGGGAGATCTTGGGCTTGGAGCCGGCAGGTACGTCCTGCAGGGGCCCCTGTTTCCAGGTGGGGGCCGGCTTGCTGGGGGCGCTGGGGCTGGGACTGGAGGCAGAGGCGTAGCCCGAGTAGAAACTGGGCGCGGGCAGCAGGCCCTGGTTCTTGGGGGTGGGCAGCAGGCCCTGTCTGCCGCGGGCGGGCGCGGGGGCGGCAGGAGGCTCGGGGGTCGGTAGCGGGGCGACTGGGAGCGGAGCGGCGAGAGAGGGACCCCGCGTGGCCTCCGTCTTCTTGTAGGAACCCTTAGGGAGAATGTCGGCTATGGTCGCGTGCGCGTCGTTGACCAGAGCAGTGATGTACTTGTTGGCCAGCTTGATGGCGTCAGCTGATCCGCGGATGGTGATGGTGGCGTTGAGGCCGGGCCTGGCGTTCTTGTCGAGCTCTATGTGCGCTTTGGAAGCCTCGCGGATCGCGTTGATGTTGTAACCCGCGCGGCCGATAACGCGACTCACGGCATCCGACTGTATAATGATCTTCTTTGACTTCTTGACGACTTCCTTCCAGCCCTCCTCCTTGCGGGAGCGCCGCGGGGAGGCCAGGGCCGGTCTGTCGGCCGGGCAGTCGGGGGGCGGAGAGGGGTCCGTGGGGGTGGTGGGGCCGGAGCTGCTGGAACTGGCTTTGGACTTTCTCTGCGGTTTTTCTTGAACATTCGCGGCAGCGGGAGACTCAGACCTGGCCACCAAGCTGTCCGCGCTTGACTTCCGCTCCAAGAGAAGCGCGTGTGTCTTGGCGAGCAGCGGACTGGAGTTCTCCTCGCTGGAGCTGGACCTGCTCCTGGAGTCCGGCCGCTTGCCCTCCTCCCGCGGCTCCGAGTAGGACCCCGTCAGGGACTCCGCGTCCCCCTCGCAGGGACCCTCCTCGCTCGAGAGGAAGGAGAGCTTCTTCTTCTCCTTCTGTTTCTTCTTCTTGGCGCGCTTCCTGGCGGCCTGCAGACGCCGGTTCTCCTCCTGCTGTCGCTCCAGGTCGATCTGCTGCAGCAGGATGGACGCGTGCTTGTTCGCCTCTTCCGTCTGTCGCTCCTTGGCCAGCATCACTATGTCGTAGCACTCCTTGCACTTGTTGCGGAACTCCGGGTTCTCGGCGAGGGAGAGGAGGTACTTGGAGCAGTCGGAGTCGGACGGGAACTGCGTCACCTGCAGCACCAGGTACTCCGCCACGTGGATGTGTCCGCACCGGAACGCGATCATCAGACAGGACACTTTCCGGTTGTCCATGCTGTTCACGTCAACCGAGTTGTCAACCATTATCTTTATGACGTCAATGTGTCCCCCGTGACAGGCCAGCCAGAGAGGGGAGTTTCCCTTTTTGTTCTTCACCTCGATGTCGGCGCCCCTGGAGACCAGCAGCTCCACGAACCTGGCGTGTCCCTTGTCGGCCGCGATGGTGAGCGCTGTGTCCTTGGAGGAGGGAACAGGGGGCGCGTTCACGTCCGCGTCATGGTCCAGCAGGAGCCGCCCCACCTCGAAGTGCCCCCCGCTGGCTGCCTCCATGAGGGGGGTGAGTCCCGTCTTGGCGCGGTGCTCCAGGTTAGCTTTCCTGTCGAGCAGGAGCGTGACCACCTCGTGCTTTCCCTGGAAGCAGGCGAGCGTGAGGGCCGTGTTCCTGTTGGTCTCAATCTGCGCATTCACGTCCGAGCCGCGGTCGAGCAGCGTCTGCACCGCCTGCACGTGTCCGTTCATGGAGGCGAGCATCAGCGGGGAGATCCCCAGCTTGGAGCCCGAGCGCGAGTTTATGTCCGCTCCATGGTCCAGCAGCAGTCGGATGATAGCCACGTGGCCGGCGGAGGCCGCCAGGCTGAGAGGCGTGTAGTCGGAGAGATTGCGGTGCTCGAGGTTAGCGTTCCTCGCCACCAGAATCTCCACCACCTCTTGCCGCCCGGCCGAGCACGCTACGGCCAGAGCCGTGTCCTTGGTCCGGTCGGACTGCGCCTCTATGTCCGCCCCGCTGTCTAGCAGGATGCGGACTGTGGAGGAGTGGCCCTGGTAGGAGGCCAGCAGGAGGGGCGTCTGGCCCTTCTTGTCCTTGTGCTCGATGTCCGCCTTGCGGTCTATGAGCAGCTGCACCAACTCGTTGTGTCCGCCGGCCGCCGCGATGGTGAGCGCGGTCTCGTTGTTGTCGGAGCCCCGATCCACGTCCATGTTGGAGGGGAAGTCCCGCATGATTGCGTCGGCGTCGTAGGAGCCCTGGATGCCGTGCAGAGCCGACTCCTCGATGCTGGCGAGCTGGTCGTGCGGCGGGATGTTCGGCGGGAGGGTGAGGGCGGGGGAGGAGGAGGGGAGGCGCGGCTGCGTGAACGGGTTCGAGACGGGGAGAGAAGTGGCGCAGGAACAGGGGGAGTAGAAGAACTCTTGTTGGAGGAAGTGCGTGTTGCAACACTGGCAGTATTGATCCATTATTAGTGGTGTTTCACTAGTCTATTACAAGTTAGCTAACTAGCAGAGAAATATATATACTTTTATGTTTAGACAGAACTGTGTATTCCCGTTCACGTGGGTAATTACCATCTCGCAGATTTAAAATTCCCAGGAATGCTTTTATTTATGTTTCTACATTGTATCAATGCTTAGGAATGGGTGTAATTTACATAAATTATAAGTAAGCCATTGTTGAAGTAGATTATTCCATTATTATCATACGTAAATATAAAATCCATAACCACCCTCCATTTATCTTATAAATATTAATACTACGGAGTAACTGTGATAGCAATCTTCAAGCCACACATTTCTTCTTTACACATTGGAAGTATGGATAAGTATAATGGCTTCTTACACTGTCGCGAAATTTGGAGGTTTTCAACAAAATTTTATTTTTAGAGCGAACTGTTACTAATTTGTAATAACATAATTGTACACAGTACAATATCATATGACCTAAGATGTCATTATGGTATCACCCTATCAACATACAGATTATTTACAGATATAATTATCTTTCCAAATGTAATCAATCACATTTGGCTATTCCAAGAGGCCTATACACAGAGAACTGAAACAAGACCCTTGAATCTAGTCACAATGCTAGAGCTTATGTTATTAATGCTGGGGGTTATATAAGAGTGCCACTTTCAAGGTCAGTTGTATTCCTAATATGCATTGTGTATTTCCTCAATATGCTCTTCATTTTCTGATGATATGTCTGTGGTTGGGTTCCACCGTAATGACTGTAGAGATTTGTACAGATACTACCTGCTCGGTTGAAGTGACCTATATAAATCCGGAGGGAGAAGATTGGTTCAATAAAACCTGTCCCCCTGACCTCTACAGCGGTAGGAATGATACCACGGTAGATGTGACTGTCGGTAATACCTATGAATTCTTCTGCGTATTTTGTAATGGAGTGTCAGGGGGTATCGCAAGCTGCGATTGCGAATTGTATAGCTTGTCACTGTCAGATGACTTTCACATAAAATATGAGTGCAAGGTACCTACAAATAATCCGGTATTCACTCCCAAAGTAATCACAGCCCAAACGTTTGCCGTTTTATCAACTACTACGACTACACCGCAAATATTCATTACTAGTACAAGCACTACTAGCACTAGTACTACTAGTATTAGTACACGTACTACTAGTGCAAGTACTACTAGTACTAGTACACGTAGTACAAGTACACGTAGTACAAGTACTACTAGTACTAGTACACGTAGTACAAGTACTACTAGTACTAGTACACTCCAACCTGTAACCACTAATTCCACAACAAACAGGCAGCCTGCCAGTGGAATGACAAGGGCGATCCTGGGCGCGATCATGTCAATAATTGTAATCGCGATATTGGCTTGTATAAGTGTCACGGTATGTGTAATCGTTATAATAACAGTACAGATATATAGAAAAAGGAGAAAATGTGACATACTTCGACAAAATGTCTATGCCGATATAGACAACTCGCGAGCCAGCATGGCTCTATACATGGAATTGTCAGAGATAGAAAATCAAATCGGTTTCTCAGTCCCCCTGGGCCTAGGGTCTCCTAAAGATGAAGAAAATAACGCAGTGTATTCTAACGCCGAAGATGGCATTCAGGAATTCACTCTGAATAGTACGAGAAATGTGACCGAGGAGATGTACGGCTATATCACAAGGAGAGAGGGAATGGATGAAGTGAGACCAGCTGATCCATGGTATGACAACAACAGCCAGTTGCTAAAGTTAGAATCTACACTCAACAACATGGGAAAACTAACTTTTCTTCCGGTACCCTCCTTCACAGCGAGAAATAGCTTTCAAGTGGAAAGTCCTGGGTTCGAGACTTATGCAAAATGCGTGTCTGATTCTACTGGGGAGATGGATCACTGTTATGAGAACTTCAGTTCTGCAGATACTTACGAAGACCCCCCGGGAACCAAGATGGAATTATACAACAGAATGTCACACATGAGGTTAAGAGAAATAAATCCGGACACAATGAGGATTATCGACACGCTGGGGACAGGGGAGTTTGGGTCTGTTATGAAAGCTGTTTGGGAGAGTCCTCTGGGGGAGACAGATGTAGCGCTTAAGGTGCTCAAGGAGCCTGGAGATGGAGACAGAATAAACACCGCGTTTCTCCAGGAGGCCGCTATCCTGGGTCAGTTCTCGCACCCCAACGTCCTCCGACTGGTGGGGGTGGTCACGCTGACTGCGCCTAACATGATAGTGACGGAGCTGATGCAGGAAGAGCTGAGACGCTTCCTGCTGACGCTGCAGACTCAGCACAGCCGGGAGCTGGACTACGAGACCCTAGCGCCGCACTTCCTCTCCTTCAGCAGACAGGTGGCCAGCGGCATGCAGCACCTGGCCGAGAGAGGCTGCATACACAGAGACATCGCGGCCAGGAACATCCTGCTCACGGACAGGTGCGTGTGTAAGATCGCAGACTTCGGTATGTCCAGACGGCTGGAGGCGGAGTCGGACTACTACCGCGTGAAAGGAGGCACCAAGGTGCCCGTCAAGTGGTCTGCTCCCGAGGCTATCTTCTTCAAGCGGTTCTCTCTCAAGAGCGACGTGTGGAGCTACGGCATGCTCCTGTACGAGATCTGGTCGGTGGGCAGGAAGCCGTGGCCGTACGAGGACAACAAGAGCACCGTGGAGAAGCTGGCTCGCGGGGCGAACCTGCCTCCTCCCGCGGGCTGTGCCCGTTCGGTCTACGAGCTGATGGTTAGCACCTGGCACCCCAAGCCCGACCAGCGGCCCGACATGAGGGATATCGTGACTAGACTCAGTGAGTCGGAAGAGAGTCTGCTGACTCGTGGGGACCTGGAGAACGGGGAAGGAAAGGAAATATTTGCTTTGGGAGCAGAACCATCCGTAGCGGACAATTTGTACAGAGATTTACAAGACAAATACCTCTCAACAAAATGATGATAGTAATACAATAAACTTGTACGTATATAAGTTAAATATTTATGTATAAATTAGTTCAATTTCTATTTTGTTTATTTGAAATTTTTGTAAATAAATCCTAAACTCTAAACCTTTTTCAACCGTGGACCCCATATAGTAATTCTGTAGACCCCCTCCCATTGACCGTATTAAGTCTTATGGACCCCAGGTTGGGAACCACTGCACTGCTCTAATTCGTTAGGAACAACAAGGCTAAAAATCATTGAATTAATAAACCAAACTATAGTATAACTCAAGGAAACATGTACAGTCTACAACACCACCAAACTAGTCCACTTTTATATTCAAATACTTGTTTTGTAAATCATAATACAGCTCCTCTGCTGCAATCGGGTCAGCCCCAAGCAAGAAAGCGGGCGCATTAGATCCCCTCTTGTTCTCCAGCTCCCCACGAGTCAGCAGACTCTCTTCCGACTCACTGAGTCTAGTCACGATATCCCTCATGTCGGGCCGTTGGTCGGGCTTGGGGTGCCAGGTGCTAACCATCAGCTCGTAGACCGAACGGGCACAGCCCGCGGGAGGAGGCAGGTTCGCCCCGCGAGCCAGCTTCTCCACGGTGCTCTTGTTGTCCTCGTACGGCCACGGCTTCCTGCCCACCGACCAGATCTCGTACAGGAGCATGCCGTAGCTCCACACGTCGCTCTTGAGAGAGAACCGCTTGAAGAAGATAGCCTCGGGAGCAGACCACTTGACGGGCACCTTGGTGCCTCCTTTCACGCGGTAGTAGTCCGACTCCGCCTCCAGCCGTCTGGACATGCCGAAGTCTGCGATCTTACACACGCACCTGTCCGTGAGCAGGATGTTCCTGGCCGCGATGTCTCTGTGTATGCAGCCTCTCTCGGCCAGGTGCTGCATGCCGCTGGCCACCTGTCTGCTGAAGGAGAGGAAGTGCGGCGCCAGGGTCTCGTAGTCCAGCTCCCGGCTGTGCTGAGTCTGCAGCGTCAGCAGGAAGCGTCTCAGCTCTTCCTGCATCAGCTCCGTCACTATCATGTTAGGCGCAGTCAGCGTGACCACCCCCACCAGTCGGAGGACGTTGGGGTGCGAGAACTGACCCAGGATAGCGGCCTCTTGGAGAAATGCGGTTTTCGACTGTTCGGCGATATCCTGGTTCATCACCTTGAGAGCTACATTAATGTCTCCCACAGGACTGTCCCACACTCCCCTACTCACCTCACCGAATTCCCCAGACCCGATTTTCTCTAGGACAGTTATCGTGTCCCTGTTGAGTTCGAGAAGTTTCCCTGTGGACATCTGATCGTACAAATCGTTTACATTAGCAGAAGGCTCCTTGTATATGGGTTCCTCTGTGATCATGTAATCACCATCACTGGCATAATCAGAGTAATCCGCATCCGATTTGAATCTAGTATAATCACCGAATTGATCGTAGTTTCTCTGCTCCTTGGTAGGGACGATGATGTAGCTAACCTTTCCTTTCTGATTCTTGGAAGAGGAAAACTTGCGAACACTCTTTATTTGGTCATCAAGTGACTCGTATAACGCCTCGCTAGAAACAGGTTTCGCTCGTCGAATTAGTTGATAGAGGTCCTCAGAATTATTGGTGCACGAGCCAAGAAAGGACAAGTTTGATGTATCTGCATCAATGTAATCATAATCATTAAAGTTAACTTGCCAATACAGAGGCTCCAAATTTGATGGTAGATCTGTGTCTAGCGGAGTGCAAGGATTGACGATATGACAATTATAATCGTTTGACCGCACTCTAAGAGACCCTTCAACCGTGTTCGCTTCTACAGACCTTACATATACCTTACTCTTCCTAGAAACTAGACACCATATAACTATAACGCCAAACAGGATTGCAACTAATGCCACTAGTAGTACAAATACTAGAATCACAGGAATTGTTATACCTAATACTGACCTCAATTCCACTGGAACTGTCACTGAAACTGTCTTTGAAACTGGGATAGTTGTTGGAGAGATAGGAAGCTTATATAAAAATCCATCGCAATCAAATAGCTCATCACCTATTCGTTCAACAGTACTTTTAAGTTGGCAGAAACAAGAGACCACATTGTTAAGTGGAAACACAGCAAAGGCCAACCCTTCACAGGTCAACAAGTAGTTCGGAGTTGACCCTGTAGTGACATTACTGAAATTGTGAGGAATAATAATGCCAGTTGGCACGCTACAAAACGTATTTTGGCCAAGCGGTATAATCCAATCTACTAACCATGGAAAATCAATCTTGACATCACATATAACCTGAGTTACCTGACATACTATCTCAACATTGATAAAGCAGAAGAGGGCGAAGAGTTTAAAAATTGTATTCATTTAGTATCTCCTCAATAAAATCAATTTGTGTCTTATAGATTTTAGAACCTATTTATAACTGAACCCAATATTATCTTATATCAAATTACGAATTCAGAGGATAATTCAGTTTATTATTTTAGCAATAAGATATTTTGTTTACTTGCACAATTTTAAATATTCATCCCTATAGGGGTGATTACCAAAGGTTGTTGCTTTTATTTCATTTCTAATTAATTAATACTAGCAAATTCGCTCTTATAGGATTAACCCAATATTATTGAATGCCAATAATAATGATTAGGAATAAGTTGTCGTTGCTTTATGATTTTGAAAGACTATATTAAACCACATGCTCTAGTATTCCCTGTCTGATCAGATGTTCGCAATGAGCCTTGAGTAGGAAGTGCTGGCTGTTACTGCTTAGCTGGACAACAGTGCCGTCTTCTGTCTCGAACTCCCCGTACTCCACCAGACACCGGACCTGTATGTGGAGCCCGGTCGGGGGCTGCATGTGTCTCGTCAGGTCCAGCCCGCTGCCTCCTCCCAGAGAGGACATGTACCTGGCCAGTGAGCGGCTGTATTTAGTGAACCACTGCACCTCTTGCTCGTGCAGACGAGGCTTAAGCTCTGGGGGCACTGCCCCTCCCATCTCCCATCTCAGCTGACGTATCCTACCAACCCGATTGTGCAGGTATGCCAGGAGACAGCGCTGGTTCCTCTCCAGCGCAGAGTGGCGCAACTGGATTCCAGAGAGCAGCCCCCTCTCCCCCTCAGAGGTGGCTCGCACCTCCTCCTGGTTCCGCTGGAAGAGATCTCCCATCTCCTCCAGCACCTGTCGGACCAGCTCGTCGTTGAATACCGGAATGGCATTAGGCCCCTCTGTGGCCTCGGAGCGACGTATCTCCCTTAGCAACTCCACAGCTCTCCCTCCTAGCATCAGACGTACTAACTAACTACCGAATCGCCCGACTGGTTACACGTAATAGCAATTTAAGGAATATGGAATATGGAATGCATATTTTTAACCGAAATTAAAATATAACATGTAGAAACATAACATGTAGTTATGTATCGAAAAAATAGAATAAACAAATTAGTAAAATCAGAATTTGTACTGAATTTATTAGTGTGTTAGTCTCGCTACTTTTAGCGTTGAAAACTTTAGCTATTACTGTATACAGTAATATCAGTATAACGAATGGCGGCATTCAAACTGAACAGTGTGCTACGGCCTCGATTGTTTGCTGGTTACGTTGCTATAGTAACAGGTGGGGCAACTGGCATTGGGGGCATGATTACAAATGAACTTGTCACTCTCGGGTGTAAGGTAGTGGTTGCTGCTAGGAATGAAGAGAGACTGAAGGAATTTGCAGCGACAGTGAATAAATCAATCGGAAGAGAGCTTGTGTATCCGATCCGATGCAACATTCGCAAGGAAGAAGAGGTGATCTCAATGGTGACTACAACCATTAAGCAGTTAGGTAAGATAGACCTCTTGGTTAACAACGGAGGCGGCCAGTTCATGAGCAGGACAGCGGATATCTCTGCCAAGGGCTGGCACGCGGTCGTGGAGACCAACCTGACCGGCACTTTCTATTGCCTGAAGCATGTCTACACCCAGTATATGAAGGCGCACGGAGGGTCTATTGTTAACATCGTAGTGGACAACTATAAGGTAGTAATACGGTGTGTAATATATGTAGATTGTTTACATGTATTGTAGGGGTTCCCTGGCGTGGCTCACACAGGAGCAGCTCGCGCCGGCGTGGAGAACCTGAGCAAGACCCTGGCGGTGGAGTGGGCAGAGAACGGAGTGCGCATTAACAATGTGGCTCCAGGGGTAATATACTCTGCTACAGCCGAGGCTAACTACGGTGAGCCTGGAATATTTGAGTCTCAGTTGCATCGCATTCCCGCGTGGAGACTCGGAGACACCAGCGAGGTGTCAAGTGTCGTGTGCTTCCTGCTGAGTCCAGGCGCCTCTTACGTGTCGGGTAACACTCTGTACATTGACGGGGCACAACACCTCTACAAGTCGCCCTACGTAGTGGAGAAGCACTCCAACTACCCTCCCCCTTACTCCCCGACAACTCCAAAATCCAAACTCTGACTCAATCGAATTATGTATTTAAAAAGAGATTCGATACAAATAACTTTTTAGGAAATGCTAGCAAATAATGTATATTTATATACTTAGAAAATCGTTTGAATAATCCAATTGGGGATTCATTACTAGCAACTAATATCAATGTTTTTTCGCGAACAAATAAATATCCCTGCCCTCTCGAGGACACAAGATAGTATCATTGTTGAGTTATTATTATAAGTTGTCTCTTTATACTATTTAGTCTTTAATTCCTCTTCCTTTGTCCAATCTTCGGGACAGGGTTTCAGTCCTTGTATTCTCCTCCCAGACTTGATTTCATTCATCAGTCGCTTGCATTCCCTGTAAGCCTTGAAGTACTCCTGGCATCGAACTGGGTTATAGTTTGAATCGGACATGCATTTGTAACTGGCTTTAGCTTCTTCGTTACAAGGGTTACTCCTCGGATCATTAAGTCTGTTTCCATTCATCGAACAAGTGTATTTCCACTAAAGCTATATAGTTTGTAGTTCACATTGTATAATTCCCTACAGCAGATTATACTATAGTCCAGAACTTATCGAGATAAATGTGATACTTAATAGCAACAGATAAGAAATAAAATTATCGTTAATAATTAATTAGTTGTATGTATATTTAAGACTGGCTTTTCCCGACTGGTTTGTTCCCCTCCTCGACTGCAGCCGCTTGATCGGCGAGTTTATCCTTCTCGGCTGCCACCTGACTCTTCATCTCACTCATCCGAAAGAAAGTGTAGGCGCCGGACCCTCCCAGGACGGCTAAATTCCCCAGCCACCAAGTGGCCGTCTTGGTCTGAGCATATATGATGACGGCTAGAACAGTTTGTATGCAGTTCTTTGCGACGCCGCTGACATTTGCTGTGAGCGGAGTGGTGAAGGAGATTTGGAGAGAAATCGCAAACGAGAGAGCTACGCCAATAGTTCCACTGAGAGTCATCAACAACCAAAAGTAGGGATTGCCTAGTTGTTGGAACGCAAGTACGTGTTTGAACTCGCCGAACAGAATGGATAGGATTGGGTATATCAACAGTCCGTTTAAATTATTGTAGAAAGTGAGTAGCCATAGGTTGTTGTTCACGAGGGGGAGCGTCCTCTTCAGCTGAATCTGAGATAAGGGCCCTACGATCGAGGACATTAATCCGTAGAATATTCCTAATAAGGGCACGTCAGTTAGCTTCTTCTCCTGCTCCACTCCCATCACAAACCCTATTGATATAACGACGCAGATGAATATAATGATCGGGGAGATCCTCTGCTTGAGAATGCTCCAGGAGAAGAACACGGTGAATATGGTGCCCAGCGCCAGACTCACATTGTAGAACGCTATCTCGATCTCAGTGAGAGTCAAGTTCTTAAAGGTAATAGCCCCAGCTGTGAATAGGGACAGCAGCAGGCAGGCAGAAGCCATCTTGAGGTCAGGTGTTATCTTAGGAAAGGTCCCCAAACTTGGGAAGGAGTCGCCGATTACAAAGCCAGCTGTCCAACAGAAGAGTACGCTCACACACGCCTGGTACCAGGTGACAAACAGGGGCGCATTCAAGTTGAGATCTTTCGAGCTGAAGAGGAACTTGTTCAGGAATATCATGCTTATCGAGTTGGACCAGTAGAACAAGACCGCTCCTGTTATCTTCATATACTCGGAGGATAGCAACGAGAGCTTCATGTTGCACTGGTGAGAGATTGGCTATTTATATGCAGTATAACCTCGTTATACGAACACCAAGGGACCGTCAAAATGCATTCGCCTTATCCGGAATTCGTATTAACCAGTGTCAATTGTATTCAAAAGGCTTTGAAGGGAACTGAAATAGAGTTCGTAATAAAGTGTTCGTATAACGAGGTTCTACCGTATATGTGAATAATTCTACTTGGAATATAATCTATAGTATTATTGAAACTGGATTGTATCAAGGAATTAGGTAAAGAGAACCCGCATTCACATTGAGTAGAGACTAACTTCCAAATGTTATAATAAGTAAATAAATATGCGACACTAATTTTGCATTAATAAGTTTTTAATACGAATATTTATTGTTGTTGTTGTTTACAAATTCTAAATTAATCGAGCTCTTTGGAGGGCGCTTCTATACGCATCGCTCAATCGCTAAGCGGTTTCACACATTCTTAATTATCAGAGCAAATATGTACTTACTATTTGTTGTTGTTGTTATGTTAATAACTAATTATGGATGAAGTTAGACCGTTGTAGCGGTTGAGTGATTTGTCCGCGAAGCGACTGAATTCATTGATTAAGTACTGTACTACAACTAGTATTTAATCTGTTACTTTGCAAGTGTATCAGCTGTCTGCTGTAAGAATAACGTAAACTCCCTGTAGCCCAACTTGCTGTCGCAGTCGAGATCTATCTTGTTGAAAACCTCTTGAACGAAAGCCCTTCTCGCCTATTAAAATATAAATTAAATAATAAATTTAGTTCCTTCTATAAGTAGTAATGTAATACTTACCGTATAACATGTCATGTGGTTATATGATCCCAATCATACGATATATAGTATTAGAGATTTAGTGAAAATTATTTCTCCTAGACTGCAATGAGAGTACAAAACTCCACAATTACACTATCTATAATTGTGGCGCTCGCGCTACTGTCTGCCACCTCAGTTTCTGCACAAGCGACGTGCGAGCCAGCAGCAGCCGCCAATAACCGAACAAGCGCGAACAGCACAAACACACACATCATAATCGGAGTGGCACTCACTATAATACCCACACTCTGCTTCGGCAGCAACTACATTCCAGTGAAGAGCTTCGAGACGGGCGACGGCGTGTTCTTCCAATGGGTGATGTCGGTCGCTATTCTCATAGGCGGATTCGTGACCTACTGCGTTCGGCAGTTCCCCACCTTCTACGTGGAGGCGGCGATAGGCGGAGCCGTCTGGTCGCTGGGAAACGTGTGCGTGGTGCCCATCGTTAAGCTGGTCGGACTCTCGATCGGGTTCCTGATCTGGGCGATGACTAGCATGGTGGTGGGGTGGGCCACCAACACATTCGGACTGTTCGGGGTCGACAGGAAGGTGCTCTGCTATCCCGTGATTAACTACGTGGGAGTAGCCGCCTGCGTGGTGGGGGGGGTCATGATTGCGTTCGTACAACCGAGTCTGGAGAGGAAGAGCGAGCGGGGGAAAGACACCGAGAGAGAGCCGCTTATACAGAACAATAGCGATTCTAGAATACTCGATTCATCTTCTCTTAGCTCGTCTTACAAGACCATTAACGCGGAGAGTAAGAAAGTACAGGTAGTTAGCAACACGGATGACCTGGCCTGGATAGAATCTCTCAATCCGGTTGTAAGGAAGCTGCTGGGGGTTGGGCTGGGGTTCATGTCTGGTGTGTTCTACGGATTTATGTTCCTGCCAATAAGCTTAATGACCACACAGGCTCACAACAATACCTACTACAGCCCGGAAAGTATCGACTACGCATTTCCTTACACAGTCGGGATATTCCTTATGGGCACTCTAGTGCTGGTTGTGTACTGCTTTGTAAAACTGAACAAACCTAGCATATACCCGCAAGCACTGCTGCCCGGGCTGTTTTCGGGGGGAATATGGGCGACCGGCGCTCTGGTGTGGATCTACGTAAACGGGATTCTGTCCAGCTCTATCAGCTTCCCAATCGTGTCCTCTGGCCCACCGATTATATCCTCTATTTGGGGAATTCTCGTGTTCAGGGAAATTCGGGGAAAGAAGAATTTATTTCTGTTCCTACTTTCGTTTGTATTTATACTCTGCGGGGTTCTGCTAGTCAGCCTATCCGAGTTCAAACTTTGATGCTTTCAGAAAGATTTCAGAAAGTTCAAGTGAACTATTAATATAATAATTTAACTTTTAATCGCATTGTATAGCGAATTCTTGTATCTAGACTGTACTTTGATTGTTGTACATTTTCTAATAGCATTAACGTTACACGAGTTGATTAGTGTTTATTAATTACAGTTATTACCTTGGGATAGTAACTTCTGACTGCCTTCTCAAACTCCTCTAGATTTATAAACCCGGATTGCAGCGGGTCGAGGCAGTCGAACAGCAGGCGCTCATAGTTATAGCAGTTGAGGGCAGAGCCACTCCGCCAAATCATAAGATTAGTAAATCTGTCTTTATTCAAGGTAAGCACATCATCTATTGCATTGTTTAACTATCAAAATATAATACATGTCTATTAATTACAAATACCTTTACTGTCTCCGCTCTCAGATGAGAACACCTCTCCTATCTCTGATTCAGTAGGCATTAGTCCGAACAGATAAATAACAGCCGTTTTGTAATCCTCCCTATTGAGGAATCCCTTATGACCCTCGTCGCAGGCATGGAATGTAGATTCTGCCTCCATGCGGGTTACTTGAAATACAGACATTATACGCTTATATTCCTGTCAACAATAAATAAATATTACTTCACCAGCTCACAATGCAGTGGCGGTCCCAGGGGGGGGCATCCGGGGCAAATGCCCCGGGTTAAAATATTTTGCCCCGGATTCCAGCCCAATTGGTAGTATAATTACACGGAGCATGCCCCGGATTTATACTAAAAGCTGCTCTTTTGCCCCGGGATGGCCAGATCCTGCGACCGCCCCTGGCTCACATGTATACTAATTTATATTTTAGTTTTAAATGATCAGTTTAACTTTTAACAAAGAAGTTAATGTTTGTAATTCATCACAGGAAATTAAGTAAATATTATTTTCAACTCCGTTTGTGTTTTCTGCTTTTACTTGTCAGTCCTTTTGTATCAATCTTCAATTCCTTTTTGAGTCTTTTCTTTTGCTTCTTTTCCCGTTTGTGTTTTTTCTTCTCTTTCCTTTCCTTCCCGCGGCTACTAACGCCTAGTATTTCCTTTACCATTTTATCGGAGATGGACACACTCTCCCCCTTCGCCCCCTCGGACTCCTCCTGTCCCATCGCTATCGCCATTCCGCGAGACTCCATCTCTTTAACCAGTCTGATTTCCTCATTCAGTCTCTCCTGCTTGTCGCCCTCTCCGTTCCGCAGGTACCAGTTCTGCTCGCGGACTTTATGCACGTGGCCGATCGGCGCTTTAAGAGAGTGCCCCAGATAGTTTTCGCGGTATTTGTCCCCTTTAACGTCCTCCCAGTCGAACTGGTCCTTACCCCCTCTCACCCCGCCTCTTGACGGCATGCGAAGAGACATTCTAACGGATCAGGATTACACAAAAAGGAGTGCAACATTAACTATATTCATGCCAAACTCAATACAAATGTGTGTAAAACGAATTTAATGAACATAGCTACCATTGGAATTACAGTTCTAATCAGGGCCTTCTGGAATTGACTGAGCGGGGTCTCTCACAGCTGATTTCCGGTCCGGACCCGGGCTCCGGGCGGACCGCACGAACAGCTTGTCAGCCGCTAAGCTGGAAAGTGTGAATATCTGCAGCTGCGGGATGGCGTCGTTGGAGAACTTGATTTTAGCTGGATAGGCACTCACGATGTAGAAGGGGAACAAGGCCGAGTATATGCAAGCGCTCAGAACGAACGAAGACGGAATGAATGTTGCTACTGTAAGAATAGAAGCGTAGCCAATGAAGTAGGGCCAACCTATATGATTCATAGATTACAGCATACTCTCGTTAGTACGAACACGGCTAATAGGAAATCCCGGTTTAATACGAACACTATTTCAGTCACCTTCAAGCATTTTCAATACAAATGACATCGGTTAATAAGAATTCCGGATAAGGCAAACACATTTTGACTGTCCCCTGGTGTTCGTACTAACGAGTTCTACTGTATATAGCTATAGCATATAGATATGTGTTACTAACCGAACTCTATGCATCTGAGCATGGCTTTGGTCTCTATCCCCTGGTGCATCCATTTGTACTCGAATGCGTACAGCGCATTCAGTATGCACAGGTGCAGTAGGTATACCAGAGAGCCGACCACTGGCAGGAAGGAGATGCAGAGGGACTGTAGCATAAACAGCAGCTCTATTACCATTCGGAATATGCAGTCCGCGAGCACGCGAGATATGTGAGCTACAGAAACACACGTTATAAAGGGAATATATGGTTACAACGTTATGTAACGCTCCAAGGGGGAGGGGTAGCCAATGTGTGACAGAGCATCCTCTTTGTATTACAAACAAGTCAAAACACGTGACATAGGGGGGAGTTATTTTCAGGAAATTGCGTTACGTAGCGTTACAGATAACTCACTTGTGAGAGACAGTTTGGGTCCATGGTTCGGACTGCGTGTTTGCTTGTTGGAAGGAAACGAATCTTTGTAAGCGGCAACCGCCGTTTTCTGGAACGTTAGAATGTTGATGATCTTACTTATCCAAAGGAGCGGGAGAACCCAGAGGCCGTTAACGACGTACCATACCAAAGTAGTTACCATAGTAACCATCTCACTATTTTGCTTGGCAGTGTCCGGAAAGAGAAGCGACGAGAAGAGAGAAAGTAGGAAGTAGGAGAGCGGAAATATTATGTACTCGATAGTAAGCACGCTGAATCCCAGCACGAATATGTTAATAAATACGGAGTTAAGAAATGATTTTTTAATTTCACTATTTTGCTTAATTAATCTTAAGAATAGAGATACCCCTTTGAGCGAGTCAACTAGTCCTGCTACGAAACCTGAAATGAAAGCTGAGGCTGTTTCCATTTCAATCTTTTTTGGTGATTTTACGTCGCAGCTCCTTCAGGTACTGGCCTACGTCCAGAAATGAGTTTGGAGATTGCTGTTCCAGATATATACCCGTGGCGGAGCCGATTATAAAGCCGATCAAAAGCGATTTACTCAAATTAGCGAATACAAACCCGGATAGGAATCCTTTAATGAAACTGATTGTGTTTGTAGATGAGAATAACTCTACCTTTTCTCTCTTCTCAGAAGTCGGCTTGTCCATACTACTTACAGGGGAGGCACATGCCAAGCTACACGTGCAGGCAACATGTAATAAGATACCACTGTATCCCTATTTGTATTGAATTACCCGATGTAATGAATGGCATATGGTTAGTTAGTATAACTAATTAATTAATTGTAAAGTATTCGAATTTGAGTTTATGATGTGTGCCAGACTGTATTCATATCATTATCTCAATGTGTTAACAGGTGAAGGAGTCTGGAGTTATTTCCTCCCAGGCGTGTCCGGTGCCGGGGACAGGGGGCAGCTGTGAGTCCAGTGACGCATCCGTGTCCATAGTCCGGAGCTCACCGCCCCCAGCAGCCAGCAGCCCGAGGCTAGCGGAGGTGCTAATAACCGTAGGGGGCCCCACCTCCCTCCTGACGTCACGCGAGTAGTAGTAGTTGTCTGCCAGCTTGTGGGCGGGGCCGGAGGGCAGGTAGGGGGCGGGAACGGAGCGAGAGGACTGGGACTTAATTTCGCGTTGGTGCGCGTGGGTTTCTAGGTCGCGACCGGATAAGTAACTTCTGAGCCAGCGGATGAATCCGGACTGTCTGGACATTTCTGTCTGCTACAAATGTTTGTATTATTATTATGTAGTTATAAAGGAGAGACAAACTCTGTATGACTGATTATATATGAATAAATTTTAATATGAGATACAATTGTCTGAATAATAAATATAAAATGTAATTATGTGAATGTTGAAACATACTATTTTGCTCAGGAATTCATTCATAGAACAAACTTGCATTTCCTAGTGGAAAAGAGAGAAATGAACAAAATAAAATAAAGCCTAGTTGAGACTATAAATATGTATAAGCTTCCTAACTTGTTAGATGTGTTGTGTTGTGTTGTGTCACTGATCAGGGACGGAATTGTTGGCTATGCTCTTATAGTGATCCACCATTATCTTCCAAGCGGAGGGAGCCATGAATCCGTCTGGCGGCTGCTCGCCACTTCGCGCCAGGGCCCGCATCTTAGTTCCGGAAATGAATTCGAACTCGTCAGCCCTCTGGGGCTCGTAGAACTCCATGCGTTTGTTAACCTTGTTGTAGGCCGCTACCTTGAAGGGTACTATCTCCAACTGGGTGAGTCCGGGGGAGAGTTTCAGAACGCGCCGTCCGTGGGTCGGGTCGTACAGGTCCCCCGTCCCGTCCGGATGCGGCACCCCGGCCGGGTCCCGCCCCACGATGTAGAACTTGGCTCCGGCGGCCACCCTCGCCTTGGCGTGCCACTGCACCTCTGTGGGCCCCGCGTACATCATGGGGGAGGGGAATATGGCCAGCACGGTCCAAGCCGGATCCAACACGCCCTCTCTCAGAACCGCGAGGTGCTGCTGGATGCGCACAGGCAGAGGCACGTCATCCGACTTAGTCCATCCGCCTATATACAGTATGACGTCACTAACTGCTGCTGAATAATAGTATTTACTCACCCAGAGGATGCAGGAGTAGCACCGGCTTCTTGTAGCCCTTCTGCAGCAGCTGTTGCTTCGTGTCGTCTATCAAGCACGCGTGTCCGTTGTGAATAGGGTTCCTGAGCTGGAAAGCGAACACTGTGTCTGCCCTCATCTCTTTGAATGTGGCTTTCAGCTCATTCGGCGTTTTCCTGTACTCGTCGAGACCGTCCCCCCACTTCATGCGCTCAAACACCTAACAAGATAACAAGATAATAAGATGTTAAGAGAACCACGGATAACATCAGTTTATAACTAACATGCACATCTCCCCCTATCAGCCAGTCGCCTGACTGCTCTAGCATCTCTATGTACGGATGTCCCACATTGGTGGTCCCAAACTGTCGTGCGTACCTCTCCTCCTTGCGATGAGGGAACACCTCTATATCTGTCAGGTAGGCCACTAGCCTGTCCAGGTAGTAGAGAGCCACTTGTGTCACGCCCCTCTGCTCCAGGGCCTGCTTAGTCTCGCCGCTTATCGGCAGCACGATGGGCACGGACTGGGAGTAGAAGCCCTGTCCCAGGAGGTTGTTGAAGTGCAGCGTTTGCAGATACTGGTCCTCCCGCATGAACCCGCTCAGGGGGCTAGCCCACCCCTCAGACAGCACCTGAGACATAGGATATCATGATACCATAGGAGCACATCGGTTGCGTGGGTATCTTATAGGGGTGCAATGCCCCCTAGAAAAACCACTTGCACAAAGAAGTTTTAATTTATGCCCCCTTAAGAATTTACATATCCCAGATTGCCGGGAATTGCCACCCGTGTATACAAATCCTGTATGAAACACTGTTGCATGGATATCTCACCTGGAGCCACTGCATGTCCAGCCTGTCGATATCGAGTCGCTGCATCAGAGCGGCAGCGCTCAGCTGATCCTTCTTGCCGTCCGCAGCTACGAACAGCTCCTTCACTGTCTCCACCGCCTGAGCGGGTATGACGTCATTCGAGGTGAGAAGGTCGATTATCTTCTCCACGCAATCCGGAACACTCAGGTTGCTAGTGTCTAGTACCAGTGATGGGTTATCCGGAGGCTCGTACGCAGAATCTATTCCTGTGAACCCTTTGATCAGCCCTTCCCGCGCCTTTTTGTATAAGCCTTTCACGTCTCTCTTCTCGCAAACCTAGAAAGGAAGGATTTATATAATAACGAATTATTTGTTAATTAAAATATCTATAATCTAACCTCAATTGGCGTGGACAGATATACTTCAAAGAATTTGAGTCCCGAAGATTCGTGAATTTCTTTCGCTTTCAATCTGTCCTTGCGGTACGGACTGATGAAGCTAGCCAGACACACCATGCCGGAGTCGGCGAACAGTTTAGAGACCTATATGCACACAGGAAATATAAGTTACAATTCCTAAGCAGCAGATTATCTACCTCGGATATCCTCCTTATGTTCTCCTCTCTGTCGGCTGGGGAGAACCCCAGATTCTTGTTCAGCCCGGTTCTGATGTTGTCTCCGTCCAGGCCGTAGGAGGGGAGCCCGCGCGAACAGAGCATGTTCTCCACTGCGAAAGAGACAGTCGTCTTTCCGGAGCCGGACAGACCCGTGAACCACACGGTGCAACCCGTAAACTTGCCGCGATGTCCGAACGTCATGGACCGCATGCCGCGGGTCACGTGACCCTCCTGGAAAATAACGTTTGTGGACCTCACAGTTATGTGATCTTGCGAGCTTTCCTGAGCCATTGAGCTACCTATGGTGTGTACTACAAGAGCTGTTAGAAAGACAGTCAGGTCTGCTTATTGTGAACAGTTTTTCGTCTGCTTTATATGAAGACTTATTATTATTATGAACAAGCCTTATGGTCTCAAATTTAACAACTACATAGGGTACGTATTAAATTGATATCGCTTATTATGAAGTCTCTCTATTATGAACACAATTTTGGTCCCTTGAATGTTCATAATAAAATAACCTGACTGTATATATTGTATTGGGTTGCAGGCAGAGGCGTTGAAAAACAGATTGGGGGCGAACATAATATGGTCTCATTAGGATGAAAAGCGTCAGTATGTAATAATAATATAATAATATAATAATCACAAGGTTAATCTAAGTAGACATGGATTTCATAGACGAGGGATCGCAGCGAGCGAGAAAAAAAATTGGGGGTGAAGAGGATTCTCAAATATCATTGAATATTACTAATAATTTTAAGACTACAATATTTTACTGATTTGGGAGATAAAAATATGGGGTCCACGAAATATTGGGGGGGGGGGGGGGGGGCGAATACCACCTTTGCCCCCTCCCCAAGGATTGGTTTCAGGCTATTTACCCACAATAGAGTATTGTGAATAATTAGGGCTATATATAGCATTCTACTGGAATACTTATACGTACGTAGAATGCAGCTTCGTGAATACCTAATTTATAGTTGATATGACCAGTGTATAACAAATGATTAGAAGTTAATTCGTTGATGAGGAGGAGGCGATACTGCTCTTCGAACCTCGCAAAACTCGAGCTGTAAAACTGTGTGCACAGCAAATAGAGAGTCTTAATGCAATCTGTAACCGAGTCTAATAGACAATCTACTTAGTTGTGGATTTGCAAGTCGTAAGTTACTATTACATACAATTGATACATGCATTATATCGTTGATATGGTTTTATTCGTGTATCGAAGGGGTTTGCAAACTTTTCGAAAATAATACCTGACGGACAGTGACGGTCCATATACTGGAATTATCTCACTTAACCTTTTGAGCTCAACCCCAAACAGTAATTACTGTCCCATTGCTGTTATAGCAATAATATATAATATGTTGTTGCGGCCCCTAGAGGATCACGAACCCCAGTTTGAGAACCACTGAGTGTATTGAAATATCGGAACAGTATTCAGAATAAAGAGAACTATTTGCCAACAAAGAGAAAAACACAAATCAGTTGCTTTTTAGAATTTTTAACTACTAGGTCCCTAGCATTTGGGAAAGCCTAAGTTGATACAAGTTATAGATACAGACAATAATACATATTTATATTATTGAATACGTTGATTTCATAATACGGACAAGTAACATATATAATGTAACACCGCATTAACTCATTACAATAAGTAGAAGCTGCGGTAGGTATGAATAAAATCCATAAAATGGATCTAAGGATGTAACATTTAATCAATCATAAGTTTATACACTAATATTGAGCAAAGATTATTTATTAATTTATTGATACGTTGTAAATCTGACTCTCGGTCTCCTATTATTAGCACTACGCTCAGTAGAGAGTGAATAGCTACGGCTCTACTTATTAAGAAGCTCAATAATAGGACGAGAGACAAATTTATTAATTGGCAGGATATTGTGCTCGTAAGACACCTCTAAATATTGTATATTGCACGCAGGCAAATCCTGAATAACTATATTCAGTCACGAGACACCATGGATCATTTTATCCTCTTCTAACTCGATCTTTCGCCGCAGTATTTGTTCGTTTTTAGCGATAATATCTTTGATCTTTAAGTTAAGTTTGTATTCTTCGTCGCTGTTGCTATGGGAACTTGTACGCCATCGTTTGTAAACGTTCCTATCCTGGAACTCGTGTCCCCTGTCCCCTTTCCAGTATCCAGCCTCGCTCTTCTGATAGTGCATGTGGGGGAGGGGCCCTAGTCTGTCGGCCAAGCGAGCCGAAACCGTCCGGCTGCTGGAAGGGGACTCCTCTCGGTGTTTCCGCCGATCGTGGTCTTTTTCCGCCCTACAAGAAATTCGAATTTCATTTCTATTTCGATAATACGCAGTAAACTAAATACAACACTCCTGATAGGAAATATTTGTGTCAAAATTTGCTGTTTTCTAGCAACCGATTTCAGGTTATTTGTATAATTTAACTATTCCACTATGTCAATTCTCCTATTATAACCAAAATAAGATAGCAGCGATGGCCACAGCCGATTCAACAGAGGGGATACTCTACGGCAGCGCCCAGGCCCTCAAGCTAGAGCTCGTTGGGACGCTGTCCGGACACGAAGATAGGGTGTGGTGCGTTACCTGGAGTCCCAAAGGGAACCTCCTAGCCAGCTGTGGAGCAGACAAGACGATTAGGATTTGGGCAAAGGAAGACGGGAAGATGGTAAAGTTAAACTTATAAATATATATATTTAATGTTTGACAAATAACTGAAATATATATGAGCTAACATTTTGTTACAAAATCGAATAATACTATAATTGTAATGCAAGTTCTGTAGTAATATAATAAGAAAACATAACTTGAGACATTGAGATCTTGTAATACTTGTATCCATTTGTGGTTGTGTTTAGGTTTGTAGAAGTATTCTTAGCGGAGAGCACAACCGCACAATTCGCTCTGTTTCGTTCTCCCCCTGCGGGAACCTTCTGGCGAGCTGCAGCTTCGACGCGACCTGTTGCATCTGGGACCGCAGCAAGAGCGGGGAATTCGAGCTGATAGCAACTCTAGAGGGACACGAGAACGAAGTGAAGTGGGCTAAGTGGTCTTCCTGTGGAGAGTTTATAGCCACTTGCAGTCGAGACAAGTCGGTGTGGGTGTGGGAGGTAGGTCGAAGTCCAAATAAATTATCCATAAATGTATAAATTCAAGAAATTATATCAAATCTCTAGAACTGCCTTCAAAGTTTGAATATCCAACTTAGCTCAGCGAGAGAATTATCAGTCTTCAGAGTTGATATAATTAAAACAATCTTAGTGGCCAAAAATACAAATGAGCAAATGCATCACTGAGTGAACCTAAAAAAAACTTGTAAATTCCTATGTACCTATCATTCCTATTTATCGACAGACAAGCGAGGATGGTAGCGAGTACGAGTGCTGTGGAGTGCTGACAAACCACACCCAGGATGTTAAGCAGGTGCTTTGGCATCCCAGCATGGAGCTGCTGGTGTCGGCGAGCTACGACAACAAAATAAATCTATTCACCCAGGATGAGACTGACTGGAGTCTTCAGCAGTCACTGACAGGACACGACTGTACTGTGTGGGCAATATCATTCGACGCTGCAGGTAATTCCTTCCACTCCCGTATAGTATAATAAATATACTCTCTCTTGTAATGAGTCTACAATACTGCTTGCTACTCATCTGTTCACTCAGTGCTTGTTTGTAGTCTATAATAAGCCTGCCTGTAGGGAGACAACTGGTATCGTGTAGCGCTGACAAGACGCTGAGGATATGGGAGCTATCCGGGCCGATGGAGAAGACAGGAGTCTGGAAATGCACTATGACTATCTCGGGAGATCATCCGCGGATTATATACAGCGTAGACTGGTGCAGGAATAGTGGGATGATAGCCACAGGGTGTGAAGATGACGTAATCCGTGTGTACACCCAGGATACCGAAGGGGGAATAGGAATGAGTCTGAGTGTGGTGAGGGAGCAGGCGCATGAGAAAGACGTGAACTGCGTGAGCTGGAACCCAAAGGAAACAGGGGCGTTGGCCTCGTGCTCTGACGACAGGAGTATCAAGCTCTGGCAGGTTGAGACAGCCAATGAAGTCAAATTATTCTAGCCAATTAATACTGAACTCTTCTAAATTCATATAATATAAACAATTGGAAATAAGTATATTTCGATACATGAATCAGTTCTATGAAATAACGCCATGGAAGTTGGCCTCCGACACTAAGCGCCTTTGGCCTCTCCTCCACTGACCAATACTCACCATTGATCGTCATCCTTCCTGTAGAATGCGCCGAAACCTGAGTTATCCGTCTTCTGCGGCTTTCCGGAGTCGCCTTCGTACTTGGAAGGCCGCTTCTGCGGATAGCTCTCCTTCTGGTGGTACTGGTTGGGATATCCGCCGCCGCTGCCTCTGGAGGGGTAGCTGCTTCTCGGCTGGGAGCTGTAGCTGCCTCGCGGGTGCGGAGAATAGTTGTTGTAGTTCCCTCTCGACTGTGACTGTGAGTAGTTGTAAGTGCTCTTGTGCTGTGGATAGCTGTTGTAGCTCTTGTGGGGAGACGTGTTGTAGGTGCTGCTGGAGTGGTTGTAGCGACTTCTGCCGCCCTGAGGCGCGAAGGAGTTGCCCCGGTAGCCGGAGGCCCGCTGACTGGTGTGCTCGTACGAGTACGCGTGTCCGTGAGTGGTGTGTGATTGCTGGGAAAAGCTGGAGCGGGGGTAGCGCGAGGAGCTGGGCCGCGAGTGCGTGTAGCGGTCCGAATGGGAATGGGGGCGCGAGTAGGACTGGGGGGTGCGCTCCCGCTCTTTAACGACAGGGTTCCCAAAGTAGCAGAACGCATCTGTGTTACGGACTTCCGGCGGGACTTCTGTAAAGGGGGCATAGTCTGGGTCGAACTCGTCTAAAAGAATAACAATAATAACATAAAACTGAATTGGTATCAGTGAGGTCTCGTTATAAGGAAGTGCTTGGGACCTGTAAATTTTTTCGTTATAAGCGGAATATAATTAATGCATTTTGTGCTCTGGGGGAAAATCTCCATTTAGTTATAAGCGGTTATTTTCGTTACATCCAATTCCGTAAATTACAAGTTAACTATAAAGAAGGCTAAGCACCTGTTGATGAATTCTTATATTTCCTGGGCACCGGCGAGTCCGAGGCTACCTTCCCTTTCTTCCGCTTGCTGCTCTGTCTGGGGTTCTGCGTGGGGGTGGGGGAGCGGGAGACGGAGAGGGACTGCATGGAGGGGGAGCTGGGGGTCTGGCGGGGCCTCCGCCGTCTGGGCTTCCTCTCTCGGGTGGGGGTGGTGGAGGAAGTGGTGCTGTTGTGGGAACGGGAACGCGACCGAGACCTGCAAACAGTAATCAAGATAAACAATTGCTGGCAAACTAATGTTTGTATGTAGGGGAGGGAACGAGCAGGAAAACACTCTGTTAGCCTGTCAGTGTCTCCACATATGTAGGAGGATTAGGCGGCTGTAATATCAGTGTAATACACAGCATTGCAACCCTCCAAGGATATAAGTCGATAAAAAGTAGTTTTAAGTTTTAAGTTTTAACCAATATTATTTTAAATATAGATTATGTAGAAATTCCAACTAATTAGTTCCCATGGCGTCCCAAGATTCGGTATGGCTATTCGGCTACGGGTCCCTAATCTGGAAGCCGGACATAGAGTACATGCAGAGAGTGCGGGGGCGGGTGAGGGGGTACGTGCGGAGGTTCTGGCAAGCGTCCACGGACCACAGGGGGGTCCCCGGGGCCCCGGGACGGGTGGCGACGCTGGTGGAGGCAGAGGGGGAGGAGGTGTGGGGGTTCGCATTCGAGATTAGCGGTGAGACGAAGAGAACGGTGTTTGCTGATCTACAGGTGCGGGAGAAGTGCGGATACGAGCTGCTGGGGGTGCGGTTCCTCCCGGAGCGGGGCGAGGAGACCGCCGCGCTCTGCTACAGGGGGACCAGGGATAACCCGGAGTTCCTGAGACACGAGGAGATGCCACGGACAGCAGAGGTGATAGCCGTCTCTGTTGGGCCCAGCGGGACTAACCGGGAGTACCTGGAGATGCTGACGCGAGCAGTGGAAGAGTTCTTTCCAGAGGAGAGGGACCAGTACCTGAGGGAGCTCTCTGATCTGGTGAGAAGCGTGGTAGAGGGACAGAGAGGACAGAAACCAAGCGCTCACTGAATTTTTGTAATAAATATTCACTAGTGTGTATACTATAGTATAATATGAATGTAATGTGTACTGACCTCTGTGATTGTATTGACTGTGAGCTGGACTTGGTCCAGGAGCCGGAGCGGGAGCCCCTGGAGGCGGTGTAGGAGGAGGAGCGACTCGGACTGGCTGTGGCCGTGGCCGTTCTGCTGCTGAGAGAGGGACTGGTGTCTCGACAGGAGCTCTTGTCCGGTTCCATCTTGTCCGACTCTTCCGGGGTGTCTTCCATGGGCTCCGGGTCGGACTCCGACAGGTCGATGTGTTCGGGCTCCAGCTCTTCTGTCGGCTCTGTTCTAGACATCGAGTCGGGGGTGGGGACGTCCTTGGGGAAATGCATGAAAGAGCCAGGCTTGACTGTCATAGAGGGGACACTCATAAACCCCGAGTGCGACTTCTCAGAGACCGGCGATCTCGTGTTGTCAGTGGGAGTCTGTGTCTCTGTTCCGAGACTAGAAGGGGAGGGCTGGACCGGAGTTCTTTGGAGATCGTGTGACACTCGCTGAGTGAGAGAAATGTCAGGCGACATCAATCCTATGAGCTCCAGAGAAGACATCATTGTCTTAGCAGAGGACATGGGCAGGGTGATGGGAGTGGGAGGGACGGGAGGGTTGTTCTTAGAGGCGCTCATAGCTTCAGCTCTAAAGGAGTATACAATCTAAAGTAAATTATACGTCTAAATCAAAGTAACTACTTGAATATATTTAGAGAAACGGTATTGTAATAATGAATAAGAATTATAGAATTATCTATTTGAAGATATTCAATATTTGACTAGTCACCATATATTACGTATATAAGAATATAATATGAGATTCCAGCTGTGTAATTGTGTATGAATAATAAGAGCTAATTACAGACAAATATCCAAACCTGCTAATTTGCTGTGAAATATAGGTATTATAAACGAGTAGAAGTATTATAGAAGCTAAATTAGGTTGATACACAGTATGCAAGCATAGAGTTCATGGTCTATTAATAAGCTGCATTGACTCATAGAGCAAGCTATGAACTGATTAAATACTAAGCAAGGAAAATCTATACAACAAAACAAGATGAATGAAATGCTCTATTGGATAACTTAGAAGTGTATATCAACGTGACACTCAGATTTATTTGTACAGTATACAAAAGTTAATATTATAACGAAGTTACGAAAAAGTACGTAGTACAAAGTAGTAATTGATTTAGGTACTGTAAATGAACAGAACTGCAAGCCTTTGAGAATGGTCTAATACTATTATTAGCAAATTTTCTGGTCCCAACTTAATTAAGCCATAGCCATCCTTCTAAAAACACCTTACCAGTTCTTATAGGGGGGGGGGTTAACTTTCCGAAAGAGCATTTTAATTATCAGAAAATAGTATATTCTATGAATGTAATACGAACAATGCAAGAGACTAGCGAGCATTTGATAGTCAGTACATATACTAAGGCTCTGGTATCATAATTTACCTAGGGATAAGCACCTGAATCTCAGTGCAGTGATAAGGCTCGAGTTAAGAGCTGCGGTTAAACGGGCCCTATGGCAGCCTTATAATATTTAACAACCTTAAATATCGTGTATCGTAGAGGAAACAATGCATAACAATACCCACCTAATTTTCGCTTGTCTCTCAGCTCTCCGCTTCAACCTGGCCTCCTCTCTTCTCCCAAATATATCATTCATAGACTTGCTAACTTCCTGCGTGCTGCCCGGCCTAACTCCAGGCTTCAGACGAGACGCAGTGTTCAGTGTAGTGAAATTCTTCCTTGTTTCCGTTTGAATGTTCTGAGATAGCATTGCATTTCTGGAAACAATTGATTGAGAGTCTCCCACTGCCACTCTAATTCTTGGCCTATTGTCTCTGATTAAAAGTTGGTTGGCTTGAATTTTAATTTTGGGTCTTGTCTCTCCTGTGTCTACTTTGACAGGGACGGAGGGCTCTGTCCTATCCATCACCGGGGCATTCACTGTTCTGACAAGAATCCTTCTCTCCACTGGGTTGCGAACAGGCTTGTTCTCTGTGCTCTGAGCCACGGAGTTCTCTGCTACACCGAGTTTTGTGGAATCAGCTGACGCATTGGCACCAGTGACACGCGGGTCGGAGGGCTGAGGTGTCAAGTTCTGTTCTGGGGACTGCCGAGTCTGCGAGGGGCTCTCTTCCTCCAGGTGGGTCGCGTCGGGAGGGACGGGGGTATCTATCTTGGGGGGGCGGAGGAGACACGTGGTTTGTACCTGCGCTGGGTCTGTGGGCGTAGGCTGTGTGCCAGATAACTCTACTGGGCGGTGTTCCTTGGAATCTGACTCAGGTCCATGCGACTCGCTTCGAGCCTGTTCCCGACAGTTCAGTTCAATTTGCTGGTTCTCGCTTGCCTCAGCTTGTGTTGCAGAGTTGGTTTCCTTTCCCGCTGTCGGAGAGACTTCGGGTGTGGAGGGGGCTTGTAACACAACGGCAGGCTGTTGGATAACAATTGGGGCCTTCAAAGCCACACATTTATTTGACATACTTCACTAACCAATAGCTAATCACTAATAAACCATTATCAGTAGTTAGTGAATCAGAATAGACAATATGGGTTATTGTTATGAGATTTAATTGTAGCAGCAAAGTCGTTAGTGGCGCATATAGAAATAGATGCAATTTGTACAATAATAAACCTAATAAATCCTAGGGGTATACACCTACAAAATGCAATTTATGGTTACAACTTTAGGTATTTTTGGTGGAGCTGGGCTTGTGGTTTAATCATAGCTTTTCTGGTCACAAGATTGCGTATAAAGGGTTGAACAAAAGCCAACTTGAACGCGGATAACATATACATTGTTCGACCCCCTTAAAAGCATTTTTAAATTGACACCTGGTATGTGATATATGTTTTGGATTAGCCGAATAAATGTTGACGGTCCCGTTGCACTAACGAGAACTGACTGTATATTGTCAACCTTCAAATTATTTGGAATAAAAGTAGTCAATACCCATTCAAAAATCAAACTCAGATGAATGGAAGAAGCTGTAAAGTTTGATATTTTTAAACCTTAAGAAAGTTAATTAAATATATAAATTCCGCTATGTAGGAGTGCCAATACAATAAGGTATATTTAGACTAGTGTGGGAAGTTCTAATACGATGTAGCGAATAGAGCAGAGGGAGGCAATTACCTGTAGTTATATTTAGTCTGCAAAGTATATTTAGATGGGCCATTGTTTGAGTTAACAATCGTTAACTACGCAATATGGAAAGATTTTGAATAAAAAGGAGTTCGGTTGTTATCCCGAATAAGTTCAGGCATTGAGAAGTAAGAATTGAAGAAATAGAATGAGTCTAGCGATCCGAACTATAGATGGGTCGAAACAAACTCCGTACGCGCAACATGTGAAACCCACAAATTTACAAAAACTATTAGCGGCAGTTAATCATCTGGTGTCCTTCCAGAAGTCAGTTGAGGGCTGTAACTCGGCTTTCTTAGTTAAAGTAAACGGAGTGGAAGTAACCGCGAGTAAACAGGTTAGAACAAGTACTAATGAGTCTACAATAAAACCTCTCTAGTAGGAACACGATTAATATGAATTCGGTTAATACGAATACTATTTCAATCTACCTTCAAAGCCTTTTCAATACAAATGATAGTGGTTGATTCAAATCTAGATAAATCGAACGTATTTGACGGTCCCCTGGTGTTCGTACTAACGAGGTTCTATTGTACTTCTCGCTTAATTGTGAGAATTTCTAGGAACAAACGTGCCCCAATTAAATAGTTAAATACACTACTTGAGTTCCTTTGCTTATTCAGGAGCTGCAAGGCGTAGAGATTAGTCTGGAAGGCGGAAAGATAGAAATAAAGTTGTCAGGAGACAGAGTGCTGCGGGACAAACTGGAGGACGGGAGGAATGCCCTGAGTTACGTAGACAATCCAATGTTCACCGATTGTACTATTCGTCTGGGAGAGAACAGCGACAGTTTCTTAAGTCATAAGCAGTATCTGAAGAGATGCAGCAAATACTTTGAAGCCACACTCTCTAACTTCGTGGAGAACGACGGGAAATATATAAATATCAAGGTTATGTACCCTAAGGCATTCATGGTAAGTCAGAATAAGTGTTTCCAGAACCCAAAGTATATATCTTTTGATCTATCTTATAATATTTAAAATATATATACCTTATTGTTTCATAAATAATCTCATTTGTAGACAGTACTACTGGAGTTGATCTACAGCGGAACCTTGAGTGAGGGTTTGAGAAAGGAATGGAATGAAAATAACGATCTGTTTTTCTGGTTGATGTGGAGTGCGGTTTATCTGCAAATTAAAGATTTAAGATACTTTCTGCTCAAGAACTTCGCTCCCTCTTTTAGGAATTCTACTCTCTTCGATTATCAACATTTCACAGTCGCAACACTAGACTTATGGATTGGAAAATACTGTGAAATCTCAAGGAAAATACGGTCTGTATCTACAACTCAAGGTAAATTAATATTTCAAATACGAATAAATAATATACGTATCTCATTTCTACTAAAAACATATTTTGAACTTGATTGTTATAACAATTCCAATAAATAATCGATAAATTAAAATGTTATCATTTATACATTCCTAAGCCCAAAGCAGATGGCAGGAGCATCAGCTGGCAGTCTACAGCGACCTGGAGATTCTAGAACTCTGCTTTGTGTGGACAGCTGCCAACAGACAAGAACAAGCAGAGTTAGCAGACGGAATTTCTCGCCTCATAAACAAGCACCATCTCCTCAGAGCTTCCTCTATTCATGTGATTAAGCGTTTCATTAACAAAAGATGTCCCGGTCTACAGAAGAGCCTGGATCCCCTGGGGGCTAATACACTTCGTTGGAGATCAGTACCCGAACTACAACTACTTCCATGCTTCGCAACCACTGATCATAAGTAACGCGACTTTGCACTGATCTTCCTACAGGAGTATACCAAGATAAATACAATAAAGCTTTATCATATTATAATCATTTCTATAAACTCTTTCTTTCCTCCTGTTTGTATCATTTATCAGTTGCCATTATTATACTCATTCATATTATAATATAGAAATGGGACAAATGTAACGCAGCTATTAGCAGGCCATAAGTTCAAAAACTATAAGATAAAATTCATTAGCAAATTCTAAAAGAAGCTTACCGTTTAGTAGAGAGGGAATTTACTAATAATGGGATACTATCAATAAATACTATACGATTATGGTTTAGAATTCTTCTCTGCTGATATCGAGGCTAAATTAGTTTGCATTACAGTAATTACAGCTACAGCTTGCTCAATTGTTTCTACTTTTGTGTTTGCACGTTCGTGTGTATGGAAGCAGCACACATCCCCCAAGTCTTGTAAGGCCCGATTAATTTCGCGCAACCTTTTACGTTCTCGCTCGCTATTTCGTTTTCTCTGCTCCTTCCTCTTCTGACTCCCGGAGCCTCTCTGAGGGTCGGCGGGTTCAGAATAGAGGTCAGGGAATTCTCTGGAGAGACAATCGAATTGGGATTGTGTAGCCGGAGTCTGTTGGGAGGAAGCGGTAGAAGGTATGGAATCTTGTGTGGCAGTAGTCTGAGACGGGTAGAGTGAGTCATCTAGATAGTCGCTGCTTGTTTCTTGAGTGGACACTTCTCTTTGCGATGGAATCTGTACAAAGGAGCCGCATTCCCTGCTGTCTACGTAGGTATTCTCGAAGCCACAGGTCACACATAATGGGGGACAAGGGGCAGAGTGTAGTGAATGGGAGAGATTGCTAGGAGGGGCGGTCATGATGTAAGTATTTTTCGTTGAAGTAGGCACAAGTAAGAGGCTGGAATTGGGGGTACTAGTGTTAAATTGATCAGATTTTGACGATCTGGGGCAGTAGAGTTGACTGTGGTCATTTATTGGCATTGAAACTGGTCGAGATAAACCTCTCCTAGTTGCCACAGGGGAGTAAGGGCATTCGCCAGACTCGAAATGGGTTTGCGAGCAACTAGCCGAGTAGGCGGCAGTGTTACCCCCACACGTACAAGTGTGAGAGCACACATCATGCGCACTATGGGTGCCCTCATAGCCAGTATAGCAGGTATAGCGTCTCTGCTCCAGGGAAGAACGGTTTATATACTCCGGTTGATGCTCGACACAACACGGCCCATAGACAGGATTCTGATGGACAGGCGAGCATAAACTAGGCACTCTAATGCGTGTAGAGGAATATGGAGTCGCAGACTGTTCATCGCAAGGGCCAGTGTCCAGTATAGAGTGGGTGTAGGTGTTGATTTGGGGAAGTGGTTTAACAGGAGGGTAGTAGGGCTTGGTAGGTGGGTTTGGGGCTCGAGAGAGCGGAGGCGAATCAGGACTGAGAGTGAATATTTCTTCATTTCGTGGGTGAACTGGAGGGGAATCGATGATCTTCCCAAACATCTGGTCACAGATCGTGTCGTCATTAAATAAATATTGGTTTAAATCTACCACATTTGATTCTTCCAAATCAGATGATTTAGGCAGAGATATGACGAGTTGTCTTTCTGTGCTATTATGCACAGACACAGGTTGTAGATCTTCAGAAATAGACTTCTTCATTTGATGAGTAAATAAGACAATTAAGAAATTAAATAATCATTTGTATTTAAACTACTTAGCAGAAACTGGAAGTAAGCAAATAGGAAGTAATGAGGTAAACAGATTCCCAATAATTCGTGATGAAACTAAGTCATTTTAATTTTTTTTAAGGTCATTTTTTCAAGGTAGGAATGCGCTCAAAACTAATTCAAATCTCTTTTGAAAACAAATCAAAGTCGGATAGCTAAAATTTACTATGAAACTATGGAAGTTAATTAAATGGCGAAAAGGAATGTCAAGTTCTAGATATTGAAAGGTTAATTAATGAATAAAAGACATGCCATTGATTCACATTATTGTTGAGAAGTACAACAATTAAAATATTATAGTGGTAGGAATATACTCCAATAGATTATATTACCTATTATTACATGCTACAAAGCTTAAATTAGCAACCACAATGGACACACCAGCCGACAGCCTCGAGGAACAGCTTTCTGTTTGTAAAGAAAAACTTGAAGCTCTCAAGCGTGAGAATGAACAATTGCGTACCAAAAGCCATATGGTCGAAGAAGGAAATAATGAACCTAGCATCGCTCTATCGCCAAAGGAATGCGTTAGAATGATGTCAGAGGAGGTGAGTAGTGAGAATCGCTACAGTCGATTGATGGCGCTGCAGAAGATGGGGGTCGTATCAGAATACACTAAAATAATGCAATGTTCCGTGGTAATCATTGGCATAGGTAAGAACAAAATGCTTGTAGGATGAGTACAGTAACATAGCTTACACTTATATTAGATAAATATAATAATATGTTATCTGTTAGGAGGCATTGGTATCGTGGCAGCAGAAATGCTATGCAGGTGCGGCATTGGAGAGCTGATGCTGGTAGACAACGATAGCGTAGAGCTGGCTAACATGAACAGGATGTTCTACAGACCGGACCAGTGTGGAATGACTAAAGTCGAAGCTGCAAAACAGACTTTGACAGTCATAAACCCAGAAGTTAAGGTTATTAATTAAATCTCTTATATTTAAATTTATATGCTAAGAGCATCTATTCTAATTACTATACAGATAAGAGGATATAACATGGACGTCACTCACCTCTCCAACTATGACTCTCTGCTCTCCCTGATCAAGTCAGATCCCATTCTGAGACAGAACCTGGTGCTCTGCTGCGTGGATAACTTCTCAGCTCGCATGTCTGTCAATCAGCTGTGTCTAGAGGCGCGCGTCCCCTGGCTGGAGTCGGGTCTGAGTGAGAACGCGGTGTCTGGCCACATCCAGTTCGTAGCGCCGGGGGTGACTGCTTGTTTCGCCTGCGCCCCCCCTCTGGTGGTGGCCACAGGGCTGGAGGCGAGCTTGAAGAAGGAGGGGGTATGTGTGGCCTCTCTGCCGACCACATCTGCCATAATCGCAGGGCTGTTGGTACAAAACGCACTCAAGTACCTGTTAAAGTTCGGAAAGTGTTCAGAAGTGTTGGCATACAACTCGATTCAAGATTATTTCTCTTCTTACTCCCTCAAGCCTAACCCCAACTGCAGCTCAAAGCTGTGTGTACAGAGGCAAGGCGAGATGCCGCCAGACACGGAGTTGCATGAGATATTCTGTCTTAGAGAAGACGAGACTCTAAACAAACGAGAAATCAATAAAGAAAATGAATGGAACATTCAGGTCATTGACGATTTGGTAGATGAGTTAAATGAGAAAACTATTGAGGACGCGAGTGGACTGGACAAATTCACCAACAAACAGCTCAATAACATGCTTAAAGATTTGTAAATTAACTATTTTATATAATATAAATTGTATTTAAACGAACCTTCGGATTCTGTCACTGTGATGTAACAAAAAGAAGCTAGAATTAGCGATCTACGATAAATTATTCAACAACATAATCTCTAGAAAATGTTAATTTTTCTTAGATTCAGTAGAGCCACCGGTTAATAGATTTCACCGCTTAATCGGGTCAAAGCTACCTGGTCCCGAGGTTACTCTATTAAGCGGAATCGACTGTATTTACATCATATAGGTAGAAATTCCCTACCATCTTGTTAATTATTTTAATATATTAAAAGCGAAAACGGGATAATCAAATAACTAAATAAATCAACAGTCCTATGCTCAATAATAAATATAGTAATAATAAATATAGTAATAATAAAATAGATTGAAAATAGGTGTAGTAGAGATTCTCACACATCATCCTTCAAAACACCACAAGCTAGAATACCCATTCTCTGTCTCATAAACGGGTCTAATGATTATGTGTAGAAAACATAACTCGCATCCGCCCAGTATCTGAGGAGTTCTATACCCATATTCTGTGTTGTGTCTCTTCAGCTCTTCTTATCCATAGTCTCTTCGAATACAGAAGTAGCCTTGTAACTAGCGAGCCTTGGTAGAGACCGAATAATCCACTCAATTAATCGCTAATAGCAGAAACCATAACAACTGAAGCCAGGACAAGAGAAATGGCAGAAATTACAAGTGACGGACGGAATCACCTGGCATGGCATGTTGCAACTGAACTCACAAGGCAAAATCTAAAATAGATTAATACCTTATACGGTATATACAGTACTATTTAGATAAATGACAAAGAAATAATAACAATTTTGAGCGGTTGGTTCCAATTAGTTAGAAGACACTTGGTTAGGAAAGATACATCTCCCTCTGCTGCACGAAGAGAGAGCGATTATAGTAACTCCCATGGAGCTTCTGGTATGTTCAGGCTAGGTCTAAGCAATCGTACGAAAGGTGTGTTGCTCTACTCGTAACAGAACGAAGAAACTGGTCCCTGCTATAGGCATGGTATTTATAGCATCGAGATGAGTACACCAATCAGGGCGGTACGTTAGGGACAGTTGTGTGTTTAAGCTGACTCCAGATAACCATAGCTGTTGGGGAGAGGAGGTGGATAATAAGCAGATATGTAGTGTTAGCTCGAATGATAAGTTTGTGGGAAATGATACCTGAAAGTGGAGAGAAGGCCATGGCTAGTTCAGATGGTGTGAGTCCCGTTTGTACCAAACGTAGAGATAAACAGAGAAGGGAGGGAGGCTATATCGGATGCTCTGACTGTAAATAAATGATAAAATAACAATTAATAACATAAATAACTACGAAATAGTAAATAAGGAATCCAAACCTATGCTCAAAATCTTGGAAAAAAAATCGAATTATAATTTCTTGTTGTAAGACAAACTTCTCACACCAGCCTGGCTATGTGAGAATCCGGAGTGAGTGCGCATTTGATGAGTAAGCAGTCGCTCTCTACGTACTTCTTGTCTGGCTCACTTCGGAGCAGTTCTCTCCATGAGATGAATTTCGGATACCCGACACCTTTCCCAGTCCCGTCAAACACGGTTGTTCCGCTCTGTGTGTAATGGTGCTCATCCTTGGCAAAGTTGAGAAGAGAAATGGAGAAATCGCAATTGACAGGCCAAGGTAGAATATCGTTGTTAGTGCCTAGCTGTAGTTGGAGGTAGAGGGAGATGTGTGAATCTCTCCCGATAGAATTCCCTCCCATATAAATGTGCAAACATGCTTGGTAGCCACACTTACCAGTCATGAATGAAGGGCTGAACAACTCAGACTTGCCATGAATTGCTTTTGACACGTGGTGGATCTTCCAATAGAACGCAGGTTTACCGATACCCTTGATCTCATTTTCTAGTTTCTGTACACTTTTGAGTAGCTGTGTATTTTCGATAGCGAGCTTGTTCAGCTGAGAAGCGAGACCCTGTACTATTTCCCAGGTAGGCTCTGGCTGAAAGCAAGATTCCATGTGAGAGCTGACCTCATCGCATGAACCCAACCAGGTACAACCTTTTGATTCAAATGGACAACACAGTATTTGTTTCTTGATGAGCTTTGACAATATATTCCCTGCCTTCAATTCACTAACGGCCGGCAACTCTGTATCACAACCAGAGATCGGGCAGGTAACTACTCCAGACCTTTGAAGAAAGTAGGTCTCAATACAGCTGCTACAAAATGCATGGCCACAAGTGGTTTCGCGCGGTTCGTTTAGCATTCCATCGCAGAGCTGACAGATGAGCTCTGACTCAATATTGTCTCTCAGGAGCTCTTGTTTGTACCCTGCGATGCAGCCATGGAACATAACATGTACGAGAATGTCAGAGGTGCTACACTGGGAGTGCGAATTGTTTGTTGGTTCAATCGTTGCCATAATAACAGTAACAATGAATTATTTTGGGTCAAGTTGTAATTAGTTATCTAACTCCAATTCAATAGCAGGGCTTTTCACGAGTAATCGAGTGACTCAAGTCAGCAAATTTTGTCATTCGGTAACTCGAGTTTCAAAGATCGTAATTCATGAAAAGCCCTAAGGTAGTGCTGCCAACCCTCCCGCTTTCGGCGGGAGGGTCCCGATTTTTGATGTTTCCACCCGCTCTCCCGCCTCCCCTCTCAAACCTCCCGCTTTTTGGATGATTGTATATGTAAATATTATAATCTGAATTTTAGAATTACAAGCAATATATTTAGAAGTCTTCACTTACTAAGTTACTCTAACCAGAAAAACAAATTTGTATCTTTTAAAATACCATAATTCTGTATATTATCTTGTATTTCCAATTTTCCATTCTGATACATCATTTAGGAAAATTTTATGTCACATGATTTAGGAAATTTTTATTTATTTATATATTTTATTAATTTATATATTTTATTATTATGCTCACTGCTACCTTATAATTCAATATGAGAGGGTAGAAACTAATTTATGGGTAGAGAAATGTTTTATAATGCCTTTTATTCAGGTATTCTTGCTAATTTAACTAAAATACTGACCTCCCGCTTTTTCTCCCGCTTTTAGAGTATCAACCTCCCGCTTTTAGATGAAACTCCCGCCACAGGTCCATATCTTAGGTTGGCAGCACTGCCTAAGGACAATATTCAATTTGAGTAATCCAATGTGTAACCAATCTGTCTCTTACAACAATTTGTAGTGAAAAATCAAGAACTTACAAGTTTGCAAGGATTTTAACATGTTATTTTTTAACATGTTAAAATCCTGGCATGTTAAATGTTAAAATTATAACATGTTAAAAAAATAACATGTTAGAATTTAACATGTTATTTTTTTAACATTGTCTTGAAGCTTCGGGACCTTGCTGTATCAAGCTGCCACCATTGACAGCGTTACAACCAGGCCCAGCCTTAGGGCAAGGCGACCTAGGCAGGGGCCTTGGGCCCCGCGGTAGTGTGGCCCCGCACTTCACTGTCATTTCATTGATATGGGATCAAGCACTCTAGGGTACTCTAGGATAAAGGGCCCCGCAAACTGTCTAGCTGGCCTTGTGCCTAGGGTCTCGCAAACTGTAAGGCCGGCCCTGGTTACAACAGTCCGAGTGGTGTCGCCACCACTCTAGGGTTTCGGCCCTCCATAGGCCTCATCAGGAGGACGGTCCAGTCCTCTACCCTGTCGCAGTACGTAACCTGCGACCGTTGTGGTCAGCCCTACTAAGACAACTAGCTGCCACACCTAGGTCTGCTCTCTCTCGCTGTCTACACAGCTCCAGCAGCACCCAGGCCTCCAGGGAGTGAGTGACCTCCGTCAAGTAGTGCACCTATCATATGCCAGCCACTACGTCACAACATATTAAAATTATAACATGTTATTTTTCTAACATGTTATGATTTAATTAATCACGACAGCTTATTACATTACTATACTAGTCTATTAATGTGCTAACTCTCTGAATAAATTCTTAGAATGTTTATTGCGTCCAGGCTCTCAACTTATGTTAACAAGTTGTCAAAAAATTTCTCATCTTTGATTCAAACATTATCGGTAAAGTCTAATAATGTTATTTATGAAGAACATCAGAATTCTCGTTCTGGCAGTGAGGACTGTTCTATTTCTCCGCTGCTAGTCAGTGGCGCTGTGATAGCAGCTTTGTACTTGAAGCGGAATGAAATCAGAGAAGTTATACTTGGAAGAGGGAGATTGTTACCAGTTGCTTCTTGTCTCGAAAAGGAAATGGAAACTAAGCAAGTGGATGAGAATTCCGAGATTACAAAAAGACCAGGGATATTCACTCCCAGGAAGAAAGCAAAACTATCTCAAGAGTTGAGTAATGCTCTGAAACGATGTGACCAGAAACTTCTGGTGTTCAAAGAAAAATACGGTTGGTTTTCATAAGCTAATATACTTTTCAATTCATAATTACATAATCTATACAATATAACAACTATCCATAAAGCGCGAATATGACTCCTTACACGTACTTATTGCTCCTTGCGTTGGTTACCTATCTGGGCCCCAGCTATGGCTCTGTCGTGTCCAGCAGTCAGGTCCAGCTGTGCAACAGACGCACCTCCTCAATGACCGTCTCGACTGACAACTGTAAGTCGACCTTTATAATTGTCCTGTCTGTCAAGTCTGACAATGGGAAGGGCTCCCACTTGATGGTGCACATCAGGGACTCGAAGGATGAGAGCGGAGAGTCCATACGACTGTTGGACCCCTACAGGGTAGTTGTGAGCAAGTCAGCTGTGCACTACGACTACCCCCTGGAGTACACCGGGAACAATGTTAACAATCAGCTGAGAGAGTCCCAGCCTGTTTTGATTCAGAAGAACCTGTTCCGGGGGTGCACGGTGGATTTGTGTCCGGGCGAGAAGGACCGCTGGGGAGGGCTGATACCGGACAGCAAAGGTTTCTGTTGCGACCCCACCGGCGCCGAGAGGTGGGGCGGACAGAGGATCTTCAGACGCGGCTTTTCGCGGCAGCTCTCCACGAATGAGATCTGGCTGCGCAGCATCGCGTATTGCCCCAAGTACGACCCGCTCTGGTACGGGGTGTACCGGCCCGGGCAGCCCACGCTCCGCTTCGACATCAGGGTGGAGATACAGCGGAGATCCGCCAGCCCCCTACTGGGTCTCTTCCGGCGGACCGGGGGCTGGGAGACAGTGGACTCCGCCACTCTATCGAGCGCCATCGGGGCGTCCAGACTGGTGCAGTCTACAGCCGACATAAAGGTGCAGACAGTGGGGAGTTTCTTCCTCACAGACACCCTCCCCGACCTCTCCTCTAAGCTCGCCTTGGTTCCCAGCGACAAAGAGTCGCACGAGCAGACGCGCGCCGGGGCGAGGGAGTGGCTGCTCGTGGACGCAGCCAGGTACGAGAAGAATAGCTTCGTGTGCAACAAACTTGGGTCGGAATTCAAGGCGTTTGTGTCTCAGCCCAGAAAGTGCTACCGACACCGGGGGTCTTGTTTCCAGTACTCGCCTCGCGGCATTTGGCAGCGCGACAAGTGGGCGGTGGGCAACAAGACCGCCCCTGCCCACTTCCCCTCCGCGTACGGCAGTTTCAGGGCCACAGCCGCTGAGAACAGAGACCTTCTTAGCGCCTTTCTCGGTCGGGGACAGGAGAGGAGCTCTCCCACATACCTGCGCTACCTGCTGCAGCAGACGCACACCACGGAGGTGCGACTCGAGTTCAGAGCCTCCAACGTGAGCTACGTCACGAATGTGGCCGCGGGGCGCATAGCCAGCGCAACAGCTGACGACTTCCGCGCGCTGGGCGGCGGCGGCCGGATTAAGGTTACGGTTGTAAACAGCGGTCACCTGACCAGCAGCTTCCTGCTCTCGCTTGAGGACTGCGATGACGCGGTTCTTCCGGTGGGAGATCGGTCTTTCGAGCTGAACCCGTCCGCCACTCGCACCGTAGAGTTCACAGTGTCTGTGACTATCGACAGCTCTGCTAACTACTCGTGTCTCGCTGTGCTGAGGGACAGCGGGGGGCTGCTCACTGACAGCAAACAGGTCACGTTTGCGGCCAGAATGAGTTGTTACTGCCCTGTAACGTGTGGGTGCATATGCACTCCTCAAACAGACGGGAATAGTAACGTGAATACTACTGAGGAATCTGTTAATTCTACAGCTAGCAGCATGCTGGACATGAGTATGCTACAGTCCGAGTGTTTCTCCACAGAGAGTTTATTCTCTCTCAACATTACTTACACCAGGCCGCCCTGTTATAGCTGCTACATCGTTAGGCAGATGCTGGACCCAGTTAAGATTGCTGTTGTGATAATAACGTTGCTACTCACGCTTGGAATGCTCAAGATGTTGATTGAAGATTGCCTGTGTCGAGATAAGGAGCGGAGGCGGCGCCGGTTCGTAGACAGCTTTCTCGGCAGCAAAAGCAAGTCCCACAAGAGACACCAAGTTAGCGAGAGCACTGTGGACTGGTTTCTGGGTGCCTGTTTCTTCCTATATCTCCCTTGTTTGGTTTGTATTGCTCCTTTGTGTCGCGTGGGGAATAAGAAGAAGCGAGAACAAAGAGAACGGCTTAGAGAAACCCTGAGTACGTATAGGATCGAAGCTAAGAAACAGAGGTACAGGAAAATCGCAAAAGATTCAGTGGAGTTGAAACGAGCCATTAGTTAATTGTTAATTAATTAAATATAGCGTATTGCTTCGAATAAGCTCCCCGGCGCTTAATGTTTTCGTGGGCCAAAATTATCCTGAATTTTTTGAAAAATCCAGAAGATAATATTTAGGACCGTTCTATTGGTTCTCACCGACAATGCATACGCCAAAATCAATGGAATTACACTCCAGTTATCAACAAATGTGTTTGGATGCTATCATACCAATGTATTTTTATCGACCCGGCGCTTATTCGGGGAAATACGGTACCCACGAATAGGTGGTTGTTAATTTACCCGCTTCGTTTCTTATCTAATTGCACAAGGCCTCATGACGCACAGACTAACATCTTTTGTAGTGTCTGGGATATTTATGCCCATGTCTTGATTAATAAGTTTAAATAAGCTTCTAATTTTATCCTTAATATGAGTAAGTACTTTATTAGGTCATCTGTATTTGTAATTTCCCAACTTAATATTAGACAAAATATATCTATTTTTAACGATTTGGAAATTACAGGTTTTCTGAATATCTATAAATGCCCATTGTAATTAAATCTGATTACAAAACTTTGTTATATTCGCTGATAATACTCCTGATTCTTGAAAGGACCAATTTGTTCCCGCGGTAAATAATGCTAATTATACTCCTCACTTAACCTCGAATCAGCATTTCTTTTCTTAATTAATTAAACATAAATCGACGTCCAACTTTAAACCCTAGAAGCCTAGATTAAACCCTAGATCATCATGAAAAATTACGAGTTATGCTCGCCCTTTAGCCATACCTAGATATCGAAGTAAAGTCCGTTAGATAACTTTTGAAATAACCTCAGTAGCTATAGAAATTTGATGCCCGCTCAATAAGGAGATATTTTAAATTTTAAATTTTAGTTTATACTACTGTGTATTCTGGTATATTAAGTAAGGATTCTCATCCCATTATGCACTCATTTGCTGTGTATTTATATGTTCAAATTTTAATTGTAATAATTCGTACTTGTATTTCATATTAGTCCGCATTTCACATAGAATATATGTTTCCTTTATTTGTATAATGTATGATAATTGTATTAGGTATCCCCGGAATAAGCGCCGCGGTCTCTGTCGATGGGAGAACAGTCTGGAGCGAGGGCTACGGCTACTCTGACGTAGAGAATCTGGTGCCCTGCACCCCCAGCTCTGTTATGCGGATTGCCAGCATCAGCAAGCCTCTCACGGCCTCTGCCCTAGCTCTCCTCTGGCAGAGAGGAAAAGTAGATTTAGATCTCCCCATACAAACTTATGTACCAGAGTTCCCTGTTAAGAATTTCGAAGGGAAAGCAGTAACAATAACAACACGACAAGTTATGTCGCACATGTCTGGCATTAGAAACTATCTACAGGCTGACCAAGTAGACAAAAAGAACTCAAAATCACAGGTTATAATAATGGTCTCGGTAATGAGTGAATAACAATTTAAATTTCTCAATTTATTCCCAGGTTTCTAAGATTATTGAAGAAGAGTGGCACAACAAATCCAATTTCTCCGATCTTAGCTCTTCTCTGAATCTATTCAAAGACGACCCTCTCATACACGCTCCCGGCACCCGCTATCACTACTCCACACACGCATGGACTCTAATAAGCGCCGTCATCGAGGCAGCAGGGAATCAGCCCTTACTACCCTTCATGCACAGCCACGTGATTGCTCCCTACAAGCTTAGCAACACGCAGGCGGATAGGAATGCTCCTATCCTCCCACACAGAAGCAGGTGCTACCAGAGGAAACACAACTGGCTCCGGAACACGCCGTATGTTGACAACTCCTATAAGTGGGCGGGGGGCGGCTTCCTATCGAGTGTGCTAGACATTTCCAGGTTTGGTAACACTATGCTAGGGTTCTATCAGGGCGTGTACACTGATTATTCTGAACAGACAGATAGCCACGTGTTGTCTAGAGAGACAGTTAAGCAAATGTGGAAATGCCAAACGCCGCTAAATGAAAAGGGATATTGCGTCGGTCTAGGTTGGTTTGTAAATCCGCAGGTGGATCCTCTGCAGGCCCGGGAAGCAGGGCGGTTTGAGAGGTTTTCTGTGTTCCACTCTGGGGGAGCTGTGGGGGCGTCTAGCCACCTCCTCGTTCTGCCCAGGGGAGAGGAGGGCGTGAGTTTTCGCGGGAAAATGAGGCAAAATGGAGTTGTTGTTGCTATAATTGGTAATCTAGAAGGTATTTCTTTTCATAATTTAATAACTGAAATCGGAGACGATATCTACTCTGCGGCTTATAACTAATAGTACGAACTCGCGTTATGCGGTTGAGTTTATATTGTGTCTGTAAATATTGATGATTGCGTTCGAATTACTGTCTATTTCTGACTCGGTTAATATTTGGAAAATATGTTGCAGTTTGTGGGTACAACTGTTCTATATTTATTATAAATTTGCATATTTAGAATACAAATAACCGTTAGTCCGTTAGTTCAAATACCCTATATTTCGTTACTATAATTACTATTAATTTATACTATATTACAAAAATATATTAGCTTTGATTGGATTACATAATCCTAACACACAACTGAATTCTATTCTTCAAATACTGTACTTGTATCTCCTCAAGTCTTCGAAATGTCTGATCGCGGAAGAGGTAACAAAGGCCGCGGGGGGCGGGGTCGGGGCAGGGGCAGGGGTGCAGGCAGGGGTCAAAGGAATGTTTCTGAGTCGCTGGGCGCTATGAGGCTCGACGAGAGACCGACCACTGCTCCGTCTAGGCCCCACCAGCCCAGCCCCCCGGACTCCTCTCCTGAGAAGCGGTCTCGAACCCCAGAGCGAGAGGCTCCTCCCTTCCCCGGGCTACAGACCACGCCCTCTCCGCCCTCCTCCTGTCTACAGACCACGCCCTCTCCGCCCTCCTCCGGTCTACAAACCACGCCCTCCCCGCCCTCCTCCAGTAGCGGGGGGTCCCCCGGCGCCACCTACTCTCCAGAGGTAGTCTCACTTCCTCCCGTGAGCCACGATTCTGTGGGAAACGGAGATTTCCATTTTGGCTCCAGCATAGGAGGGAACTCCCAGCAGTCCCGCGCGCTGTTCCCTCCCCCCAGACCCGCCACCGGGTACGGGACGCTCGGCAGGAAGATCGCTCTGAAGCTCAACTTCTTCGAGATGAAGCTCCCGAGCCAGAGCATAATCAATCAGTACCGAGTTGACATCACGCAGGACCGGGACCACGGCGAGGAGAGGGTCGTGATTCAGAAGCACGTCTGTCTGAGTGTGTGGCAGGCGCTGCTGAAGAAGTACGCAGAAGAGCTGAAGGGGAAGTTCCCTGTGTACGACGGTCGGTCTACTCTCTACGCGAAGGAGATCCTGTGGGGCGGCGCCAGGACATTCAAGATAGACTGGGAGGACTCGGAGGACGGAGACAGGAAGCGGACGCACAGCGTGCACATCTCCCGCACCGGCAGTGTGGACCTGTCTCTGCTGCAGGAATTCATAAATCGGAAGAAGCCCTACGAGACCGCCACCACCCGACAGGATGAGTTCGACTCTGGCCGCTCTGCTATCCAGGCTATAGAGGTCATACTCAGCCAGCTGCCCAAGTCCCTCTACAACACGATCGGCCGGAGCCACTACTTCGACCCTGGCAGGAACCAGGTGAGTCTCGGACAGGGCTGCGACATTTGGGAGGGCTACTACCAGTCCATCCGCCCGGGCCAATGGAAGCCCTTCGTTAACCTCGACGTCACATTCACGGCGATAATGCAGGACATCAACCTGGTGGATTTCATCTGCGAGCTGTCAGGGTGCCAGTACCCCGGGGACGCTCTGAGGGGGCGGAACCTGGGCGAGGTCAAGAGCCAGCTCTGCGGTCTGAAGGTCTCCACCAACCACATGGGGTACAAGCGAGTGTACAAACTGAACAACGACAAGCGGAAGGTCCTGGGGAAGTCGGCCCGAGATTTCCAATTCCAGCTGGGCGACGGCGTGATCACCAGTGTGGAGAGGTACTACCAGGAGAAGTACAAGATAAGACTCGAGTGCCCGGGTCTGAATATGGTTGTCGTGGGCAGTAGGGGCACCACGCAGCTGCCCATGGAGCTCTGCACTATCGTGAGGGGACAGCACCGGAAGGGAAAGCTAACAGCTGACCAGACCTCGGAGATGATCCGGTCAGCTGCTAAGCCAGCCCACGAGCGGATGCACAGGATAGAGGAGATAGCGAAGAAGGAACTCTTTTCTACTCCGCTAATGAAGTATTACGGGATAGACGTGGATAATAGGATGTACGAGACATCGGCTAGGGTTCTAGAGCCGCCTAGAATAACCTACTCCAACAAGGAGCTGACCCCCAGAGATGGGTGCTGGAATCTGCAGGGAGTTCAGTTCTATTCAGGAATGAAGCTGGATAACTGGGTCATCATTGACTTCGTGGGAGTGCGAGAAGACAACCTGTACAAGTTCTTGGATGAGCTGCGAAGCGTGGGACGCAACAGTGGGATTTTGATATCTGATCCCTGTGACGTAGTCTCCCCCAGGATCAACACTAGGGACGATGAGTTCAGGAAGATCGGTGCTATTAGACAAGAATTCGAGAGCCTGCACAAGAAGTACAATCCGGCCATGTTCATGGTGTTTCTAAACGAGAAGAAGCCGTTCCCACTCCCTAATAAGGACATGTATAAACACGTCAAGTCTATATGCGACTACGAACTCGGAGTTCTCTCCCAGTGCATAAAGGACAAAAACGTATTCAAATCCAACACAAGTACAATCGCTAACATTTGTCTCAAGATCAACGCCAAGCTGGGGGGAATTAACCACATAATCGACAAATCGACAACTTCGTTCGCGCACCTCTTCAAGAAACCGATAATGTTCATCGGAGCAGACGTGAACCACCCTCACGTCGGGATGGACGAGGTGATGCCCTCCATAGCCGCGGCCGTCGGGTCCATTGACTCTAAGCTGGCCAAGTACGTGAGCAGCGTGCGCTTCCAGAAGCACAGTCGCACCGTGGAGAAGAAGGAGCAGGAGCCCGGACTGCCGAAAAGAAAGGAGCGACTCGAGATGATAGACAAGTTCGACGACATGTGCTACGAGCTTATTTCTGCGTTCCGGGAGAACTGCAAGGGGAACCTGCCCGAGCGGATCATATACTACCGCGACGGGGTCTCGGAGGGGCAGTTCCGCGAGGTGCTCAACAGGGAACTGACGTCAATGAGGAGAGCCTGTGGGCGCTTCTCCGCCGACTACCAGCCCGCTATTACGATTGTGTGCGTGCAGAAGCGACACCACCTGAGGATGTTCTGCAAGGACAGGAGAGACGCGGTCGGAAAGGGAAACAATGTGCCTCCGGGCTGTGTACTGGACAGTGACGTGACTCACCCCGTGGAGTTCGACTTCTATCTCTGCAGCCACTTCGGTCTGCAGGGGACCAGTCGCCCCACGCACTACCACGTGCTCTGGGACGAAAACGACTTCAACTCTAACTCTCTCCAGGCCCTCACCTACCACCTCTGCCATCTCTACGCGAGGTGCACCAAGGCCGTCTCCATCCCGGCCCCGGTGTACTACGCACACTGGGTGGCCTTCAGAGCTATGATGTCTACAAACTTTGAGGACGACACCTCTTCTGTCAGGAGCAGCGGAAGCGGCGGCAGCGGGGAAGCGGTCAACTGGGACGAGAAAAGGAAGCCATTGCTTATTCGGAATGGACTCATGTACTGGGCCTAACCCTCTTCCTATCAGCTCGTATTATACTGCGTTGCGTTAATTAGTTTGCTTGTTCTGTGTTGTGTCTTACATTATTTTTGTTAGAGATTGGCAGTAGCATACCCCCTATAGTTCAGAACTAGTGCAGTTCCTTAGGTGCTTGTAATGTTTGTCTGCTTGGTACCTTTTGAAGGATATGCTAATAAATATTTATTTCTTGCTCTTGCAGTGGGAGAGATGTAGCGTCTTGGTGTTAACAACACCAGACAATTTACATTGGAGTTCAAAATATATATACGGTATGCCTACACTTGGCAGCGACTAACGAGCAATTGGGCAAATGCTTACACGGCTTAGATTCCCTCTAATTGTGACCAAAGCGAATTACAAACTAACTTGAATTATGAACTAGATCTAAAACAATGCATGGTTTTGTAATTTATCCTCTAGTAAATGCAAATTATTAATTAAATTGAAATAAATTCTAATTTTAGAGAATTGTAATGAGGCCATATAAAATATAAATAAATACGTACCTTGTTTATCATCCCCGTCCGTCCCAATTTTACACTCCGTTCGGATATATTTTATTATCATCTTATGAACACGAGCCCTTCGTTCTCGGTCGTTTATATTTTAACATGTTTAAAAAAATTAAGCATGTTTTTTTTTAAACATGTTTTTTTTTTAAACATGTTTTAATTAAAACATGTTTTAATTAAAACATGTTTTTTTTAAACATGTTTTTTTTTAAACATGTTTTTTTTTAAACATGTTTTTTTTTAAACATGTTTTTTTTTAAACATGTTTTTTTTTAAACATGTTTTTTTTTAAACATGTTTTTTTTTAAACATGTTTTTTTTTAAACATGTTTTTTTTTAAACATGTTTTTTTTTAAACATTTTTTTTTTAAAACGTTTTTTTTAAACATGTTTTTTTTTAAATATGTTTTTTTTTAAACATGTTTTTTTTAAAACATGTTTTTTTTTAAACATGTTTTTTTTAAAACATGTTTTAATTAAAACATGTTTTTTTTAAAACATGTTTTAATTAAAACATGTTTTTTTTTAAACATGTTTTTTTTTAAACATGTTTTTTTTTAAACATGTTTTTTTTTAAACATGTTTTTTTAAACATGTTTTTTTTTAAACATGTTTTTTTTTAAACATGTTTTTTTTAAAACATGTTTTTTTTAAAACATGTTTTTTTTTAAACATGTTTTTTTTAAAACATGTTTTTTTTAAAACATGTTTTTTTTTAAACATGTTTTTTTTTAAACATGTTTTTTTTTAAACATGTTTTTTTTTAAACATGTTTTTTTTTAAACATGTTTTTTTTAAAACATGTTTTAATTTTAACATATTTAAATTAGGGAATCCTTATATAGAGCTGAGCTTTGTAGAGTTCAGATTTTTTCCCATACTAAAAGCCCAGGCTTACTTTCTAAAGGTCAATTTCAAACTCTGGAAAAAACTGACCTTTCTCAGTGCCTAAATACACATAGTGAAAAACTGAACTCGACTAGAGCTGAGCTCTATATAAGTAATCTCTTTGAATAAAACATGTTTGCATGTTTAAATTAAAACATGTTTGCGACGCTTAGTTTATACTTAGTTTAAGTTTTATGTTTAAGTTTAAGTAGTTTAGTGAATAAGGCCCCTGGGCTTTAAGCACTAGCGATATGGGGACAGGGGGCCTAAAACGCTGCGGTACCCAAAACGCGCTTACACCGGTGTCAGAGGAGATCCTGTTCCCCCGAACTATTTTTCCTAGGAAATATTGTTCCCCTCTGCCTAATAGAAAATATTGTACAGTATTCGCTAGGGAATACTGTATCCCCTTTTAGTACAGTAGTAATATTAACATCCGTACAGTGTTATATTTGATATGACACAATCGAAAGTGAATTCGAGAAAATCCAATTACAGTCGACTCCGTTTAATAGGGCCACCTTGGGACCAGGTTGTTTTGACCCGATTAAGCGGAGAAACCGATTAACCGATGGCTCTATTAAATCGTAAGTTATAATTATTGCCCAATTTAATATCGAAAAACTGATGAAGAATCATTTTGCTATTTAAAACTAGTTTATTAAGCATTAAAACTACAGTAGTTTGTTGCATTGTCTATTAACAACATTAGTTTCCATCAATTTTACATGGCAACGAACGGTAAACGCCCGCCGGTAGGGCTGAAACGAATATTGGAAATGTAACGAACGAACCTTTTTCTAAAAAGCATTTTCCAACAAAATAAATACAACAATACAAGAAATAGTTATTTATTCTAAAACTGATATGCATATTTCAAAAAAGTTGACTACTCGGGGTCACGTGACTCTCCCGCCTCACCCGACATTTTATTATGAGCATGCTCACTGGACCCTATGAGCATGCTCACTCGACCCAGTGAGCATGCTCACTCGACTTTTCATTATATGAATAATAGGTAATTCACAACTTTTCTACATATTCTAGTAACCTTAGTTCCATTTTGTATTGAAGGGAAGATAATTTTCTAGTGAATCTGCACTGTTCGGGGGAACAATATTTACTAGTGAATACTGTTCGGGGGAACAAAATTAACCAGGGGGAAACACTCGGGGGGTACATTATTTCCTAGGAAATCCTGTTCGGGGGAACAGGATTTACTATGACACCGGCATCTATAGATCTACTGTACATTGTAATATTAAATCTCAAATGGGAAAGAAAAAGAAGCCTTGGATCGATAAGAAGACCGCGACCAGCTACAAGTTGGTTTACAGGGGACAGGACGATCCCCTCTGTCAGGAGGCTGGCGCTCCTCAGATGGTCCTAGCGCCTCTCACAGCGGCGAGCAGAGACTCGGATTCGTCAGAAGATTCGGACGAACTCGGCGACCAGTTCGAGTTGCAAAAGAAGTTCGGTATTTACTTCAGCGACGAGTACGACTATCTACAGCATTTCAAGTCCTCTTCCGCGGCGAGAGAGACAGCGCTACTCAAACAGGCGCCTCCGCTTGGGCTCCCAGCGGACGTGTTTCCTTCCAAATCCCTCTTGGTGCCCCTAGCGCCCCCCGACCCATTCTCCGAGCCGGAGCAGGGGCCCGTGGACCGGGAGATAGAGGCCGCTCTTAACGGAGAGTTCGACTTCTCGGACCCAGAGGAACAGCTGGAAGATGATTTCGTGTTCCAAGCGAATCAGGTGCCAGAGGGGGAGCAGTTCTGCGGCGAGTACGGACATCCGCCGGACCAGTGGTCAGAGTTGATGGGAGATTATAATCCATGGTCCAAACAGGAAAACGAAACAAATCGTTTCCGCGATGAAGACAAGGAGTCTAAGTTCACTGAGTGTTCAATGACGTCATCGGCAGTGGCCAGGACTGAGGGCATGCGACTGTTGGACGCTCAGTTCGAGCGGCTGATCGAGGAGTACGAGGGGGCACCCAGCGGGGCGCGGGACCAGGACGTGGTTGCTGTTGATGACGTCACCTGTAGCCGTGATCAGCTGCTCGAACATGTGATCAGGGAGTTTAAGCAAACTGGCCTTGAGGATACAGACTACTCTGTTGGCACGGGAGATGTCGCGATGTGTGGTGTAGACAGTTCTTCTGACAGCGATATCGACAGCAAACTGGAAGCGGTGTACTTCCGGCCTCGCGAGGGGGAGCAGTGGGACTGCGAATCCATCCTAAGCACCCTGTCGACCCTGTACAACCATCCCAAGCTGATCTCCCTCCCGCCCGTCAGCCGCAAGCAGAGGTGCGAGCAGAGAGAGGAGACAGCCTCTGATGACGTCAGCGTGAGTAGCTGCGGGAGGGCGCACCAGAGGAACAAGGGGGAGAGCGGGGAGGAGAGGAGAGAGAGAAAGCAAGCTGTGAGACAGGAGAGGAGGGAAGCCAGGGGGAGAAAGAAGGAAACCAAAGAGATCTATAAAGTTGAGAGAAGTAGCGTTATAAATAGAACAAGTCGCATATCCATTGTTCCTGTTGTTTGATACAAATGTTTGCTGTGTGACACAGGTAACTGGTTAAAATTGTTGTAGTATGAGACATAATTCTTGTCTTATTTCCGATGATATATTTCAATACGTAATTATTTGAAAATATTGCTTCAAGTCTAGAAGAGGTTAGAAGGAAGTATATGTAACTAAAGTATTTCAGTTAACTTATTAATTAATTATTAGTCTCACGTAAGATAAGTTCAATATTGGAATCTCTTGAATAGATAACTTTGACAGCAGTTCCTAAAGCCAATATTACTGACTGTCAAGCTATAATACCTCCTTTTAGAGACAAACAAATTTATCGTTGCTGTAGTCATGGTTTCAAATGGGTTGCAGTCAATCCTAATATAACAAAGAGGAATAGTTATGACTTATGAGATATTAACTCATTTTGTTTATAAAATCTCATTTATATCACTGCTGGTTTACTTTGTCTCAAGTACTCATATGAGTCATATTCCTATGCTCCTTAGAATTTGGTAACTAATTAGAAATGGGAGTCCCAAAGTTTTTCGCGTGGCTAAGCCAGAGATACCCGTGTCTGCTGCAGGCTGTGGTTGACTATCAAATTCCGGAATTCGATAACTTTTACCTCGACATGAACGGGATCATCCACCAGTGCTCCCACCCCGACGACTCGGACCCCAACCCGGTCATCGAGGAGAACGAGATATTCCACCGCATCGGCCACTACATAGAGCACCTCTTTAAGATAATAAAGCCGCGGAAGCTCTTCTTCCTGGCCGTGGACGGAGTGGCGCCCCGAGCTAAGATGAACCAGCAGAGGGGCAGGAGGTAATAAGGTTCTGTTCCCATATGGCACTGTTATAAGTATACTCTTGTTAGGTTCCGAGCTGCTAGGGAGGCCATGGAGCGCTACAAGGAGCTGGAGAGTAAGGGCGAGAATCTACCGGTGGGACCCAGGTTCGATTCCAACTGCATTACCCCCGGCACTGGGTTCATGGACCGACTGCAGACCTATCTGCGGTACTTCCTGCAGAAGAAGCTCTCCACGGACGCGCTCTGGTCCCGCGTGGAGGTGGTGCTGACGGGACACAATGTGGCCGGGGAGGGCGAGCACAAGATAATGGACTACATCCGCTGGTGCCGCTCTCAGCCGGGCCACGCGCCTAACACGCGCCACTGCGTGCACGGACTGGACGCAGACCTGATAATGCTGGGACTCATAACGCACGAGCCCCACTTCTCCATTCTCAGAGAGGAGATAAAGTTAGTTGTCTGACACACATTATGTTAATGAGCATCCTTATATGTAGACGGTCTATAAAAGCCCATACAAACTAGGCTATAAATTTTGTAGACCAAAAGCTCCTGCCGTCTATGGTAATATTATTGTATATGTAAGAAAACCTGGTCTAGAAATAGACGGTCTACATATAAGTAATTCTATATTATTGCTTATTAAAATTATATTTCAGGTATGGTCACGGCAAGAAGAGCAAGCTGCTAGAAGACCAGTCATTCCACCTGTTACACCTAGCCATTGTGCGCAGGTATCTGGAGTTCGACTTTATTGACCTGAAGGATCAAATCAGCTTTGAGTTTGACATTGACAGGATTATAGACGACTGGGTGCTAATGGGGTTCCTGGCCGGAAACGACTTTGTGCCTCACCTCCCCGCGCTGCACATAAAGCAGGAGGGCCTCCAGTACCTGCACAAGAAGTACGTCGCTCTTCTGCCCAAACTGGACGGATACATTTCCGACGCGGGGAAAATAAACCTGCCCCGCTTCCAGAAGTTTGTTTCTACGCTGGCGGAGTTTGACCTGCAGGAGTTCCAGGAGCATTACGCCAGCATGTCGTTCATAAAGCGAAAGCGCTCCGAGAAGAGAGCCAAGAAAACAGCTGAGTCGGAGGAGCGGAAGAGAGAAGAGCAGCCGACAGTCCTGTCTGACGACGAAGAGGGCCTCGAGCCGTTCACAGACTTTATGGGGATGGACCCTACCTTTGTGCTGTCGCCTGGTGACAAGCCAGAAGACATAAACAAGGAGCTCTCCTCCCTGGGCATCTCCCGGATCCCAGAAGAGCTCCTCGAAGATCCGGAGGATACGGACGATTCTTTCTTAGACATCAGAGCACTAAGCGACAAATCCCTGGTGCCAATGGAGCTGGGTGATGAGGCTTTCACAGATGTTAACTTCAGTGTGGATTTCAAGAAGTACAAGCGACGGTACTACGAGAACAAGTTCAAGCTGAGCCCGCCAGGAGCTGACCTCGCCTTCATACAGAATCTGTCCTACCAGTACATGCTGGGTCTGCAGTGGGTGCTGCTGTACTACTACCAGGGAGTCCGGTCCTGGAATTGGTTCTACCCTTTCCACTTCGCTCCCTTTGTCTCTGACATTAACGACATAAACATTATGAGCCTGGAGTTCGATCTGTCGCAGCCGTTCGAGCCGTACCAGCAGCTGATGTCCGTCCTTCCCACCCTGAGCAGCGACATCGTCCCTCCGGCGTTCCGGAAGTTAATGGTGGACAACAACTCGCCCATAATAGATTTCTATCCGTCTACGTTTGAGACAGATCTGAATGGAAAGACGCACGAATGGGAGTCAGTGGTGCTGCTGCCCTTTATAGAAGTGGACAGACTGGTGCTGGCCATGCAGGAGTTGTACCAGAAGCTAAGCGAGGAGGAAGTCGCTAGGAACAAGCCAGGGATGCTGTATAGCTATTCGTATAGTAAGACTGTCAAACAGAAACCGGTGCAAGCTCCCTTCCCTGACTTACCGGATATTTCTCCTTGCTTCTCAGTGGAAGAAGAGCTCGCCAGGAACCACTTCCCGTACGAAATAGATTCTCTCCCGAAGGGACTGCTCCCAGGCGCTAATCTGGACGATTACATCCCTGGTTATCCCACTTTCAACTTCGTACCTCACTCCAAGAAGAAGGAAGTGAGACAGTCCTATATGAATAACGTCATCGTGGACAAACAGAGAATCCAGCTTAATGTGAGAGCCCCCGACGAAGCATTGACTCTTGAGTGCGTTGCCAACAAGTTGGTAGGGAAGGAATGTCTGGTAAACTGGCCGTTTTTGGTGCGTGCTTTCGTGGAAGCGGTCTCAGACCGCAACCAGGTGTACGAGCTGGATCCGGAGAGCAAGGAGCGGGGAATGCGAGTGATAGAGATGGACGAGAGGGAGAGAGACAAGTGGGAGAAGAACGCGATTAACATAGACCACGTCTACAGCTCTAAGAACGGAGTTAACCTGGGGTATGCTGGCTTTATGGTACACGCCAATGTAGTGGTAGGGAAGCGTGTACAGTTCTGTAGAAAGAAAGATGACCACCCAATCCGCGTGGACCCAGAGTGGGACACGAATGGGAACTTGTACCTCCTCCAAACAGTCCTAACTTTCGATGAGGTACAAACATTCGACCCCTCCCCTTCCCTCTCCGCGCTGACGCTCTCAGACATCTTCTTCAAAGGAAGGGAGTGCTACATAATGCGGAAGGACCTGTACGGCTCCCCGGCTATAGTGGATAAGGTTGATGAGGTCAGTCGACAGGTGCAGCTCAAGATGTACAGCATCAACAACCAGACCTACACAAACGATATGCGCGCTATTAACTCCCACTACCTTAAGACTCTGCCCCGATACCGCAGGTACCTGCCCGGCTATATAATAGCCTCCAAGGCGGACGTGGACAAGATAGTTCTCTCCCGCATCACTTCGGGACTCTTCATATACACGGGAGACGCGCGGAGGAAGTCCTTCTCCTCGAAGCTGATGATCAGTCTGAACGTTAAGAACTCTAAGAAGAACCTGTGTATGTCTGAGTACGCAATTCGCGAGGACAGGGGCTGGCTGTACAACCCGCGCATCATAGACTACCTGCGCGAGTACAAACAGAGGTTCCCGGAGGTGTTCGCTCTGCTGGAGGCTAACCCGACCTGTGACGACTACTACAGCTGCGACATGTTTGATGACGAGACCGCAGAAGCGCGACTCGCCGAGCTGAAGGCCTGGCTCGTGTCTCTGCCGTGCTACGAGCAGTCGCTAGTCACCTGCGGGAGCGAGCTGCTGAACACGGAGTGCATAAAGATGGTGGAAGGAATTACAAACGATTCCAACAAGGACATCGCAACTAAGCTGAAGAGCAATCGCAAGATAGTCAAATGCAAGCCGAAAGAGCTCTTCTGTCCCATGTTTGAATTCAGCGAGTTCGCCCCTGACAGAGAGGCTGTGTACTACATTTTAGACCGAGTGCTCTCGATCTCATCAGAGGTCCCGTTCGGGTATGTGGGCACTATAATAGGCTACTACCCCCTCTCGGGGAAGGAGCACCTGTGCGAGGTTCTGTTCGACCTAGAGTTCCCAGGCTCGGTCTCTATACGAGGCTCCGCTAAGCGCGCATACACGCTAAAGTCCTCTCTCCTCATCGACCTCACCCACGGACAGCAGGCCAACGAGAGCCAGGAGAGCGTATACCAGGAGGGCGTGTTTGGGTGTGACGACATTGAGAATATGGAGAATCGAGAGCAAGAGAGCAATCTTACTCCGAGAGACCAAAATTCTCAAAACCGCAAAGAAACCTCGAAAGAGGAATCTGGGACGCCAGCTGTGCTCCCGACTGTTCCTTTCATTTCCCACATCCACAAGCCCAGGGGGCCTAGGGGGTTCGGTAACAGGTACGACACGAGTCAAACGGACCCCTACGGTACCTCCCCCAACACACACGACGCACTGGACCCACTTGACTCAGACAGCGCTGACACCATGGACAACTCGCACTTTATGGAACTCGAGAACTCTGGCTCCATGCAAGGGAAGAGCATTAACATATACCCTTCTTCCTTCGATAACTCAATAGTCGGGGACCTCAGTTGGCTTGAGGACAGTCATCCTCAATTCCTACCCCCTAGAGACTTCAGGAAGTCTAAGCAGCAGAGACAGCCTCACAACATCCCTTCCTACATGCCACCGAACCGCCCTCTGTACATGCCGCCGAACCACGGGCCTCCTGATATGCGCTACGACCCCAGAGCCAACCTCAGGATGCCTCTCCTCCCTGGCTACCCCCCACAGAATATATTCCAACAGCTGATTGGACCGCCATCCCACTACCCTAACATATCTCCGCGATTTAACAACTTTAACAACACTGAGCAGATGCGATTGCCCCCTCACTTGAGTCCCCATTTCATGCCCCCTCCCATTCCTCCCCATCACCAATTCGGCCCCCAGAGACAGTCCTACCCTCCGCCCGGCCTTCTCTTCCCTCCCAACCAAAATGCTAATTTCCCTCCGAACCAAAATGCCAACTTCCCTCTCCCTTTCAACTCTCATCCGCTACCCACAGACCCAGACCTGAAGGAGAACATTACACATCCGATTCCCAATGTGGAGACAACCTACGTCACGAACTTTTCCCCTCGCCTGGCTCCGCCACTCATCCCCGGAACTCAGTTCCACTCTCCTCCCCACCACCTCGCCCCGCACATTCCATTTCCCCCGAACCCTCACCCCGCGCCGCCCGTTATCCGTCTCCCGCAGAACTTCAGTTCCTTCCGAGATGTCCTGGAGCAGCACTGCTTAGCGCTGGGACTTGGGTTCCCAGATTACCATTACATGACTCATAAAGAGTGTAACGTAGACAGCTTTATAGGCATGGTCAAGATAAACGTGGACGGGACTCTCCAAACCTTCATGGGAGCTCCCTCGATAACTGTGGAAGATTCATACGAGAGTGCTGCCTGCAAAACACTATATGAATTCCAATCCGGCCCTCTTGTTGAGAGGGGGCTGAAGTCGCCCTCCCCTCCCGTTCTACCCCCCCACCCTCTGTTCGCCATGACTCGCCCTCCTCGCGCCTGTGGGTTTATCCCCTCTGCGGTGATGAAGAATCTAGCTCACCAGAAGGTGATCAAGAATAGAATTGTCGAGAAGGAGGGAGGCCAGACTCTGCTAACCGCTCAACAGGCAACTCTATTCGCCAACAAACCTGAGTCTGACGAGACGGCGTGACGCCTTCTTACAAGCAAGTTCTGAGTATTTAGTTTTATTATATTGTAACTAGTTTAATGAACAGTGAACCCACTACCTTCGCAAAAAGCACACGAAAGAAGAGCTCACGGGATGTCATGTTGGTGCTTGGGTATTATCCTAATCGGTTGTATATTTTGCAACTATGTATACGTCTCATATCCTTATTTGCTTGTTATGTGCTGTTAGATATTTATAGACTAAGTTAAGTAATCATTTGCAACCCTTTTATTGAAAAGTGGTCTAACTGAGCTCGTTACAACATACTAAATTAATACATCAAGATAACTGCTGCAACTGAAATATATGTTTCTTACAAGAATAAAGCACAAATTTTTTTTGTTTTCCTTTATTTCGGGCCATGTAGTCTAAATGTATTATTTGTAGTCAGTAATTTTATGAAATCACTTATAGCAAAATACAATTTGGAAATGTTGTAAGAAGTTTATGAAAGTGAAATTTCCTGTTTCTTTGTATGTCTAGTAATCTATTAATAATGTTAAATTTATTTGTTTGGAATAATTCGAATTTCAAAGTGATAAAATTTTTCAATGAAACTTGAATTCAATTTCTTATTATGGACAAATAACGGCACGGATATCTAAGTTCTACTTTCAATTATGTTACTAATTCTTTCTTACTTTATTTGCGTCTGTGAATGTTTCATATCCACATTAATATTTCAATTTATACATCCAATCATCTGTTTTATTTTACGAAGAAAAATAGACTTGCGCAAATCATTCCTTATTTCATTGTTTCAATAGTAATATCTCCACCGTCTGAATTATGGTTTACAACTTATCCGTGATGGCATTACTATTGCTCGCGCTCGCTGTGTACTCAGTAATAATATTCATTTTATTTATTAAATTCACAGCTGCGTGTGACTACCATGCAGTCGGAATGTTAATTGATATTTTATATGTATTATGTAGTCGTATTCAGACCACTAAGGAAATTGTTATGTTTATGGGAAATAGTTCAATGTGGTTTAGAACGTATGGACCTCAAGTATTATCCTTTATTGAAATTAATGAATAAATACATATTAGAACCTCGACAGTACGATACGAACACTAGTTCGACTTATCCGGAATTCGTGTTAAGTACTATTATTAACCAATGTCAATCTTGAAGGCGACTGGAATAGTGTTTCGTATTAACCAGAATTTTGCATCAATCGTGTTCTTACTGTACTTACAAGGTTCTACGGTATCTAAGATCTAATTATGCAACTTAGCATATTATTAAATGTTAACAATTTTAACTCTCGTACAATTACATAAATTTAGTAATTTAATAACTTTAGACAAAACTCAGAAAATACAGGGACAAACTGGGTATATACATTATTAGTTGTCGGCCTTAAAGTGACCTGTGTTAAGTTGTTTCAGGTGCTACATCATCGGTTCTCTCCACAGACTCCGTATGGAGTCCCTCCAGCTCTTGGCCTCGTCCGCGTGGTGGATGTACATGGTGCAGTTAGAGGTGGTCTTGAGAGAAGTTTGCACTCTGAAAGCTATGCATTTTGGGCTGGGAATGTGGGAGGGGGGATTTTGGCTACCTTTCACTTGGCTCGGGTACCCGTATTCTAGCACATGTGTGAGGTAAAATTCCTCCTTGAATTTCCCTTTAGTGCTTTGAAATATTATGACACCTTTTTCAAGTATTACTTTCCTATCTTCCCAAACCTTCTTTGAACTGATATACACTCGGGCAATGGTTTCCTTGTGTATGCTTCCCGCTTCCCCGCTCTCCTCCAGCGAGTCGCTGAACTGAGTCATCTCTTCCAGGGTTCCACTCCTGAACTTGGAAATATAATTCCTGAGATAGTTCACCCATTTCTTGCACTCTTCCACACTCCCCGCGTAAGCAATTAGCTTCTTGGTATTATCGTCAAGTCTGTCCACGTATTGAATCCCGAATGTTGCTGGATAGTTGGACTTGTTTGCCAGGTCGTAAGACTCCTCCCCATACCTGAGACTGACAGGATATTGGATGGACTCTATCTCCCTTAGCTGCACCGCTTGTTCTATCACATCCTCTCGACTCTTCCTGTTCACTACCTGAATGTTCTTATCAGTCAGGATAAACAGCCTGGCCCTCCACTCCCCTTTAGCCGTACGAGTTGTTAGGATTCCTTGCTTAAATGTCGTCTCCAAGCTTGCTATTGCCTTTGAATCGTCTTCGAATTGCGTGTAATACATTGTGTGTGGAAATAGATTAGTTGGTGCTATTGAAAGTATATTGTATTCCTGAGTTGGTTTATAGCTAGTGCCTTCTATTTCCTATTTATACTCGTCAGTCAACTCGCAGGCGATATTAAAAGTGCGGACGCCACATATTATATTCTGTATAAAGGATATACAATTCCGAAACGAAATACAGATCAGTATTTCTGGAATTATGGAGATTTTCAATATTAATTAACGTAACAAACATAACACTAACTTTTTTGCTTTAGACTGAAATTATAGTATACTAGTTAAATTATCTCGCGTGTTCATTTATTGATTGAATCATCTTTCTAAACACTTGCATTATTCCAGCTTATTGTTATTCTGTTAAAAGTTCTTATCTAATATCCCCCCTTTGTTTACACATTTATTTACATTCAAAAAGGCGTTCTAATACAAATAATTTCCTGATTATCCGCCTACGTGGCTGATTGTTAATTAATATCTGTTACAGCGAACTCTTGCATAATACCTACTTGAGAGTAAGTGTAATTATATTACCTATAACCTTCTACCCTATTATAAATTTTTATAAATCCCACATAATTGCAAGATATAAAACAAGATTATTTTGATGTTCTTATTATCAACTTCCACTCCATCATAATTTCTCTAAATATGTTATAACAAAAACCGGAGATTAACTGAGGGTTTGTCCATAATTGTTTATTTCGCAAAGTCTAGTTACTTCTGTATTCAGGTTATTAATTCATATTAATTAATTAATTTTAATTCTCCCACGCACTTGTACGTAGAATTCTAGAATTCATATTACTTAATTATTCAACCGCTAATTTGAGATGAATCCAGATGATAGAAAGAAGAAACAAGTAAAATTGGGACGAAAGTTGGCTTATCTCCTCCGGTATGGTGCTGAGGTTAGTCAGACTTTTAGTCTTACTTACTTACTATAAATTTTCATATTTAATTAACAGCTGTTATGAGATGACTTCAAGCATGTTACAGTACACTAACTCGTGGCTCATTGGCAATAATTTATATTCCATTTTGTATATTATAATTGAGTTACTTCCGTGTAAACACTTATGGCGTAGATAGTATTGGATAAATCATCTTGTGTCGTGTCAGGTAATTTATAGTGGGAGATAAACTTACTAATCATTAGGTTGCGCAGGCTGTTGTTTTTATTATCATGCAATGATTGTTTCATAATAGTTCATAGCTGAAAGTTTCACGTGATATGGCTTGTAATTTATGTAATTATACATTTGCTAACATGCGTTATTTGCGGACTTTGTCCTTTCGTTTATATTTAATTATGTAAATATGCACTATACAGAGCTTAGCATAAACGAATGGAGTTATTTCTCTTACGACTATTCTTGAGTTTGCCTATCTGTCCCTAGGTAGAAGGGTTGGCTGTTGAGGAGGGGGGCTGGGTCAGCCTGGGCCACCTGTGCCAGCACCCTCTCCTCGCGAAGGTACAACTCGACTTTGTTATAAAGGAAATAACAGAGTCCACTTCTGCGCGAGGAGAGAAGAGGTTTGAGATCAGAGATGAGTCCGAGAAGAAGTTAGTCCGGGCCTGCTACAGTAGGAAGTTTGACAGGAGCCCCAGGCATGAGGGATCAAAGGTACATATTTGTTTTGATTGATAAATTAGTCTAGTTGACCTTCTTAATTTCTGATTTGTCTGCTACGTACTTACTGCTCTATTATCCTATTGAATTCTAATTAATTAATTAATTATGTTACAAGGTTCTAAGGCTGATGGAAATATGTTTGAGGTTCGTCTGTGATAACATCAAGAACTTTGATCTTCTTGACTTCCAAGACGAGTATCTTATGCGGTTAATGATGAAGCGGTTACAGAGCCAACGCAAGCTCAACAACTCCATTTTGAAATGTGTTCTTGGAAAGACTCTGACCAGACTGAGCCTGGAGTTCTTCTTCGTGACGGAGTCTACTCTGCTGCTCCTGAGCAGGCGATGTCCCAACCTGGAGTGCCTCACGCTCAAGGACTGCTCGTACATAATCACAGACCAGAAGCTGGCCACGCTCTTCCACAAGCTCACCAACATACAGTTCCTCGACCTCAGCTTCTGCAAGCACTTGACAGACCGCACGCTTCTCAATATGCACAAAATGTGTCCCAACCTCAAATGTTTAAACATAATGGGGCTCCCCAAGATCAGTGGGGAGGCTATAGTCGAGATGGTCAGGACCTGCAGTAAATTGAAAAAAGTTGATATCAGAGACAACGCGAGTTTCCAGACAGAAATGGCGGTTTCAATGAAGAGCGCCAGAGAGGCGCTAATTGATGAGGAGGAAACTTCTCTGACTGTTATTTATGGAAAGTATCGGAAAGATATGTATTGACCAAACTTATCATACAATTGTGTTGCGTGCTGCATACCACACTCATTTATACATCTTTATAATAATATCTTTATATTAATAAGCAAACACGTTAGTGCACACTGGTCTCCTATAATTTCTGATTAACTAATACTACATTCCTCCTGCATTAGAATAGCATGGAGCTCTCCCTGAAGAGAGTGGACTTCCTGCAGGTGGGCGTGACCAGTCGGGGCTGCATGCGGCTTTTGCCGCCGCCCAAGCGCACCGCCTCCAGCTCTCCCGTCACTCAGAAGATTGTGGTCGGAGACCACGAGGGCGTGGTAACTTGCTTCGGGATGCGAAACATGACCGTTAATCTGGCTTTCAAGTCTCTCCCCGGTCCCCAGGTGACCTCCCTCTGTCTCTCCATTGGAGATAAGGGCATCAACGAGAATATATTCATTTCTGCCGGGCCTGAGATCCGGGGTTACAGCAAGAAGGGAAAGTTGTTTCTTGTGTTCGACACCAATCTCACCGACTGTATCAAGTCGCTCTTTGCTACGGAATCTGATTTGCTAGTCGGGTGTAATTATATATTCAATCACTATGTGGAGTGTAAGGACGCCAACTACTTTCTGTCGCCGGACAAAATAAACGCGCTCCTGCGTCTCCCCATCCCTGGTTCTTCCCACGTCTACACAGTGCTGGCCTGCCAGGACCGGGTCCTGCGCCTGATGGAGAACTCTGAGATGTTTTACGAGGTGGAGGTGCCGGGCCCGCCCTCCTGTCTGCTGCTCTACGGCCTGACCGGCGGGGACTGCCACGACGAGGTGCTCTACGGCACTTCCGACGGCAGGGTCGGGCTGGTTAAGCTGGGCATAGAGGCGCCGGTGCACAGGTGGGACCTGAGCAACGACAAGCGGCTGGGGGGCATCTCAGACCTCGACATGTTCGACATGACTCGAGACGGAAAGCTGGAAATACTAGTCGCCAGGGACGACGGAGAAATAGAAGTGTACTCCCTGGACGAGGTGGCAGAGCCGCAGCTGATCTTCTCCCGCTCCCTCTCCGAGGGGATCACCAGCATTCAGGGCGGCATGGTGTCGCAGGCGCACCACCCCGAGGCGGTGGTGAGCACCTACTCCGGGAAGATTCTCGCCATGAGCAGCGCGCCGCAGACGCGCGGCGTGCAGCTGGGCAGCGCCAGCGCGGAGTCAGTCGACCCGGAGCTGCAGGTACATATGAATACGCACGTTGGTATCAGCTGATTACTGTGTATAGGCGCGCATCGACGGGCTGAGGCGGGAGATCGAAGAGCTGGAGGCTAACGTGCAGAGAGGCAGGGACTGCTATGAGCAGTCAGCGCAGTCGGTCTCTGCCGTGTCTGCTCTGCCCAAGTTCGCAGTGAGCACAAAGTTCACTCTGATGCCGGAGGACGCCTCCTACACACTCTCGGTGGAGCTGCACGTGCCCATAGAGAGCGTGGTGCTGCAGAGCAATGTGCCCATCGACCTGCTCGACTCCGACAAGAACACAGCGGTCGTCAGCCACTGCCCCTGCGACCCCGAGCACGGGAACTACCTGCTGGCCACCTACAGGTGTCAGAGCAGCACCACTCGCATGGAGCTGAAGCTGCGCTCCATAGAGGGGCAGCACGGGGTCCTGCAGGTACCCAACTACCAACTGGGCTGTTAGTTATGTGCTATCTGACACAGCTGTTCGGTAGGTCTACATTACTCCCCGCATGCATCCGAAGTCCTGTCGCCGGAAAGAGTTCCTCATAAAGCCCCTCTCTCTGCACCTGCGGACGCACCTGTTCGACGCCTCTCGCCCCCTGAGCCAGCTGACACTGGGGGGCCCCTTCAGTCTGAGCGAGGTGCACTCCTGGGTGCACTTCTGTCTGCCGGAGGTCCCGGAGAGACCCCCCTCCGAGGACTCCGCCTCTCTGCACTTCAAGTCCACTTTCCTGGAAACTCAGCTGGACGCGTTCTACCAGGCGGGAGAGGCTGTGTTCCGCTCCGACAACGTATCTACCATTTCCATCCTCAAGGCTAGTTAGTACTATCCATATGCTATCAATACTATATACTTATTATAATCCCGATAGGACGTGTTGACCCGCGAAGCTACCAAGAGCAGCATACAACTGGAGATCAGCTGTTCCATTAACGACCAGTCAGTTCCCTACACGCTACAGCTGATCCATCCCAAGCTGGACTACCAGCTGCTGCTGGCCAAGCGGATCCACATAATCGAGGCTCTCCAGGAGCTCAAGTCCCAGGAGCCGGACATCTCCTTCCTGGCCACTGACTACCTCTACATCCTGGAGAACGCGCAGCAGCTGAGAGAGGAGTTCTCGCAGCAACCCTGTCACCTGGAGCGGCTCTACGGGATGATAACAGACCTGTTCATAGACAAGTTTAAGTTCAAAGGAGTTAACGTGAAGAGTCGGGTTAACATGCTACTGGATCTGCTGGAGAATAACTACGAACTGGATAGACTGCTCTCCTTCTTCGAGGGAGAGCAGTTCGAGTGACGTCACCGGAGATATAGTTGATGCTATGAGGGGCAGATGTGGATATAATCATACGTAGTTTGCCAATCTCATATTAGTATACAATATACTGTTGAGATACACCAAGGATCTCATATCTCTTATTGGAGTTTGGTTATAATATTTTAAACTAATATATCTGTTTGTAAATAGTTTTGTGGCTCAATTGTTCCTTACATTCACACTTTTATACCAGTTTATAGTCGCTAGATCTAGCTGTCTCATCATGGTGCTTACGCCTCTCAACAGAAGGAAGATTGTCAAGAAACGAACGAAGAAGTTCATCCGTCACCAGTCGGACCGTTACAAGAAGATCACTAAGGTTTGGCGCAAGCCAAAAGGCATTGACAATCGTGTCAGACGTCGCTTCAAGGGCCAGTACAAGATGCCGAACATCGGCTATGGCTCTAACAGGAAGACGAGACACTTGCACCCGGACCACATGTACCACTTCCTGGTGCACAACGTGAGGGAGCTGGAGGTGTTGATGATGCAGAACCGCAGATTCGCTGCCACCATCGCACACGGGGTCTCCTCCAAGAAAAGGAAGACTATTGTCGAGCGGGGCAAGCAACTCGCCATTCGCGTTACCAACGCCAGCGCTAGGATAAGGAGCGAGGAAAATGAGTGATTATTCGTCTCAACTTGTTGTTAGGAAATACTTAGAATCTAATTATTATATGTTTATTGATATGATTGTAGTGCCTCGCTTGGTTAATAATTTATAAGTAGGATCTAATTGTAGAATTGCACAACAAATATTGGTTTGTTACTTATGGACATACGATTTGGAAGCTCTCCTAAAGTATCTAATTAGATTTGTTTATATAGAAATATGCTAATTAATTGTTATTCACATATCCAATCACTGACAGCTCTTTTAACTCTTTCTTCAAAGTTTTATTTGGTTTCTAACCTCCTACGGATATAGGCTGAAATGGTGTTTGTGTTTACTGTGAATATTTGACTCATTGTCAAGTATAAAATTACTTCTATTTTCTCAAACATTAGTATTGTCTGATTGAATGTATTACATCCTTAGTCACTGGTAGCTGCAAATGTCTGAAAACAGAATAACAAACGAAAGAATCGACTTAGAAAAGCCGAGGTACGATCAGAGCACCTACTCGGGCAGAGCGAAGCATTTCTTTCAAACAGCAAACCCGTTGAATGTGTTTGCTAGCAATGCCAAGCTAGAAGCAGCTGCTAAACTAGTAAAGCAGTATAGAGCGGGAGAAGAGCCGCCAAACACAACCCGAGACCAAGTGTACGCTGCCAAGAGCCTATACGAGTCCGCCTACCATCCAGGGACCGGGGAGAAGATGTTTGCAATTGGTAAGTAATCCACCATTAAATATACTTAGTTAACAAGAACTAGTAACTCATTCTATTTTTTCCAAATATGAATTTACATTTTGTTATTTGTTTTAATAATTGAATGAAAAACAAAACAATTGAATAATTCTCAAAATATCTGTTATCATTGTATTGTCTTATAGGGAGAATGTCTGCACAGGTTCCCTGCAACATGATAATTACCGGATCTATGTTAACTTTCTACAAGTCGCCTGCTGCCGTCATATTTTGGCAGTGGATAAATCAAACATTTAACGCTACTGTGAACTACACTAACAGAAGTGCCACCACAGGTTAGTGTATCTTACTAGTGTCGGATAATTATTGTTCAATAGATATTTAATATCACCTAATTACTAGTGACGTTAATAGCAGCAACCTTACACTATATCGACCATAGGATTATATTTCTCTGAATTTGTAATCAGCTAGATTCCATTTGACTGTTTCCTTCACATAGCTTCTTTGCCATTCGGTTATTCCATAGGGATTCTCTTGTACTGTTATCAGAGCATTTATACTAGTGATTTAATTGGATTCTGTTGCTAGACTGAACAGAATTCCTTTGTACCGATCTATTATTCAGTTAGATTGTATCGATCAATTAACTGATTGATTCACAGACTTTTCCGTTTACCAAATATGGGAACTGCAACCTTTCAGAATATTTATTATTTGAATACATTATTCTTTGAAAAAACAATAAAAGAAGCCTTTTTTGGTCATCTAACGAGAAATTAATTATTCTGTTATTCTAAGAATTTTATTATCTGTCACTAATTACTATTTACTATTTACTATTTATTATAGTCCCTTCAATGACTCAAATGATGATCCCCTATGTATCAGCCACTGCCGGAGCATTGATAACTGCTTTAGGTCTAAACTACGTGGCTAAATTCGCCCCTCCTCTCCTCGGTAGATTTGTACCATTCACAGCAGTGGCAGCTGCAAATTGCATAAACGTCCCACTCGTTAGGCAAAATGAACTTATAAACGGCATCCAGGTAAGATCAAACCCAATTTATTATTATTAGTATTCTCAGTGTTTAAAGCTTGTCAAACTCCTGCTGTTTGTAGGTCACTGATGAAAATGATGTTCCAATTGGGAAATCAAAGAAGGCCGCAGCTAAAGCCATATTCCAAGTAGTCGTATCGCGAATCGGAATGGCTGCCCCTGGTATGATCTTCCCGCCTTTATTCATGAACTGGGCCGAGCAGCGGGGAATCTGGAAGCGCTACCCATGGGCCCCCGCTCCCGTCCAGATATTCCTAACTGGGTTCATCTTAACATTCGCTACCCCAATGTGTTGCGCTTTATTTCCGCAGAAGAGCTCAATGGCAGTTTCGCAGTTGGAGCCCGAAGCGAGGGATGAGATTATGAAGAATCACCCCTCGCTTACACATGTCTACTTTAACAAGGGATTGTAGAATCTTATTCGATCAGACTCACCTACTCACTTATACCTCAAATGAGATAATCTAGTCGATACGTTCAGCCCATGTTACTCCTCATAATCTGTTTCTACTAATATTTTTATTATAGTATCTTGTCAGTCACTTTTTAATCACTTTTTTCATTGTGCTACTTATCTAGAAATATGCCTCGATCTATAGCTTAATATGATTCAATTATACTTTGTGTTCATGTGACGTGATGCCTCCGCACATTATTATTTCCTATCTTTTTTCAGCCACTAACCAACTATCCGACCTGTAATTTAAATGCACTACTTTTGTATTACTATTTTGTTATACAGTAGAACCTCGTTATTTCGTAGTATATTTCAGTCCCCTTCAAAGCCTTTTCAATGCAAATGACACCGTTTAATACGAATTTCGGATTTGACAATCCCTTGCTGGGTCTAGTGTAGTTGTATTCATAAATAGCACTCAGTTAGCAAGTTTGTCTTAATCTATTGATCTCATAGAATACGTACCCACAATTATTTCCCCGCTGCATATGTAGGTTCATAGTTAAATCTAAATACAAAAGCTTTATTGGAAGCTATGTAGCAGTAATTAAGTTATGCGATTAAATAGTCCGATGAATCTATTCTATAGTTTAGTTGAAAACAATTATCTATAGAGAGCTTAGTTCTCTGCTCGAATGCAATGTAGAGAGAAGAGGCAGCCGTATCGCTTCTAATTATGCAAGAATTTGTAACAACTGTAATTCCAGCTGGACTAAAAAGGTTATTTTATGTGTATAATTCACAAGACTGCTCTAAGAAAAGTTAATAACAGAGTTTTCTACAAAGAATATCATGTTATTTAAACTGTGTTCTAATATTATTTATTCTACGATTGACTTCAAAGTGTACATAAATCTAATCTGTAACAGTGTTTGTTCGAACAGCTGTACACAAATTTACCAATCAATAACCAATTATTCTGTTCTCCTCGTGTATTTGTTGGTTTAACCTTCGATAGGAAATTCACTGCCGGTGTAATTTAAGTATAATTATTTGAAACACAATAGATTCAAGAAGATTTACCTTACGTGGCCATTTCTAAATCTGCATTAGACTTCGCTACTATACTGATAGCTATTGGACTTTCCACTTAACAGCTGGAAATAATTCCAGACTTTACCTGGCCCAAACTTACAAAGTATAACAATTACATTATCAAAAAATTTCTCCTAAAAACTACAAGAAAAATGTGTTTTTATTTGCTCATGTCTAGAGAAGATACCTCGAAAGAACTGTAGACATTAATTAATTTATTTAAGGTGATTCGCAGAAGCTATAGTTGCTCCTCAACTGTCGGATTCCTAAATACTGAGTGAAAACATCTCTTTGAGACGGATTTACTAGAATTACTTTAAATTCAGTTTAAAAACTGAGTGAATCAATGGTTAGCTTTAGTTGGGAATACAGTTATCGCCCCATTTTAATTGTTTATTAATTAACAATCTATCGGATAGGAATGTGCGAACATCTGACCTAGAATTGAAACTTATCCAAGACTAGAATCTTTAACGTGAGAAAATGAGAATATTGTATTTTCTAGTAGCACACAAATTATTTTGATTAATTACCAAAATAGGTTTCAAACCTTAGTAATTAATTTGTTTAGATGAAAAGGTTGCATTGCTTCATAGTTATTTAACTTGTTACTTTGTCACCAATAATACCCATGTTTCCATTCTCTCGAGGAGAGAAGAGGGCTCATGATTGAGTGATTAAGGATTTGTAATTTCGTAATCGAATGTTCCTGAATAACCTTATCGCTTGAATCACCTCAATCACCGATTAAATGCATTCGCAGCTTACGTACTATAAATATTTTGATCGATGTTGTTAAATAGATTAGCTATGTTAATTTCAAAGCGCTCTTTGTAGATTTTTCTTGCACTTGTGTCACAACACATTATCTATGAAACATTCGGTTGTACTGAGGTAATTAATTAATAAGGACCCCTCAACAATTGTATTTATTTCCGTTTGAACACAGCTGGTATTGTGAATTAATAACTCTTGTTCAATTAAAATATTGACTCCTACCATTCTAAGCCAGCTTTTGAGATAAGTAGGTAAGAACAATAATTAGCAAATGATTAGTTAGTAGTTGATTGCACTTAAAACCAAAAATAGCATAGAATGGATTCAAAAAATGATCAAACCCTCCTTTGTCAAGTTCCCTTGTTGAGGAGACCAAAAAAAACTACCTCGAAGCCTGAGCGTATGAGCAGACGCACGGCTAAATTCTCAAACCTAAGTAATGCAGTGTCTCCTCCTTCCAACCCCTCCACTGCTATTCCCAACCCCCGCACTCCCACCAACGTCGCTAAGATTACACACCTTGACTCGCAGACTATTACAGCATTCACAATCCATGACAGGAAAGTTAAGTCCGGGGGGATTGATCAAATTGATTCTACCATTCTGCCGCAAGCTCCTACCAACAGTCCAACCAAGTCTCCCTCCGATCAGGGAGAGGAAACTGGTATTCATCCCTTGGAGCCCAGGGGCCCCGCGCCCTTCTTTCCTCGAAATAAAAAAATATTCAACACTCAGGCTTCTCTTTATGCTCAACTCTTTTCCTGTCCCTCTCCCCCCTCACAGGAGCATTTCACACTTAACGAATTCCAATTTTTTGCAAAACACCGTCCTGGTTTTACTTTCTCTAATACAACTGTTATAAAATCATATCAAAATTATAAGAAGTTAACTAGTTGGCTGGAAGCCTTCCCACCTTCTCAAGCGGCCCTAAACACTCTCAAATTAGAAGGTGAAATCACTTTTAAATAAATTTAATTTTTATTTCATTATTTCTATTCTCTTTAGTTGAAGTTGAAATGCCGCAAGTCAGAATCCCAAAGCACCAATACTTATTAGGTGAGTTATTTCAGTCTATTATTTCCATGTTATAGGGTTTTAACTTTTAAGCCCTAGGTGGTGACCTAATGTCGCATAAATCCTGAAGTTAACAGTTTTCATTACTCTGAACAAGGTATTAGAAATTAAGTAGTTTGTCTTCTTCACTTCAAATTAATTTCTACCGCAATACATCATTTTCGTTTAATTAATTTTTAATTATTAATTACAAGTGTTGAGAACAGGAGTATAATCACATTTTTGAACTTTCCATTCCTCTCATTACCACAATTTAAGTTAACTCGGATTATTAGAATTTTCTCTAATATAATACAGATTAAATCATTTCTATTACTTAATATTTGTTCTACTTTCAAGGAATGATTGTGTAACATAACATTCTAGAACATTTAGGAGTTTGTTTTATTGAAATAGACATTTACTATTGTCTCGGTGAATTACAATAACTCAAAGGGACGAACCTTCTCCAAATCATCTAACTTGTGAACTTTAATTATCACCCTACGCCAGTGGCCTGCTGTGGTGGTTTAACCGGGAGGATAGGTTGTCCAATGAGATCAGAACACATAAGTATTGATACTCATGTTCTTGCCCACTAATTTAATTATTAAGTTATTGGGACATTGACCTTATAACTCCTCCTTTGTATTTTGCTAAAGTCAGGTTACTAAACAAAATTTTGACTCATATCTACGCTGTGTATACCATTGTTATTCCAAAGCAAAGTCATAAGTTGATTTATCGTGACTACGTATCTTATCTTCCTCAATTCCCACAGCGCGTGATTTATCAATTGTTGTTAGTAAATTTGATATTTTATTTGGAATAAATTTACTCAATAATTAGGAATTATTGATTTTAAACTGATTCTACATACTTGACATGAAATTTCTAATACCCACTATCTAATGACATTACGTAACTTGGATACCACTCATCCTATCCTGTTTCTATGTAATACTAGAATACCTATTACCTGACATCAAGATCTTAGCAAAGATCTCTATTTCAAATGATTTATCTGTCTTTCAGGTCCGATTACTATTCATATTTCATTATTTTATTTTATCATATAATTAATTTTAAGGGATTACTAGTTTAGAAAGGATATATTGTTTCGGAGATGTAAGAGTTTTAGCTAATTAACTTAATAAAATAATATTTAATTTGATTATTGCAAAATTTCATTTTCAATAGCTGATTTTTATATATTTTACAAATCACTTTGTTTTCAAGAGTTATTAATTCATTTTATTATTGTACTATATGATATCTCTGTTACTTACCTTGAGTCTTAGGTATATTAATAGTTAATATCGAATTTTTAATATTACTGATGTCATTTCTTAATCGCACCTTACCTCTGCTATCCATAGTCAGTAATATCATTGTATTTACTACATTCTATCAAAGCCTGCCACTAGCAAATACTATATAAGCTTGCACGAACAGTATCTTCGCAACAGGTTATTTACTTCCTCAACAACATAGAACATTATTTCGCTACCAATGGTGGATCAAATTCTCCCCAAAGATATCCCAGTTGAGCCAGAGCTTGCCAGTGGAGCCAGAGACTCCCCGATGTCTCCCGTAGCTCCAATCGCGAAAGGAGATTCTCCTAATAAGGAAAAGCCGAAGAGGAAGAGGGAAGCGCTTCCCCTGAGGATAGTCAGCACTGGATCACTAGGCGATGTTAAACCAACTCCTAAAATAGAGGAAATAGACATAGAAGGAAATTTCATGTTTGATAAGTCGAACTGCGCTAAGGTATCGTACGAGGATCTGGAACAGATCGAGGTGGTGGGACAGGGACAATTCGCTACTGTATACAAAATGCGTTGTACAAATACAGGCCACATTATCGCGATTAAAAAGATGCAACTGTCAGTTGATCATCCGCACCAGACAACTTCCTCTGCTCTCGAAGATGCTAAGGTCCTCAGGCAAACCCTCTCCTGTCCGTACATAATAGACTTCTACGGGACCTTCCTGCACGAAGGCCAGATCTACCTCGGCGAAGAGTTGATGGACGCATCACTCGACAAAGTTCTAAAAATAGTATATTCAAGAGAGGACACGTTTTCAGAAAGCGCCCTGAAGAAAATCGCCTTCAGCGTCATTTCAGCGCTAAACTTCCTGTTGGAAATACACTACATGCACCGCGACATAAAGCCCTCCAACATCCTAATCAACACGAAGGGAGAGATCAAGCTGTGCGACATGGGAATTGCTGGTTACCTAGTGGAGAACCACGCCAACACCAAAGTGGGCACCACCGCCTACCTCGCTCCTGAGCGCATCACCAGCACTGGACAGTACACATACGTGTCCGATCTCTGGGCTTTCGGCGTCACAATGTACGAGTTAGCCACTGGGATACAGCCCTACCTCAGGAAGGAGAAAATGCCTATCTTCGAAATAATCATGGCCATAACGAAAAGCCCCCCTCCCAATCCTCCCCCTGACCGCTCCCCTGAATTCCGCGATATTGTTAAGAGCTGTCTCAATCTGGACTGCAACTCCCGTCCCAGCTACTCCCAGCTGTTGAAGCACCAGTTCCTCCTAGAAGCGCTAGACGACCCCTTCGACATGGGCGCGTGGTACTCTGGGATTAAACCAATGTAATATAAGCAATTATAGCCAATTCAATGTATCTAGTTAAATACTAGGATTTTTTACAAACACACATGGCCTGTTAATTTATTATTATAATTCTAAAGCATTGATTATTTGCCTTCTCTGAGTTACCTTTGAAACTTGTTTAATCTACGTTTATCTTGTAAGTATTGTAATAATTTATTATTTCATTGCCTAATGTCATTATGCTCTCTTGTAGAACGATGTTATCTGCTGTACCATCTAATTAGTGAATATTTTAGTAAATTATTTCCAAGTTTTGAATTATCCAACACTCTTAGTGTGCTAATTAGAAATAGTAAATCGTGTTTAGAAATTGATTTTCTACGAGCTTGTTATACTACTTCCTTATCCGAATTGTAGAGACATTGAATTTAGATGGTATATCCTATCACAGTGGTTATTAGGCTAATCGCTGTGTGATGGATGCCATTGAAAGCGACTACGAATGTGATTTATCATGGCCTTATCTAAACTATAAATTTGAAAACACTGGTGCTTCTCGCTTCTGTGAAGGCATCCACGTAATGTACACTACTCCTGGCTTCTGAAGTCAGAACAATTACGATTATACTGAATTAATTGCTTCACAATGTAGGTTGATGGTATAGCCACAATAGCATTTAATTGTTAATTCTGTATTCTTTGTTTCCATTAATGAAGTATAGACAGTGGCGGAGTATGCCATAGCGGCATAGCCTATTACCCCGATAGGGTACGTTAGAACTCTATCTATTGAAATACAGATAATTAATACGTATTATCGTGAACGTATTATACAATATTATTGATGTAGACTACAACACAATAACTGATTGCTTATTTGTTGTGTTACTATTGAATTTTCTTTTGTCTGGCACTGTAACAGGAACACCATTAATGATATCCAGATAACAGGTCTCTAATGGGAAATTAATGAATTAGTTAATAAACTGTCCTATTCGCCTGAATACCCTGAATGTATATATTGAGAGTATTCATTTGTGGTTTCCAATCTGCTGACTTGCTTTATTATAAGTAGTACACAATTACAATTAAATCGCAATATTAATTTAACAATAGGATGAGCAAGCTACCCCGGTATGATAGGAAGTCGAGCGCAGGAGTTCCTATCAATATTGATTTTGCATCCGGCGGCTCTCCGAAGATTAAAACTAAGATTCCTCTTCCCATCTCTCCGAGGAAATCAGCAACCAAACCTACCAGCTCTCTGCCAACTGAGGCTCCTATTCTTTCTGTACTGCCAGTTGTGCCTTGTGACGCCCTACAGAACCTCGAGCATATCGATATTCGCGATGTCTCCGCGCCTTCACACTTCAATGATGACGACAGCGACGCCCTCTCTTCTATCGCATCGATAGATCCGCCGCACTTACAGCGAAATAAGGAATCGGTACAGCGAGTCTCGGAGCGAGAGCCTAACACAATAAACAAATCGCATTCATATCCGCCTGTCCCCCCTACAGTGGAGGAGGAGCTGGCGCCTACTCACGAGGTGTCAGATGAGAACATAGCGGCACAGGATTCTGCTAGCACTCTGCACACGCCATCCCCTCCTCTGCACGACACTACGGACTTCATGCTACCGCCCACTCGCCAACACACCATGTCATCTCATCTCTCTCCAGTCCCGTCGGACCCTCTCGAAACTGATCCCCTCTGCTCCCTTGACGTCACTCTTGTCTCTCACCCCCCTACCCACTCCGGCCTCCAGACCTCGCCCCCATCAGCATTCACGCCATTCGCCCAAGAGCTCACTCGCCTCCCTAGTCTTCCTCAGCAGAGTGGGGACCCTATGCATTCCAACTATACATTCCAACAAGCTTCAACTGAGAATCGTTTTGTCCCCATATCTGATCCCAGCATACCTCCTCCCCTGAGTAACTACTCGTATGAGTATAATCCCGTCCCCAGCCCCTCTCGGTGGGCTCTGGAGTACCCTGCGTCCCCGCCCCTGCTGCCCCCTCTCCCCTCGCCCCTGCCCCTCCCCCTCAGCCTGCTCCCGCCGGACCCCCGGAGCTACTACCCCTTCAGGAGCTCCGTGGACTCCCCGGACCTCACCAGCATGTCGTACGGTACCCCCATGGACACGCCCTCCCCTGTCCCCTCTCTCCTCAGCACCCCTGATGGGATCAGCATCCACAGACCGGAGTTCGATAGCTACCCCGGCTACGCGGACTCGGACGGACTCACGCAACAGCTGAGCGCCCTGAGAGAGGCGCTGGACGAGAGCACGCGCGAGAGAGCGCGACTCGTGGAAGTTATTAGGCAGCAAGAGTCGGTTCTTAAATCTCGGTCAAGTGCCCCTGTAGGTTCGGCCGAGTGTGGCACTGAAGTGCAGCTGCTCAGGGAGAGGTGTGAGGGTCTGGAGAACGAAAACCGGAAGCTCAGCAGCGCCCAGAGCACCACGGATGAGTCCGAGACGAGAGCGATCCTACAGGAGGCAGCCAGAGCCAGAGACATGCTCGCGAGCGAGTTCGAACATCTGAAGACGTATCAACTCCAGCTGGAGGAGGAACTGAGGATGGAAAAGGAGCGCAACAACAGTCCTCTCAGTCCCGCGGGTAATGCCACTCAGTCGGAGCTGGAAGGAGTGAGGCTAGATAACTCCCAGCTGAGAGACAGGCTGTCTCAGCTGATCGGAGAGCAGACAGAAGTGCAGAGACTAACCCTCGCGTTGCAGGAGGCAGAGCAGTCGGCTAGCTTGCGACTGAGAGAGAACGAGTCCTACTTCATGGAACAGATCCAGCAGAAACAGAATACTTTCGCACTAACGAACAAACAGCTGGCACAGCAACTGAACGAACAGGACTCATCCGGACGTATCTTGCAGTCCGAGCTCCGATCAGTTCACGAGCAGAAGACGCAGGTTGAGGGGGAGCTGCTATCGCAACAGAACCAGTGCGCGGCTCTGCAGCAGCGGCTGGCGGAGCGGCAGGAGAGACTGACTGAGTTAGAGAGGAAGCAGGGACTCCAGGTGGACCTGGACGTGTTGGACACGCTGAAGCGGGAAATAGAGAGACTCAAGGTGGAGAAGGAGGGCGTGGAGCTTAAGCTCACGCAGGAGATGCAGCAGACGCTGCTGTACATGGAGGCTAAGCGGGAGGGGGAGGGGGAGATAGCGCGTCTGAGCGGAGAGATGCAGCGCGCGGCGAGAGAGCGCGAGAGCGGGGGGGACCAGGGTCTGAGCCAGGCTCTGGAAGCGGCTAACGAGACTAACCAGGACCTCACAGATGAGTTAGAGAAAAGGAAGACTTCTTTCGGGACTCTGAAAGAAAATCTAACTCGTATCGTTGCCGAGAAGCGTCGAGTGGAGACCGACTACTCTCTGCTGGAGCAGCGAGCGGGACAACTGAACGGTGCCTTAGAACAGAAGACACAAGAGTGTTTCGCCTTGAAGAGACAAATAGAGAACTTGCAAGTGGATGCTTGCATCGCGGTGGATCAGGGCAAGACTCTCGAGGACAGCAAACAGGCTCTCTCTTCTCTGATTTCATTGCTCAGCCAGATCATCTCGGACCTCGCATCAGCTGTTGCCTTTTCGCAAGCAGACCATCAGTCATTCGCGCAGGAAATGAAGTTCCTGTTTGATGAAGTCAGCTGTCCAGGCGCCGCGGAAGAGAGCTCGCCCCCGCGCGCCTTCGACAACATCCGACTCCTCACCCAGAGACAGGAGCAGCAGCTGCAGCAGCTGATTGGGAATCAGTCGCGCCTCGACAGGTACAGCGAGGAGGTGGGCCTGTTGAAGAGCCGACTGCAAAAGCTGGAAGGAGATAAGCTGCAGTGCGAACAGAATATTCTAGAACTGTTGGCAAACAACGCATCTCTCCAAACCAAAGTTAATTTCAGCTCCGCGCATGCAAACAGGTCTGAACCACTCACCCTATCGCAGATCCTCCCGCCTGACGTGTTCACACTCGTCACCCAGAGTCCGGGGCCGCAGGAGCCGGACACCCTCCAGTCCCAGCTGGAGCTCACGGGACAGGCCTCCCCCCTCCCGGACACGCCCCCCGACTGCTTTAACGGGGAGCTACGGGAGACCAGACGCGAGCTGATCGAGAGTCAGGACTTGGTTATCAGGCTGAAGCAGGATCTGGTTAAGTCGCACGGTTGCATCGTGTCTCTTCAGGGCGCTAACAGTGACGTCACTAGCAGCTCCCGTAGTCTCGCGAGGAGAGCGGAGGCGGCGGAGGCTGAGATACAGCGCATGAGGGGAGAGGCGGAGAACAGCAAGTTAGATAGGATCCATTCCAGCGCTGAGAGAATAGATAGAATAAACTGTCTGGAACAAGTATTGGAGTCTGTGTATACGAATATTAGCCAGGAAGATAGGACCTTCAATGCGGAGTTCGCGAAACTAGTGCGAGCTGAAGACTCAGCTGATCAATCGAGCACAGAGCTATTGAATGAGCTGCAGCAGTGTAGCAGCAGCCTCTCACAAGCTGACACGTCTCAGCTCCCTCAGATAGTGGACACAGTCCTGACTAGCAGACAGAGAATTCTCAGCAAACTTATCGATACAGCTAGCGACGCAGTCGGTCTCAACCAGCAGCTGGTCGCCCTGACGACAGAGCTGTCAGCAGCCAGACAGCAGACTGGCAGCGACAAAGCTAAGCTTACAGAGCTAGGCGAGCAGCTGGCCCTCTCCGCGCTGGCTCTATCAGAGGAGGAGAGGCGGGCAGAGAGACTGGAGAGTGAGCTCTCGGGGGAGCAGAAGGGGAGACAGCTGCTGCAGGAGGAGCTGGGGGACAGAGAGCGGATCGTGGCTTCGCTCCGACACGAACTGGAGCAGGAGCGCTTCCTGCACCAGCAGCAGAGCTCCGAGCGCGAGGCCGGGCTCTGCGGCGAGGTGGAGGGCCTGAGAGAGAGCAACCTCCAGCTGAAGCGGGACTGGGAGCTGCTCAGCAACCGCATGCAGCACCACCAGATAACCACCTGCAACCAGGAGGAGCAGCTGAACGCACAGCTCTGTCAGGCGGAGACTGACGTCACGCGGCTACAGGGAGACAACACGAAGCTGGCGGAGCGGCTTAAGCTGGAGACGGAGAGTCTGGCACAGCTGTCGGCCTCGCGAGCCAGGGAGACAGAGGCTGTCTCGCTAGAGCTGACGCAGAACAAGGCGGAAGTGGGCAGGTGCCACAGCGAGCTCGAGACTCAGAGAAATCGCTTGGTAGACAAGGAGCGCAAGCTGGCAGAGATAGTGGGGGAGCTTGATGGGCTGAGAGATAAGAAACAGAGTTTGTTTGCGGAATACGAATCCATGCAGCAGAACAAGCTAGCTGAGGCCAGCCAAAAGCTTGACCTGTTAGAGCACGAGAATAGAGTTATGAAGGAAGAGAACTCTCGACTGAAGGCCACGTTTGAGACTGAGCTTCCGAACATCCTGGAAGGGAACAAAGAGGAGCGCACGAAGCTGCAGCAGTTCATAGAAGAGCTCAGCAACAAGAACGCTCAGCTGACTCAGAGTCTCTCTGAGCACAAGTCTGAGCTGCTCCGCTCCCAGCAGGAACTGAGCAGACTGACACTGGCTTCCGAAGAGCAGTTCGGGAGCGTAATGAGACGCAAGCGGGACCTCGAGAGCGAGCTGGGGAGACTGAGACACGAATACGCCTCTGAGATAAGTGCGCTCCAGGGGGAGATCCCGCTAGAGCTCATGAGCAGGCGGGAAGAGCAGGAGCTCTACTCCAGGGAATCCGATTACGCATCCCTGTCAAATGTCATACGTAAGATCTGTCAAGACAATAATCAGCTGAAGATTCGCTGCCAAGAGTTGGAGAATTCCATCCTGGAAGGGCGAGCGGACAGTCTGCCTGGCACCTCCACTCCAGATCTACAGGACCACAGCGAGAGTAGTTATTCCAGGAAACCTTACTGTTGTTCTGAGGGCAAGCCAAACGACAGAGTGCTGCGTACCAAGAACAAACAGCTGGAACTGCTGAGACTCAAGCTGGGGTACACTCTCCGGGAGCTGCGGATGTACAAGGTGTTGAAAAGCGCGTACGACCAACAGATTGACGATCTTAAGAGACTCCTCTCTGAGTCTGGCGACAAGTATGAAGGCTGCATTCAGAAAATAAGTGAATTGGAGCAGCTCTGTCTGTGAGACGATTGAACAGAAATCTGAGTTCAGAGATTATTCTTTTTGGATATTTGCTTCAAATTTCTCAAAAATATCTGGGTTTAGTTAATTAATACGTGTTGTTTATACAATCTAATAGTCAAATCAATACTGCTGTTATTTTGGATTTCAGGCTCATACAGTAAATACAGTACATTAAACTTGTTCATATATACTTTTCTATTGCATAATGCTTCTATCTGTCCTAATCGAATACGGACTCCCTAGTGCTTAACCTGACATATTGGATGTAACAATTCTCTTTAATGTTCCGATAATTATTCCACCCTCCCTCCCTAGAATTGCAAGCCTACATGCGCGAGAGACTGGCCCTCTCCTCTGCCGTCAGCTTGGAGAGCTCTGAGATGGATCAGATTATTCTGACGGGCTACCTCCCCCAGGGGGACATCGTCCTGCAAGGCCCCGTGTCTGCCTACTTCTGTGGGGAGAAACGCTGTAACTCTCCTTTCGGTCTGTTTTATTTTATCTGTCCTTTTATTCCTAATACAGTAGATGTCGGATATAAGAACACCAGATATAAGAACATTATATTGGAAAACGGTTTCCATATACCCTGTATAATTTATGCCGGTTATAAGAACACTATATGTGTCCCGAAAATGTTCTTATATCCGGCATCCACTGTAACACATTTTAATTGGGCACTATTGGAACATCCCATCTGTTTATTGGTTGCATGTCTGTAGCTCCTAACAAACCAATGCAGTCCCCCTCGGAGGCAGCTCTGCTCGACTGTATGGAGTCTGACTGCAGAGAGCTGAGTCTGAAAGCACAGTTCCTGCACCAGCTACCTGATATATCCATGTTGGCCAAGAAACTGACTGTTCTCAACCTCTCGTTCAATATGCTTAAGGTATGTTGTAGAAATAACCAACGTACTTTGTACTTTGCACTACATTTTGTTACTTCTTTGTACAATACTAAAGTAGTAGTATATTATAAATTGTCTCCCTTTTATTCCTCACTACTTACTATAATGTTAGTTATATGATTCTTGTTTCTTATTTTATATACGTATATACCCTAATCTAACATACGTATTTTGATTATCGTAATAACGAGGTTTTCATGTTCTATTGTTGTTCCATACGTAATATAGTCATAACTCCATAACTGCACTTAATTAAGTATATAACGATAGGGAATCCTTATATAGAGCTGAGCTTTGTAGAGTTCAGATTTTATCCCATACTAAAAGCCCAGGCTTACTTTCTAAAGGTCAATTTCGAACTCTGGAAAAAAACTGACCTTTTTCAGTGCATGAATACACATAGTGAAAAACTGAACTCTACAAAGCTCAGCTCTATATAAGTAATTTCATAACGATATAGCTTATTTGCTTTCCTAAAATAATTTTAATTTAATTTAGTGCAACCTTTTATTCGTTAATTCTTAATTAATTAAGAAGAATATCCTATTTCAGACTCTAATTACATTCTGTACATAAGCTATTACAGTCCCATCTATAATATAATAGCAGGCTTCTCGTAGGCTCCTATAATACAACCAACCAAGCAGTGTTAGAAATAAAGTCCAGATGTCACCTGATGACGTCAGCATACCAGATCGCCATGTAGACATCGTATACCTCGCTCGAACGTATAACTTGGTGCTGGTGTATGTCTTCCCATTGCGCCCAGCCATGAGGTCAGTGATTCTGCTGAGGAGCTGGAAACACCCGCTGCTCTCTTCGCTAGTTTTTCTGAGTCTCTTCGCTCTGTTGCTCCACCCCACCTTCATACCGGGTCTGTTGATCCTCCTCTCCTCCTTGTCGCTCGTATTCATGCTGGCTAGCTTCCTAACACAGCACTACACTGATAGCAGAGAGCTCGCTCGTCCAAAGTACCATATATACCTGAACAATTCGTATCAGAACGATTTGACCCACGAACACGAGCAGGAGAATGGCATCCAACAAGACATCAGAGATTTCCGATCTATGCTTTTCCTCGCTCAGGAACAGCTCAACTCCCTAGTAAAGCTATTCGACAGCGTGTACTCTCTCGTGTCTTGGGTCAATCACTTCAACTCTACTGTCTTTGTGGGTATCCTGTTTCTTATAGTTATTCTCCTGATTATCTTGCCCTCAGCTACCATCAGCTTCTTGTTGACGTCCCTACTCTGTTGCAATTTCAAAGTTATCGCATTAATCGTTTCTCAAATAACCCCGAATGATAAGGGCGAGGGGAGGAAGTCTCTTCAACTCCCGGAAGAGAAGACCAGAGCTCAAACAGACCCTGCCTGTCTCCCTAACGCTGATCCCAACGAGCTGGCATTGCCGGAGTACCCTCTGTCGGGTGTGGCCACCCCCAGACGCCGGGGTATGACCAGGGACAGACACGAGCTGTGCCACAAGTGCGACGTTGTTCTCCGCATCTACCGGAAGAAGAGAATGTGTCAGAACTGTGGGAACATGTTCTGTGGCAACTGTTCTATGAAAATAAAGAAATCCTATCTCGGAGTCACAGCGCCCGGCGCGTACAAGGAAACCGTGGATGTTTGCATTCCTTGCAACCAGCATCTCACCAGCTCTCCGATACTGAGGCCTAATCGCATGGTGCTGCAGGAGAGCGCCGATTCTCAGCAGAATCTCAGCGGGAAAGCAAAGAAGAGTTTCATTTAATAATAAATGCAGTGCGAGTAGAGCGAGATTACTTTGTGCTCTACTGATGCAGGTTATGTACAGATTCGATGTTAATTTAATAGCTAAATTGATATAATGCATTGGCAGATTCTGCTTGTTAAGTATATTATCTTATATCAGAGATAAAGTTTGGAACCGAGTAACACTGGTCACAATATAGTTGTGTTAGAATAATGGTTAGAAGCTAATTAGTAATATTATTTAACTAATTTAATTGCTAATTAATAACCCAATGATTACGTTTTTCGCTGTAGATTCTGCCTTCTTCAATCTTCGCTGCTACAAATCTTGAAGAATTATATTTGAGGAACAATCCTCTCCTGCTGTTATCCGATGAAATAGGGAAATTCAATCGTTTGCACATATTATCTGTTTCGTTTTGTCTTTTGGAAGATCTCCCTCTCAGGTATGACAACTTATATACTTGTTGATATATATATTGTAATTACGCGAGATTTGCTTGTAGCATCTACAAGCTATCCCACTTGAGGGAACTCGACGTGTCATACAATAGGATTAGACGGATTTCTCATAATATAAGTGATCTCTGTCGTTTGGTATTCCTGAACTTAGAAGGAAATGAACTTCCAGGACTCCCAACTGAATTGACATATTTAAGAAATTTAAAGTATTTGAGGACTAACAGTAATTTTATGCATCCTTTAATTTGTCGTGATTACATCAACAGACACCCTGATGTGAGTTTAATTTTACATGCATACATTCACTTATCTCAGACTTGTTTACCAATGTGTCACCAAAGACAATATATTTTCCTGTAATACCTAAATTATAATTTAGTGGCTCCCAGCCTAGGGTCCACAAGATCTCAAAAATTGAATTACGTTCAATAGAAGGGGGTCAACAGAATGTATAAAATTTGCTATAGGGGGTCCACGGTTGAAAAAGGTTGGGAATCGCATCTAAGTTTACTTATCCTTAGCACTTGCAAGATATTTGTCTGCGGTTTCTCCTGCGCGAGTTTTATGATGACGACATGGAGAGTATGCCACCAAATATATATGGATTCTCAAATCTAAGGTTTGCCACACCTTTCTACATACAGATAGTAAATAATCGTATTTCACTGTAGATACCATCAATGCGCGAACTGTGAGCTTATATTTTTCGGTTCTGGAAAAGAATTAATAATTCCGTCCCTGACTCCAGATCATGCTGTGAATTCATTTCCAGTGCTGCACAATGTCTGTGCAGAGAGATGTGTTCCTTTCTTGAGAGAGAAATTCAAACAGAACTGATTTCGAACGAATTAAATTAAATTAACATCAGCATTATATTGTAATCAGTTCTATTTATATTTATCCTGATTTCCTTGATGAAATATGTATTCACAGTTCCCAATAAATTGGTTAATTATAATGTATTTTGTATAATGTTCAGTTCTAGTTTTTCTCAGCAAAATGTCTCCCACAAATACATTACGAAGACCTTTATTTCTCCTCACTATACATCTCTTGCTTGCCTTTCTTGTTAAATACGCTACATGCAGTATATTCTCACAAGCTCAACTTGTCGTGGTTATTTGTGAGTGCGCTCCTATAAATTCCTTAGTCACTGAGATCAGTGTAACTAACACAAACCATGAGTTAATTTCTATATCGCGAAACTGCGAAAAGTACTTTACAACAACTCAAATAATCTCTAACGTTCTGATACGAATCCGAGTGAATGGCGACGGTCAGTTAGATTTCGAGACTACGAAATCTTACGAGTGTACTTTGTCTGCTGTTGATTCTGATAACACGGAGTCTACGGTAGAATTAAGAATATTCCTAAATGACTGCAATGATAATCCGCCCATCTTCGAATCCAGCATCCTAAATGCCACTATTTCTGAAGCCACCAGTGTGGGAGATACGGTATTCACCGTGGCGGCAACTGATAGAGACTCAGGCTCGAATGCAGTCCTTTCTTTCAGTTTGTATGACAGTTCAGGGAAATTCGAAATCGGAGAAATCACTGGCAAAATTGATTTAATTTCAAGTCTTGATTTTGAGACGAAGAGTAAATTTAATTTAATTGTAACAGTAACAGACAGTGGGAATGCCACAGCTGGAGAATGTCCCGGCGGTCCTCTCTCCAACAGCGATGTCGTATCTATTGCGGTGTTAGATTCCGCAGACACGCCTCCAGTATTCGCAGATGGCTGCTGCCAGTTCTCAGTGCCAGAGTGTGCCCCGATTAACACCCTGGTCGGTACGTTCACGGCTTATGATGGAGACTTGCTAGTGAATGACGAGGTCGAGTTTAGCTTTCTGTTTGCTACATCCTGTTTCGCTCTGGCTAGTGATGGCTCGCTTACGGTAAAGACAGAAGATTGTTTGGACAGAGAGTCTGGTGTTTTATTCAGTCTTGATGTCGAGGCTACCGAAGTGCATGCGCCAAGGCAAAGCGTGAGAGCCGATTTCGATGTTGAGTTAACTGACTGCAATGACGTGGCTCCGGTATTTGTTTCTCTCCTCAACAGCTACTCTGTTAACGAGGGCCTCGCAGCTGGCTCTACTCTATTCTCGATACAAACATTCGATGGCGACGAAGCCAATACTAACAACTCAAGAGTTATTGTAACCTTATTGCCCGGTGGAAACACTGATTCTATATTTGATATAAACTCGCACTCCAGTGCTCTCATTTGCACTCAATTGCTTGACAGAGAGAGTTATCCAAACGGGTTTCAGTTGACACTGGAAGTATCAGACTACGGCTCCCCTCCTCTCTCCTCCACTCACTCACTCTCCCTTTCTCTAAACGATATTAACGACAACCCGCCCACTTTCAACCCAGCCAGCTATTCACAAACCATTGAAGAGAACCTACCCCCAGACGAGTACGTTGTTACAATCAGTGCCACCGATGTTGATATAGGAACAAATGCAGTAGTCACTTTTAAGATTATTTCTGGGAACAAGGCTAATTATTTTAGTTTGAACCAGCTGACCGGCGAGATCCTAACCACCAACAACAAAATAGACAGAGAGACCGCTTCTAGCATAGAACTTACCGTGTCCGCAACAGATTCCGGGACTAACCCGCTACAAACCACTGCCAACGTCCAAATCCTTATCTCTGACCAGAATGACAACAGTCCCATATTCTCTCCTACCAGCTACAACTTTTCGGTCGCAGAGGAGCAGAGTCCCACGAGTATCTCTCTTATGATTCTCGCCACTGACCTAGACGATGAGTACAACGGATACGGGGCTGTTAGCTACTCCATCATTAGCGGGAACGAAGATAATATATTCTTCCTGAACAACACTTACATACACACAACGCTACGGTTTGATAGAGAAACCAAGGATGAGTACCAGCTCGTGATTCAAGCAGAGGACAATGGGAGTCCCTCCTTCTCCTCTACTGCGCATGTCGTAATTATAATAACAGACACGAATGACAATCCGCCCGTATACTCTCGCGACACGTATATAGTCGGGTTTAGCGAAAAAGCGGAGTTTGAGACTCAAATAATACAATTCATAGTTACAGATGAAGACTTGCCGCCTTACAACCTTATAGTGTTTGAAATTGAGACATTGATTCAGGGATTTGTGTTCAATACTCAGACTGGACAGCTGTTTACTGACATACTGTTTGATGGTAGAGCCGGCGAAAGCTTTGAGTTTACAATAACAGTTTTTGATAATAAGAAGACAGGAATATTTAATAGTGTTTCAAAACCTGTAAAGGTGATTGTGATAAAAGAAACTGACCGTTTGATAGCTCTGATCGACAGTCCTATTGATTCGGTTAGAAGCATGGGAACAACCTATCGAGATTTGCTTCAGGACATAACTAATGACTACGTTAATATCGAGGATTTTATTCCCGTGGAAACTGAGAACCAAGTTGACAGTAGCCAGACTCAGATTATATTCCACGTCATAGATCTGGACACCGGGGGTATAGCTGACCCAGGCACTGTATTGAAAGGTATTGATGAGCGGTTTGACGATGTCTTTAGCATATTTGATACGTTTTCGCTTCTGAGCATCAGTCAGTATTCGGAAGTGGTTAGCACGCCTTATGTCCTGCCCGGTCTCGTGTCTGCGGTCGCTATTCTGGCAGCCCTGCTCTGTCTCACTTGCTGCTGCTGCTCCGCCCTTTTCTTCTACGTTAAGCATTACAGGAAGAAGGTTAAGAGGTCGGATCGGGACCTGAGCGAGGCGGGGAACCTGCTAACGCAGCACCACGCGAAGTCCTTCTCTTCTCTCTCGGCAGCTGGCACCTCTGCGCTTTTCGCGCAGTCAGATGTCGCTGTCATGGAGAATCCCCTCTGGATACACCCGTACGATAATATGGGTTCGCTCTACTCTGAGGAGAGCATGCTATACGAGACGAAGGAGTTGATAATCGATCTCTTCTCCGAGGATCTTGATGAGTATTCACTCTATTCAGTGCCGAGCAGAGTTAACACCAGCTTACTGCAAGGCCCGTTTGAAATGACCTATACCGACAGTGGTAGCTCCATAGACCCAGAAGACCTTGACGATTTTGCTAATTCTGAGGTTGAAGGTGCCAACTTTGATTTCCCTTCCACTTCTTCGAAGCAAAAGATGGACTTAGACGCCAAATCGGAGAATTCAGAAGGCCATCTTTCTATTATTTAATTCCAACTCTTACTCTCTTGGACAGATGTGTATTGTAAAAGGATTTCCTTATTTATTTGTTTTATACCTTTTTATAAATTTTTAGTTTATTTGGCATAAATTAAAAGCATTTATATTAAATGTTTGCTTTTTTTAGACTACGTATTTTAATTAACTTGTCGATAAATTATTATTTATACTTAAGTCAATAAAAATCAATAACAATCCTCGGGAAACAATGAATTACTTTGCATATATTTCTCTCTCTTCAGTTCCATGCACTGCTCCAGACTAGTTTCTTTCCAACTCTTATCCCAAACGATTCTCCGCTGAGCAAAAGTTCTGGAATTTCTTTATTAGCCCTCTGCTTGCAATTAGTCTCCCACATTATCTCTCCCGTTGCATCGCGAATAAGCAGATTGCCGTTCATTTCTAGCTTCAGTTTACAAGGCCGTGCTCCCTGCTTTATTCCTTTCGTCTCCCAAATAACTTCCATTGGAATCCCTGCTACGAATGTGGGCGTGTACATCACTAGCTGACCATCTTCTTGTAATCTCAGATAATAATACTTTGTGATAGAAATCCCATTGTTATTTACTTTTATCCCGCAATGTACGCACTGCCCTTGACTGAGCACATCCCCTCCCCTCATGACGACATTGCCTCTCTCTCTCTCCAGAATAGGATGCGTAACGTCTTCTTCTTTGCCGGCGCCGGAGCCTGGACATATGGCTAGGATGGATCCCATTCTCAGTTCTTACAAATCTTGTTTTTAGCATTCAAATTCCAACATAGCCTATTTATTTACTTTCTCAGGCTTATCAGTGTGGAGAGGAATCCATGGAGTAATTCTATACGTATTGGTATTGTAATTAAATTTAAATGCAGGCAAGTTTACGTAATATATCCAACAAAGAGCTCACATCAACGCACAATGGTCCACAGTTTATATCTATAATTTAATGAACGATGAAATAACGTTAAAGCTTACTCTGCTACATAATGTTATCTAGATCGGTACATCATTGACACTCATTTATCTAAGTAATCTCAGTCTCTAAATACACATAACACTGAGTGTATGTGGTGAAGCCTTGAGCTAACTGCCACTCCAATGCGTAATGAGACTTATTTGGTTTTTCACATGTGAACTACAGTTACTTATTAGAATTGGAACAATTTGAGTAGTGGAGTTTTAAGGATGATGCGTTTTGCCTTTTCACTAAAGAAACTGACCCCTACTGTTCGACTTCTACACTGCAACAAGCATTCTACAGTGTGCCCTTATTATTCATACGAGACCTTGCAAACTAAGGAGTTTAATATACTCCAACTGTCTCTCCACAATAAACCTGTTAACGTACTGACAATACCTTTCATGCAGTCTCTAACTGCCTTCCTTAAACAAGTTCAAGATAGAACTATCCCTGCCGATGCTCTTATAATAAAATCTTCGATTCCAAATGTATTCTCAGCTGGGCTTGACCTGCATACACTAATCATAAAAGACGAATCTGATCTTAACAAGTTCAAGTACTATTGGTCTGCTTTCCAGTCCCTCCTCCTATCTCTGTACGGCTTAGATCTCCCTGTTCTCTCGCTGATAGAGGGGGACTGTCTGGCGGCTGGCTGTATCATTGTACTCTGCACTGACTACCGCATCATGTCTGATGAAGCGTACAAGATAGGGATAGCCGGCACGAGGGTGGGAATAACTCCGCCTTTCTGGGTTTGCAAACTACTGTCACAAGTTATCGGGGTATCCCAAGCAGACAGAGCTATTCAATTAGGAAAGCTCTATTCTCCAAAGGAAGCTCTTGGCATTCAGTTAATTGACCAGGTTGTGACTCCACAGGAATGTGAGGCTGCTGCATTGTCAATGTCTGAGAGATTCTTATCTGTTGATTCGCTCGCAAGGAAAACAATCAAACTTAAATTTAGGGAAGAATTAATTGGGGATTTAGAGACACGCTTTGAATCTCATACAAATGAATTTATTAAAATTCTTACATCTGAATCAACACAGAAACTCATTCGAAAACTTCTTAAAAAGTTTGATATTTAGCTGGTCACTGTATACATTTAATATTATTTGGTATATACTATTATTAATAATATTTACTTATTACGAGAGATTAAAATGTTTTTTTATACACCCCTGCACTGCGACAGCTATCACAACTCACGCCATGCGGATTGTACATGTTAATTTTCAATACCAACGGTTATTCTTTTTTTTAACATTCGTTTAATTGCATGCATTAAAGTCTTGACGTTAAAAATATATACAATAAAACAATAAACTTGCGTTCAAATCTTGCGTACTAGTTTCATTTTATTCATGAGATATCTTATATGTAGACCGTCTAGAAATAGACCAGGTTTTATTCCCTATACATTAGTATTACCCATAAAAAGCAGGGCAAGTGGTCTACAGAATTTATAGACGGTCTACAAATTTTTGGCTTATTTGTATGGGCGGTCTACATATAAGGATTTCTAGACGGTCTACATATAAGGATGCTCTTTATTCATAGCTAGTCTCTTTTAAGAAAACACATTTTGTTTTACTTCACAGAATTTAAATTCCCTCAATTTGCTTTGCTTTACTCTACGTGACGGATCATTTTGCAGTAAATATTAAATATAGCAAATAAATTATTGAACAAGTTATTTTTTATTTATAAGCCATAAATTTTACAACCAGAAATCATATATGAATTTATCATTAAAATGATGTGTATCTACCACGTGAATTTGTATCATTCCAATGGCTGAATAGGTTGTCCGCGTGCGTATAGGTTGAATATAAATGAGATTATAATTTCATAATCTGTTATTATACAATTGTTCTTCCCTATTTATGCTAACAGAGGATTTATCTAAAACAGAGGTATTGATTGTTAGATTGTTAATGAATATTGTTTAAATAGAGAGTACAATGCTGTTTCAATTCTTTTGCTTTTTGTTTTGATATCAAATTATTTGTATTACAAGTTTATTATATTTTAATTTTAATTAAAATTCTCTATAAACTTATCCATGGAAATATAAATTAAATAAGTTATTACTCTAAAAATCAAAATAATATTCTTAATTATTAATGCATTAAAATCACTGAATGTGTTAAATTATTTTGACTCATTATACAAATGTAATATATCTTTAAAAGTACACACGAGGTTTGAACTTTTGTTTGTTGCATCCAGACTCTCCCTCTTTACAGGCAATAGTTTCAACAGCGGTATTTGTTTTTGAGGTATTGCACCCTTTGTGTCGCGGTATATCGGAGTGGCGGTGTGGGATCTGGCACGAGACTGGAGGCTGTGCCACCTCGCTATCAGAGAACAGCTCTATGAATATCTTAACTGCGTCTCCTATCCCAGTGCCTAGAGGAATGTCCTTGAGTCTTTCGTTTGCTTCTTTGGTAATTGCCCTCTTAATCTGTCCGCAAGTTTTATTATTCAGGAAATCTTTAAGAATTTCTGATATTTCATGTCGGAATATGTTTAATATTGGGCTTAATTTGGATGCTTGAAATTTAATAATCAATTTCTCTATCTCGAATCTGCAGTGCGTATAGTGTAGCTCCAAAGTTCCGTTCTTACTAATAAGGCTTAATCCTGCGACCATATTTATTTCAAGAAAGTCGGCGTCTGCTTTTCCCTTGGAGTGTAGCATCGACGAATTCCCGAGTTGATAACGCCAGTCTAAGTGGCCTGCAATGGAAACATTGCAAAAAGATAAAGTTACTGCATCGTTACTGAAACTTGCGTAGGAATTCTGAATATTTACTTTGGTTAGACTGATATTAGTTATCCCGTAATATAGAATCCCGATCCCGGTAGAGACGTTTCTTATCTGGTCAGGTATGTTAACTTGATCCAGGTGTGCAGATAGGATAGGAGTTCCAACTCTTATAAAGGAATTGTAGACTGCAATTCTTATATCCCCACGGAAACTAGGGAATAACATTAGGAACCCAAATATAGAGAGTATCCCTATCAATATTATCAAATTTATTTTTAAAACCTTGAAAAGCAAGTCATAGAATACCATTTTGATTAAAAAATATTTATGTTTGTCTATTAGCTGATTGACTTAATATATACTAATCTCATAGCCTATTCGGTTGGAATATTCCTAAAGGGTATTTACCTTCATGTAATCAATTTATTTTGACATTATTTTCGATATTAATTTTGTAAACATTATTCTTGTAATAATTTACCCTCACCAATTTTATTACCCAATGCTCAGTAACCTTATTTCTCTTCCATTACCTCGCAAGGATAAACTGAAGTGATATTACTCGGATTAGATCATATAACTTACCCAATAAACCTTAATTCAAGGATATTATAGCATTAGCGGACTGAATCATTAATATTGATCTAATTATTGTTAATGTGTGGGGAAATAATAGTTTTGAATTAATTTAAATAATAATATCACTAAAACAAAATAATTATTAATTTCGCTTACAATTCCGACATCAATATACTTTATCTAAATGGTATTATACACGCACTTACAAATAAACTAAAATTAACTTAATCCGTAAAGGATTTTAAAATCCAATTTCTAGCTCCCCAGTTTCCTCTTGCTTTTCCACACTTGGCGTGTAGTTGATGTCAGTGTCAATCAGTATGTACTGGTTGCCTAATTTAATTTCAGGATTAATCAGCTGTACCCCGTCTATCAATGGGATTTCGAGACCAGCTGCTCCATACTTGTTCAGCTCCTTAATTACGAATCCTTCACATAAAAAGTTAACTGCGTCTTGCAGCAATTCGGCATTAAAATTACCGATCGAACTGTAAATGAGCGAAAAGTTAGCTCCGATAAAATTAGCTTTCCCAATTACGTATGGTGTTTTGCCTTTCTCTTTTACTCCAAGAGTCGCGTTGGTATACACAATTACACTTAGATTGAATGCTGGGGTAACTACGTTGTTGTGATTACTGTCATAGACACAAACATCAATGTCTCCGAAAATTGTCACGTTGGCGCCTTTTGGGACAACTGTCATGACCGGAGGCTTAGTTTCGTGGAGCAAGAGTGTCATATTCATATTCGGGAATTTCTTGTAGAGCGACGGTATTAAGAGTCTAAACGAGCTGGTGTTAAGCTTAATTGGGATACTGGCGGGTACTTCGTCGGGTGTAATTCTAACTTTTAGTTTTCCTGCATCATTGTAGACTATTCCAGCAGTGTTTGCAATATACGTGGTTAGCCAGATGTAGAGCATTCTTGTGGTGGGGCCTATGCTGGGGAGGGCTGCAGGGGAGATGGGAGCTTCCTGCGGCTTGGCGCGTGATAGGAATTCGCCCTTATGCTCGGTCTCCATATATTGTGCATTGAACACCGGATCTTTAACAATTGAATAATCCACCAAAGCTGTCTTGTCAATATTAACTTGAACTGGTAGCGATTCGAGAGCTTTGTTTCCTTGCGTATCGATTGCCTTCACTGCCTGTGAACATATTTGTCCATTCAGTGACCCTTTTATCGCACCAGCTATTTGGCTATCGAACATGTTGTACAGCCAGCTTGCTCCCCCATGAAAGTGTATATTCAGGCTCCCGATGTTGAATTTACACGCAGACGAGGAGAGGGTGGCATGGCCTTTGGCGTCCTTGCCTATTTTGACCGTTACAGATAAGCTAGTACCGGATAAACTTATGTCAGCACTCCCGCTATCTGAAACTGGGACAATAAGGTGCGTCTTGTAGTGCCAGTGGGCTCCTCCGGACAGAGACAGTCCGGACGCACTCACCGTTAGCCCAGCTGTCCCAGTGCTTAACGCGGCTTTCGGGATCTTAAAGTTACCCATGTGTATACTCGTCAGATCCCAGTGCACTTTTCCGATAGGACTGTGATAGTCTCCATGGAGATCTGGTATTTTAATGTTGTTTAGCTGCGCTTCTAGAATTGGTAATCCAACTTGTACTATGTATTCAAATCCTTTTTCGGTTATTGCAGTTCGGAATCCAGGATTGACAGACCATGAGAGCTGTAAAAATGTCGTCGAAAATATGAAAAAAAGGACGTGATTCATCGTAATCTTGAAAAGTTTATTTTGTTCAATGGTTGATTTGATAATTACTGTACCTATTGACAACAATGAGAAGTAATTTATACTTAATTAATCCTTTAGGTTAACTCCCTTTTCTCGTGATTAACTAATTAATTTAGTCTAAATACTTTATTGTATTTCTTACCCGTAATCTATCCAGCTACTGTACCCCTCTGGAACTATGGAATTATAGATTAGTTGAGTTAATCTAACAATTTATTTTTATTTACAACTCAAGGTATTTTTAACAGCAAGTAAATATAAATTTAAATATTACAAATAATTACAAATCTTCCCCCTTCATTATCTTACAGTATTTGCTCATATCTACTTGCATACGGCTGGGTGTTATTAGAACTGTACGCGGGTATTCAGTTTCTTGCTCTTACTGAAGGTCTGAATCGGACTGACATTGTTATCTTCCAGTGCCTGTTGTTGAATCGGACTGACATGTTCCAGCGCCTGTTGTACCGGCTCTTGGATTTCATACTTTATGTCGGTGCCAATTAATATGTAATCGTTTCCCAAAGTTACCTCGGAGTTTTCCAGTTCTACCCCGTATTTAGCTGGAATTGGCCATCCCACGCTAAGGTACCTATTCACGAGTGGGATTATCAATCGATTTCCTAACCAGTGTACTACGTCTGTTATTTTAGTTGTGTTGATTGCGCCTATTTCCGTGTCCTTAACTGAAATCTTTAAATCGAGTGTGTCGACTTTTCCTGTGATGTTCGTCTTACTGTCTACCTGAATTAATCCAACCTCTACTTGAGTGCTCCCTTCTACCTCTAGGCTGAACGCGTGTACAATTGCATTATCACAGTTCGCATCATAGACCCCAACCTCAATTACTCCACACCCCTGTAGAATTGCACCGTCTGTGGTTATTTCTAGGATAGGCGGTTTTGTCGAGTACATGTTTAGCGTAAGGTTCATTTCCGGGTATTTGTTGTAGAATTCTGGAATTATATCCTGGAATATCATTGTATTGAAGAAGGGAATTTTTCCTGCGGGTAGAGTGTCTGGGGTGACGTTGTACTTCAAATAGCCTTCTTCTTGGATTACGAATGCTGCAGTGTTCGCTAAATACGAGGAGGCTACCAGATAAACCATTTTGCTAGCCCCAGTAACCTGTGGAATGGGAGAAGGCGTGAATGGAGGTTTTTCTGCCTCAGGGTCTATTGAAGTGAATTCTCCTTTTATGCCAACTTCTAAATCGACACTGGTAAACACTGGATTATTTACGAGAGAGTAATCGATGACTATCTTATTGTCGATCGGCATTTTTGTAATATACTCCTCGAGAAATGATTTCCCTTTGTCTTTGATCATTTTGTAAAGTTTTGAGCAGGCATTAGTATTGGCATATGACTTGATTTTGTCCTCAATCTTCCCTTTGAATTCGTTGGCGAGCCAAGATAGATCTCCATGGAATTTGATGCTGAATGTCGAGATGTCGAGAGAGCACCCGTTTGGCTTAAGGAGAGGATGGCCGGTGTCGTCTTTATCGACGAGAATAGTGAGGCTGAGACTTGAGTCGGATACCCCGAGGTCCACACTCCCACTTCCGTGAACGATACCAAAAATGCACTTGAAGCTATAATGTACTCCTCCGCTCATACTTACGTCATCCACTTTCAAAGTCAGCCCGTTCTCCCCAGTGGTGACTGAGGGCTCCGGGAGTTCGATGTTACCGATATGGATGTCGGTGAGCTGATAATGGCAACCGTCCTTCTTCCCACTGTATTCTGGGATGGAGATATCGTTCAGACTAGATTTCAGATAGGGAAGAGCTTTTTTAAGACTATAATTGAGACCTTTCTGCGTGAGTATTATCCTTGCTCCAGGGTTTTCAGCATAGGACAGATTAACAACGGTTAGAAGAGTCGCAAGTGCAATGTAACTGATGATCATATTCGAGTTTTGAAAGTGCATTGAATTCAGTACGTACCCAGTTTATTTATCTTAGTTGAAGTAGGATATTTTATCCTAAAAGCATACAGCTTGCTAATCTTGTTTATTAATTTTAGCCACAATCATTGCTATGCTCCAAAGGGATTTAGTAGGATAATTTGATATAAATCATTGCAACAATATAAGTTGTAATACGGTAAAGTCTGTGCTGTATTAGGTCATTTGATTAGTACAGGACTCTTACTAAATATTATTCTGCAATTCATAAGATTGAGTGATTCTAGATGCATGAGCCATATTGCGTAATTTTATAGCTTGGGTAATCTTTAGGAAAATTAGCTTAGCAGTTAATTTTTATTGGATTCAGTGAATCATTATCTCAACTTTTCCTATTCATCAAAATTATATGATTTGTTGGTATTACCAATCACTTCATATACTGTAATACGGGAATAAAGGGTAAATTCCAGATTAAATCTAGAATTTACCCTTTATTCCCGTATTTCAGTATATGAAGTGGTCTGCATTTCTATGAGAAAATACATTAATTAACCGATTAATTAAATATAAATACTAGTTTACTACGTCATTCATATTTGGAGTATTGGAACTCTGTTAGATGATTATTTCCAACTTACTACGTACGTGTATTAGTTTTTGGAAAGATCACCCCTAGGGATTATAATTACTATCGCAATTCATAACCCCATCAAATACGCTTGTTATATTGAGTGAGCGGAGCATGGCTAGGAAAAATCAGATTTCTTACACAGAACCGTCTCAGCCCAGTTTTATTAGAGCTTTTAAGCAGAAGGCTGGCTACCAAGAGGGCCCTAAGCTCAGTGACAAATACAAACCCAGTTCAGAGGATGAGAATTCGGATAATGAAGTTGATCCCAAATCAGAACTGCTGGAGATGATTGATAGCAATCTACTCTCAGTTGCTCCCACTGAGTCTTGCGATTTAACGAGAGATGACCTCAAGGATGTTATCCAAGGCAAGGACCTGGCTGCTATTGCAGCAGCAAAAGAGAAGGAGAAAAATGAGTTGGCTCTTAGAGAGGCTGCGAAGCTGCCATATGACGAGAAGCGAGATGGTAAAATTAAATACAGAGCACCGCCTCCTAACTCTAAGCTTAAGAGGCCTAATGACGATATACAGCTGGAGTCAGATAACAATAGCAACAAGAGGAAGAAAGAGAGCGTTAATACCCGCTTGCTAACTTGCATTCCTTCAGATGAAGACGGGTCATCATCTGATAAAGACTAAATGCCTCTGGACTAGGGATTGGTTAAACAAGTCATACACTTCTGACTTCTTCATTGAGGCATACATAGTGTTTGATTATCATTTGGTTACTTTCATTCGCTGGAATCCGATTCATTGATTCATTCACTCATTCACTCATTCATGCCACTTGGGAGTCATAAAAGGGAATTTTCAATTTACACTCTATGGATTTTTAAAGTTTAATTAATGGATTCAAGTTTTAACTTATTTGTTGATAATTAAAATTGAAAGGTATTATATTTTACAAACCCAACTACCTTCTGTCTTTTAGCACACTTGATTCAAAGAGGAATCGGTGCCATATTTGAGAACAGCTGACTGTCTGACCACACAGCTGAGACAGTATTTCATAACACATAACTTTGCTTATGAATTTTGAGTATTTTTCGTAGCTCCCCCAATTTCTGCCCTGCCTTTTCACCGTAATTATTCTTATAAATTATTTAAATTAATTAATAATGACATGTAACTTGTCCATGAAATGCCATAACAAGGGGAGCTACCATTTAGACTCCGGTCTATAGATAACCAGCATTCTATAGGAATGTCCTCGCACGACTCCACAGCTGTTTTCAGGAATGTCAGCATCAAACGTGTAAACGAAGATTCCTCCGTGGTCGAGGTGGGAAGTGGCACTTTTCTGGTGAAGCGAGTCATCGGCTGCATTACGTGCTACCTGCAGAACGATCAGAACGAAGCTCTGCTCAATTTCAATCTGGACGATACCATCGAGTTCTTCCGTAACGACGCTCACTGCTACTTTATTCACATCCAAGAAGACGCTACGTATTTGGTGAAGCTGTCCAACCTAGACGACAACAACCGGTTCTACCAGCTGGTGTCCGCGGCTAAATCGAAAGAGAGTGTGTTTACGCAGCGCACGGAGCTCGCCTCCGCTAAGCAGTACTTCCAGTTCTACGGGTACCTCTCCCAGCAGCAGAACATGATGCAGGACTTCATCCGCACCTCCACCTACCAGAACGCCATGCTGCAGAACTATCCGGACTTCCAGGACAAGGTCGTGCTCGACGTGGGCGCGGGGTCCGGGATCCTCTCCTTCTTCGCCATCCAGGCGGGCGCTCGGAGGGTATACGCGGTGGAGGCTAGCTCCATGGCGATGTACTGCGACGAGCTGGTCCGCAAGAACAACCTCTCCGACAAGATCGTGGTCATGTACGGTAAGATCGAGGAGGTGGACATTCCCGAGGAAGTCGACACCATCATATCGGAGCCCATGGGGTACATGCTGTACAACGAGCGCATGCTGGAGAGCTTCGTGCACGCGCGGAAGTTCCTCAAGGAGGGCGGGTCCATGTTCCCCACGCAGGGGGACCTGTACCTGGCCCCGTTCTCGGACGAGGCGCTCTACATGGAGCAGTACAGCAAGGCCAACTTCTGGTACCAGCAGTCCTTCTACGGGGTGGACATATCCCATCTGAGGGAGCAGGCCTTCGAGGAGTACTTCAAACAGCCGGTTGTCGACACGTTTGACATCCGCATTCTCACTGCTAAGCCTACCAAGCATAACGCTAATTTCCTGACAATTAACGAATCCGATTTCGAAGAGATTACCATCCCCTTCCAGTTCGTGATCCACACCCCCGGCATGGTGCACGGCCTCGCCTTCTGGTTCGAGGTGGCATTCATCGGCAGCCTCAAGACAATCTGGCTCTCGACCGCGCCCACGCAGCAGCTGACGCACTGGTACCAGGTGCGCTGTCTGCTCAAATTCCCGATATTCGCAAAGGTGGGCCAGGTCCTGGAGGGCCGGCTCGTAATGAAGGCCACCATGCGACAGAGCTACGACATGGAGATCGACCTGGGCCTGCAGGGGTCGGGGGTCAGGTCCTACAACACGCTGGACCTCAAGAACCCGTACTTCCGGTACACGGGCATCTCCCCCTCGCCCCCGCCGGGCTCCACTTACGTGTCTCCCACGGAGGCTTACATCAACTCTATAGTGACAGCCCAGCCGATGCCAGTGGCTGTGAACAACGCTGCCATGCCCGACGCTCTTGGGATGCAGCAGTACGTAGCAAACACGGTACCAGCGGTCTACCAACAGGACCCGAACATGGGGAACGTTCTGTTCTCCAATGTACCCATGGGGGCCACAGCCAATGTGCAGCCTCAACCGAACCCTCCCTTACAAACCAAGCCTCTCTACCAACCCTACTGAGTGCCCTGCTGCAGACTAGAGGCTCGGAGACTTAGATTTGTTTAATATTCACAAGTACTTATAGTTCTGCTTTATGTAGCAGAGCTTCGTTTATTTTTACCCTTTAATCCAAACCTGCACTCTTCTTGTCTCCTCTCTGACTCTCTCGGTATCACATCTAGTAATATAGTATGTTCTCTGTTCATATTTAGGGAATTTACTATTTAGTATATTGTTTGATTTTTAATGTGATGGAATTGAGCAGGAATGTTGAGTTCCGGACTTTCTAATTCGGCCGATCATTTGATGTTCTGAATGGGGATAAGCACCTGTTCCATTTATCTCCTAGCTCAGGCCATAAGACATATGTCGATAAGTACAAAATAGAACCAAGTTATTGTATTGTAATTAAATGTAAATTTACCCCTACTTCTCCAGAACCGATGGACTTATCGCTACAGCACTTAGAGCCGCACGGGGACCTGGACAGAGACGGGACTGTTATTATAGACGAGAATCACGTGAAGCGACCGATGAACGCATTCATGGTCTGGGCGAGGGACGCCCGGAGGAAGATTGCTCAGGAAAACCCGAAACTCCACAACGCAGAGATCTCCAAGCAGCTGGGCGTATCTTGGAGGGAGCTCAGCGACGAAGATAAGTCCCCTTTCCGCGTGGAGGCTAAGCGCATCCGCGAGACGCACATCCACAAGTACCCACAGTACCGATACCGACCCCGCAAGAAGAAGCTGGAGCAGCTCAAGAGGAACGGGAGACGCGATAAGGCGGCGGAGCCACGAGACAGCCTCACGGTCTCTCCCAGAGCCAAGCGACCCGCGCAGCCCTCTCTCGCACACAAGCAGCGTCCGATGCAGCCTCAGTTCCAGCCAGATGCCAAGTCCAGCTTAACTCAGCAGGCGGAGTATCTTAAGAACGGAAACGGAGGCTACGCGTACCCCAATCCGCCTCAGGCCTTCAGCCAGGTCCCTTTCTCCATACCGCAGTTCTCCTCTTACTTCTTCAGTCCGTACGTGGACCAGGGACACGGCTACGCCTCGCTCTCCTATCCTGAGCAGAGCTCTCTGCAGCCCGCTACCCATTTCCCCGCAGCGGAGACCGCTGGGTACATTCCCGTGTCCGAGGCCAAGAGCTGGCCCCAGGCACAGCAGCCTCCGCCCTCCCTCTCCACAGACACCCCCGGATTTATAGTAGCGTCCCCTCCCCTGTCCCCCAGCGCGTACCGGCTCCCCTATGACGAGAGGCTCTTCGTCCAGCAGGCGTACAGCATGCAGAGCTCAGCCCTGCCAGAGCACCAGTCCCTGTACCGCGGCCCCGCCCTCCCCTCGGTCCCGGAGGCACAGCAGATTAATCCCATATACTTCCACACGCGCTCCCACCTCACTCACGCCCTCACTCGTGTTGCTAATAACCCCGTTGCGAACACAATAACTAATATGCTACCCTTACGAATACCAGAGTCATGCGGCTCTTCGGAAAGTAGCTCTCTAGACCTTCAGTAGTATTTATCTCTTCGATTTGTATATATTATTTCATCCGTACCCATCACTTAGCCTTCCATTCACACTCAATCAACATATTACTTACATACAGGCTACAGCCGCCTCTGCTCGCGATAGAAAGCTCGTATTTATCATATTTTTTATCTCAACAATTGCACCGGCTAGTTTTCAATTCTTATCCCTCTAGATTTGCTCTGCTCTCAAATATACTATTTATATGCTCCTGCTGTAGATTAATCGTTCTGAGTTATGTACAATAAATTATTACTGTTTTGAGATTATATTTATATGGGATAGCAGGCAACTCCACTCATCGGGACATCTGTTCAATCGGCCTGATGTGCCAGAACAGATAATTTAGCTTACGGTAAACCGGTTATACTTAGGGATACTTTTAGCTGACTTTGGTACGTAAGTTTGTAGTTTACTAGGTCTCTACGAGAATAACTAATATACTAATAAGGACATATGCATGAAGGTTTGTAAATTAAAAGAAATTATTGTGATTCAGATAATAATATAATATTTCTATTAATGTACATGTACTCGTGTTAAGAATTACAAGTATTCGGGTCTCCTTGAGTATGCACTAACGGAGTTTACTGTCTCTCGTTGCGAAAGCGAGAATATTCCGACTACGTATTGTATATAGTACAACTGTATTTATGTTCCAATTATTGTTTTTAGAGATACTGTTTGTCAATAGTAAGAATTAATTTTCACTACTACAGTGGATGCCGGATATAAGAACATCGTCGCGAACTACATATAATGTCATTATAACCGACATAAATTATATAGGGGTATATGGCAATCGTTTCCAATATAATGTTCGATGTTCTTATATTCGGCATCTACTGTATTGTGTTTATTTATTTCGTGCTACCTGTTTTAGAATTAGCTTTTACGAGTCTAGTCTTACATTTCTGTGTGATCAGTTTTCCATGCATTGTAGTAAGTTATTTTTGCAATTTACACTGTATCGATGATGTAGCTATCAAGCTACCACTGGTCATAGTGTCATGTAAAATGCAATTGGTTAAGTGGATGTAATTCTGTTCACGTAAGTATTACTCCTCCCATCCTCTGTTTGAATTACTATAGAATGCTGGTGATTGTACTGTCGCCTATTCAATATTGATTTTATTATTCTTATACCCTCTGATCCAATTGCAACGTAATTTCCATTCTTTTAATGAAAACATTTCTCCCCCACAAATTTACAATCGGCTTAGAAATTAAATTCAAATTTATTAGAATTCGGTTGCCACATCAATTCACTTGTTATTTGTCTGTTCCTTGTTGAATGCCTAGATAATACTTTAACGAAGCCAGTGGCCCTAATAGTGAATCACGGGGATAATTAGGGTTAAAATAAATCCATTCTTTTCCTATATAATAACACAGAACTGTGTTAGGAATACCCTCATTCAATTGATCTTTCTTCAGGTCCCTCTTGTTGGAAATTCTCTTTTGATTAATTAATTAAATCAATTTAACTGTCCCATTTTCTGGACTTCCTTATTGTGATATAAATACAAATTGTTTGTATGACAATGTGTTGAAGTTACATTGCTTTTTCGTTTTGTTTATCCAAATTCATTCTCTACGTTTCTATTTACTATTGACAAGAAATCAACTATTTCACTCTAGGATGATGGGTGTTCCTCTACTTTCTCAATCCCTGGTTTTTGAGCGAAACTGTTATTTTATTGGTTCACGTTAATTGAGCGCATATTCATCATCAGTGGTTTGCCCTTTCCATTTCTAATTAATTAAACTTTCATTACAATCAAATATTATTTAATTATTAAAAATACTGTCTGTCCAAATCTAAACAAAGTAGTATAAATCTTCTGACAAGCTTCAGTCTGCATTGCTAATTCTATTATATTCTCTCTCTCTGCATATGGAGTGCTTTATTCATATTGTATGCCATTCAAATCCATAATACTTTATTGTAGATAAATTTAGACATAATACAAAGCCACCAAAGTACCAATCTATACACCCTTTCATATATTTTATTGTTTATTCAAGAATTAAATATTCGCTATTTCTCTCTCTCTCGCTTAGAAATTGCAACACAAATTTATGCACTGTGCTGTTCTGACACACTTACTGCATCTCACAACGACTAATCTCTAAGTTCTTTGCTCACTTTATATGACGTCACGCGGTCTCTCTCAAGCTCAGGCCCCGCCCGCCCGGGACATGTCCGGACGGGCCAGAACTACCAGTTTCGCCGACATGCAGGCAGGGAACAGATCCTCAGTAAACTTAGGTCTCAAGGTTATTCGCGACGACAAAGGCTCGAAAATAACCACTATCACTGCTACAGAGGGGAAGGGCCCGCCGGACATTCAGAAGGACATTGTCTACTCAGACCTGAAGGTTATCGGTAACGGTTCTTTCGGAATAGTGTACCAGGCTAGGCTGGTGGACTGTGGAGAACTGGTGGCGATTAAAAAGGTGTTACAGGACAAACGGTTTAAAAATCGAGAGCTGCAGATTATGAGGACGCTCGACCACTGCAACATTGTGAATCTCCTCTATTTCTTCTACACAAACGGAGACAAGAAGGAGGAGATCTACCTGAACCTGGTCCTGGAGTACGTCCCAGAGACGGTCTACCGTGTCGCTAGACACTACGCAAAGTCCAAGCAGATGATCCCTCCCTTCTACATCAAGATATACATGTACCAGGTGTTCCGCTCCCTCGCCTACATCCACTCCATGGGGGTGTGTCACCGCGACATAAAGCCGCAGAACCTGCTGCTGGACCCGGAGAGCGGGATCCTCAAGCTGTGCGACTTCGGCAGCGCCAAGAAGCTGGTCAAGGGAGAGCCCAACGTGTCCTACATCTGCAGTCGCTACTACAGGGCCCCCGAGCTAATCTTCGGCGCGCAGGACTACACCGCACACATCGACATCTGGTCCGCGGGGTGCGTGCTGGCGGAGCTGCTCCTGGGACAGCCCATCTTCCCGGGGGACTCCGGGGTCGATCAGCTGGTCGAGATAATAAAGGTGCTCGGCACTCCCAGCAAAGAGGAGATCATGGAGATGAACCCCAACTACACCGAGTTCAAGTTCCCGCAGATAAAGCCGCACCCCTGGAACAAGGTGTTCCGTCCCCGCACCTCCCCCGAGGCCATAAACCTGGCCTCGCGTCTGCTCGAGTACACGCCCTCCAAGCGTCTGCACCCCCTGGACGCATGCGCACACGACTTCTTCGACGAGCTGCGAGCCCCCGACGCCAAGCTTCCGAACGGACGCTCCCTCCCGGACCTGTTTAACTTCACAGAGAGAGAACTCTCCATCAAGCCCGCTCTCAACCAGGCCCTGGTGCCCCCCTACATGCGACTGGGGGCCAATTCACACCAGGAGCAGACACACAACCCCAACAGGCCAGAGGAGGCGGTACCCCGTGTGGAGGACTCACTAGCAAGGTCCTCACGCAAATAGTGATCCAGCGACTAGTTATTAAAGCATCTGTTTGTTGGCCGCTAAATGCGCCCAATTTTACAACTCAACCTTTGTATTACTACCCAGTCTATTTTGTATCGTTCCATGTTATGACTTAATTCTTGAATGACTTTTGTATAAATGATCAACAACTTTAATTGGCTAATAATTATTGTCCTGTTGAGATGCCAACTTGTTCCTACTCTAATATTATTATACATTAATAAATTGTATTACTAGTGCATACGAACACTTGAATATAGATTATATGAAAGTAGTTATTATGCAATTAAAAATGTACATTAAACTTTAGCCAATCTTATTATGTTTCTTTATTGTGTTTGTGGACAGGTGTTTAAGTGGAGGTAACACGTCATCCTATTGATAGCTATCAGTATTATGGACTATCCATTTATAGTCAAAACACTAGGGGCATGTAATACTTGAATCTTGTCCTCAAATATGTTTGTATGTTGAGATCAGCTATAAGCGCAGTACACTGTAACAGCTGATAATTGCAACCATTGCTCAATAAATTTTGCAAGAGTTTAGTTTTATTAAAGGATTCTTGCTATTTGCTCAATTATCGGAGAATTCTGAGATAATTAGGTAGGTAGTTTCTTGGCAATTTATATGTGATCTATCCGGCTGCTCTCTCCTCGTGAGAATCTATGTAAGGGTAGTATTACCGTATCATACCGTATATACTGCATAGCTAAATTAGATTTTAAATTAGATCAATAGCAGCTTCACAGAAGATGTCCTTTCTGTGATAATTACTCGAATTAAATTAGTTACGACTTCTTATTTAGTTGATGTCGATAACTTGATAATCTAATTTCCGGTGCAAATGAGTTATAATTATTTCACTAATTTAGTGATGGCAATTAATTAATAGCTACAAATTTAATGTTGTAACTCGACAACATTCATAACCAATCTCAGTCTTGAATCGGGCTATAAACACTACAGTAAAACCTTCAGGAAGTGAACACCCTGGGGACCAGCCAAAATGTTCACTTTTCATGACTTATCATAATTTACAGGGTTGCCGTGGGAGTGGAATTTCCCATCCCATTCCCACAGGATTTCTGTGCGAATTCCCATATGAATCATTTGCAACTTTCCACACATACAAATAGGCTGCTATAACAATTCTGAAAAAGTGTCGTAACTGGTCTACGGCTATGTATCACTTGTATTGATATCCATAAAGGTTTCCTATGGGGATCCATAGGAGATCCCTATGGGAATTCCCATTTGGGGATCCATATTGAGATCTATATGGGAATCCCCACAGGGGAAATCTGATTCCCATGGGTATGGGAATTCCCATACCCATTGGCAACCCTGGATTCATAAAGTTTCCTGTCCAGATTCAACTTCAATAGTAACTTATAAGTTATCACATAGCCACATCGAATTAACTGTGCATTCACAACAGTGTGAAAACATAGCTGCCAATTAGCTTCAGAAAGTTCATCTCAGCAGAAAAATCCTTTCTTCATATCCTATTCAATTTGGACAATTGGGACATGATTAGGTGTACACATTTCACTTTTCTGAGGTTTTCAGAAATTGGAGGGTAAACACGTAAAACAATAGTAAAAATTTGGGACCGAGAAAAAGTGTTCATATTTTGGAATTGTTCATTTATTGAAGGTGTTCACTTTGGAGGTTTTACTGTAGTTGTAAGCATAGGAGAATCTCATTTGAATGAGTAAGTGCAAATGTAATTACCACATTGAAGTCCGATCTCTATGTTTCTACACAGTTATGAGATCCCAGTTGATTAGTGTGACCTGACCGGCACTGAATACCTGACACCCCATTCTTTAGCGCTCTGTAGACACTAAGCACTAGTCTTCCCACCTAACTACATATACGGCATAACTTTATGACGTCAGAGGATAGCAAGCTCCGCTCGCTCGCATACCTGGAGCAGGACGAGCTCCTACGTCACTCTCTGCAGCCCGCACACGATAACGAGAAGTCCCTCGCGATGACCGCGCTAGACGTGATGGGACTGTCCGACGCAATCAACAGACTGTCCCAGGGACTGCTGCTCATTGAAGACGACCTGCAGACGGAGGTGGCGGAGAAGCACCAACAGCTCCTGGCGCACGCGCGCGGCGTGCAGGAGCTGGAGACCGTGCTCGACTCAATGGGCCGCAGAATCGCGACTCTCAACTCCTCAATCGAGAACATTCGCAGCCGCATGTCCGAGCCCTTCAAACACCTGCAGGTGCGTACGGTGCAGCTGTCGCACCTGCAGACCGCCTGCGACCTGCTGAGGGGAGTCATACGAATGTTGTTTCTAGTGAAGAAGCTGCGCAGCCAGATGGGCTCCGGCCAGAAGGAGATCATAAAGGCCGCGCAGACCCTCAGTGACGTCGCGTATCTCCAGGCGGACAGCGACCTGACAGGCATACAGGTGCTGGAGGAAGACCTGCTGTTTGTGAGTGCAGCCAGGAGGGACGTCGAGAGCCAGGCGCTGGCGATGCTGCACCAGGGGCTGGAGCAAGGCAGTCTGTCCCAGGTGGGGGTGGGGCTGCAGGTGTTCAATCAGCTGGGAGACCTGCAGCCGAATGTGAGCCAGGCGCTTCGGTTTGTGGTCACGCGGCTGCAGGAGGAGATGCAGGTGGCTCTCGACCACTCCGCCATGCAGGAGCCCGTCTCAAGTTAGTGTGTGTTCTCTCGGTTTGTACAGGTGTCATTCTAACCCATTAGGCGCTATAGGCGGTAAATCCGCTAATGTTGTGCTACGCGCCAACCTCTGGACGCGCCTGGAGAGACTGATGGACCACATCCAGACCTCCCACGGGCAGGTGGCGCTGCTCACGACCGTCCTGGCCAAGCGGAGAGACCCGCTCACGCACCTGACCTTCCTGGAGCAGCTGCAGGCCCAGGAGTTCACACCCCCCTCTACCACCTTCTGGGAAGAGACGGCCAGGATTATAACGATTGAGTTCAGAGCCTCCACGCGAGCGTGTGCCCAGATATCCCAGGCTCTCGAGACGGAGTATCCGAGACTGCTGCGGCTGTTCAAAGAGCTCTTCTCTCGCCTGGGAGAGCCGCCAGAAGAGGACCCAGAGGTGACCATACGGATAGCGCTGGCCAGCTTCGAAACCGCGTTTCTCTCTCGCTCGTTCTCGCGGCTCTCCGAGCCCATAAACCTGTCCGTATCCGCGAGGAGCGCTCCCGCCTCCGCCGACATCGCCACCATAGTTAAGACATTCCGCTACGAGTTGCAGGTATAGCTATATATAGTTACCCGTACGGCCCGTATTAATGCTGTGTAGATAGTGTCGGGAGATAGCAAGCTGCTGCGGGTGATTGCGCAGAACATCTGCAAGTGTCTGAAGCTGTTCTCGGCTCGCTGCGAGCAGATCGCCAAGACCGGGCCGGAGGCACTACAGCTGATAGGGCCGCCCAATCAGCTGCAGCTTAAGAACCAGACCCTCGTCACCTCCATGTACCAGCTGTTTAGCCAGACCAGCCTGCTCCTCTCCGAGACGCCCGCTCTCCCGCCGGACGCTGTCGACAGCCTCACTGCTATCCTCGCGGTTCTAAGGAGCGACATTGATAAGGTCCTGTCTCCGCTAGTCCTACAGATCCAGCAGTCTATCCACCAGATTATCGCCAGCATGCACCAGGAGAGCTTCGACGCGACAGACGGGAAGCTCGAGTTGGCGCTGGAAGACCTGCAGTGCTCCCAGTTCATGAAGGAGCTGCAGAGCTTCGTGTCCAGGATACACATGGACCACTTGGTATGCTACGAGTGCGGAGAAGTGCTGCAGGGGAAGTGCGAGGAAATAGTTGCGTTCTGCATCGAGGCTTATGTGCAGAACTGCTGCTTGGTGCGGCCGCTGGGGGACCATGGACGTCTGAGGATGACGGCTGACATGGCACAGGTGGAGCTGGCTGTGGCTCCGCTCTGCAGAAACAGACTCTCGGAGCTGGGCGCGACCTACCGCATGCTGCGGAGTCTCCGGAAGCTCGTGCACACGGACTCCCAGGACCTGATGAGCAGCCAGACCATCCTAGACGCGCTCCCGAGAAGTTTCATCCTGTTCCACCTGATCTCGCGGACCCCGCCCTCCTTCCAGTCGCCCCAGCAGCTGAGGGGCTGGAGCAGCGGCGAGTGCGCCGAGTGGCTCTCTCGCGCGACGGAGCCCGCGCGCTTGGAGCTCCTGGAGAGCTGTCTGCGGCACTACGAGCAGTCGGTCGGTCGGAACGGAGAGGTGGTGCTCATATATCCGTACCTGAAGCAGCTGCTCAGCCTATAGCACAATCACTCCAAGACAGATTTATTATTTTATTCGCACTCAGACAGAGCTGGCATTCAGCCGGTGCAACGGACCGGTACAATATAGGTTTATTCTTGTTTTGGTGATGTAATAATTAATATCGGCCCTGCTACGTTCAATACTACTACAGACATTATCTAATCCTTAGCCAGTTGAATAGCTGTAGACACATGTCCCTAATCACCTGCTACAACAAGGGATGCACTCAGAAGTTCCTGGAGGAGGACAACAACATATCAGCCTGTCGGTACCACCCGGGGGAGCCCGTGTTCCACGAGGGTCTCAAGGGCTGGAGCTGCTGCAGCCGGAGGACCACCAGCTTCTCTGACTTCCTGGAGTTCCCTGGCTGTGAGAGAGGCCCGCATAACCCGTTTAAGCCCGACCCCCCCAAGAAGGAGGAGCTGGAGGAGCTGCCTGACTTTCCCCCTGTCGCCGTCACGGAGCGAGTGGCGGTGCCGGTCCCCGCCCCGAGACCCACGGCGCCCGCCATCCTCCTGTCGCTGCCTGCGAAAGTGGAGGAGCCTCTCCTGAAGGCTCTCGAGCTCTCCAAGCTGAGCGAGCCAGCTGTGCCCGCGGAAAACAACACCCAGCGGTGCCAGAACGGGGGCTGCAAGGCTGTGCGGAGGGACGGCGAGTCTCCGGAGGGGGACTGCGTGTACCACTCGGGGACCGCTATCTTCCACGAGGGACTCAAGTACTGGTCCTGCTGCCTGAAGAAGACAACCGTTTTCGAGGAGTTTCTATCGCAGCCAGGTTGCACTATGGGTACACACAAGTGGGTGTTCGGTTTGAACTCTTCCTCCTCTCAGATTAAGTTCGACCACTTCCAGCGAGGAAATAACATCGTTATCACGTTCTACGGGAAACTGTGCGATTACTACCAGTGCGCCGTTAAGGCCAGCGGCACCAACCTACAGGTATATCTCGTCTTTGAAGGAGGAAAGAAAATTTTTGATAAGTTGTTCGAACTCTATTCTACCGTTATTCCTGAGAAATCAGCTGTAGAGTATCTCAAGGCTAAAGTGGAGGTTATCCTCTATAAGGACGCGCCCATGTACTGGCCGCAGCTGGAGTACCCGGTGGAAGAGTTTGTGCCAGAGACGGCTGTGCCAGATAAATCAAAGGAGGATAATCAAGTTTCCTAGGCCACAGTATTGGGTGTTCTTTGAGAGTGTTGGACTATTTAGCCTCGAGCTGATAGCTAATAATTGGAGTTTAACCAGGTTTAACTGTTTTTGATAAGCAAATGTTATTAGCTGATTATGTTTACAGGACCCTTGTTTCACAACGGAGATAAACAAAGAGCCTCGTTCATAAATACGTACACGGTTAAGTGAAATTCTGGTTAATAGATAAATATAATCCTTTAGTTTAAGACAGGCTATGAGTACTTCGGTTAACTCTCTCGTAAAGTACGACGACCCTGTCTCCACGCAGCGCAACGGAGACAAGAAGGAGCAGCGGAGCAGAGTAGCTCCGGCTGTCACGGGGCCCTCGGGGTCCCTCCCCTCGCACCCCCCCACCAAGAGCCCCGCCGATCTCCAGCGGTCCCGACAGATAGAAGAGATCCTGAACAAGATCCTCCCTCCCCGCGAGTGGACGCACGGCGGGCAGGGCTGGCGCCAGTGCGTATCCTCGGACGGCGCCTCCCGCCAGGACGTGGTCGAGCTGGAGGAGAAGATAGACTCGCGTCTGCTGCAGAGACAGGCGAGGGACTCGGGCATCTGTCCGATTCGCCGCGAGCTCTTCTCGGAGTGCTTCGACGAGCTGATCCGCGAGGTGACCATCGACTGCGCGGAGCGGGGCCTCCTCCTGCTGAAAGTCCGCGACGAGATAAAGATGACTCTGGCGGCCTACCAGACGCTGTACGACAGCAGCGTCGCGTTCGGGACCCGCAAGTCGCTGGAGGCGGAGCAGGGGCGGGCCCAGGAGGAGCAGGCGGTGCGCGAGCTGCAGGAGCGCAGACAGCAGCTGGAGAGGCGACTAGCTGACGAGAAGAGAGCCGGAGAGGAGAACGTGAAGAGGGACAACGAGAGACGGAAACTAGAGGAAGCCAAGCACCAGGACGAACTGCAGTTCTTGAAGAAAACCAACCAACAGCTGAAGCAGCAGCTGGAGGGGATCAGGTCTTCGGGAGTTAAGAAGTGACCCTCCCTCTACAGCTGTTAGTAACCCGACCACTTGTCCTATGTATTACCTATATAGCCGTGCCCTTACTACTATAACCTTATATATTAAATACAACCCGCGGGCATATAATTTGAAATGAAAATAAGGCCGCGGCCCGAATGCAAGTTGTAAGAACGCGCGTAGTGCGGACGAGCAGCTTGTTACTATAAGTCTATAAGCATAGCATTCTATACACAGCAATGGCACTCGTTCAATTTCTGGAGAATTGTGATTATTGTAATATACAGTCAAATGGTTGTACACATTTTGCGTCGCAAAAATGGTTGGAGATAGAGCATCGATATGTATTATCATTGAATAGGAAGTTGAGGATAGGCCCAGCTTATATAGCATCATCTGGCACATCTCGCCTATAGTCAGCAGCCTGCCACCGCCAGTCTTAATGTAATCTCCTAACAGGGACACTTGGGTAATCTCACTAATAATGGCTAGTATGGTATTATTGGTATAGTTACAAACTAGTGGCACTCGATGGGAGTAGCAGCTAGTTGTGTAAGATTTACATTCGACTCGCGCTCTACAGACCTCTTCGTATTCCAGATAGTCTTGAAACCAACTCCCAGAGCTCTGTGGGTTCATGGCAGATCTGCGGACAGAATAACTAAACTCAGTACACATTTATAATTACTGTATTTAATCGAATAATCACCGGATTCACCGCACCTCCATAAATTAATGGTTTTAATTAATCACAGCATGCAGTGCTGTAAATTAAGCATGCTGCGAAAAAAGCCATCAAATCCGTAATTTACGGATTTTGGAACGGATATCGAATTTTAAACAATAGCAAATTCGAAAGCGTTTAAGGGCTGAATATAACAAGCTAATGTACTTTCTCCATCTCCAGGCGAACCTTAACCTTAATTATAGATGAGATGGATTATGGACTGGATATGGATAAGGATTCCGATCCATTCGGACTGGCTATGCTATAACTAATTAATTAAGAATTGCATGCAAGCAGTTAGACAGCTGACCCGCTCACTAACCTCCCTGGTACTCAGACAATTAGCTCTCTCCTCAATGGCCGAGTGCAACGCTGCAGACATTGGTGCGGACCCCGAGATAGCCCTGGCTCCCTACCGCGCCGCCGTGAGGGAGGCGGGCCTCCGGGTGCAGCGGGCGCGGGGGGCCACTGGCGACAAGCTGGAGCTGCAGGCAGAGCTGAGTCAGTGCGTGAGTGCGCTGCGCGGATGCCAGAAGGAGCTGCAGGAGGCAGAGATGAAGATGCGGCCGCAGCAAGCGCACTTCGACAGGAGCAAGCTGGAGCAGCTGCTGAAGCGGCGCTTCTTCTACGCGGCCTCCTTCCCGCTGTACCCCAGCGTCGCGGGGCTCTTCGACTACGGACCCATGGGCTGCGCGCTGAAGGCTAACCTCCTGAGCGAGTGGCGGCGGCACTTTGTGCTGGCGGAGCAGATGCTGGAGGTGGACTGCACGGTCCTGACCCCCGAGCCGGTGCTGCGGGCCTCAGGTCACGTGGACAAGTTCACGGACTACCTGGTGCGCGACACCGTGACAGGGGAGTGCTTCCGAGCGGACCACCTGCTCGAGGCGGCCCTGGAGCGCGTGAGAGCGGACAAGAAGACACCCGAGGGGGCGAGGAAGAGGTGCGAGGAGATATTGAGACAGATCGACAACCTGGGCAAGGAGGAGCTGAGCGGTATCATAAAGGAGTTTAACATCGCATCGCCTGCCAACGGGAATCCCCTCTCGGAGCCCACGGAGTTTAACCTGATGTTCCCGACGAACATAGGACCCGGCAAACAGGTGTCCGGGTACCTCCGTCCCGAGACCGCCCAGGGAATATTCGTTAACTTCAAACGTCTGTTGGAGTTCAACGGAGGGAGACTCCCTTTCGCGGCGGCGCAGATCGGCCAGGCCTTCAGGAACGAGATAAGCCCCGGCTCGGGCCTGCTGAGGGTCAGGGAGTTCACCCTGGCGGAGATAGAACACTTTGTGGACCCCACTGACAAGTCCCACCCCAAGTTCTCTCAGGTACGCAGCTAGTATAAATAGGAGTCTCTTCTCAGCTGTTGTGTGTAGATAGCGGACACGGAGCTGTGTCTCTTCTCCGGCTGCTCGCAGATGGAGGGCGGCTCTGCCCAGAGGAGGAGCGTCGGAGAGGCGGTGGAGGCGGGGCTGGTGGCTAACCAGACGCTGGGCTACTTCATGGCGCGCATTCACCTGTTCCTGCTGAAGGTGGGCGCCGACTCGGGGCGGCTGCGCTTCCGACAGCACCTCAGCAACGAGATGGCGCACTACGCGACCGACTGCTGGGACGCGGAGCTGCTCACCTCCTACGGATGGATTGAGTGCGTGGGCTGTGCCGACAGGTCTTGCTACGACCTCACCGCACACGCCATAGCTACAAAGAGCACCGTCACTGCTAAGCGGCTCCTTCCTACCCCACAATCTGTGCAGGTACTGGCATTATCTGTTATGATAAGAAGTTATTAAGCTATTAATCTCTCTTCTGGCAGACATACGAGATAATACCTAACAAGCAGGTACTGGGCAAGATCTACAAGTCCGACTCTAAGATCCTGTTGGAGCACCTGAGCTCCCTGGAGCCCCCTCAGGTGCAGCAGCTGGAGACAGCTCTCAGAGAGGGGCCTCTCTCCCTCACGGTGCAGGACAAGACCTTCCAGCTGGAGGCTGACATGGTGCAGTTTAAATCCGACTCCAAGATGGTGCACCACCAGGACTACACCCCCGGGGTTATCGAGCCCTCCTTCGGCATCGGCCGCATCCTGTACGCCATCCTGGAGCACAACTTCCAGGGCCGCGAGGGCGACGAGAGCCGCAACTGGCTCTCCCTCCCCTCCTGCATCGCCCCCTGCGCCTGCTCCGTCCTGCCCATCTCCAACAACGCCGAGTTCGACCCCTACGTGCACCGGATATCCGCCTGTCTGGCAGAGGCGGGGGTATCGCATAAAGTGGACGACTCCGGGGGGTCCATCGGGAGGCGCTACGCACGGACAGACGAGATCGCTATCCCGTTCGGAATAACTATTGACTTCGACACATTGAAGTATGATAGCGTGACAATGCGGGAGCGCAACAGTATGAAACAGGTTCGGATTCCAATATCAGATATCTCTGAGACCGCAGCTGGATTAATCGCAGGAAGGCTTAACTGGAATAAAATATGCGAGAAATACCCTATCTTTACAGGACAGGAGAGCAGCTCTGCGAAAAGTGACAGCTAGTCAGCTGCTGCCTGCATAAGTATTAGTTAGTAGCAATTAGCAATCAATTATTTCAATGAGTCCTAGATTATTTTGATAATCATTCTAAAAACTCACGTCTTACATGAACAAACTGGACATGTCAAAGTTACAAACGGGACATGTACAAACTTATGTACGTATGTTGCTGTATTATAATCGACATAGTTGCACGTAACGTATAACGTATATATGGTACCATTATACGATAGGTGAACGTATAATGCCATCATACAACGTATAACGTATAATCGTATAATGCATGTATGATAATCGATTGCACTGACACTAACAGCTGATGGGCACCCCCTACGCCTACTGCATGGAGGTGGTGCGCAGGCGGGACTACGAGCACTACCTGTGCACCCTCCTGCTGCCCCCGCCCCAGAGAGGGCCCGTATTCGCGCTCAGAGCTCTCAACGTAGAAACTGCGTGCGTGCGAGACCACGTGAGCGAGCCGCAGATTGGGGAGGGCAAGTTGCTATTCTGGTCGGACACAATAAAGAGAGCCTACTCGCCCGAGAGCCGCGTTCCTCTGGAACACCCGCTTGCCCTGGCCCTGACGCTGTCCATCAGAGAGTGCCGCTTGTCGCAGAGCTGGCTGCTGCGGCTGGTGTCCGCGCGGCAGAGGGAGCTCACAGCTGGCTCCTTTCGCGAGCTGTCCGCCCTGGAGGAGTACAGCGAGGAGACCCACGGGTCTCTCCTCTTCCTCACTCTCGAGACTGCCGGGATCCGGAGTCTGGAGACAGACCACGCCGCCAGCCACCTGGCTAAGGCCGCGGGAATAGCCACCTGTCTGCGGGCGGTGGCGCCGCTGGCCGGGAGCGGGAGGGTGAGTCTCCCGCTCTCTCTCCTGAGCGAGCACGGGGTCTCCCAGCAGGACGTGCTCAGGCGGGCTAACCTGTCCGGCCTGAGGGAGGTGGCGGCCGACATGGGGAGTGTCGCCAAGCTGCACCTGGAGAAGGGCCTGAGCCTGGCCTCTGAGCAGACACGCGCTAGCCCCCTGCTGAGACGCGTGTTCCTGTGTTCGGTTGTGTACCACAGGTTTCTGCGTAGACTGGAGAAGTGCGGATTCAATCTGTTTGATAGTCGCCTGCAGGCTCGGGACGGCATGCTGCTGTTCTCACTGATTACGAGACTGCTGAGGAGGAAGTTGTGACGCGATGAGTTTCTTCTAATAATCAATTTGGGCAAGCGACAGCTACTAAATACATTTGGTGACTTTATAATTTGTCTACAAGTATAATACATCACAGTGGGCTCCGCTTTACCCTATTAGCATTTCAGTATAGACATTAGTCCCAGCACTCAGAGACACCTGTCAGTCAGATGTTTGAAGAAGAACCGCTGCTGCTCACCAGCCAGGACCAAGAGCGCTTCTACCACACCTCCTCAGACCGCGGCAACCTGGCCCGCGCCTTCGTCACCAAATACTACTGTCTGGTCTCTAACCCGACACAACTGCGGTTAGTGGAGCAGCGCGTGCTGAGTAGTGTGGCCAGCGAGTACACACAGGAGCAGGTTGTCATAGGGCCCTACACCAGCATAAACACAGTGCACTTCAAGTGCAGATCTGAGCACGCCAGGCCCGCCCTGCCTATCGTGATGTTACACGGGTTCGGAGTTGGACTAGGGATGTTCATCAAGAACTTTGATGCGATTTGCGAGTGCACTGACGTGTATGCTATCGACTTGCTGGGATTCGGGCGTAGCTCGCGGCCCAACTTCAGCCGACGCCCCCGGAGGATAGTCCGGCAGTACGTGCAGGCCCTGGAGGACTGGCGCCGGGCGGTGGGCCTGGACAGGTTCATTCTGCTGGGACACAGCTTCGGAGGATACCTCAGCACCTGGTACGCTATTGCTTACCCGGAGTCTGTGGCCAAGCTGATCCTGGTGGAGCCGTGGGGCTATCCGGCATTCGAGGCCAGACGGGAGGCGGTCTCGGAGAATGCGAGGCCTCAATGGTACCCCCAGAGGGGTACACTCAAGTACAAGTTGTATCGATCCATATTCGGGATGATTAGGAATTATCTGAAGTATTTCCAACCTTTCTCCTTCGTGCGTTTAGGGTTTGGTATTGGGAAGCCTCTGTTTAAGAGGTTCCGCAGAGACCTGATTGTGAGCTACGCTGGGGTTGTGGACGCCGATACGCTCAGTGACTACTTCCTGCATCTGAATGGGCAGTACCCCTCGGGAGAGGAGGCATTCACACGCCTACACATCCCCTTTGGGTGGTGCAGGGAGCCGCTAATGCCGGACTCCATTAAGCGCTTGGATTCTAATATTCCGATGGACTTTATTTACGGGAAAATGTCGTGGATGTCTTCCGATCCTGCGAACGAGCTGAATGGCTTGATAGAGAATGCAGTGACTGTTAATATGGTTCCAGAATCCTCACACCATGTATATGCCAACAACACTAATGAATTCAATAATGTAGTCATTCGCTCTATCAATTCTCTCAATCAAGTTTCAAATTAGTTGGCTTATAATTGGAGGTATTTTATATTTCAAGGCCCATTATGCCTCTCGCATGTATTTATTTTCGAACAGCTGATTATATTCAATTAGTATTCTCCAGAAGTCTTAAACTTGTTTTAAAATAGAACTAAATTTGTTTGTTATTGTGTCTTACTATTGACTTGCTATTATCTCGCTTAAAGCGTAGATTATAATGGCTGGTCGCCCACAAGCGGATCTGAAGATAATTATCCTGGGAGACCACTCCGTAGGCAAAACTTCGTTCATTCAGAGATACCTGAGCGGGACCTTTGTGAGCACACAGAGCACTTTGGGAGCCTCGTTGGTTATGAAGAAATGGTCCAACTACCACGTGGCCATCTGGGACACGGCTGGAGAGGAGAGGTTCGCTGCCATTTCCAACTTCTACACTCGCGGCGCGCATGCGGCCATCCTGGCTTATGACGTCACTAACAGAGATTCGTTTGATAGATTGTCTGGCACGTTTGCTAAATTCCTGGAGGACGCACACCCAGACTGTCTGTGTGTTATCGTTGGGATGAAGTCAGACCTCCTGGAGGGCAAGGAGGCTGCCATCCCTACGAGCGACGCGCGGGACCTAGCAGTCAATCTGAACCTGAACAAGGGGTCCAGTCAGAAGTCCTCCTCTCCCGCGTTCTTCTCCACCAGTGCTAAGACGGGAGAAAATGTGGAGAATGTGTTCGCACTCATTCAGACCATCCTGCTCTCGGACCACCCGCCCGCCCAGACGGAGATTGACACCTCGGCGAGCAGAAGCATCCGTCTCGACTCCACGCGCTCGCCCGCTCCAAAGAAATCCTGTTGCTAACCAGCAACTTGATAGCTCTACCTGTTTCAGCCTTTTATAGATAGCCTGAAATATGCTTGAATTGAGATTGTTATATTATTTGTATAGCTGATATAGAATATCGTTGTTGGATAGTGACGTGTGTTATTTATTCAAGTTTTATTCTACCAAATATTGTTATGTCTCTTAGCCCTTAAGCCCACCATACATGATGCAACTGTTGCACGCAACAAAGTTGAATGCAACAAGGTAATGGTACAACAGGGTTCCGCAAACTAGGGTTTTCAGGCCGCATGCGGCCTGAAACAACCTTATGTGTGGCCTGATAGCCCAATGAAAATTTGTATCACGCGTGGTCTGAGAAATTTCTAATTTCATCTGGCCTGTACACATATACACACAGATTATTACCATTTGACTAGAGCCCGTTATGCACTTTTTGCTTAGAAATTAGTATAGTTCTAGTATTACAACAAGATACAGTTTTGTAACAAATTCCGAAAAATTTCTCGATAGTGTTTGCGGCCTGAGGAAAATTTTGTTAAGATTATGTGGCCTGATATAAATGAAAGTTTGCGGAACCATGTGGTACAACAATGTTGCATGCAACAAAGTATTTTTCGCGCAACAAGTTGCACGAAAAATACTTTATTACTCCTTATCCGTGCACTGTCGTCCGGGGGCTGCCCAAAACTTGGAATTTACCCGGATCTTAGAAATACAATGGCTAGTACATGTGCAATCCCAGTGTCTAATCCATATTTTCTAGATTCATTCAAAAATAAAAATCCAAAATTGCAGCCTGTGCCGCCGCATGATCCTTTGGTGGCACTATATTTTGTTGTTGGTTTATTGATAGTGCCTCCAAAGGAACATGCTGTCGGCACAGGCTGCAATTTTGGATTTTTTTTTTTCGCCATGTCATCATCACTATGAAGGTGTTAAATTATTTCAGAAAGGTGTTTCAGAAGGCAACGACCCTTTAGAGTGGTGGAAGTTTCCATTCAGCTCACTTCATTAAAGAGATATTCTAGTTTCAGTAGAATATAATCTGTAATGACTCAGCATTTTTCAAGTGGGTGTTGGGTCATCAACCAACATTAACTAACCCATTTTAAATATCGAATTAACAAAATTGTAAAAACACATTTTTTTAACGATGTCCTCATCACCTAAAGGTGTCAAGACCCACTTGTATAGGTGGCACGTGTCATAAGGACCAATTGATATATTGAAAGTTTGTTTCTATCTTCTATGATCTCTGAGATTTATGATATTTAATTAATTAGTATAAATAATTATTAATATTATTTATAATATGACACCAATTTCAATGTCAACATACAATTATTAAGTTCAATTATTTTGTCATAAATAATTAATTAATTAATTTATCTATCAAATTTCAATTCCGCACACTCGATAACCTCTAATATACAAATTGGAAGCTTCTATATAAGTTAAATACAAACTGAATTATTTATAATTAATTACGTCAGTATATTAACAGTGCAATTATATTCTCGCAGAAGTAAATATAATCACATAATATGTCGTTGTTATGAAATATATAATCTTAATTTTCAATTGCAAAATAGAAGCCAGCTTGAATTCACAAGTTAAATCAATATAATTATAGCAAGTTGAATCACTAGAGTAGGATTTAACAAGTTAAATCAATATAATTATTACAAGTTGAAACAATGGAATTAGATTTAACACTTTACTGAAACTGAAGTGTGAGTAAACAAAGAAATTTAAGCCCCCATTTGTGGCAGAAATTAAACCCCTTATTGAAAGATTTCTTCTCCCATCAGACGCAGAATTTTACGGTGAATCCAAATATGAAATAAAATTTGCGGGTTTAGTAAAACATATTTTGAGTTATGGACCAGACAAATTTTGAAAGGTGTTAAAGATGTGTCCAAAATTTGTTAATAAAAAATCGTAACCCCAGGTGCAAATTAGACGGTCCCATCGCACCTACATGCCAAGTTTCAGCCCATCAACAATTAAGCTCTGGCCATTGCACCGTCTACGGAGAAAAAAAAAAAAAAAAAAATCCAAAATTGCAGCCTGTGCCGACGCATGATCCTTTGGTGGCACTATATTTTGTTGGTTGTTTATTGATAGTGCCTCCAAAGGAACATGCTGTCGGCGCAGGCTGCAATTTTGGATTTTTTTTCGCCAAGTCATCAACGCCCAAGGTGTGAAGAAGCATTTGTTATTTGGTCCGAGTCACAAGGAACGGTAGATAAATTTGAAGTTTGTTTCTATCATAAACCATCTAGAGTTTAATGCCATTCATTCATTATGTATTGATAATGAATTATATTATTAGTTAGTTATTTTAGCAATGTTATCCACGGTGATTTGAGTTTAGTCAACAAATTCCTTATATTATATTATTTTATTTAATCCATTGTATAGTAATACTAGAATTAAATAGAAGCCAGCTGGAATTTATAAGTTGAATCAATTTAATTATCGCAAGTTGAAACAATAGTGAAAGCTTTAACAAGTTAAATCAATATAATTATTACAAGTTGAAACAATGGAATTAGATTTCACAGTTTTATTGAAATTGAAGTGTTGAGTAAACAAAGGAATTTCAACCCCCATCTATGGCAGAAATTAAACCAATTTTAACAAATTTTCTTCTCCCATCAGACGCAGAATTTTATGGTGAATCCAAATGTGAAATAAAATTTGGGGGTTTAGTAAAACATTTTTCTAGCTATGGACCAGACAAATTTTGAAAGGTGTTAAAGATGTGTCAAAAATTTGTTAATAAAAAATCGTAACCCCAGGTGCAAATTAGACGGTCCATACGCACCTACATGCCAAGTTTCAGCCCATCAACTATAAAGCTCAGGCCAGGGCACCGTCTACGGAGAAAAAATAAAAATAATAATAATAAAAAAAAAATCCAAAATTGCACCCTGTGCCGACGCATGTTCCTTTGGTGGCACTATATTTTATTGGTTGGTTATTGATAGTGCCTCCAAAGGAGCATGCTGTCAGACAGGGTGCAATTTTGGATTTTTTTTCGCCCAGTCATCATCACTATGAAGGTGTTAAATTATTTCAGAAAGGTGTTTCAGAAGGCAACGACCCTTTAGAGTGGTGGAAGTTTCCATTCAGCTCACTTCATTAAAGAGATATTCTAGTTTCAGTAGAATATAATCTGTAATGACTCAGCATTTTTTAAGTGGGTGTTGGGTCATCAACCAACATTAACTAACCCATTTTAAATATCGAATTAACAAAATTGTAAAAACACATTTTTTTAACGATGTCATCATCACCTAAAGGTGTCAAGACCCACTTGTATAGGTGGCACGTGTCATAAGGACCAATTGATATATTGAAAGTTTGTTTCTATCTTCTATGATCTCTGAGATTTATGATATTTAATTAATTAGTATAAATAATTATTAATATTATTTATAATATGACACCAATTTCAATGTCAACATACAATTATTAAGTTCAATTATTTTGTCATAAATAATTAATTAATTAATTTATCTATCAAATTTCAATTCCGCACACTCGATAACCTCTAATATACAAATTGGAAGCTTCTATATAAGTTAAATACAAACTGAATTATTTATAATTAATTACGTCAGTATATTAACAGTGCAATTATATTCTCGCAGAAGTAAATATAATCACATAATATGTCGTTGTTATGAAATATATAATCTTAATTTTCAATTGCAAAATAGAAGCCAGCTTGAATTCACAAGTTAAATCAATATAATTATAGCAAGTTGAATCACTAGAGTAGGATTTAACAAGTTAAATCAATATAATTATTACAAGTTGAAACAATGGAATTAGATTTAACACTTTACTGAAACTGAAGTGTGAGTAAACAAAGAAATTTAAGCCCCCATTTGTGGCAGAAATTAAACCCCTTATTGAAAGATTTCTTCTCCCATCAGACGCAGAATTTTACGGTGAATCCAAATATGAAATAAAATTTGCGGGTTTAGTAAAACATATTTTGAGTTATGGACCAGACAAATTTTGAAAGGTGTTAAAGATGTGTCCAAAATTTGTTAATAAAAAATCGTAACCCCAGGTGCAAATTAGACGGTCCCATCGCACCTACATGCCAAGTTTCAGCCCATCAACAATTAAGCTCTGGCCATTGCACCGTCTACGGAGAAAAAAAAAATCCAAAATTGTAGCCTGTGCCGACGCATGTTCCTTTGGTGGCACTATATTTTGTTGGTTGTTTATTGATAGTGCCTCCAAAGGAACATGCTGTCGGCGCAGGCTGCAATTTTGGATTTTTTTTCGCCAAGTCATCAACGCTCAAGGTGTGAAGAAGCATTTGTTATTTGGTCCGAGTCACAAGGAACGGTAGATATATTTGAAGTTTGTTTCTATCATAAACCATCTAGAGTTTAATGCCATTCATTCATTATGTATTGATAATACATTATATTATTAGTTAGTTATTTTAGCAATGTTATCCACGGTGAGTGAGTTGAGTCAACAAATTCCTTATATTATATTATTTTATTTAATCCATTGTATAGTAAATTAAATAGAAGCCAGCTGGAATTTATAATTGAAATCAATATAATTATTGCAAGTTGAATCAATAGAGTAGGATTTAACAAGTTAAATCTATATAATTATTACAAGTTGAAACAATGGAATTAAATTTCACAGTTTTAATTGAACTGAAGTGTGAGTAAACAAAGAAATTTCAACCCCCATTTATGGCAGAAATTAAACCCTTTTTTGAAGATTTTCTTCTCCCATCAGACGCAGAATTTTAAGAAGAATCTAAATATGAAATAAAATTTTGGGATTTAGTAAAACATATTTTGAGTTATAGACCAGACAAATCTTGAAAGGTGTTAAAGATGTGTCCAAAATATGTTAATACAAAATCGTAACCCCAGGTGCAAATTAGACGTCGACTCCGAACCTACATGCCAAGTTTCAGCCATCTAAGTATACAAGTGTGTCCAGGGCACCTGCTACGGAGAAAAAATAATAAAAAAAAAATCCAAAATTGCACCCTGTGCCGACGCATGTTCCTTTGGTGGCACTATATTTTATTGGTTGGTTATTGATAGTGCCTCCAAAGGAGCATGCTGTCAGCACAGGGTGCAATTTTGGATTTTTTTTCGCCCAGTCATCAACGCCCAAGGTGTGAAGAACCATTTGTTAATTGGTCGGAGTTACAAGGAACGGTAGATAAATTTGAAGTTAGTTTCTATCATAAACCATCAAGAGTTTAATGCCATTCATTCATTATGTATTGATAATAAAATATATTATCAGGAATTTATTTTAGCAATGTTATCCACGGTTGGTTGAGTTGAGTCAACAAATTCCTTATATTATTATAATTTATTTAATCCATTGTATAGTAATACTAGAATTAAATAGAAGCCAGCTGGAATTTATTAGTTGAATCAATTTAATTATCGCAAGTTGAAACAATAGTGAAAGATTTAACAAGTTAAATCAATATAATTATTACAAGTTGAAAAATGGAATTAGATTTCACAGTTTTACTGAAATTGAAGTGTGAGTAAACAAAGAAATTTCAAACCACATTTGTGGCAGAAATAAAAATCTTTATTAAAAGTTCTCTTCTCCCATCAGACGCAGAATTTTATGGTGAATCCAAATGTGAAATAAAATTTGGGGGTTTAGTAAAACATATTTTGAGTTATGGACCAGACAAATTTTGAAAGGTGTTAAAGATGTGTCAAAAATTTGTTAATCAAAAATCGTAACCCCAGGTGCAAATTAGACGGTCCCATCGCATCTACATGCCAAGTTTCAGCCCATCAACTATAAAGCTCAGGCCAGGGCACCGTCTACGGAGAAAAAAAAAAAAAAAAAAAAATAATAAAGGCAGTGATTCCAATACTGGGCCACTATACTATAGTATAGTCGGCACAGTAATAATAAAGGCAGTGATTCCAATACTGGGCCACTATACTATAGTATAGTCGGCACAGTAATAAAGGCAGTGATTCTAATACTGGGCCACTATACTATAGTATAGTCGGCACAGTAACAAAGGAATTAGATTTAACAGTTATACTGAAACTGAAGTGTGAGTAAACAAAGAAATTTCAACCCCCATTTATCGCAGAAATAAAACTCTTTATAGAAAGTTTTCTTCTCCCATCAGACGCAGAATTTTATGGTGAATCCAATTATGAAATAAAATCTGCGGGTTTAGTAAAACATTTTTTGAGTTATGGACCAGACAAATTTTTAAAGGTGTTTAAGATGTGTCATAAATTTGTTAACGAAAAATCGTAACCCCAGGTGCAAATTAGACGGTCCCATCGCACCTACATGCCAATTTTCAGCCCATCAACAATTAAGCTCTGGCCAGGGCACCGTCTACGGAGAAAAAACAAGGTGTCAAGAACCATTTGTCAATTGGTCCGAGTCACAAGGAACGGTAGATAAATTTTAAGATTGTTTATATCATAAACCATCTTGAGTTTAATGCCATTCATTAATTGTGTATTGATAATAAATTATATTATTAGTTATATATTTTAGCAATGTTATCCACTGTAGTGAGTTGAGTCAACAAATTCCTTATATTATTTAATTTTATTAATTAAATAATAATACTACAATTATATAGAAGCCAGCTGGAATATATAAGTTAAATCAATATAATTATCGCGAGTTTAATCAATAGAGTAAGATTTAACAAGTTAAATCAATATAATTATTACAAGTTGAAACAATAGAATTAGATTCAATATAATTATTACAAGTTGAAACAATAGAATTAGATTTAACAGTTTTACTGAATCTCAAGTGTGAGGAAACACAGGAGATTGGCACCCCAATTATGGCACAAAGCTATGCTAAGTTGAACATTCGTGAATTGCCAAAAGGTGTAGAAATTAATTCTATATCCGTATATGTAAATTTTATCAAGCTCAATATTAATTATTTCATGTTATGAGCCATAATTAGTTTAAATAGGTGTTAAAATTATTTGATCAAAAATCGTAACCCCAGGTGCAAATTAGACGGTCACTCCGCACCTGCATGCCAAGTTTCAGAACTCAATGTATACAGGTGTGGCCAGGGCGCCTGCTACGGAGAAATAATAAAAATAATAAAAATCCAAAATTGCACCCTGTGCCGACGCATGTTCCTTTGGTGGCACTATATTTTATTGGTTGGTTATTGATAGTGCCTCCAAAGGAGCATGCTGTCAGCACAGGGTGCAATTTTGGATTTTTTTTCGCCCAGTCATCAACGCCCAAGGTGTGAAGAACCATTTGTTAATTGGTCGGAGTTACAAGGAACGGTAGATAAATTTGAAGTTAGTTTCTATCATAAACCATCAAGAGTTTAATGCCATTCATTCATTATGTATTGATAATAAAATATATTATCAGGAATTTATTTTAGCAATGTTATCCACGGTTGGTTGAGTTGAGTCAACAAATTCCTTATATTATTATAATTTATTTAATCCATTGTATAGTAATACTAGAATTAAATAGAAGCCAGCTGGAATTTATTAGTTGAATCAATTTAATTATCGCAAGTTGAAACAATAGTGAAAGATTTAACAAGTTAAATCAATATAATTATTACAAGTTGAAAAATGGAATTAGATTTCACAGTTTTACTGAAATTGAAGTGTGAGTAAACAAAGAAATTTCAAACCACATTTGTGGCAGAAATAAAAATCTTTATTAAAAGTTCTCTTCTCCCATCAGACGCAGAATTTTATGGTGAATCCAAATGTGAAATAAAATTTGGGGGTTTAGTAAAACATATTTTGAGTTATGGACCAGACAAATTTTGAAAGGTGTTAAAGATGTGTCAAAAATTTGTTAATCAAAAATCGTAACCCCAGGTGCAAATTAGACGGTCCCATCGCATCTACATGCCAAGTTTCAGCCCATCAACTATAAAGCTCAGGCCAGGGCACCGTCTACGGAGAAAAAAAAAAAAAAAAAAAAATAATAAAGGCAGTGATTCCAATACTGGGCCACTATACTATAGTATAGTCGGCACAGTAATAAAGGCAGTGATTCCAATACTGGGCCACTATACTATAGTATAGTCGGCACAGTAATAAATTAAATTATTAGTTATTTATTTTAGCAATGTTATCCACGGTGATTTGAGTTTAGTCAACAAATTCCTTATATCATTATATTTAATTTAATCCATTGTATAGTAATACTACAATTAAATAGAAGCCAGCTGGAATTTATAAGTTGAATCAATATAATTATAGCAAGTTGAAACAATAGTGAAAGATTTAACAAGTTAAATCAATATAATTATTACAAGTTGAAACAATGGAAATAGATTTCACAGTTTTACTGAAATTGAAGTGTGAGTAAACAAAGAAATTTCAACCCCCATTTGTGGCAGAAATTAAACCCCTTATTGAAAGATTTCTTCTCCCATCAGACGCAGAATTTTACGGTGAATCCAAATATGGAATAAAATTTGCGGGTTTAGTAAAACATTTTTTGAGTTATGGACCAGACAAATTTTTAAAGGTGTTAAAGATGTGTCAAAATTTTGTTAACGAAAAATCGTAACCCCAGGTGCAAATTAGACGGTCCCATCGCACCTACATGCTAAGTTTCAGCCCATCAACAATTAAGCTCTGGCCAGGGCACCGTCTACGGAGAAAAAATAAAAAAATAAAAATCCAAAATTGCACCCTGTGCCGACGCATGTTCCTTTGGTGGCACTATATTTTGTTGGTTGTTTATTGATAGTGCCTCCAAAGGAACATGCTGTCGGCGCAGGCTGCAATTTTGGATTTTTTTTTGCCAAGTCATCAACGCCCAAGGTGTGAAGAAGCATTTGTTAATTGGTCCGAGTCATCACTATGAAGATGTTAAATTATTTCAGAAAGGTGTTTCAGAAGGCAACGACCCTTTAGAGTGGTGGAAGTTTCCATTCAGCTCACTTCATTAAAGAGATATTCAAGTTTCAGTAGAATATAATCTGTAATGACTCAGCATTTTTTAAGTGGGTGTTGGGTCATCAACCAACATTAACTAACCCATTTTAAATATCGAATTAACAAAATTGTAAAAACACATTTTTTTAACGATGTCATCATCACCTCAAGGTGTCAAGACCCACTTGTATAGGTGGCACGTGTCATAAGGACCAATTGATATATTGAAAGTTTGTTTCTATCTTCTATGATCTCTGAGATTTATGATATTTAATTAATTAGTATAAATAATTATTAATATTATTTATAATATGACACCAATTTCAATGTCAACATACAATTATTAAGTTCAATTATTTTGTCATAAATAATTAATTAATTAATTTATCTATCAAATTTCAATTCCGCACACTCGATAACCTCTAATATACAAATTGGAAGCTTCTATATAAGTTAAATACAAACTGAATTATTTATAATTAATTACGTCAGTATATTAACAGTGCAATTATATTCTCGCAGAAGTAAATATAATCATATGTCGTTGTTATGAAATATATAATCTTAATTTTCAATTGCAAAATAGAAGCCAGCTTGAATTCACAAGTTAAATCAATATAATTATAGCAAGTTGAATCACTAGAGTAGGATTTAACAAGTTAAATCAATATAATTATTACAAGTTGAAACAATGGAATTAGATTTAACACTTTACTGAAATTGAAGTGTGAGTAAACAAAGAAATCTCAACCCCCATTTATGGCAGAAATTGACCCCTTTATTGGAAAATTTATTCTCCCATCAGACGCAGAATTTTATGGCGAATCCAAATATGAAATAAAATTTGGGGGTTTAGTAAAACATATTTTGAGTTATGGACCAGACAAATTTTGAAAGGTGTTAAAGATGTGTCCAAAATTTGTTAATCAAAAATCGTAACCCCAGGTGCAAATTAGACGGTCCCATCGCACCTACATGCAAAGTTTAAGCCCATCAACTATAGAGCTCTGGCCAGGGCACCGTCTACGGAGAAAAAATAATAATAAAGGCAGTGATTCTAATACTGGGCCACTATACTATAGTATAGTCGGCACAGTAATAAAGGCAGTGATTCCAATACTGGGCCACTATACTATAGTATAGTCGGCACAGTAATAAAAAATCCAAAATTGCACCCTGTGCCGACGCATGTTCCTTTGGTGGCACTATATTTTATTGGTTGGTTATTGATAGTGCCTCCAAAGGAGCATGCTGTCAGACAGGGTGCAATTTTGGATTTTTTTTCGCCCAGTCATCATCACTATGAAGGTGTTAAATTATTTCAGAAAGGTGTTTCAGAAGGCAACGACCCTTTAGAGTGGTGGAAGTTTCCATTCAGCTCACTTCATTAAAGAGATATTCTAGTTTCAGTAGAATATAATCTGTAATGACTCAGCATTTTTCAAGTGGGTGTTGGGTCATCAACCAACATTAACTAACCCATTTTAAATATCGAATTAACAAAATTGTAAAAACACATTTTTTTAACGATGTCATCATCACCTAAAGGTGTCAAGACCCACTTGTATAGGTGGCACGTGTCATAAGGACCAATTGATATATTGAAAGTTTGTTTCTATCTTCTATGATCTCTGAGATTTATGATATTTAATTAATTAGTATAAATAATTATTAATATTATTTATAATATGACACCAATTTCAATGTCAACATACAATTATTAAGTTCAATTATTTTGTCATAAATAATTAATTAATTAATTTATCTATCAAATTTCAATTCCGCACACTCGATAACCTCTAATATACAAATTGGAAGCTTCTATATAAGTTAAATACAAACTGAATTATTTATAATTAATTACGTCAGTATATTAACAGTGCAATTATATTCTCGCAGAAGTAAATATAATCACATAATATGTCGTTGTTATGAAATATATAATCTTAATTTTCAATTGCAAAATAGAAGCCAGCTTGAATTCACAAGTTAAATCAATATAATTATAGCAAGTTGAATCACTAGAGTAGGATTTAACAAGTTAAATCAATATAATTATTACAAGTTGAAACAATGGAATTAGATTTAACACTTTACTGAAACTGAAGTGTGAGTAAACAAAGAAATTTAAGCCCCCATTTGTGGCAGAAATTAAACCCCTTATTGAAAGATTTCTTCTCCCATCAGACGCAGAATTTTACGGTGAATCCAAATATGAAATAAAATTTGCGGGTTTAGTAAAACATATTTTGAGTTATGGACCAGACAAATTTTGAAAGGTGTTAAAGATGTGTCCAAAATTTGTTAATAAAAAATCGTAACCCCAGGTGCAAATTAGACGGTCCCATCGCACCTACATGCCAAGTTTCAGCCCATCAACAATTAAGCTCTGGCCATTGCACCGTCTACGGAGAAAAAAAAAAAAAATCCAAAATTGCAGCTGTGCCGACGCATGTTCCTTTGGTGGCACTATATTTTGTTGGTGGGTCATTGATAGTGCCTCCAAAAGAACATGCTGTCAGCACATCTGCAATTTTGGATTTTTTTTCGCCAAGTCATCAACGCCTCAAGGTGTCATGATCCATTTGTTAATTGATCCGAGCCACAAGGACGGGAGATAAATTTGAAGTTTGTTTCTATCATAAACCATCTTGAGTTTAATGCCATTCATTCATTATGTATTGATAATAAATTATATTATTAGTTATTTATTTTAGCAATGTTATCCATGGTTGGTTGAGTTGAGTCAACAAATTCCTTATATTATATTATTTAATTTAATCAATTGTATAGTAATACTAAAATTAAATAGAAGCCAGCTGGAATTTATAAGTTAAATCAATATAATTATCGCAAGTTGAATCACTAGAGTAGGATTTAACAAGTTAAATCAATATAATTATTACAAGTTGAAACAATAGAATTAGATTTAACACTTTACTGAAATTGAAGTGTCAGTAAACAAAGAAATTTCAACCCCCATTTATGGCAGAAATTGACCCCTTTATTGAAAAATTTCTTCTCCCATCAGACGCAGAATTTTATGGCGAATCCAAATGTGAAATAAAATTTTGGGGTTTAGTAAAACATTTTTTGAGTTATGGACCAGACAAATTTTGAAAGGTGTTAAAGATGTGTCAAGAATTTGTTAATACAAAATCGTAACCCCAGGTGCAAATTAGACGTCGACTCCGAATCTACATGCCAAGTTTCAGCCCTCTATGTATACAGGTGTGGCCAGGGCACCTGCTACGGAGAAATAATAATAATAATAAAAATAATAATAAAATCCAAAATTGCAGCCTGTGCCGACGCATGTTCCTTTGGTGGCACTATTTTTTTGTGGTTGTTTATTGATAGTGCCTCCAAAGGAACATGCTGTCGGCAAAGCCTGCAATTTTGGATTTTTTTCCGAAATGTCATCATCACTATGAACGTGTTAAATTATTTCAGAAAGGTGTTTCATAAAGGCAACGACCCTTAGTGAGTTGGAAGTTTCGTTTTAGCTCACTTCATTTCAAAGATATTCAAGTTTCAGTAGAATATAATAAGTGATGAGTCAGCATTTTTTTATGTGCGTGTTGGGTGATCACCCAACACCAACCAACCCATTCGAAGTATAGAATTCACAAAATTGGAAAACACATTTTTTTGACGATGTCATCATTACCTCAAGGTGTCAGGACCCATTTGTAGAGGTGTTACGTGGCATAAGGATCAATTGTTAAATTTGAAGTTTGTTTCTATCTTATATCATCTCTGAGATTTTTGATATTTAATTAAATAGTATAAATAATTATTAATATTATTTATAATATAACACCAATTTCAATGTCAACTTACAATTATTAAGTTAAATTATTTTGTCATAAATAATTAATTAATTAATTTGGTTATCAAAATTCAATTCCGCACTCTCGATAACCCCTAATAAACAAATTGGAAGCATCTATATAAGTAATATACTGACTGAATTAATTACGTCAGTCTATTAATAGTGCAATAATATTCTAGCAGAAGGAAATATAATCACACAATCTGTCGTTGTTATGGAATGTACAATCTTAGTTTTCAATTAGAAAATAGAAGCCTACTCGATCTCACAAGTTGAATCAATATAATAATAACGATTGAAACAATAGAATTAGATTTAACACTTTCAATTGAACTGAAGTGTTAGTAAACAAAGGAAACTTGCAACTCAATTGTGGCACAAACTAAGTACAATTTTAAAATTCGTGCACTGTGAAAAGGTGTAGAATTTAATTCTCTATCGAATGCATATAAATTTAATTTTCGGGTACTATTTATTGTTCCAGTTTCAATATTAAACAGGTGCAAAAATGTGTCCAAAAAAATGTAATAAAAAATCGTGACCCCAGGTGCACATCTGTAACCCATGAGACACATATCCTGAAAATTTGGGCTCTTAGTTAATTAAGCTCTGTTCTGTGGAGAGGATACGGAAGGATAATAATAATAACTAACCAAGGCAGTAAGATTAGAACTGGGCCACTATACTGTAGTATAGTCGGCACAGTAATAAAGGCAGTGATTCTAATACTGGGCCACTATACTATAGTATAGTCGGCACAGTAAAAATAATAAAGGCAGTGATTCCAATACTGGGCCACTATACTATAGTATAGTCGGCACAGTAATAATAATAAAGGCAGTGATTCTAATACTGGGCCACTATACTATAGTATAGTCGGCACAGTAAAAAAAAATAATAAAAATAATAATAATAAAGGCAGTGATTCCAATACTGGGCCACTATACTATAGTATAGTCGGCACAGTAATAAAGGCAGTGATTCCAATACTGGGCCACTATACTATAGTATAGTCGGCACAGTAATAATAAAAATAATAATAATAAAGGCAGTGATTCCAATACTGGGCCACTATACTATAGTATAGTCGGCACAGTAAAAAAACGGTCGTTAACGGGTCGTGGATAATTTATGATGTGTAGTATTTCTAGGAAAATAATGTGCAGCAATACGATCAGAGTTTTTTACTGTGCCGACACAGTATCTAATCTTACTGCCTTTATTATCATGTCCCCGTAGACGGTGCCCTGGCCACACCTGTATACATTGAGGGCTGAAACTTGGCATGTAGGTTCGGAATGACCGTCTAATTTGCACCTGGGGTTACTATTTTTGATCAAATAATTTTAACACCTATTTAAACTAATTATGGTTATTACATGAAATCATACCTTGTGAATTTGATAAAATTTTCATATTGGATAGCTAATTTAATTCTACACCTTTTGGAAAATAAAAAATACCAAACTTTACGTTAATTTATGCCACAAATTGGGGTTTAAATTTCTTTGTTTACTCACACTTCAATTTCAGTAAAACTGTGAAATCTAATTCCATTGTTTCAACTTGTAATAATTATATTGATTTATCTTGTTAAATCTTCCACTATTGTTTCAACTTGCGATAATTAAATTGATTCAACTTATAAATTCCAGCTGGCTTCTATTTAACTGTAGTATTACTAGACAATGGATTAAATAAAATAATATAATATAAGGAATTTGTTGACTCAACTCAACCAACCGTGGATAACATTTCTAAAATAAATTACTACTAATATATTTTATTATCAATACAAAATGAATGAATGGCAATAAACTCTAGATCAGTGGTTCCCAACCTTTTCCAAAAAAGTCAGGATATTACCCCCCTAAGCTATATTTTTGCTAAAATTCCCCCCCCAGGATTACAATGTAGAATTTTGGTATGGAAATAACTGAAAAACTAAGTGAAATATAAATAATACTATCAATGAGAACTGTCAATATAATCAATGCAAGGTATTTTTAATTACTTAGTGATTAAATCATTCAGAGGACAAAGTCCAGAAAATTTCATTAATATATATAAGTATACCTATGCGGAATTCCTCCCCGAGGATGGCCAAATTCCTCCCCAGGGAGGAATTCCTCCCAGGTTGGGAACCACTGCTCTAGATGGTTTAAGATAGAAACAAACTTCAAATTCAACTATCGTTCGTTGAGACTCCGACCACTTAACAAATGGTTCTTCACACCTTGGGCGTTGATGACTTGGCGAAAAAAAAATCAAAAATTGCAGCCCGTGCCGGCAGCATGTTCCTTTGGAGGCACTATCAATAAACAACACAAAAATATAGTGCCACCAGTGTTTTTTTTAAGGATTTGCTTAGAGGGCCCTACCAACAATTAGAGGCCCTCACCCTACATTTCATGATATTGAGTACTTAGCACGTTAAAAATTAGAGGCCCATTGAGAAAAATTAGAAGCCCATTTTGGGCCTCTAATTTGCCTTAAAAAAAACACTGAGTGCCACCAAAGGAACATGCGTCGGCGCAGGCTGCAATTTTAGATTTTTTTTAACATGTTTTTTTTTAACATGTTTTTTTTTTAACATGTTTTTTTTTTAACATGTTTTTATTTTAACATGTTTTTATTTTAACATGTTTTTATTTTAACATGTTTTTATTTTAACATGTTTTTATTTTAACATGTTTTTATTTTAACATGTTTTTATTTTAACATGTTTTTATTTTAACATGTTTTTATTTTAACATGTTTTTATTTTAACCTGTTTTTTTTTTAACCTGTTTTTTTTTTAACATGTTTTTATTTTAACATGTTTTTTTTTTAACATGTTTTTATTTTAACATGTTTTTATTTTAACATGTTTTTATTTTAACATGTTTTTTTTTTAACATGTTTTTTTTTTAACTTGTTTTTATTTTAACATGTTTTTTTTTTAACATGTTTTTTTTTTAACATGTTTTTTGTCAAAGTGCTTGTACGCGGAAAGGAATGTAAAGTGCTTGTACGCGGAAAGGAATGTGAAAGGAATGTAAACACATTTATTATTCACTACGCACTTAACAATTTACATAAACGTTAGATTATGATTAATTACTAGTGTATATAGACAGGAGTATAAGATCAAATAATCAATACAAAATACCGTAAATACAGTCTACTCCGCTTAATTGGGACACGTTTGTTCCAGGCCTCTTGTCCCAATTAAGCGGAGTTCCCAATTAACCGAAGAAATTCTATTTCATGAATATTTAGCAGGGATTCTTAACTTTGTCCAGTTGTGAACCTCCTATGGCAATTTCTCCACTACATGTGGAGCCTTGAGCCCACTTGCACCCATAATACAATCTTTGATATTATAGTGACCGTTGGGAATCATCCCTAGAGATTATACTCGGTTGCTACTACATTCGAATGCAAACAGAAATTAAGTAAAATAATTCTCTATAGTAGTTTGTTTTCTGCTAGTTACAAACCGCCTGAAAATCACTTCAGCACAAGTGTCTAAGGATTTTTGTGCTGCTTCATCAAAACCCTGTTCTATAAAATATCGTTGCAGGTTTTGAATTGACTCCCTGGCTAACGCATTAGAAATCATTGGTTGACAAATTACGTCGTCTTCGTCTTCTGAACTATCCTGCAAGCAAGCCCTTTTACTTATAATCCCTTCAATAATGTAATTATCATAGTTGCTATTGCTTTCTTCAAAGCACTGTAGTTCCTTGTCTATATTCAGATAGCCATCCACATTAGTCACCTCGGGTAAAACTGGTTCCTTATCTGTTCCCTCTACAGGTTCAGTGAGTGTTCCGAATCCGCTCTTGTGGAAACAATTGGTGATAGTCTCGTGTTTCACAAGCCGCCAGCTCCTAGCAAGAAAATATATAGCATCAATAAGTGAAATTTTGGAGCTAATATCGATGGCTGTTACTGACTTGTTGACTAGATTATCATCAACAGCGCTTATTATCATCTGTACCAATTCCTTCCTGTAGAAAGTCTTTAGGTTTTTGATAACACCTTGATCTAAGGGCTGTATTAGGGAAGTTGTATTTGCAGGGAGAAATTCGAGTCTAATATTATTGAGACTTTGTATTTTAGGATGTGCTGGACAGTTGTCGACTAGTAATAAGATTTTACGATTCTCTCTTATGAGAGCGCATCCCAATCTGTAATCCATTGTTGAAATATTACGCTGGTCATCCAGGCATTACTGTTTGCACAATATACAACAGGAAGAGTGTCCATGTTAATGCTTTTGAAGCATCTTGGTCTCTTACTTTTCCCAATTATGAGAAGTTTTCTTTTGTCACTACCAGTCATATTGACACACAAGAGGACTGTAACACGTTCCATAGCTTTCTTGCTACCACTAAGCTGTTCGTATGTGTAGCATAGGGAATTGTCCGGGGTGGCACGATAATACAAACCTGTCTCATCTGCATTATATATATCGCAGGGATAATATTCACTCAAAAGCTCAGGAAGTTTTGTTGATTTCCAATTCTCTGCTCCTACAAAATCTGCACTAGCCTTTTCCCCATGAGTATGTTTACATTTGATCTGGTATCTACCTTTCCATCGGGATAACCATCCCTCAGTCGCAATAAAGTCAGGTCTACCTAATTTTTCAGCGAATTCCTCTGCTTTGGCCTTCAATATCAACCCGCTAATTCTCACACCTTTATGTAGAACAGTTTTAAACCATTGATTTAGCGCTTTGTCTACTTCAGGGTCTTTCCCACCTCTCTCTCTCTTCCTGGAATTGTTCCTCGCCTTTTCTTCCTCTTCAGAAAACCTTTGACGTAATTCTTGTTCCTGCAATTGAATTCTCCAGATAGTGGATCTTGGCACAGAGAATAGCTCAGACAGAATACGGAACGTTCTAGATTGCGGTGGCTGCGAGCTAATCTTGTCAAGGAGACGAATTTTCTCTGGAAGAGTTAAGTCACTTCGCTTCGTCATTTCGAAATACGTACACGGATAATTAAGTATAATGACAGTGTTTTGACGGAAATGGACCCCCTACAGATTTGGACCGGGGGGTCCATTTCCGTCAAATATGTAAAATATAGATAGTGTTTGCCGGATTTGGACCCCCCCTTTACAGATTTGGACCCCCCTTTAATTACATAGTAATTAACCTACGTGTATGAGTTTACTAAACTCAATTTTACTTATTGTAATCTTCATTAATTTCTCCAATTTTTGGAGTTGCCTGTAATCAAGGGGCCTGAGTTTCACAGATATACACAATTATTAACTTGAGTGCTCAGTATATCTTTGTTGTTAATGTATTGATAAATGACACAAATTTACAGAAATGTTCAAATAAGAGTAATATCAAGAGAGTTGGGAAGTAAGCATGTATGATGACAAACAGGAAGTAAAGGCTCAATAATGATGACTTGATTATCAAGTTAAAGGGGGGTCCAAATCCGGCAAACACTATCTATATTTTACATATTTTACGGAAATGGACCCCCCGGTCCAAATCTGTAGGGGGGTCCATTTCCGTCAAAACAACAGGTCTACATTATTAGGGAAATGGAAGTCAGAGTTTTACACTAGAAAAAAAAACGAACGATACGTGAATTAATAGAGTAGACTCCACTTAATTAACCGAAAATATTACAAGCCAAACTGTAATTTCTGTTTTGTAAATCCTGTGAAATTTTGACCCAAGTAAGCGGAGAACCCGATTAACCGGTGGCTCTGTAAGCGGAGTATACTGTACTAATCACTAAACTAAAGAAAGTAGAGTATACATAGTGGGTGAAACTGTACTTCTGATAAGCCTATTGGTCTAGCACCTTGGGAGGTCTACTTGGGTGGTGGATGACGAAATTCTAACGCATAATAGCATCATAATGTAGAATAATCAATGGATAAATTGTCCCAATTAAGCGGAGAAATTGTCCCAATTAAGCGGAGAAATTGTCCCAATTAAGCGGAGATATTGTCCCAATTAAGCGGAGATATTGTCCCAATTAAGCGGAGATTTTGTCCCAATTAAGCGGAGATTTTGTCCCAATTAAGTGGAGAAATTGCCCCAATTAAGCGGAGATTTTGTCCCAATTAAGCAAAATCTTGTCACCGTTTGTCATAATAGACCTAGATTAATAAAATTTGATCAGATCAATGTAAATATGTACTACATATTGTATTGTTCGTGATATTAATTTGAAGCCAATCAGTTTAGTTTGTCCCGATTAAGCGGAGTTTGTCCCGATTAACCGAATTTTTTTAATATTAACTTCTATGGAGATGATTTGGTTTCAGGAAATTTGTCCCAATTAAGCGGTTGTCCCGATTAACCGGTGTCCCGATTAAGCGGAGTACACTGTACATCATAAACTATATTACTTTTCATAATTTATATTCAAATGGCGGGTTTGATTCCACTAATCATTTCTGAACAACAACAACAACAAGAATCTCTAGCTCGGGAGCGAGTTTTCAGGTCATTGTCTACATGGGGTGATCCGAATGGCTCCTGACAAGGTTTGCACCATTATTGCTTCATGTGCTGTGCTACATGATATGGCTATACGTGTAGTTTGGAAGCAACCAATGCTGGACGATTCGCCTATTGACCAACTTATGGATGAACCTATTGTAATTGAAGAATTGAGACACTGGGCTGCTAAGCATTACAGAGACCAATTTGCTATTCATAATTTTGATTGAATTTATATATGTAAATGAAGATAATTAGTTGAAGTAAATTTAATTAATTCAAAAAAATCCAAAATGTTCCTTTGGTGGCACTATATTTTGTTGTTGGTTTATTGATAGTGCCTCCAAAGGAACATGCTGTCGGCACAGGCTGCAATTTTGGATTTTTTAAACCGTGCTCAAAATTATAATTTCTGATCGCATCATAGGTGGCTTGAGAAAGTAAGCAGTAAATTAAATAAGTGTACTAGAAAGTCATGAACATATGAATTCTTCAAATGATTTGAGAAGGTGAAATATTGTAAAGAAAATAATCTGAAAACATGTACTGAATTTCCATATTTTCGTGCAACAATGTTGCAAGAAAATTAATTAAACATGTTCAATTTCCATGTAATTACCATTTCAATACACAATGCAACTAAGTTGCATGCAATGTTGTTGCATGGAAATTCAAAATTTAACATACACGATGCAACTTTGTTGCATCGTATATGTTGGGCTTTAGATACACCTGTGTACATTTTAACATACGTATAACACTATAACAGTGACATTTACAGCATAATGGTGGATACCGCGAGTCCTTCCATGGAGCAGGACTACGAGCGCATGCTGCTCTCGCACGAGAGGAAGAAGCTCCGGATACGACTCAGCCACACGCGGTGCGGCGACTCGATATTGCTGGCGTTCTTGTGTCTAGCTGCTCTCTTCTCTACCGTCTCTCTCGTCGCACAGACCATCTCATTCCAGCTGACCCGACTGGTTACTAGCGACAACTTGACTTGCACTCTATTTATAGACTACAAGAACGGCAGCTACAGCTCCCGGTCCCCCGCATACTGCTACTCTGCCCTGGGCGTCTCTGCGTTTGTGCTGGCGGGGCTCCTGATACACGCGCTATTCCTAGCACTCAAGTGCTGCTTTAACCGCGCGTGGAGGTGTATGGAGTCACTACACCCTGCATTGGGGCTTGTGCTATTGGGCTCCAGCCTCGGAGTCAGCATAATACTCTCGCTAGGCTTCCAGCACACCTGCGAGTCTCTCCTGAGAGAAGGCAAGGCCTGTGACGTAATAGCAGGCGTGGCGTATAGAGATCTGTTGCGACAGGCGCCTACCAGCCAGTGGCTAACTTCCTTCTTGCTGGTGTTCATAGAAACTATATTTCTAGTGAGAACAGCTGTCTACTGCGTGAGGTGCTTGCAGACTAACAGACTGGGGAAGGGTGGGAACTGCTGTAAGAAGATGAGAAGATGAGACTCTATTGTTCTTGAATTGCTGTAGATATTTAATTCAGTTATTAAAAGGGACACATGAGTAATTATTGTTGCATGTACTCACACAGAATAGCATACTTGTGTTGTTATTACATGGCCACAAGCCTAATCCCCAACTTGCACATAAATCCTGTCCCACATCTGTTGTAGTAGCGAGTACTTTGGTGGAGGAGATCTGCTGGCTCTCTCTTCATGCTTACTTGCTACAGCATCCGCGGTACAATGATGCATCAAATCATTTGCCTGTATTTATACGCCCGCGGAATATACCCTTTCTAATATGATATCTTTTCCTCGTGGTTCCCAACCGAGCGTCCTTGTATGTAGATGGTCTAAAAAAGCCCATACAAACTAAGCTAAAAATTTGTAGACCAAAAGCCCTGCCATTCTATGGGTAATACTAATTTATCTTATACAGTCGAAATCGGGTTTTTTTGCCCCCCAAAATGCACGACAAAAGGAGGCAAAAAAACCCAATAAGCAAAAAAACCCGATGGAAAACACATTAAGATATCACATTTTTGCACGACAAAAGGAGGCAAAAAAACCCAATAAGCAAAAAAACCCGTGGCAAAAAAACCCGATTTCGACTGTACCCCACCTCCACTTATATATTAAATCACAAGATTTTTTGTTTTTGTTTGTTCAGAATTGATTGAGGAACTGGTAAGAGCTACAATTTGGCAGGGGATGGGGAATAGTGAATCTAGAAACAAGTTCTAATATCTAAGAAAAATATTCACATCTTCCCTCCCTAAAGGTGACAAAAATACTGTTATGTGGGTCACTAGCGGTCACCTAAATATTACCCATATGATTCCCCGTATTATAATCAACCTGTGTATAGGGCCTTTGAATTTTAAGTAATGCTCATGGGGTAAGTGTTACTTACAGCCCGTCCTTTTTATTACAAATGGCAAAAGCGTGATGCATGATGTAGGGAGGGGGTATACAATGTTTGTTAATTTTTCGTTACATAGTTACATCGTTACATATTTTTTCGTTACGTTTTTATAGGCGCCTAGATTCAGTTTAAGCTCAATCATGCATATAAATTACTCAATTTGCATTACATCTATTGGAGTATGACATGCAATTAAATACAAGCGAGGGCCGCAGGCCCGAGTGCAAGTTGTAAGAACGCGCGTAGCGCGGACGGCAGCTTGTATGTAATAAAACCTGGTCTAGAATAGACGATCTACATATAAGTTATTTCTTCCCAATCCTGGGCTCCACAAGTTCTCAAAATTTGTGTTACGGTTAAAAAGATTTGGAATTGCTGTTACTCCGTGTGATTAGTTGCGGTAGGAATGAACTTCGAACAGAAGCAGCTCGAGTGTATGGAGCAGCACTGCCGCACGCTGCAGGAGGAGCACGAGGGGGACCAGAAGGCGTGGGAGATGCGCGAGCATCAGCTGATTGCAGAGCGGGAGGCCTTCGAGCAGGAGAAGCACCTGTTGCAGAACACAGTGGCCGACCAGGCGGTGATGCTACGCGCGCTAGAGGACGATCTCTCCCGTCTGAAGAGCGCAGCGGAACGAGAGCACGCCGCCTACGTGCGTCGCACCGAGTCGGAGCACGAGCGGCGGGTGGAGGCGCTTCGGGACAGCGAAAACGAAGTGAAGGAGGAGAACCGGCGGGTCGGACTGGAGCTGAGTCAGAGCGGGGAGAAGCTGGCCCTGCAGACGAGACAAATTGAGGAGCTGCGACAGGAGAACCGCGAGCTGATCGAGGGGGAGCGGTGGAGCGGGGGCGAGCTGAACCAGGCCCTGGAAGAGCTCGGGAAGGTCAAGGACCGCTGCATGCAGCTGGAGGGGAGCAGCCAGGAGCAGGGCGGCCGTCTGGAGCAGGCTCTGTTGGAGAGAGACATCCTGGAAGAGAGACTCCAGCTGCTCGAGACCGAGCAGAGCCAGCTGGTAGAGAGCAGAGAGGGCGTGCGACAGGCGCTAGCAGAGACACAGGCCAGTAAGGACGAGCTGTACGCAGAGCTGTGCAACGTTAAAACGGAGCTGGACATGATGAACTTCAAGAAGAAAGGGAACTCGCTGTTCGCCGAGGTAGATGACCATCGCAAGAAGGTGGAGGTAGAGCTCCTGGGCCTGAGGGGGAGCTACAGGTCCCTGGAGGCTCTCTATAAGAACAGCCAGGTCATCGCCAGGAGACTCAAGTCGGAGTACACGCTGCTTCTCTGTCAGAGGAACAGCCTCAAAGCGGACGGAGCTTACATAACACGGCTGAAGCAGGACCTAGACAGGACTGGCAATGAGCTGTCTCTCTCCCGGTTAAACTGCTCGAACCTAGAGCGACAGCTGGGAAACACTCAGAATCTGGCGAAGGAGTTTAAGCAGTTTCAGCAGGCGTACTGCGGCAAGGACCAGGATAGAGAGATGGCGCGGTTCTTCAACAGGCAGATCAAATACTGGGAGTCCTACTGCAAAGACCTGCTAACCAAACTGGAGGAGGACCGCAAGGAGTTCTGCGCCCTGAGACAGGACAACGGGGATCAGCGGACGAGCGTTCAGCGAGCTGAGAAGAGGGCCGAGCTATCGGAGAGGGAATGTACTCTGCTTAAACTCAAACTTGAAGAGTGTTCGAGTGAGTCGAAGCACCACAGATCTGTCAGAGAGACGCCTGCCAAAATAACGAGGCCTGTCGTAAAGCAGACTGTCCCTCAGGCCCGTCTCTTCCAAAGCTCTCAGCAACTCGACGTTAGGATGGAACAAACAATCTGTGAGGGTAATATTATGCATACTGATGAGGCTATTCCAGCTGAGACCCCACAGACCCCAGTGTTACAAGTTATTAAGACTAATATAAAGAAACTCTCTCAAGATAGGAAGTAGTAATGCCCATCTCATTCACAACCCGGTCACATAGGAATGGAAATTCTCATAGGTTATTCTCTGTTGTTTGTATTTTGGAGATTATTGTTTGTTTTGACTCACGAGTCACTACCTACATAACGACACTACAAACTTTGCCAGGCCCGAATAACGGTATAGTGATTGCGCTTGTTATAAATATTGGATCTAGGGATGTAATTTGATATAATGGAGCTCTGCTGACATCACAATGAGAAATTAAAAATATATTTTTATTCATTAAGTATTAAAAAGTGAAAAAATATTTTAGGGGGGAAATAAAATTGTAATAAGTATTGCGGTAGTTGCATACAAGTTATTTGTTCTGAACAGCTGGACTTGGTAGAGTATTTTTGTTGGTCGGGAGCTCACTTCCTCGTCTGACACTTCTCCAGCTCCTCAGAAACACAAGTATTAGCCTCAAACCGAATTGTATTACTGCAATCGCCAGCAACATCGAGGCTAACACTAGGTTGATCCCCCCAGTGGCACTAACTCTCGTTAGTATAGCTGACGTCGTAAGCATAACGACAGGGTATACAGAGAGTGTGTAGCGACAATAAGGTTCTATCAGGAAGTTCTCAATTGTGAACCAAACCAGCATTTCTATGAGTATGATTACGAGCCCAAGGGTGCTCGATTCACTGAGTGTGAGTCCTCCTCTCGGCACAGCTGTTGAGCTGCTGAAGCTGTTTACGTAGGAGAGGGAGAGGGAGAGGTTCAGTGGCCATATCAGAGACAGCCAGGTAGCGTAGGTAGCGATTACATTGTGAATAACAATCCTTGTACCCCATAGCAGAATCTTGTTTGAAGCTTCCAGAGTAGCCAATTGATCGTACAAATCTTTATAGGCGAAGGCCAGGGCGCCGTATAGGGAGTACGTCATCAGAAGTGCGAATGCTAACATCAGCCAAACCTGCTCATAACTTGTGCTAATCACCCAAAAAATATTTGCGATATAATTCACGTTGAATAGGAATAAGAACCCGATTGATATAAGTGTCTGCTTTCTGAAAAGGACGTTGAATCTCACGGGGAGACAGGAAGACAAACAGATTATAATTATCGATATTCCCATCAAGACGTATGAGAGACGCCACATAGTCGCGTGTCCCCACACACTGGCATTAGCCTCTACGTGGTACTTGGTGGAGAGGGATGGGAGTCGGTCGAACAGACTGACATTTGGCTTCTCCCGAAATATAGCGAATAAGCTTGGGGCGGCATAATCAAAGGTGATTGAAACTGCGAATGTCAGACACAGGAGAACAAGCAGAGCTATCTGAACAGAGATGTAAATATGCCTTTTTTTGCCCATCAAAATAACGCTACAATGATACACTTGTTTGCGAATCAAATCTTTTATACACTTTCGCGGTCATATTTTGATACTGTCATTCCAAATGCATTAATCAGTGTTTGAAGGTATGATAAAATAAGATCAAAGTTGTTTACCTCTTGAATATAAAACGAATGTTTTGTAATCTGTTTAATGTGAGGATGAATCATTATTTATTTATTTATTGCTCAGTTTCACATTTGAATAATGCTCTCCAGTTCCAATCTTAGCCAACAATTCTTCCAATAATAAAAGGGATGGAGTTTGCTTACACTTCCAAAAGTTTAGAATTTGTAACAAGAAAAACAATTTGTCATGCTTTGTTGTTTCTTACTGACAAAAACGTACATTTTGTTACAAACAATCACCAGTAGTTGTTCATACTACCTCATTCTGCATGACATTCTATAATAGATTTAATCAACTTATCAAAAGACTACATATTATTCTAATTATCCATTTATTGCCATAAATTGTATCAACTTGATCCTAAATGTCGGAACTATTTCGAGTTCTGCGGCTGCTCGCTACCCATCGGGCCGATAAGTACGTCCAGTTCCTCCTGCACCGCTTTCACGAATCCCGGGAAACTAGGGTCTGTGAGACAGGCCTGTATGAAGTATCTGATGAGCTCAGTTGGGTAGTTCGTGCCTGCGAATATGCTTGGCAGTTCAGAGTCTGGATTGACTAGGATCTCTGCTAGGTCGCTGAGAGGGTGTGAGCCTTCGATTGGGGTGGCAGCGGGAGTGGCAGAGGTGGCGACGGTTGGAATAGGAGCGAAATCTTGTTGTGGCTTATACTGATACCCCTGGGATGCAGTGAAGCCTGTGTCGATCAGTTTATCCATTTGGGAGCTGAATGTTTCGGATAGAATTTGTTGGGTGCTGGATTCGCTTTCCGCTTCAAAGTTTTTCCATGGAAAGTGCTTCACGAGAGCTGCGTGGCACTCCGAACAAGCGCGGTATCCACTCTTGCCAGCTGAGCTCTGGAGTCTGACGCGGAACCGCCTGCAGCCTTCCCCCATCTTGTACACGATCAGCAAGCTGTCTCCCTTGCGGACCCCCCGCACGTGGGTGTGTGCGTCTAGCAGCGAGAAGCTCTCCAGGACGTTAGCACTCCCGGACAGCATGAAGTGGTTAGGGAGAACTGCTAGCTTGATCGTTTTCTCCATTCCTTCGTAGCTCTTCCACTCGCCCTTCGCTTGACTCCCCCCTGATACCGTGTCGATATACCTCGCATACTTCGTTACATCCCAAATTTGACTGACACACATTTTGACTTTAGAATTTTATTTTTGCACCTTTCTATCTTTATATTATAATTTGCTGCTAGCACACTAGTTGTCTGAATCAACCTCACCTGCTCTCATATCGCTTATCCCTATACGAATTCTAAAATTAGTTATGTAGCAGTTGAGAAAATTTCTGGTTTGTTAGCCAAATAAGTCCAATTTACAAACGAAGTTCCGACCGGAGTTTAGTTCGTTTCAAATGTGTCCGGTTTTCGTGAGTTCTCGGTGAATTAATCCCCCAAACCTGTTTACCTAACCGGTTTCAATTCCACTATTCCCACTTTGTAAATAATGCTAGATTGAATGGGGCCTTCAGGTGGTGGAGTTTTCAATTTTTCTGGCGCCACCCAACTAAACCAGCAAGATAAGAAGCCATTCAACTTCAATGTGGGCGCGGGCGGGGGTGCCGCTACTGGGACTGGGTTTCCTACTAATCCGACATTTGGTGCCGTCCCTGGTCAGTCGCAGCCTCTCGCGAGCGGCCAGCCAGCTGCGGGAGCCACCAGCTCTCCCTTCGCAGGTGGCATGCAAACCTCCCTCGGACAGACCCAATCAGCTGCTCAAGCTCCTCAGAGCATATTCGGACTTTCCAAACCAGTTATTGCTCCTCCCCAGGCAGGAGGCTCAATGAATTTATTCGCGGCAGCCGGTGGCACGCCGGGTGGGCAGAGCGGAGGGACACCTAGTCTCTTTCAGAACACACCCACTCAGCCGACCGGCGGCCTGCTCCAGGCCTCTCCGGGACAAACTGGACAGCGGAGCATTTTTGGTCAACCGACAAGTTCCACATTCTCTCCTCAAACTGGGGCCAGTACCCAGAAACCAACTACGGGTACAAACTTGTTCTCCACAGGGGCAGGCGCGAATCCCACGCCGCCCTCTCTCTTCAATCTGCCGCAGAACCAGAACCCCATGGGACAGGCCCAGCCCCAGGCCCCGCTCGGCAGCATGTCTGCTACCCCCTCCATGCAGACTGGAGCCGGGAGTCCGTTCTCAGGCGGCGCCCAATCTCAGACCGCCGGCATGCCACTGTTTAACACCAGCTCCACATTCAAAACTACAGGCGTACTGGGTACCGGTACTCAAGCCCAAGCAGCCGGTCCTACATTATTTGCCGGTACCCAAGCTCAGGGGACTGGTATTCAACCTCAGGGGACTAATCATCCATTCCAAGGGGCAGGTCTAATGCTAGGTACCAGTATTCAAGCCCAAGGAACCGGTATTCAAGCCCAAGGGACCGGTCTAATGCAAGGGGCCGGTCTAATGCAAGGGACCGGTCTAATGCAAGGGACCGGTATAATGCAAGGGACCGGTCTAATGCAAGGGGCCGGTATAATGCAAGGTACCAGTACACAAGCCCAAGGGACCGGTTTAATGCAAGGGGCCGGTATTCAAGCCCAAGGGACCGGTATTCCATTCCAAGGGGCAGGTCTAATGCAAGGTACCGGTATTCAACCCAAAGGGACCGGTATACAAGGCCAAGGTACCGGATTAAACCCACTAGGTACCGGTATTCAAGCCCAAGGTACCGGTATTCAAGCCCAAGGTACCGGTCTAACGCTAGGCACTGGAACTCAACTACAAAGCACTGCTGCGGCATCAACAAATCAGCAAATTGGAGCTCAGCCCGTTGCTGGAATGCAAATTCCACAAATATTCTCTACGCCTCAAAATCAACCAGGAACGACTTCAGCTCATCCTCAAATTACGCCTCAAAAGCTGACTCCACAGTCAGCTCTAGCCCAGGGCCAGTCGCCACTGCCACAAACATTGCATATGTCTCACTTGCTGCAAACCCCAGGCACTCAGATGCCTAGCATGATAAGACCGACGCAGACGACCCCCTCTAACGTGACTCTCTCGGCCTCGCCTGCTGTTAGCCAGTTCCAGTCCGCCCAGCCCGCCCTCTTCCAGATGCCCACCTCCCAGACCCCTTCTAGTGTTCCTCTGGCCCCACCCAGTGTTCCTCTGGTCCCACCCACCACGGCCGCTACGCTACTCGCCCCTCCCATCGCGCAGCTGCCGCTCACAAGCATTGCTGTTCCCAGACTCCCCCAGGGCGCCGCGCCTGTCCTCGCGAGCACTACGGCCGCCAGCGCCGTCCCCCTGGTCTCTCTCTCCGGCCCCAGCGTCTCTCTTACGCCCGCCAAGAAGTACACGTACCGACAGCTGGAGGACGTGATCAACAGCTGGGTGATGGAGCTGGACGATCAACAGAAGGTGTTCCTCACGCAGGCCAAGCAGGTGAACGCGTGGGACCTGGCGCTGCTGGAGAACGAGGACAGCATAATCGCGCTGCACGACGAGGTGGAGAGAGCAAGGACCGACCAAGACCGACTCGACCACGACCTGAACTCAATTCTGAACCAGCAGGCGGAGCTGGAGGAGATGCTCGCGCCCCTGGAGACCTACATCGGCACTCAGCCCATGCACGCCTCCACGCAGCACGCGGACCAGGAGCGGAACAAGACGTACAGCATGGCCGAGCGGATAGACGGCAGCATGAAGGACATGCTGCAGAACCTGAGAGAGGTGCTGGAGAGAATCAACTCTGTGAACGCTGCCAACTCGGATCGCAGCAACCCCATCAGTCAGATAACCGGGATACTGAATGCACACATGGACTCGCTCCTATTTATAGACGAGAGCTCCAACTCCCTGCAGCAGAAGCTGGAAGAGCTCTCCCGGAAACTGGACAGCAGGAAGCAGGACCAGGAGGCTAAGCTAAAAACCGCTTTCAATTGAATTAGCATTATTTCATACTGAATATTAGTTTTGTTAGTTTAGTTAATATGTCTGATGTTATATGCTAATGAAATAATTCATTTCTAATTTTGGTAGTATTAGTAAGTTATTCGTTGCTCACATACTCTGTTATTTAGTGTCGCATGTAATGACGCACACAACTCTCCGTACGAATGGGAAGTGGGAAGACCTGCGTAGACAGGTGCGCAGGTGCGAGGGAGAGATAGAGAGCAAACTCAGTTCTTACGCGCGGCTGGTAAGTGCGGACAGCTCCGCTCGTAACAACCAATCTCAGATCCTGAGTGGCGAGCTGGTGCAGAAGCTGGCTCAGCTGAAAGAGCTGAACAACACTCTGCAGGAGTACGTGAGCAGTCAGTACAGCCCCGTCCCCAGCATGCTGCAGACCGCAGAGCGACATAGAGAGGTGCTGCTAGACTACCAACAGGAGTTCGCAAAGACAGCCGAGAATATCCGGACTCTCCAGAAGCGGGAGGAGCTCTTCGCACCCTCCCACAAGCGGGGGGGCGAGCAGAACCTCAAATCGGACCTGTTGCTGAAAGAGCACGAGCACGCTAAGCACACCACAAGGATGGCAGACGAGATTATCAACATGGCGATAGACACCAAGGAGAGTCTCTCGAATCAGAGGAGAGCTCTCTCCGGAATATTCAACACAACCGAATCCATAACCAACAAATTTCCTCTTTTAAACAGACTCACGAACAAAATTCAGTTGAAGCGGAAGAAGGATTCCATCATTCTTGGCAGCGTTATTGCTGTAGGTTTGATAATCTTCATCTTCCTACTTTTCAGATAGTCTCACTACAAATGTTTATGTATGTTTGTATGTTTGGCATGTTTTCCAGTTAACTCAATGAAATACACTTGTCATTTCTAATGCATTATGAGTTATATTAATGGAAAAGTGTATTAATTAGACATGTTGAGTGACTTTAATGGGCGAAAATCCTACGTAAATACCTACAATTTAGAAAATGTTACTACAATAATCAAATCACTAGTTCGAGTGTTTGAATGCTAATATATGATTAACGATGCCCGCACTAACTTGTGCCACAGTCTTATTCTTGCCATAATAATCAACAAACTCTCCTTTGGGGTTGACTAGGTATGTTATTATCGTGTGATCCACCAGATAATCGTTATCTGAGTCCGGCTTTGACTGGCTGTAGTAGACACGGTAGTTCTTAGCGATCTGATCCACCTGTTCAGGCGTGCCAGTTAGGCCGATCAGCGCGGGGTGAAAGTCCTTCAGGTATTCTTTGACTTTCTCAGGAGTGTCTCTTATCGGGTCCACGGATACGAACAAGGGGTATACCTTTGGAATGAGTTCCATCTTGTCGAGTTTATCTATCACAGTACCAATCTTCTCCAGCTCCTCGGGACAAATGTCCGGGCAGAAAGTAAAGCCGAAGTAGATTAGAATCCATTCCCCGAGAAAGTCTTTATCGGTCTTCGGGGTTCCCTCGTGGTCCACCAGGTCGAATGGCCCTCCTATTAAAGCCTTTCCTACTGACTTGTATGCTTTTTCCGCTTTTAAAATGCGTTTCTCATCTTGAAACTGTTTAGATTTGTACAAGACGAATCCACCCACAACTGCTATCAATGCTAAAGATGTCCAAGACACAGGGCCTTTGAACCGACTCGTGCTCTCCTTGCTGTCTCTGCTAAAAGCGCGTAATTGGGTACCTACTGCTGTAAGCGAACTTTTTGTTCTCCCAGGAGTTAGTCTGTTGAAAATATTGACTATGTTTTTGAGAGAATTGTTCTTCGACATTTGATTGCTACCAACTTTATTATACACGTGGGCGAATATGAGTAAGCTTATTAGAATTAGAATAGAGGGTCAGTGAGGTTTTGGCACAAAATTACTTGTCAAATCAATCCATAGTACTGAAACGATGTTTTTACATATAATTCATAAACTGAGTAAACAAACAAGACACCCTCCGAAAAAATGAGTCAAAACTAAAGCTATAATAAAAACAAATATAGTATCTACAGCAATTTACAAATGTTTTACAAAAAAACAACTTAGAGTCAAATAACTTATACCTCAGTAAATCTTGCAACTTTTACTTCCGCGAGCACAGCTACCTCAGCCGGAGCTGGGACGGGAGGAGGATCCACAACATATTGTACCTTTCTTTTCAGAGATATGACTACAATTATCAACACTATTATTAATATGACTAATGTAAATGTTATTGTCGAAAAAGCCCCAATTGTTATATAAAACTCCTCCGATTTTATGAATGTCGCACTGGCTTCCAGAGAGACTGTTGGGGAACCACTGTGTGTAACCACTGTAGAAGTATTATTAGGAATTGTAGTAGTAGTAACTATACTGGGAGTGCTGTTTAACAGATCATTCGGTTGGGTAGTTTGCGTTGAAGGTTGGGTATAAACAATAGTAACGTTAATGGTACGAGTCTCGCTGATCTCGTGCTGCTCAGTCTCTAGGTTGTAGAAGCAGCATGCTACTGCTAGCCCGTTATCCAATGGAGTTATCGGACTGAGAGAGATTACTGTTGTGAAGATAGCTTGATTTGATATGTTTGTATAGTAGTATGGGAGAACTGAGAACCGCTGGGAGATCTGATTATACTCAGGACTCCCTACACAAGAGAACTGAATGTAAGTACCGTTAATTATGTTGAAAGGAATGAGAGATTTGATTGTATCACGATCTGCTGTTGCTTTGCAGGTAATATTAACGACTGCGTCGAGGTAGAGGGTCCCGGCGCTTATGCTGACCATCTCTGGGTTTATTGTTATATCGACTGAGCTTGCATAACAACTGTTATTTGAAATAACGATTATAACAATAGATAGAACCGTGCCAAGGGCCAGCGGTGACATCTAGGTTTGTACTTGTTGCCTTTATATGCAAATACTAATTTAAAGAACAGAATTATCAATAATGTAATAGGGTCTGTTGTTGCGTGACGTAAGAGCAAACTAGTGAACTTAAAATTTAAAGAGCTATTATTTCAATTAAACAAGCTGCTTTTGCGCGTACGCGTGTTCTCACAACTTGCACTCGGGCCTGCGGCCCTCGCTTGTATTTCAAACACATGGCTTTTCAAAATAAATGCCGGTTGTATTAAAATACATACTCCAATAGACGTAATGCAAATTGAGTAATGTATGTGCATGATTGAGCTCAAACTGAATCTAGTCGCCTATAAAAAAATGTCGGTTATGTAACGAAAAATTAACTAAAATTATATATTCCGTCCCTACATCACGGTTTTTGCCAATTTTATAATAAAAAAGGACGGGTTGTATTACTTAAGCATTACTTAAATTCAAAAGCCCTAGTACACATATTGGTTATATTAAGGGGAAACATATGGGAAATATGTTAGGTGGTCGCCAGTGAGTCTGACCCATGTAACAGTGTTTCAGAGTACGGCTGTCTATTTATCTCAACGGATATAGGTAGATCTAAGGACAGAGTTATAAACGTAACATGTTACAAACGTAACATGTTATAAACGTAACATTACAAACGTAACATGTTATAAACGTAACATTACAAACGTAACATGTTACAAACGTAACATGTTACAAACGTAACATGTTACAAACGTAACATGTTATAAACGTAACATGTTACAAACGTAACATGTTATAAACGTAACATGTTACAAACGTAACATGTTATAAACGTAACATTACAAACGTAACATGTTACAAACGTAACATGTTATAAACGTAACATGTTACAAACGTAACATGTTACAAACATAACATGTTACAAACGTAACATGTAATCCATACTGGGACAACCCTCGAATTTAATTGGCTAAAGTTTTGTCACCTTTTTGTAGGGAAGATGTGAATATTTTTCTTAGACATTAGAACAAGAAATCCAATTCAAGAACAAGAAATTCAATATAAAGAACAAGAAATCCAATTTCAAGAACAAGAAATTCAATATAAAGAACAAGAAATCCAATTCAAGAACAAGAAATCCAATTCAAGAACAAGAAATTCAATTTCAAGAACAAGAAATCCAATTCAAGAACAAGAAATCCAATTTCAAGAGGAAGAAATCCAAATTCAAGAGGAAGAAATCCAATTCAAGAACAAGAAATCCAATTCAAGAACAAGAAATCCAATTCAAGAACAAGAAATTCAATTTCAAGAACAAGAAATCCAATTTCAGGAACAAGAAATCCAATTTCAAGATGAAGAAATCCAAATTCAAGAGGAAGAAATCCAATTCAAGAACAAGAAATCCAATTCAAGAACAAGAAATCCAATTCAAGAACAAGAAATCCAATTCAAGAACAAGAAATTCAATTTCAAGAACAAGAAATCCAAATTCATGAGGAAGAAATCCAAATTCAAGAGGAAGAAATCCAATTCAAGAACAAGAAATTCAATTTCAAGAACAAGAAATCCAATTCAAGAACAAGAAATCCATTTCAGAACAAGAAATTCAATTTCAAGAACAAGAAATCCAATTCAAGAACAAGAAATCCAATTCAAGAACAAGAAATCCAATTTCAAGAACAAGAAATCCAAATTCATGAGGAAGAAATCCAAATTCAAGAGGAAGAAATCCAATTCAAGAACAAGAAATTCAATTTCAAGAACAAGAAATCCAATTCAAGAACAAGAAATCCAATTCAAGAACAAGAAATTCAATTTCAAGAACAAGAAATCCAATTTCAAGAACAAGAAATCCAATTTCAAGATGAAGAAATCCAAATTCAAGAGGAAGAAATCCAATTCAAGAACAAGAAATCCAATTCAAGAACAAGAAATCCAATTCAAGAACAAGAAATCCAATTCAAGAACAAGAAATTCAATTTCAAGAACAAGAAATCCAAATTCATGAGGAAGAAATCCAAATTCAAGAGGAAGAAATCCAATTCAAGAACAAGAAATTCAATTTCAAGAACAAGAAATCCAATTCAAGAACAAGAAATCCATTTCAGAACAAGAAATTCAATTTCAAGAACAATAAATCCAATTTCAAAAGCAAGAAATCCAATTCAACAACAAGAAATTCAATTTCAAGAGCAAGAAATCCAATTTCAAGACGCGCTGTGATAAATTTGAGAACCACTGGTCTAGTAGTAGACTAACAAACAAACACACAACAATTGTGCTTTTTTTTAACATGTCATTTTATTAACACGCGCCCTTCGGTCTCGGTCGCTTTGCGACAGAGATATAGTATTCCCTACCCCCCCCTGCCACAATTCAAGCCTGTAACTCTTACCAGTTCCTCAATCAATTCCGAACAAACAAAAATCATTGTGATTTAACGTATAAGATTTATGAATGCCAATCTATCTATTGATTTTAATTATAAACTATACTCTAGGTTAATAACTATAGCTAATTACTGAACTCGATCCTGTAATAGGATATTGATGAAATTATCTAAATATAAATTGGTAATAAGATACAAGGCCTACGATATGCATTTGAAAATTGTCATAGACTACAAAACAAATTCGAAACAAGTTGACCTAAAACTTTGTACAAATGATTATCAGTAGAATTCTCCCAATAATTTGCTGTCTGCTTGGTTTTATTCCATGCTTCTTGAGCCAGTCTATTGCTATCAGCGTATCCCCGGATGTTATTTTTCTTGATTCAGATGTTGACATTACCTGTCAGCTCGCAGGTAATGCGGTCGCGCTTTTGTCGCTTGTCCCCTTCTACGTCATTAACGGGACCTACATACAGCACTCGTGTTTAGGAAGTGCCGAGTATCAACCCTTAACTCAAAGGTTTTCAACTCTCCCACCCAACAACAGCGACAACAACACCCTCTTGACCAGATTCTCCATCAGCCCAGTGAGCCAGACAGACATGGACCTGAGCATAGGCTGTGTCTTCTATGACCTAGAGACCGCGAATAACTTCAGCAGCCAAGTTATCACACTCAGTGTATCAAACACGTCACAGCCTATTGCTATTTCCACCGTAGAGATAACTACCACTGTCCAAATAACAGAGGCGCCATTCATCAATTCTCAAGAGTTTTACTTCACTGTTGGTGGTACCGTGGGAGGGTTCCTAGTGCTTGTGATTGTCATAACCATATTAATCGTACTCATCATTTCAGCTGTAGTTGTAGTCACGAAGAGAAACAAGAGGAGTGAGGCAAGGGAAGAAAGGGTTGAGAGGGACATAAGTCCTCCAATTCCGATAGTGACTGATGACAATCCTTCTACGCTGGTGGCGAAGAAGGAGGACGATCCGAGGGACAGGCTTGATTCTGTGAAAACTTATAACGAGAGTGAGGCTCAGAGGTATTCGGCTCTACCAACATACTCGTTGGCTGTGAACATGCATAGGGAAGAGTTTACGGAGTCTACTGATCCTAGCGCAGCCCATCGGTTCTCTGGAATCGACATAATTAAAGAGAAACAGGAAACAGACAGTTAATCCCATGTTGAATTTATACGTGGACTTAAGTACTGTTGCATTGAATGTTTAATATCCAGAATGCTTGTATACAGAATAATGTCAGGATTGCATGTTTTTGTAGCATTTTAGGTGATCGTCTTTTATGTTTGATAATATTGATATAAATAAATATTAATTAAAAAAGTTTTGTACAAGGTGTCTGTCGAAATATAGAGTTTTGCACAACTTTTACTCATAAATACAAATTAAACGAATAATATAACTGTCTATGTAAAAATATACTGTATACCGACAAGTATTATTTATTTAAGGTTAGTCGTAATTTCTAGTAGAGTATATTAATTAATTAATTAATACCACTTTATTGATAAGACTTATGTAATCTTGCTAAAACACTAATTTATTATTATTATTATCCCAGTTTCGAGTACGAGACACATTCTCTGTCTCAGCGAATAAGCATTGTACTGGAGTCTCAGGTGAAAAGGTCACATTCCATTTGGACAAAACATATTTCTGTAATATAAATTCTGTAAATGCACAATAGACAATTTATAAATTCCATAATCAACCAATCAAGCCATGACTGCAAGTGGCTTGCGCACTTGATAGTATGCCTTGAAAAAGAAATTACATAAGAATTCGTACAACCACACACACCATTCCTGGAAAGACATAGGAGAAGTAGTGTCTTTAGCCAATATACATAACCTGGCCTGCATTTTCAAAGTTACCATTCGGCCTTTACTCATTCTTGAAATAATTTATTTCCCAAATGTGTGAAGAGAATGAAAAGGAGAGAATTATTAACGCCAAGTCTCGGATAACTAAATTCACGCTTGACAATGAGGTCCTAACTAAAATGATTGAGGAACTGAAGAAGGAGATATGCACAGTAGAAGCGACTAAAGCTAAGCTCTTGTCTGAACGTGAAGACTCTAATCCTCAACAGCTGGTCTCAGATCCCATTCTGATGCAATATTCTAGTTTTTCTGAGTTAAGTGATAGCTCATCTTCTGTAAACAGCGATTTCTTGGTAGATAAATCTTCCAATAATTCAGATTCAAATGAATGTGATTCAACCTCTGAGTCTCCAGAAGATTTTGACGATAGTTCTGAAGATAATAATCGATCTATTTCTAATAAGTTAGATTCAGAGAACGTACCTTCTAATAACCTGATGCTAGATTGTGTTAACTGCGTGGAGTCTCTGCTTAGCAATCTTAAAGTTATCAAGAAATGTCTCCGAACAGATCTCTGTGATAATTGCAAGCGATTAAAGACTGAAATAAATACTCTACAAGAATTGGAGGTCGTTTCTCCCCAGATTAGTGTCAACAAAGACATCAGTCCCAGTAATGTGGCTGATATAAGATTGTATGATCAGAATTCAAGCACTGTTAACAGCATCGGCAGTGGGCTGTCTTATCTCAATCAATTTTTCAATTTTATGAGTAATCCATTTTTATTTGTGTTTGTATGTGGCTATATCGGAGTATTGGTTTACACTAAGCAGGCCAACTCCTATATTGTTGTCACACCGCCACAGTAACTTTACTTTCACCTTACAATGTACAATATTACTTGGACACAATAAGGTTTTCCTTTTTGGTACTTGAATTTAAATTATTTCAAATTTATAACAAATTCATTAAATTATACTATTCAAAGTATGTTATTCTTTCTGACAATTATCTCTGTCTAATGTAATATAGACTTTATATAGTGAATATTGTAAATCTATTTTAACACCCGGAATTTGATCGAAGCGCTCTCGAATGGCAACGGTAGAAGCACCCACTATCCAAGTGAGCACTCCCGACACAGATTTAGGTATTGAACTGAATTCGGAGAAACTCAGACCAGACAAGAAACATACAATTGACAGCATTGATTCAAGTCCCATAGACACACTAAGCGCGCTCCAAGCCCCCACCAGTCCACTGTTGAACCGAGACACACAGCAAAATAACGCCGTTCATAGGAATTCTTTTGATACTCACAGGAACTCGTTGACTAATCGCAGAGGCTCCAAGGAGCAGGAAGAGGCGAGTAGAAACAGGAAGAGACACAGAGGCCGGGTGTACCGGACCCTGACCCTCGAAGAGTCGGCCTATCACGAGGATTACGTGTTCTGTTCCAGTAGCGACACAGAGACAACTCAGGCACCAGACAAGAACTCAGACGGATTCTCTCCTGGCAAGATTGAAATCAAAAGACACGCGTATGAATACATGCACTATGTAGAACAAGTAAGTTGATTCATTATATTACCTTGATATACATTTGTTTATTATAATAGATAGAAATAATTGTTTGTTTGACTAGCACTACAATCCATAGTATCCCACAATACAAACTACTTGTTATAACCTAGAATCATTGAATCCGGACTGTACACCTGGATCCTCTGATTCCCCATATCACACACGAATACAGTCCCGTCATCCAAACACACCATCCCGCACGGACACGCGAACTGGCCCCTCCCACTTCCGGAGCCCCCGACGGTCCACAGAGTCAGCTGATCGCTGTCGTACACCACGATCTGGTCCTGGCATATGTCTGTGATCAGCAGCTGTCCGCTGTGAGACAGACACATGGCTCCGAGCATCAGCACCTCCCCACCTATCGAGGTGCTCCCGAACTGTCTCAGTACCACTCCCTGGGAGCTGTATATGTTTATACTGGGAATATTGCTCTGCACTACAACAACCTCGTCAGCCTCGGTCAGGGCCAGTTCGCAAGGGTTCTTGATCTGCCCGGGATACTGAATGTAGTACCCGATAAAGCGACTGTGGGTGTACTTAGAGTCGAACACCTGTACTCTGTTGTTTTCCTGTTCCAGCACGTAAACATCTCCGTCGATGTTGCTGACAGCTATGCTTACTGGCGCCAGCAACTCCCCACCATCCTTCCCTGGCTTCCCAAACGTGTTCACGAGCTTCCCATCCTGGGTGCATATCGTAACGCAGTGTTTCTGTCCAGTCACCATGTACAGGAGACCCCTGTTCCAGTGTATGAACCCGGAGCTCATGAGATTTGGCATTTTCGGAGGTTTGAACCTGCTAACCACAACTCCTGTCCGGCCCATTACAACAACCTCGCACTCGTTAGTGAAGACGTAGACGTTGTTTTCCGCGTCTTTTGTCATCGCGAAAGGCGTGAATCCCTTCCGTACGGCGGGTGTACTCGTTTCTATTGTTATTTCTGGGAGAATCTTTGTTGTGTGTTTAAGCCTGAAGCAGCCCAGCCCCTTTACAACGCACTCTATGTCCTGGTCCATAAGGTAGTCTATGTCGCTGTACTTCGTTGTTATAGGCAGTCCCTTCAGCAGCTCGTTTATCTTAGAATTTATACTTTTCAAGTCAGTCAGCAGTTGCCCGTCCGTTGGGAGTGTTTCGTATTCGCGACTCCTCTTGACGAGATCTCGGATGTGCTCTCTCCGGCACTCCCCTTTCTGTATCAGTGCGAGCGTGTCTTTGGAGATGACGTTAAGTTTACCGATCACTTCTTTCTTCCTCTCCGCTAGCACTCTCTGTAGCTCGTCAAATTTGGCTTCAATATTCGCAGTCATTGTCACGACTTTATTCAAAAACGTTTGTGCCTCATCGTACCCACTGTTGTCCAGTTTCTCGAAAGCAGTTTGGTGTTCGTGTGAGAGGTCCCACGCCAGCCCCTTAGCGTCCGACAGCCCGCTGATCCAGTGCCCCGTGTTGTGGTGCGAGATGCAGGAGGGACACAGGATCAGTCCGCACGAGTTGCAGTACTGATCAGCTGTTGTCGTAGGATGGAACTTGCAGTAATCCTCATGGTCTGGGTTGCAGAGCTGTCCCATGGAGCTCAGCTCGCGAATGCCAACTACGCGGTGTGTATCCTTGTACATCTTCTTGTGGACTTTAAAGTCGAACTCGCAGAGCGGCAGGCTGCAAACCACACAAAAATGCGTGGCCTCCGTGGTTTCCAGCTCGCACTCCGCGCAGAGCGCTCGGCTGCACTTCTCCAGCTCATCCCTGGTCCTCCGCACGGACGTCACCCGGGCCGTGGTGACGTCACGCGGCAGGGAGCCCGGCCCCAGGGCCGACACGCTCTGGCACTTGGGACACCTGCTGAGACCGGTGTTAGTTTCCTCCACGCACTCCAGACAGACGGAGTGGCAGCAGGGGAGCAGAATAGGGTCTTTGTAGAGGGCGTGGCAGGCTGGGCACGTCGCTATAGAGATAGCGAACTCATCTTTTAAGCTAGAAGCCATCTAAGCTATAAAACTCTTGTTAGGGTACCTGAAATATATACCTACTTATAATTCCGTACTAATGCAATCTATACACTTGTATTTACCAACTATAATAGATAATAACTGTCTAACTGATGTCTAAGTAATTGCAAATTTGTGACGTTTTATTTTGATTTAATTTCTCCTAAGTTTTATTTGCTTCTGACAGCTAATATTTCCAAAGTTTAATTAAACAATGTTGAAGCTAATGCCTAATTAAGATATTTGATATCTGACACACAATACGTTTAGCTCGAGGTGTATTCCTTAGGCTGTCTTCCTAGGCAGTGTGGTTGTCCTGGGAGTGCTCAGCGTGGTTCTGTTCGCGGTCGGGCGGCTAGTGCTGGCGCCTGTCTCCTACGAGAAGTCTCTGCCGCACACCAGCTTCTCTCCCGAGACCGGGGCCCTCCTCCTCACGCGGGGCGACCGCTCCCTTAGGTGCTCGCTCTCCTCCGCCGGCTCCGATCAGACCCCTCCTGTCAAGTTCGACGAGCAGGGCGGCCGTCTAAGGTGAGTGATTCTCTGTTCTCTGTTGTGTGACATTAGTTATTACCATAGCCTACCCTATGTATAGTAGGCTATGATATTGCATTGCAGGTACAGCTACTCGGACTCGTCGTTTGTGCTGTCGGAGAGCCCGCGGGAGGGCGGGGTGTGCGCTCAGCTGTTCTGGGAGGCCAGCCGCAGGGAGGCGCTGCTCACCTCGCTGGAGCTCTGCTTCTCCATACAGGAGGGGCACTGGTTCGGGGGGTACGAGGGCTACTCACAGGAATGGCCACTCAACTACAGCTCCACTCAGTTCTACAAGCCGTACCTCAGCACTGACTACGTGAGCGGCGGAATGGAATTCGGACCTGTCCTGCACCCGGCCTGGTTCTCCAGCGAGGGAGCCGCCGTCATGGCGGAGACGGACGAGAGCTATCTGCATGTACAGGCAAGTACCATGGATGCTATACCATAAGTGTTAATTTGCTATCTCTTAATCAGCTGATCAAGGGTGGAGATTCCGAGAGCCACCTGTGTCTGAGGGCCTCTTTCGACGGCTACCTCATCTCCTCCGACTCGTTCCCAGTCCTCAAGCTGAACGTGACTCTCTGTCTCTTCGACACGATCCTGCAGGCCAACAAGTGCTTCCTGGACGGAGTGCTGCTCCCTCTCGGGAACGCCTCAGCCTCTGAGGGGGAGCCTGTGTACATAAACCGCCTATTTCCGGACCCCATCTGGTCCACGTGGGACCAGTACAGAACCGGCGTTAGTCAGCAGAACGTGCTGGAGCTCCTGGCGAACATCAAGAGGCACGGATTCAACGCTTCCATCCTACAAATAGACGACAAGTTCTCCTCCAATTACGGAGACCTACAGTTCGACGAAACAAAGTTCCCAAACGCTAGCTTTATGATCGAGAAGATACACGCTAGTAAGGTTAATGTGTCCGTCTGGATACACCCTTTCGGGAATATTGATTCGGGAGTGTTCCAGGAGTCGCTGGCAGCCGACACTTCTGACGTCACTCAGAGCAGATGGATGTTCTGCAGAGGCGACAACCACACACTGGGCGTGGTGCGCTGGTGGAGAGGCTACGGGGGTCTCATCGATCTGACTAAGCAGACAACTTTCGATTGGCTCCTAGAACGTCTCAAGAACTTCTCGCGCGAATATTCAATCGATTCCTTTAAGTTCGACGCGGGGGAATCCACATACCTGCCTCAGTGCGACCTGTCTCTCCACCCGAACAAGTACGCGCAGCTGTACGTACAGCTGGCCAGCCACTTCACGTGGTCAGAGGTGCAGGTGGGGTACAACACGCAGGTGTTCCCGACTATCGTGTCTCTCCTGGACAGGGAGTCTAAATGGGGACTGGACAACGGTCTCCATTCAGTCCTGACGTCCACGCTTACACTCAGCATCCTAGGCTACCCATTCGTGCTACCAGGCCCCATCGGGGGCAGCAGCTACAAGAGAGACGTGCTAGCGAACAATGACCAGAGTAGCAACACAGTAGACGCAGAGCTATTCGCGAGGTGGGTGGGGCTAAACGCATTTCTACCTTTCATGCAGTTCTCGCATCTCCCCTGGCTGTACGACGATACTCTTGTAGAGTTCTCTGCTAGCATGACTGCGCTACACTCGCAACTCGTTACGGGGACCATGGACTGTCTGGCTAGGGAGTTTATGTCCAACCACGAGCCCATAATCCGGCCGATCTGGTGGGGCTGGCCGCTGGACCCGCGCACCTACACAATAAACACTCAGTTCCTAATCGGAGATGTGTACTTAGTGGCGCCCGCTCTCTCCAAAGGTCAGAGTTCGTGTGTGGTGTATCTGCCAGCTGACTCTGGGCCCTGGCTAGACGCACGGAATGGGACAACCTACCCTAAGGTGGGGCGAGAGGGGAGGGACATTACTGTGTCCTGTCTTCTCTACGAAACTCCTCCTTATTTTAAAAACACGAATAGCGAATTTACCTGTGTGTAGTGCACCTCAGTTGTAAGAGTATCTGATAGAGTTTGTATAGAGTGATATGGCGGGCTGTTTTATTTCTGTTTGTTAATTGTAATATATTATTCTCTGTTTTAATTTACTATTTTGATAATTGCCAATATTAACTACAGTATGGATTCTAGACTTGTATAGCATTTCGACATAGCGACATTAATGGTTCAATGATGCAGCATTCTCAAGAAAATATTTATCATTTGAGAGTGGGCATACATTTTGAATTTAACATTCTTTCAGCGAGTTCATAACCACTTTGTATAATTGATATGGTTATTGGGTTAATGAACTATGAACATATGAATATCAGTTACTATTTGAGTAGCACTATAGTTTCTATTGTGCCACAATATCGAATGATTTATCGGCTCACCCATATGGACATAATCTTACTCGCCTTGAATAATTAAAATACTATGTATATAATTAACAATTGTATATAATTCATTCAGATTATATCACCATCAATGAATAGCATGTAAATATGAATATCATCCGCAGGATGTTATACAAGGGCTATAAATAAGCTGAATACTGTATACCAACAGATATAGAGTCTTGTGTTGAGTCATTATGCTTCTAGGTGACTTCTCAAAATACTTTTATTTCTCTTTCGTATCATTCGATAAAACCCTCTCATCGCTTATTATAAAAACTGCCATTCCAGCTAGGCTGACGTATGAAGATGAGTTTGCTAGAAAGGTTCTTCTCATGTTGGAGATATCCGGACACGGACTCATCTGGATATTGGGCACGCTCGGGTGGATCGCATATAGATGGGGAGTCAGCGCAACCAGGCCTAACATATTCCTAATCGGTCTCCTGTTAGACGTCATTTTAGTGGGGCTAATGAAAGCCGTGGTCAGACGCCCGAGGCCGCGAGACAACATTGATGACATGGTCGCTACCGCCTCTATCGACCGGTATTCTTTTCCTTCGGGACACGCTTCTAGAAGCTTCTTTATTGGTGCCTATTCGTGCTTCGTGCTGCCGAGCTGTGCTCAGGCTCTCATCACTTGGGCGTTCGTCCTCTCCCTCTCCAGGATTCTGATGAAGAGGCACTACCTGGCCGACGTCATTGTGGGAGCTAATATAGGAATTATAACTGGATTTGTATTAGGTTATTCTAACTCCTAGTACTATTTGAATTTTAATATATTCGTATTTATTTGAAATACTTCATCAATTTTTTGCTACTACATATATCAATTTGTTTGATTATTAATTAATCGATAACTATGAGACCACGGTTAACCGCCAATAGTGCTCAACACATATATTCCTGTAATAATTTGAACATACATCTCCTGAATACGACGCGGCTTTATAAGTACAGTAACTTATCAGGGCCTGCGGAAAATTGTCAGTGATCAGGCCATAGCCTGACCAGTGACCACTCTTATGTCACTAGTTAGGCCGGTCAAGCCATGGCCTGACTACTCTATAACTGCTTCCGCCGGCCCTACATATTTACTTCAGATGAATTATTATAGAAACAATGTTGATACTGGAAAAATAAAATTTTTAGATGAAAATAATTGTGTTCTAACTTCTAACAAAATTCCCAAATTTTATTATGACTTTACGAGAATTACACATTTACACAATTAGTTTAAAACAGACCGGTTAAATGGTCAGGAGATATTAAGCAGCAGTGGTTAACCGGTTTTAATTAACCTAATCAGCCTTGATTCTAGGAACTCAACTAATGGCTAATTTGACTAATTAGGAGCAGGGTGTTATTCAGGCGTGCTGGGCGCGCCTAAAGGAGCGTAATTTGGCAGGATTTTATCTAGGCGTACAAAAATCGATTCTAGCCTACAATACCGAGAGATGCTCCCATAGACTGAATACAAGATGACTAATCTAGGCGTACAAAATTAAAACTGAACGAGGGGTAATTTTTTCCTGGATGAAGCCTGATTGGGAGGTGTGTCGGAATATCAATTTGCAAATCAGTATTTAAATTAATCCAATCAATTTATCTAGGTTAAAGTACACTTCTGAGAAAACAAATACTGTAACCTGCTCTGAGATTAGAGGCGTAGTTCGGAAGTAAAAGAGAAGGAGAACAAACGAGTTTTGCACCCTTATGAAAGCTTCACAAACGCAAACAAAAGTACAAGTATTTATTTGAACTAATCTTAAGACTTTTCGGAAGTAATTTACAGTGAACTCCCGTTATAACGAAGTCGGATATTACGAAATGAATATTTTCCCCCAGAGCGCTAAATGCATTAATTATCATCCGCTTATAACGAATATCCGGATATAACGAAGGAAGTTACAGGTCCCAAGCACTTCGTTATAACGAGAGTTGACTTGTTATATGGAAATGAAGTATAACTTTAAATATACAAATGCTCGAAGATGCATGAAATTATTTGCAATTTATATTAGGCGACATAAAATAAATTACTTTTGATCATCCATCTTTTTCGAGAAAATTGGGACGGGATGGGACGGGTTTTATTTTTATTTATTATTAAATTATTAAATATTGGCTGATATTAAAGTGTTCATTCACTTACAAGAGATTGACAAGGTATTTCACTAAACAGTAATTACAGTATATTATATTATCTATACATAAGTTATACATCACAAAAATTATGTCACTAAATTTAAAAGTAAATATATACGTATATATTAGCTAAGTCGACATTTTAAGGAAGGTTGAACGCTAAGTATCTAATAAAATAAGTAATAATATTGTACATATATTAAATTGTTATTTAAAGTTTAAACGTTATGTTGCCTAAAAACAATACTATACTGTATATTGTCCGGATGATAGAAAAGTAATTTATTTTATGTGGCCTTATCTTATAACTCAGGCGTAAATAACGTGTCCCAAATCCCAATGGCTGTAGCTATTTCTCGAATTGATTTGATACTAACAATTTGGTGCTATGAAACTTTAGGAATTAAATAGCAAATTACTTGAAGTGAGATCTCCAAAAGTTCACCTGCAACCTGGGGTTCATTCTAGCACTTTAATTACCCCACCTTAAAACTAAATCCACCTTAAAATTACATTCCGGACATAGTATAATGTGGCAATCTCTAGGTTTAAGGTGTTTCTAATGAATTTAATTTAAACTTGATAGATGATATTATCTCTCTACTATCACACCTCACGAGGTGAACTTTTAAGGAGTATAATTTCAACATGAGATCCCTGACGATATCTAAAATAGGTTATTACTTACACCATGCGTGTCGTTATAACATACCTCTTTAGGTCGAGTAATGCATTTGATGGAAAATATATAAATCGTAAAATTCAGTTCTTATTACCTTTGTACCAGTCTTAATCTATTTCTTCGTCTGCCTAACAAATAGAATTAAATTAAATCCATTTTGAGAAAAAATGCCCTATATTTGAATTTTTGAATGATCTAAATAAAAGTGATCTGTTACCAAATTAACCCATATAATTTTACCAATAAAATAATGAAATAATATGTATATTATTCAACTTGGGGGTCGGGCCTTAACCTGGTTGTATTTGCTATTAGGATGGCTCAAGAGTGCTCAGAGAAAGTTGGGATGGGAAAGTCCAAACTGTGCGTCTACAGGGACTACTATTTCCCTGCCATAACGACCCACAGCTGGATCGAGGAGGTTCGTGCCACTTTCCAGGCGCGGGACACCGACATATTCATCACTTCCATGTTCAAGTGCGGCACTCACTGGCTGGCGCACATCATTGAGCTCATGAAGAGCAAAAAGAAACTGTCCGCACAGATCCACGACCGAACCACTTTCCTCGAAATCCCAATGCTAGACGAGCTTCCCAAAGACATGTCGGAATACGGACCGATCGCATCCATAATCCCGATGAAGTCCGAGATAGCTAACCTGCCTGCACCGCGCATATTCACCACGCACTTTCCCTTTGAGCTCCTGCCATTCAACCCTCGCACCAAGTACCTGTACATATACCGGAACCCCAAAGACGTGGTGCTCTCCGCATACAACCACTTCGCGGGATCCAAACACCGCACTTTCGAGGGCTCTTTCGATGAGTTCTTCAACTACTACCTTCACACGGACTTCCTGAACTACTTCGGACATATGAAAGGGTACTTCGACCACAAACACCTGCCCAACCTGTACATCCTGTCGTACGAGGAGCTGCAGAAGAATTACTACGCTAAACTGGAAGAAATCGCGGTTTTTCTCGGCTTCGAGCTTACAGCAGACGTGTACCAGTTGATCGCGAGAGAGACTAACTTTGAGTCTATGCAGAACAACCAGTACATCAACAACAGCTTCTTCATGCAGGAAGGCCGAACTTTCCTGAACAAGGGCAAGGTGGGGTACTGGAGGGACTCCTTGACGAGTGAGCAGTCGCGACAGATCGAGGATAAACTCAACGAGAACCTCGGAGAAGAATTCGTGAAAGAGAACATTCTCTTCGAGATATGAAGCCTTCTCCACAAACCAACTCTACTATATTAGTACGAGCATATACTATATTAGTACGAACAGATACTATATTAGTACGAACATAAATTATTACTATATTAGTTTTAGTTGCTTGAATATTCAAGTGCATGTATCGAATAACTACAATGTAGTATTTGATGAACTAGTTTTTAGCGTTTTTAGCTTTTGTTGTTAATAAAAAAAATTCATAAAACACTATGTTTAACTGTGATTAGCTATAGTGCAGTTCTACTCTTGTAGCATTGGGGCTGTCAATTGTAGGTTATAATGCCGTGACAAACGTATTCAGGGTCTCATTCAGGCGAAACATTGAAATAATTTGTTAGATTATTTATTCAGGTTCACATTAGGAATCAATATTATCATGAGCTATAACAATTGTATAGCAGGTTTGGCAGTTTCCTATTGAGTGATATGTTAAGCAATTACCATGCCTGTCCTACCATTGGCTATGCCTAGGGTTATTCTGCTATTTATCTCAATGCTATATATAAAACTAGCTTGTTTTGGCACACAAGTGTATGAAGAAGGTTAAACTCCAAATGTCGGTAAGTAAACCAGGTCCAGAGATTTCCCATTATATATAACTTTGCTTAACAAATAAAATACGACTGTAGGGGAAGCTGAAATCGTCACAGAGAGATATCCTAGCACAATTCAAGAGTGTAACTGCATGTGATGAGAAAAGTGCAATCAATTGTCTGTCCCAGTTCGACTGGAAGCTTGACAGATCGGTTGATGAGTTTTTCCAAAATCAAGAAAAGTTCATTGTACACGAGCCCGCAGACTTCAAGAAGCTCAGCTCAATTTTTGAGAGATACAAAAGTACTTTAATAATATTAACATTCCTATCGGTTTATTTATCGTTAAGTTACCGGCTGATTTTCTCTAGGAACCGTACTAGAGAGAGAAGGCGATAAAATGATGGCCACTGGAATAACCGACTTCTTGAACGACCTTAATCTAGACCCGACGAGTATAGCAGTGCTAATAATAGCTTGGAAATTCAAAGCTAAGGAGCAGTGTGTATTCACGCGAATCGAGTTTATAGAAGGGATGAAGAGCTGTGGGTGAGTAAGCATTTTAAAATTAATAATTATTATTCAGAACGCTTGATAGATTCCTTAGAATATCCCCTATTATGATTTCACCACAGTGAGCTACCAGAGATTCTTACTTAGCTTTCCTTCATACATTCATGGTACCCATAATGACACTATTGTGTACAAGCACGGTTAATATGAATTTCCGGGTAACAGATACAATGTTTCGGTTGCTTAAAAAATATTTTAATGTATAGTGACACCTGTTGATACGAATTATGATAAGGCGAACAGATTTCGATGGTCCCTGTATTTTCAAAGTTAACATTAAATTGATACAAATCTCTTATAGGTGTGACAGTATAGATAAGCTGAAGAGGAGAATTCCAGAGTTCGAGAGAGAGATAGACAATAATGAAAAGTTCAAAAGTTTTTACCAATTTACATTCGACTATGCCAAGAATCCTGAACAACGATATTTGGGTAAATAATCACAACTTATAAGTAGTATTAATTAAAGAGTTTACTTATACAGCGATCATCGGCGTTTGTATTAAAAAACCTGGCTAGTTTCTAGCGTTGTTTTTTTTATGTTTATAAAAACACCATCGCTAGAAACTAGCCAGGTTTTTAAATACAAACGCCGATGATCGCTGTATAAGTAAACTCTTAATAAAAATGTGCCAACTTATTAATTTAACGAAATCAAGTTAGAACATTCTCAAATATATAAATATAATGTTGTTTTCAAAACTCGTTAATAAAACCCAATATTTACAAATAATCAGCTTGTAGATTTCGCTTGCTCTCGTTTTGATATTTGTCAATCGCGGCTTTCAGAGCTTCGACCCAAGAACGGTAGTCAACCGCGTTATCAGCATAAATTAAATATGTTTTTCTTGGGAGTTCTATTGAGAAACAAAAAGGTTGTTTGACCGAATGATCTTCTGTAACGAATTGGAGAGTTTCTGCCAGATCCAAGACTCCTTTCGGTTTAGGATTTGGGTTTTTGATGACGTGTGGCTTCTCGTCGAAATAGCTGAGGTTCTGTCTCTCCAGTTGGAACCATCTTAGCTTCCAATTCTTTACAAGGTGCCCCCTCTTGGTTAGGAACCCTCCCTTTATACCCAAATCGGAGAGAAGATTCGGCTCTGAGTGCATCCTTTTCATAGTTAAATCTGGCATTTGGTCTGCTCTCACGAGGTCCTGCGTTATGATGTTGTCCCACAGTCCCGAGGGCTCCCTCACATTGCTGGGGAGCGGGCGCTTGAGGAGAATCACGTCTTTGTCGCTTCTCACGATTCGACTCGGCTTTTCGAACTGATCCTTGAATTGAATGAAGTTATATTTCTTTAATCCGAACTCGATTAAATTTAGATCTTTGCAGTATTTGATTTGGAAGTGGGACGGGGTTCCTACATTCCAGACACACAGATCGTAGAAGTTGTAGTACCCACTGTTTCGCTCTCTTATTATGAGGAAGGAGCCGTCTATGTTGTGAGTCTTTAGCACGCATTCCGCCGCGGTGCGACTCGTGCCCGGGTAGTACCAGTCCAGAGTCTCAATCAAGTTGGCTTCCGAACTGGTTTTACATCGCAGTTTCGGAATGGCGTGTTGGTTATGATGCTCTGAGTATTGCATGCTCTGAGTATTAAACGCCATCTGACAACGCGATATTTATAAAATATGAGTCCGATAGCTATTATTAATTGGGAAACTTTTTGTCTAAAGCATAATTGCCATTTACTGTGGTCAATCAATTGGGGATATTGAAAGTTAAATGTGGCCTGCGTATTAGATGGACACACTTACCAATTGCACAATATTTTGACCCCGCGAAACAAACAATGGTCTGTTACATAGCTCATCCTACGCTGCAGAAGTTTAATTCAATAATTAAAAGGTCGAATTGATACTTTCAATACACTAACCGATTATTATACTACGTAATACAAATAATCAAATTATATAATTAGTTAAAAGTTATGTAGAAATATAATTAAACCTCTCTACACGGAACACACATGGTATATGAAGAGATAGAGAGGTGTTCCTTAATGAGTGTTTATGTCAAAATTTTAGGTTTTATAACATAGTTATTATTGTAGTTGTATTAATTATCAGAGCAATTCGTATTATATTATACGATATATAAAATAATTGTTATTATTTTAGCCTCTTTTTTAGAAATGGATATGGCCATTGCCTATTGGCAAATAGTATTACGAAGTCGATTCAAGTTCTTTGACTTGTGGGTTGAATATATTCAAGTAAGTCTAATTTATTAACGTAGGTGTTAGTATTATCATTATTCCTGATAATTTATAGGGCTAAATATATACGTTCCTTTCGAAATATTCGTTTGTACGTTCCTCCCAAAAGTATATTAGTTGATATAAAATGTTAAAATATAGCAAAAATCACTAAAACCGATACAAGTACCGAGTATATACCTTGATTGTGAATCTTCGTTTGTTAAAAGTGCTAGATTATTGTAATTACATATCTATAGTTAACATACAAAAATTATAATTTAAGCAGATTTACTAAATATGTACATGGTAAAATTTCAAATTAGAATCACTAAACACGTTTATTGGATTCCTTAGATCAATTTGTTCCGAGGATATATTGACCCAATTAAGCCAAAATATTGCAAGCCAAACTGTAATTTTGTTCTGTAAATCCTGTGAAATGTTCACCCAATTAACCGGTGCCTATATTAAGCGGAGTGTACTGTCATAAATACGGTTTCCCGAAAGTATTTTGTTATAAAGAAACCTGAATTATACTAGTTTAATACATTTGAGGTAATTTATAATTTTATTGCTAATGAAGCAGAGTCATTGTTGATTATTCAGAACCATCACAAGAAACCAATCCCAAGAGATACTTGGAACTTGCTGCTGGACTTTAGTATACAGATTGACGATAACATGTCAAACTACGATGAAGAAGGTAAAGTTACGCTTAAACTTATAAACCAATTACTAATTAATTGTAAGCATCCGCATAAGGACTAATTCATAGAATAATGTCTGGAATTCGTGCACTCTTTAACCTCTCTTTCTTATGCGAAAAAGTGACAAGCCAATGCGATAAATAACTTTAACAATACGAATTGATACGTTTATACTAAGTTGTATAATACGCGCATATTATAATAAGTAAATAGATTAAATAGATATATAGTCTTCTCTTATTCGTATAAATAATATATTTATTGTTGATTCATGTAATTCCCTATTATTCATCGAGGTTTTTCAGAATGGACTACCCTAATTTGTTAGTTATTTACAAGACGTAATCGTGAACTAAATTTACGTATATAGAGGTATATACTAGTGTATGTAATACGTATTAAATCGGTAACTGTTATTCTCTAGGCGCATGGCCTGTGCTTATAGACGAATTCGTTGAATTTGCCCTTGAAAAGCTTCCAAAGAAAACCCTCCCTTGAGTACAGAACAGAGCTCAAAGCCCAAGGAGATCTTTGGTACTGTCCTAGTAGTATTTTATTATTCTATTATAATTGAGACATGTTGAATTAAAGTTATTTAATGTGATATGTTTGTTTATAGCATTAGTCTACAAATGAAGTACCACTAATTAATGAAAATACCAAATTCTTCTGTCAATGAAATATACTGCATTTATCTCCTCCAACTCAATTGGTTATTTGATGTATTTGCTCATGAACTTCTTGTGAAATTCCGATCTGATCGTGTCATTAATGAAGTGCTGTCCCTAAATAACAAGCCATAGTGAATAGGTTAAAGCACACGGACTCTGTGTACTCCTTTTCAGCTTAAATTGTTTGCTTTAACAAGGCACCAGAATGGAATTAAATTACATCTTTCGTTCCCAGTATATTATAAATACTGCTTATTCGTATCGAATACCTGAATACTTAAGATACGAGAGATAATGCAACAAGGTTATCCTTAAGACATCTGGGATTAATAATGCATGCAACACATCAAATTTAGTTTATAATAATATATATATTCCTCGCATGCCAGGTCTAGATGATAACAGCAAACATGTCGATTGAGGGTGTTATTCATAACTTCTTGTCATGTTTGCATAAACTACAGTATAAGGTATAAGGTATTGGGTTCTGTACTAAGAATATACTTTTCTGTAACAATGTAATAATAATATAGATTATTGAAACTATTATGCCCAGAAAAAATTATTTTAATAATTTAAGGTAGCCGTAATTCCACCTACTGTTACAATTATAAAGCGGTTTTGAATAATTCACAAACTATTAATATTTTATATTATGTGTGATAATATTGTGTCCGTTTATCATATACTACATATTAACATAAGCCGTGGTTACCTTGTTAAGATCTTCTCCTTTTGCACAGTTCTTGAATACTACATCATCATCCCATCTAATTAAAAATTAAACCGTAAAAGTTGTGAATAAACTTCTAGAGGGCGAAAAATTAAATTTGTGCAATAATATATCCAGCAAAGCGAGCACACGATTTCCCCTTACTCAGTACATATCTCTATTAGCATATGGAATTCTCTTAAATGCGTACAATGTCAGTTGGTGGAGTGTCACAAATGTAAATTTTGTTACTGAACTGAATCCTTGGTTTGTCAATAGCAACTAATCTATCCTAACTTGTATTCTAGAAACGGACTTTGCATCAATTAATCGGAGGGGTAGATTTTAGGATTTTATATAAATGGTATAGCGAGTTGTAATGAATACCTTCTCTTAACTTTGTAACTCTGCGTTTGGTAATTCAGGAGAGGATTCCCAGTTAGTAGATTTTCGTTTCGTATCTTTTCTTCTTCAGATTTTTTCTCCGCATCCTTTAAATATTACAAACATTTTATAAAGTAATACATAATAGATATTAAATTTAGATAATGTCGTTACAGCTTCATGTTTCATCAAACTTAATTAGAAACAGAGTAAGTTAGTCTATGATTTATAATCAGAGGCGTCGCTATGCCACACATTGAATTGAGTAATTATAAATAGCATCCTCAGATAGGGGCTGCAATGTTTCTTGTATTTTAAGAGTTTTTACTTGAAATGTAAATTGGATGTAAACAGTGGTGTAGTGCTAATTTCAGAAGTGGTATTGGTTTGGTATTTTGTTCAGAAATCAACGAATAATACAATAAATTTAAAAATATTGATCTATAATAATTGGCGATATATAATAATATCTCCCTCAAAAACATTAAACGAGAGAATGTCTTTCCTTCAACAAAGAATTAATTAAAGGAAACAAATTTACTCCCTCTCTGAAAAAAAGAGAATCCCGCTCCCTCATGGAAATAGTGTGGAGCGCATTAAACACACCACTTTATCTATCTAAACGTACTTTTCGCGTTTCTTCTTCTTTCCTCTCTTTTTTAATTGACTGGAGTTCAGCTAACAGCTCAGCTGTATCGTCGTCACTAAAATGAATCAATTTAACCCATAGTTTTAATTCAGTAAAGTAGTAACATTCTATGTGGAATTAGTTGCTTAATCAACAGTGTAAATATTCCCGTTATCTTACTTACATTGAATAATATTCAGACAGTGATTATTGAATGTTAGATTACAAGTTATAGGAGGGTATGTGGTATGCTTAGAGTAAAATGGTTATCTTCGTAATAGCCAGAACTGATGGCTCTGGTAATGTAGTATACAAATGTTACTTAGATTACTGTCGCCGGATATTAATCCCAATCAACCACACGTTTACGCTATGTTAATATTAATAATATTTATTAATAATAATTAATTAAGTTGGCTCCGCTAAATTGGGACAAATATTCAAGTACCACTGTGTCCCTATTTACAGTTACTCTGAATAAATTTATAGGCTGAGTCAAATAAAATACCTCTCATCGTCATCTTCATCTAACTCTGTATCTCTCCTTGCCTAATTAATATAAACATGGTTACGTCACTTGTGTAACTAACAGTGTTTTGTATTTATATAAGGAATTACTTGATCTAAAATCATATAACGCCATTTCTAATGGAATTTTCAGGCATTTGGCAAGTCAATTTTCTATAATTATTATATAATTATTAACATCAAAAATTCATCGTTGCGAAGCCTTGTTTTTATATTGAAAAGATGTTGGCCAACAAATTAAGTACGCCCTATTTATCATGCAATAGCTATTTATAAGTAACTATTCGTATGCAACATTCAAAATAATTTTTAAGATTTTTAATTTTAAAGAAATAAAACTATATATATTCGTAGTTGTGACTTTAAATCCATATTAATGCTGGAAATAGTATCATAATTAGATTTGAGAATTATAAAACCTGTCAAGTATTTTAACTAGAACAAGCACCGAATTTCCACTATGAAGATGTAGGAATAAAGGAGATATTAGTAACAACTTTTACGAAAGCGAAATTCTTGGAGAAAGACCGAAGTATTCATAATTATACCTTCTATACATTCTATACCTCATTAACATAATTATAATGAAATATTTATTACATATTTCTCCGAATAACAATATTGTTCTTATTTAGAGTTACATTAAGTCAGAGTTTAGTTCCATAACTCTAAATGGAAAGTTCGCTTGTTAACAATGCATCAAAACTCGTTTTAACCCAATCCAGAATTTTCCATTTTTCTATAGTGCAAAGTAATTAATTGTTTTTAGTTAATTGAAGTGCATTAATAGAATAAAGAAAGGGGATGAAATAACCATTTAAGAACAACAAGTGAATAGATTATGAAAAATGGTATTTCTCCCTAAGTTATTGTTTATTCTTTTTGTTTAAAACCAATTAAGCGATCGAAACACAGTTCAATTCCCGTAAATTTAAAATGGTAAATGGTCGGGAAGCGTTCTAATTCAATTGAAATCGCTTATGTCGGACTAAATTAGAGGTCCTATGCACTTGGATATAACTGGAGCTCATTGATAGCTAAAAACATTATAATGCAAATTTTAAATGTAAATTCGACTCCGCTTAATAGAGTCACCTCGCGACCAGGTTGCTTTGACCCGATTAAGCGGAGAAATCTATTAACCGAAAATATTTTAAGCCAAAATGTAATCGGTCCTATAAATCCTGTGAAATTTTGACACGATTAAGCGGAAAATATATTAACCGGTGGCTCTATTAAGCGGAGTCGACTGTATTAAATATTAAATAATTGCTCACTTGTCACGCAAATACTCGCAGTCATGAGTTAGGTATCATTTAATCAATCAATGCCATTGAAAGACCTTATACCCTGTGTAATTAGATATAAATCCACCTAAACCATCTCATGTACACGAGACCAGAGTGGCTTATCTATATAAACTAGTATTCTTTAAGGCAGAACTAATGCTGGACTATAAAACTGATAGATTAAACAAAGCTTAGTAGAATCAACTGAGTAAGTGCTTCGTCTGATATATTCATCAAAAGTAATTGTAATTGACTTGTGTATGGCAAACGCGACTACCCCTCTGATCGCCGCGACCTCTCCAGCTGCTCCTGGAGGGACGCTGTTTTCATTCACCTCCCCGACGGTGAAGAGGCTCCTGGGATGGAAGCAGGGAGACGAAGAAGAAAAATGGGCTGAAAAAGCAATTGAATCATTAGTGAAGAAATTAAAGAAAAGAAAAGGTGCTCTGGAAGAGTTAGAAAAAGCTCTCTCCTCCCCATTTGCACCTTCCAAATGTGTGACCATTCCAAGGAGTCTCGATGGCCGATTGCAGGTTTCGCACAGAAAGGGATTACCACACGTTATTTACTGTCGAGTGTGGCGATGGCCAGATCTGCAATCACACCATGAGCTCAAACCGCTCGATTTCTGCGAGTATGCGTTCAGCATGAACAAGAAGGAGGTGTGTATTAACCCGTACCATTATAGAAGGGTCGAGACAAGCGGAATTCTACCGCCCGTCCTGGTCCCAAGGAACCCCGAGGTTCTGACCGCTAATTACTACTCACAGATCTGCCAGCAGTCCCAGTTTCAGGAGGGACAGCCCTTCAACCCCGGACCCAGTGAACCTATGCCCTTTGACCTCCCAGAGACGCCGCCCCCCGCTTACTACCAAGAGCACGCAGATGAATCGAGACTCCAGGAGGGGTACCAGTCCTCCGCCTCCGAGAGCCCCCCCAGCGCCACGGGCCCCTCGACCTACTCCCAATCCCCTCTCGGGCCCGGGTCTCCGCTCGACGCGATGACCCCCGGGTCCAGCGTGCAGCCGATTCTCCAGCGGGTGGAGTACACGGAGCCCAAGCACTGGTGCTCGCTCGCGTACTACGAGCTCAACTGCAGGGTCGGGGAGCTCTTCACCACTGACCACCGTCACATAAACATAGACGGGTTTACAGATCCCAGCAATAAGAAGGACCGCTTCTGCCTCGGGCTGCTCTCGAATGTGAACAGAAACTCCACAATAGAAAACACTCGGAGACATATTGGCAAGGGCGTGCACCTGCTGTACGTAGGGGGCGAGGTGTACGCGGAGTGTCTCAGCGATAACAACATATTTGTTCAGAGCAGAAACTGCAATTACGCACACGGATTCCACCCAACCACCGTTTGTAAGATCCCTCCTGCCTGCAGTCTCAAGATATTCAACAATCAGGATTTCGCTACACTCCTGGCAGAGTCGGTACAGAAGGGATTCGAATCAGTTTATGAACTAACAAAGATGTGTACCATAAGGATGAGCTTTGTAAAGGGTTGGGGAGCAGAGTACCATAGACAAGACGTGACCAGCACGCCATGTTGGATAGAAATTCACCTGCATGGACCTCTCCTCTGGTTAGATAAAGTTCTAACACAAATGGGGTCTTCACAAACCAGAATTTCATCCGTTTCTTAATTAATGCCATGAATACTGAAAACTCACAACTTAATAAGAATTTAACTTATTTTACCTTCATACATTTCCAATGTTTTTGTATTAATTCTCTCTTTGTGGAATGAGAGGTTAGATTCAGAATGCAGTTTCCTAGAGGCAGTTCGTATTCCTCGATGTATTGATAATATCATGCTTAATTATTCTGGTTGTGAATAGTTCTTTGATTTGTCGACAGCATGGCTGGTTTGTTTGTATGATGATAGATCAGATATTCTATTTTGTTACTGTTCATTGTTGACATTATTTGTACAAATTTAATATATGGAGTACACGTAAATATTATTCTATTTGACGTTATGCTTTGCAAAAAGTAAGTACTATTATGCTGGTAGTAAAGGCAAATTTTTATAAGCTTTGGGCAATAATTTGAGCAATTCATTGAGGTAGAATTATATCTATAATTAAAATAGAGGTTAAACAATATTAATAATAAATACATAGAAACAAGACACACAGACTACCTTATTTCTCTTATTAAGAGCAGTTTGATCAAATGAATTCCGAATTAATTAAGGAAAATTCTTTTCAATAAAATGTATAAGTCCTGTAACCATGTAATGAATCTAATTAAAAGTAGCGAGTGCAGATCTAAATAATTGTAGGTTACTAAGCCATATTTAATATTTTGGAAAATCATTCGGTTTAAAAGGTTGTACTTTATTATTAACAGCTTACAATCTACAATTTTTCTTCAAAAATACATTCCATTCTTGTTGATTATTGGAGATATAACGGCTTACATAATTCCAAAGTAGACATAGGCAAATCGTACGAATGAGTAGATATCGATACAGTTAAATTATATTTCTCAGCAACAATTTAATTAATAAGAACTTTCTTTTTCCTAAGTTTTGGATGTACTGTCACGAAATATTCCGTCCGGGGTAAATTTGGTCCGGACAGAATATTTCGTGACAGTACAATCTAAATTTAGGAAACTAAATCGTGCTCAAGGTAAGTTTGCTTACTAACTTGCTTACATTGTATAAATTAATATATCTAGCAAATGACTAGGAATTTTTGATATAATATAAAATTATTTTGAAGCTTAACTAAAGCGAATTAAATTAATTAAGTACAAACTAGGTAATTTGATAACTCGAATTATGTCTACTCAAAGTTTTACTGATTTATTATTAAATAATTTATTATTAACGATCATAATCAAAACAGCACTTAGCACCAATTTCCAGGTGAGGGTTTCCCTATTACATTTATCAAATAGCTAATCAACCAATCTGGTTTACTATCAAATGAGTGGTTTAATTCCGGTGTTCTCAAATCAATAAATTGGCGATTAGGGATAGGATAATATAACTTGAAAAGTATGTAATTACACAGGCTTTTCAAACCGCACATCGTTCCTACATTTGTACAGGAAGTTAATTCGGGCTTCAAATGGTCAAGAAGAATTTGATTATCGTGTAAATTATTAATGTTTTCTTGTACTTCTATCTTTGAATCCCCAATAACTTACAATGCTTAACTGTTAATTGTGTTCATTTCGAGATGAGATAATTAGACAGATGGCATGGCGTTATGCCGCAAAAATAGTAATTCCTTCTGAATAGTTTGTTATTAATTAATGCACATAATACTTGCAAAGAAGGGAATATCAAAATAAACTACGGCAATTAATTAAATCCAAATAAGCCAGAAATACACTACTACTTATCTTTATGATATGGCTGCCTTTTTCATTTTCTCAAAATAGACTGAAATGGAATTAGGTATATCAACTGTGTACTCGCTAGACTTGACAATAGATGTAAAAGTTATTATCTCCAATAAAAGACAATAACAAAGCGGAAATGTACACTGTGAGATATCCATATTAGTTTGAATGCTCCTTAGAAAATTGAAGCTTGACAAAATTAGAATAATTAATTAGTGCGTATAACGAGTGCTGTATAGCTATACTAACTACCTCGGCTGAGTAGTCATCTGCGTCCAGCTTAACTAGGGAGAGATAAGTGAATAGAAATACAATTCTATTATTATTAATTTATACTTACAAACTGTTAGGTGTTCTATTCTTTGTCTCTTCGCAGATCCGCTGTCTATTAGGAAATCGAGTATCTCATTAGATAAATACATATAGTACTTGTATACAGATTGAGAGGTCACTCTGATTTATATTTTAATAAATACTATATTTAGTCAGACAACCCCTTATTTCATGTATTTCTCCTTAATTACTATACTAAACTCTAAATTATATGGCTAACCAGACTGTATAATATTTAACCTTGATTTGGGTTATAGCGTTCTGATTTTTCTTTTACATTCATCTCTTTTAGCTCCAGTTCCTTTCTGAGGTCTCTTCCCATTATTTCATCTTGCGTATCTTGACCTTGTTGTCTAGTTAAACTCGTTGTTAATTTATACCGTAAATTTATCATCAAGTATTCAAACCTGGTTTTGAGTTTGAGCTGAGCGGGCATGTCTCGACTCGAGTACTGCTTAGAGAGAGCCGACAGGTCATTCTCTCCCTTTCCCCTGCCTCCTTTGGCCGGCTCGAAGGTGGGGCGAGCTGCTGTAGTCATTTCACTAACTTAAAAATAATTGAATAACTGATTTCATAAACCATTGAGTCATTATAACATTCTAATGATTCTATTAACTTAAATTTAAACCCACTCCATTATCTCCTTATCTCTGTCACCACATGCTGTGTGACTCAATTTGTCTTAGACTGATTATTCTAAGACAGAAGACACATTTAGACTAATCAAATGTATAAGCAAATCTATTCAACTGGATTCCTTATTTTCGTTGGGAAATGACTAAGCTTAGATAACTGAATCACAACAATTGAATCACTAAACTACCGTCTCTTAACATTATACAATTAGTGCAGTTACACATCATACATTCTTCTACTACTAGTGCATTAATTACTTTATTGATAAAGCTCTGCTGTATGAGTAGCACTGGCGAGCTCACTTCTTGCGATATATACGATCTAATTCGAGAAATAAAAGACCCCGAGTTCTCCCAGACTCTAGAGGAACTGAAGGTGCTGAGAGAAGACCTAACTAAAGTAGACACAGTAGCGCCAGACGTGCTAGACATCAGAATTACGTTTGTCCCAACAGTTCCACACTGCCACTTGGCTACTCTCATAGGCCTGTGCATTCGGACTAAGCTGGAGAGAGACCTGGAACATTTCAAGCATAAGCTATATATCTCTATTGCTGAAGATTCCCATTCCTCAGCAATCGAGATTACTAAACAGATTAACGATAAGGAGCGAGTAGCTGCTGCTTTGGAAAACCCAGATTTATATGCAGCTGTTCAGGAATGTATTGATTTCGTTATTGACTAAATCAGAATGAGGTTGCTTGATTTCTTTATTGTAAACATTTTGCATTAATTGATTTTTAAGTGCAAAAATGTATTTGTATTCTGACAGGGTAAGAAGCTAAGTGCTAACAACAACATAAGTTACTTTCTGCACTATTTAACTTATTTTCAATAATAACCATCTGGTGAGTAATAGCAGGTATAAGTGTACTCGCAAGAGCCTTGGGTAGGTTAGTACCGTCTCTTTGCATTGTATTAATATTAGTGCGGCCATAGCTATGGTGCGGTGCTGCTATACAAAGGGATCCCTCATAAGCTATGTATTACACCCACTTCAATTATGGATGCTTTCCCATTAATATGAATAAGGTCATTCAGAAACAGGTTCTTAACCTTACCACAGCCCATATATCTAGGCAGTAGGTATCCGTCATTTAGCTCACAGCGTGAGATATTGGTTTCCTTAAGTCTTAGTGCCAGACAGATTAATCTAAGTCAGGTTTGTCATGCATTTTATTCCCAGGGCCATATTTGGAATCTTTATCTACTTGCGGGCCACGCAACCTTGGATATATCAGGCAAGGTAACATTATTATTGCCATTTACAAGCTCCCGCAATATTAAGTATAACACTTAATTCTTTCGATAATACAAGTTGGTCTGATCTTTCATTACGCCAGATAGTATTACAATACGGATGATAAATAAATGCTCAACAACCGAACAATTTAGATAAATTATATTAGTGAATCCAAGTACACACCTGGGATAATAGCATATTGAACCAGCCACACATGTTAAGTCAAATCAGTCCACATCAAAAGTTAATTTTATAAAGGGAAAATATAAGTACAGTAGTTGGTACGAAAGTACAAACACTATTTCAGTCCCCTTGAAAGCTTTTTCAATACAAATGACACCGGTTAATTTTACGAATTCCGGATATGGCGAACACATTTTGACGGTCCCCTGACTGTTCATACTAACGAGGTTATACTGTGTAAATACAGATATTGGCAGAGTATTAGCAATTTAGCAGCTGCATAGTGCAAATTATAACAAATAATCAGATGGCTGAAGCAATTGAGGATAAACCAGGGATCACTATCACAGTGAGATTAGTAAAGTCATTTCAATACAGATCTATTAAAAACGTAGTTCTCCGATCAGTTGCGATCAGTTCTACAGTTAGAGAGCTGATAGAAGAAATTAATAAGGAAATTAACAAGTCCCCCACCCTACCAGTCCCTTTCAAAAAGTCTGCTTACGACACAATCAAGATATTCACATTTGCTCACGGACAAAAACCAAACAACACAGCTATCAACTTGGAAGATGATGACAAGTTTATCCTAAGCAACCTGGACGCCAAACTGGGGGAATGTGGAATTCAGAACGAAACTGAGCTCTCCTACTTCAATAAATCAGATTACGACAAGTTTAAGCTAAACCCTGTGGAACAGCTTTGGAACTAAACAAGAGACACGTCAATTAACACCTGTATGTAGTAATAACAATGTCGGTATATGACCTTATATATTATAGTATTATTATCTACAAGTGCTTTGTGATTTCCTAATACAAATAAGTATCTGGAAAATTATGAATAACATTTCATCCATTTAATAAAGATATAAACAAACTTAATTTATTATAATTAATCAACAGTTGTAACATTGTATTAATATTATTATAACTCCACCTAAAAGCAAGTGATGCCAATTAGCTGAGCTGAGGGCTAATAATGAATGAGAATTAATAGAATCGTCGCTCCATTTCTGAATACTTTATAAGAGTGCTAGAGTACACATTATCATTATCAATAGCAACATGCTCATGCCAGCATTCCTACTACCCGAGTTGGTTGAGATGGTGGAGTTATCTGTCTGTATGAATAGTGTGAATTCCTGTTCCCAATCAGTCGTGTCATCTGGTGTTGCAGTAGAAGGTTCGTACCGAGTAGTGTAGAGGTGTGATAAATCGAACTTAGAGGAGAGACAAGTGGACACCGTGTTTGGCATATCTCGAGCTATCTTATAATAATATCTGTTCCTCCTATGGTCGGTATCTTCATGCATATTATCCCCTGAGAATTCGAGCTCTCCTGTCTCCTCACGCGACGCGTCATCTCCCCCAGCCTCGCTCTCTCCTAGCATGCTAATCCCGCTGTCCCCGCTGTCCCCGCTCCCCGTCAAGTCGGTTACAGGTCTGGCAGGCGTACGGGAGTCCGAGCAGGAGGGAAGCCTGTCTAAGCATTGAATGTCGTCACTGTAACACGCCTGGAACTTTATGAAGGCTTGGAGCGAGTATGTGACCGCCTTAACTCCCTCGTAGTCCGCTTGGAATGTTAAGAAGCTGTTGGGTCTGACGGCAACGGCAGGGTTGCCCAGTTGCTCTGTGCGGCTGGCGCCCACTAGCCCAGATTTGTATCTACACAATGGAGTATGATAACAGTATAATATACTGACGTTTTAATGAGAATACTCTGTCGACTTACTTTCCCTTCTCCACTCCATTCCAGCAGTTGGCGTTCCCGCCCGCTGCCCCCACTGAGCGACAGAGCTTGCCCGGCAGGTTGTGCAGGAAGGTGACCACTCGGTCGTGTGAGAGCAGCAGCTGCTGGAGGGCTGTCCGCAGGTGCAGCGAGTCGGAGGGCCGGGAGGAGTGCCAGAGGCGGGAGGAGGAGCTCTGCCAGTCGTTGCGTCGCTCTTCTAACGCCCGCGTAGGTCTGCTGCTTCTCTCCACTGCGCACTTGTTCTTTATCTAAATTAATGTCGGTAATTATATGCTTCTTAGCAACAGGAAAGATCATAGAAATATAGCCTGAATCTAGATCGATAAAATGTAGAATAGCAACCAGATTGTCCACATAAATTTATCTGCAATTTAGATTCTACTGCTAGAGACGATTCCATGTCTTCATTAAGTGCGAATAAGTGATAAGAGAAGACGTATCGAGTGTGAAACTTACCGAGACAAGTTCATAGAAGTCACAATTTGGAACCGCGAATACTTCCTAAACGAATTAAAATACTAACCTGACCAACAATTTTCCTGGAATTAGCGTAGAGCCGAATAATAAACTCCATAGCCGAAATGCTCAGCTGTTTAAGCTCATCTTCGAAATCCTCGAAATCTCTCTCGAACTGCGCGACGAGTTGCTTCAGGATTCTGTACTGGTACAGGAGCGGGTCTCTCAGTCTCAGCAGGGGCGCCAGACACCCTCCGACCGTGTTGAGACAGAGGTCCCTGCAAGGGGCGAGGGAGGCGTAGCCGCCGCACAGCTGACAGCTAGACATCTTCAGGAGAGCAGTGGGACACTGTCCGCCAGAGAGAAGCGAGCTGTCTGAGCTGACGTGGTTAACAATCTGCCGTAGACTCTCTCTCGCTCTCAGCACGAGACTGAGTCGGGTTAGAGTGTTGTTGAGAGACAGGTATAGCGCGTTATATTCCGCGAAATGCTGATAGCGTCTGTACACGGACCGTATGCACTGCTGGTAGGAAGGAGAGACCGCCTCCAGGTAGAGGAACTCCTTTGCAGATGCCACGAATAAGTTGGCAAAGAAATCGTGTAGCTCTGCTGGAAGAAGGTCGGTGTTTTGAACAAAAGTGAAATCTTTGAAATATGTGAACAATTTCTCCGCTGGAACTGTGTGCTTATAGTAGTGCAGACCGAACGTGCTATGGAAATAGTTGGAATACTCCTGTTTGCTCCTCTCCAATGTGTATTCATAAGCATCTAGATACGTACATATAATACAATAAATATACTACTACTAACGTAAATTGTAGTTGTATTTAACAAACCTATAAGCGTGTCATAATTATTAAAATCTTCGCGAAGGTAGCGTGTGATCTTTGTGATGTCACTCGTTACGTTCTGGTATGTTCTGAATAGGAGCCGCTTCTCTACTTTACTTCTGCAGCAGTTCTCAGAGCCAAGGCCACAAAGCGAGGTCACATCTATCAATTCATTATTAATATATGTTTGAATAAATGTATAAATTAGAATATCTATAATTACCTGCTTCATACAAGTATAACAATTCTGGTTCATGTAGTCTGACATATGCTATTGTGTTGGAACAAGAGGGCTCATTTGCATTCCTATCGACACTTCTAATCACTACGGTACCAGCTGATTCAGTTAAAACGAAAAACAAGCCTGAGATATAAAACAAATTTTTAATATTAAAAATCATATCTTCTGCCACATGAGTCTAATTAAAATAAGTGACAAATTCTAACAGACCTTTTATAGTCCTGCAACTGTGCAGATGCTGTCATCGGTAGTTACAGCTGGATTAGCGGTCGCAAGGTATTCGACTAGGGATCCGATTGCATCCATAGACAAAAGATAATCTGCGTTCACACTGATTCTGCTAACTGTCTAGTCCTTTTGTTTAAATTATGAGGTGATAATTCATAATTGATGCAATACAATCTATTGTTTGTTAAATGCTGCGATTGTTCCTTATGATTCACAAAATAATAAGTAATAATTTAATCAATTAAAATTGCTTAATTGTATTTGCAATAAATCGAGTTTAATCTCTTTCTGAAACTTAAAATAGTTTGCTCTTGCTACAAATGAGTTCATACGAGTATCAGTCCAACATTAATAGAAGGAGCCCCTCATATCAGGCATAAATCAATAATTATTTACATTAATTAGTAAATATTGTATATGTACGTTAATTCTATAATTAGAAAAGTATATGAACAAGTAATGTAATACAATCTCTGACTTTGAGGAGAGATTAACTTGGTAGTAGAAGAATCCTATTACATGTATAGGCTGAGCTAATGGATATTTAATCAGACGGAGACATAATAATACTAAACCGGGACAATTGATAGAATCGATAGCGATATAACAACTAAGTACGAAACAATGGCTACATATGAAATGGAGATTCTCAAACCAGCTAAGCCTGAATTCCAAACATTGGGAAATACGAATTATGAGCTGCAACAACATATTTTGCTAGAAATTAAAATTGATGCAGAAGTGATTCATTCTACTGATTTAGGTAAGTCAGATCCATATTGTGTCGTCGAGGAAGTGCGAAAAGGTATGTTAGGTCGTTCGGTTATTGGTAGAACTGAAAAGATAAGCAATTCGATCGTAGTAAAATTCAGATTACCTATTTACGTGCCATACCTATTCGAAGAGGATCAAGTAATACTGTTCAGCATCTATGATTACGATCGAGTGGGGAACAACGATCTTATCGGAGTAAACGAAGTGCTAGCAAGCGAACTTATTAATAAAAAAAAGATTAATTTAACTCTACGTAAGAAACAAAAAAGAACTGCAGACATGACACTGTATATCGACATAATTCCCCCTCTTCCTCCACAGAGCTACACTCTGACTTATAAAGCTTTCCTGCATAAAAAGCAAAATACATATCTCGTCATAGAAAAGGTCCGCAGTGATAGAACGAGAATAGAAATTTACAAATCTGGCAAGCAAAAGCACAAATCCACGCCAGTGTGGGAAATTAAAGATGTCGAAAGAAAACTCTTACACACGAACGAAGGTTGCAAGCTAGAATTCTTGGTTTACTCTACAAGTACATTCGGTGATGACAAGTTGTGTGGTAGCACTAAGGTTACATTCGACGATATTTGTAACTCTGTGTCAGATGGCAAACAGCAAGATTACCAAGGATCTCTCGTATTGAAAGAGGAGGGCAAATCAAACACGCAGAACGGGAGCGTGAGCAGCACCGAGGAGAAAGTAGTATGTTCAGTGGCAATAGTATCAGAAGTAGGTGAAAGTGCGATCAAAGAGTACAGCAAATTTTTGGGAACAAAACAAATCCAACTTAAAATACACGTTGCCATAGATTTCACAGCTTCTAATGGGAACTCGAGGGATCCCGACTCGCTGCACACAGTCACTGGCTCAGGAAACCAGTACGTTGAAGTGCTCACAGGGTCGCTTCCTGGGCTGTTGAAGTACGCAGACAATCATATAACAGCCTATGGCTTCGGAGCTAAGTTAAAAGGTTCCGGGGAAACCTCTCACTGCTTCCCACTTAACGATAACGAACAGAACCCAGATGTGCTGGGACTAGAAGAGTTGTTAAAAACTTACAAAAATAAGTTGGAAGATATTACACTGTCGGGACCTACAGTAATTTCAAAAGTTGTAAAAACTGTTGCGCTTAATGTCAAACGGGAGTGTGAAAAGAATCCTGGACAGAAGAAATACCACATTTTGCTGATCCTAACTGACGGAGTGATCTGCGATAGAGAAGCTACTATTGACTCGATAGTCTACGCCTCCTATCTCCCCATTTCGATTGTTATTGTCGGGTTAGGCGGAGCAGATTTCACTGATATGAGGAGATTGGACGGAGACTTGCGGCCGTTAATAAATGGAAAAAATCAGGAGATGATACGTGACATTGTACAGTTCGTTTCAATGAAGAGCATTGAGAAGAATAGATCTGTAGTAAAGAAATACGAAAAGGAAGAAGAGTTCATGAACAAAGCGATAAACCGTGAAATTCCAGAGCACATTATCGAGTATTTTCAAAAGTTTGAGAAGAAGCTAGAAACAATACTAAAGGAACCCTATAGCAAAATCGAATGGTGGAATTTATAATTGTGTGAAGGAAGGGAAATGTTAGATATTATTTGTGAACTACGGTAGTTTGTATGTTAATTAAATTTATGCTATAGCTCAGTAAAATAATCATTAATTGTTGAACTGAGGACGGACTACTTTTGTTTGCGCATTCGGTCAACGAAAGTTTTAAAAATAGGAACAACTGAATTCATTGAAAAGTGCAACTCTTAATACAGCAGTGTTACAAGTTGTATCTAGCTCTATACATAGTAGCATGTTAAGGATACTGGATAAAGATAGTGGCACTAGGTGTTAAGTTGGCTTCTTTAAACGAAGTGAGAGGGTCCATGTCGTTGAGTAACATTCTTGGGTGAGTGCAAATAATCTCTAACTCAGTCGTGTCCATTCCATGGATTGTCAGATAGTCGAACATATCCTGTAGACAAATGGTAAATATCAAATAATTATTTGGACTCAATAATATGATATGTCTCTTAGTTGCCAATTGAAAGTGAAAATAAAAGTGTTTTTTTTCTATTTATACCTTGGACCCCAGGGCATCTATGTCATATGATATGATATATGATATTATTAAGTTGTTAATTAGTACCTTAATAGGTTGCGTCTGAGAAAAGGTAGCGGATCGTCGGGACCCGTCTAGACACCTGATCAGGATACGAGTGACAGCGTCTCCGGGTAAGAGAGGTGTGGCGTAATCTGAATCGACCCATGGCATGTAGGGATCCAGACTATCTTCAATGGACTCGTATTCAGGCGGCCTAGAGCTGGTGGGGCCATCCGTAGGCTGGGAGACGCCTAGCGTCCCATTCTGTTTGTGCACTAGCGAAGCCGCTATGGCAGCTCTGAACTCTTCATCTTCGTAGGACATGTTTGATGGGTCCTATAAGCGTGATAATTACATATGTTTTATATATGTTTTATATTTGTATTTATATTTGTATACCTGTGTCTCATGATTCGGGGTAATTACAAAGTTTCGTAGAAATTCTTCAACTACAAAACGGAAATAAATACAATTATGAATATATTCGAATATATAATTCATAAATAACCAACCTAATTCAATGAATATGTCGTGTTCAACTGTACGTATTTCTTTTAATAGTTTTCCTATAATTATATAAATAATACTCTACTAATAATAATAGGAATACCCAATTGTTGTTATCTAGAACAAATACCTTGGACACAAATTACTGAATTTATCATAAACTTAGAATAAGGCTTAACCCGTTGTAGAATCCAGAATGGCTATGTACGGCAGAGAATACACTTCGTAGAACCGCGAGTACCAGTTGGCATCAGGACTCTCCTTAGATATCTATAAGATAATATTAGTGACGGGCACAAATAACTAGTCACTGATTGCCAACCTGCCAGAAGGTGAAATGGTTATTTAATATGTTCCTAATACTTGAACTTCGCCACAAGTCTCTGTTGACGATATGAGAGGTAAACAAGGACTTGTCCTGAATATTCACAATCAGCCACTTGTTGGAAAGTTTTGCATGGTTCTTAGCCTAAATAATTAAATGTAATTAATCGACAGTATATACCTTGCTTTCTCTGAAAATTGATGTATAGTAAATTTTAAATTTTGTCTCACATTAGTAAGACTTGAATAATATACGTATATAATACCTGATCGAATGTCCCTTTGAATGTAATGTCAACTGGATCTCTGTAGAGGTCGTGGAGCTTTTTACTCTTTTTAGTAGCATTAGCTAAAGTTACATAATAATATTTAATTAAGCTCAGATAAATTGGTTAGGAATTAAGAGTATTATTACTTGAACTGTAGTCGTCACTGAAGACTGAGTTTGGAAGCTTTCGTTTGTGGCTATTCGTTTTGTTCCTATTGGCGTCTAGAAAGGAATAGAAGTATGTCCAACCGGAATAAATAGCTAACTACTGACAAGCGAGAGCATTACCTCGCGGCTCCTCAATCATTGTCTCTTTGAATCGCGGAATTGGAGGTCGGACGCCATAGCTAAGAAAATAAAGGTTTTGAATAGTTTAACACACCAAATCGAGTTGGAATATTTAAGCTATATAGCATAGTATTAGTATAATAACATTTCAACTAACGTGTTTTCGTATGTAGTGGGGGAGAGGAGAGGCGGCGCTAATCCGGACTCCTCCGTCCGAGGAGCTGAGCTGATGGGAGACAGGGACTGCCAGTAAGCAGCGATTGCTTCGTTTAAGTTATTCTGAGACATGGACAGATAGTTGTCTGCTACTATCTCATTTGCCTGTGTGATGTTCATGAATTTTGTAACAAGCGATTCTTCGCTTTCTTCTAAATTCATAGGGGGACTATCTTCGTCATTAATCGACAGGGAACAAATCCCATTTGTGGGACCGGTTCCATTTGAGGGTCGAATTACAGATTTTCCTCTCCCTCTGCCTCTCCCGCGCCTCCCTCCCTTCTTAAGTCCTCTCCCGCGACTGTGCGACATTCTAGTATAGTACAACTCCACTCAAGTATAACTAGTATTCTATTCGTTAGCCAGCTTTATACTCTAGATTAAGCTGATAAGCAATGATATTCAATTGGCCCATTTTAGTTAGCAATTTTCCCTTTGTATTCTACAAATGTATTACGAAATGATTCTATAATATTTCATAATATTATATTTAATGCTGTGTATAAGCATTGCGCAATAAGCATTATCTACTGCAGGATTAGGTAGTAGAAAATAGACTTAAAAGAATTGTATTTTGTAAGTGAATCTTCCCTACAAGTTAGGGGTTGTCAGTAGAATACTCAGTAGAAAACTAGCCTATAAAACAACACTTCTATCAACCTGATATTGATTCTATTTCAGGTTCGATGCAAGTCTCCCACACTGGTCTACTTTGGATGCTACCCTCGTGAATGGTTTCCTTTGGGACTTCTTGAGAGCTCCTAAGCCATTTGTAGAACGGGTCATACAACTCTTTAATCTCCTGAGGAGATCGAACGATGTTTATTTCTTTATTCTTGATCAGCTGATATACTAGTTTCTGAGGAACAACTGGTCCTATCTTATCTGGCGTGAGAGGCAGTGGCTTGTCGGTTAACAGAGGAGCTAAATCGAGTGGAATGGCACTAGCAGAGAGAGGGTAGTCTTCTAGCGACTCATTCTCCTTAGTCCACTGTATCTGTTGAAACCTGATAAGGTCTATGCTCTGGATAATAGGGGAGTATTTCTCAAAAGTGATGCTCACTCCCTCCTCCTTAAAAACATTCCGGAGTATGAATGTGGATGCTATGTTTAGAACGTCTTGTGTTTGGTAAATGCAAATCCCTGTGAACTCACAGAGACCAGAGGGAGAAAACTTGTCTGTCCATACGACCTTTAGGATAGACCCGTTAGTGAAATAAGGAATGAAAATAGTTCTCTCTCTCCTCTGCAGGTCTGCCAGGTTAAGGAACTCCAGCGGAGACAGCTTTGCTTCGGTGGGATTGTGACACACCTTGTTGTTCCAGTAGACGTACACATTGTCATCGCGTGTTAGGTTCCTTCTCAGAATGGAAAAGAAGAGACGTGGAGATAGCATTCGCGAAATTAGCCACCTAGTTGAGTACATTGTGTGCGAGCTGTGCTAAAATTAACTCGCTAAATAGTCAACTGTTAGGCAACGGATCAGGCCTAAATAATAAAATTATGGAAATTAAATTTAATCTAGCGAAGGAGATAGTGAATCTACGAATCTGGGACAGGCTTTTCCCGCTGCTGCGCTACAATGCAATAGTCGAGTCTGAATTTGTTGGAATCGGCTAGAGAAGAGAGGTCCGCCATCTTCTCGTGTATGGAGCTCTGCAGCGCCGTCAGGCCGGGCACCAGCGAGCGGATCTCTCCCTGGATGCTGCGTCCATGGTGCTGCAGCAGAGATTGGACCCACAGCAAGTAGAAGTGTATGTGCGCAGTGGAGGTGAGGAACTGCGCCAGATGTGGAATCAGCTTTGGCACGTATGTGAATGGCAGCGTGCTAACAATGAGCTTTATCTGGTCAGTAGGGACGCTCTCAATCGCTCGTTGGAGCAGAGAGTGTTCGTTCAGATGAATACTATAGACAAGCGCCTCCATGAAGTGCTCAGTTGAAATCGCACGTATTACGGCTCCTGGCGTGATGTCAGCTCCAAGCTCAAACGGATCAAAGGTTAATCCCTGGTCCAAGGAGTACACCACGAGACCATCAGTTATCACTGCCGCCCACGCCAGCCCAGTGGGGGAGAACTCCAGCCCCTTTGTCTCAATTTCGGGACGAGTTTTGCGGCTACTGAAGTCCCCCTTCAGGACCCCCGGCAGCGGGACGTCCTCGCTCTCAGAATCGGAGGAGAGCTCGATGAGGTCCTCGGGGCCCGCCTCCGTCATCTGCCGGCTGTCCAGGTACCTCTGCATCGCGTCGTAGGACCGGTTCCCGCTGATCTGGTACCTGCGCAGCAGGATCTTGCTGCCGATGTCGTAGATGCAAATGAACTTTGACCTCCCGCCTGCGAGCAGACAGCTCCCGTCAGCTGTGTAGGCCAGAGAGCTGAAACACTTTGTGCTCGCGAGGTGCTTCGTGGTCACAAGCTCCTCCGTGCGACGCCCGCTCCAAATGTCGCGTCTACACTCAATGCTCCCTGTCTGAGAGGAATCCTCCACATTCCAGAAGGTTATTTGTGCATCCAGGGTGCTCACGGCAAGTTCCTTCCCGTCTGGGCTGAAGCAGAGCGCAACCGCTTCGGTGACAAACTCCACTTGCTCGTTGTTTCCCTCGGGGTTGACAACGTCCCACAGACGGTAGCTCTTGTCCCAGGAGCTGGACGCGAGGAGGGACCCCAGGGGGCAGAACTGGAGCGAGCTGATCGGCCCCGTGTGTCCCCTCAGGATCTCCAGCAGCTTTCCGGTCTCCAGCGACCAGAGGAACACCTCAAAGGTGTCCTGCGACCCCGCGCAAATCAGCTCCCCGGAGTAGTCCACTGCAAGCGAGGAGAACTGGGCGGGGTCGGGGGAGGTGTAGGTCCGGAAGTTCCGGTACCGCTTCGTGTCGAAAGCGCGGACTGTCCCGTCGAGCGACGCGGACACAACAACCTGTCCCACTGCGTTGTAGCACACCCCGGTCACGGGCCCGGTGTGCTCTCCGAAGGTGGCGAAACAGAAGCTGGTGGCGGTGCTCCAGAGCTTGACCTTCCCGTCCTCTCCCCCCGTGACGATGACCTCTCCGTCGGGGGAGTACGCGAGACAGCGCATGCCCTGCGAGTGCCCCTGCTGCTTAAGGACAAACGACTCGGAGGACCACTCCCACACAACCAGCTGGCCCAGCGTCTCGGAGGCCAGAGCCAGCCACTGTCCGGAGGCGTTAAGAGCCGCAGAAGTGATGGCGTGCTGCGAGACAGACAGAGAATGGATAGGAGACAGAGACGGGGTCTCGTAGAGTATAAATACTCCGTTCTTAAACCCTACCACCAACACTCGTGTGTGTGGGTGGTAACAAGCAGAGCTGACAGTGGAGTGGTGCACCGAGTTGAGAAGGTGTTTATCGGACCGTGTCCACACGATGGAGTTAGATTTCTTGAGTCTCTTAGCGATTGATTGGTACTTGTCCTCCTCATCCGAGCTGCTCTCCCCCTCTTTATCTCCCTCAGAGAAGAACAGATTCTCATCCCCTGGCCGCCCGCCCGCCAGCGCTCTCAGCTCTCCGGCCCTCTCCAGAGTGACGTCACAGCTCCAGTACAAGAGCACAGAGCCCTTGCAGAGCGTGTAGAGAGAGAGGGAGCTCTTCTCGAAGAAACAGCCCACTATGGTGTTCCTGTGTCCCGCGAGACGCATGGCCCGGTACCCCTGCGTCCGGCGCAGCGCGAATATCCGCACTGTCATGTCGCTGGACCCAGTGGCTACGAACTCAGAGTCACCTGACCAGTCGATACAAGTTATCTTATCGCTGTGGCCTCTGTAGCGGTTGAATCTTTGGAAAGAAGCGAACTTCTTAACTTTAGCGGGGCTGTACCAAACCTCTAGCACACGGTCGTGTGTGACAGCTATGAGTGACCCGTCCGGACTGAATCTGATGTCTTTGACAGGCAGTTTTAGATTCATGTGCTGTAGCACTATTTTGCGATACAAGTTGATTAAAATCAGGCGTCCATCCTCGTCCACACTAAGAAGGAGATCTCCATTCGGGGAGAGGCAGATACGAGAAATGTTTTTCCTGTTCTGAAAAGGAAAAGTTGTTGATTTGTTGTTCTTCAAATCAAACTGCGTTACTCTGTTTCCTACAGGACTCAGCACGGAGGTGCCATCTGGTGTGAAAATAATATTTCCCTGCTTGTACATACATCCACACAGGTTGGAGAATACGAAGTTCAGTTTTATGTTCAACATCTCTAACGAAACTCATTTTATTTCTTGATAACAATCAAACTATATCCACCCTTATTTAACCAGTTAAATAATAACCCCATAAAATATAACCTATTTCGTTACTATTTGATGAAGTAGCAATCATTGAAAATAGCTGTTTTGAGTATGAATCTATGAATAAGATAATAATTGTACAAAAATAGATCAGATTGGGTCACAGGACCTCCTATACGTATCACAGCCCATGTGGTGCATTAGATAAATTTCTAGCGAAAATAGCCTGGGGAAATTCCTGATACCTTGAGTCATCCAAGGTGATAACTTATATAAACGTGAGTTACAAAGGAAAGTATCATTTGGATCAGTTGATGTCTGAGACTGGTCACTAGTCCTAAGGGAAATAACAGTAAAATAATTATGTTTGGGAAAGCCAATCCTAAAAACTAACCGATTGTAGTAGTGGGTTTATTTCTCCTCTTTATCTAGTTACGAGTTAGATTGGAGGATAATAACTAGAAGGTAATGATAAATATAAAAGACTAATATTACTAATTGACACAGATATGTTTAAAACTTCACCTTTGCATTGGCAGGTATAAATCTGTTTGCATATTGGGAGGCACTTCATTAGTCATCATATACTCGGGCCCTAACTGTGGGCTGCCCATGAAGGGACCTGTATCCAACAAGAAGAGAGAACAGTTAATAGAGCGTGTGTCTCAATAGAGCTACTTTGGTAACGAACCTCCCATCATATTGGGCGCTCCCTTAATGTTCATTGCCATTTCCTGTGGCATGAAGGGGGGAAACTGCATATGCTGAAAATCTCCTTCCTTCATAACTTCAGGTGGAAGAATGAAATCTAACAAAATAAACACAATTATACTTCTGCTAGTTATTATAATATCCCGAAAGTATAAATGCAACCTTGTAGGATCGTTCCGTCTGGCATGATGTTATATGGATGCATGGGGGACATCTGGTTCCCAAACATCTCTTCCTAAACACATTAGTAAGCATAGCTGAGTAGTACACTACCTGACAGGGCTACCTTGAATGGAGAGGGGTAGAACTCAGAATAAGGAACCTCCATCAGAGGGATGTGTCCCTCCGCCTGCGGGAGCTCCCCGAGTCGCATCGAAACAGTTAACCCTTTGCGAGAGGAATATAAATTGATTAGAACTTAATAACTCAATAACATGCCATTACCTTGTTCTTGAGCTGCGAGCGGGTTTTGATTGGAGCTACTAGAAACCTGAATCTGGACAGGCGAAGCAAGCTTAGAACTCGGATCAACCACACTGGTAGCTGTTGCAGTGGTGTTAGCATTCGAGTGTGCCTGCTTGAGTCTCTGGGCTGAGTAGCGCTGGGGCTTGTGTTGAGGCTTGTCTTTGTAAGCAGAGGCAGCAGCTGACTCAGGTGAGAGAGGGAAGGCTTCGTTCAAGTCATTCTTTGGAATGTTTTCTTTCCCATAATGGGGTTTTGTAGCCTCGTATGCTGTTGGGATAATTATATAAAGAGTACATAAATAGTATACAAATTTTATTCAAATATTAATTCAGATCAAGTTAGAAATTCAGCATCCTATATAAGGAATTAATTCTCCAATAAACATTCTAACAACGCTTACGTTTCTTATGTTCTTGTCCATCCTGAAGACTGGCCACTTGAGACAAGAACTTCCCTTTATTGCCTCTACCTAGTCCCACCACATACGGGGATCTAATGACTGGCTTAGAGTCTCTGTCACTAGCTCTGTTGTAGGCCCCGTACTTACTCTGTCCACTGCGATCAGAAGCCAATTCTAATAGAGCAGCAATCGATTAAATGTAAATACAGTCAGGTTCTTTTGAGCAAAATTGTGTCCATAATAGAGAGACTTCATATTAAGCGAACTCAACTTAATACAAACCCTATGTAAATTTTTAATTTGGGACCATAGGGCTTGTTCATAATAAAAGTTCTTCATATTAAGCAGACGAAATCTTGTTCACAATAAGCAGACCTGACTGTATCTACTTTCATAAAAACTTCTTGTAGTTTTAAGCTCTTCCGGGATTAGCATTATTCATTATCACTGACATGTCACTCACATGCGTACTGATAAATATGTAATTTAAATTGTTCAGAAATATTGCCATACGTACTCCATTATCCTCCAAACAACCTCAGGGGCTACTTATATGGCATACATTATGTTCGATATCCACTACGTTTATCAATATAACGATATTATTATAATACAGTGAACTCCATTTATAACCAAGTCGATATAACGAAATAACCGCTTATAACGAAATGGATATTTACCCCAGAGCACTAAATGCATTACTTATTATCCACTTATAACGAATAACCGGATATAAGTTCATATAACGAAGGAATTGACAGACAGGTCAAATGCACAACGTTATAAACGAGAGTTAAATGTATATTATATAAATTATATAAATTATACGTATAATGTATAGAATAAGATAGCCTTAGTTTAGTAGTTAATGATAAGTCATCATATACTATATAAATGAATATTCTACAACCAAAATACAAAAATATTTCACAAATAGTTTCCGTTTTTTGCAACAACACAGCATTCAAAGCTTTAAAGCGATAATAATTCTTATAATTTGTTTCTGATACTATACCAATTGGATTTGTATAAATTATTCATTGCAACACTTTCATTTTACGAAAATTTATATTCACTTTAATTATGTTCCATTCTGGTTTCTTATCTAATTATACCGAATCAGAACTTGACTTGGCTTACCATTTGTTAATATACGTACATATGCATCCTCTAATACAACAAGACAAACCGTTTTCTGTTCTTGAAATGACTGGGATAGTTGGCAGTGGAGTGCTGGCACTAGACTGGATATAGTCACTTTCTCCAATTCTGATAATATCGTTTGAACTCAAACTGGGTCTATTAACAACAGTACATAAATAAATAAAATAGTTTAAATTTCAAAGTACAGTGGAGTTGCTTTATTAGCAACTCCCCTATTAGCAATATATTATATTTATATATTATATTATATTATATATTGCTGGATTAGCAACCGCTTTTCAGATCCCAAGAGTGATACTACTGTTAATTAAATCCCCTATTAGCAACCAGATTTAGTGCCAAACCCGAGTTGCTAATAAAGCAACTCCACTGTAATTCTTAACTTCTTATGTAGGTTAGGATGTATTCATTGTATTGACAAAAATAGTACCCCGGACCAATTTCGTAGGAGGGACCATTTTTGTCAAAAAAAGTAAGGAAAATAGTTTCACTTTATAAACTCGAATAAAATGATTCTACGTATAATATAAACAACGAAACGCCATTTGTAATCAATATAAAATGATGAGAGCAATATGATATATTAACAGAAAAATGCATTAGTAGGGTAAGTGAAATAAATTTGTATCTCCAAAGTATTCAAATAATTAGTGCTAGTAGAAACCGTACACAATTTGACAACTCTAATATAAATACTACACGAATTGACACTAAGTCAGTTCAATTAATTTATTAGATAATGGAACAAATTGTTAGAATCAAGGACATTCTCGCTGATTTTTTAATTGATATCCTATTCATTACAGGGGTGAGGCGGAATCTGGAAGAAAGCGACTTGTCCAAAGTTTCGAAGCAGCTAGGAGGGGAACACATCAATAATTGTATGGAAAAAGACTGGAAATTTATCTCCGAACACATGAGTGGATCTCCCGGAAAGAGAAGCAGCACTGTACTTACCCTAAAGTGGCTGCTCATAAAGTCTGTCTGTATTAACTTCTTTATAACGGGAATATTCATGTTTCTAGAACATTCACTGAATTTGGTAAAAGACTTGTTACTGGCTGCACTCGTAACTCAGAAGGTGGAGAGTTTTCTTAACGTCACGGCCAGCTTGAATACATCGAATCATTCGAATGCTACACAGCTAAATCTCGCAATCTCACCAACAGACGATGTCACTCTAACAGCCTGCGTGCTGATCGGCGCTACTCTTGGAGAGCTAATCACCTCAAACCTCAAAGTATATTTCGATGTGTTCAGTTCAACCTATCTTCGTATCTTATTCGAGACCATTATTTACAGCAAAGTGTTGAGGATCAAAAATAAAGCTTTGAAAGGTTTCAATGTGATACACCTGATTTCATCCGACACCCAAATATTCAATGAGGGTATCGCTACCATTCACATTCTGTGGATCGCTCCCATCGAGGTAGGAGCTGTCATTTTCTTCATGTGGTCACGCCTGGGTTTACATTCCTCGGTTATACCGGGAGTTCTGTTTCTAACTATTCTGTCGATTTTGCAAGTTTCATTCTCGAAGCAGTTCCAGGCAATGCGAAAAGAAATGTTGCATTACGGGGATAAGCGGGTGGAAGTAATAGAAAACTTAATTTCAAATTTTACACTAGTGAGATTGTTGGGCTGGGAGAAACCGATTACAAAACTTGTTTATGAGAAGAAAAATAAAGAAGACGCATATCTGAAGAAAGTCAGTTTGATCCGAGCATTCAAATTAATTTTCTTTTTCATTGGACCAACCATTTCGATCTACCTGACAGCCATAACGTACTCCCTTATCACAGAGAAACAAATAACAGCTGGCCAAGTCAATGCCGGGTTCTTAATGTTTGCACAGTTGAGCTCCACACTGGTGCTCGAGTTCAATCACGCGATCTACCTGATTAGGGAGATTAATTTGTCTCTCAAAAGAATAGCTGCTCTGTTAGATTCCCCTGAGTACGGGGCTATTGAAGATAATGCATCAACCAAGTCTAAAGACTGTAGTGATAGCACCAAAAAGCTAAGTCTAAGGAATGGAATTTCGAAAGATTTACCGGATCAGAAAGCTTATCTGAAGATTAGTTCAAAAACACAGAATTCAATTTCGATCGTATTGAGTGCGGGCCAGAGTGAGAATGTATTAGGGATATCGGGGAACATTACAGCGGGGAACTCAGATCTACTCCTGTCCATATTCGGTGAATTGGATGTCCCCGAAAATCTAGCCATAGAGAAGAAGGGGAGCATTGTATTTATACCCAAAGAACCATGGTTTTTCGATGGAAACGTCAAAGAGAACATAATATTCAGTAGCGAGGTAGATGAGGAGTGGTATCAGAAAGTAAAAGAACTGTGTGGAATCATTGAGGACTTCAAGTACTCTAATGTCTACGATGATACTCAGGTTATGGATGAGGCTGGCCTGAAAGGTCCCCTGGCAATGAAGATATCAATTGCAAGAGCAATATACAAAAAGGCGGACATATATCTACTGGATGACGTCTTCAACTTAATTGATCTCAAGTCTTCCATCAAAATATTTAAAAATTTGATAAGTGAAGTACTTGGTGATAAAATAGTACTCATTGCGACAAACCAACAAGAAATTTTAAACCTTGTAACGAGAGAAATTAAAATGAAGGACGGAGAAATTCAGGCAATCTCTACAATCCATAAACAACCAGAGGTTCCTGTTGATGAGACAGAAGAATCTCAAAACGAAACAACTAATAAGAAACAACTTCGTAAGTGTGGTAAATTTTTAAGACAAAGATCGAAGAACTTCACGACTAGTATTGACACTAAAGCTAATTGGGAAGACATTTATCATGTGAAAGAAGACAAAAAGATTCACGACATCTCGTTTAAAACTTATCTAACCTATTTGATCTCTGGCTCCAACCTGGCCATACTTTACATTCTAGTAATTTTGGTTCTACTAGCTGAAGCCTCGAGTATTATTTCCCTCACTGGATGGTTCTTCCTTCCAATGAACAATCTTCAAACAGTAACAGTCCTTGATACAATGAACATATCCTCAAACGTGACAGCTATAAATAATCAAGAATGGAAGACGTACATCATTGTTACGGTGTTCGTTGCTGTGTCTACCATATGTTATCTCATTCTCTGTGTAAGTATAATATTCATTCTATTGCGATGCTCCGACGCTCTCCACGATAAAATGTTCTTCTCAGTCCTAAAGGCAGACACTTCATTCTTCATCCGTACTCCCATAGGCACAATACTGAACAGGTTCATACGTGACATCACAGTCTGTGATGAATTGCTCCCCTACCATTTCACGTTTTTTACTGTTCTCACATTTCAAGCCCTCGGGGTCATTGCACTGACATTCACTATCAACCAAACTATCCTCGTTCCTACACTTATAGTTATCGTGAGTATCTTGCTCGTGTTTAGATGGGTATACCTCAAAACCTCCAGGTCCGTACGCTCACTCGAATCGCAACTTTGTATTCCACTCTACTCGCATTGCAACATAACTATTAATGGCATCCTCACTATCCAGTCTCACAAATGCCAGAAGAAACTCATGGCACATTTCATCCAATGCCAGGATAGTTATTCTAACGCGTACTACAGCAATCATCTGGTTAACATTTGGGTTGGGATTCGAGTTGGTTTGATTGGGATATTCACTCTCGCTCTCGTAACTTCAGTAATTCTTAAAGTCTCAAGCGCAGATTTTATAGGCGCGACTACCCTGGGACAGATGATCCTAGCGCTCTGGATGCTGAAGCATTGGATGCTGCTCAGTATAGAGGTAGAGAACGAAATGATATCTGTACAGAGACTTCTCAGCTACCAGAACCTACCCTCCAAACCTGAAATAGAGGACCAGATTGATGTTAGCACAGATTGGCCAACCAAACCGACAATAGAGTTTGACGACGTCACTTTCTGTTTCGCGCCCTATCTGCCTAACATGCTGCAACAGATGTCATTCACTATTAACTCGGGAGAAACGATAGGCATAGTCGGGAAGAACTCATCAGCTGTTCTAGCTGCTATCACGTGCTTGAATGAGTTCAGTGGAACAATTAAGATAGATGGCTGTGACATAAATAGAATAGACCCCTATGTCCTTAGAGATAGCATTTCTATAATTCCCATTGATTGCTTGGTGCTGCCCGGGTCTCTCCGATTAAACCTCGATCCGTTCGACAGAGCCACTGACACAGATCTGTGGGAAATGATTGAAATAACTGAGCTTAAGTCGCTCATCAGTTCTCTCCCGGAACAACTCTCTTTTGATATGTCAAAGTTCAACCAGTATTTCAGTGCGGGCCAGAGAAAGCTATTTTCCCTGGCGAGGGCGCTCATTAAGAAGAACAACCTCCTTATAATTGACAGCGCGATAAACTCTCTCGACCAAGATACGGAAGATAAGGTGCATAAAATAATACGGACACATTGCATCGGGAAAACTGTAATATACCTTACAGATCGACTGATAAAACTGGCCTCTTGTGAAAAGGTTTTGATTCTAAATGGGCCCAAAATGCAGGAGTATGATACACTGACTAACTTGATTAATAAGGAACATAGCGAAGTTTCTAAGATTCTAAAGTCGCTCTACAACCTTGAATCAGACAAGTTCACTTGCAATGCTAATATTAACAGTAGAAGGAGATCCTTCACGAAATCTATGAAGGAACATTCTGCCTTTTCTAAAGTTAACTTTGATATATGAACGATCTCCTTTAAATATATATAAAATGTTATTTCGTATATTATGCCTAAACTTGTATTTTGAGTAGAGTGAAGAATAAACGATAATGAAACAATTTTGATTTAATGCTGAAATAAATTCAGATATTATCAATCTACTGGAGTACTAATTGAGTTAAGTAGCGAAGTTACAAATAGCTATGTTTACTTGGCATTGTGTGTACTGGCTCTCTCTATCGGAGATTGGACCCTCTTATTCTGAGAAACGAACACGATGGGTTTGGATAAATACACGCTTTCACTTTCATCGTTGTAATAGCCGCTGTTGTGTCTATAGAGAATGTATAATGTGATATCAAGAGCATAAGTGGGAGGAGTATCACAACCTGCTGGTGTTCCCTCTGCCCTTAGAACGCGGGTTGACAGAGGTCCTTTCGTAGTCATCTCTGCGGGGCTTGCTTCCTCTCCCTCTCCTCTCCTGTCTGGGGGAGTGCCGCGTGAAGCCCGGAACTGGGAGCGGGCCGTCGCCGTACTGCGGCTTTCTGTCGCCACGCCCTCTTCCTTTCTTCTCAGAGTAGTGACTCTGTCCAACACTAGATAAGGTTAAATCGGATAATAATATAATACAGGTGAATCGTAGAAATAAATTTATACTGAAGTATCTAATATTGGAACATTGTAAAGACAGGAAACGCATCTCTGACAAAGTAACACACATAATACCAGTGATAATAAGATTGTTCCATAAATGATACGAGCCCTTCAGTAACGGTCGCCTCGCGACGGTTCACTCAACCACTACACGGTTTCTCAATATAAATTGTAAAATCATGATTCTCCATGATTGCCATGCTTTTTTATGATTATAAACATTGCAATATTAAATCGTTCCATTTAATTATTAAATTAGTGAAATAATTAGAAAAAGAAACCTTTGTGGAGGCGAGTAGGAGAACTGTCTAGAGCTGACTTCCTATAAGCAATAAAGAAATAATAAAGTAGGAATTTATGTTGCAGTTATTCGTCATGAATGTATAAATACCGCATCAATCGGTCCCTGTTCGTCTTCATTGAATTTATCGTGCTTCCATTTGCCCTCTCCGCCTCTCCCTCTCGACCCCTTATATATGCGGACAGGCGAAGGGCGGTCCTGGAACAAATCCAGACCCAGTTCAGGATCTCTTGACCTAAAATAATATTATTTATAATCAACTGTTTCAAACACGGTTTATAAGAAAGTATACCTGTGGTCCGGGTTAGTATAGAACCTATCATCGTGTCCATATGACGTGAACACTTCTCTCCTGCCCCTGTCCTCTCGGTAGCTCCTGGCCTTCCCGCGGTCTCTCCGACCATCACGGTAAGTATCCTAATTAGAGCGGGCATTAGTAAATACGGTTTGTTTAACTGTTAGTTTGTTTGAAGGCACACAACATATAAAACACGTCTTAATTCCTACCTCATTGTTGTTATTCCATCTTCCTCCTTTTTCTCTGGAATAGTCTCTGTTTTGAGGATATTTCGGTGCCTTTTCTGTCTCAGTAGGATTATCCTTGGTTTGTGTGCCCCTTTCATGGGATGGGAATTTGTCCTCGGGTTCAACTTGTGAGACTTTTTCTTCCTCCTTGTTTGTATCTTTCTGATCATCTGTCTTCTCCGAAACAACATCTTCAGAATGAGTTTCCTAAACAGAGATGAATTGAGTTATAAATGTAGTTAAGAGTTCCTATTGTATACTAACAGTTTGTTCTGAGACGGGTAGGGTAACACTAATGCTAGTGCCAGAAAGCTCAGGATCCTCAGCGTCCAGCTTTGCATCACTTTCTGCCGGAGTCTCGTCTTCCCTGTTCTGTGGAGACGTTACTGACTCCTTCGGTTCGGCGGGAGCATCAGGGGCAGAGACGGGATCTGAGGCGGGAGGGTCCGCGGGGGGCTCCGAGGGGGCCGGGGGGTCTTGCACCTTCTCAGTGTCCGAGTCGTCTGTGTCACTCAGAGCTCGCTCTCTATCGAATGCGGTGAGTTCATCTCCAGAAGATTCGGAGTCCAAGTCATCTGTTAACTTCCCGAAAGGAGTCTCTGGTTTGGGCTCAGCACTCAATGCTTCAGTTCGAGCAGCAGCCGAATGATCGCTGTTCTCAGGTAGCTCACTGTCGAAAGGTTTGAGAGAACCGCTCATTCTAACTAATAACAGATGTAATAACAGGTGTTATCTGATGAACTGGTTTGTTATTCCTTTATCACTTTGTTAAACTAAATAGTCCAGAAAATTTCTTAATCGAACTAAAATAAATCATTTTATCAGACAACTTTACATATTCTTCTAGAGTATACATATTATTTGTTGTGGGCACACACACATGTCGCCAAGAGCTAATGAGTCTCTTTTGTGTTTAATGTAGCCACAGATTTGGCAACATTTGTTGAATAATATAAAATCATTAGTTTTCAAAGCGACCATTCAAGTTGTAGAGACATAGATGGGCTATAGGAATGCCGATTTAATAAAGACCAGTTAGACAACAGTTTGGTCTGATCTTCCTTGTTATTCTTCCACACAAAACACTGCTTGACCGCACCCAACATTCTATTTATTATTTCTGCTATCTAACATTATTTTCAACAGTTCGACCTCTTCTTCCAGAGGGAGACACACCTCCTCGAGCTGTAGGTTCTCCTTCACGAGATAGTTCCACTCGGAAGAGAGCTTTCCGAGGCCTTCCCCGCCCTCTGTCTGCTGCTTCTTGCGCTCCCAGTTAACCTCCTGCACTTTCTGTTTGATCTGTCTCAGCTGTCTCTCCTCCGACTGAGTCATGTGCTCCAAGTCCTCGCTGTGTATCTTCCACGCACTGGCCCCGTAGCGCAGCAGCAGATCCAGATTCATTATGCGAAGCGACTGCTGCTCTAGCTATACCAGAATAACAAGAGAATAATAACGAGTAAATATATGAAATGTCACTAGAGCAATGAATACCTGAGCCTGACTATTCTCTACACTCAAGCGCCAAGCGTCCACGTCTGTTTTGAGGCCGGCAGCAGGTTCGGGTAGCTCATACCTCTTCATGCTTATCGTATCCATGGCCTGGCCGCTCAATATCCTATCCATCTCCTTCTTTAGAAGCGGAGTTTCGTACCTATCGTCTGGTAGCGGGAGATGCTCCAGATAGTCGTTGGTTGGTTTGTACAGCATCATTTCTTCTTGTACGAGAGCGACAGCATGGTCCCTGGCCCCGGGATCGTCGTATCCCTGGTCGTAATAAGGCAGGGCATCGATAAGCATGCTATTAGAGAAGTATGCTCCTGCCATACTATACTAGCCTACAAGCGTGCTAGCTACTAGCGAAATAATTATATTTGTAATAAGTTCAAAATAACAGCTCAGACCTATTTTGACAAAATAATTCCAATCTAAGATTTAAAAGCTTTGAAATGTTTAAGCGAGCATACAACATTAAATTGCATAATGCAGTTAATTATCATAATCAATTAGTACAAGAGTCTGTTAGTGGTAAATAAATTGCATTATCTAATTGGTATTTCAAGTATAATTTTATAGATTCTTCTTCTTCTGCCGATCTATTAGAAGAAAATAGATAAACAATGTTCTACACAAAATACAGTAGAACCTCGTTAGTACGAACACGGTTAATACGAACTCCGGATGAAGCGAACAATTTTTACCGCCCGTTGGTGTTTGTATTAACGAGGTTCTACAGTATTGTGTATGAACATCACCGACCTAATTCATTGTTCCTCATCAATGTCCTCTCAACGTTGTTCCTGGGACCAGGGGATGTGAAAGAGTACCCGAATTTTAGGATGTTGGTGTTCTCTTTAAGAGCAGATTCAATCTCCATTTCCAAACGAATTCCCAGGGCATGTTTCTATAAATAAATAAATAAATGTACTATCTATATAAATATATAATTCGTTCTTTGGTTCTATGAAAATTGAATATTCAATTTGACCTGATTGGAGAGTCTGATTTCTTTCAGTTTCTGGTTCGCCTGAAATGATTTCAAAAGAACCTGCATGTAGGAAACACTGGTTAATTAATGCATGGACAATGCAATGATAAAGTGACATTTTGAAATGAATTTAAACATAACTCACCCTAATGCCATCTGGGGTAAAACAGTTAGTTTCCAACTCTAGCACCTGCAGTCTCACGTTATACGCAAGAGCCTCCGCAATACACTAACATTGAGTACCAAGAATAAACTTATAATTAATTATAAGGTTTAAACATAATTACTTTCAAGCTGTTGTCTGTCATCTTCGTGTTTGACATTTTAAGAATCTTCAGTTGGTTATTGGTGGATAGCGCTTCAGCTAGTTCTCGCACGTACTCGTGGGATAGAATGATGGAGGAGAGGTTGATAGAGGTAACTTCTCGAACATTCTTTTTAACCGCATTTAGAGCCTCGTCTAAGAGCCAATCCAAGACTGGTTTATCTTCACTCTGGTATTCTTTACAAAAGATGACCTACGTATTTATACTAACGTAGAAGAAACTACTGCTGTGCCGCAGCTCTGTTCCAATGGAGACATTATAGTCCGGAGGCTGTCTATTATTTCCGCCATTAGGACAAAATTATCGGCGCAGTCGGTATTTCAACTGCTGTTTCAACCAAACAATATTAGTATGAGTATATGGCAGTATATGGACTTATACGCATGAAAGCTAGCTGAACGTATCTGCCACAAATACGTTAATCGTGGCTAAGGAATTCGTAAGGAATTGATCAAAATACACTTACCATGTAAAAATGATGGAATGCTCCCAAATATTTTAGTAGCTGCTAGATCAAAGGAGTATTGAGTTTGATCCAAGTTTGATTCCAAGAATTCTGTGGAAGAAATTAATCTTAATATGGACATGCCTGTTATGGACATGTCTGTATAGACATGTCTGTTATAGACATGTCTGTTATGGACATGTCTGTTATGGACATGTCTGTTATAGACATGTCTGTTATGGACATGTCTGTTATAGACATGTCTGTTATGGACATGTCTGTTATGGACATGTTTGTTATAGTCTTATAGATATGTCTGTTTTAGACAAATACACTCATAACAATTATCCAAAATTACCTTTGCTTTTCTCTCTCGAAATAGTTGCCAATCCACATACTGGATTAGCTCGTACCGAACTCTTCTCGTTGATAATTTGTTTGTCAGTAATTTCTCTTGCTTCCAATCCCAACAATTCTATCAATAGTATAGTAGAGGTAATGTTAAACGCGATTGGCTAATGTAACACAGCAAGGAATTCACCTGCGACATCACCAATCTCAGAAGGATCCAGCCTCTTGATCAGATCGTACAGTTCGTCATCCGAATCTCTCTGAGCAGAGACGACAGGAGGAGAGAACAGCTTTCCTCTAATCTCGTGTCGGAATGGAATCTCATCAGCGTCGGGTGGTATCTGGAGTTGAGTCAGTGCTTCAGTTTTCAAATGTTCATTGAGGTGGTCAGGATCGTATTTACCAGTGGGCTTCTTATTGATAATATACTGACCTCTTTCGGAAGCTGGGAGTAAGTCATCCTATTCAAATAAAGTTATTGGTTCAAGCATCAAATTGATTAATATGAATCCAGCCAGCTATGAATATAACAAACCTCTGGGTCCAATTCCTCTAAAAGATCGTTGATTTGATCTTCAGATAAATCACCCAGCATATCGTTGATGTCATCTTGCTCGTCACTACAATTCGCCATAACTATTCAAAAAGGTAATTAGTTTTCTCAATAAGGTATATAGTTTTCTGGATAGTGTGTAGTGCTTAATAATGGAATTTGTACTAATATATTAAAGAAGTGAAAATGCAAATAAACAAAAATAAATTGACTAATTATAATAAGTGGACATCACTAGTAGTAGTCTGGCTCGTTGCCATTGTAGTACTGATCTGAACAATAATATTTGAAGAACTGGGGTTCCCCACGAACAGGGAGAACATCTGTAGAAATAATATCGACCATTTCTCGGACCCTGACATCATACGCGCCCTCTATCTTTACCAATCGTGTAAATTCTCTATACAGTAGCAGGGTGGGCACAGCTCTAACTTTATGCTGCATGTAAAACATACGGTCCTTGTCGACGTCACAGTTTAAGAAAACAGAATCAGGATATTCGACTGCCCATTCGTCCCAATAGCGACTGAACCAATTACACGGCTCACACCACTCTGTGTAAAACATGACTCCAACCAAAGTATCCTTAAACGGTCTGAAGTTAATGATTCTTGTCAAAGTCCCAATATCATCGACCTCTAAAACTTCCCCGCGATTGAAACCGAACGGATTATCATTCAGGTCGGGCAGGCTCCGGAAACAAGCCCTGCGCGGAGAAGGCAGAGGCCCGGTCGGAATAACCAAGGATTTCTTCCCAACGAAAACATCGTTATCCATGGGAATAGAATCAAATATCGGTTTACCTGTGGTCAGTCTGTATGTAAAGAACCGTCTACTGACCCTACTGGTTGGGAGGGAGGGTGCAGAAAGTACCCTCCAAATTCCATATGTTCTAGACATCACTAGCTAATATAGAGAATCAGCTTAATGGTATACCAAAAGAAAACCGAATAAACAAATTGGAATTTGTATTAAATTATATACACTCCTAATTACAAGAGAGCTATAGTTGCTTAATTCTGAGATAATCCTGTACATCAATATTCACATAAAGGCTGGCCAGTGCAGTGATGAGGGTGATGCCCAGGATCATAGACATTGTAATCACATAGTGACTGATGCTCGTGCCTATTTCCAGCCAGCTCCCCTCGTCAGTGATCATGAAGAAGAAGTGTAGTGCCATGAAGTCGCAGAGAATGAGCACCAACAGGAACACAAGGTGTCTGTGTGAGTGCGTTATTACAATGAGGAGGTTACAGGCATTGCCCACCCAGAGCAGAGGAATTCCTATCTTTATAATGAGCAGCAGTCCCATTGTGAACGGAGAGTACAGAGTTATATAAGCGTAGACAGAGGCGATGTCAAACGTGTTAACACTCGCGATATTCCCAGTCCCGAAGAAGGCGAGGAGTCCGAGGAATATTATAAAGAGAGCGCGTCTGAGGTGCCTACTGGACAGGGTCAGCTGCTGTTCCCGCGACACACGCGTGACGTAGTGAGTCAGCACCCAGGAGCTGCAGGTGTAGGGACCGGGACTGTCTAGGATAGCCTCCAGCAGCAGCCAGAGGTACAGGAGAGCTGGGAAGAGGAGAGAGAACACAGCCTCGTGCGAGGTGCTGAGGAGGAGGTAGGGCGCGTAGAGGGAGAGCCATGCGTGGAAGAAGTTATTGTCCAGGTCATGCGAGGATAGAATGGGCGTGAGTATAGATATCAGCAAGATAGTCCAGGATACGACTCTACTAACGAGATGGGTACCTTGTCCTAGGGCTAGTGTGCTACAGACTATCGACACGTTAACTACACTGACTGACAATAGAAGTAACTGGATAATCAATACCCTTCTATTGAGCGGATAACTAGTGAACGCTAGGAGTATGCAAAGTAACATAACGCCCGACCCAGTTGTTATAACGATTTGGTAGTCGACAGTCTTCCCATCCACAGAGAGCAAGGGAAATACACTACACACAAGGCACACGAGAGTCCACAGCATGGCAACGTGTCTGGTATTATGGCATCTAATCAGGTCTCTGTAGAAATAAGGCCATAAGGACAGGATAACTAAACCCAAAGAGAACACCTGGCGATAGTGGAATCCTACTACCATCACCCAGATGAGCACTAGGAAGACAATACCTGACAGGAAAGAGGATAGTTTGAAGTACAAATTAATTCTATACAAGACGTGCAGCAGAGGACACACCAGGGAAATCAGCAGAGCAGCCAAAACAGCGTACAGGTAGTGAGAAAGTTCGGAACTCTTCAAGTAGAGCAATACTATACCAGCTAGTCCTGATAGGAATAAGGCCCTGTACTCGATACGTGTATCACTAGTGTGCTGTAGCGCGAGAGAATAGCTGAGCAGTAAGAGAATGTTGTAGAGAATCCATAGCATGAATATGGCAGTTATGAGAGCGTACAGAAACAGCCTGTTGTAGTTGTGGAAGTACTTAAGGCCTCTGATGCTGAGAGCTATCAGCTCCTCTGAGAGAGAGCTGGCCTTGCCGTACTGGCTCCGGTCAATAGCTACAGTTATCCGGCGTAGGAAGTCCGCCTGTTTGGAAGGGGTGAGGGGAGGGAAGGGAGAGTAGAAGGCAGTGAACGAAGATTCCTTTACAGACAGCTCCTTAATTTCCAGTTGATTCAAAATGGAAATAGCATTGCACTTGATCGCTTCCGCTTTAAAAGAATCGGACGCATCTAGGTACCCCAGAGGCAGCTTTCCCACGGAGTTAACCGGAAATGGGAGCCCAGCGAGCACTGACATCAGAGGTGTGATATCGGCCTGATCTACATCCATTCTGCCCGACAGAGGAACCCCGTGTCCGTCTGTGAGCGAGTACAGATCGGCTAGGGGGGAAGGGGGCGAGCGAACACCTGCCCCCCAACAGACCAGGGGGGTTAGCGTCTCGTGAAGGTGCCCGGCCCCGTGAGACCCCCAGTTGGTCATCCCGTGGTCCGATGTGTACACATAGGCAGTAGACGTGTCGCTATAGAAAGTCTCAAACAACCTCACGACTCGCTCCACGCCCCGGTCCACCACTGCGATATTGTTGAGGTACTGGACTGAGTTGGGACGGTGGGCATGCCCGTTGGCGTCTAGCCCAATCAGGTGGAGGAAGAACACCAGTTTATTCTGTCGCAGCTCTGCGGCAAAAGTGGAGTTCACTCGCGCTCTCTCGAACATACTTTCCACTTCATCGAACACCCATTCATCTAGCACCGACGAGTCCTCCAGTCCGAAGTCCAGTTCCACAGTAGTGCTCACGTTGACCTTAGCTAGAGAAGCGCCCTTTGCGAACATCCAGAGAACTTCCGCGCTGCCCCACGAGTAGGTGCGGCGACTGCGGTTAAACAGAGAATCGAATTCCACAGGATTTTCCTGCCAGCCGCGAGTGACAGCACTGACGTCTTCGTAGAAGCCGGCGATGAGTGCTACGTGTCCGGGCCGCGTCTCGGTGGGCACGCGAGTGTGCGACACGCCCCAGGACCCCCGGGACCGAATGACTTCGTGCAGGAACGGACTGTAGAGCTGGCCGCTGGCGTTCCGGGAGAAGAACAGGTCTGCTCTGAGGCCGTCAGCTATAAATAGCACGAGGCGCTCAGCCGGCGGAGGGAGCGACACCGAGATGGGAGCGGAGCCCTGCACCAGGGGAGAAGTGAAGTAGACATCGAAAATAGATTTAATGAGAAGAGTGTGCACCAAGAGAAACAACAGTCCGTACCTAACCTGACTGGCTTCTAGTCTGGACATACTTACCGTCCCTCTGTCTTTCTGACCATTCTAACGTCACTGAGGCTAATTATCTAATAAATAGTTCGTGTTAACGATACCAAATATATGGGACTGTTCGTGAATCCCTAATTCAAGAAAATCTCAATAAATTACAAATCGTATAAGCTCATATTCACATACCGTAAAATGGTCTAAAAAGATCGATAAATATATACCTCAACTCACCAATTCCAAAATAATTTTCATTAATTCAAAGAAGAGTCTTCTATCTCACTCCCAACCGCCGAAATATCTTCAGGCAAATCTTCGGTTAAATAAGCTTTCGAATTTCCAATTGTATCAATTTTCCCTTCAGTTGTACAACTCGTATCACCCAAGTGATCTCTTTCATTACAGCCTACTAAATGCTGTACAGTAGGGACATACTCCCATTCGTGCTTCAAACAGATCTCTTTCTTGTACAGTTCGAATACTTGCAGTTTGTACTGTCTGAGTTCTCTCTTCGGGTCCCATGTCTCCAGCTGTTCCCCCTTACCCAGATTACTGGTCAGTTCCTGCAGACATTTTAGCACGTTGCTATCTCCCAGCTGTTCGGCAGTAGCCAGCGCTGCCCGAGCAGAATGCAGAGCGGCGCACTTCTCTTCGAATTCCCTACTCAGCTGTAAGCTCTCCTGGGTCTTCGCTTCTATGTCGAGCTTCAGCTGCTCCTGCTTCTCACTAACCTACAGTACATAGCTCAAGTTAGTTGGTTAGTCAGTACACTTAAATACCTTCTTCCTCTCCTCTGCGGCCTCTCTGGCCTCCCTATACTTCTTAACTTGTGTGAGTCCCTTCTTCACGCTGTCCAGCTGCCGCAGCTTGTCCTCGCCCTTGCTCAGGCCCCACTCGAGACTGCCCAGCCCCTCCTGACACGCCTCTCTACACACGGACAGCTGGTCCACCTCAGCTGAGAGATTAGAAACACTAACGCTCAGTTCTGAGCTCTCCGCCTCTTCCAGCTGGGCAAATAGCGCCGCTTCCAATTCCTCCTGATACCCCTGTGGCTCTCTCTCGAGACTGTGGATTCGCTCCACCAGGAGGGGGGCGTATTTGAGTCGCTCTATCTTATCCTTCAAGCTCCGGCTGGCCGCTCTGTGCCTCTCCTCGAGAGAGGAGAACTGGACGCGCTTCTCGGATATTTCTTTTTCCTGGATTTCCAGTTCCTCCCCCTGAGAGGCCACAGCTGCTGTCTCCGCCTCGAGTCTCTTCTCCTCTTCCCCCACAGACTCGTACACCGCCCCGAGGCGCTCCTCGAGCTCTCTCAGGTCCGACAGCCCCTCCTCGCGGTTCGCCTTGAGACGAGACAGCTTCCGCTCCAACTCGCGGATTTCCTCTCCCAGTCTATCCACTCTCGTCTGCAGCTCCGCCCGCTGCTGGAGCAGCTGGGAGGTGCGGGCCGTGACGTCATCTCCCAGGATCCGCTGCTGTCTCTGGACGTGCTCCCTGTCCAGCCCCAGCTGTCGCTCCGAGTGGTCCTGCTTCTCCTCCAGGAGACTCAGCTCCCTCCGCTGCTCCTCGGTCTGTCGCACGTAGTCGTGCTCTTCTCTCCTTTTGGAAATTCATTAATATACAGGAAAAGTTAAATTGAAGTTTGAGGCTAGCTAGCTTCCAACTGCAATAAACTAAATATATATGCTGATATTAAATATACAGATTAGTTGTGTTCTATTAATCTATACTATTAACAGTTGTGTTTGATTAGTATTCCAGGTACGAAGCTAGCTCTACTCAGTAGATATGTACACTATAGCTAGTGTGTGTCCTCACCTGGCCTCTTGTTCCAGCCGGTCCGCGGCCTCCTGTCTCACTCCGCTCATCTCCTCCAGTCTGTCGGCCTCGCGTCTGTACCCTCTCATCACGTCTGAGTAGAAACCATTCCACACGTCCAGGAGACTGTTTCTGACGTCACACTCTCTCAGTTCTCTCTCGGCACCCTCGAGCTCGGAGTTAAGTCTCTCAGCTGTTGCGAAGTCCTCCTGCTCCTCCGCCTGGCCGATAAGCTGATTCAGTTCGCGTCTCCGGCTCTGCAGCTCGCAGCGCGCAGAAAGCTTCGCAACTCTCGTCTCTATCGCAAGCTCTCCCGCCCGTCTGCTCTCCTCCAGCTCGCTCATTATCTCGATCAGCTGTTCAACGGATTCTCGGATGTCCGTGTCCGCCGTCCTAGGAGGGCCAGCCTCTCTCTCGGGGAGATCCACTGGTTCCTCAGGGGGAGGGGGGGAGGCCTCTTGAGGTGTCGGGGTACGGGAGGGGACAGACACGCCCCCTGGGAGCTTCGCTTTCCGAGTTTTCTTCTTCTGAGCAGATCCCACATCCGCGGAGAGGGGGGCTGGAGGAACAGCTGTTTCCGGCTCCTCTCTCAGCAGGGGAGGAGAGCTAGACACGGGGGGCGCTGGGGGCGGGGGCGAAAGGTCAAATTTGAGGTCTGAAAGAAGAGCTGAACTGGTAGGGTCTGGAGACTCCTCGGGCATAGGTGTTTGTATTACGTCATCAGCTCCGAAATCCATTCCATCAAAGAGGGAGGCGCCTCGCTCTGCAGCAGGAGTCTCCAGGTCAAACTGAGTGTCAACTGGCTGTCGGACGGAGGGGAGCTTGATGGAGTCTCCCTCCTGTCTGTCGGCGCTCTGGCCGGACGCGGAGCCCTTCCTGAAGCGGTTCAGGAATAACTTGGACATCCCAATACGTTCTAATCGATTAGCATAATGTACAGTGAACTTCCGTTATAACTTATAACGAAGCGGATATAACGAAATGGATATTTTCCCCCAGAGCACTAAATGCATTAATTATAGGAATTTACTTATATAGCGATCATCGGTAGCACCGATCATCGGCGTTTGTTTTAAATAACCTGGCTAGTTTCTACCGATGGTGATTTTATTATAAACATAAAAAAACAATTGGTAGAAAGTAGCCAGGTTTTTTAATACAAACGCCGATGATCGGTGCAACCGATGATCGCTGTATAAGTAAACTCTAATTATAGTACCCGCATATAACGAATATCCGGATATAACGAAGGAATTTATAGGTCCCAAGTACTTCGTTATAACGAGAGTTGACTGTGTAGGGTATTGTTGACTAATAGAGATATATAGAGCCATATCATCGCTGCATTAAGTTAAAACCTTATGATGTAATTATCAAGGATCAAAGGGTGGGCCATAATCTAAGAGAGGATGTAAGATACACTAACTAGAGCTACACTGCTAAGTTATTGCATGTATTTGTCGGCCTGCTCCTGGAGCAGCTTAGCCGAGCTCTTGGCGTCGTAGAACAAATCCGATATTTCCTCGATGTCTGTCTTGAAGATGGAATCTCTTCCGTTTATTCGCGCGAGAATATTCGCAGGTGTCATCAGCTGGATTGCGTATCTACAGAATTAAGAATACTGTTTTAACGGCCGCTAATTTAACTTAGGATATCAAATCTAACTTCATAATTAATAGACAGCAGTCGACTCCGCTTAATAGAGCCACCGGTTAATAGATTTCTCCGCTTAATCGGGTCAAAGCAACCTGGTCCCGAGGAGACAATATAAGCAGCTTCGACTGTAATTCAATGCCAGAGTTCACAATGTCTTATGACTCAGAATGTATGGAATTGAGTATATCTGCTCTGGAGTGGTTAGTTGGTACCTGAGCGTGGCCTTGGTTCCCACCTCGGAGAGCTTAAGGAGAGACTCCTCGTCGATCTCGATACCCTCTACTCGGGCCCGGATCTGCAGAATCTGAGCCATCTCGTCCTGCGAATACTGGAGAGTGCGAATAATCACAAGTCTGTCCAACAGGTCCAGTGGGATCCCGTGAGGCGCCACGATGTTGTCGGTCCCGCGGATAGTACAGGTCCCGCGGTTGGTGGCGAATATTACAATCGGAGCTATCACGGACTCCAGAGCTCTGTGCAGATATGTGAAGCACTCGATGTCCAGCATATGCACCTCGTCAATGAACAGGACCCCAGGGACCAGCTCTGCCACGCCTTGGTCAATGTACTTGTTCACCACCTAACACACGAATAGTAACACAGCTTGTAGCTATAACGCATAACATGCCTTGTTGATCTCCTTTCGTAGCTTGTCTGTTATCTCGGTCTTCTTCTGCTTCATCATGCTGCCCAGCATCCCCATTATATCCTGACCGCCCTGCGGCCGCGCGTTCGCGAGGTCCAGGTCGTGTAGAGTCACGTCTTGGATTATTTCCTTCTTCTTATGGACGTCCCCCTTGGGCAGCGGGACGTACTCCTCCGCTTCCAAGTCGAACTCAGTCGCGTAAGCGTCCGACCGGCCCTGTCTCTTCACGGCGCCGCTGTTAGCCTCGATGTAGATGACGTCACCGACCTCCACTTTCTCCTTCTGAATGCTCTCGTATATGCTGGGGTCCAGCTTCAGGTTCTTAATTCCCTTATTCGACTTGAGACCCAGACGCACGTGGCTGATGCTCTTCCCGTATCCGCCCAGGGCGTTCTCGGTCTCCGCAGGAGATATCTCTGTCACTTCGCCCTCGTACACCTACACTCGATATGTGTCCATAAACAGACTGTTTAACAAGGAACATAATAGGTACCGTACCTCTTTGGTCTCCTTTATCCTCAGCCCAATGGCCCTCCGGAAGTTCTCCATCAGCACTTCTGTCTTCTTGACCTCGCTGGAGTACACCTCGCTGGCCACCATGGGGCAGAACGGGACCTTGGAGCCCAGGTCCTGCGCGATCGCCAGCGCCAGAGCGGTCTTGCCCGTCCCAGGCGGGCCCGCCAGCAGGATAGCGCGCCCCGCCATCTTCTTGCCGCGAATTAGCTCCGTCACCACCCCGCAGGCCTCTCTGGCCGTCAACTGTCCCACCAGCCCAGCGGCGTTCGCAATGGCAAACCCAGCCTCGTCCAGACCCAGGCCTTTCACGTGCGAGTGAGTGGCGATTCTCTGTGTCTTCTTGGTGCTACGTACTTCCTCTATCTTCAGAGACATGTTTTACAAGTTGCTAGTTCGAGTCACTTCACTATTAGCGATTGTATTCAATGTATTGTACTAGTAGACGTTTGTAATTTAAATAATAAATGTTACGGTAATTTATAATAAAATAATCTTTGCAATAAAAATAAATAAAGTGATCACTTGTTGTTGTTGTTGAAGTTGTTTTGGTTGTTGTTGTTGTTTGTCTCATTTCTCTGTCTCATCTTCATGACAGGTCTCATCCATTTCATCTTGAGTCGGACCCAGAATAACACCTGGTAGATCCCCCACTCGTTAAGAGAGTCCTCCCCCACAAACTCGGTCAGCTGTTCCTGGGGCTCCGGGGACTTTATGAAGCTCTGTCTCGCCACGGACTCCACGGTCCTCAGACGCCGGTACTCGTGCGGCGGCTTCTCCCGCCCCAGCGAGTCGGGCAGAGACAGGTGCCGGGAGAAAAAGCTGCCACTCGACTCAGACCTGAATTGAGACAGTGGAGATAGCACATCCGATTCGGTATCCTGCTTCTGGGCATCAGCTGACTGCTGCTGGTGCTGGGAAACAGCTGACTCCTGCTGCTGGGAAACAGCTGTCTCTTTCTTCTGGGCATCAGCTGTCTCTTTCTTCTGTAAATCAGCTGACTGCTGCTTCTGGGTATCAGCTGTCTCTTTCTTCTGGGCATCAGCTGTCTCTTTCTTCTGTGAATCAGCTGACTGCTGCTTCTGTGAATCAGCTGACTCCTGCTTATGAGAATCAGCTGACTGCTGCTGCTGCTGCGGCCTACCAGCTGTCACCAGGAGCCCCGGTATCTTCCCATTGTTTAGGCTCGCCTCTAGGTTGCTATCGCTGGACACCAGAGTCTCGGACTCCTCGCGGATCATGCTGAGCGCGCGGTTGTGCGCGGACTGTGCGCTCTCGCGGCGGCTCTCCTTGGGAGAGGAGGGGAACGAGGGGACGGGCTCCTGCACCAGAGGGGTGAAGGTGTGATCGTCTCGCACCTCTTGGAACCTGTCCGCGATGCTAGCAGGACTCTCGTCGTTGCTGGTCTCGGTGGATCCGGAGTTCTCCCCCTCCCGCTGCTCGGGACTGCGGATGGAGGACACGACCCGCACCTCGCCCTCTATGGGGGAGGTGGTGTACTTGGGGTCCGAGAGGGGGGTCGGCTGGTCCTTGGGCGTGGAGTGCGGCAGCTTCCCGAGAGTGGTGGGCGGGTGCAGAAACAGGTTTGAGAGGCTGGCGCAGGTGGAGGGGATCGAGAGGGAGGAGGGGAGAGAGGCCAGGTTGAGGGAGGGCTGCTGGGGGATGTGCAGGGTGCTGGGCTTGGGGGGCGGGGCACTGAACAAGCCAGGCTGCTGCACCGGTCGGAGATCCTGTGTGAAGTCAGTGGGCGGGTAGGGGTGGGGTATCTGCAGCTGAGTGAGACGCAGCTCGTTGCTGAGACTGGTGAGGGCGCTTATCCTGGCGGTCTCCTCCAAGTGCAGCTTCTGCGTGAACAGCTGTTGCAGCCCCTGCAGCGCCCTGTGCAGCTGTAGCGTCTCCTCCGCGTGCTGCCGGCCGCTGCTCTCCAGCTGTTGCGCAAAGCGGGAGAGAGAGCCGATGGCCTCCGGCGTGTTAAGGAGCGGCTGCATCAGGGAGCTCAGCTCGATCAGCTTCTGCTGGGACTTGTTTATCTCGAGAGAGAGCTCGTCAGATCTCTGGCTCTGTTCCTGCTTCATCTGAAGCAGTTTGTTGCCAAAGCTCAGAACCTCTCCGCTGATGCTCTTCTCAGAGACTTGTAAGGAGTCGATTCGCTGGCTGAGCCCCGATAAGCGCGCGTCCAGCTCTGTTCTGAAGCCAGAGAACTCTTCTCTGAGAGAGAGCACTGCTTGCAGGGGGCCCAGCTCTTTCGTCACGGATTCCTTCATAGCGGTTAGCTGGCCAGAGGCCTCAAGGCAGTCTGATCTGTACGTCTACATAGCACACTGAATGAGTGAGCTCTATAACAGCAGGGTTATACCTTAATCTCAGCTGAGAGGCGCGCGCTGCTCTCCTCCAGACTGCTCTCCAGCTGCTGCAGCCTGAGCTCCGTCAGCTGGTTCGACTGGTGCGCAGACCCCAGCAGCTTGAGCAGGTCGCCCCGCGTCCGCTCCACCTCCGAGAAGAGACCGCTGACCGCATCCTTACGGGCGCTAACCTCCGCCAGTAGCAGGTGGTTAGCGCGCAGTCGCTCCGCCTCCAACTGGCGCTCCACGATGCTCACGAAGCTCTGCTGCTGGACGAGCAGCTTGCTCAGCTTCTTCAGTCTAGAGTTATGGGATAGAACATCAAAGCGATACTGGGATTCTAAGTTATGGCTCACCTTTGTCTTGTATCCTTATCAATGTCAGTTATGGTCTTCTCGATATTCCCGCATCTCATTTCGAATTGATCCCACGTGCTATTCGCCTCCCTCACCAGGATCTTCTCGAGCGTGTTCCTCTCTCTGGCCTCCGTCTCCGAGAGCTGCTGGATGCGTCTGGCTGTCGCTGACGTCAGGTCCTTCAAGTCCTCAGTGACTGCACTAAGCGAGGAGTGCTGCTCCGTGATGTTATCGGACAGCCCCCTCTCCAGAGCCGCGAAGTCCTCCTTCCACTTCTCGCTTCTGCCTAGAGTCACACCTCACACTGTGACAAGTTGACAACAGCTACGCCTATAAACTAACTTGCTACAGCTGCGCACAGCGCCTGGTGCTGCTGAGCACACGTCTCCTCCGCCAGGGTGAGTCGGGAAGAGATGCGCTCCTCGGACCTGCCCAGGCCGGTCGAGAGAGAGGCGAGTCCGCCGGAGAGTCTCTTCAGAGAGACGGCCCCCGCCTCCACGTCTCTGTTGATCCCCTCCAGCTGCTGCTCTGCCAGCTGGGAGGTCTGACTCACGCGGTGCGACAGGTCCCTCATGTCTCCGGCGACACGGCCTATGTTCGTGTCCAGCCGCACCTGGGAATATCAGTCATTACAAATACTTACTGTTTCGTACGATTATGATTCACTGTATGATCGTGATACATATTAATGGGACAGTACCTTTACTCTATCACAATACAATACTAATGGGAGAGTAGGTACCTGATTGGAGAGATCCTCGTGAGCAGTGAGCATTCGCTCCCGCTCCACCTCCAGGAATGTCTGTCTGGTGCTCTGCCGCATGAAGGAGGCCATCTGCGCCTGCGTGGACACCAGCTGGCTCCTCAGCTGCGCGGCCTCCTGGAGCCCGGCCCCGCCCCCGTGTCCGATCTGCTGCAGCTGCAAGCGCACCATCCCGCGGGACCGCGCCGTCTCCTCCGTCAGGAAGCGCAGGGCTCTCTCGCAGGAGCACACGCGCTCCTCCAGAGAGACGGCCGGCGCGCTTATAGCGGGGAGGGTGCGGCCGGACGGGGAGTCGCTATCTCGGTACATAAGTCTACTTTGAATGTGCAGAGAATTAATCCTAGAGGTTCCAGCCAGGATCACAGTCAAACCAGTGGATTGCAGTGGTGCCCAAATAATAGTTGGATTAATTTCTAGCAAACATATCATAAACTACCGTATACCACGGATAACATTACTAATAGAAGGCTAATAATCATTACTACTATCCATTAGCCGCTAACGTATACTCATGTGTCTTTACGAGGCTTGTTTTTCTTTGTTCGCTTCCTAACTTCCCCTTCGGAGGCGTCAGTGGGTTGGGACCCGCTCGCTCCCTCGTCGTCCTGCGAGTCCTTATCTGAGACCGCGATCTCGGGGCCGGCTCCGGGGGAGGGGGGCTCTGTCAGGTCCTCGGGGGGAGGGGGGGCGTCCGTCTCCGGCTCTCCGCTCGCCTCCTGCGGCGGATCGGCCTGCGGGGCCGCGGGTCTGGGGGCGCGCTTCTTGGTGGGACAGAGCCAGCAGCAGAATATGAATGGGAGGACCAGAGCGGCCGCGTACAGGGCCCATACGTACGGATAGTCATTAGCTAGCTCCACGAAATAGTCAATGTAGGAATTAACCGAGCGCTCCCCCCTGGCGTCCTTCTCGATGTCGTACTTCATAATCCAACCGTCTTTGAGGAAGTGGTTCCCTGCCTGGAGCGAGTCCGTGATTAGAATATTATCGAAAGCTATTCCCTCATTCATGGACCACAGCTCGAAGCCCAGCGCCACGATGGGCGTCAGTCTGAAGTAGGGCTCTGAGTCCTCGAAGAACTCCGGGTTAGGGATCCGTCTGGGGGCCCACACGCCGCTGTAGCCGGGGTTGTCTATCATGGGTGCGATCCATGTCCCCTTGTAGCTGGGGTTCGGTATCATGGCGGGCTCCCACTCGCCGCAGCCCGTCTGCTCGCACTGCGGATTCGGGATGAAGGGGGGCTCCCAGTCTCCGTCCTCGTCGTCGTCCCAGTCGTCGGGCCGCACGGACTCGGGGTCCGGGATCTCCGCGGGCGCGGTCTCGTCCCACGCGTCCGGCTTCACGGCGCTCTCGTCCGGGATGGTTTTGGGCGCGTCTTCGTCCCAGTCGTCCGGCCGGCGGGCCTCGGGGTCCTGGATCCGCTCGCGCTCGTCCCACTCGGGCGGCCTCTCGTCGCTGGGGTCGTCCACCTCTTCGGGGGGCTGGATGGGCGGCTGCATGTCCACGCGGATGTTCCCGTTCATCTGGCTGGTCAGGTCCACAGAGACGTCGAAGTCTCCGTTGGAGTGCAGCGAGAGCTGGAAGGCGTGAGACTTCTTGTCGGAGAAGAAGGTGGTGTCGCTGGGCTTCTTGCTGCAGTGCTTCTCCTCGTGCCGCCCCGAGAGCGGGTTCCGGTACCGCAGGATGAAGTGGATCTGAGAGAGAGTATAAATAGCCTGGAATTATGTTATATAAAGCTGTCTTACCTTGCTGTCTACTCCGCACTTGTCTGGCCCGAACATGATGGTGTATCCGGTGTTGTCGTGGAACTGCTTCAGGTCGAGCTCCCCCTCCTGAGAGAGCAGCTTCATGTAGGCGCCGCCGCAGTCAAGCCCCTGCTGGAAGTTAACCTCGTACTGGACAACCAGAGTCTCGTCTTGGAATGTGAACTGCCTGTCCAGAGGGACTGAGATGGCGTAGTGCTTTGCCTTATCGCCCATGACCATTGAGTAGTCCCCTGGCCAGGTCCCGGGAACGGAGAGCTCGCTCAGGTGGAACGCTCCGTCGTACTTTGCTACGTCCGCGTCCCCCTCTCGCTTGCGCGCCTCCGACACCACCCATCTGGCGCGAAAAGCCGCGTCGCCGTCTGAGAACGTCTCTGCGAAATATACAACGGCAGTCGCGGGGACAGTGGGACGGGAGAACAGCGGGGGCTCCTTCTTCTCAGAGCGGAGAGGTGTCAAAACCGCAGAGAGACACAACACGAGAAGTATTAGCATTCTAGTTTGTTCCTTCCAGAAGATTGGAGGAATCGACTAAATATATATTGAGACCCAATCAGAAACTTACAAGTATTGCAGACTTACAAATGCACTGTGGGATACCGTATTGTAATATAATCTGCTGAATGAAGAAATACAAGCACAGAATGGTAATTAGCCAAGCATTAATTTAGTTACTTCCAGCTATTCAATCAAATAGAATAAACGAGCAACGTGTTATACACCAGGTTGTTATTATGAACATTCAAGGGACCAAAAATCAGTGGCGGCGCCAGGGGGGGGCCAGGGGGGGCACACTTTTGAAAGATTCTTTGGAAAACAAATATTCTCAGATATTTTTAGCGAAATATGAACAATATTGAACATGAACAACAAGATCCACCAGTTTGAAATGCGAACGGCTTTCGATTCTTGGAGTTTTTGGGAAAATTGGGATTAGTTTTTTATACTCTACTGGGAAAATATGTGGATTCTCGAGTCTCGACGGCAACTATGAATTCCTGCGTTTTTTTCTACAAAGGTGTGCCCCCCTGGGTTTAGGTTTGCCACCTGGTGACCCCCCAGCGGCGGCGCCCTGGCGCCGCCACTGCCAAAAATATGTTCATAATAGAGGAATGTTTCACAATAAGCGAAAACCTTGATACAAAATAAGCGAGTTGCTATTTTGGGACCATAGGGTTTTTACTGTGCCGACTATACTATAGTGGCCCAGTATTGAAATCACTGCCTTTATTTCTATATTTTTCTCCGTAGACGGTGCCATGGCCAGAGCTTTATAGTTGATGAGCTGAAACTTAGCATATAGGTGGGATGTGACCGTCTAATTTGCACCTGGCGTTACGATTTTTGATTAACACATTTTGGACACATTTTGACACCTTAAATTTGTCTTGTCCATAACTCAAAGAATGTTTTACTAAACCCCTAATTTTTATTTCATCAATGGATTCATCATAAAATTCTGCGTCTGATGGGAGAATAAAATTTAAAATAATGGGTATAATTAATGCCATTATTGGGGTTTGAAATTTCTTTGTTTACTAACACTTCAGTTTCAATAAAACTGTTAAATCTTACTATATTATATTGATTTAAATTGTGAATTTGACCCTTTGGGGACGCCCAGCGTTTTGGGTCCCCCGTCCCAAAGCCCCAGCGTTTTAGGGACCCCCCGTCCCTATATCGCTAGTGTTTTAAAGCTCAGGGGCCCAAAACGCTAGCGATTTAGGGATGTGGTCCCTAAAACGCTGGGATCCCGAAACACGTTACACCGGCTTCTATTTAATCGTAGTATTACTATAAATTGATTAAATAAATAAAATTAATTATATAAGGAATTTGTTGACTTAACTCAACTCACCGCGACACCGGGGATAACATTGCTAAAATAATTGACTATTTATTTAATTTATTTAAATAAACATAATTAATTAATGGCATTAAACTCAAAATGGTTTATGATAGAAATAAACTTCAAACTCATCAATCGTTCCTTTGTCCCGTAACAACTTGACAAATGGGTCTAAACACCTTGAGACGTTCATGTGGCGAAAAAATCCAAAATTGCAGCCTGTGCCGAAAGTATTTCCCTTTGGAGGCACTAGTCACCCAAACCATCAAAATATAGTGCCCCAAAGGGAAATGCGTCGTCGGCACAGGCTGAAATATTGGATTTTTCATACAAATTTTAACACTAAGCGAATGAAAAATTGTTCGCACTAAGCAGACCTGACTGTATTGTATCAACTACTTATGCTTGAATTAATTATTAATAATCTCGCCGATCAATAAATACTATTACATACCACGTAATCAGCTTGCCGCTATAATACCTTATAAACAATTAATGACGTAATGAAAATAATACTCTTTGGAGATAATATTGCATTCTTCAACACAAGCTACAAACTATGTTGTAAAACACAAGTAGCTAGTCTCGTTTCTTATTAGGCAGATTGTAATTCCACAAAGCAAACGTGTAGCGCAGTCGAATAAAAAATATGTCTCGAGCCATCTGAAGCCAGCTAAAAAATGGTACAATTTTAGACCCGTCCACCTCCTTCCAGTTCACAGCCACCTCTTCGATAGGAATCCCCAGTCTCTGCGCAATGTACAGCACCTCCACGTCGAACGCCCATCTCTCCACGTGGATACAGGGGAATATCCTGGCGGCCGTCTCTCTGGTGAACAGCTTGAATCCACACTGAGTGTCCTTTATGTTCCTGACACAGAGCAGGTACACACAGAGATGGAACCCGTGCATCAGCAGGTTCCGCAGGAAGCTCCTCTTGGCCACTGCGTCCTCCTGCAGATGAGCACGAGACCCAATCGATATCCCTAGTCCGTCCTTGTTAGTGATGTCCCGCAGTCTCTTCTCGACTCTGTCCAGGTCCGTGATGTCGGTGGCCGCGTCTGCGTCCGCGAAAAGAACCAACCGTCCCCTGGCGGAGAGGGTGCCTAAGCGCACCGCGCCCCCCTTCCCCCTGTTCCGTGTCAGCGTCAGAACGCGGATCTTATCGCAGCCGAACCGCGAGGAGTACTCCAGTGCCACCTCGCTGGTCTGGTCCCTGCTACCATCATCCACAACAATAATCTCATAACTGAAGTCAGGACAGCGCTTAGCGCGAGCCTGGAAATACTCCAGCGACTCGTCTAGCATGACTGGCAGGCGCTTCTCCTCGTTATAGGAGGGAACAACCACACTCAGGTCGAGAGAGGGAGGGTCATCTATGGACGGAAACGGGACCCTCTCTCTCGTAGAGGGGTCCACGAATGATTTCTCCAACGCGTGTCTCAGGAGGTTAGGCTGCAGACTGGCTGTCGCTCTCAAGAAGACGTAGGTAAGCAGGAATAATACAAACACCGCAAGGAACAGGTAGAGTACTACGGAATACAGTGTCAGGTCTAACATAGTGGGAACTGATGGAACTGTTCTAATTGGGGACTCAAGCTAGATAAGTAATTCTTATAATCAAAATTAAATAAAGTGTAGCTGGTAGGCAATTTTCAAATTATTTAGTAATTTCTCATAAACTGTAATCTCTCATAATAAAGCTATATATGAATGCAAACTAAATAAATCTAATTCAATTTCTAACTAGTTTGCTTACCGACTTTGAGTGATTCTCTTGCAAAGTCGGTGGCAGTTTGAATAGCCAGGTCGATCGCCTCCACCTTTGTCCCGGTCCCCTGAGCCACCATGTCCCTGCCCCCTCCCTTCCCGCCGACAACCAGCATAACTCTCTGCACCCACTCGCCAGCCTTCATGCCTTGTTGCACTGCACACTTAGGTACGTGTGCGTAGCATATCACCCTCTCCGCGCCCTCCTCCTGACCGGTGCTCAGCAGCAGGACCGCGGCGGCAGGGAACTGAGCTTTGAACTTCTTCATGGACTCCTCCAGTGCTTTCATCATCACCTCTGCTTTCACAATGAACACCAGGAACCCGCTCTCCCCCTCTGCTGTCGCTAGAATCTCCTGCGTGTGTTGCAGAGCCGCGCTCTTAACCAGGTTGTAGCGCTCCCTCTCTATCTTCTCAAACCCGAGCTTAACTGCGTCCAGTCTCCCGCGCAGCTCTTCCTTTAGCCAGACGGGCACGAGATCCCTCTTGAGGCCCTCTCTCAGCTCGGACACCCTGCTGCGGGCCTGTCTCAGGGTCAGCTGGCTGTCCGTCACTGCCGCCTCAACCGCGCGGATCTCCTCCGCCACGCGCTTCTCGAGACTCGCGGCATTCCGGTGCACGGCCTGCGCCTCTCGCCCCGTCACCGCCTCTATGCGCCTCACGCCCGCCGCGTTCGGCTCCTGGCTCATGATGGCCAGCTGCAGCACGTGCCCGCTGTTGAGGAGGTGCGTCCCGCCGCAGAGCTCCACTGAGTATTGCAGCGCCGCGGGCCCGGCCGGGTCCTCCAGCGCGGTCTCAATCGGGAGACCGATGGAGACCACACGCACCACCTCCGGATACGCCTCCTCGGCCATGGCCCGCAGTCCGTTTATCTCCTTCGCTCTCGCCAGCCCCACCTCCTCCGTGTATATCGGGAGCTCGGCCTGTATCAGGGCCTGGCAGGCCTGCTCGGTGCTCCGCACCTGCTCCATGCTCATCGGCTGATCAGCTGTGAAGTCAAACCGGAGTCTGTCAGGGGCCACCAGCGACCCCTTCTGGTCCGCGGACCCGAGCACGGCCCGCAGTCCGAAGTTAAGGACGTGGGTCCCTGTGTGGTTGTTCATCAAGCAGCGCCGCCTCTCCTCGTTCACGTCCAAACTAACCTTGTCCCCCACAAATAGTGTCCCCTCCAGTTGTCCCACGTGGACCACATATCCCCCCTTCACCTGCACACTCTCCACCACCACCTCTACCATCTCTCCCGCGCTGATGAACCCCGTGTCGCACAGCTGGCCCCCGCTCTCTGCGTAGAAGCAGGTCCTGTCCAGCACCAGTCCCACGGGTCCGTTGCTGGCAGTGGCCACGAACTCTCCGTCCGACAGCTGTATCGCCAGCACGGCCCCCTGGCAGCCGGCCAGTCTGTAGTCCCCCTCCTCGTCCGGCTGGTACCGGTACTTGTGCGCGTCATCCGTCAGCGGCACCGATCTGCTCCGCAGAGAGTCCAGCGCATGCACGTCTAAATACACGCGTGTGTCTCCCAAGGAGGCCTCCCCCCTCGCGATCGCTTGCGCCTTAAGCCTGGCTGTCTCGTAGCCCTCCTCGTCGACTGTCAGCTTGCGCTCCTCCGCCATGAGGCGGGTCAGGTCCAGCGGGAATCCGTACGTGTCGTACATCATCCAGGCCAGCTGTCCCGGGACGCGCGATCTCCCCGTCTTTATAAGCAGGTCCGCCTGTGCCGCGAACAGCCGCACGCCCCGCTTCAGGGTTCGGAGGAACTGCCGCTCCTCTCTGTCGATCAGCCGCTGGATGACGTCAGGACTCTTGGTCACTTCCGGAAACACGTCTCCGAGCATTCGCGCCACGGAGTGCACGAGGCTGCCCAGCAGACCGGGGCTGGCGTTCAGCTTCTCGGTCGCGTAGCGCACTGCGCGCCGCAGGATCCGCTTCAGCACGTACCCCTGTCCCGACTGGTCCGGCCGCCCGCCGTCCGAAAGCGTTACGGTCAGCGTCCGGACGTGGTCAGCCACCACCCGGTAGGCCATGTCTCTGCCACTCGTGTCCGCCTCTCCCACCAGGCCCCCGTAGGGCGGGATGCCGCACCTCTGCGAGATCTCGTCGAACAGAGGCATGAACAGATCCGTGTCGTAGTTGCTGCTCTTGCCCTGAATGACGGAAGTGAGTCGCTCGAACCCCATCCCTGTGTCTACGTGCTGCTTCGGTAGCAGCTTCAGGGAGCGGTCGGCCTGTCGGTCGAACTGAATGAAGACCAGGTTCCAGATCTCCAGCACGTCTGGGACGTCCATATTCACAAGCGGGCCGGCGTCCCTTCCTCCGATCCTGTCGAAGTGAATCTCGGAGCAGGGCCCGCAGGGGCCCGTGTCTCCCATCTCCCAGAAGTTGTCCTTCATGTCAAACGGGAGCACTCTGCACTCGGGCAGACCCAGGTCCAGCCAGATCTGCTTGGTCTCCAAGTCCGCGTCGAGCCCCGCCTCGGGGGCCCCCCCGAAGTACGTCACGTAGAGACGCTCCTTCGGGACTCTGTACACGTTGGTCAGGAGGTCCCAGGCCATCTCCACCGCCTCCCGCTTGAAGTAGTCCCCGAAGGACCAGTTCCCGAGCATCTCGAAGAAGGTGTGGTGGTACACGTCCTTCCCCACGTCGTCCAGGTCGTTGTGCTTGCCGCCGGCCCGCACACACTTCTGGCTGTTGGCTGCTCGCCGCCACCTGGCCTTGTCGCTCCCGGGGTCTACCGTGCCTAGGAAGATATCCTTGTATTGATTCATGCCTGCATTGGCGAAGAGGAGGGTGTTGTCATCCGCGGGAATGGTAGAGGAGGAGGGAACGAAGGTGTGGGCGTGCGTCTTGGTGAAGTAGTCGATGAACATCGATCGTATCTGTCTGCTCGTGAGACTGTGATCCATCCTGACTTGTATGTGGTTAGGGGAGAGGGGAGGTTTGTATAACAGTAGTTTGTTAGAATAAAGTGTCTTGTTCAATCTCTCAGTCAGAATTTTTAAAACAGAACCAATTGACATCAACGGTACTGTAAGGAAGCAATGTCACCGGGAGGTGATATTTCTATAAACGTGTAAGGTGTCATAAAGAGTACAGTCAGATTATTATACACGTAGTAGATTATCTGAGGATTGTTGTCATAGGAAAATGTCGTAGTTAGCTGAAATCAGGTGTAAGCGCGTTTTAGGTATCCAGCGATTTAGGGATCCCCGTCCCTATATCGCTAGCGATTTAGGGACCCCATGGATCCCAAAACGCTAGCGATTTAGGGATCAATTCAGAGATATAGGGGCCAAGGAGTTATCCAGGGCGCTAGACGCTCCTTTGGAGCATGATTTTTTGAAAATTACAATTTAGGAGCGTGAAAATTTGGAATCCTCTCCTATACCGTAACATTAATTATCGATTTAGGCTTATGAAAATTGGATCAGACCAGGATTAGGAGCGTATTTACAAATAGCTGTATAATACACTGATAGGGACCCCACCCAAGGCCACCCATATATAACCTATAAGCTCAAAAACGCTAGCGATATAGGGATCAATTCGGAGATATAGGGACCCAAGTTCCAGGGTTGCCGTGGGAGTGGAATTTCCATTCCCATCCCATTCCCATATGAATATAACAATTCAGAAAAAATGTCGTAACTGGTGTAACGGCTTTGTATCACTTGTATTGATATCCATAAGGGTTACCTATGGGGATCCATATGGGTATCCCCACAGGGGAAATCTGATTCCCATACCCAGGGTCACCCCACCTAAGGCCACCCATATATAACCTAGGCTCAAGGCATAGTCTTCTATATATTGCCCAAATCCTTCACTATCTTTACTTAATGAGTGAAAATAGAAAAATATAAACTGAAAAAGAAACTGAAAACTAATTCAAAAATAGTAAGAGGATCGATATCTTTTGGAAATGCCGTACTCAGGAAGGAGGAAAAATGATACAATGTGCAGATTGTCAAGAATGGTTTTCACAAAATGTATGCGGATCCCGATACTGTGGACAGACCCAAACTATAAGTTGGCGAGTGAAATTTGCAAAGAAATGTAGTGTTAGTTAGGCCTACCGTAGGAAGTATAATTACATATCTATCATCAAGTGATCATAGGTACTTTAGATAATTTAGGGCACAGAAACGAGGATACCCAAAACACTGGCGTACCTGTCCTGTATCACTAGCGATTTAGGGACCCCACGACCATAAAACGCTAGCGATATAGGGACCCTACGATCACAAAACGCTAGCGATTTTAGAGATCCCCGTCCCTATATCGCTAGTGTTTCAGGGACCCAGAGGGCCCAAAACGCTAGCGTTTTAGGGACGGGGATCCCTAAATCGCTGGATACCCAAAACGCGCTTACACCGGCATGAAAATCTTATCTTGGTCGATCACTAGTAATCATGGCTTGCGAACTTTAATGACAGCTGCTTTTTTTTACAGCAGGCGTGAATTTAATTAAACGATCAAAAATCATTTCACTAAGGCCATATAAAATAAATAACTTGTTTATCATCCCCGTCCGTCCCAATTTTTACCCCCGTTCGGATATATTTTATTATTATTTTCTGAACATGATCTTACAAAATATTAGCTATGAACTTCTGTAAAGACTCCTAATGTAACAATTTTTAAAATAAGTCTTGTATTTTAGAACATTATTTAATAATTTAAACATTGTTATGTGATTTTCTAATTTAATTTAATAATAAAATTTATTGTTTGGCACAGGATGATGATGTTATTTGCATATTAATGGGAATAAAAAATAAGAATAAAATCCCGTCCGCCGTCGGTATTTCTGAAAAATCCGGATGATTAACAATTAATTATTTTACCAGGGCTAATAGATCATAAAGCTCAATTGAGAAATTAGTGCTATTATGAAAACAATGACCCAAAGATTATAAATTGCTGAGATCTTTTGGACATGTCTCTTCTGGACATGTCTCTTCTAGACATGTCTCTTCTGGACATGTCTCTTCTAGACATGTCTCTTCTGGACATGTCTCTTCTGGACATGTCTCTTCTGGACATGTCTCTTCTGGACATGTCTCTTCTGGACATGTCTCTTCTAGACATGTCTCTTCTGGACATGTCTCTTCTAGACATGCTCTTCTAGACATGTCTCTTCTAGACATGTCTCTTCTGGACATGTCTCTTCTGGACATGTCTCTTCTGGACATGTCTCTTCTGGACATGTCTCTTCTGGACATGTCTCTTCTGGACATGTCTCTTCTGGACATGTCTCTTCTGGACATGTCTCTTCTAGACATGTCTCTTCTGGACATGTCTCTTCTGGACATGTCTCTTCTGGACATGTCTCTTCTGGACATGTCTCTTCTGGACATGTCTCTTCTGGACATGTCTCTTCTGGACATGTCTCTTCTGGACATGTCTCTTCTGGACATGTCTCTTCTGGACATGTCTCTTCTGGACATGTCTCTTCTAGACATGTCTCTTCTAGACATGTCTCTTCTGGACATGTCTCTTCTGGACATGTCTCTTCTGGACATGTCTCTTCTGGACATGTCTCTTCTAGACATGTCTCTTCTGGACATGTCTCTTCTGGACATGTCTCTTCTGGACATGTCTCTTCTGGACATGTCTCTTCTGGACATGTCTCTTCTGGACATGTCTCTTCTGGACATGTCTCTTCTAGACATGTCTCTTTTGGACATGTCTCTTCTGGACATATTTATATAAGGAATTTAATAGCGATGTTAATATTCGTTATACAGTAGATGTCGGATATAAGCACACTATGTTGGAAAACGGTTTCCATATACCCCATATTATTTATGTCGGTTATAAGCACATTAAGCCAGTTCCCGACGATGTGCTTATAACCGGCATCCACTGTATAAGTAATAATTTATTGGCTAATCTCTTACTATAGCTAGCTAGTTGGCAATGGAGGGAGATGTCCCTGATTTACAACCCAAAGTTTGGGAGTGCCCACAGTGCACATTCATGAACCCTCCAGAGAAGAACGCTTGTATTATGTGTGCTACGAACCGAGGGACATACAACCCTCCTCCCAAGGGACCAAACCCTGACAAGAAATAGTTAAAATCTTGATTAGCTAATTTCTGAATACTCAAGGACGTGCATGTTTTGCTAATTAGAAGTTTATTTTGTTTGTATTATTATTTATTGTTTATTTCTTTACAACTAAACTGGGTTACTATTTAGATATAAGTAAGGAAGATTGTTAGCTTTCTTACACTGTTAGGATTTCAGCTTACATAATTTGTTATTCCGAGACTAAAATGGAATTCAATCTCAATTAGTTAAGTCCCTTTATATCGCGGGATTAAATGATCCGGGAAACTAAATTTACACGTCCCAAGCCTGTGGCGTAGCCATCCTAGATTTGTGGCGTTGCGACGTCCCATTCTTTCTCCCTTATTTTCCGAATGATTTTTGGCCTATCAATAATTTAATGAACTGATCCCCATGTTTAGATCACAGGAGTACTCGAAACTTAAGTATTAATTAGATTGTATTCACTGGACCATCGATATTGCTCAAATGGGATAAACATAAATATCCAAACTGCAGTAATACATTTGATACTTTACTTCCCAGTAATTAGTTTTATAAAATATTCTCTCTTAGTTTTAATTAATTGACTAATTTAATAAAAACATTTTAATTTTCCAGCACAGTGATATCTTCACGATAATTCGCATCTATGGCATCAAATGTTCACCTGAAAGGTGAGTATTATAATAATTTATTATTTATGTAGTATGTTACTTATAGTATATTTATTTTATTTTATTATTTAGGAACAGATGCTTGTCTTCAAAAGATCGGTTAGTTAACTTAGTTTCCATGGACTTAGTTCTCTTTCTCTGGATTAAATAATGAAGTTATTTCTCTGACTAGATTTAAGTTTTGGCCCCAAACAGAGGACTCTTTTGGAGGAGATTACTCACATCTTAAGAGAGTACCCTGACGGGAGTAATATTCTCAAAGTAAGTGTTACAGTTAAGATTATAAGGGGTTGAAAGATAAAACCTCCAATATTCTTGCTTATATTTTTATCGAGTATCCATGGTGTTGTAGGAAATTATTCAGAACGCAGATGACGCAGAGGCGCATAGCATCGCGTTCCTTCTGGACGCGACAGAACACGCCGCGAGTAGCCTAGCTCTTCCCGACCTCTCCCCTTACCAGGGCCCCGCCCTATACTCCTGGAACGACGCTCTCTTCTCAGATAAGGACTGGGAAGGGATTCAGAAGATTGGCAGGAGTGGCAAGGAGAAAACTGTCCTCAAAGTAGGCCGGTTTGGACTTGGATTCGTGTCTGTCTATCACCTCACAGGTGCGTCTCACTTCTTGCAGTAGTATTCTTAGTTTAAAAACTCCACTTAATTAACTCCTTCTGTAGACTGTCCGATAATCCTAAGCAACAAGCAGCTGGGAATCAATCATCCTCAGATGGAGTTGTCCACTCCTGGCCGGAGAGGCGTATCCTGTCCGCTCTCGCTGGTTGCCTCCAGTCCCGATCTCTCGGGTCACCTGGCTTGCTTCGATGGGTACTTCGGATACAGAGGGGAGGACCAGTACCCACACACTATCTTCAGATTTCCTCTCCGCGGGAGTAGCTCTGAGATTAGCGGGAGTGTTCATGACGTCATCAGTGTGAGAGACAAGCTGTTCTGCCCCCTGATGCGGGAGGCGGAGCATGCGATGCTGTTCCTTAAGAGCGTAGCTTCGATTGAGATGTTCGAGAGGGCAGCCGGCGCTCAGCGCTCTCTCTTCCGAGCAGAGATCCCCTCTCTCCACAGGGACAGCATAGCCAGGTACAGAGAAGAGATAAACAGATTCGTATCCAGCGAGGAGTACGTTAGCACCACGAAAGTGTTTGTGTGTTTGTTCCCCACTCACTCCTGGGGAGTGGATAGTGAACAGAGACAAGTGGTCTGGTTGTTGCTGAATATAATTGGGTTTGGAGCAGAAGACAGTGAACTAAGACAGTTTCACCTTGACCAGCATTTAGACTATTTGCCGTGGGTAGGCATGGCACTGGCCACAGGCGTTAAAGACCTGTCGTGTTGTGGGAGATGGTCCTTCGAGTGGGATTACGAAAACCCTTCCCACTCATTTGATTACATCAGCCAAATCTTCCAACAACCATTCTCAGTGGACCCGCTCACAACTCTGGACATCTCCACGGGTCGTATCTTCTGCTTCCTCCCCACCCAGCTCGACTCCAAGTTCCCATTCCATCTACACGGGTACTTCTCTCTCAGCTCCAACCGCAGAGCTCTGCCCTGGCCCGCAGAGGACAACGAGAGTGACGTAGCGGCAAGATGGAACTTCCTGTTAGCCCAGAACTTGGCTTCTACCGCTTACTCAGTATTCCTGTTCATCTGCATGCGAGCTCTGAGGCACCCCTCGCCGCTCCAGTACCACTACCAGCTGCTCTCCCGCTGGAGTCCCCACGACCCCGACAACACGCTCTTCAATTCTATTCTGTGTGGCGGCCTTCAGAAGCTGTCCAATCATATGCTGCTCTACTCAAAACAGTCAGGGGGGAAATGGCTGTCAGTTAGCGAAGGTATCTTCCTACCGAGTTTGTTTCAGGAATCCATGGTGCAGGAGGAGGTCTGCTTGGGTCTGCTGGAGTGTCTCGACCAGCCCGTCGTCTGCATTCCGGACTTCATCCGTGATATCCTGCTTAACATACCCCGGATAAGATCACAGATGGACTCTAGGAAGCTTACCCCTGTCCTCATAAGGGATCTGCTCAGGGACAACTCGAATGCTGAAGTTTGTATTGAATACTTGTCTCTGAGAGATAACTCTGTTGCTCTTCTGGAAGTGGTTCTCTCGTACCTTACTGGCGATGAGTCTCCCCAGGTTGTCAGATCCTATCTGGAGGGGGTGCCTCTCCTCTTAACGGCGGGAACTGATGGGGGAACTGAGGTATTCTCCTCAACCGGGAATAGAATATTCATCAGCTCCGATACTGCGACTCACCTAAAGGTATTCCCTGGATTAGAAGGCCAGTTTGTAGACCCGACTATTCCCAAACACCTCCACACCGCCCTACTCTCAATAGCTCGAACCGTTAACTCATCTAACCTTCATGACGTCACACACCTACGTGATAATGCAGCTCTGTTTGCTGAGCTACTCACTGACTCTCTTTCTTGTTTCTTTGCTGTGCAGCCAAACACAGCAATCAGCTGGCGGCCTCTCTCTAACCAGCCGCCTCCTGAATGGATTTCTGCTCTGTTCGATTATATTGGTTCCTCGCAGGCTATCCTATCTGCCATTTCTCATCTGCCGGTCTTGCCACAATATCCTATCACTGATGAGGTCATTCCTCTGCTCCCTCTTGAATCCAAGAACACCTATGTCGAGAGGAGCGGCAGTGAGAGTATGAGACGTCTTGAGACATATCTGGAGTTAACCGGGTGTATATTCTGTCACAAACACTCTTTCATTCAGAGGTTCAGTGATTTCGTATTGCCTCCAATGCCAGTCGGTCTAACCTATGCTTTAAAATCTGAAAATGTTTTAAACTCATTCATTTCCGTTCTAAATACATCGGAAGAAGATTTCAAGTTTGAGTTAATCGAGTTGCTTATTCCTCTGATCAATAAACAAAACTTAAATATCATAAAACAGTTGCCACTTTTCCCTAACACGTTAGGCCAGTGGCTTATCCTGCGATCTGACACCCTGTTCCCTCCCTATAACATTCCTTCCGATACCCAATACCCGCCTCACATCCTATCTCCGTTCAACCAGTCAGTTAATAGATTCTGTGAGAAACTTGGCATTATTCCTGAATCCACAGAACCGTTCATTCAGACTCAGCTGTTGCCCCACCTGATCTCTACAGCGGATCCTGCTGCTCGGAACAGATTAACTCTGTGGATACTGGATAGCGTCAGGAACTTATCCTCTGACATTGTAACTCATTTGGAGCATACAGAATGGCTGTTAGACGCTAGCACTAACAGTGAATGCGGCACAAATGTTAAACTGCAGTCTCCATCTCAGCTCCTGGACTCCAGGGACTCTCTTCTCACGCAAGTGTTGCCTGTCAACAGTGGAGATTATTATCCCAACGGAATATATGAAGACAGTTTAGATGTTATGAAGAAGTTCTTGGGCTTACGGCATCATGGTACTCTCACACCCGAGCTCGCGATTAGAATATGTAACTCTTGTGTCAGCAAGCTGCAAACAGAATCGGGAAATGAATGGTGTGAAACCTTTCGCGCGGTTGTAAGTCTGCTTTCGAAATTTCTTGATAAATTTGACGTGTCTGTTTGGAAGAAGATTTGGCCTATTTTCCGAAACTCTTGTTTTATTCTATCAAATGATAACCTCCCTAGCAGATGGCCTGTCGACCTAGATTTTTGTAAAAGCAGAGATATGTGCTCTCCAGAGAGCATACTCGTGTGTCGCGATGAAGATCTGATTTTAGTCGGATGTGTTAGAAATACATTTATTATACCCAGTTTAATGGACAATGATTCCCACAAGCAAGTTATCCACTGTATGGGATTTCTAACGAGTGTAACTTCTGAAACTGTTATCGAACAACTCAATTTCCTAATACGAATTAAAACCTTCAATGCTTGCGATTCCGAATTTATCCATGAAATGGTCTATAAGATATACTGCTACTTAGATGCTAACTCTGATAGTTTATTCGGAGAGATAGAACCTGATTGTGTTTTCATACAAGATCAATGCAAGTTCGTTGCAAGAAACCATGTTGTTTTCAAGACATCATTTGATCTAAAACCTCATATATTTTCTCTTCAAGAGCTTAACTATAATTCCAATTCTTTATTTCAGCGTTTGAAAATAAGCCAGTCTCCAACAGTAGATCAGCTCGCTTCCATACTTTCTGCCTTGTACCTCTCAGTTCCTATTTTGTCCAGTGAGCAACTGGATCTTGTAATTAACATATTGACTTATCTGATTAAGCAAGAGTCAGTAACAACAGGCTTAGAAATATTTGTTCCTGGGAAGAATCTCAAGTTGTATAAACCCCAAGATGAAGACTTTGTGTTCTGTGATCAGAGTTGGCTCAATCGATCTCTCATTGAAGAAGATTTTGTATTTGTTCACGAAAGGATTCCGAATGATACCGCTTATAAGTTGGGCGTGTCTCCGTTTAGCGAGAAGGTTGCTTCCCCGAGTGAGGTGTTATTTGAAGAATCGGGACAACAAATATTAGTCACAGACCGCATACGAGGCATCCTAGACGGTTACCATGGAAATATTAACGTTTTGAAAGAAATGATGCAAAATGCTGATGATGCTAAAGCAACAGAATTAAAGGTAGTTTTCGACTGGCGCAGCCATCCCTGTGATTCCCTGCTCTCCCCTTCTCTTCTGGATTGGCAAGGACCAGCCATCCTGTTCTACAACAATTCAACTTTTAGCGACAGAGACTTTGAGAATATAATGAAAATCGAAGGCGCCACCAAACTTGAGGATAAGACTACAATCGGGAGGTTCGGCTTGGGATTCTGTACGGTGTACCACCTCACAGACTTGCCTAGCTTCGTGTCTCGCAACTACATCCATATCCTGGATCCGCACAAGCGGTACATCGGGAGTAAGGGGGGCCAGAGGGGAGGCGTTAGAATAGACTTCTGTCACGGACGCTATGCTAAGTATATCCAGCTCTACCAGGATCAGTTTGCCCCTTACGAAGACATATTCGGTTGTGGAATAAAAACTTTATCTTCTTTCAACGGGACACTATTCCGTCTCCCTCTCCGAACGAATCGAGTGTCTTCCAAGATATCTCTAACTGTGTTCGATACGAACGATATTCTCCAGCTACAGGAAAGCTTCATAAGGGAAGCAGAAACTCTGATGTTTTTCACTCAGCACGTTGAATCTCTTGGCATTTACACGCTCCATTCAGATGCGACACCAAAAAACTTAAAACTTGTACATTTGGTGAAGCGAAGCACATTAATGATATCTCCTACAGCTCAGCCGTTCCTACACGCTCACAAGGACCTCATGAATAGCATTATTGATGGCTGCAGTGTCTCACCGGCTGTATCCACCTGCCAATACAAACTGAGTGTAACAAATAAGTCTGATACTAACTGGGTTGTGTCTTATGCCACTGGCAGTGGGGCTTGTGTGGACGTGTTGAAGAAATTCACACGAGCAGAGGCTCCGCTTCCATTTGCCGGTGTCGCATACAACTTGAATACAGTTGCTCCAGATGCTGCGACTGGCTACCAATCGAGTCTATACTGCTTCCTCCCACTGCCCATTAAGATCGCTCTCCCGTTCCATTGCCACGCTATGTTTGAGCTGAGATCTGAGCGCCAGGGGCTAGTTGACACCGCAGAAGCCAAAACTGAATGGAACAGGGTTGTAGTATCTGACGCATTGGTTTCTGCTGCACTCGCTTTCTATCGATATCTCGTAGATGAGATTGATGCAACTGGGAATCAAGAACAACACCAGAAGTATCTCTTTCTCTTATTTAATGTGTTCTCTCAACACCTGACCAGGGACCCTCTCTGGAGTGGGTTCACAGACTCATTTTCCAAACAGTTGTTAGAGAGTGTGCACCATTTCTTTCTCAGCGATTCTAAGAGTGGGAATATTTGGGGGAACTTTTACGATACTAACTTCGTTAATATTTCTTCTATAAAAACAGATTTGAGAGAATATTACTCTCCCAGCTTCTCTGCCACTATGCGTGATGTGCTAGTGGGGTGTGGGTTCCTGGTAGCCATTATCCCTGAGTGCAGTTATGAGTGTAGCGGACTGTTGCGGTACATTCTCGAGTATAAAACTCAGAATATTATAAACCTAGCCAAGTTTACTCAAATATTTTTCTTAAATTTATTAGAACTTGATACAACCGTTACTCTATTGGTACTGGATATCCTCATTTCAGCATGCGGCCCTTTAAACTGGTTAATAGAAGTAATCAGTTCTTCTAAATGTATTCCTTGCGGTGATACAGGCATGCTACAGGCTCCACGATTTGTAGTTGATCCCAATAATAAGATTATTGCTCGACTTTATGAAAGCAAAGAAAACCGACTTCCTACTGAGCAATGTCACCAGATTTTATTCAAAGAACCTTCTCCTGCTCTTACAAATCTTAAGAAATATTTCTATATTCTATCCACAAAGCTATCTCCAGATGAGCTCGCGTCTAGAGCAAACTACATACACCAGAATTGTAATAGCCAACTGGCCCTAAGCTTAATTGAGTACTTGAATCAGAATACTTTCACTGGGTCAGAGATTGAGGAAATGCGTTCTGCGCTTTGTAATTTACCTTTCATTCCAGTTGAGTCCCCTAGTTTTATAAAAAATAATGTTCTAACTTACGAGTGTAAGTTTGTCTCTCCCATTCAGTTAATCCCAAACTGCTTTAAACAAATCGTCGAATTACAGCTTCCAGTTTTTCCGGCTACATTATTGGTCTATCATAATTTCATTTCCCACATGAACATATCTGAAAGCAACCTTCCAATGGCATTGCCTATGATAGCAATTAAAGAGTTAGCCCTTTGTATTAAATATTATGAATTATTGACAGAATTCAAAGGTCTTAAGGAGAAACTCAGCACGATATACGAGACTCTAGGGAATAATTTCAGATCTTACTACCAGGAAATTTCACAAATCCCGATAAAGAGATTCTTCATACCCTCAGTTGGATTCTGTGAAAAAACAAAACTTCTCCTGTCTTCAAACGAAGATTTTTCTCCTTACATCCACTCTATTAGTTCATTTTATGAGATTAACACTTCTCCACATCTTCGCGAGTTTTTCATTTCCTCACGAGTTACCAGCACCCTGTCGTTCGATCAGTGTAGACTCATATTGGAAGAATTATTTACAGTCTCCAAATACCGTTCCCTTGACACGGAGGAACAAAGAATTTCAATCAGATTTTTGAAGGAACTCAGTTCTTCCCCTCTACGCGACAATGCCTATATGCTGGGGATTGATAACTGCATTCACTTAGCAGTAGATTGTGTGTTTCATGACCTGAGTTGGGATAAGAGAGATTACTTAACTGGTGCTATGACTCACAGGGGGAAAACATATCATTTTGTACATAGAGACGTTACTCACGACATGGCATTCCGTCTAGGTGTGAAACCACTTAGCCATGTGAAGCTGTCAGCTCGCAAGGAGCTACCCTTTGCTTATCAGTCCGGAGGCCAGTCGGAACCTCTTACAACGAGACTGAAGAATATCCTCAGTGATTACGAGAGTGACGTAGACGTATTTAAAGAGTTAACCCAGAACGCTGATGATGCCCAGGCTAGCGAGGTTAAGTTTCTGTTCGACTACTCCACGCAAGGAACTGAGAGCTTGATGTCAGATCGGATGAAGTGTTGGCAAGGCCCGGCTATTTACTGCTATAACGACTCTACCTTCTCAGATGAAGATTTCACTAACATACATAAAATTGCAGCTCGCTCTAAAATATCTGACAAGACCACCATTGGGGCGTTTGGTATAGGATTCAATACTGTGTATCATTTGACTGATCTACCTAGTTTCGTGAGTCGACACCTGTTGCACATATTCGATCCACATGTGTCGTATCTTGAGGGTTTTGTTCCCGATGATAGGCCAGGAATGCAAATAGACTTCGTTGAGGCTTGTGATGACCTTAAAGAGTTCAGAGATCAGTTTTCTGTTTACGATGGTGTGTTTGGGTGCGACTTCTTCAGTAAGAAGGAGTACGCACATACTCTGTTCAGACTGCCCCTTAGAACCGCAGAGGTTTCGAGTCGAATTTCGCAAAAGTGTTTCGATTCGCAAGAGTCCATTCGAGCGCTTCAGGACGAGTCTGTGAAGATTGCTAAAAATTTGATTTTATTCTTACAGAATATAAAATCAATAGAACTATACGAACGCACTAACACGGACCAAACAATTAAGTTAGTGTACAGAGTTACCAGAGACCCAGAACCCATTAGGTTCTTCTCGGATAACAAAATACATTTTGAAGATCTCTTAGCTGGAAGAACTTTAGTGCCTGTAACAAAAGTCGGATGTATTCAGTTATCCACTCAATTATATTCTGAAACAGAGTCTAAAGGTGAAGTGGAAGAAGTTCTCGTATCCTACGCATCTGGTACAGAGGAATGTTTCCGTTTGGTTAATGAGATTAAAGGTCAGCACGAAGTGTCTGCTCTGCCCATCTGTTCGGTTGCTATTCCAACTCACTTCATAAATATGTCTAATGAGGAATTTTCAGAGGTCAAATGCTTCCTGTTCTGTTTCCTACCGATCCCTAGCTTATCCGGCTACCCGATGCATATTAATGGTTCTTTCCAACTTCAGCAGTCGCGTCGCGCACTCCATTGCACATCCGATGGCAGCATACGAACCCGATGGAACCAGGCCCTCGTGTCCGACGCCCTACCCATCTCTCTGGTTAACGCGCTCGTATCCCTAGCTGACCAGTTCCCTCACACACTCACTGCGAGACAACTGGAGAGGTATTACTCTTTCTGGCCTGAGTCTGATCAGAATAACTTGTTGTGGAGCTGTTTCTCGTCAGCCGTGGCTCTACGTATTATTGCATCAAAGGCCCCAGTATTCCACTGTAGCATACACCCTGATAAATGGATTTCTATCAATCAAGTCTCGTTTCTCGTTCTACCAGCCCACTATGAACTAGATATTAGTTTTGTTGAATTTATTTTCTATCTTGCCTGTCAGTCTGGCGTTTACTTTGCCGACATTTGTCCTGGCTTTACAAAGCATCTAATAATGAAGTGTATTGCGAAACAAAAACCACAAAACAAATACTCTCTTGAGCGGGTTTGTAAAGAACTTATTTTTAATAAATTACCAGAGATAATGAACAAAGATATCGATTTTTTGACGCTCATACTGTCCACGTTATTACCAGCCATTAAATATGAGCCGTGGTTGAGGGACTTATTCATACAGTATCCGTGTATTCCTTGCGGTGAAGTGGACCCTGTTCTAAGAGAACTCCATAGGGTGGTGAGTCCATTCTCTCAATTCACTGCCATTTTCTATCCAGAAGACAGAACTCTGCCAAATAGCATTTTTGAGTTCCTATTCGATCCCCATGTCTCTCCAGAAATCTCACAAATATTAGACTCTTTGAATATAATATCAACAAAACTCCCAACTGATGTCCTGTTTGAGAGGTGCGAAATGGCACTGGAGATCCACCAGTCAGATCCACGGCAAGCTATGACACATGTCAATTGTATTCTTGATTATTTAAACTCTATTAAAGCGGATACTTCAGAAATTGAAAAGCTTCGGTATGGACTTTGGAAAATTTCATTCGTTCCTGTTTGCCAGGATCGGGTTTATATGGCTATTTCTCCAGATTCCCAGGTCGTATTTTCTTCACCATCCAAATGCTATGAGCACAGCAAGCGCGTGTATTTAACTCACAAGTATCACGCAGTGACAGAAGAGGTTAACTCATTGCGCCACGCTCTCACCTTACTCGGCATATCCCCAAGGAAAGTTTCTCTTAAAATAGTATTACAATCTATTAAGTATTTGAGGGCAAACGAATGTATAATAAAGAATTTCGAAGATACCGAAATATCGGATAGACTTGAAGCTGTGTACTTGTTTATAGCAAAACACTGTTTCTTATTATCTTCAGAGGAAAGCCAATTAGGAGTGAGTATTAATAGAGAATTTGTTCAATCTGCTCTTAGAGGTGTTAACTGGATCTGGCACCAAACTTTCAAACAATTCTACTCTGCTGATCAAGTTATACTCTCAACTGAATATCTGCACTTCAAAAGCAGATTTCTACCTACCTTTCCTTACACGCAATTAATTGAGCGAATTTATGTATGCAAATTCTTTGAATTAATGAAGCTTCAGAAAACAGTCACACCTGAAATTGCATTAAATGTAATATCTCGAATGAAACAGCATTTTGCTGACAATCCTCTCCCGTGTAAGACCAATCCTGAAGAAATAATTTCAGATGACAGTGGTCTAGTCATACATTTGATTAACTCCATTGTTGGGAAGTGTGACATTCCAGGCGCTTTCAAGAATGTATATTTGCTCACTGAAGAGTGTACACTCAAGACTGCTTCAGATCTGTACCAGAATGACATCCCATGGGTGGATGTTGGCAATGAGGAACGTGCCACTTTGGTTCATCATGACATCACTCTGCTATCCTCCTATAAATTGGGCGCCAAAAGTAGAAAGGACACTATGTATAGTCTAGAATGGTCGGATTTCGGACAGCATGAGGAGATTGCAAACAGGATTCAAAATTTGCTAAGAGAATTCCCATGTGACGTCACAATTTTTAAAGAGTTAATTCAGAATGCAGACGACGCAGGAGCAACGGAAATAGCGTTCGTGCTTGATTGCCAGGAGTATGGCGATGAATCTTTGTGTCTCTCAGCTAAGTTCCATAAGAATTGGAAACAGCTTCAGAAAATTCCATCTCTCCTTGTCTACAATAACCGCCCTTTCACAGATGATGATTTGAAAGGTATCCAGGAAGTTGGAATTGGTGGAAAGCAGGGAAAATACACTATTGGTCGATTTGGTCTTGGTTTTAATTCTGTTTACCACTTGACTCGCTGTCCCTGTCTCCTTACCTGTTCTGAGGACGGACTTACATCTAACTTCTGTGTCTTTGACCCGTACCAGGAACATATTAACATTCCTCCTGGAAAGCTACCTGGGTTTAGACTTCAATCTGAAACGTCCAAACTTGCACTATTCAGTGACCAACTGTCTCCTTATTATGCAGAGGCTATCACAAGTAAATTCGACGACGCTTTCAGTAATATTCGAGAAAATAAATCATTTTCAATGTTCAGACTGCCTCTTAATGCAATTAAAAGTGGGAAATTGGATATCAATACTAATGTCAAAATTACTAGAAGTTTGATTGACGACCTAATTAGGGAAGCTCCGAGGCTTTTGCCCTTCATTAAGAACGTGAGTCTGATTCGAATATACGAAGTAAATTCAAACGGTATTGCAAATTGTAAGACTATTGTCAACAGTTTAATTCTTACTCAAAATAATATTCAAGTTCCACGGACAATTGCTGGATATAGCAAGTCAATACAAGTTATTTCTAAGAAAATAATAGTTGAAAAACATCTCTACATAGAGGGTAGAGTTGCCGCGATGGGCAGCACAGAGGTTGAGTGGCTGATATACCATTTCTCAGGCGACGTCGAGCTTTTCTTTGGCAGATCCGCGCTGCTGAAGAAATACTCACGGATTTATCAAACAGAGAAACTACTCTTGTTCTCCAGCATAGCTGTCGAAGTTGTGTGTAAGGATTGCGAAAAGGCAACCCTGAATAGACATCTCTACTGTCACCTACCTTTTGGGAACCCTCTTGATTTCCCTATCCACATAAACGCACCGTTTATTCTGGACCCACACAGACGTTACGTTAGTTACCAGGACCAGCTGACTAAGAATAATTCATGGGACAGCATTTGGCACGGGGAGATTTTGAAGCAGGTGTTGGTTCCTCTCTATTTCCAGTTGTTGATTGACTTGGGACCAGGCGGCCGCAGGTGCTCTGATCTGCCAGATAAGAAGTATTTCGAATGGTACTATGGTTTGTTTCCAGTCATTCAGCCCACTGATCATGGGTCTAGCAGCATGGAGTTTCTTCAGGCACTTGGCCGCGGAGTTATGAGTTATATTTGTGAAGTTAATTCTAAAATATTGTTAGCTGACGACTTTGACCACTATGACGTACGTACCTGGTACCCTCTCCACGGTTCTGACGCGGGAGTCTTTAAGATGTTTAACTCTCCTCTCAACAAATTAATAGATTTAAGTGACCTCTATTTATGCCTCGGTAAGTTAAGATACCATATAACAGCTGCTCCTGAAGAGCTCGCCCTTTCTTTAATGGCCTGTACAGAAGGGAAGGAACAGTGTAAGTTCCTCACTCCGCTGGATGCATTGGACTACATGAACAAGAATAGCGTTAACTTTTCTAAAGGATTTAATTGTTTTCCTTGTCACATGGATGAATGCATCTTAACTGTTCAACAAGTCAACAATCTGCTAACATTTATATTGTCACATTACGATAAAGATCCAAAGGCAAGTACACAAATGAAACAGATTCCATTGAAAATTGACTACGCCAACAACTTGAGGGAGTTTGAACATTCTAAACACTCTACTTTTAAAACCACTTATGCCGATCTCCTACCACGCCTTCAAAGACTATTTTTAGCTGAAACCTACGACTTAAAACTTTTAAATAAGTTAACTGATTGTGGCTATGTGGAAGATTTGAATGCCAAATTTTTATCTTCTAATTTGCATGTCCCAGGCAAAATATCTAAAGACTTCTTCCTTCTATTTTGGAGCTTTATCGTGAGGGAGGTACATGATCCCCACAAATTTAATTCTCTCTTCAGTCAATTCCAATTGGCGCCTATTACTTACGGACTTGATGCTCCGGACCTTCCAACTTACACGGAAATTCGTAATCTACGATTTGTAGCCACAGATCTGATCAACGACCCTCTTAGGTCTGTGTTATACAAACTGAAATGTCCATTTCTATACATATCTCCTTTTGAAATTTACGATAAGTTTCGTCCTCGAGGGATAATTAAGCTTTACTCCATTAAAAAATACTTGAATTCACAGGCAGTCACCTCGGAAGTTGCCATGAATATTATCAAATGTATCAGCATGGCCAAAGGAATGGATATCGATTTGACAAAAAATGAAGCGGAATATTTACGGAATCTTTTCCCTAGTGTCAATTATGTTGATCTTCAACTGAACGATTTTCGGACGCTATCTCGTCTTAAAATATATCTATCTGACAATGGACCTGGAAGATATAGTCTGATAGCATTATCCAACTATAATGTGTGTTTTATAAATGACAACACCTTCCCTATTTGTCAGAATTTGACCACCGAGTTGAATGATCGGTATCAATTATGTATTCTCAAAGCCAATTGCAACAATCCGTATAGATTAATACAAGAGATCTGTACTCGTACTAGCAACCACTTTATTAAAATTGATTGTTTCATACAAAATTACATTTTGCAATATGGGTTATTAGCGTGTCTCGATTTTGAGTCGCAAAGCGAGATATTGATATTTTTATTTCATCACTCGCAAAAGAAATCATGGATTACTATATTGAAATCTCTCGCATTCATACACATTCCTGACGTGGCTCCATATTATTTCAAACCTTCACAACTCTATTGCCCGAACATTAAATTATTTTTTACATTTAAGAAAGACTATCTGCTCCCGCAAAAATGGGCTCAATCGAACCAACTTTATCAAATAATGTTAGAGCTTGAGCTGAATACTGTAATTTCATTGCCATTAATAATAGAAAGTGCTTCTTATATTGCAACCAATGGTATAAACTGTTTGAGTCATGGGGAGATGCTATATCCTATTGATGCATTAAAACAGTATGTGCAATCAAAATATAGCGATAGAGAAGAGGAGAATCGTTGCTTAGTGCAGTTAGCTGAGATCCCATTCCTACCGATGTCAATCCTAACTACTTTTAAAACTCAAGATAATTCTGGTCGCGATAGGAGACTGGGTTGTTTCTACGAGGCTCAGCTCGCAGAGCACATGTGGTATTGTTGTTCGGTTGCTCCTATATTGGACCCTACTGTGTCGTTTTACCGACCATATGATAAAGAGTCTCGATGTATATTTGACCGGGCTATGGTATTGCTGAGAGTGAATTTAGTACCCCGTATCCAATTGGTAAAAGATCATTTACAAATTCTGATTCAAACGTTTAAAACATTTTCTAATGACGAAATAGAAATCTTCTTAAAGAAGTACTTCTACGCAACATACAATTATCTAGGGTCCTCTCATGAAGAAATGCCAGAGTTTGAACATGCAGATTGTATTTTGTATCAATGTAAACTGTTTATCCCTCAAAACATTGTTTTTAGAATGAGGCATAAATATTATCCTTATCTATTCCAGTGCCCAAGTGAACTTACACCTTACAGAAATTTCTTACATAAATTGAAGGTTGCAGAGGTTCCTACTTATAAGAGTTATAATTTTGTTCTTACCTGTATTAAGGAGTCAAATGGAAACGAAAAGCTGGACCCCAATAATGACAAACTGCTTATGACCACAGAGCGAGCATTCTCGGATCTCATACTTGAGTTACGTAAGATCGAACCTGATTACCACGTACAACTTGACATTATTCTCATACTCACAGTAGATTACCAATTGATTCCGTGCCAATTCGAAGGTCTATACTACGATGATGACCACCAAATGCTAACTAGGGTTTCAAAGTTTGTACAGAATTTCAAGATTTTAGCCCCCCTGGATAGGAATCAAATAGGATCTTTTGCGCCGCCTGAGTGTTTAAGGATTAAACGTCTAACTCAGCGATTCCACCAATATCTATTACCACATGTTCTCCAGGATTATCGAGTTGAAGACGAGCTAGCTACTCGTCTACGCGAAAGATTCAAGAACTCTAACGAACTTGTATTCAAAGCACTGCAGAGGATATACTACCATGATACTAGTAAAAACTTGTGTAACGTGAGAATCCGAAACAAAGAAGTGGAGTACGAAACAGACCCGAACCGAGATGAACAGTTTTCTATTAAAAACAAACTTGGAATGATAGAATTAGTTGCAGTACTTAAAATCGATCTTAGAATAGATGATATTGAGGGCGGTACATTCATTATTCAAGATGCTTGTATTTGCTTCTTGGATGGAGCTACTAACAGTATTCTGTTCAAACCGGATCAGTCCTGCAGAGATCGCCTTCCAATTGAAATGGCGTATGAATTGGATCAGTATTTCGGGAACCTATATCAGAAAAGTTTAATTTACCTTGAAATTTGTCTCGTTTATCCACTTCAAGAGATAATGAATACTCTTGATAATTTCAAGATAACTAAACTCCCAAATTATTTAGGCGTCCGTGACCAGGACTGAAGACTTCTATTTCTATGCTAGTTTATGTACATTGTACATTTAGTCCTATTTTAGAATGGATTTCATCCGAGTAGTATACTAGTATAGTTAGCTTTTTTTTAGGTCAGTTTTTCTTTATTAGTTTCTGTTTTTCCTTCTTTTTAGTTTATTAAAGCAGTATCCATAGAAGTTGCCTATTGTATGGAGGGCGAAGGTATTTATGCAGGCCTTGTGAATGAATTTTTATTGGTCCGGCCAATTTAAAATATCCACACGGGTGGTTAATTGTAACCGGATAAACTTGATTAATCGAAAGTTGGTTACTATTGCCCACAAAGTATATACGTAGTAACATAATATTTGCTGAATATCTATCTTCAAATTTAGAAAATATTATTTGATTTGTCTTCGTTTCAATAAAATTAATGGAATCTAGAGAATTATTAGAAATTTCTACTAATTTAGAATATCTATCAATCACTTGACACGATATATTTTGTGATATTTAATATTCTACTTACTGTTTATAATTAGGTTCATTCTTCCCAAACCGTTCTTAAATTAGATCTGGCTACTAAAACTTTAACCCTATTAATTTCTGTCTGATTAATTCAAACCTGTAGGCGGATAGAGATATTATATTTAAGTCCCTTTTTCTCCAATATTTCAAACTTATCCTTCAATTCATCTATTTCAAATAATCCAGGTAATTAATTTTAATTGTTGTCATTTACTATTTTATTTTTATCTAATTTATGTAGTTAGTTTCGACTGTAATATAAATATAAAATACCGGTACTGACATGTTTACAAACTAGGCTTTAATATCATATTATTTTAATTTACTTGCCCTTCAGTCTCGGTCGTCCAATTATTTAGAAGTATGCATTTCTGTAATGTATTAATTATAATTCTCACAAAGTCCCATTTATGGCCTTAGTTTGTTCGTCCTTGTACGCCTCAAGTTAAAGGCCATTTCGCGGCTTGTTTCCTCAATTTACAATCATTACGCATTTATTCTGTGCTGTGAATGCGTCTGGAGGCCCGTAAATTTGAAAGAAAACTTTTCTAGCGCGCGAGATGCACCCATACACGTATAACAAACAAACTGAGTAATTTAGGCGTTTAAACTAGCTTCAAACTAAAACTAGGCGCGTTGAAAAAGTTTCTGGGTGAAAGCCTAGTAACACAATGTAATTTGTTTGGGAAACTCGGATCTAACGAATTACCCGCTTATAACGAAATGGAAATTGGTACCAGAGCACTAAATACATTTATTATTATCCGCTTATAACGAAAACCCGGATATAACAAAGGGATTTACAGGCACTCGTTATATAGAGAGTTTACTGCAGCTCTATGTTCATAAGGTTAGTTTCCGTGCATGAAAATGTTAGCTAGTTAGCTCAAATCGAATACATAAGTTATCTGTGTCTGGTAAATTATACGTATGTACTTATTGCAAATGCAAAGCAAAGGAAATTGTAATTAAATAATTACTAACCCAGGATTTTGTTTCTGCGAAATAAATGATTTTATGTGAAATTAAGAATCTTCGCGAAGAGTAAGCCAAGAGTATTTGCATATTTAACAGGTAAACCTCCGAAATGCGACACTTTTGGGAGCAGCTTGTGCCGGATATTCGGAGGTTGCCCCCACATGCATTATTTATATTGGAAAGTCAATCGGGAGAATGGTTTTGTGCCGTATCTCGGAGGTTGTCGTATTTCAGAGGTGCCGCTTTTGGAGGTTTGCCTGTAGTATAGTTTATAATATTGAGCGTAGCATTAGCAAGTCGCATTTTGCGCGAAATTGCATGCTAATATGCGAACTTGCTATTAGACAACAGAATTAACATTTAATATACTTGCTTTGGGACTAAAATAACTTGCTAATATAGCAAATTTTAGCAATATAAATATTATATTATATTATTATTGCTATTAGGGCAATTGTTATTAAGCAAACACCACTATAATTTTCCTGGAATTTTGCGTTACGTAATGTTTGGACGGCCCTAACACATTATTAAAAAAAATACTTTCCTGCTAATAATAACCAAACCACTTTAGTAACCATAATTCTCCTTCCCTCTTTTCACACTTAATTTACTATTATTTAACTACTATACGTATAATTAGAAACTCCTTATTTATACGCGCAGTCATTATAAGATAGCATCATGTCGATTAATGGCACCGTTGATCGACGCGAGAGTCGGGGCCAATCTTACGACAAGAGTATGGAAAGCGGAGAGAAACTGTCTCTCTCGACTCACTCGCAGGAGTCTCTGCGCTACGGAGACAGCATATACCTGGTTGTGACTGGCACCGAGCCTACCTCCCTCAAGATAGTGTCCTCATACATCAGCAGTCCCATCCACCTGATCGTGACCCTTGATGAGCATTCCTACGGCGATGATGCCAAGCCGATTCCAGACCTGCACATGGCTGCTTTCCGCGTGCTGGCTCCGAACAAGAGCCAGGCTCAAGACGAGCTGAGCAAGTTCCAGGACAGACTCGGGGGAAGGAAGAAGCTTAGCCCCGAGGAGGACAACCACCTGTTCCTTTTGAAGAAGGAGGTGGAGGGGGAACTGAGGGAGAACCGCAGCGAGCAGAAGCGATTGATTGGGAAAGAAATAGTTTACGGAAATAGTTTTCAGCTTCTACATCACTACTCCGGGAAGTACCTGGGGGTGAGCGATAGTCAAACGTCAGTCGTGGACAGATCGAGTCTGAAGGTAACCCTGTTCGACACTAACGGAGAACACGTCCAGTTCAAGATAACGCCCAAGTACAAAGTAAGTAACATTGGAGACAAGATTCGAATTGAGGACCAGATTGTGCTGGAGAATGTCAAGGCGCAGCAGTACCTGCACATCAGCACTTCAGAGATACGCAACTCCTTTTATGGAATAAACCCGAATAGTCACGAGGTGAACGCGTCTGCTGTGGACTCTGCTTTCTCCATCTACTCGCACATTCGCCTGGAACACGAGGCTACAACTCAGTCTTTCAATGTGCGCGGCGGTTCGGTTCTCCGCCTGTACCACCTGCAGGTGCAGTGCTACGTGGTGGCGGCTGGCTCCTGCGGGTTTGATGACGACCAGATCGCGACGAGAGTAGTAACGGAAGACGTGCATTTGCGAGCGAGACAAACCAAGTTTGGGGAGTTGAAGCCGCCCTCTACCTCTGCCATAACGTACTGGGAGATCGAACGGGCGAGAGCTCCTTTGTCTGGCGACGAGCTTAAGTACGATGAGCCTTGTAGACTGAAACACCTGGTCACTCAAAGGTACCTCTCCATCGTCAAGGTAGCTAACGACAACTACAAGATAAAACTAATCACGTTAGCTGATGACGTGACAGGCAGTGACACCTGGTTCGTATTCAAACCATTCATTGACGAAGGAAAAGAACTGATCGAGTTTGAGTCCTATGCGCGTATCTATCACCCAACTACCAACACCTGGATAAAGGCCAGCGAAACGCTATATGAAAGCGACTACGTGGCCACCGGGCCCCTCGCCATGTCTGGGTTCAGGTGGGACAACGCCACCTGCTACACCCTGCTGGTAGAACCCTCTAAGGGGTACCATGACGCGTTTACCCTTGAACAAGTGGACGACAAACTCTTGGGTTATTGTAGCTACGTGATGGGGTACCTGCCCGTTATAAGGAACTACCTGCTGAGTTACAACATCGAAGTTAAAACCAGCACAGTGATGGAGCGGTCTCTGCAGATCCTAGCCGACTGGATGTTCGATGTGCGAGACAACAAGGATCGGAAGAAGCGACAGAAACTGCTTAGGAACCTCGGTACCATTGAATTGATGATGGAGATTCAGAATAGGTTCAAAGAGATCCCACACGAGTTGAGAAATGGAAACAACTATGAGAGGCGGAAGAATACCACGAAGAAGATCTACAAAGTTATTGAAGCGTATCTCAAGGGAGACAGCAGAAAAAATGAAAACTACACTGCCAAATTTATTCCCATTTTCGAGTCGCATTTTGATCTGAATATCAATGCAGAGGCTACTCTTATTGAGCTCGTGCGAGACAACAAAGCTATAATCGCCCAGTTCAGTGAGAACTTCACCAAAGTCACTGAGGACCTGTTCATGAAGTTAGCTGCTACTAAGAACTCAGAAATATTTTACTACTTTGGTGTTATGTGTGTTGCCAACAAGAACCCAATACAGGAAAATCAAATAATTCTAGCGAAACAGCTTTTACTTCCAACAGTGCAACAGTCTATATACCTAATGAAGCTACAAGACCCTCAAGACGATTCTTCAAAGATCCTAGCTATTTCGCCGATTAATCCTGAGGGGTATAAGCTCCTCTCGGAATACGTGCCGCAGACGGACCAGAATATAAATCGTCCTACATTCAACTTCCTTCTCGCCCAGTTGGATTTTTTCTCAAATTTATGTCAAGGGAATAATGAAAAGGCGATTATAACTCTACAACAACAGTTTTCATTCGAAGTTGTGTTTTCCGGATTGACCGATGAGACCATACACCCTCTAATACGATCCAAGTTTGCACTGTTGATCAGCACCATGTTTATTGATGTCGGGTCTAACCGAGCCGTGCTTGAGAATCTGACACTAACTTTCATTTACCAAGATTGCATTGAGAACCCGGGCGAAGAGGAGCAAGGGGCGAGTAACATTGCTTTGAGCGGGGTTGAGAATATATACTTCCCCAGAATGAGAGACTGGTTTAAAGAGTTCTTCAATAGCCTGGTTATATACGGGCACGAAGAGTACGTGTTCTCAAACCAGCTGAACGCTTGTGTGCTGGACATGCTGCTGCTGTTCGTAAAGTTCGGTTACTATGACGACCATGAGGATGCGGATGTGCTACTCAACTTGCTTATCAATATTTTGAATGGAAAGAAAGACAGATACTTTCCAAGAGATCCTAAATCGAAGGAGGCACTCCCACCCGCTTATTCTCACTTTAGGAAGCACGGGAGGTACAAGGACGTGAAAGCAAATGTGCCAATTTTCGATGTTAAAGTGAAATGTTTGCAGATTTTCGAGTTATTCATGAACTTCAGGTTTTACAAGCGGCTGCAGCGACTACTCTTCCTCTACCGAGTCGTCAAGAAGGAAATGCGGATAGAGACCAGGAATATCCTCGACCTCATCGCGACACCAGAGTCTGTACTCGGGCGACATTTAGCTGAACTACATAATTCATCTTTTGACATTTTAGCTCATGATAATCTTCCCAGGAAAGCCAATGACCATTTAGCTGAGGGCATATTAGGATTCGCTACATACATGTTTGAGAGTACTATGGGCGATAATTCCTTTGAGTCCATCCTCCTGGACCTGACGCAATACGAGAACCTGGAACTTGTGACCACTGCTCTCCGGCTACTGAACAACCAGTACACTGTAGAGAACAATCTGTTCGAGAAGGCAATTCAGACTCAGGTGCTCATTAACCCAATTTCCATCGCTCTGTTCAAAGATACAGACAATATTCTCCCGGAGTTCCGCCGTCTCCTCAAGTCGTCTCTCACAAAGAGCGAAAGCTGCAATCGTCTAATTGAGTTGCTTGAAGTCTTCGTGCACGCGTGTGAGCTTCCGAATGACCGCACAGAAGCGCACCCTCAGAACCAGAAGATCCTCTACAACTTTGGAATATTGGAGGATGTAATGAGTTTGCTCGAGAAGACTCAAGACACCCGTACCACCCTTGTAACTTCTTCCGTCATAACGCTGGATAGCGACGGTCCGACTAAGCTAGCAAAGGTGTCCTGCAACCTCCTCAGGGGCATGGCGCAGGACAATATTGTAGTACAGCAGCGCCTGTACAACCGTCTTGAAATTCTAACAAACGATTCTTTATTCGATGCAGCTCCCCACGAATTATGCAGATTGCTAACCCAGCTCTTCACTGGCGCCCAGGACATAGTGATGAATGTGAAGGCAGACGACATTAAGCAGATCTGCTCCCTGATGAGACCCAGGGACACTCTCCAGCTGGAAGATATTCCGCCCATCATAGAAATCCTTAAAGCTATTACTAAAGTTGAAGAAATAGATCTCCCCCTGCACTTCAATCAAGTCCACATCATGAACAGTTTTATGCCAATCAAACCGAAACACATCGACGACCTCCTCGGGACAGAAGACGGCAAGTCGGCTAGAAGAAAGGAACTGTTGACTTCTCAAAACCCTCAGGGACTGGATTTAATGGTGCTTAACTTGATGCTGTCTACTTATGACTTAATGGCTTCTCTCTGTGAGGGAGAGAATCTTCATCATGAATCGGTCTGTCAGTCGATGATCACAATTGAGGAGCTTTTGGAAATACTCAACAACAAAAAGTTACCTTTCGAGAGGAAATTCCAATTCGCTTCATTCTTCAACTGGGTGTACTTGAATACACACAAAGTCTCTTCCAGTTACGAGGCCACTGTTGACGATGATCCGGCATTTTGGGAATTCCTTGAGAATACGAATGACGTCTTGTCTGGCGTTCTAGCCTACTTGAACAGGACCTCCCCCACACAAGCTGAGGAGATCAGAAAGAACATCCGCGCTCAAGGCGAGGTCTTATTGAAACCGGGTACTTCCGATGCTAACAAATCATCCATGCTCTACATCGATTCACTTGATTATGGTTTGATCAACTATCTCATGAACGGTATTCTCCCCATCATACTTGTGTTCTACCCTCGCTACTTCTCCGCGCGCAAGAAGGAGGATGAAGCTCTCAAGGTGTTCGACACCTTGCAGATATCGTTCAGCATCTGCAACAAACTGTTTGAGCTGTCAGTTAAGCAAACATTCCTGGCTACACAGCATCATGCTAAGCTGTTGTACAATGCAGCTCTTGCCATCCTTACTCACCCTGAAATAAGGTCACTACCTTTGGACAAGCTTGCTATGTATATTGATGGCGATCTGCTAAAGCAGTTTTTTGTTTTGGTAAAAGATGAAAATCGTTTCCTTGCACAGCCCATAAGGGACTACAATAACGACTACAACGATGAGATTCTCCTGAATGACCAATTCAACACTTATGTGAAACATTTGAGGAGAGCTTATTGGAAGAAAAACACAGTTAAAGATCAAATTGGTGGCGCACATGACACGATATATTCCCAGTTTCTAGATCCACTATGTGAGCACCCTTCCCCTGACGCTATGCCCCTCGGGCCTTCCTTCCAAAAGCATTTAAGATTATTCTTCACTCACACGGTCGATGACTGTAAAGTCGAGGAAGCTTTCGCTAAGAGCATTGTGCTACAGTTGAAATATTCGTATGACAACTTCTATGAGCTGAATGAGAGACAAAAGCTGAAACAAGAGAGACTCGATGTAAAATCGTTACAGCTGTTACGTGCAGCTATCCATAACGAAATTATGTACATAGATCCGAATTTAAAGGATAAGAACCCTGTTCAGTATAGAAACGAGTTTAAGAAGGTAGAGGAAATCCAGAATACTATAGAAAACCTTAACAACACTTGCATAAAGGCCTTAATCTTAATTGATCACCCCAGTAAGCCAGTTTCTTCCCAGTGCATCGCTCTGCTCGCTGACATGCTACACGGAGGAAATGAACACATACAGTCTCAGCTGGAAGCTCTGGCAGATACTCGCGAAGAGAAGTTCTTTGATCAAATGAAGGATATCCTCTTCTACGGCGGGAACAGTTTGATCGAGAGTCGTTCTCTAGCCGATGAACTGGAGAAAAGGAATGCGTTCTTCAAAGGAATGAGAGTTCACATGAACCAGTTGGTGACAATCCTCACAGACGAACAGCCTACTCTCCTTGCAGCTGATGCCCGTAGATCTCCAAGTGGGCTATTCACTCCTACCGAAAAAGAGCCGGAGTATGGAGATGACAGCAAGCCTCTCGTCCAAACAGGGAAAGAAGGCTTTGAATTGGAACCAATGAACCAAGCTAACAAAAGTCTCGAGTTGCAGAGTCCTATACTGTCTTTCGTAGATCAGCCAACGCTGATAGCTGATGAGCCAGAAGAAACAATGTTCTCGCACACGCGAATGGAATTAATTCGCCAAGAGGAAAAGACAATGGTTGTCGCAAAGGATGAGTCTGAATCTTCTTTACAGGGAGTAACGTACCAGAATAATTTACGAAATATCCAGGTCTCTTTTAAGCTGATGGGTCTAATGTGTGACGGGCAGCAGAAGTTCCTACAGGATTACTTCCGTGAACAGCCGGACAATCCCGAGAATATCAACATGGTTATTAAAACAGTCAACTTCCTCAAGATATTCTACACGGACATCAACCAGGACAACATCAACCTTGTTGAGGAGGTATTCAGATCCCTCACCGAATTCGTCAGTGGAAACTTCGAAAACCAGACTGATGCGTTTGGAGCTAAGATAATGGACGTGATTAATCGAATTTTCCAAACCGCCACTTTTAAACTTTGCTCCCTGAATGATATGGTAAACTTGTATGACGCTATTATCCGCTTTCTACAAGTAATAGTCGAAGAGACGAGTCTACAAACAAAGAATCTCGCTAGAGACCTGTACAGCGTGCTGGACGTGAGCAGTGTGCACCAGGTGATTGCATTGCTCTACGAAATCCGGTGCGACAACTGTTTAGACAATAAACTCCGTGAAACGGCTGATGATGACATGTTCCGTCTCTATCACTTTATCATCCACCTACGCGATTTTGATGCTATTCTAAACTTGGAAGATAGCTCCCGCATTATCCCACAGGAGAAGATAGACCCGGAATCGGTACTCAGAGCTTGGAACTATTGTTTACACCACTCAAAGTCCGTTGAGATTACCTACATAACCGAAGACAAAATTCCAATCCTAAATAAGGTGCATTTCCAAAGTCTCGATTCTGGCACACTATCAGAAGATGTGAGGGAGATTGTTAAATGGGATATCAACCGAGACTCGGCCGAGGACAAACTCAGAGATTTCCTCGATTGGTTTAAAGCTGTCAAGATAGACCAAAGCTACAGTTACAAACTGAGAAACACCATAGGCATAAAATATTATTTGAAGTACCAAACTTTCCGAAAATACTTTTTCTTGTTCTGGACCCTCATCCTCAATATCTTCTTACTGGCTACATGGCACTCTCCTTGTGTCTCTGTTGGTACTTCCACTGTTAACGGTACAATCATTTATGAATGTAATGACCAGACTCCTAACGTGAGTCTCATCCCACCAATCCTACCCGTAGTCCCATCATGGTATTTCCTCGCATTCTTTCCATTGGGAGCGATTCACCTCCTCCTGGCTCTCGATCTGCTGATTTTGTTCTACCTCGTGAACGCAGTTAACTTTTATATTCCATCTATCTTCTACAGCGTGATTCCAGTTGGATTCGATAAGAGGAACTTGCGGATAAAGTGGAAGGTGGCTCCGGAGAGACGATACCTCCAAATAAACTTTTTCGGATCAAAAGTTGTATTTATTTGGATGATATTTCTTTCTTCTGTGCTTTCCCTTCCTTTCCGCGGCTACTTCTACCCTATTTCTCTTCTCTTCATTTTGGAGAGGAGTGACATTCTCCGACGCGTGCTGCTCGCGGTAACCAAAAATGGAAAATCTCTCATTTTTGTTGCGATTTTCGGGTTCATAGTCATCTACATTTTCTCTGTGATCGGCTTTGCTCTCTTCTACCAGCAAGCACAATCAACAATAGAACCTGATAACCCGAATTATGTCTTCTGTCGCACCCTATATGAATGCTTCATCAGCATTGGCAGGTGGGGTCTAATTGAAACAGTAGCAGTCATTCTCCCTCAGAGGACAATGAATTTCGTTGGAGAAATAGATCGTATTATCTACGATCTGTTATTCTTCATCATTATAACTGTGATCGGATTGAACATTGTGTTTGGTATCATTGTGGATACCTTCTCCGAACTGCGAGACGAGAAGTACTCTCAGGAAAAGGATATGAAGAGCGTCTGTTTCATTTGTGGGATCGAGAACTACTTGTTCGACCGCAAGGGCAAAGGTTTCAAGGTTCACGTCAAGCATGAACACAATATGTGGGACTATTACAGCTTCTTCCTTTACCTAGACAGCGTAGACCCCAGCGATCATACTGCTACCGAAAGTTTTGTGTTCAAGAAATTAGAGGAAAATGAGACAGCCTTCTTCCCGCAGAATTCAGCTCGATCTATCACAGTTGAAGAAGACGAGACAGCCCAAGAGCTCAGCACACTTGTAAACAAACTCGAAGAGCAATCGAATCAACTCAAGGAAATCTTGAACAGAGTAAAGAAACTCGAGAAAACTAACTAGTAATTTTTGAACTTTTATCTTGTTTTAGTTTTGAGTCGTTATTTACGTTTTAGGTCGTGTTTTTGAACCCAGTGGTAATATCCCATTCTTCGTAGGTTTTAGCATCTGCTAATTGGAATTAGTTAAATTATTTTATTGTATAATGTATTAATGTATGATGACGTAAATTGAGATTATTATTATTTTTATTCATGCGAGGGATATAAATATAATTGTTTGTGGTGTAAATGTTGCAGTGTATTAGCGAACTTAGTGAGTACGCGTACACACCATTTAAGTTTGGTGTGTACGCGTACTCATTAAGTTCTCTAATACACTGCAACATAAATACAGTCAGATCTTAATGTGAATTTTTTTCGTCTGCTTAATATGACAAACAATTTAATATGAAGCTAAAAATTTGATCCTAAATTAACAACCTACATAGAGTTTGTTTAAGTTGAGTTCTCTTATTCAGGGCCATAGCCACCAAAATCAAAGTGGTCAGGTTAATTTGACCAATCTGACAGAGTGGTCAGGTTAATTTGACCAATCTGACAGAGTGGTCAGGTTAATTTGACCAACCTTATCGAGTTGTAAGGTTAATCTGGCCAACAGGAGAGAGTGGTGCCATATTGGGAAATTAATCAACCAAAAGTGGTCAGGTTCAAACCTGACCAGTGGCTACGGCCCTGTTATTATAAAGTCTCTCTATTATGAACACAATTTTTGGTCCCATTTATTTACATGAAATAAATTTCATGAAATTCATTTTGATGAGATTACGCTACATGAGGTTGAATTTCATGAAATTGCATTTCTTATCAATGAATTTCTTGTTTATGAATTTCATGAACTCGAATTTCTTGTGAATCTATTTCGCCAAGCACGAAGGGTTCTTTTTGCAGATTACACAATTTATTTACGGCTGGACCTGCAGAGATTAATTTATTTTCTTTTTCATTCAGACCCAGTTCTTTCTGATGCATCACTCAACTGGAATTTGCAAAGTCGATCCTGAGGATATCTATGAGAACGTGACGTCAATCGACCGCAACAGAGCTCAGCAGCAGCTCGGCTACAGCTCCTACAACGCCACTCTGCTCATGCCCCCGTGCGCCCCTCCCCCCGCCTCGCAGAAGAGTATCGAGCTAGCTGAGCTCTTTGAGGACCTCGCTCGATACAAGCGCGACAACAAGGCTCTGAGAGATAAGCTAGAGTGGACCAACACCCGGTATGAGGATATTGTCAGGGAAATGCAGGCTAAACTGTTTGTGCTCGAGAAGGAGAGGGAGTCTGCCGCTGAGTTCCGGACTTTCGACGCCCCGATGTCTCCCCCCGCCCAATCCGAGGAGCTGAAGCGGTCCCGAGAAGAGTCTCTGAATCTGAAGGCAGTGCTCGTCACCTACGAAGAGGACGTGCGGAATATCAACAAGCAGCTCTCCGAGTGCCAGCGGGCTAAGAGCATCCTCTCGCGAGAGACGCAGGAGCGAAATGATATGATAAAGCGGCTGGAAGACGAGGTGGCCTCTCTCTCCTATCTGCTCAAAGACTGCGGAGCCGGCAGAGACGGACCGATATAGACTGCAATTCTATGTTATATCAGGTTACTTTTTATTGGTTGTTAATTTGATTAATGGTAAGCCCAAATTTGTGTTTATTTGATTTGTGTGTATAAATTTCTTGAATTAATTTTTCATATTTGCTATCCATATACGTGTGTATATATAGTGCAGTGATGCTCAACATGAGGCCTGCGGTCCGGAATATGTAGATTCATTTCCACCTGTAGTATTATACAGGGGTGAGTGTATATGTTGTGGCCTACTGTATATTACTACAGATAGCGTATGGATGAGAAGGTAGATATTGTACAGCTGAACGTAGGGGGGCGCAGGTTCACGACCTCCAAGCAGACGCTCACGTGGATTCCTGAGTCGTTCTTCGTGAGTCTCCTGAGTGGGCGGATCCCGTCAATGCGGGACGAGGTAGGCGCCATATTCATCGACCGAGACCCGGACCTGTTCGAGGTTATTCTCCACTTCATGCGCACTAAAGAGGTCAGCCCCAAAGACCGCAGCATCCGGAACCTGCGAACCGAGGCGGAGTACTACGGGCTGCAGCCGCTGACGATCCGTCTGAATCTCTGCGACGAGTTGGAGCGGTCGCTCTGCGGAGACATCCTCTTCTCGGGGATCATGCACCCGCGGGACTTCGTGTCCGACCAGGACTCGGTCTCCTCGGCGCAGTCCCGCTCCGCCGACGCCGGCAATCCGGTCCTGGCCATGACCAGCTGCGGGAACTGGGTGGGCGTGGCCTACGCGCACCACGTGTGCTGCTACGCACTGGAGGAGAGCCTGGGGTGGCAGCGCGGGTTCTACTCGCCCCTCCTCTCCAAGCCGCCGGAGAAGATCTGTCTCAACACCAAGGGCCACCTCATGCTAGCCGCATCCTTCGGGAACGAAATAAAACTGTGGAACTGCAAACCGCAGGCGCAGCAGGTGGAGATCGGCACGTTCGACCTCAAGAGTCCGGTTAGCGCCCTCTTCTTCATCGGGCCGCAGCTGGTGGCCATCAGCAGCGCGGGCAAGGTGGGCGTCTGGCACTACAGCAACCAGAACTGGACCGCCCAGGGGGTCTACGAGATAACCAGCTACACCTCCGTGGGCTCTCTGCTGGTCTGGGGCTCCTCCAACGGAATTATTAACTCTATAGACGTGCAGAAGTTCCCTCTGCGCATGAGCGATAACGACCTGCTGATAGTCGAGCTGTTCAACGACCCGCTGCACGAACCTCCGACCGCCATGAGCGTGTTCGGGAACCCAGGCGCCGGCAACGTGCGGAACAGCTGGAGCGACGTGGAGTCGATCGGCCGCTGGCTGGAGGTGGCCTACGGGACCAGCAGCGGCAAGATTAGGATCGTGGTGCAGCACCCGGAGAACTTCGGACACGGGTTCCAGATAGTCCAGACCCTCACCGTGCACACCAGCCAGATATACACCATGTTCCTCGGAGAGAAGCACCTCATTTCGGTGTGCGCGGACCTGCACGTGAGGACCTGGCGACTCACGCGGTTCAGAGGTCGCCTGGCCACCCAGCCGGGCCCCACGCCCCTCGCGTGCTACCGACTGCTCTCCCTCGACGCGGGCGTGCGCGCCCCGCTCTGCTCCAGCCAGGGGCCCTTCGGGGAGCTGGACAACCAGCAGGTCTTCCTGCAGAAAGTGGTGCCCGACACCAACACCATCTTCGTGCGTCTCTCCGCCACCGGCGCGCGCGTCTGCAAGATCCAGTCGGTGGACAGCAGCAACATAACTGCCTACTACGTGCACGAGTGCGAGGCGCTGGGGAGACTGGGGTACCGCCCCAGGAAGTTCGTGTTTACCGGACACGCGAACGGGAGCGTCCAGCTGTGGGACCTGACACACACCCTCAACACTCTCAACGAGACTCCTGCCGACAGCGCGGAGGGGGGCCCCGACCAGTCCGAGCTCTTGGACCTCCTCAAGCACTGCGACCTCTCCGCCTCGCGCTCCTCCAGTCGCATGACGTCACTCAACGCCTCTCCCACTCCCTCCGCGCTCAGCCTCCGGTTCCAGCTCCGGCCCGCGGGCCCCGCCAGCGCCCCCCTCCACAGCCCGCTCCTCAGGAGAGCGTCCTCTCTGCACTGCGTCGCGGCCCCCAGCCCGCCCCAGCGACAGCCCTACCTCCTCACGCGCACCGACTCCTCCAGCAACTCCAGCGTGTACACGGACGAGCTGCCCGTGCCGGACGGAGCCCCCCATACGGTGGCGCCCTCCCCGCTGGAGCCCATATACTCCCAGGACGCCAGCTCGCCACTCACGGACGCCGACACGCCCACCAGTGAGCCGCACTTCGACCTATTCACTCAGGAAAATAGTAATTCAGATGTATGATATTATATTGCATTAGTATAATTATTCGTTCTACTCTAAAGCGTTTGCTCCTATTTATATTCAATGTGACTAGCAACCATGCCTAACTCTGGAATGCTGGATCACATTCGCTACAAAACGCCGACTATGAACTTCAGTGGTTTAGGCTATGACGTCAGCTGGCTCCCCTCCAAGCCGCACTCCACGATGGGCTACCACACGCCGCGTCCCTCCGCCAAGTACTCCAGACACCGGAGCGCGATATTCACACCTGCGAACCCGCCCCCCACCGCCCGGAGCTTCTCCTCCCCAATCGGCACGGTCCGGCAGTCCCCGGGGCACAGTCTCATCGGACAGATGCGGAATAACGATCTGTCTCCCTTCTTCACTCTCGGGAAGATCACCTGCGGCTACTACTACGACCGCGGCACTGACCATCGGAAGATACTAACTGGATTAAGCGCTACCAATACAGTTAAGTGGAGATGACATTTCGTGTAATATTATTAATGGCACATCTACAGTTATTAATTAGCCTCACCCCAGTCACTCTACTAATTATTTCCCTATTTTACTAAATCTACCCACCCTATTTATTTGTATTATATTTATTGTTGTTTAATGATAACACTTCTTAGTATTGCTTGTGGAATTTTATCGCAGTTCAGGTTGAATTTACTTATCGGACGCACCTAATTAGATTTGCTCCTGTATACGTAGTTATAACTGAGGTCGGTTGATGGGAAAGAAGAAAGCTACTATTCTAGTGCGACTGATTAGCCTCGCCGGCACGGGACTATTCTACACCCTCCGGAGAATGAGAGTGGACCCCAAGCTAAACGCAATCATGTATGATCGTAGAGTTAGAGCTAGGGTATTGTTCTCTGAGAAGAAATAATAACAAATATAATTAATTTCGCCGTACTTATTAAATATACTACCCAAAAATCGACAATACTAATTTCACTTTCTACGGGTACAAATTATAACCATTGTTCGGTATCAGAATGTTCTGCTATAAAGAAAATGTGCTTTTGGTATAAATTGTGTTATGAATAACATAAGAAACTGAGATTTCAAATAATATACAAATGATTTATACGTTAGCCTCTAATTATAATGAATTCAAACAAAACTCGAAATTTTCGTTATTTTAAAGAAGCGAGCTCTGATAAACGAAACCATAATTCACAACACAATAATAACAGCAAACACCTAACAAAGAATAATATTCAAAAATCTAAAAAAACGAAGACAAGAACGAGATCCTTGAAGAAGCAGATCCACGACACTCAGCGTCTCTTATTCAAGAACATTCTCTCCGCGGAGGCCGCCAAGTCTCAACAGGCGAAACTTGAGCAACTTAGGAAGTCCTATTCCGAGGAGAGTCGTGACAGAAGCAAGAAAAAGAGAGTCAAGAGATATAAAGGAATCAAGTTCTTTGATTCTAGAAAAGTTTTGAAGAAACTCAACTTGCTTGATAATTCGATAGATATACCTGAACACACTAATGCATTAGAACTTGCTCAGTACAAACGCTACCTGAACTATATCACGTACTACCCAGAGGATAGAAAATATATTTCTCTGTTCCCAAACTCGGAGCGACTAGACCCTAATGCCCAGACTCAGCTGGACGCTCTGCTCCAGGAGACTAACTCCCGGGTGGAGCAGGGACTGTATGCCGACGCGTGGACTGCTCACGTCGCTAAAGCGCCTACGGATACTGCACGCAGCTCTAAAGCAGAAACATCAGATAATACAGAAGTCCCAGCTGAGCAAACAGCTGATCTAACGCCATTACCTATGTTCATTCCAATTGATACAAACGGTAGTCAGTCTCCGAAGAAGGAAGCTAAATCATTGAAAAAGCGAACCAGTAAGTTGTCTTCTCCTAAAGGTGTAGACGCCTCCCAACTAGATCACCCTGCCCAGGTAGAATCAATTCATGACACCAGCATACCTGAAATGGAATGTGGAGAAGATTTGAAATGTGATAGTTTCTTTTTCTTTGACACAACTGGCAGCAAAATTGATGCTAGGTTATTCAAGAACCGTCCTCAGAAAAGAAATTTTCAAGATACAAGAATTCCGAAACCAAGTTCAAAACACTCAAAACACTCAAAATACAATACAAGACGCTCAGATCAAAAAAGAGGTCAGTCCTAAGAAAAGATGTAATTCTATACTTTCTAGTGTATTATGGTATTTTATTGTGCAATTGACACATTGTTCTCACACAATAGGTATGAATTATCCTATTATATTTAAGATGATTGATTGAACGCAAACTGTTCACTGGAGAACTTGGCCCTGGGGTACACAATATGGTATTTTTTATAATTTTTGATGACAATTTTTTGATATCAAATTTCACAGAATTTATAATTTTCTCAATTTGAGTAACTACTTAATTAACTGGTTTAGGTACCATACATTCATCGATATATATGTTGTTGGCGAAATTGAGTCTCATTTTGGACTGAAACTCAATTCGCCTGCGACATATACATATACCAACATTACAAAATGGTTTGACAAAAAACTAGACATGATGCTTAAATTTTCAAGATTTCAAAATCTGCATTAAAATTTTAACTAGAAAATGTTCTTCCAAAACAATCAGCAAGTGAAAAAGTATTTTTCGCAGGTCTGTGTTATAATACTTAATCGCAGGTCTGTGCTTCAATACTTAGTGCTTTTGTAAAACTATTCATAACAATACACAGTTTGCCTAGACAGCTAGGATGGTATTCTCTACCGTATTACTAAGTCTCCTGCTGCTACCAACCGTGATATCTCAGACAATCTCGCTCGATCCCGCCGCGCCCCCGAAACTCGAGGACCGTGTGACCATGTCCTGCACTGACAGCCTGACAACAGCTGACGCCCACGTTTGGAGTTTCAGCCAGCAGATGGGAGAGGGATTTACGAACCTCACAGTCGGTTACGAGCTCTCTAGCACGTCTACCAATGGTAATATAACCACGTCATGGACTCGCCTTTTCGTCCTGCCCATAGCTGGCACCTACAGGTGCGAGTCTCTTTTGAATGGGAGTCCTGTGGGCAACAGTACCCAACTTCTCATTTCACGGATTATTTACAAAGGGAAATACGACGTAGAGGCCTATAATCATAACGCTACCTTCGAAGTATTGTGTCAGTTCCAGTCCGCCCCCCCTGGCCTCTCCCTGTCGGCCTCCTGGTGTTACCAGCCCTACACGTACCCCTCTGTGGACACATCCAGCTGCAACGCTCTTCCCAACAACTCTGAGGTTCTGCCTATTTCCCCTACGCAGAGTCTGACTAGCAGCAACATATACATGTCCATCGTTATGATTACAAATGTAACGATAGCCAGTGCAGGCGTCTACCGATGTTCGCTGTCGAATGGATTCTACAATTACAGCAGGGATGTGCGCCTGAGAGTGAGAGACCACATAGAGATCCTGTGGCCAGCTATCGGCATTACGGTGCAGGTTGTTATCATAGCTATATTCATACTTATGAACTACATATGGGACTCCTATAAGGATAAACAGAAGAAGATCGAGAGAGAGAAGAAAGAGAACCAGAACATCGTAGCGACCTCACCCATTGAGTCACCTCTGGAAGATGAGGGACAGTCTAGTCAACATTTGATCAAAGTTGTCCCTACTTAGTTAGCACTATCTATTTGATTCTTTTCTTATATTATTACTCCTGTGTATTAGGTTGTTCTAGCTGTACTATTGTATATTTGACATGTTGCTATATCTATCATACCCCTATATCCCATCGATTATCCTTTGTCTTAATATTTATATTTATGTCCTTGATAACTATTCGATATAAGTACCCTAATGTATGTTCTTGGCGAAAATAATACGTATTGTAATTTCACCATTTGAATATATTCTCTAACTTAAGTTACAGGTGAATGGCCTCAGAAATATTGGATCTGCAGCCAGATTGGCAGTTGGCCCTCAGTGAGAGAGCGCCCTCTCTCTGGGTGTCCTACAGACAGAACAAGTCAGCTGCCATAGAAGAGGAGCTGCTTAAGCCGACTTACTCGGGTGGGAGCGTGACTGCTATATCAGGTAGCACAAGTTTTGATGTGTCCTTCGATCCTAAACAGAGACATCGTATCGCGGTTACTCACACCCCTTCGAAGGCCCGTTGTGAGTTTGTGTCGCCTCAGGATAGCTTGTCTATCCACAGACGGTGGGTCAACTGCCTGGCGCTGTCCCCGAGCGGGGGCCTGGGGGTCTCCTGTTCGGAGGCGGGCCAGCTGAGTGTGTGGGAGGCTGGGACCGGCAGGGTGCGTAGAGAGCTCTCGGGACACCTGGGGGACGTGTACACCTGCGGTTTCTACCCCTCGGGGGAGGTGGTACTCTCGGGGGGGTCCGACTTCCGACTGAGAATCTGGTCCGTGGCAGACGGCAGCTGTCCCCGCGTCCTGACCGGACACACGGGCCGAGTGACCAGCACTGAGGTCCTGGAGCGGGGGAGGAACGTCCTCTCGGGGTCTCTGGACGGCAGCGTGAGGCTCTGGGACTGTGGGACCGCTACTTGCGTTGCGCTGCTCGCTCAGGTAATTATGCTGTCTTGTATTGCTTCTCTTGTTACCAACAAATGTTTCATAATAGACACACACTTAGTGTAGCATTGGGACCTGTTCCTCAATAGAGACTGGATATAGTTTTAGAAATAGACTTATTTGAACGCTATCTATTATCAAGCCACAGTAGCCACTAGTAGCTAAACTGTTGCTCCAATTTATATTTGACATCTATTATAATTGTAGCTGAAATCATTGATCAGCCGAATAACAAAGCTAAAACTGGTTCGTCAGTGCACCTCATTACAACTCGACTTGTTTTACATATGAATATTGCATTTATTTTATTATTAACTAAATATTTATGAGAATTCCTTTACCTGTATATCTCCGCTGGCTGCTCACTAGCTATAGCTTAGCGCCCAATGGCTACTCCTCAGAGGTTCCCGCACTCCGACCCGACACAGAAGTCCAGACAGCCGGCCCCAACCGCTCAGAAGCAGAAGGGCAGCTATCCGAAGGCCGCCGCGCTCTACGGGGGCCAGAAGAGCTCCCCTACCTCGCGGCGCACTCAGCCCGCCCACTCCTCTCCCAAGCAGTCCCCTCCCAAACAGCCGCAGATCCATGGTCCCGCTCACAACTCCTCTCTCGCCTCCGACACAGAGTCTCTCACCTTACAACCGAACTCTCTCTCGCCGAAGCAGCCGCCCTCCCCGGACCCGCTTGTCCCTTCTCACTCCCTCCCCACGCCCCCCTCTCGAAGTGACGTCACTCCCTATCCCCCGCAGGAACACTTCGCTTCTTCGAGCGACCAGTTCATCCCTTCTCAGCAATCAGCTGCTCTTCATCAAATGCCTATTGCTATGCCTCAGCAAAGTATTACTATGCCCCAGCAAAGTATTGCTATGCCTCAAATGCCTATCGATCTACCTCAACACTCTATTACTATGCCTCAACAAAGTATTGCTATGCCCCAACAATATATTGCTATGCCTCAAATGCCTATCGATCTTCCTCAACAATCTATTGCTATGCCTCAACAAAGTATTGCAATGCCTCAACAATCTATTTCTCTTCCTCAAATGCCTACTACTCTCCCCCAAATGCCTACTGCTCTCCCCCAACAATCCGTTTCCACTCACGTCTCCCCTCCCGAGCCCCAGGCCGGCCCCTCCTCCCCCTCCCAGTCCGAGCCGGACAAGAAGCCGCCCGGGGATCTCTCTCTGGTGGACTGGAACGAGTACTCATTCCTAGCCTGCTTTCAGGTCGAGAGGAAGATTGGAAAGGGACAGTTCAGCGAGGTGTTTCGCGGGAAATGCATTCCTCTGAACGCAGTGGTTGCTGTGAAGAAAGTCCAGATATTCGACATGGTGGACGCGAAGGCGCGCAACGACTGCATCAAGGAGATAGACCTGCTGAAGCAGCTCAACCACGCCAACGTCATCCGGTACCTGGCCTCCTTCATAGAGAACAACGAGCTCAACATCGTGCTGGAGCTAGCGGACGCAGGGGACCTGGCGAGGATGATCAAACACTTCAAGCGACAGCGGAAACTCATCCCCGAGAGGACCATCTGGAAGTACTTCCAGCAGGTGTGTGCGGGCCTGGACCACATGCACAGCAAGCGGATAATGCACCGAGACATAAAGCCTGCGAACGTGTTCATTACGGTTACAGGCGTGGTCAAGCTGGGGGACCTGGGGCTGGGGCGGTTCTTCTCCTCCCAGACGATGGTCTCCCATTCCTTAGTGGGCACGCCCTACTACATGAGCCCCGAGAGGATCAACGAGGTCGGCTACAGCTTCCGGTCTGACATTTGGTCCCTGGGGTGTCTGCTCTACGAGATGGCTGTCTTCCAGAGTCCCTTCTACGGCGACAAGATGACGCTCATGCTGCTCTGCAAGCGGATCGAGAAGTGCGACTACCCGCCCCTCCCCACGGACCTGTTCACGCCGGAGCTGCGGCAGCTGGTAAACCTCTGCGTGCAGGCGAAGCCGGACGACAGGCCCGACTCGGGTCAGGTCCTGGAGGTCGCCATCTTCATGAACAGACGCATGCTCCGCCCCTCTCACCCCCCCGCCCCCGCCCCCGCCCCCGCCCAGACATAGCCGAACTAACCAGACGGCTAACTGATCTACGGACTATCCTTATATTTTCTGACTCCAACTATTCACTTATTATTTATAAGTATACTATTATCTTGCAGGCCACTACAATAGGGGATAACGTCTATTGTTATAATACAATATTGCACTATTACACACTGGGATGAACAATTTATACTCTCGTGACTCGTACAAATTGCTTTCTGGTTAAATTGTATTAATCCATGGTATTGCCGTATACGCTATCTAGTACAGTCTCTCCTCTAGCTTGACTCTAAAGTTAACAGCATCTCTCTCGTCTCTTCCAGCCTCGCCTCGGATTCAGCAGCTGATGATCTGGAGACGGGAACAGCTGGGAAGCTGGTGGCAGCTGGCTGCGAAAGCGGGAGTCTGAAAGGGATATCTATCCCAGACCGGGAGCAGGTGTTTAGCTTCAAGCTCTCCTCTCCCGTAAACTGCTGTCGCTTCTTGTCAGAGACAGCTGTCTGCTGCGGCTGTGATGACGGGCTGTTCGCGCTTTTCGACATTAGGCAGTCTGCGCCCCTGCACCTTATACACCATTCTAACTCGCGAATTCTGTCACTCACACACAATGGCAACAACATTGTTGTGGGCAGAGGTGACGGAACAGCTGAGGTGTTTAGTTCCTGGGAGTCGCAGTCCCCTGTTCTCTCCCAGAAGCTAACTGGTCCCCTGTGCGACCCCCTCTCCTGCGTGGCCTATTCCCACCCGCACATATACACTGGCTGTAGGGATGGGATAGTCAGGAAATATAAGCTCGAGTAACAAGTACGTATATTATCTGAGATTTGTAATTCTGATTATTATTATTAGTTATTATCACAGGTTATTTTGCTTGATCTAGATTTATCTTTTTTTAGATTACTAAATAAAATTATACTAAGTACAGTTTTTTATTTAACAACAGCATTTAGATATTATACATAACTTTGTGGAACTAAACAATTTTCTCAGAAGATCATTCAAGATATGATACTTGTGTTAAGCTTATTAAGCATGATGCATTTGCTTTTAATTCAGAATGTTAGACAAAACTAGTAGTTTTTTCTCATAGATCATTTTATCCAATCTAAAATTAAATTGGACTAAACACGATCTCATATTACGTGTTAGTCAATTGCTTCGACAAATATGGTTTTCAGTTTTGACTACAACAATTACGCAACTATACGTAGGTCATTCATTCGTCACTATACTATTCTACCACATTATTACATAATATTTTGAAGGCTTTTTGGCCCAAAAGCTTTACTGAAATATCGTTACACACTCTTTAGCAATATTCAATGTGTGGCATTCTAGTTCTGTTGCTCTCCCCTCCCTCCCGCTCCGTGAGCAGCCTCCCGCCGGAGCTCCTAGATACGCTGTGTCGGTCCCTCGAGAGACGGGGACCGGACGCCACCGGGGAGAAGAGGGTCGAGGTGCCGGGGCCGGGGGGAGAGTACCTCCTGCGGTTTCTAGCGACCCTCCTGCACATGAGGGGCAGCGAGCCTGTTAGCCAGCCGCTGCAGGACAGTAATGGGAATCTGCTTCTCTTTAACGGCGAGATATTCGCAGGACACGAGGTAGGGGAAACGGAGAATGACTCGCTTGTTCTGTTTACTGTGCTGGCTTCTTGTCGCGAGTCTGAGCACCTGCTGAGGAATATCGCGGTTATTAGAGGCCCGTGGGCACTCGTGTTCTGGCGAGAGGGCGAGAGAGAGCTGTGGTTCGGTAGAGATATATTCGGAAGAAGAAGTCTGTTGATCGCTCGTAACACTTCATCTGGTGTCCCGTTAGTTATTTCCTCTACTGGTTACCAAGCGGTAGGATTGGAATTTATGGAGTTACCAGCTGTCGGTTTGTTTTGTCTGAAACTAGGCGCTGCGGGGTCTCCGGACCTCAAATGCTACCCTTGGATGGAATCCGACGGGACTAGCATCGCCAACCGAGAAGGGACGTTGGAAGCAGTCGCTAAGTTAGAGAAACACATTTGTCTAAAGATTGAAATAATCTGTTCCTCTGTGTTCCTTAGCATGATTCCTCCTTTGAACAGAACTCTGTCTGTCCCCTCTCTCGCTGGCGCTTGTTCTCCTCTGGACACCGCGCCTCTGCTAATATGCAGCAAAGCTGTTCAGCTATTGGAGGTGCTGCAAGAGGCCGTTAGACTAAGGGTGTGCCACAGGCCATGGGTTAGCAAACAGATTTGTAGGATTCCTATTTCTCCACAAGTTCCATTAGATTGCACCGATGGATTTGTTAAATCTAAGCCACTGACACCTCTGCTGCAGGGCACAGCTCGGGTGGGGGTGCTATTTTCCGGTGGATTGGACTCCGCTGTTCTCGCGGCTCTGGCAGATAGAGCTCTGCCCGTTGGAGAGGAAATTGATTTGATTAATGTGTCTTTTGTAAACCCAGCTGATCTTGTTAGCGCGAGCTCTTCCTTGTCTCATGACAGAATAAACGGACTTGCGTGTCTCGCTCAGCTCAACCCGAGCAGGCAGTGGAACTTCGTATCGATAGACACCAGTCTGGAGGAGCTGAGTCGGGTCAGAGAGGAGCGGACTGCACAGCTCATATACCCACTGACTACAGTTATGGACGACAGCATCGGGACCCCCGTCTGGCTGGCGGCGAGAGGCGAGGGGAATATGCGGCGGCTTGGAGCGGGTGTCTCTGTCGCGTATCAGTCTAGCGCTAGGATATTATTGGTGGGGATGGGGGCAGACGAGCAGCTGGGGGGGTACGCGAGACACCGGAGGCTGTTCGAGCAGGGGGGGCGGGGGAGACTGCTGGACGAGATAGAACTGGATCTGAGGAGAATCTCCTACCGCAATCTTGGGAGAGACGACAGGTGTATTTGTGATCATGGCAAAGAGGCAAGGTTTCCATTTCTAGATGAAGAGGTCGTGAGTTTTCTGCAGCAGCTGTCTCTTGATGAAAAAATGGATCTGTCTCTTCCCAGGGGGGTCGGCGATAAGAAACTGCTGAGGGAGGCAGCGAGGATCCTAGGCTTGGAATTGTCGTCTGTGTTACCGAAAAAAGCGATTCAATTTGGGAGTAATTTTGTTAAAATCACCGGTAGCAATAAATTCCATGCAGGGGAAGAGTTTAAATTCCAGAAAAAGTAAACGACTATTCATAAACCACTTTTATTACAATTTCTACTGAGTTCAGTTCAAATCGATTATATTTGTGACCAGTGTATAATTTCAGTTCTAGTTGATTTGAATGTTCTTGTTTTTCTAAGATCATCACTTGTATAGTTATTTCTCCTTAGGAATTACCATAAATTTCCTTTCTATATTTATATGCTTTGTCCAATATACGTATAAATAGATAGCTCACAACTATTCTAAAACAATTTCTGCACAAGAAATACATCTTACTTTCTACACTTTCAATTTTACAAAGTAAATAACATTTTATTCAAATGGCAAGTTGTCGCGACATTGTTCCTGACGGTATTACAAGTGGAACCCGTCCCACCCCCCAGACGCAGGCGGGCGCGAGGGACTGCTCCATTTGCTATCAGCCGATGACCTCAGAGGAGTTCAAAATCCCTCGCCTGTTGACCTGTGGACACACGTTTTGCACTGAGTGCATAAGGTCTATATACACCATCTCTTCTGACGCATACTCGTATAGACGGAGAATGGAGAGGGAAATCCTATGTCCCCACTGCAAGACCCCGTGCGTTATTCCTGATGGAGACGTTACGAAATTATCAAAGAATTATATTTTATTGGATATAATTTCTGAGCAGCCTAAAATAAAGATAGACCCAGAACGTATTACCTGCAATATCCATAATATTGTGAAGAAGTCCTATTGCTTCAACTGCCAGGAGCTCGTGTGTCCCTACTGTCAGATGACTGATCACCAGGGCCACAACTGCGAGATCACCATAGAAGCTATAAAGGTATTTCTGACCGACTTTAAGCAACACGAAGAGAGATTGGAAGCCTACGCCCAGCAACTGAAGTCCGCAAAAGATAAGTTCCAAGCCACTCTGTACCGTCTGAAGGAGAACCAGAGGGAGGCCTCGCACCATATAAACCTGAGGTTCACGGCTATCATCGAAGAGGCTTCTAAATGGAAGAATATCAACATTCGCAAATTGGATGATATAACGAAGGAGAGGGAGGATATACTAGAGCAGCAGATAGATAGTCTGAATGATGTCATAGACGAGACCGAGAGGAAACTCGAGCTGGCGCGTCGGATCACATCTCCTCAAAACGAGGAGGAATTCTTTGTGCACCACAACGACATTGTTAAGGACAGCAAGGTGCTCATCAGCAAGGAGCTGGGCCTGCAGCCGCTGGTCCACGAGCATATCGAGTGGCGAGTAGACCCAATCAACCACATTATAGATTTCCTCAATAGAATTGCTTTTGTAAATGAAGATGCTAATCCCGCTCCTCTCAAGTCACCTCCCCAATCTCTCGATTCTGAGGTTCCTCCTGCCCAGCAGCCAATTCCCATGCCACAGGCAGCTCCGCAAAACCTTCTTCACCAATCTGCGCCCCCGATCCCGAGCACACCCACACCGGTTATCAGCCCCTATGTGGCCGTCCGTCCGCACGCCCACGCTGTACACACTTACCCCCATTCGTTTCCTAGCGCTGCCGAGATCACCAGCGAACCAAGCCGGGGCTTGGGGACAAATAAAAATAGAAACAATATTTATGACAATATACGCAATCCACATATGCTGTCCCAAAATCGGTCTCGATTACACCACGGCATCGCTTTGGACCCCAGTGTACCCATTAACCATCGTCCCACCGTGCTCGGGAACATGGTGCCGGCTCCCAATGAGCCCGTAGGCCCTAACCTCTATCAACACGGAGTGGGCTATCACGGGATTTACGATAACGTTCCACATACTAGTCAACCTCCAATCCCTCCTGATGATACAAATATGTAATATGTCATTATCTCTTTCCCTATTCTACTTACTTGTCCTCCTTTATACAAAATATTATTATTTGATACTATTGTGTTCAAGTGTTCTCCTGCGTTGCATAATGGCTAACTTTGCTAATGCTGGCTGATATTAGGAATATTAATTATGCAGACATTGTATCTGTTTGTCTATTAAATTGTACATATTTAATATACTTATGACTCCTTTCCAAACAGTATTTAGAGATTGTTATATTTGTGTTTCTATTTCTTGTCTCAACAATTCCATAGTTTGTATTTCTTGTTTCTGGGCCGGGATAGCTCCACAGCATACACTAAATTTAAACTGTTTCTCAATTGTTCCAAATTGAATTGTGGTTAATTTACAAGAAAGCATTATTCCCTATTGTATTATTTGTACGTACAGTATTACATTATGAGAGCGTGCGAATGTGTGTGTATTCTGATATATTAGGTATACTCTAGGACTCTATTTCTCTATCCGAACAAACAAATGGATCTCTCCTTAGGTAAGTATAGAGTGTGATACTAACTCCTAATGTTCTATCAACTCCCTATTGTGTAGATGACGTAATCAGCAATAAACAACGAATGGGCAGATACCCAAATAGCTCTGCAAGAGGTCGGGGGAGAGGAAGGGGGAGGGGGAGCATCAGAATAGGACAGAAGGAGTACAAAACTCTTACAATTAAAAAGGTGTTTATTTTGTACATTTGCCAATATACGTATAATTAATTTAATATAAACATATACACTAACAGAGCAAACTGGCGGGTGTGGACTTTTCCACGAGTTCTTCCCGAGATGATAATACGAAGCCATTGATTGTATCCAGCTCTACACCCGGGAAGCGTTATTTCTCCGCTGTAAGTAATTAGTTATTCCTTCAGCTAATCACTAGACATTATTGCTTATTATACGTACTATATACAAACCTATTGTTCGCGGTCGTTTTGCGACGGATCACTTAACCACTACATGGTCTCTCTTTATTTATTAATAATACCTCTATGTTAGTCATAGCAAGTTATTACAACATAACAACAAGTCAACCACAAAACAAAAACTTACTGTACATGTACTACAAATTGTGTCGATATTGCGTATTTGCCTACTATTTCCGTCGTATTATCTCAATTCCTAATTATTTAAGCTATAATTCAATCGCAATACGACTTTATTTATTTTTAATACACCATTGAATATCTTTCGTGACTCTGTACACTACGCTGCCTTCAAAAGATATAACGATTAGCGCCACTAACCCTATAACCAAGGTGTACCTCAGTGTAGGCAGGAACTGGGAGCTGTAGAGATAGCCGTGTGTCCCTTTAGCGCTTATTGCTATGATATGTAACTCTGCTTGGTTAACTAAGTCCAGCACGTTATTCTTTCTGGATGATACGAACCCCATTAGCTCATCTGGAAATCTGCTGAATGTATCTGTAAATCCAGATACTCCGTCTATAGCTAGCCACGTGCAAGATATTAGTATCAAATAGGTTGCATACTGTTTCAACAAAAAACGCGCTTCCAGTTGCCACAGTTCCTTCAGTAGGTTTCCTTCTGCGAAAAACAAACGCACTATAATAATACTGCCCATACCCAGCAAGGAACACAGGATATTGAGCGTAATTATGGCTCTGAACTTATCACAATATTCGTTGATTCTCGCAACTATTTCAAAGTATCCCTCTTTAATCCACGCTGTGTTGGGAGAAACTATCAAATTTGTGAAGGTTGATACTGAATTCAGTGTGATATCAGTCTCAAGTTTTACGCACGCAACCCTACACAACAAGCAGACAATCACAGGTGAGAAATATCGCTGCGGAGCGTTAATGGCTCTTAATACTTCGGATATTCTACACACATAATTCGGCCAGTGTCTTTCAATTTCGCATTGTATACTATTCCCTTCTGCGGCTAGTGTTAACACAAGGAGGAGTATTAATACGCACTGCCATAGCATAGTGAATATACTTCTGCACGAGGCCGCGGGCTTGAATTTGATGCTACTTCTGACACTGTTCCTCACAAACTCGGAGTTCTGGGAATTCCAGACAGAGGTCCTGTTTCTACGAGTGCTCATTATAAGTCTGTGCGGGGTTATGCCATTCCTCGATGTATGCGAGTAATAGAACAGGAAGATGAGACTTGATAGAGATATTAAGTCGTAGCCAGCCTCCCACAAGTATATATAAACCTCCGTGGATCCGGTAGCACTCGCTTGGCTGCTGATTAACCGAAATGTATTGTTACAAAATGTGGGAACAATTAGGAAACTTGTTCTTAGAACCACAGTTGTCACCATCAATGCAAGCGAAATAATTTGACAAATTACCTCGCAGACAATGCAGATAATATAAGTTTTTCGGGATTTTTCTGAGACTACAGAACTTATGAAACTGAAGGTAATTAAGTAGAAAAGATATGCGAACATTCTCTGCGGCAAGTCTATAACGAAGCTCAAACCTTCCCTATTATTTCCCCATTCCAGACCGAGATCTTCATCTTCTTGTTCACTGTTGGAGTTGGAATGATTGCTATGCAGTAAACTCTCCAATCTGGGGTTACTAGCGACCTCTCTTGTAGCCATTTAACTAACTGTATAATTCAGTTATTATACTGTGAATAGTCCGTTATTTGTATTACTCCAATAATTGTAATCATAATCTCTATCCATAATATAATACATATACTCTATCTCAAGTTTCTTTTGTCAATTCAAGAATTATATTCGAATGACATCATCTATCAAAGCAGTTGCTCAGAATGATATGTTGGTAACGGTTACGGATTGATTATAATTATCTTTAAATTACAAACCACTTCTCGATTATCCATCCTGCTAAATTTGTTAGATTATAATCAGTGATATAATTCTCCTAAACAATTGATTACACTGGTATACTTAATTAATATTTCTGATGTGTTTAGATATTAGTTGAGAAGCTCTAATTATGATTCTTTGGTTAATTTTGTTTGTTTGATTTAGAGTGACTCGGATTACCAGTACCAGCGCCCTACTAGCTTCAATAACCGAGGTTTTAAAAGGAGATCTCAGTCTAATATTCAGAACCGAATTGGTGAAGGTAGCTCGAGTAGATCTAGGCAAGACGAGGACAATACAAGCCAGTTGAACCGTGGGAGGGGGGCGAATAGAAGGAACAGAGGATCACTAGTAAATCTCAATAAGTAAATAATATAAAATTTTATATAAAGTTATTTAAGTTCATGACTCAAATCCTGTAATGTACTTTAGAACAGTTCCCCGTGTGGGCAGTAATGACCGTGGATTTAAAGGCCTCGCTTCTAATAGCAAAAAGATTAGAGCGTATTCTACCGGATACCTGAAATCGCCCTCTAAAAACAGAGAACTTATTAATCAGCACATTGAGTTGAGTCCGCCAAACTACTCCAAAGGAAGGTTGTATTTTGTTATACTTATTTGTGTTATATTTGATGTTTAATTTCTGTCTAGAGGATTCCGTGGGACCCGAGGCGGCCGCATAAGTGGACGAGGCAGAGACACGCGGAGCGGATTTAACAAGTCATTTGACTCCGAACAAGATGAGGCCAACATACAGGTTACCTTCTCAAATCCAAAAGCAGCAATTAAGTATGCAGTATACTCTAACAGTTCCCTTATAATATATAATGACTATTTATTCTAGAATTTGTGTTATAATGTAGGTCAGCACGTGTTACGGACTATGGACGCAGCAGCAAGGAACCGACATCTTCGAAACGTGTCTCCACCAATGCTATTTCCGATCCAGGAGAGCATCTTTTTATTTCAGTTCAAAATGAGAATGCAAGGGTAACTCATCATGACTTGTTATGTCAATTGTCCGCTTATTCCCCCAACCATAACTGAACATTTATACTTGACAGTTTTTACTGTTCTTAGATCCTACCAAGGGGGGCATTCTCTAAAGTGACTCTATATATTTGTATTTGAAGAAATGTGTGAATCAACTGCATTGATCTCCCATTTTCAAAACAGCAAATATTTATTCCTTTCTTCATCAATTATTTACTGAGATCGGTGAAATCATTTCTCAAACCAACATCCTGGAATCATACCGCAACCGCATTAATATTGGAAATTTGGCACAGACATTAAATTTAATGGACATATGGAGTTAGAGGATTCGTTTTCATATTTCTGATTCCACGTACGGCATAATTTCTTATATTTCTAATACAACCCTGCAACCATTCGTCTATTCAATTAGAGAGCAATTCACTTGATTTTGAACGCTATTAGCTCTAGAATGAAATCTTTTGAACTGTAAAAGAAATGGATAACTACTCTCATAGTACTCTGTCACCATCCTTCCTTCCTATTCAAATGCAATATTAATACAAGATGCATCAATAACAGAAATAGAGTGACTTGGCATACGGACATCTACTTGTGACACTCATTATAATAATCTCAACAACCTATCTCTTCAGATATTATCCGACAAGCAACGAGTCAACAGAAATCATTGATGTTAATTGTATCCAATTTAACAAACATTGTTAACCGTTTTTGGAACAATTTAGTGTTGAATACAGGCACGCAGATGTACCACATTTACATGATACAGGTTTTTCTGAATATTTTTAATCAATATTTGTAAAACAAATCAATTGAATATATCTTACTATAGATCTACAAATTAATCACATTTCAGACTTCACTGATTTGAACTGTTTGCTTACGGCTTACTTTGAAATATTCAATACTCATTTTCCAGAAAGAAGCTGATTTTCAATATTACTATGAAATATCCTAACTGAAAGGAAATCATTTCTTGCAATTTTATTGTTCTGATGCTGCATTATTATATTTATTTCAACGAACTATGCTGTAAGGATGTCTTGAATGTTTGGAGCATCTCTCATGAATCAATTGATTTTGATGCTTCCTTCGAATTCATATTTTGCAGGAACGTACCTTGAAGATGGCAAATAGTTCCTTGGACGAACTATCAGTCCCAGATTTTATGTGGTTAAATTAAAGAGAACTGTATATACTCGCCAGTAACATGCCCAGATATGGGCTCAGGAATGAACGTATGATGCATTTCTGCTTAATTATCTACTCGATTTTCTCAATTATTATTAACTCCAGATGAATACCAACTCTCAGGTTTATCCAATATTACCCATCAAACACATACCCACTTCAGATTATCGTTCATGAGAACAACGAAGTTTGATTCATTCTCATTCTCATTCTCAGCTCGCTTGGGCCTTTCTTTATTTCTTTTCTTCGTTGGAAAGCATTGTCAATTTTGATTTCTGTTAGTTTGAGTACATTGGTTGCTCTTCGCTTTTCACCTCGCTCATCACTGATTAGCTAGTCACTTACTACATGAATATCGCATTCCATTCCATTCCACGCATTAAGAAGATATTAATTATTAGTTCACTCAATAAATGACTTCTAACAAATCGCCATTGTTCCGCCCCTCTCGCTCTTGTTATTTTCTTAAAATTTGTTTGTTTTCAGGACAAACAATAGTATTAATTAACTTGTTATGCCAATATTAGATTATCTAATATACGTATAATAGGTTAATATTTAATATATAATATCTAAATCTAGAATACAAAGGGATAGTATAAGTCGAATAGTCTGTAAGATCTAATAGCTTACTTGATTGTTCTGTATACATATGTTGAATCAGGTTGAATCATGATTCATGATTCAACAAATGATTCAACAAATTGAATCAGGTTGCCAAGTTCAAATGTACATACGTTAGAACTTAGAACTGTATATATCTATTAAGCATTCTAATCGGCCTCTTAGGAACTTATAGGCCATTGTCCAGGCTGCATTAATATTGCACGTACCGTATTTATTCGAATAGTAGCCTAGGCGATTATTGTTTTTTAGGACATTTTCTGACCAATAATTTTTGTGACTTTTAGAGAATATCACATGTAGATACAATTTATTTAGTAAGTCGGTTGATAATTGTATTGCGACTAATATTAGATAAAGAAATTTGCTCAGGGTACCGGTAGTAAATTTGTATTTGCTAATTTGGGGGGGATATTATTGGAGGTAGGCGATTATTCGAATAGGGGCTACTATTAGAGTATATACGGTATATCACCAATTTTATTATAATTTCTATACCTAATTTCCTCTATGCCATTGTGTACGTACTAACGAGAGTCTACTCAGAATTAATGACATAAATAATAACAACTATCTTTTGCATCTTACAATGGTATTACAATACACTGGGATAGACCATTAAGCTAATAATATTTGTTATGTTCCTTGTCTTTACTTCTAATCTTAAATACCTAAAAATTTTTGCTTTCTTCGATTGACAAGAACCAAGAATCGTTATATGAAACTCAGAAATTAATTCAGATATTTTAAGCGGCAACAAGAGATATTATAAATTCCTTTTTCCTTCATATGCCTTCAAAGTTCAAACAATTCTCTCACTCCACCAATACAGAGTTAAATATTTGGGATAAGACCTCAAATATTATTTGGAAATAAATTCCAAATCCTGTAATCAGAGCCGGTCACAGGATCTGGCCAGCCCGGCTGCCCGGGAAAGTTTTAAATGTCTACAGCACAACTTCCAATTGAATGGAAACAATTTCTACATACAAATAATGCAGTTCAACTCAGGGCTTACCCCAAGGCGGTTCCAAGGCAATCGATAGCTAAAACCCTGGGGCCGGGACCGGGAAAACCTCTAAACCCGGGGCAATTATCCCCCTGCAACCGCCGCGCCACTGCCCGAAATACTAATTAACGTATATGTTGGATCAGCTCACTAATAATTAACAATAAAGCACGCTTCAACCATGTATGATGTATCTGAGTAAAATTACGGACTTCAGAGAAATCATTTACCCCATTCCTCATGCCTGCCCAATATACGCAACCCATATCTCATGAGTAACAGTTAACGAAAAATAGCTAAAGGAATGTCTACTCTTGCCATCACCAAACTTTCCTGAATACAGAAAATATTTTCATGTGCTCTGCTAATCCCTGTTAGTAATAATGGATAATATTATTTTCAGATTCAGATCAAAAGGAAAGTACATTGCTTAGCACGTATTATCAAGTAATTTACCGAAATAATCTTATGGTGTAAGATATGTCTAAAACCTCCAGGTATTATATAATATTACCTGTTACATCACAGCATCTACACAATATTAGTAAGCACATTTGGACTACACAACCACAAGTAATATTATTACAGCAAATCTTTAAAATTTCAGTATAGAGTCAATTCCTCTCAACATGCTTAACCCATGGATATTAGCATTATAAGAAGTATCATTTGTAACAGTAGAAAATTCCTTATTCTGTATACAGCGTATTCTACTATTAGCTATTCCTACGAGCTGTATTTCCATGCTATGGAGACAGTGCTCGGAAAATATCATAGTTTGTTGAAGGATAACAACCACAACATTGCAACTCACATTTGATTGTAACTTCGTAAGCAACGTAGACAGCAAACCCAAAATTCCACTTTGAATTTACAAAACCTATTTACATATCAGATAAAATATGTATCTTGACCGGCTACCAACCAATTGATCTGTCGAGTATTAAGAGGATGTATTTAGCTATTGTACAGTAGACAGAGACTATGGAAGTTTGGACTCCCATTCTTTGTGATTATTTCCTCTGAAATGTTCCTACAATTCACTTATAATTTTATGCTGCAATATGCTTAAATTTATTATTATTTCGGTTCCTCCTCTTCTCAAACATACTCAAACAGAATTCTGGAACAAAATGAACTATCTTCACAAATAAGAAAAGTCTTAATATTACTATCAGTTTGCTACAACTGCTAGTACCAATCTCTTTGAGCTTAACAAGCACTGCCTCAGTAACTGTGAACTTCATAAGGCAAAATTCGATTTGAAAACTCGAATTCACTCTCCTTATTCAACAACTTGATTGATATGAAATAATTATCTTCCACTTATCCATTGAAAAATAATGAACAGAAACACTCAAACAAATTTCTAAGAAAATTAACTTCATCGCAAAATCTGTCCCATTCAATCTGTCACCCAATTCCAACCACTTATACTTATCAAGCTTCAAGGTATCCCTATTGTCTATACTCTACAGCAACGAAACGCTAATTACAACAAGATTCACAATATTACCGGTAACAATTAAATTATATAATTTTGAGTTCCACTTACAGATTCTTCTAAGAATGTACGTTTATTATTATAAATACACTTGGTTGTTATTATTCCAATAAAGAAGTTATGTAATTACATGCCACTTAAACAGATGTTCATATTTTACTCTTCTATCAATTCCTTGTTCCATTAGCCTCTCTTCTCTTCCTTTAGTCGTACGTACCGGAAGGCGTTGAAATCGATCCTTCTTTCATCACTCACAAGGTTAGACTACAAATATTAGAGATTTTGATCCTAATTATATGCTTTTTATTCTATTAGACTTCAACCAGCCTTAACGAGAGGTTTTCTCAAGGCTTGTCCTTCGAAGGGAAAGAACGGATTATTCAGAAGCACTCGATGTACTGAAGAAATAGTATACAACTAGCTCTACTTCACACTGATACACAAGCATTTCCCTTTTACCTAATACTCCCTAAAACTCACTCATCGACTATAATATTTTATAGATTAGTATATTGATTAATAGGTTAGCGGCACTTACATATACTTAATACTACATATCTAGCTATTGTTGTTAGTGTGGGCTGTTGATACAGATCTTTACATGAACTTTTCGCTATTATCCATACTCTCAATTTTATTTATTTTACCTAGGGTTCCGCAAACTTTCATTTATATCAGGCCACATAATCTTTACTAATTTTTCCTCAGGCCGCAAACAATATAGAGAAATTTTTCTAAATTTATAACAAAACTATTAAGTTGCTGTAATAAGGGAACTATACTAATTTCTAAGCAAAAAGTGCATAAAGGACCGGACTCTAGTCAAAACTATTTACTAGTACATTAATCAGTGTGTATATGTGTACAGACCAGATTAAAAATTTGAAATGTCTCTAAGGCCACCAGGGTTGTTTGATTTAAATCAAGTGATTTAAATCATTGATTTAAATCATGATTTAAATCAATGATTTTTATTAATAAAAATCATGATTTAAATCAAAAATCTGATTTTAATCAAAGAAGTCGGATTTAAATCAATAAAGTCGGACTTTTTTGATTTAAATCAAACTTTTTTGATTTAAATCAGATTTTTTTATGTCTATTGTTTTTTGCGAAAAAGAAAGAAATACATTGATAATGAATCAAATTACATTGATAATGAGTCATTAACAATGTAAATAACCTATTAGCCAAATAATATACGCCAGTGTGATATAGATTGCAAAAAAAACAATTAAAATCAAAATTCTGATTTAAATCAAAAAAATCTGATTTAAATCAAAAAAATCGGATTTTTTTGATTTTTTTAAAAAAATCATGATTTTTATCAACCCTGAAGGCCACACATGATACAGATTTCCATTGGGCTATCAGGCCACACATATGGTTGTTTCAGGCCGCATGCGGCCTGAAAAACCTAGTTTGCGGAGCCCTGACCTATACCAATTGGCCTTTCTTAATTAACTCAGCATTTAGTATTATTTTATTTCGCATTGTTTTCTACCCAATTCCTCAATGCCTGGTCATGAAGAATCAAATAAAATATTTACCTCGAAAAAAGTTCGATCAATAATTAGGGCCTACCTCTTCTCTAAGTTTGCAATTTTTTATATTTTACTTCTAATATATCTCCTGCTTGGGGGAGTATTCTTTCATTTTCTGGAAGGGCCTGATGAGGTTTTGAAGAGAAACGCAGCCACCGAAGAACTTTCCAAAATCCGTTCTAACGTCGAATTATTCCTAAAGTCAGTCAACATTTCCAATGATACGATTCACGGCTCGCAGGTTAATTTAGTGGGCTCTTACATAGTTGAGCTTAGCCAGAATCTGTCCACCCTAGTGTCTCAGTCTTCTTCCATCATGAAATGGTCGTATCCCCGTTCCGTTTATTTCTCGTTCATTGCTATTACAACTATTGGCTATGGGCAGCTGGCTCCAACTACGTCACGCGGCCAAATATTCCTATGTTTCTACGCACTATTTGGAATACCAATATTCCTACTTCTCGTCACGGAGACTTCTACTCGCATGACTAACGCGTTTGACCGATTTGTCCTGAGAAGATTGAGAGATGAGAGGTACAGATGGATTGCCATAGTGATAGGGTTCATTGCTGGACTGATCGCCTTTATTTTCATCCCAGCTGGTATATTCGCGGCAATAGAGAGTTGGCGGTACTCGACCTCCGCTTACTTCGCTTTCGTGTCTCTTTCTACAATTGGGTTCGGAGACTTTGTCCTGGCAAATAATCCGGATGCGGACTATAACAGAGTAGAAGCTGTTGGTGAATTGTATCTCATTTCAACCATTCTGTGGTTGTACCTAGGTCTCGTCTTTATAGCTATTATCATTGAGCAGGTAGGTACTGGGATTATGAAATTGGAAAAGTATATTTCGAGATTAATTGACAGATATTTGGCAAAAAGAAGTGAAGATCAAGGCAACATATTGCAGGAAATAGTGGATACTAAGCCCCAACCCAACGATAGCGAGTTGTTACCCTCAACTACTGCTATCAGTTGAATACATAGGTGCGAATTTATTGAAATATAGCATATTCGTACATTACTAATTTTGAAATTGTTTCTATGTTTATTTTGTATTAATTTAATAGTTTTATTAACCCATTAATATTCTTAAAACCCTTCCTCTTTTTAAATATATATATCGTTCAAGTAGACGAACTAGTAGTATATATAGCTATTAGATTTAAATTTCACATTGCGTACTGATTCAATACCATTAGAAGGAAACCTCTAGCATTTTAATATATAAGAAACCCCTGGATGGCGCCATAATTTTAATTTAAAAGTGTTCGTTGAACATCAGATCAGGTCATTAATTTATCTCTCGACTATATATAGTTCAGTTTCCATTGATTACATTTATACTGTTGCAAATCCTAAGTAATCAATATTATTTCCAAACCTTGAGCATGTCTAATATAATGCATTGTCGTAGCCACCAAGAAAAACCTCACTCTGAAGAAGAAAAAACAAAATCTTTTTACTCGAGACTGGTCCCGTATGATCTGCTACCTATCTGGCTTAAAGACAATGAATTCCTTCAGACTAACTACCGACCGATCAATCATTCGTATTGGAAATGCATCAAAACTATTTTCATTCTCCACACCGAAACATTAAACATATGGACACACCTAATTGGCTGTATATTTGTATTGCTAATGACTATCTCCGCACTCTATGTCCACACTTTCAAACTGTCCAATATCCAAATCCAGCTCCACTCTCTGCCTGCTGTAGATAAAATAGTGTTCTCTTTATTCGCGATCAGTGCTATATCGTGTCTACTAGGTTCTGCGGCTTTCCACACATTCTGTTGTCACTCAGAGTCAACAGCAAAGTTCTTTAACAAAATTGACTACCTAGGAATTACTATTTTAATCGTTGGCTCTTACCTACCGGTAACCTATTATGCGTTTTACTGCAGCCCTATTATAATATGCACTTACTGCACATTGTTCGTGGCAGTCGGAGGGCTGACTTGTTATGCATCTTTCCATGACAAATTTCGTACTCGTAAATACCGCAAAATTCGTCCAATGTTGTTCACTTCTCTTGGATTCATGGGTGTGGTGCCTATAATCCACATTATTTCAGAACGAGGAATTAAAGAAGCAACAGATCGTTATGCTTTTCATTGGTTGTTATTAATGGCGTTTTTGTACATATTCGGTGCTTTCATTTACGCAATGAGGATACCAGAAAGATTTTTCCCTGGGAAATTTGACATTTTTGCACATAGCCATCAGATTTTCCACATGTTCGTGATTATGGGAATCATCTGTCACTATGAATGTGTCACCAGTACTGCTTCGTACTACTCCAGACACCAATCGATCTGTGTAGTAAATAGTGTCGATTAATGCCACTTATTTTAGTTACTGTAGATTTAATTTATTATTTATTCTCCCACTTCATATTAGTCATTTGTTTATGCTTATTTGTAGTCATTCAATTATTTCTTAATTTTTATTTTGCAAATTAAGACCGATATATGTTATTATCACTGAATTATGTATTAGACTTCTCTACTCGTCCAATTCGCTTTGCAATTATGTATTCTAATTGTGAGTACTTGTTGATAAAATATGCAATAATTGAGTAATAATAATGCTTGTCATAATTTCTACTTTTGTTACTAGCTAATTATGGCTATTTACAGTGTGTCTTATGATAAATCACAAAATTGGCAATAATGACATTATTATAAAGTTTTAAATCTTGAGCAGGAGTTTATAATTTGGAACTGATGAAACTCTTAACATACGTTGATTCCTTCTACGTAAATCTGAATAAACAAATTACAAAATTGCTTCTGCCAAAATCGCTGTTTTATAATTATTCGGCAAACTTCTTTGCGTATCATTATCAACGCAATAATTATACTTTTTATTGTTCAAGAATTTAGTGAAGTCATCCATTCTCTCAACCATTACTTTATTATGCAACCATAAGAATCTCTACGCTGTTGAATAACCTTGGAAACACAATGGAAGTGGTTGGGTTTTTAAACTATTATTAGCCAACCATCGTACCATTTGATATTTACTCTGAATTATTATGTCCACTTCAGAAGAATGCTCCCAACTTTCTCAAGACCTTTTCACCTCCATTGAGACTATCGAACAAGATTCAATACTATCCAAAGAAGAAGAACAAATACCGAATGATCAGAATAACCTGGTTGTCTCTGACAATGTGAATTCTTCATTTATTGATCCTGTCTCCTCGATTGAGATTGTTACCACCCAACAATCCGACACACTCAACTCAACCGTTTCCTTCCAGGACTCCAACTTGCATAATAATAGCCATGCCTCATTGGACACCACCCCCGATGCCCACACCATCGACCTACCCCCCTCTTCTCCCGATGCTCTCTCACAAGACAGCCAAAACTTAGAGGAGAACGGAAGAGACATTGAGGTACTCACTATCTACGTATATATATAGACATTTCCGTTTGTATATTATTGATTGTTTGGTAGGAGTTTCTTGATACATTCGACCCCGAGCCCAGCTCCTCTATCAACGCGCCAGATCAAGACTACAACTCCATCGACCGAGATAACTCCGAGCCCGACGACTCGTCAGATCAGGGCGACTCGGCTGAGTCTGAGATGGGCTACCATTATACGCCGCACACCTATGACCAACCCCCCTTCACGAAGTGAGTTGTGTATACGACCATAGTTGACACTTACAAATAATACATTGTACTTATTCAGTTACGTGCTGACTGCTCACGATCAGCTCCGCATCTGCTTGGACAAGAACCTGCAGTACCAGGCCTGGATCAAGCACCAGCTGCAGCTGATAGAGTACGTAGAAATGAAACTCCGAGAAGACCAGGAGAAGCTGCAGACCCTAGCCAAGAACGCCACCAAGGGAACGCGCGCTCAGGCTAAGAACATGATCACGCTTAGAAAGTTCTTCCCATACTTCAGGTTCGAAATTTATTTATTTATTTATTCAATGTTTAAAAATGCTGCTTAGGGACCAGAACGGGCTGCCTCCCCCCATCGACAAGTCCGCCATTAAGAACGAAGCGCACCAGTACGGACTCTACGACAAGCCCGCCTCCAAATGGACGGAGAAAGAGCGTCAGGACCTGGCCAAGGGGGTGCGCATGCAGAACCTGGAGACTTTATGTCGACCCATGATGCTGGAGCTGGAGAGCGTCACGGACGCGCGCGGCCGTGAGATCAGGCGGGAGATCGAGGCGATGAAGAGGAAACCCGACCACGAGTTAGAGTTGAACTTAGAGGGAGTCGAGTGGGATAAGTTGGCCATCGACATGACCCCTAACAGGTGTGTGTGTCTCTATTTAACCTTCTTATCTCAACGCTAATATCTTAACTACCACAGACACCCGATGGAATGCAAGTTGCAATGGATACAGATAGACCACCCCCTGGTGTCCCGCAAGAGCTGGAATAAGCAAGAGGATAAGTCTCTGCTGAAGCTGGCAAAGGAGAACAGAGAGAGAGATTGGAACACGATTGCTATGCGACTGAAGTCTAACCGAACTCCAGTGCAGTGTCTCCAGCGCTACCAGACCGCGCTCAACACGGAGCACGTGAAGCGGGAGTGGTCACACGATGACGACGAGAAGCTGAGGGTGGCGGTAGCCAAGTGCGGGGTTGGGAACTGGCAAGAGGTATGTGGCCCTCCTTTAAGTCAGGCCTGGTTCTTATAATCGTATCTCTCGATAGGTTGCTAATTTCATGGGCAATAGCCACACGGGGGCACAGTGTCTCAATCGGTGGGACAAAACCATAAAGCCCACATTTCGGAAGGGTAAGTGGACAGAGGAGGAAGACAACCTTCTCAAGAGGGGAGTAGACATGTACGGAATTGGGAACTGGAAGAAGATAGCTTCAATCGTTACTAGTCGCACGGATGTGCAGTGTAGAGAGAGATGGGTCAACATTCTGGACCCAACTATTGATCATGGTTCGTTTTAATTAGTAATTTATTGCTCATGATATTCACATGCTCTTTAGTTTCCAAACTATACTACTGGTACTCCAATCACAAAAGTTCATTCTATTTTTATACATGCTTAAATAAGGCGTCGTGATTATTGATTCAATGACCCTTTGCTAGTTTAACTTCCTAGTTTATGTGTGGTTATTCTCCACAAAATCTAACCTTCGTACAAGATCAACTCTCATGTATATTTATTGTAGTGCGTACAAGATTATTCTTATGGATACGCCATATTTCTTACAAAGCCATTTGCATAAGATTCCTCAAGGAGTTTATTCCCAGTTCTATGCACGTGTACTAGCATAGTTCTATACTTAGTATATCAAGTTGGGTAATTAAATTATATTTATGAAATCATCTTCCTTGCTGCTCAGTGATTCAGCAGAGTTCGACCCTAAGTGCGTGTCATCACCTGTACCTGTTTCTCCGTATGACAAATCGCGGCATTTGATACCACCAGACCTCAAGAATGATCTCAGCGCATCGAGAGATAATTTGTTAGATAATAGTACAGAGATTCAGTCTGCACATGATTTCTCAAATGTTGATATAAAGTTTTTGGAAGATTTCCTTTCTTTCTCTCAGGAGTTCCGAAGGGAAACAGCTGATTTATCTCAGCATCAGGTCTCTGGGTTGGGGAAACGCCTGTCTCACTCAGCCTCTCAGGATTTGATAAGTGGTCTCCTAAAACTGTCGAAATGGTCCCTGCCCCCTTCTGTCCTTGCGGCGTACAAGAGCATCGGCATAGAGTGCATGTTCCGGTGGCAAGCGGAGTGTCTCATGAAGCAGGACGTTCTCGTGGGTCGTAACCTGGTATACTCGGCCCCCACCAGCTCTGGGAAGACTCTGGTAGCGGAGATGTTGATCCTGAAGAGAATCCTGGAGACCAATAAGAAAGCTCTGTACGTGCTCCCCTACGTTAGCATTGTGAGTGAGAAGGTGCTGCAGCTGCGGAAACTGCTGAAAGAGTGTGGCCTGACTGTCGGGGGGTTCATGGGGGGCTCGGCCCCCAGAGGAGGGTTCTCCAATGTGGATATTGCAGTGTGCACTATTGAGAAGGCGAACAGCTTGGTGAATAGACTAATCGAGGAGAAGAGTCTAGACGATTCGCTCTGCATACTCGTGGTGGATGAGATTCACATGATCAGTGATCCGCACCGCGGGTATCTGCTAGAGCTCCTATTGACTAAAGTCAAGTACCTCACCAGCTGCGGTGACTATTCACTGCCGCACAGCTCCCTGCAAGTTGTCGGGCTGAGTGCGACTCTTCCAAACCTGGACACTCTCTCCAAATGGTTATCAGCTGAGTTCTATACAGCTGACTTCCGCCCAGTCGAACTCAACGAGATGATACTCTGTAAGAACAAACTCTACGACACCAATCTCTCCCTCGTGCGCTCTCTCCCCGCCTCCTCAGATGTGCTGGATAACATTAAATATCTCTGCAGCGAGACTCTGCAGGCAGGACACTCGCTGTTGATATTCTGTCGCACCAAGCGCTGGTGTGAGAAAATGTGTGAGGAGATTAAGAACTTCATTAGAGATAACCCAACTAGCTTCAGTAACTGTTTACCTGATAATGCCAGGTCCGTGAGCACGCGTCAAATGCTGGTTGAGAGCAGCAGAGAGCCAGACCCCCTGCTAATCCAGTGTCTCCCTTTCAAGGTCGGATTCCATCACGCAGGTCTCACTATCCAGGAGAGAGAAATCGTAGAAGGTGCATTCAGTAGCGGAATTCTACGAATCCTGACAGCTACCTCAACCCTCTCCTCCGGCGTTAACCTTCCCGCCAGGAGAGTCATTATCCGCTCGCTCACACAGGTGCGCAACAGGGATGTTATAGAGCCGGTCTCGTACCGACAGATGTGCGGGCGAGCCGGCAGAACGGGGCTGGATGACTACGGAGAGTCCATCTTGGTATGCGAGCCCCACCAGCTGGAGAAAGCGCGCGCTTTGTTGAACGCAACCCTTAAGCCTGTCAACAGCTGTCTCAACACAGACAATACAGAAGTATTCCGGCACTATGCCGTTAAGCGAGCCCTGTTGGAGGTTATAACTCTCGGCGTTGTAAGAAACAGGTCCGAGGCACAAGTCTACATAAAGCATACTCTGCTGGCGACTCATTCCCAGGAATTAACCATTGAGCTCATCGTAGAAACCTGTTTTCAATTCCTCCTCGACTGTGAGTTTATCGAATACAAGCACAAACAGCCGCTAACCACAAGTGGTCTGGAGGAGGTGGCGCCCACCCAGCTGGGCTCCGCGACCCTCTCCTCCTCCCTCTCCCCGGACGAGGCACTATTCGTTATCGACGAGATAAACAGGGCCAGACAGAGCTTCGTGCTGGAGAACGATCTCCACATGGTGTACCTGGTCACGCCCATCTGTCTGCAGGACCTGTGGTCGGACGGGGAGCCCCGCTGGAAGGAGTACATGGACATGGTCGGCAAGCTGAACGCGGATATGAAGCGAGTCGCGGACCGCGTCGGTGTGAACGAGGGCTACATCACCAGGTGCATCAAGGGGAGCTGTAGGACGGATAGCGAGGGAGACCGGAAGCTGCTGGCTATACACAAGCGATTCCGCGCTGCGCTTGCTCTGAATGAGTTGGTACGCGAAGTCCCGCTGCATGAGGTTGCGCGGAAGTTTGACCTTCCAAAGGGTCAGCTCCAGAGCCTTCAGATCTCAGCTGGTACCTTTGCCGGGATGGTGACCGTCTTCTGTAAGAAACTAGGCTTTAGGAACATTGAACTTCTTATTTCGCAGTTCCAAACGCGGCTTGAGTTTGGTATTGAGCAGGAGCTGAGTGAGTTGGTGAAGATTTCCCTTCTGAATGGGTATCGGGCACGGGCTCTCTACAATGCTGGGTTCCACAGTCTCGTTCTCATCGCAGACGCGGGAGTTGAGATAATCTCAAAAACTCTGAGAGATGCGCACCCCTTCCATCAACAGGACAAACCTGGCACAGATGACAAGAACTGGATCTCCGCACTCAGGAAGGGACTGAGTGTACGCGAGGTCGCAGCTGAGGTTATAGCTGAAGCCAAACTACTTTTGGAGGAGGACAGGGCCCTGCCCCTCCCTCCCCGCTCCCCTATTGTCCCCTCTCAGCCTATCAGCTCCGTAATTACTCCGGTCAACGAACGGCTGAGGTCGAGTCAATCCAACAAACCTCATTTTAGGCGGGGAATAAAAAGTGATAGTATTTGTCAATCTCTGTTCTTCTCTCCTGTTGAGACGTCGCCTCCTAAGCGACTGAAGCAAGACTCACAGCTTTCTCTCGAGATACAGATCAACCCACCTCTGGAAAGTCAAGAGATTAATCCTGAAGTTAATATTCAGCAAGAAATTATTGTAAAAGAAAATGAATTTTCTTCAAGTTTGAAAACTGACTTACAATCACATAATTCATATTCCATTGGCCGAGTAGTCCCATGTTCCCTACAGGATTCTGATGGGTTTCTGACCCGATTTGACTCTTCTCAGGATTCAGCGTTTGATTTCGGTTCGATACCACCTGATTTATCTGCTATTAAGACTGACTTGGTTGACACTATGTCTCCAGCTGTGTCACCAATACCACATGAGAATAATACCAGTGATATTCCCAATAGCTCTGCATTAACTCCCGCACAGACTTCTGAAGACGAATTTGTTCTCTTCTACTCTCCAACTCAAACTCCGATCTTAACTCCTCCTCCCTTGTATGTTACTTCTCCAGCCAAACAAGTTAAACCAACAAACTCTCTTTCTATCTCGAATGAACTTCTTCATCAGTCTATATTTGAGAACACGACTTTGTCTTGTGAGAAAAAGTTCAGTCTAGTTCAAGGCATATCTATTCTAGATTCCACCCTACCTACTACAGCGGAGGAATGGAATGCTGATAGAATGCAAGAATCTTTGAAGACAACTTTCGCACAAGTCAAAATGCCCGAGAGCTTAAGCCTTGCATCAATTACTCAAACAGACGTATACCCAAACTCTGACAATTTTCGAAAACTCGAAGAGAAATGTTCCACTTCACCTTTCTTTAGTTTTGCTTTATCAATCAAAGCCTCAAATTTATTCTCAACAAAGATAGCATCATCTCCAGTACCTCCGGACTTGCTGCAAGGAATAGCATTATTCTTTGGAGAGGAACAAGTATTCTATTTGGAACACTCTCCTCCGATTCCCCTCGTGGAGTCCGCCTCTCTCCACGAGTTCCTATCAGTCCTGTCTCTGCGCGAGCCTCCCAGCTGTCTGGTTGCCTGGGACATTAAATCCAAACTGGTTTCCCTCCTCAAGTGCAATGTTACAATCCGTGCGTTGCTCGCGGACCCACAGCTCGCGGTCTGGCTGCACAATCCTGAGTCTGACCCCCTCCCTCTGTCCCAGCAACTAACAAACGTTCGTTATTTCCCTCGCGGCCCCGGCTCTTGGCTGGATAGACTGGAACATGGCACTCAAGCGCATCGAGCTTGCGCGCAGGCAATAGCCTCCCTGCTGCTCATGAGGGAGCTGGAAGCGAGACTCAGGCGAGACGGAGTCTTCCAAGTGTTCCTGTTTAACGAAATGCCGGCTATTTCCAACTTCGCTGTTCTTGAGGTTAACGGGATAGGGGTGGATTCGGCTCTGCTGGACCAGAATTCGCGTCAGATCGAGCTAGAACTTAAGACCATCTCGCAGAAGGCTCAGCTCCTCGCTAGCGACAACTTCGATCTGTCGCGGGAGTCCGAGGTAGCGCGGGTTCTATTCTCGGATCTGCAGCTGCCGGTCCCCGCCCCGCAGAGACGGGACTGCAAGTTAAAGTTCAGTCCTCGTAGGAGCAAGCGCCCCAGCACCTCCCGCGAAGTGCTGCTGGACCTGAGAGAGATGCATCCGATCGTGGACCTGATAATGGCTCACAGGAGAGAGGAGTATGCTCTCAGCAGGTGCCTGTATCCGCTCAAGAAGGCGATTGTCCATCGCACTGGCAGGGTCTATCCCAAGAGTAGCTTCCACACCGTGACAGGGCGAGTGCTCCTGGAGAACCCAGACCTCCAACACACCCCCAGAGACTTCGAACTACCGGAATCTGTCTCCTCTAATAAAACCACTCACAGTATGAGGAGCACTTTCAAGGCCAGCCCGGGGAATGTTCTTATATCAGCTGACTACTCACAGCTGGAATTGCGGATTTTGACACATCTGTGTAGCGACCCTAACCTGATGGAAATATTCTCTTCGCCGGGAGATATTTTCAAACTTATCGCCTCGAGTTTCTACAAAGTCCCAGCTTTGACTGTGACAGACACTCAGAGAAACAACGCCAAACAGATCTGCTATGGGATCCTGTATGGAATGGGGTCTGAAAGCTTAGCTAAAAAAATGGGCATTTCACTCGTTGAGGCCACCCAGCTTATTTCTAGCTTCAAGGATCGCTTCAAAGAAATCGATGTGTTTATGGACGGACTTATAATCAGCAGTAGAGAGACTGGGTATGTGCGCTCTCTCTTGGGCAGGCGGAGGTACATTAAGAATATAAGCAGCAAATACTCGTACGAGTCTAGCGAGGCGAAGAGAAAAGCAATAAACACAACTATCCAGTCTTCCGCTTCGGATTTGGTTAAACTTGGACTCAACAGATTGTTCCGAGAGCTGCACCGACAGGATATCCGTGTGACTTCCTCTCCTGTCGGGGCGAGCGGGGAAGAGGTGCTGTTTTGTAATTTCCTCCATGACGAGTTAATTTTCGAAGTTTCAGAGCATTTTAAGCATCAAGCTTAATCTGCCCCTCCCTGTAGTCGTTAAGTCGGGAACATCATGGGGAAAACTAGTTCCTCTTGATGTATAATGATGTGCTATGAGTTAGTCTAGATTTGTATTAATTCCTTCTGTACTCTGTGATATTAAATGTTAAATGCAGCCCCTGGGGCACTGCAAGAATGCTATGTTATTTGTGAGAATGTACAAACTCTGTTATCTCAATTTCAATCGTGTAATACAGTGAACTTAACTTGTTATAACGAAGTTATATCCTAGTAAACTCTTGGTTTACTTTGATATAAGCGGAGTAAAGCTATTGGTCTATATTTACTTCGTTATAACGGGAGTTGACTGTAGTTTGATTTTAATCAAATAGCTTTCCCAATTCACTTAGGTTAATTAGGCTTAAATTTCCTGTATTTATATCTAAGGTAATGCGTATAGTGTATGTGCATTCTGATAGGAAAGTGGACACGAGAGGAAGATGAAATCCTGTTGCGGTTCGTGGCTAAGTTCGGGCCTGGGAAATGGTCCCAGCTGGCCTCAGTGATGGGCTCGCGCACAGACAACATGGTGATGCGGAGGTGGGAGAAACTGAACAAGCCGGGTGTGGTGGCCAAGTACCGACTGCTGCGACTGAAAGCCAAGTTCGCGAGAGGAGCTGACAGCAAGGTCAAGCCCACCCTGGAGCCTGAGGACCTCGATGTCAGCATCCTCCCGGAAAAAGCCAGGGAGAAGGTCAGACGGATTAAGCGATCAGCTGGTTGGTAATAAACCAATATACGTGTTAATAACGGACGCAAAGGGACTAGCCAAACTGCCGTTATGTACAGGTGCCCGTTATACGCTATGTCGTTATGTATAGGTCCCATTGATTTGTTATCGTAAAATAATGTGGGAAGCTTTTTAATCCCGTTATAGACAGGTTCTACTGTACATAGATAACATAATTATTGCGATTTAAGAATACTTTCTCAGGTAAGATCCGGAGACATAGCTCGAGGACCGCTTACGACTGTCCCTATGAGAAAGACAGACCTTATGCCAAGCCGATCCGCCCCACGAAGAAGTACGCTACTCTCGGCCGACCCAAGGGGTCCAAGTCCCGCCTAATCTTCCGAGAGAGCGACACGGACGTTCTGGGATCGGACATCTCGATTCTCGAAGGGGAGGTGGTACAGTTTACAGACGGTACTACTCCTTTAGTTTCCCATACAATCTCTATACTGTATACCAACTTGTAGGCAAGGTTCCGATAAAGAAGTCGAAGTTCCGCCGGAAGCGCCGGAACCCCAGCTGCGATACGGACTCCAGCGACGCGGGGGAGGGCCGGGATCGCTCCAAACCGACCAAGAAGCGACAGAAGCGACAGGAGGGAGCTGCGTTAGTGGACGGCAGCGACGCAGACGTCTCTTGCTCGGACGAAGAAGCGCCGTACAAGCGGGGCGGACTGTCCGGGGCCTCCTTCCTGAGCTTCCTGCCTTTCAGAGGGGAGGCCCTGGAGCTGTTCGGACAGAGCTTTCCCCGCTGGGACTTCCAGGCCAGGCCCCAGTTCCCAGTCATTCCCCACAAGCCTAAAGGTACCAGTATATACCCACGCACCCTAGCAGGTCAACTCAACCTCTATTTATAGGCAAACAGCGCGGCAGGCCCCGAGAGACCTTCTGGGACAAGACCTTCCCCTCCTTCCAAGAGAGTCAGATTAACAAGAAGACCGACGACCCTACACTGGAGGCAGAAATGGCGCAGTTCCTGTCTTCCCACTCCGCTAATCCTATAATGAGTCCCCCTGCTGCCCCCCTGTCCTCCGTCTACAGTCGCTCGCTCCCCTCTCTCCAGTCCACCTCCCCCACTGAGCCCCCCACCCCCACCTCGCCCACACTCGCGCCGAACATGGCCAGGCTCTCTCTCCTCGCCAAACGAGCTCTAGACATGGGTGTCATCAAAGGTACCCTATTATTGTTAAATCTGTTTATGACATGATGTTAATTGCATTCATTATCTCTAGAGAACCCATACGATACCACTGGCATGAAGTCTCCAATTGACTCAACCCCCGAACCCTTCCTGTCCCCGCCCCGCAAGGAGAGCCTCGCTCAGCTGCAACAGATGAACCTCACAGAGGAAGAGCTGCGCGCCCTACGGACGGGGGACAACCCTCACGCCATGGCTTCTGTCATCGCGAGACGCAAGTCTGTCCCCAAAAAGCTAACCAACAGACCCAGGGCGAAGAGGAACCTCAAGAGATCCAACCCCAGAGTCGCTAATAGGAACAGAGCCAAGCGAGCTAAGATTTGATAGCATTTTAGTTATTATCACTAGTTTTGATTTTTACTCTAGCCTCCTTTCTTCACTTCTAGCCTAACGGACACTTGTATCTCCCCACTTTAGATTGCCTTCTTTCCACTAAGTCTACTAGTGGTACCAAGGATTAATTAAATTCGAAATTTAGGTGTTTACATTAATGTGCATGTTCTGATCATTCCTTTAGTTTTATAATATACTACAGCTTGTACCGCGTATTCTACTTGATCGTGTTTCTAATTTTATACTCCTATAACTTTCTCACTGCATTTTTATGGGATATACGTCAGTGGTGATATACAATCAGAATATTTGAGAGACTAACACAGATCCATAGCTCCTTAGGATATTAGATTTATTTCACGCATCCACGATGGCTGAACCAAACAGCACCACCGCTTCCGCCGCCCTCCCCAACCCGCCGGCCTCTGAGCTGCAGACTCCCAACACGCGCAAAGTTAACAGACTCAAGTTCATGCAGCAGTTCATGAGTCCCACTGACGCAGTAACTTCACCCTGTTCTGATAAAGTTAAACACTTCCAAGTCAAAGGCACCATCAATACTCCCTCTACAATCGTGGAAGTGCCTGAAGTTAAGTCACTGCAGTTCTAAGTGCTAGCGACCCTATCGCTTCTGTTGTGTCAAGTTGATTTCCCTCGAATGAATTTTCTTGTATAATTTGAAATTCTTACTTCACATCATTTTGTTCTCTTTGTTGTGTTCAACTTGTTAGTTGATGGATTCACTTGTTCAGCTTTTCAGCTCATTTCTAATGTTAGTCCTTATTCCTCTCCTACTTCAGACCTAAGCTAGTGATCAAACCAAATTTCAAAACTACGTGTTTTAACATAACCTAATTTTAACGAGTCAGATGAATTGGTTACGAATTTGCGATAAATTTCGAAGGTACACACGGATAAAATATTGTATAAAAATTACGTACATAGGAGCTACCAATTATCTACTAATTAAATGAATTACACCCCTTGCTTATCAACTGCTTAAAATGCTAACACACCGAAGTAGTTACTGTGCTAATAGTAATATACATACAGTCAACTCTCGTTATATCGAAGTGCTTAAACCTGTAAATTCCTTCGTTATCTCCGGATATTCTTTATAAGCGAATAATAATTAAGAGCATCCTTATATGTAGACGGTCTATGAAAGGCCAAACAAACTAAGCTAAAAATATGTAGATCGTCTATAAATTTTGTAGACCAAAAGCCCTGCCGTCTATGGGTAATAATATTGTATGTGTAAGAAAACCTGGTCTAGAAATAGACGGTCTACATAGAAATTATTTCAATAAATTAGAGCATCCTTATATGTAGACGGTCTATTTCTTTCTAGACGGTCTATAAAAGGCTAAAAGCCCATACAAACTAAGCTAAAAATAATTAATGTAATTAGGGCTCTGGGGGGAAATCTTAATTTCGTTATAAGCAGGTATTTCGTTATATCCGAGTTCACTGTATGTGTACCAGAACTAGCTAGCATATCTGAATATGGTTTCCAAGAGGCTAGGACGAGCCTTTACCAAGCGGGGCAGAGCAAACACCGAGACTTCCCTGCCCCCTGCCCCCACCCTCTCCCCGCTCTCGGCGAGCTACGACTTCGAGAGAGAAGTCCAGCTGGTGCATCACGTGGAGCAGGCCAGCAGGAAGCTATACAAAGACATGAAGAAGAGTTCTGACTCCGCATTCCAACCGAACCGACAGCTCTTCCGCATTGCGCAGGATCTCAACTCGACCAGCTACCGATCTCGCAGTCTGAAGGGACTCTGCGTGGACTTCAACAACCACGCCTCCCAGCTGCAGGAGATGGGCAGGGAGATGAGAGCCGCGGAGGAGGCTATGTTCGTAGAGCCCGTCAAGAAGTTCCATAGAGTATTCCCGCATGTCAATGCGGCTATCAAGTTAGTGTGGTGTTCTATCTTTAATTAATTAACAAAACTGTTTATGTTATTTCTCAAATAGGAAGAGAGAGAGAAAGCTGGAAGATTACGAGAAGACGCAGGCAAAGCTAGACCGCCTAACCGACTCCAGCCCCCGCTACGACGCTACCAGCAGGGCAGTGCAGATAGCGAGAATGGAGTTCGAGCAGTACGAGCAGAAGATAGCCCGAGACATGCCCTGGCTGTACGAGGAGCGTCTCGAGTACATAGAGCCTTGTGTGGATGCTATTATTCAGTCGCAGCTGGCACACTACTCAGAGTCGGCTAGACTCACGCAGAATATGGTCGGACACCTGGAGAACCATAGTCTACAGCTGCCTGACATAGAGTACAGAGCTCTTATGGACAAGCAACTCGCGAATTTTCGCACCTTATCTATTGTCTGCCCTAGCGGCAGTACTTAGAACCTAAGCAACTTCAAGGTGGGATTTGGAATTCATTATTTTCTTACATTTTGTATATTTATATTTCAATTTGCATTTAATTTTGAAACCTACGAGCCCTTCGGTCTCGGTCGCTTCGCGACGGATCACTCCCCACAAATGTCGATTCGCGAACTTTTACATTCGTGTTTGGCTCTACGCTCGTATAGGAGCCACTGTCACTTCAATAAGAGCATCTATTCTAGATATCTCACGACTTGACTGTATTTATACTTCTCGTGCTACTGTTGCAGGTGTTGCTATCTGTATCACAGACAGAATAGCAGATGTTTGTATGCAGGCGTTATTCTCTGTATAATCTATAGTTCCACTTATGTGAACACCTGTGTGACATACTCAAAAGAGAACATATATACAATTTACAACAGGGAATTCGCTTTTTTATTTTACACTATAAATTCTCACAAAGCAATCAATTTTTATTTCTTTATGTTAGCGATTCCCACCCTTTAAAAAAGCCCGGACAAACAAACAAACAATAATCGAGTTTTAATTAATAAAGATCTAATTATAGACATTTCTCACTACCACATAATTATGTGCCAATTCAAATAAGGCTGAAAGGACCCTAAATCTGCCAGATTCCTTCTATTCAAAAGCGTATCTATCGTATGGTTAATTAACATTAGAGCTAACTTGAATGGATTTACCGGTAGTGTAATGGTTCTTAGATTACCTGGCAATTGTCTTAACACTTGTAAGCTGTTAAATGGAAGACCCGGGATGATAAATTAGTAGCACTAAGTTCTTTTTCAAGTTCACGCTTATATGAGGTTGCCAGAGAGTGTGTATTTATATTTGTTTATACTTGTTTGTTGAAGAAACTAGATGTCTGTTGATAATGAAAATGGCCTAGACGCTCCACTTTCCAGCCATTCATTACAGCCCACAGACAAAGTGCTCTCCAAGCGAGTGAAGATACCTGTCAACTTCAACGACAAGTTCCTCTGTCTCATCAGGGAGGCTAAACTGGACCCAGACTTCCCCGGGGCAGAGAGCTACCTGCGGGAGAGGGGACTCGAGATAATCCGGTCCCCAGACGGGAATGAGTTGCCAGACACCGTACCGGACAACTCTGAAATTGTATTCGTTTTTGTCGACTTTGAATCCACAGAGTTCTCTAACCTGTCCAAGACCGGTCTCCCCATAATCACCCCTAACGTAATCCGGTCCTGCATGCTCCGCAAGGTGGATGTCCCCTTCCCCTCCCGGCCCATGCTCAGCGCGCACATGTACGGACTCTCCGTCATATTCACGGGGTTCCGCGAGCAGGGCCGCCTGGACGACCTGGTGAAGAAGGTGCACCTCATGGGCGGCGGCGTCCGGAAGGAGATCGGGATGGGCGTGACGCATCTGGTGGCTCACTCCGTGCTCGGCACCAAGTACCAGTTGGCGCTCTCCTTTGGCACCTGCATGATGAGCGAGCAGTGGGTGCAGCGGGTCTTCGAGAGACGCGGCGACCCCAACGGGACCGCTCTGGACGAGGAGTTCTCTCAGTTCACCCTCTCCCCCTTCACGGGACTCACTCTCTGGTTCTGCAGCTTCTCGGCTGAGGACCAGCGCTCCATGGAGGCCCTGGCGCAGGAGAACGGAGCCCTCATCTTCCAAGAGTCCGAGGGCGCCACGACCGGCGTGGTTAGAGCCACGCACTGCGTGATGGGAGAAGTCAGCGCGGAGGCAATGCTGCGCGTGTCTCCCAAGATACGACTCGTCAACCAGGAATGGTTCTGGGAGAGCATCCGCATGGAGGCGTGCGCCGACGACAACCTCTACTCGCTAAGAGAAAACAAGCGGCATTCGCGGAATAAGCCGCGAGCCAAGCGGCGCCGACAGTTCCGCAACAGCAACGTGTCCACCTCTCTCCACGAGGCGTCCGTGCTCACCCTCAGCCCCGCCACGCCCCTGGTGGACGTCTCCGCCTCCGAGCCGGACCCGCGCGCGGAACAGGACGCCTCCAGGCGCCACATCGCCGTGGAGCTGCTGCAGACAGAGGAGAACTTTGTCAACATTCTCGACGTCATCATCAACTCGTTCAAGAGACCCATCGACCAGACTGAGCAGCGCGGGGGGCCTGTATTATCCGGTGAGTACAGCAAGACTATATTCGGAAACCTGGAGGACATATTCGAGACGCACAAGCAGTTCAAGCACAGTCTGGAGGAGCGCATCGACTCGTGGGACCCCAACGCGATGATCGGACAGGTGGTGCTCAAGCACGCGGAGGCTTTCTCCAAGGTGTACCCTCCTTTCACGAACTTCTACGAGCAGGGAAAGCGGACCCTGGAGAAGTGCCGACAGCAGTTCCCGAGGTTCCACGCATTCCTGAAAGTGGTAGAAGCCAAGCCGGAGTGTTTGCGCCAGCCGCTAGTGGACCTGTTAATCCAGCCGGTGCAGCGGCTCCCGCGACTAATCCTCCTGCTCCAGGAGCTCTCGAAACACACCTCTGAGGAGCACCCGGACAGCAGCATGCTCCTGCAGGCCATCTCCAAGCTCAGGAGCGTGCTGGAGTACATCAACGAGGATAAGCGGAAGACGCAGGTGCAGATGCAGATGTTCGAGATAGTGCGGGAGATCCAGGACTGCCCCCCCGACCTCCTCGCGTCGCACCGACACTTCGTGACCAAGCTGGACTTCGTGGAGCCGCAGAGCTCAGCTGACACTGTTTACACGTTCTTCCTCTTCAACGACTATTTCGAGATTGCTAAGAACCGCGCGGGCATGGGTAAGAAGGTGGCACACGGCAAGACGCAGTATAAACACAACAAATACCTGCATCTCTCATTCGTCCAGATAGTGATTGACGTTAAGGACATGCCCGACTACACTGCTCAGAACACATTCGCTATTCTTAACGGAGTCCTCGGCACTGTGATGCTATTCCGCATTGTGCAGTCGGAGCACACCAAGGAGGAGTTCATAAAGATCCTCTGCAAGACCATCGTGGACTCGAGAGGGCTCAGCGACTCCCTGGAGGACCCGAGCGAGCTGCTCATGAGCTACACCTGGCAGCAGCTGCAGCCCTCGGTCGCCAACGAGTCCCAGGCCCGGGCGCTGGCGGGCAATAGTCCCTTCAAGCTGTCTCTCCGCCGCGTGTTCGACAAGACGAAGAAGGTACACCGGGTATTCTCTCAGAAGATCGACCGGTCGAAGCAGCAGAAGCGCACTCGCTCTAAGCTGGGGCCCGGCAGAACGGATAGCATGCTGGACATGGCTGATGACGTCGTCTCGGAGAACTCCATGGCCACACCACACAATCTCCAACACAGTATTTCCTCCAACTTCACACCCGGTCCCATCACCAAACTCAATTTCTGCGAAGAAGCGGATCCCAACGACTCGCTCGTCTCGCTGGCTCCCAACCTCAACTACGGAGACGTGCCTCCTTGCTCTAAGCGCGTGGCCACGAACGAAGAGATTCTGACTAGTCAGGGCACTGAGGAACAGCCCACGACAACTCGGCTGTAGGCAGTCTGTATCACTTGAGGAATATATAAAATCACTTGTACTAGTTTAAAGCAATTCTTCCAATCTTCTTCACAGAATGTGTGTATGTATGTATGTAATATTATTGTACTATGTGAATAGAGTCGTTTTTATGTGTGTAGTGTCCTAACTGATTTGCAATTGTGTGAACAGGTGTCAGTAATCCATGGTGTTAAATCACAATGGTAGTTGATAGCAAAACTTATTCCTAGTATGGGAGAGTTGTACCAATTAGTTAATTCGCGAATTTGAATAAATTGGATTGGGACATTGACAGTGCATCAAATTGGACTCGTTTCAAATTCACATACAAGGCAAGCCATTCGCAATTTTACTGCAAAACCGCTCTTTTCTCCCTATTATAATTAGATGCACTTTTCTTAACAATATACCTTTCAATTATTGATAATCTCGCCTTCTAATTTATTTTAGCTACTTGCAGGTGAGTACAGCTATATGCCACTTCCCACTTATTAGCATGTGATTTGTTAACAACAAGAACAGTTTAATGATCAATTATATTAGATCGACAGAGCTTCTTAACAACAATTTCATTATACACACATGGAATAAGCGTCCCTATGAGCTATTGATTTTCTCAAAGTTTATTTGTATAATCTTCCTATTTGGTATGAGCTGTGAATAGTTAACTCCCGCTAAATCGAGTAGTATCCTCGAAGCCTTGACAGACACACTGTCATGTTTCTTGTCGCTGAAATAGAATATTTTCCTTATCCCTGCTTGGATAATCAGTTTTGCACACTCATTGCATGGGAATAGAACTACGTAGAGAGTGCACTCTTTTAAAGAGGATTCGTTTCTGTTCATTATTGCGTTCATTTCTGCATGACAGACATAGGGGGTCTTATTCTCCAAAGGATTAGCTGAGTCTTTGCCCCAGGGTAGAACATCATCGCTACACCCATTGGGCATACCATTGTACCCTATTGCTACTATCTTATTGTCCTCACTCACAATGCAAGCTCCAACCTGAAATAATTAACAATAAAGTTGTGTGTAAGTAGAACTCGGACTATTGTACCTTATGTGGAGGAATAGTTGGTACTGAATATAACCTACTTAGAGATACTTTTATTTTTCATGCACCTGGATTTGGAAAATAATATGTACTGTGCGAAGTCTTAAGTTACCCAGGTACGTATTCACCGAGTTCTTATATCTTATTAGAGTACTAAGACATCTATTTCATTTATGAATAATATACTAATTATTACAGTCAACTCTCGTTATGACGAAGTGCTTGGGATCTGTAAATTCCTTCATTATATCCGATATTCGCGGATAATAATTAATGCATTTAGTGCTCTGGGGGAAATCTCCATTTCGTTATAAGCAGGTATTTTGTTGTATCCTACTTCGTTATAACGGGAGTTCACTGTAGTATTATTTATACCTGTGTGACTGGATCTTTGCTCCTTTCTGCTGACAGAAAAGCAACAGCCATAAAATACTCCTCCCAAGAAAGGTAATCGTGCCTCTTCTCATTCTGAGCTTCTGCCATATCCCCTGCTGTTAGCTAGTACTTCTAGTTATACTGAATTGACTAAAATGCACTTGAAAGGAAAGCATTATAACCTATAGACTCAATTGCAAACTGCTTAATTATTTATTATAAAATATACTTGCAACTAATAACTTGTAAGTTAATTAGCAAGTTCTTATATTAAATTAACAATAATCCTACTCCGAATGACCTCTCCAGATTCTTCCAATGTAAGAATCTTATCTATAATTACAGCCATATTATTTGTTATTTATTTATTGTATAAATCTAAGATATTTAGCATAAGATAGCTAATTCATTATACTCTAGAAATGGTTCCCTTATAAAACAGTTCCCACGACTGGTCGTCTGCTGATTTGGCAGAGTCTAGTCGCGCAATAAGTATTCAACATGTATAGTGTCTACAAGTATATTATAATTTAATTATTATATAACTGGAGTCACGAAGCTTTATTGTACGGTCTAACTCATCTCGAAATATGATTATTCATTAATTAAGATATAATTTGAATCAATATACGAATTTGTTGTGATATCTCCATAAAAGTGGAAATGATGTAACGACGACTATGAATATATTCTTCCGGGTGCAAGGTTCGTACTCAATTTATTCTATTATGTCTCGAATTAACACGTCTATTATGTATAATCCGATTTACAAACTTCAAACATCCGATTACAAACTTCTATTATGTATAATCCGATTTACAAACTTCCCCAACTTACTTGGCGCCCATGTTTGTTATATGTATCAACTTTTCTAGTGCAATTCCTAGAGTAAATTCCTATTGAAGTGGACAGTATGCATAGGGTTGCCGTGAAGATAAATTCATACTCATTGTTTTCCAGGGTTTTCCTCGAATTTCCCTAATCTTAAGCAAGGTTGCAGCCGAATTATTCAATATTCGGTTGGACAATTACTATTGCCAAATAGTTGATATTCGGTTGGTTCCCGAATATCAACTATTTGTATGATATTTGGTTGAGAGACGAATATATTCGGTTGACCAAATGGTGATAAAGTTGTTCTATTACGCATTATTTATCCATAACGATATCTACATGTTCAGAATACTATACATATGTACTTCCTATTTGTTTAAATATTCGCGTTTTCAAATAGACTAGTTAGTTGAAATGTACAGAAATATTCCCCGATTATCTTCGCGCATCCGCAGTGCTTACTTACATTCGATGCGAACTTCAATTGCCCTCCCTCCTGATTATCCACAGAAGGATTCCCAAACCATTCACCCTTTTAAGCTTTCAAACCCTGAAATAACTGCCATGACAAATGGACTGAAGGTTGTTTCGATGGAATGCTATGGTCCAATCAGTTCCATCGGTATCTTCATAAAGGCAGGTCCCAGATTCGATGTGTTCTATCCTCCTGGCACTTCCCACCTGATAAGCAAACTTGCGTTTCTGAGCACAAATAAGTTTGAGAATAGAGAACGCATCTTAGAGGTGCTGGAACCCACAGGCGGCGTGACTGACTGTCAGATGGGAAGGGAGGAGATGATATACAAGCTAATGGGGTACAGGGACCACGTGGACACCATGGCAGAGGTGTTAGCGGAGGTCGTGTTCCGTCCTCGCATAACGGCAGATGAAATAGAGCAGGCTCGCATCCTCGTCCAGAATGATTTGGTGAGCTTTAGCATGAAGCCTGACATGGAGCCGCTGCTCACCGACTACACTTACGCAGCTGCCTACAACCAGAACACTCTAGGGCTTCCGGCTGTGTGTCCTGAGGGAAATGTTTCTCAAATTCGGAGCGAACATATTCAATGGTATCTCTCTTCCCACTTCCGCCCCGATCGGATGGTGCTGGCAGGGCTGGGAGTGGAGCACAAAACCTTGCTAGACCTCGCAGAGAGGTACTTTGATAAGCCAGAGGTTTCCTGGGGAGAAGCCAAGGAGGAACCGGACGACTCCATCGCGCAGTACACTGGTGGCGAAGTTAGAATCGAGAGAAGCGTTCCTCCGGTCATCGGGCCTAACCCTCTCCCCAACCTAGCATACATCACTATTACTTCTGAGTGTGTTTCTTATGAAGATCCATTGTTCTTTGCGTACGCAGTTATGGACATAATGATGGGTGGTGGCTCGTCCTTTTCCGCGGGTGGGCCTGGCAAAGGAATGTACTCGCGACTGTACGCAAATGTAATGAACTACTTCACCTTCATATACTCAGCTCAATCAACTCTCCACATTCACGGTGATACGGGCATATATTCGCTATACGGATCTGCTCCTCACGAGTACTCGCGACAGTTGTGTCAAATATTGATCGACGAGCTTAAGCGCTTGTCTAACCTCCCTGGACACCTGGAGCTGAGTAGGGCTAAGAAAATGCTGCAATCTAATATGCTGATGAACCTCGAGTCTCATGTGATCATGTTTGAGGATTTGGGCAGACAAATGTTGGTACACAATCGTTATCATAATTCTAAGGAATTATATGACCGTTTGGAAGATGTCAAGGCTAGCGAGATTGCAGAGGCTGGACGGAAACTGCTTGAGGGCAAGCTTAGCATGGTAGCAGTTGGAAAGCTTGATGCTATTCCGAGTCTTAAGGAAGTGGAAGAAGCATTTGTTAGTTCGAAGAAGCGACTGGATAACACAAACAGATTGCCTTTCAAGATATTCCCATGATCTTTGCGTGTCATTATAGATTTAAATATAGTCTATCAAATTAAATCTATCACCAATATACTTTTAATTTTATGGGAAATAACCATATCGGAATAACGGGAAATGTGTCTACTTATCGCATATTATTGTCTAATATCATAATTTTCAATAACTTAATATGTAATTAATAAGTTCAAATACTTAATTTCTGTAAAAAGAGATCAAATGTTTCAATTATATTGCAATTAATTATCTACAGTTATGTAGAGCTAATCCAATTACAGAGGCTGAAAGAGATTAAAGTATGCTGTAATTTGCCTTCTTGATATTTGCAATTATACATAATTTACACTACTTAGCAAGCAAGTTATCGCCACATGTTATTGTGAGTTGGACATTCCAGGAAATTGATACACTTGTAATTAAAGTATCCGACTGACTTTGAATTTAAAAATTTCAAGTGTTTCGTTGTAATTAGATACTTTTGAGATGTTTCCTAGGATATTTTAATCTTATTTTAGTACATTTTGATATTATATTTTGTTAGTGGCAAATTAGTCGCAAAAACAAAATATTAACAAATCCTGGTATATTAAGGTTGTACAACCAGAATTATTTATTCTCTTATTAATATTACTACGTACACTCAAACCTCCCTTTTATCCGGGTACTGTCGTCCGGAGGGTGCCCGTAACTGGGAATTTCCCGGATCTTAGAAATACAACGGCTGATACATTTACATGTGCAATCCTAAAGTGCTACTCCATATTTTACAGATTCATTCAAAAATAAAACTGATGTTTTTAACGGGTTGTGGATAATATAAGATATGTATTTGTTATATAATTTTGTCATTAAACTCCATTAATGGTAAAATAAATACATATTTAGCTTGGTTTCACACCAATAAGGGTGCCCGTATTTGAGAGGTCCGCATCTCGGAGGTTTGAGTGTACTTCTGAAATTGGAATTTTTCATATTTCAAAATGAAATGTACGTATTAGTATAACTTTTAATCGGTCGCACATTCAAGTTGATTGTCACAAGATTTGTTCTCTATTCAGTAGAAACCATTAACATTATGGCTGAAGGCTTCCATTAACTCACATCTATGTAGGTAAACTTTCATATGCATTCATCTCTTTCGTATATTCTAACTTCCACCAATTGGAATATAAGGGAGATTTATTCAGAATAGTGCATTACAAGTCCATTTAATAAGATAATGGTTGGTTTTGCATACTGCGTTTCTATTTTCCTCATTTTCACTGCCCAAGTCCAGAGTGCACCCGAGGGGAGGGTCCATCTATACAGAGGGAGTGGGCAACAGGACACATTGGAGGCGGTACAGAAACACCTCTCTTCTGTGTATACGAGATATAACTCTGATTCAGAAACTCTCCAGGATTATATGGACACTCAGTACTACGGACCTATCAGTATAGGCACGCCTCCGCAATCGTTCAAAGTTGTTTTTGACACTGGATCAGCAAATTTGTGGGTACCTTCCAAGAGAAATTATCTGTTCTGCTTAGCTTGCAAATTCCACTCAATGTATAGCTCTGATGATTCGACTAGCTATGTTTCCAATGGAACTTCTATGTCCATTCGCTACGGTACTGGAAAAGTTGGAGGGATCATCAGTTATGATAACGTTTCTATTGCTAGCTTGATGGTGAAAATGCAGGGGTTTGGCGAGATGTACAAATTGTCGTTTATACCATTCGCATTATCTAAATTCGATGGAATTCTCGGTATGGGATTTCGTTCTATTTCTGTCCTAGGATTGGAGCCAGTATTTGTTAAGATGGTTCGTCAGAAGGTGATCAGTCTTCCAGTCTTTGCATTTTGGCTTCGCCGCGGTTCTAACTCCAACTACGGAGGGGAACTTCATTTGGGCGGAATTGATTCCAGCAGATTTACCGGAGACGTCATCTATGCTAACTTAACAAGTCAGACCTATTGGCAGTTCTCGATGGGCGCGGTTCTGGTTGGCGGTGTGAGCATGGGCGTGTGCAATTATGGTTGCCAGGTCATTGCTGACACCGGAACCTCTCTCATAGTCGGGCCCAGTAGCGAGATAGCCTACCTCAACGCTAAACTGGGAGCCAAAAGGAATCTCCTGGGCCAATACTATTTCAACTGTAATTCTGTATCAAGCCTCCCAAGTGTGAGTTTCGTTATTTCTGGCAATCGGTTTACTCTATCGCCTGACGATTACATCATGAACATAAGAGGTATCTGTTTAAGCGGATTCTATGGACTTGATTTGCCACGCCCGCTTTGGATCCTAGGAGACGTATTTCTGACTAAATATTATACCATTTTCGATATGAGTTCTACTCCCCCACGAGTAGGTTTCGCAGTAAGCGCGTACTAGTTCAGCATATGCTGAAACATCCAGAGTGCTTCGTATTTGTAAGTTTTACTTGTCCATCTGTTCTGATAAACAGTTGCTTCGACACCTGTAAAAAGCTTTGTGTATTCATTCAGTAGAGTCAGGTGATCCCTCGATCTCACTTGCTTAACTTCCTATATACACACTAATTCTTGTCCTTGTAAATTACACAAACTGACTCAGTTGGACATCTGATAAATTATTGTAGTTTCTTGTGTTATATGTCGGTTATTCTGTAAGCTTTATTTGATATGTTTATCAATCTAGATAGTATTAAATGATCGTATATATTACATACTTATTGATACAGAGAGAGCATGATACACCGCTCCTGATGGTTTGGATAACGCTAATTTAATAATAACTTATTTCTTAGAAATTGTTATTCTATTAGACTCATGAACTTATGAAGGATAACATATCGCCTTTGAATGAAATCTTTATAAACTTTAACAATACATCAATACTAGTTGATTCGATTATAGAAATTAGTACTAAGCGACTTCTGTATATAAGGAATACTTGGGAAAACTTAGTATTAATTTATGCTTTATATTAGTATCCCTCACGACTTTCAATAATGTTGACTCAATTCGCATTTCGCATTTACAATTCAGTTATATATTATTTACACAATTTTTAAGACCTTTATGTAATATTATTGTATAGTGTGTACACAGTACATTCATTTTTCGCCTGGTATCTAGGTTTATTCATTAGCAATCCTCAATATTACCCTGTACTTTGACCTCGGGTTATTGCAGAATAATCCTGGTTTTACCACTCAGATGGTTAATATTATAATAATTCTTTGTAAGACATAGTTATAACTTATAACACAATTAATCCGCATCAGGATGTTTAACTTGCGTCCTGTCGAATACAGATGGTCCAGTTAATTAGTTATTAATACATGCGCATGCGTATGCATGCTACGAGAGTCATTAGCAATAATTATACTAAATGGATTAACATCATTTTACGATACTAAGCTATTTATGTTCGAATAATAACATAAAGTTCGTTAGCTTGTTCATTTGTAGTTCTCAACAAATGCAGTGTGACTATGCAATTGTTATCGAATGCTTTTTGATAGCACAATCTTGTAACAGCAATTCATTGGTATATTTGCATTTTTGAGGTTGCTATTATTTAATTATATTTAATTAAATACAATTAATTTAGTTTACATGCACAATTGTTTTGTCCAGAATTAATTGGAAAGACTATAATAACTAAAGTCCATATATGGTTTGAGAAAGATCTATCGATTAGCTGAGCTAAATAGTGAGATTATGCACAGCTTGCGGTAACGTGCAACCGTGAAACAAGTAGTGGAAGACGGTTTCGGGAAAAATTATCAATTTATTCATACGGTATTTGCAAAAATGTGTCTAACATTTTAATATCACGTTGTAGGTTGATAGATAATGATAGTATAGATTAGATTTACGTATTCACCTTGCTTACTTAACTACACCTCCATTGACCCTCTAATACTAGCAGAATTGCAGAATTTATTGAAGGGTAAGACTGCGAAACTGCCTTGTTAAAGCTACAGAGCGAGCTTGTCCAATTAAATTATGCTATCTAAATTTCAGGTAAAATACTATTAGCATGTGGAGTTGGTTAGTTGGAAATGTAAATACTTTGACTGAAAGTGTGCAGAGTAAGATCTCAAATTCAGGGTACGGTATTGAGGCCAACGCTCCCTCTCCCAGCGAGACAACTGTAGTTAGAGAAGAGTCCACCTCTGACCCTGTTGTAGACGCAAGCAATAATCAGAGTGATTCCAGCGAGCACGAACTAGACTCTACGGAACCAGAAAGCAAGCAAACAAAAGTTGTAGTTTCCGAAGAACAGCCTCCCCCTGAAATTGTAATTGATAAGCATTCAGAACCAGAGGACCTCAGTACCTTACTGCCAACTCTTAAAGAAGTGACAAATTCCGGATTGAACGCATTTTCCAGCGGACTTAATAGTATATTGACTGACGTCACAGGGGCTGTTAAATCAACAAAACTTGTATCAGAGTTTCTCAGTGAAGAAGAACAGTTCAAAAAGAAGAAAGATGTTACGGATTTGGTTCAAACAAATGCTACACCGCCTTGGTACGGATATAATGAAGCCGAAGAAATTAAGACTCAAATTCTTGAGATTTCCTCCAGTCGCAGAAACCTCCTTAGAGAACCACCGCCAGGATCTACATTCCAGTTCTCTCTCGACAATTGCTTCGGACAAGCCATGCTGATGCTTTCAGAAGATTCCCAACTCAAGCAGATTCGCTTCGTCTTGGTTCCAACTCAAATATCAGAAGAGGCCTTTTGGCGCAACTATTTTTACCGCGTGCACCTAATTAAGCAGTCAGTGCAGCTAGGATCTCTAAAGCGCGAGGAGAAGGAAACAGGCACTGAAGGGGAGTCTACCAATCCCACTTCAGTAGCGACGGATGAAATAGAGCCGGATGAATTTGTTTCCGACGCTCTAGACATCCAGAGCAGCTCTTCGCAACAGCTGACAGAAGAAGAGCTGAACCAACTCAAGCTAACAGCCACTCCGACCAGTAAGCCTGGGAAGCCTCGGGAGGAGCTGGCTCTGGATGAGGCGATTGACCAAGAACTTAAAGATTTCAATCCTGATGACGTCAAAGATGAGGACTTTGACTATGCTGACTTTGAGAATTTGTTGAAAGATAATTAAGTACTAAGTATTATTTTATATAGTGTTATATGAAGTGCATAGTGCATGCCTACCTGTTACACCGAGAGATAAATAATTCAAACTTATTTATATTTTGATGAAGATACATGTTCTCAAACAGAGTTATATCAATTCTAATTCATTCACGCATTTATATTCCTTTATAATTGGAAATTAATTTAATAATTGTACTCTCCTTATGCAGCGGACTTTATTGAGTACGAATACACGATAACATTACTTCGGTTAGTTTCTGTTCCGGTCTTAAATTTAAATATAATTTTGTTCGAGTTTGTTGAGGAGCTGATGAGAGCTACAAAATTGAATACTAACTTAAGGGTACAAAATATTAAGTGGCGCATTCAAGGGGTTTGAGGGGTCTAGAAATACCACTGGGTTATTAACGTGAACAGACATTAATTAAATATAGTCAATTCACTGAATTACAGTTTTAAATTATCGACCTTGGAATCTAAAGGGCTGCTAACTTTAATTATTTTGTAATTCTAGCACCTGTATTATACACGAATTACTGAATACACGTAGTACACATATTACAAATACATTAACACACTATTAATATATTTGGATCATTGTTTCATAATGATTAAACCTTTGAAATTCCTTCATATGCACTTGTTGTTACGATCATATTTTAGAATTACATATCAACCACTTCCTACATATCTCTTTAACGCGCATATTTGGGAATTGGGATCAGCTATTTTCACCTTAAAAAAAAATCAAAATTATAATATTATCTATAAGAATTTACTTATCCACCGATCATCGGCGTTTGTATTAAATAACCTGGCTAGTTTCTACCGAGATGTTTTTTTTATAAACATAAAAACACAATCGGTGGAAAGTAGCCAGGTTTTTTAATACAAACGCAAACGCCGATGATCGGTGGATAAGTAAACTTCATCTATAATAATCTTGTGAAAAATATTTCTATAAGGAATTGTTTTGTTTAGAGAGATATCGTTATCATCTCGATGATTGAAAATTATTTCTTTCATTAAATTTCCCTATTGATCTTGCAGATCCGATACATTAACATGAATCATCAATTAATCATTCAAAATACTTCAAACCACCAAACGCTGTGTTGTGGTGCATGGTAATGTCATTAAGTTAATTAAGCATGTAGTAACTTAATATTATTATTTAATATGTGTAGTATAAACTTCTGTTTGCCTAATTTCGGCGGCGTAATTATATTTTGAGTTACTCCTAATTAATTACTTAATTGTCCTATATTCAGAAACTTTACAGCTGAAATTATCAGTTGCAGCTGTTGCAGTCAAACTAATTTATTTAGTAAGTTTATGCAAGGAGTCCTAGGTAATTTAAACTAATTTTCAAACAACTCCACACAATTTATATGTCAAGGGATCATAAAGCCCATATTGTCTTGAACAGTAGCGGTGTACAGTCCATCTCAGATACTAGAATTCCATCTGTTTCATTCCTTGGAGAAATACAACTAGACAAATTCAAGGATGAATTACAAACGAGTGACAATTTAATCTATGTACCACGTTTGATCAGCCTGCTAGAAGAAAGGTACAACTATACTATTGCTAAGGAAATAGAGCATGCTGCGAAATCACTTGACTCCTCTGATAAATTAACTGTAGAACAGGTGGAAGCTCTTCTTGCGCCTCAGAAAAATCAACTTTGGGTTAAATTTGGTCGTCAGAACAACTATATGCCCAAATCTGAGGAAGATATCATGCTTGCATTTAAATCCTTTGGACTAAACTTTTCATTGACTGAGGCGAAATACTTCAAGAATAAGATGAATTCTAGGGGCGAATTTGTGATCGGTATGAATGATTGGAGGGAATTCTTGTTGCTTCATCCTTACTCGATAGATAAGATTAAAATGGATATCTGGAAGGAGCATGCGTCTTTCCTAGATATCGGAGAGGATTTTCTTATACCAGATGATTTTTCCGAACAGGAAAAGATATCCGGATTTTGGTGGCGTCAACTAGCGTCTGGAGCTGGCGCTGGCATTGTGTCTCGTACCTGCACTGCCCCGTTGGACAGATTGAAAGTTCTGATGCAAACTCAGTCCCTGATGGAGCGGAAGCTTAAGCTGCTGGAGGGCTTCAGAGGCATGCTGGCTGAGGGCGGAGTCCTCTCCCTATGGAGAGGCAATGGAGTTAATGTACTCAAGATAGCGCCTGAGACCTCTATTAAGTTCTACGCTTACGAAACTGTCAAATCACTTATCAATGAAAATAGGTCAGAAATTACAGTTGGACAGAGGTTCCTGGCAGGTTCTATTGCCGGCCTCATAGCCCAGACAGCCATCTACCCATTGGAAGTCGTGAAGACCAGACTTGCTATCGCTTACAACAATCAGTACGCTGGGCTATGGGACTGTGTTGGTAGGATTATGTTCCATGAGGGTGCGAGAGGTTTCTTCAAAGGGTGGGTGCCAAATATGCTTGGTATACTCCCCTATGCAGGTATCGACCTCGCAATATATGAAACATCAAAAAATGCATATCTCAAGCGCTACCATCCAGAAAACAAAGGAGATCCAGGGGTGTTACTTCCCGTCGCATGCGGCACATTTTCTTGTACCTGTGGGCAGTTGTGTTGCTATCCTCTCTCTCTAGTGCGCACTCGCTTACAAGCTCGCGTAACCAACAAAGTTTCAATGTTGCAGGTATTCAAGGAGATTCTACATACGGACGGGGTACTTGGGTTGTATAGGGGTCTCTATCCGAACTGCCTCAAGGTTATTCCAGCGGTGAGCATCAGCTACCTGGTGTACGAGAGACTCAGGACAGGTTTGGGCATTTACCGGGAGTAAGCAGATTATAGTGTCTTTCATATTCCAATTGTAATTAAATACAGCACAGTTGGAAATGATACAGCAGGGAATTGTTATGAACTTTTGAATTACACCTAGACTCTGATTGCAATTAATACTTTGAAATCCAATTCTCTTCGATTAGTATAATTTCAATTTTTCAAATTTAAATAACTGACATATAAAATTGCTATTTTTTGTATTTTATTTGCTGTGGGCACAGTGCCGCAAAATGGTCAAAATGTGGAAATAAAGCTATTTCTATTAATTCTAAGAGTAAAACTTTTTATATTAAATGGAATTATTCACTGCACAAAGTCACATGAGTCAGTCAGGTTATTTTATTATGATTTATGAACATTCAAGGGACCAAAATTATGTGCATAATAGAGAGACTTCATAATAAGCGAACTCAACCATTTTTCATTTTCTTTAATTTTGACGAAAATGCCCCCCCGGACCAATTTTATAGGGGAACTAGCTATTTTCGTCAAAACAGCCCAATTTCTTATGTTTAATATATTTAAAAGTATAACTTATTCACTTATAAAATAAAATTGCCCGCGTAGACACTTTAAACAAATTCATTACTTTTTAAAACTATTTTCATTTTAATAGCATACTAATCGTCCAATATAGATATTTTAAGGAAATCAATGGAATTTGGTTTTCCAGATAAATTCACACAAAATAATTTCAAGTTTGAGAAATAACAAACTCAAAAATGATAAAATTTTCAGTAAAAACTTACAAATTCTAATTGGAAAATGAAATATAAGAATTTACCATATTGTAAATTAATTAACTACTTAAAATACTTAGGTATTTGAGACATAAAGGAAGAAAGCTAATTTACACATGTTGCGGCACTGTGGTGGGTTTCAATATAACGTCCTTACAATAACTAGCTCACTTCATTGCGTCACCAGTTGATCGAGACCACTATCAGGAGTTCAATTTTTCCAAACATGCCATTTAACCTAAAATTTAACCTAAAACTATTTCGTTAAATCGAGACAAATTTCTCGACTAACTTGTCGGTTTCAATTAGGCTATAATATAAAGAATAATTAATCGATGCTTTAATTAGTATTCAGATCATAAGCCTTGTTACTCTGGTAAATTCACCATCACCACACTGTGGTTATTTACATATTATGCCAGTAATATAACTATGAAAATTAAATGTCCACATCTTGTTTATTACTTTGAAGTAAAGGTATCTTCTATAATGGAAGTAAAGGCAAGTTAAAAATATACGTACATATCTAACTTGTAGCAAATCTCCCTTTTATTGTGCTAAAGATTGCTTTCAACGCAAAATTAGTATATTTGGCTACATTTGTGATATTTCTGATCACATCATTATAGCTTTGTCTACTAATTTCTTTGGGGATGCAGAATTTTGCAAATATGCATGAACAGCACAACTATACTGTACCCGGGAAAAAGTTTTCGACCGCCCAACATTTTCCTTTTGAAATAGTACAACAATAGTAGGCCAAAGTTCAATGTATAAAAACTTTATGACATACAGTGGAGCCTCCCATAACGGACACTCCAAATAGCGGACAACCTCTAAATAACGGACAACCCTCGTGGCACAGATTTATTTATTTAGCATATGTCTAATAGAAAAGCAACCTCTAAATAACGGACAACGGTTCCGGTCCCAAGGTGTCCGTTGTTCAGAGGCTCTACTGTATTGCTATTTTGAATTCAGATTCGTATTCTACGCATCTGATGAATTAGACAAGTTATTTACGCATTCTACACCTGTTCCCATCTCTCCCATAGTGGAAATTTGGAAAAGTGGTGCATAGTGGCACAGGATGATAATTTTTACCAAATCAAAAAGGGATTGAATTGAAAGCTATGCACAGAATACGAATTTGTAATCGAAATAGCAATATCTCATGTAATTTGAATACACTATCTTCCATTGTTATACCTACAATAATACTATTTTCAATGGGAAAATGTTGGGTGGTCCAATACTTTTGTCCGAGTAGTATATAAAAAGCACAATTATTGTGTTTGTGTGTTTATTTGTGTGTTTATTTGTGTGTTTATTTGTGTGTTTGTCCAGAATTAATAGGAAATACCATAAGTCTAGAGATCTGAAAATTGGCATGCAGGGCCAGGGGTAATTTTACTTGCTGACAACGATCTATTGGTTTTCTAAACTAAATAACGGGATAATGACGTTATAAAGGCACATATTTGGGAATAACTCAGTGTTTATCCGATTCGCCCACAATTTAGATGGCAAGACAACATGAAATGAGACACGTATACCGATTTATGGGTTTATGACTTCACCTGGAAACTAATTGGGATGTCACATTCTAAAATATATTCCATTGCGTGTTTCTTTAAATTCACTGCACATATTGAGGTTTGGTGATTCCTACTCCACCTGCATGATTTAAGTTTAGTTAGTCTATTAGTGATTTATTAATAGCATACAGATATGCATCAGTTTAGATATTTAGATATGATAAGTGTTCATACTTTCCACTTCACAGTTCCACTTCACAGTGGGTAAGGCTGCAAAGCGGCCGTTAATTGTATTACGTAAGTGTCTACTACAATCAAACAAAGGTCGCGAAGCGACCGCGACCGAAGGGCTCGTTTATATAATATAATAATATATTATAAATTAATAATATCTACTATTAAAACACAAGCCTGGGTATATATGTGTATATATTTGTTTGTATGTTACGAGTTGATTGAAGAAAGTGGACGGTTTCCAAATGTGATTTTTGGCATATAGGGGTAACTTTTGGCACCTGCCAACAAGTTGAGGTTTCCACTCAAAATTCCTCACACCTCGACAAGTTATGACGTCATTGTCACATTTCGAGAAACCTTAAAATTCACTTAATCGCACATAATTGGCGCCCTCTAAGAGATAAAAATCTAAAAATTTAATAGAACATATACATTAATGATACGGACACGTTGGTCACACCAGATCCCCAATATGCTTACTAATTATCGCATGGTGACGTAATCACTAAATTTCACATTGTTAAATTTGACTATTTTAGGCCTATTTACGCTTTATAATCAATATTAGGAGTATATAAACCACACCAACCGCGAAGCGGTTGGTGTGTGGTTGTGTTCTGCCGCGAAGCGACCTAGCAAGCGAAGCGCGCTAGTAATATATTATTGCTCAACTGAACTATTATACAATATTATTGCCAGTTTAATGGAAACTTTACAATCTTTATGAATAACTATTAAATATTTAGTATCATGCGTTTTCATTGGGTAATGCTCTTAGCTTATTCTCTTTGTATCCCAACTTACTAACACTCCAGTTAAATAGTTTAAAATTTAATTATGTCAGTATACTCTGAAATTCAATTAATAACATATTTCCAACTGATATTTAACAACTAGTTATTCATTTGATGTTTCCAGCGACACTCCATTTCTACAAGCATGTTGTAGCATTCTAATTTGGCTTTTGTTTCCTCTAGTTCTTCTACTTCTTTTCTTAGAGAGTGATACTCGTGCATTAATTGATTTTTCTGATCAACTAAATAGTACATGGATTCTTTGACTTTTCTTCTACTGTCTTTGCCATATTGTTGTCGTTTCATTTTCCGCCTCATTGACTTTAACTCTTTTACGTAACTTGAAGACATGTTCGAGGTTTCGATTCTCTTGTTCAGCTCTTTAATATCCAAATTCTTTATTTCTTCGTCCGTGAACATATAATCGTACTCATAATCGTATTTGTGTGCCATCTTATTTGATTTTAATTTATGTGTTTAAATTCTTTTTGGAAAGAATATACTGTTATTACCCTGAATTCTAGCCTTTTATACTTGCTGAACTGCTACACATATGTTTCGATATATTTATAATTTATACAAACTGGCCTGTAGCATTTTTATTATCGCTTGATGTAATATACGTTACAATGGTTAACAAATTTACGAGGTTTAGAGCATCATGCTTATGTGTTGTTCCTTTCTCTAAAACACCTACATTTGCTCCAATGAACCACCCTCTATTGCAGTATTGTAAGTAAGTATTCGTAAGATTATGTATGTAGCTTTCTACATACGAATACGCTTTCTAATTTGTTGTTAATTTGAGCAGAGCAATATATCCTGTTTAACGAGATGCATTACTGATTTACGTTATATCAGAGAAATAAAAGATTAAAAAACTTGTATGTAGACCGTCTATCTCTTAACCCAGTTTTTTACTTAATTACTATTAACCATAGACGGCAGGGGCTTTTGGTCTACAGAATTTATAGATGGTCTACACATTTTTGCTTATTTTGTATAGGCTTTTATAGACCATCTACAAATAAGGAAGCTCCTAATACAATTGTATGTGATTTATCTATTTTTGATGAGATATTGAGATATCTTAGCATTTATTATTGGTTCTTGATCTCAGTAATAGCGCTTTATCTTATAACTATTGTTCAGTTAGCTTCATCTCTGGGATAATAGGGGTGAAGTGCATCCTCATTTCCAAATTACTTTAATTAATTCGGATGGGAATGATATTTGATGTTCTCAATTCACGCAAGGTATCAAATGTAAATATACTATTCCACTTATTGCAATTATTTTATGTCTTATAATCAGTTAATACACTTAATTAAGCTGTGAAATTAGTTGATTTGAAATTTTCAAGCAAGAAGTCAAAATATTTTGTACTGTAGTCGGTCCACTATATACCACACTCCTAATTAAATATAATTATCCAAATTAACCAAATAAAATACAAAAAAAATTTCCTGAGGAAAAAACTGTTAGTTTTTCATACAGTAGATCAGGGGTGGCCAAATGCGGTCCGCGATACACCTCAGTGTGGCCCGCAGAGCCTCAAAATGAGAATGAGTAATATGTACAGTGGAACTTCAGAATTACAACCATATTGCTAATAGCATCCTATTCTTGTAGGATTTCAAATTTTGAAGAATAATAAATAATACTAATGACAAATAGTAACAATCTAGATCCAATAGTATAAATTTATACTATTGGATCTATTTGTCATATAAGTACGTAATATTATTTGTAATTATTCAAAATTTGAAATCCTACAATGAATAGGATGTTATTAGCAATATGTTCGTAATACTGAGTATAAAACAAGGGGCACTTGGATAAGTGAGGCCCGCCGAGTTCTTCAAATACCTAAATGTGGCCCGCAGGGTGCAAAAGGTTGGCCACCCCTGCATTAGATTAATGCCTCCCAATAATAATGACAAGCAATACGTTTACTGAATAAGCAAAATCTATAATAATTAGAATCAAATTAAATTTGCATCGTGCCTAATATGAATCACATTCTCCAAATTCTGTATACTAACTTGTCTTTTCCAAAGCAATAAATTATGTGTTTGCATATTGTCCAGGTTGATCCCTTCATATGATTAAATTCACCAAGTATGATGCCTCTTAGTAAGCACCTTCACTTAATACGCATCAAGAAAGCTAATATTTACTGATCTTGATTAAACCTATTCACGATTTCTGAGGTTTATAATCTAACATAAGTTACATAACTAATGAATAATTCATATCTGAATAATTATCAAATATTTATCAACAGTAGATTCCCTAAAAAGCAAGATTTACATATACATTAAAACAATATAGTTATCCAAAATTCAAATATTCACTTTTGTTGTTGCATTGTTTAATCATCTATTCTGAGTATAGTATCTGTGGTATTAGTTTTAGAGGACGTCTCTTTTGAATATTCCTTGCTATTTCTTGAAAGAATTCGAGTTCTTCTAGTTTACTTGCTGTTGATTCAAGACTGTCTATCTCAATAACATACTCGTTACATGCAATGCCTCTGATACCTACAAAATCACTGATTGTATTTATGTAGAGGAACAATATTTCCAAATTCCATTGGTAGTTTACACTAACGGCAGATGCGCGTCTGTTAGTACTTGCGTAGGTTTCATTTGGGTTAGCGTCACATAGAGTGTAACATTGTTTGAAAATGAGTGGAATTGTAGGTCCAGTTATTTCAAACACAATAATACCTAATTGTTCTGTAATGCCTAGATCTTTTATTGACCATTTATAGACAGGGAGTTTGCTGTAGAGTTCTTCAGTCAAAATATTGTACTTCTGTCCTATAAGGGGGAATGCTCTGTTGTTGGGATGAAGGAGATTTCTGGAGCCTGGCACATTCAAATTGAGACACATTTTTAGGTCACTACTCGGCATTACTGAAGGAATGTATAGAAAACTATTTCCTGTTATTTTGCATAATTCCCTTAGTTTCTTATCCAACTCTTGCAACTGGGCTGACACATGCATATTTAGCTGGAATGCTTTCCTCCCTGCGAACATAATTACTAACGCTACGACTGGGCTCGTGTGCACTGTGCAGGCAACTTCTTGGGACAGCTCTATCACACAATCTAGTTTTAGCTTGTCAGTATCCACTGTCTTTTCGGATGTGAGGTGGCAGCAACTGTGGAAGAGTTTCAACTGTTTGGGTGATATGAGTGACAATTTATGACAGATCATCCATTCTAGCTCTTTCACTAAAATTCTTCTCTTTACCCGCAGTGAGATCAGCTGACTCTCTCCATTGCGCTCTGGCCAGGCGTGCACATTTAAATCTAAATAGCCACTTGAATCGAGTGAGTGGAATAAACTGTGTGGGAGATTGAAGATGGGTATAATGTCAAGGTTTAGGAGGATTGTTTGTTCGCATAGGAAAACAAGTGTTCGCGGTTGTTCCAGTAGATTTTCCCTTCCCTCCGCTGTATGTACGGATTGTAGTCTACTATCATAGGCGAACTCGAGACACCTGAAAACAATAATATCATTTAAATTATCGTACTGGCATTGATAAATAAGTAAATCCGAGTACACGCTGTTAACAGTGAATATTACATAATTACCAAGGTTTCAAATCGTTAAATAGCCACCGCCCTAATTCCCTAAATTATTAGAAAACGATGTCTCATCAATTTTCTAACTATTGACTATCTATCTGCTCTACCTTAGTTTGAAATCTTTGTTGCATAATAATGGATCATAATGTTGAGGTTTGCTTTCTCCTCCCAAGTGTATTTCCATGGTGTTGTTCTTGAACACTTCAAATTGAACTTCTCTCCCTGCTAGGCTACCGAAGTACGGAATAACTGTCACACAAACATGGTCACCTGGTGGGAAATAATTTATTGCAACTTTGGCAAAAGAGCGGATATCATCAGTTGGCTCAGTTGTAGTTTGTTTCCAACTTTCACTCAGAACTTCTTGTGCCTGATCTTCAACCAGATGTGAGCGAAGCATATTTGAACACTGTGTGAATACCCTGCAGTGAACTATATCTGATGAATTAGACAAGTTATTTCCCATAACCTAAATGAAGTATCGATATTAGTGGTAATCTAGTACATACCTAACAAACCAAAAAGTGATCCTAAAAGGTCGCAATACTTGTATGCTATTGAGCAACTATGATTAATATAATTTGCTATTCAAACACTCCGCCAGGTATCCAAAATTTGTCAATTGTTAACGTTGGAGATTTACTCAGCATTATAATATTGCTCGCAAGTACATATTTAATTTATTTTCAGACTAACCTTGTATTGTATAACACTCTTTTCTAAATTTTCCTCTAGAAGAATATTAGTCAAAATTTCATTTATATGATAAATTAAATATTAAATTTCAAATTGACGTTTATTTCTTTTATATACTAGTCAGTCAATTATCTATTGAATTCCTACATATTTATTTCAAGCCATAAAGGTGAATAAGAGCAAAAAATCCCACTACGTTTATTTGTTCTCTTTGTGGCTAATTGTTTGCAGACGATGGCCTCGGTTTCCTTGCGAAAACTTAGATGGTTTATTGTAGTTCCTAAATTGGTGACAATTTTACTTTGACTGAATACTTTAAATTGCTCGAATAGACCAGGATTCTTTTACAGTTTCCACAATTTCTGTCAGTGATAGGTATTCCATTAATTTTATTTACCAAATTCCAATCTCACTACATCTTACTTAGATAACCCCTGCTAAATATCTCAGATAATTTCATTCTATGACTTGCTAATGAGATTATAACTACTAAGTCTGTTTTGCTCATCAGCTGTATGTATAGTTACCTTCTGAATATCGCCGAATGTATTAATTATGAATATATATACCATCTGGTTTGATTGATTATCGATTAATTTAATCATAAATCATTATTAAAATAGTTTCCAATATAAAGCATTCAATGATTCATATGCGTATTCATAATTAATATGGTCATACAATTACGTAATTCATTAAATCTTATTAATTAGCTCGATTAATTGTATTTAAAGACTTAGTCTCTCTATTGCCATGTCTCAGCTTTTAACTCTTTCCTTTCTTTCACTTGTGTGCTCTCTCTCGTATGCCTCCAATGGAGTGCTATCTCCAATCGTGCTTATACCTGGCCTTGCTGGCTCTCAACTAGAGGCGAAGTTGAGTAAAGAGAGCTCACCTCACTACTTTTGTTATAAACACCTAAATTGGTTCACGATATGGATTAACGTTGAGGAGTTTTGGCCCTATATCGTTGACTGCTTTGCTGAGAATATGATGCTGTCTTACGATGCTTCCACTGGCCAATTTTCGAATGCATCACACATAGAGATACGAGCCCCTGGATTCGGTAATACATCAACAATTGAGTATTTAGATACAGATGAAATAATTGGTAAATACTTTTGGGAATTATTGGAAACTCTGACTAAGACAGGCTATGTGAGAGGTGTTAGCATTCGTGGCGCTCCGTATGACTGGCGCCTCGCTCCCGACTCTCTAAGTCGTCTTGGCTACTTTACAAAACTTGGGAATCTGATTGAAGAAACGTACACTACAAATGCAAACACTCCTGTAACATTAATTTGCCATAGTCTGGGGTGCCCTACAGTTCTGTACTTTCTGAACTCACACGTCTCTGACACTTGGAAGAAGCAATACATTAACCACCTGGTTACGTTAGCAGGGGCTTGGGCTGGCTCAGTGCTGACTATAAGGTCGATGATTTCTGGCTCTAACTTCATGATTCCAACGATTGATCCTCTCAGCCTGAGAGAGTCCGAGAGGACAATGGCTTCGAATTATTTCCTCCTTCCATCGCAAGAAGTGTTTGACCAGAATGCTACAGTTGTGAGAGTAGGCGGCTACGACTATACCCTCTCTAACCTGGGCCAGCTATTCCAGCACCTGGAAATACCAAATGCACTGTCAATATGGAGCCAAGTTAAACACCTGAACAAAGGATTTTCTCACCCTGGAGTACCTGTTTACTGCATTTACGGAGACTCCGTAGCTACTGGGGAAAAGTTGGTCTATTCAGAAAGCGGTTTTCCGGACAAAGCACCCACCTTGGTCACTGGCCCAGGTGATGGGAGCGTTAACCTTGTTAGCTTAGAAGTTTGCCTCAAGTGGAGACACTCTCCAGTAGGATTCCAGCACTTAGTGATTGGTGGGAAACAAGGAGAACACGTTGCTATTATCAATTCACCGCAAGTTATAAACTCAATTTTAGCAGTCGTAAAGGTACATAAATGATTGGTAGTCATATACGTATTCAATGTTTCAATTCAAACTCACTTACATTCATTGTATTTAACATTATTGTTGAGTTCAAATAACATCTGTATGTCAAAGTTGTGGTATTACTAATACTAAACTGTTATCTAAGCAGTAAATAATGCAAACAGCCAAATCTTATGGCTAACAAGTAATTAATTCGAGAACTTGTTGATGGTTTAATTCTAGACTGATAATGAATTTGCTATCCTAATTTGTATACGAATCAGTAGTAGACCAATTAGTTGAGATGAGTAGCAAACAGATCACTCAGTTATTCGACCATTACCAAAAGGCGCGTACGAATTTCGTTCACTCGGTGTCCGACCTAGCGTCCCGGCCTCAGAACATCGAGGTGCTACAGACCATGGGCGTGATGCAGCTGCTGCGGCCTCTCCTGCTGGACGTGGTCCCGGTCGTGCAACAAACCGCAGCGCTGGCTCTGGGCAAGATAGCTAACCACAACGAGGAGCTGGCTAAGCTCGTGGTGGACGGAGAGATCCTCCCGCAGCTGGTCTACTCGCTGGCGGAGCAGAACAGGTTCTACAAGAAGGCGGCTGCCTTTGTGCTGCGAGCAGTGGCCAAGCACTCGCCCGAGCTGTCCCAGAAAGTGGTCGAGTGCGGGGCCCTGGACGCTCTGGTTATTTGTCTCGAGGACTTCGACCCCGGCGTGAAGGAGGCGGCTGCTTGGGCTCTCGGGTACATCGCGGGACACGACGCAGAGCTCGCTCAGTCGGTGGTGGACAGCGGGGCGGTCCCTCTCCTGGTGCTGTGTCTGCAAGAGCCGGAGATCTCTCTGAAGCGCATTTCCGCCTCCTCTCTCTCCGACGTGGCTAAGCACACTCAGGAGCTGGCACAAACGGTGGCCGACTCGGGGGCGATCGGACACCTGACTCACCTCATCTCTAACCCGGACGCGAGGCTACGGAGACAGCTGTTCTCCGCGCTCTCGCAAATAGCGAAGCACTCGATTGAGTTGGCAGAGATGGTCGTGGAGGCCGAGGTGTTCCCTATCGTGCTCAACTATCTCAAGGACCCTGACGAGTACGTCAAGAAGAACACAGCTACACTCATTCGCGAAATCGCGAAACACACCCCGGAGCTGGCTCAGCTGATCGTGAACACGGGTGGGGTGGCGGCAGTGGTGGACTTCATCGGGGAGTCAGCTGGCAGCATCCGACTGCCCGGGATCATGATGCTGGGGTACATCGCCGCCCACTCCGAGACCCTCTCGATGGCAGTCATCATGTCCAAGGGCGTGGTCCAACTGGGGTCCGTCCTGACCGGGGAGACGGAGGGACACATCCTGAGCGCGGCCGCGTGGGCCGTGGGGCAGATCGGGAGACACTCCTCCGAACACGCGCGACACATCGCAGTGGCGAACATATTCCCGGTTCTGCTGGAGCTGCACATTTCGCCCGACAGCTCAGAGGACCTCAAGAAGAAGTGCAAGAAGGCCCTAAAGAACGTCCTCAGCAAGTGCGTGTACCTCCCCTCGCTGGAGCCCCTCCTCATAAACGCGCCGCCCAGCATCCTCAAGCACGTGATAGGACAGTTCTCCAAGGTCCTGCCCCACGACCCCAAGGCAAGGCGTCTCTTCGTGACGTCAGGCGGCCTCAAGAAGGTGCAGGAAATCAAAGCTGAGCCCGGCTCCCTCCTGCAGGAGTACATGAATACAATCAACACCTGTTTTCCGGAGGAAATAGTCCGCTACTACTCGCCCGGGTACTCAGAGACCCTGCTGGACCGCGTGGAGAATTTCCAGCCCGTGGTGAACTGACCACTGTACGCCTAACTACTAACTGCACTATCTCTTATCTATTCAATTGTATCACCTATCCACATTATAGTATACTCTAACTTTGCTACATTTATTTCTATTACTTTTTTATAATTATCGATAGTATATCGGATGTCACAGCCCAATCTGGAGATGAGCAGCTGCTGTGGCCACTTCGTGTACTCAGCTGTTCCTGTGTACCGACAGGCCGCCAGACACCGGATATTGGACCAGGTACCCTTAGTGCGTAGTAAATCGGGGAATTTAGGTAATATTTGTGATAAGATTATCAACGATCTAAACGTATCGCCCCCCTCCCGCCCCCGTGGCTCCCAGACGATACTCACATCCCCCGTCCACCCCTCTGTTTTCTCGTCGCCTCGAAGTCCGCAGTTGTTTGTGGATAAACTCGACTTTAGCGTCCCACCGGCACCCCAATCACCTAGTTACGCACAAAGGAATGTTCCTTCTACTTCCGATCGCAGCAAGTCTCCTGTTAAGACCATGCGGCCTCCTGGAAAGCTCACCCAAAATAAGAGGATTTCTAAGCACTCACGCCCTTCTAAAAAGCCCGCCAAAGTCCCCAAGAAGAAACCGGAAGTGAAAATGGACTCTGACTCCTCTCCGGACTCGGCTTCTGATTTCGAAACAAAACTGGACGCCTACTTCAACTCTAGCTCCAAGCGCTGTGCTACATCCGACCACACCCTGGCGGACATGTCCCGTCCCAAGCTGACCCACCAGGAGGTGCACAGGGTCCTCTCGTCAGCCCGCTCGTCCCCGCTCCAACAGCTGAGAGAACAGCTGCTCGCCTCGCACAAGCTCAAGTTCCAGTCTTGGAGCGAAATGCTAGCTCTGGGAATGAACGTTATTGTGTACGGCCTCGGGTCTAAGCGCGAACTCATCGACACATTCCGCAGAGAGCACCTGTCGGAATCCTGTCACCTCGTCATCAACGGGTTCTTCCCGACCCTGTCCCTCAAGAGCATCCTAACGCAGATATCCAGTGACGTAATCGGATCCAAGGCGACCTGGAGGTCAATCTCAGAGCAGCAGAGCTTTATCGTTAACCAGTTCCACTCAGACAATCAGCTGCCAGACCTCTACTTGCTGGTTCACAACATTTGCGGCATCGGCCTTCAAACCAGCCAGGCGCAGCTCACTCTCAGTCAGCTGGCCACTTGTAAGCGCATCCACTTCATAGCCTCTGTTGACCTTATAAAGGGGCCGCTTCTGTGGGACCAGGGGGCCCTGTCTAGGTTCAAATGGGTGTGGCAGCATTGCCCCACTTACGCGGCCTACACGGATGAGACTTCCTACGAGAACTCATTCTATGTCCAACAAACCGGATCTGTTGCCCTGAGCGCGTTGGTGCATGTGATGGCTAGTCTGACGCCTAACGCGCGCAGCATATTCAAGCTGCTGACGCAACAGCAGAGCCCGGAGGCGGGGCAAGCTGCGAAGCGGTACGCCGCCTCTGGGGTCCCCTTCTACGACCTCTACGCCATGTGCAGGGCCAACTTCCTCGTGAGCAGCGAGCAGGCTCTGAGAGCTCAGCTGACCGAGTTCAGAGACCACAAACTGGTCAAGAGCAGGAGAGGCGGCGACGGGGTGGAGTACCTCAGGGTGGTAGTGGACCCCTCTACGCTGAAGATATACTTTGAGGAACATTCTGAACTTTAGGCTTGTAAATATTGCACCATAATGTGAAGAGATATTATTACTTATTATGAATATTTCATTTTTGAGTTGAAGAGACATGCATTTAATGTGTTTATTTGATTAGTTCGCTTCAAAAGATTTATTTTTAAATCTTAAGACGCTATTATTATTTAGCAATATATTGCTAATAATCAGCGCTTATCAGCCTCAGCTAATGAATGGCAGCAAAAAATTTAGAAGATTACAATTTCAAATGGTTGTCAGGGTGCGTTGAGGAATGGCTGCTCAAGTCAGGTAAGAAGAATGGGTTCTCTTTGAAGGAAAATAAAAATGATCGCGTCTACATAACTTGTCCCGGTTCTTTTGGAGAGGTGTACATTGAGCTCAATGACCAGGGGCTCTCGCTATGGAGTGAACAATCTTCTCTACAAACGTTAATACAGAACAGTAGAATCCTTGATATGTTAGAGGGATCTCAGTCGGGGCCTCTTAACCCTGTGCCCGCGCTAGAACTGTTTGCCACTTGCGTGGCTGAAGATCAGAAGAGCGAGCAGGGCACGGACCTGGACGAACTCAGCGATGAGGATAACCAACCAGGTTATTTTTTTATTATAATTAAATTCAGATTGTCTCTATATAACTATCTAGTTTTTACCCGTCACATAACTTTGGCCTGTGATAATAATTAATGGTAAAATTCTCATTATCATAATTTGATTATTTCATGAAAGCATACGTACTTTAATAATATCGCTTTGCAAATATTCTAATTTATGAGTGTTATTTGATAATACGCAATCGTTGGGTGCTTGTAATAATTTCTGCCTTTGTTCCTAGCTAATTGCGGCTATAATATAGTGCAGTGTGTTATAATACTACAGAATTGGCCATTATGACAATAATTTCGGTAGAAAAATCTAAAATTACAGCTGTGCCTACAGCATCTTCCTTTGAAGGCACTATCTTTTGGTGGTTGGTGGTTGGATAGTGCCTCCAAAGAACATGCTATCAGCCAAGCTGTAATTTTAGATTTTTGTCATGTCATGGTCACTATAAAGGTGTTAAACCATTTCAGAAAGGTGTTTCGGAAGGTAACGACCCTTGGAGTGTTGGAAATTTCCAGTTTACTACATTTCAGAGATATTCAAGTTTCAGTAGAATATAATAGGTGTTAGTCAGGATTTTTCTATGCATGTTGGGTAGTCGTTGGCCAACCAACACATTCGAATTAGAAAATTTACAAAATTGTATAAATATTTATTAATATCACATTTTTGACGATGTCATCATCACCCATTTGTAGAGGTGTTACGTGGCATAATGATCAATTAATAAATTGGAAGTTTGTTTCTATCTTGTATCATATCTGAGATTATTGATACATATTTAGCTAATTAGTCTAAATATTTATTAAAATTATTAATAATTTAACACCAATTTCAGTTATAAATAGTAATTTAAAATCAATTTGATTACAATACTTGAATTCAGCACACTCGATAACCCCTATAAACAAATTGGAAGCATCTCTATATGTTAATTAAATAGAAATTGAATTTATAATACGTAGTTAGAATTAATTAGGGTAATTACGCCAGTATATTAATAGTGCAATAATATTCTTGCAGAAGGAATATACTCACATATTCTGTCGTTGTCATGAATATAATCTTAGTTTTCAATTAGTGAAATAGAAGCCTACTCGATCTCAACAAGTTGAATCAATATAATTATCACAAGTTAAAACAATATAATTAGATTGAACAGACGTGTTAGTAAACAAAGGAAATTAAGACCTCAATTGTGGCACAAACGAAGCCCAGTTTAAAAATTCGTGCACTGTGTTAGTGTATAATTAAATTCTCTATCGAATGCACATAAATTGAATATACGGGCACTATTTATTGTTCCTGTTGTGATATTAAACAGGTGCAAAAATGTGTCCAAAAAATTTAATCAAAAATCGTGACTCCAGTTGCACATCTGCAATCAATTAGACACCTGTCCTGAAATTTCAGTTCTTAGTAAATAAAACTCTGTTTTGTGGATGAGCTACGAATAAATAATAATAATAATATACCAAGGCAGTCACTAAGTATACCATATAATATTATAGGAAATTAAAGCGCCATGAAATTAACGCGAATTTCTCCAAATCGCGTCAATTTCCTTCGCGATAATTTCATGGAGCGTCAGATGTGCAACTAGGTTGAAAGGATATATATACCATGTCTATCAAGTAGATTGGAAGCGTATTTGGGCACAATAAATAGTATTTAATCAGGAGATTAATAATCCTGAATTTTTACTAAAATTTATTCGCGTTAATTTCATGTATTTGAAAATGTTCAGCTCCAATTCGCGTTAATTTCCTTCGCGTTAATTTAATGGCGCGTTGATTTCCTATAATAATAAGGTAGTCGGCATAGTAAAAATATAATGCGGGCGGTGGAGCTGAAACAAGTATGTGGCCTTATACTGGGTAATTAACTAATTTAAGTTAACATACAAAATCCTATTTAATATATAACATTATTGGTTAAATCTTTTTGCAGATAACTATGAATGCTTTTGTTTTTTAACGAAATTTAGTTGGGCTGACTGGAGCCTATTCGTATAAGTGCTTTTTCCTCAAAAGTCCTTAAAAATTAAATCTCGGAAGCAAAATCAACCATAATTTTTAATTAAACCGGTATTTGATTTTGTTGCAATCGTTTAAAAGATGAACTGGCATAACAGCTGTAGCCAATAAGCTGATACTTTCGTGACTGGTTATCTAATCCTGCATTAATGATTTCATTCGAACATATACATATGAGTATAAATTAATAACATAATTCGAGCCCAGGCCAGTCTTAAATTTACACGGTTTACTATTATTAGATTTAGTGGTGGAGTAGATTAAACGTCTCCAGTTAATGGTATTACATAATTATATATTAGAACAATTAATTGATGGCCAAAAAAGGAATTTAAAAAATAATTTCGAGTTTAGTTTTGTCCGGTATTACTGTTTCCCCCTAAGTACGTAATACAAATATTGTATATGCAGATGACAACATTGTTTCAGATGATGATCTGGCTGACGATGAATTAGATTACTATGGAGCTGATGATTTGATTGACGAGCAACCTGGAGAAGTTGTGAAAGAGAAACAGAAGGAACCGGACGATGGACCTACTGCGGACCAGTTCTTTACAGGAGACGGGAGTCCAATGGCTATACAGCGATTGCTCCTAGATCTGAAGAATATGAACAAAATCGGAACCAAGAAAGTCAGATATAATTTATGCTAATTATGAATTTAGTATATGTATGGTTAACCTGTACAATATTGTTTGGTGTTTTTCAGAAATAACTGAGGCGAAATTATACAATCCAGATAAATAACTAACACGTTGTGTTAATTATGTATCTGGATTGCATAATTAACACGTTGTGTTAATCATGTATCTGGATTGCATAATTAACACGTTGTGTTAATCATGTATCTGGATTGTATAATTAACACGTTGTGTTAATCATGTATCTGGATTGTATAATTTCGCCTCAGTTATTTCTGAAAAACACCAAACAATATTGTACAGGTTAACCATACATATACTAAATTCATAATTAGCATAAATTATATCTGACTTTCTTGGTTCCGATTTTGTTCATATTCTTCAGATCTAGGAGCAATCGCTGTATAGCCATTGGACTCCCGTCTCCTGTAAAGAACTGGTCCGCAGTAGGTCCATCGTCCGGTTCCTTCTGTTTCTCTTTCACAACTTCTCCAGGTTGCTCGTCAATCAAATCATCAGCTCCATAGTAATCTAATTCATCGTCAGCCAGATCATCATCTGAAGCGATGTTGTCATCTGTATATACAATATTTATATTACAGTAGAACCTCGTTAGTACGAACACATTTAATACGAATTTCCGGATAAGACGAACAAACAGATCCACAAAATCAAGTCCCTACAATGGCTATTGAATGGATATTACTCAGGTTAATACGAACTCCGGATAAAGCGAACAAAATTTTCACCGTCCGTTGGTGTTCGTATTAACGAGGTTCCACTGGATGTACTTAGGGGGAAACAGTAATACCGGACAAAAGTAAACTCGAAATTATTTTTAAATTCCTTTTTGGCCATCAATATCAAGTGTTCAATTGTTCTAATTTATAAATATGTAATATCATAACTGGAGACGTTTAATTAATCTACTCCACCACCAAATCTAAATATAGTAAACCGTGTAAAATTAAGACTGGCATGGGCTCGAATTATGTTATTCAATTTATACTCACTAGCGCGCTTCGCTTGCTAGGTCGCTTCGCGGCAGAACACAACCACCACACCAACCGCTTCACGGTTGGTGTGTGTGGTTTATACACTTCTAACATTGATTATAAAGCGTAAATACTAAATAGGCCTAAATAGTCAAATTTAGCAATGTGAAAATTAGTGATTACGTCATCATGCGATAATGAGTAAGCATATTGGCAATCTGGTGTGACCAACGTGTCCGCATCATTAATGTACATGTTCTATTAAATTTTCAGATTTTTATCTCTTAAGGACGGGAATTATGTGCGATTAAGTGAATTTTCATGCTTCTCGAAATGTGACAATGACGTCATAACTTGTCGAGGTGTGAGAAATTTCGAGTGGAAACCTCAACTTGTTGGCGGGGCCAAAAGTTACCCCTATATGCCAAAAATCACATTTTGATACCGTCCAGTTTCTTCAATCAACTGTTTTTCGAAACTGTGACGTCATAAACCCGTTATTTTGTTTCAAAAACCATTAGATCGTTGTCGCAGTACAAAATTACCCCTGTATACAAATTTTCAGCTTTCTAGGACTCGTAGTCTTTCCAATTAATGTGGTTATCTAATTCCTGTATTAATGATTTAATTTGAACATATACATACGAGTATAAATTGAATAGCATAATTCGAGCCCATGCCAGTCTTAAATTTACACGGTTTACTATAATTAGATTTGGTGGTGGAGTAGATTAAATGTCTCCAGTTAATGGTATTACATAATCATTATATTAGAACAATTAATTGATTGCCAAAAAAGGAATTTAAAAAATAATTTCGAGTTTAGTTTTGTCCGGTATTACTGTTTCCTCCTAAGTACATAATACAAATATTGTATATACAGATGACAACATCGCTTCAGATGATGATCTGGCTGACGATGAATTAGATTACTATGGAGCTGATGATTTGATTGACGAGCAACCTGGAGAAGTTGTGAAAGAGAAACAGAAGGAACCGGACGATGGACCTACTGCGGACCAGTTCTTTACAGGAGACGGGAGTCCAATGGCTATACAGCGATTGCTCCTAGATCTGAAGAATATGAACAAAATCGGTACCAAGTAAGTCAGATATAATTTATGCTAATTATGAATTCAGGATATGTATGTGGTTAACCTATACAATATTGTTTGGTATTTTTCAGAAATAACTGAGGCGAAATTATACAATCCATATACATAAGTAACTAACGTACTTAAATAAGCGTGAGTGAACAGGTAGTCAGGCTAGTCAAAGGTTCATGAACTGAACTGAACTGAACTGAAATATTAAACTGACCCAAACTTTAATGCTGAAAAGTACCTGAAAGTTACCTGAGCTGATTGACCTGAAATTAACAGAATTACACTGAAACGACCTGATATAATCTGAAATAATAAGAATTACTGAACAGATTGTATTATTTGCTGCCATTCTGTAGATACGGGTTTAACGGCGTGCCGAGAGGAGATAACTTGTTCCTATGGGATGTTAAGTTGATGGACTTTGAGAAAGGAACTAAACTATCCAAAGACATTCAGAGATGGGCAAAAGCAGCTAAACGCGAAGAGTGCATTTACATGGAGATGAAGTTCCCCAAGGAATACCCGATGCTCCCACCTTTCGTCCGAATCCTGAGACCCAGATTCCAGTTCCTGACTGGCCACATCACAATAGGCGGGAGTATATGCATGCAGGTGCTAACGCGCAGCGGCTGGCAGCCCACGAATGACATTGAGTCTGTGCTGGTGCAGATCCGAGCTCAGATTTGCGCAGACCCTAACGCGAGTCTAAACGTAGGCGACAACTCGGATTACAACGAGTCAGAGGCCAGGAGCGCTTTCGAGCGAATGTGCATAAGATATGGCTGGAAGAATTGAAATATTCATTAGTTTAATTGAGTTATTTAATTAATAACAAGCTGAGGTTTTTAACATATAGATTGAATGTTGTACATACATATTCCATTGTTTGATTTGTTTCAAAATGGTGTGTTAAACTAAAATAGACTAACTGGAGACTTGTTTGGTAAAGTTAGATCTTACTCAGCCGTTCTCAGAACTAGCTTATAATTGTGTTTTGTAAAAACTAATTGGGTATTAGTACTTATGTTCATAAACCAGAACAATAACAAATTAATTTAAATAATTGCACTTGTAAATTACTTTATTACTGTTGGGACATTTTGCATTATTATCATCATTTTGAGAATACAAGTAGATTAACTATTGATAATATCAACCAAACAATCAAACAATTGTCCTAATCCTTGGTAGTAATAATCCATTAGCTGAACTGCGGTTTCTCCACGGGTGTCTTGTGTGCTAGATACAAACAACCCATGCTGATGAGTGCGCTGATTAGAAATATCAGATCAAACCATTTGTGGTAGATATCGAACTGTAGATCCCCGAATACATTTGTAATAGAATTCCTGTACTTTGAAGGAAGGTTCATGCGCATCAGTAGCACAGTGGATACGAAGTACATTCCCATTATTTCTGCCAGGAATAGAACGATAAGATTAGAAGAACGGGAGCTAGACACGTTCGTAAATAGCTTTGAAAACGTGAGTAACAATCCGCGTATCGACGTGATAACTATAATCCCAACCATCGAGAAAGAGATGAACTGATTCCAGAATGAAACATCCACGTTTATCTTGAGGTATACCACAATGATCTGTAGAGTTCTCGAGATAGGGTCTTGCTTCCCGACACGTTGCAGCAAAATGTTGATGGTAGTCATCACCAGTTTATAGCAGCAGTAAGCAGAGAATATATAGCCAACTGCGTTGAAGTATTTTCCCTTGAGGGTTTTTGAGAATTCCATTCGCTCCCTAATAGAGTGCAGTTCAACTGTCTCTAGGAAAAGCTGTCTCGCCAGTTCCTCGAGGGATTGGATCTCAGTGTTTAGCTGTCTGGAATCTTGCGAACCCCACCCTCCAGAGAAGTAACCCAATATCCGCCCAAATACCTGACCCGTTCCAGATCTATTATTGGAAGGCTGGTATGAGTCCTTATCTAAGAGGACTAACTTCTTTTTCTTTACCAAAATCTGTTTCTCGGTTTCAAGCAGTTTGCTCTCCATGGCCTCAATGCTCTTCTCGTCTATCGGCTTTATGAAGTATGACATGTACGTGTAGGGCGCGTTTACCGCTCCGAACCCCGACAGAGCTCCTATCAGTGTAACGCCGAGTATGCCGATTCTGCTAATGCACTCCTCGAGAGAGAGCAGAAAGCTAGTCGCGCCCAGGATAGAAAACGGCTGTCCCAACTTCCAAAATATGTACATGAACGTTAGCCACCCAATTAGAGAAATAACACGCTGGTGCTTTGGCTTGGTAATAAATGGAATCATAGTTGCCAGGAGATATGCAAAGTAGACCGGGAGAATTACAATAAGGACAATAGTTATTCCAGTCAAACTAACAGTCCACCAAACTCCTTTCGAAATGCTGTGAAGATAATTCAGAATGTCCAATATTATCATCTCAAAAAGTGTACACGAAAGCGAAAAGGTTATGGAAAATAATCCTTGGACAATTGCATTATGAACTTCATAATTTGCAAACAGCTGTTTCATAAAAAACACCCATCCAATTGCGAAAAATATCACCTGGGAAACAAGTATGCCCAAGGAATCCGTTACTAACTGACCAATATCATCCATTGAACTCAATTCATTCGTTATAGAGGATAATTCATAGTCGATAACTGCATAGTTGATCTGGCTTGTGGTTCTGCAATAACTGGATAGCTACTAGTCTACTACACGGACATACTGTGATCAAATTAATAATTAACCTACTATAACTTGTCTCTGTCTAACAAGCCCGCAGAATAATTCATATGATCCCATTGGCAATGATGGGTAATCCAGAGTAATTACTCGAACTATGCTAACAGCTTAATTCGAGGAATCTCTTGGTTAGTTATTAGACACACTGGTTGCTTACTGATTGGATTTCATTAGCAATTCATTGAACCCAAGTGTTAATTAAATACCTATTGGTCTTTTGCTTCAATACACACATTTTTGTTATATCTCTTCGCTTTTCTGAAGGCTACCCTCTCATGCATAGTAACTACTTTTCTTGAATAAATAAAATTTCATTCTGGTAGAATCTTACATTAAAGAAGCAATATTATTAGGGTGGGAATCATGGGATTGCACAGTTAATGATCAATACTTTTTGGATTGACAATCCCTCTAATTCACTCAGTGATCCATTTCAATTTTGTTATTAATAAAAGTTGTGGGTGGAGACAATTTCTCGTTGATTTTAGTTATTATTGTAAAATCTAAGTATTCAAAGGAATTGGCTACTCCTAATTGTCTGGGACAATTAAATACTTACACGTTCCAGGTTGTTCAAGAGAGGTTGTCCATCTCAGTGCTTTTTATAAGAACATTAACTGGAGCTTGTTACAAGGTCTGATTACACAATATAGAAATACATGTGATAATACCACAATTGTAGACAGCATAACTAGATGTAATTGATTAAAATTAAGATTAAGATGATATCGGTGATATTATTAATAAGTGAATTTACTTATCCACCGATCATCGGCGTTGTATTAAATAACCTGGCTAGTTTCTACCAATGGTGTTTTTTATAAACCTGAAAAAACAATCGGTAGAAAGTAGCCAGGTTTTTTAATACTAACGCCGATGAACGGTGGGTAAGCAAGGACGGATCCAGGCTAGAATTAGTGGGGGGGTGCAAATTTAAACCATAGCGTAATTATTACTCTAATTTAGCTATCTGTGAAATGTGACAGTCTCTGAGTCCAATCTCATGAAGAGTCGGGGGGGTGCGCATCCCCCCGCACCCCCCCGGTGGATCCGTGCCTGTGGATAAGTAACCTCTTAATTAATAAGTGTAGGTACGAATAAGTATAACCCTGCTGGATAATTTGTTGTTTTGCTGATTTCTAATTCAAAATTCTTGGAAAATATCTAACTTTACAAAAGTACGTGGTACGTACTTGTTTTTATCATTAAAAATTTCCACCATGGACAAAGTGCAAAAACCGACAAAAAAATCTGAACAATTAATTTTACACAACGAACATCTATTTTTCCAAGCTAGTGTTATGTTTAAGTATGTACAGGCCCGGCGGAAGGAATTAGTTAGTGATCTGGCCAACTTGAGATCTTCGAGATCTCCACCCAGATGGCCGACCATTTGGCCGGAAAACTTTGATTGTTTAAAAGTTGGTGAGGCCGGATTGACAAAAATATACGTCCGGCCCTTATACAAATGTTACATAACAAGCTGAGAATATTGATTCCTAATTGCCTACTTGTTACTGGTGTTGCACGCAGTGGAGTCAGTCGTGCCTGCGCCTGGCACTACAATAAGCGTCCCTGCGGATCATTCTATTTTGCATAATAGTGAAAGTACATAAAATCCACTTCGTCGGCGGCCCTAGCAGGCCCTTGGTCCCTTTACACTAGATGAGAAAGTTTTAATTTATAATCTAGTTAGCTGAGTGTCGAAATATGGCCACAAAGCACCACTCTAAGCTTTTTGGGATGGAATGGGCACGTGATGTCAATAGGTTTATCACCAATCCTAACGGCTTTGTCACGAGCACTGGAAAGTCCTTGGACGTCCTCATAGACGAGATGCTCATTATAATATCCTCTACATCCGCTATCATTTCCCTCAAGCTGGCTATTCTGCACTTGTTTCAGAACGTAGAACACTTCCAAACAAATAAAAACTATTTAGTTAAAATTGTGAGTTCTTTGGAGGACCTGACTTACCAGTTCGTGGAACAGAGAGACAACCTATTTGTCCACCAACTCCTGGCCTCGCTCACAACATTCTCAATCGAGTTAGAGGAACGTTTCTCTCGGGACGGGACTCAGCTGACCAAGTGCGTGAATCTGCTGCTCGCCCAGGCTAACCAGGTGGCTGACGGGAGTCGCAGCGACCGGGTGCTCCTGAGAGCGGCTGCTTGCAACTGTCTGTTCGAGTTAGAGGAGATATTCCCCGGACTGCTGCACTCCAAGCTGAGCTATTTCTTCCAGTACTGCCAGCTGGAGAAGACATTCGTTCGGCAGCACTACCTCGCTCTCTTCTGCGCCGTGCTGCGAAACTCGCTACTCAAGTTTAAAGCCATTGATTTCGAGGAGCACGCCAAATATTTGCAGTTTTTCTTCAGTCCAACCACGGAGCTTATTCCATTTATCCTACCTGAAAATTTCCGCGATGAGAGCGAATGTCTGATCCGTTCCCCGATGGAGTGTGCCATGAACCCCTCCACCGATAAGGTGGACCTCAAGAAGACCTTCTCCACCCTCCTAGACGCCTCCACGAACATGACCCCCACTGTCCTCGCTCACACCATGGACAAGCTGTCTGACTGCGTTCTCCTGGCCGGCACCCCGCCCGCTCTGCTGAAGACGCTCTACCACCGCTACCTGCACTCCTCCAGCCTCGCGCTCCTCCAGCTGGTGTATTCGCTCAAGATTAAGTTCGGACGGGAGCTCTTCGACCTGTCGCAAGAGCCCAGCTTCGAGCGGAGCATTTTCTGGGCGCTCAACAACCCTCACAACCTGAACCCCCACACGCTGCTGCTCTACACCTGGGTGACGCACTTCCCGGTGCTAGACCCCGTGACTCAGCGCGAGGAGAACAGGGTGCCCGCCGGCCTGCCGCTCGCTCAGCTCTGCTTCCCGACTCCTTTCGATTCCATCGACCTGTGTGTCCGCTGCTTCCAGCTGTTCTCAGCCTCAGACCTGATCCTAGAGGACCCGCACTCTATAAGCACTCATCTAGCAGTGCTGGTGCAGAGAGTCAAGGCGCAGCCCGCTTCCTTCGCCACTGCCGCGTTCTTCCACGTGCTATTCCTCTTCCTGCGGCGCTCGCACTCCTCTTCCATGACTAAATCCGTTCGCGTTATCCTCACAGACCTGTACCTCTCCTACCCCATGCTAGCCAACTACCTGATTAACTTCATTACCTCTATTTCCCCGATTGTGACGGCCGCTACATTTTCCGTGCCGATGCTCAGCTACATTGTGCAGCACCTGCAGTCGCTGGAGCAGGTGTGCACACCTGACCTGGTGTTCCACCTGCAGCTGGTGGAGCACGCCGCGCTCACGCCGCAATTCAATCTGGACAGCGTGCTCGCGCTGCTGCACTCGGTGCTGGGCCCGGAGGTGCTGGGGGAGGGGGACTGGCTGCTGGGTCACGTGGTGCTGGGGGTCTGCAAGGCGCTCCTGCTAGGGATTAGCTCGGACGCTCAGTTCCAGAGAGCGTGTGCGCTCCTATTCCGTCTCAAGGCAAAGCACGCAGACATAGATGTCTCGGACGAAGCTGGGTTCCTCTTGACGCTAATAACTTCCGTCTCGAGCCAGAAGTACCGCCTCCTGCTCTCTAAGGCGGGCGAGAAGAGCGCCGAGCCCTCCCTCAAGGACCTCGTCGTAGGAACCACATTCCAACTGGCCTCTCCCATCACCTACATTCCCGAGGTGTTCCTGCAGCTCCAGAAAGTAGCGCCTGGCACACACGACTCCGCTTCAGCCATTGACTCCCCTCAGGCAGTGGAGAGGGATACAGCAGAAATTCTGAAGCAATATTTAACTTCTGCAGATGAGTTAACAGATGCTAGCTTTGAGATGAACTACCTACTTAGCTATGCTGACCACGCGAAACCTAGCACCTCTATGCATACGATTTACGCTATTTCCCTCCACCTCAGCGGCAGTCCGCACTACCACCCCACCTCCAGCGTAACAGTCCCTAGTCTGGCCTACCAAGCCAAGGGGGAGGGAAGAAAGGTTTCCTTCGAATTCAGACCGAAGCTCCCGCTCCCAGCCTCCTTCTCTGTTTCCGCTATTTTCTCTCTCCAGGACGGAGCCACCTACCAGACGCCGCTGGCCCCGCTCGAGGTTTCTTTCTCGGACCTGCTCCGGCCGGTTCCTCTCCCGCGCGACTTCGACAGACGAGACCTCCCTCCCCTCTTCGAGGCCCTCTGGTCCCATTTCTCCAGCCGCAGCTTCTCCGAGCACAACATGGAGTCCAGGGTCACAGAGAGCTTCATGAAACTCAACAAACCATCAGACAGCGTGACTCGCACCCTCCTACAAGCGCTCTCTCAGAACGTAGTGACGTCATCCAAGGACCTGATACAGCTGCTCCTATACGTGCCCCCCAGACACCACATCCTGCTGAGAGCCCGCCTCTCTGCCGCCTGCACCGACACGAGCATCCTCACGGACGAGTGGCGACTGCTCTCACACCTAAACCTGTACCTACACGCTCTCATTGACCAGATGTAATATATTAATGCTATTAATTGCTGCAATTATATTTATTTATGCGATGAATATTTTTTCTTCTTAACAAGTGTTCTACTGCGCCGTGTCCCAGTTCTAAATAACTGCCCTTGCCTTTCACATTCCTTAGTTCAGCTCTTAACACTTTTGAAGGCTTGATCCAACTTAAACTCCGTTTAATACAACTGTAATTTGTTTTCTAATTACTTTGATGTACGTTTGTATTTACAAGTATTTACAGATTTATTACCACATTATAATTTATTGTGCTAAGTGTAGGCAGCAGAATGGAGTGGGAGAGCTTATCTCTGACCTGTGTCGAGTATCAGAAAGATGATTTTGTAGGAAAACTGATGGCTCTCTTCTCTCTCTCTCCGCTATTTATTTCCATATCATTTGCTACATTCATATATTGTAAGCGCGATACCTATTCGATCTTATTCTTTGTTGGTATGGTATTGAACTTCCTCATAGTGCAAGTGGAGAAGATTATAATTAGTGAACCACGCCCCCCTGGGGGCCCTGGCCACCGGTCTCTCTTCGAATACGGAATGCCTTCTATGCATTGCCAGTTCATTTCATTCTTCTCTCTGTTCCTATCTCTCTGCCTGGTCCTGCGCTGGAGGGTTGCTCCGATCCACAGACTCTTCTATCTGAGTGCGCTGTCCGCGCTGCTGCTGCTCACCTGTGCGAGTCGCGTGTATCTGCTGTACCACACTGTCAGACAGGCGCTTATCGGGGCGATAATGGGCGCACTCTTTGGAGCAATCTGGTACTACTTCACTAATCGGGTAAGCCCTTACGTCAATAGAGTTATATTGCATTCAAAAGTGGCTAAGTACTTCTGTGTTCGGACACTGAGTCACTTGGAGGACGCAACACAGTTTGAATATGATATCGTCATGAGAGTACTAGCTAAGCACAAATAATTGTATTTTATTAGCTTTTTAGTTTAGTTTAAATGCCATTTGATGGAAACAACAATTGAGAGCTGTGATTTTAATCCCACAGAGTGCTGTTTATCCATGGTATATGAATGCATCGTTTATAATGTTTGTTATTACGTATATTGTTTGTTATGTATCAATTCGTAGAAAATGCTGCCTTCAGTTTATTCACTAGATTCTAATTAGGTTATTTTAGTTGATTGTTATCTGTGTGGGTTATGGTTATGTATACCATCTGAGTATGCATAGTCTTAGGCCAGCTGCCAGTCTTGCAATGATTTATTACTTGCCCTCTTAATTAACTAATTTCTATAAGAAATAACCTATATTGTATATCGTGTATAAATAGACCACTTTTTTACTTAAATACTATTACCCATATACGGCAGGGGCATTTGGTCTACAGATTTATAGACGGTCTACAAATTTTTTGTTTATTTTGTATGGGCTTTTATTTACCGTCTATAAATAGACCGTAGGAATCTCTTTCTATAATTGTAGGTTTAAGACACTGAAGCCATTCTCTGTTATTCTTTTAAGATTGAGATTTGGTAATGGAGATTTCTTAAAACTTCAGTCGCTCGTTGTACTACTGTGTTTGTATAAGAAGCTCCATTATAAGGAAATCTGACATTCTAAGCAATACGATTTTACTTGATTTACTTAATTTGTTATCGAATTAAATTGGACGTTTTCTGATATGGATTAGTAAGCCTTATTGGTACGTATTTAGAAACTTTACAAAACTGAGTTACAACTAATCTACCTTGTGTTTTAATATTTCAGCTTGAAATACGTATTTGTATGTTTTGAATTCTAATAAAATTTACTTCAGCTATTTAGTCCATGTTACAACGTTTAATAAACTAATTATTTTTACCAAATCTGTTTATCCTGTTAGCTTGCATGGATTTTATTCGTTATATGAAGTTGTATCTGTCGGCTTTGTTGCTCTTGATTGCAGTTTGGAATCTGTCTGCCGAGGAGTATAGCAACTCCTGGGCCGTGAGGATTCCCGGCGGAAGGGAGCAGGCTGTCGAGATAGCGAAGAGACACGGATTCAGGTTTGTCAGTGAGACTCCTTTTGAAGACATCTACCACTTCAAGTCTGGGCTACATCCTGAGCGCTCCACGCGAGCTGCCACGTACCACCACAACAAACTCAAATCAGACCCACAAGTGCTCCACGCGGAGCAACAGCTGATCAAGACGAGACACAAACGGGATCTGGCTTCGCTCCCTGACAGCGCTCTCTCCTCCAGCCCCGAGCTCTCCTACTCCCCTCCTGTCGATCCCTACTGGCCCTTCCAGTGGTACATGCGAGGCACGGATCGGACCATGAACGTGCAGCCGGCCTGGGTGATGGGGGTCAGTGGGAAGGGCGTGGTGGTCTCAGTGTTGGACGATGGTCTCGAGCACACGCACCCCGACCTGCAGGCCAACTACGATCCGAACGCTAGCTTCGACTACAACAGCGAGGACACGGACCCCTCGCCCCGACTCGACTACTCGAACACCAACAAGCACGGGACCCGGTGCGCCGGCGAGATCGCGGCTGTCAAGAACAACCTGTGCATCACAGGGGTGGCCTTCAACGCGTCGATCGGCGGGATTAGGATGCTGGACGGGTCGGTGACGGACCTGGTGGAGGGGTCGAGTCTCGGGTACCGGCCGCAGCACATCGACGTGTACAGCAGCTCCTGGGGACCCGAGGACGACGGACGGACCGTGGACGGGCCCGGGAGTCTGGCCAAGAAGTCGTTTGAGGACGGGGCGAATAGGGGGCGGTCGGGTCTGGGGTCGATATTCGTGTGGGCTTCTGGGAACGGCGGGATTCATGACTCGTGTAACTGCGACGGCTACGCACTCTCCATCTACACCATCTCCGTGAGCTCGGTCTCTCAGTCGAACGACAGTCCGTGGTACTCCGAGCACTGCTCCTCCACGCTGACCTCCACCTACTCCTCGGGGAAGGCCTCGCAGGCCAAGGTCGTCACCACAGACATCCGCAACCAGTGCACCAAGGACCACACCGGCACCAGCGCCAGCGCCCCCATGGCCGCCGGGATCCTGGCCCTGGCTCTGGAGGTGAACCCGCACCTCACGTGGCGAGACGTGCAGCACCTCGTGGTGCTCTCCTCCAAAAGCAGCGGGCTGATCGGCAGCTGGAGCAAGAACGGGATCGGGTACTCGGTATCCCCCGAGTTCGGGTTTGGTGTGTTGGACGCGTACACACTGGTCAACCGAGCCCGCAAATGGATGGCTGTCGGGGAGCAGCACTCGTGTGTCGAGCAGCCAGACAGGAACCAGCCCACCTCACTGAGGGGATACAATACTATACAAATAACTACTACGACTGACGGCTGTCATAAAACACAGGTTAATTATCTTGAGCACGTGCAAGTGATATTGTCGCTATCAGTTAACACTGGGTCTCGCGGAAAGATCGAGATATCACTGAAATCCCCTGCTGGGACTAAATCCACACTTCTCAAGAATAGAATATACGATTCTGTAACTCAGGGCTTCGATAATTGGCCCTTCATGAGCACCCACTTTTGGGGAGAGAGCCCTCTCGGGGAGTGGGAACTGTCGATCTCTTCTCTCGACCACACAACCGCAACGGTTCATTCGCTTGAGTTTGTATTCTACGGAACCGAAAAAGCGCCACCCTTCCTAGACTGTATTCCTGACAAATGTCACTCTGAGTGCGTGTCCACCTGCGCTAGCGACAAGAGCTCCGGCTGCGACACCTGCAAGCACTACCGCATCAGAGACACCTGGGACTGCGTGGCTGAGTGCCCTTCCGGTTACTACCCTGACGAGACGAACAGAGTCTGTCTCAGCTGCTCTGTCAACTGCAACATGTGCAGCTCGCCCCGCCCCTCCCTCTGCACGGACTGCAACCAGAACTACACTCTTGTTAACGGCAGCTGCAGCCCACTCTGTCCGGACGGGTCCTTCTACAGTCACGAGTCCGACTCTTACTGCCTCCCGTGCCACTCTTCTTGCTACACTTGTATCGGCAGATACAACAGGGCCTGCACCAGCTGCGCGCCCGGCCTATTCCTTATGGACGGCGTGTGCATTAACCCAGTCACTGAGTGCGGAGACAGAATGTACAAGGACATTTACAACAGCTGCAAGCCCTGTCCGCTGGGCTGTCTCAAGTGCATATCTCACGACAACTGTCTGCAGTGCACTAAGGAGAGCCACAGCTCCGAACACATGTGCAGCATGGACTGTCCCGGAGGGTTCTTCTTCAGGAAAGCCTCCCACAAGTGCGACGAGTGCCACCCGACCTGTCTGACCTGCAATAACGGCAGCGATCCGACTCACTGCTCTACCTGCACGGACGGATATCAGCTGAGTCTCGAGAAAGCTTGTGTGCCCTGTTGCGACTTTACGCACCTGCTGACAGCTTGCTGCAACTGTACCAGGGACCCCAAGCTTCCCGACAAGAACACCTGTTCTCTCATAAAGCTGCGAGAAGAGTCCTTACTCGGAGAGCTTCGCTACATCTTGCTGCAGACCAAGCCAAACACTCTCATCGGTGTTCTCGTCACTTTTGCAGTAATTCTTCTCATTGGAATTCTCCTTCTATCCTTATCTTCCCTCTACATATTCCCAAAGACGAACCACTGCTGCACCAAACCAAAAAGGTCTAACAAATCCCTACCCACCAACCATTTCCAGTCTTTGGAACGTTTACAAGATTTGAATTTAAACAAGTATGAATCATGAACCTGTCGTAATTGGCAGAGAATTGTTTATATCGTACTCTGTAATAGTTATGGCATCATGGATCTGTATTTGCTGTGTGAAATATTTTTAGCAAATTTGCTCCTCCAATGACTGTTATTCAATACATTATTATTATTATTTACTGTATCTATTTAGTTAGAAGATTATTTTGGGGTTTTATTAATTAATTTGAATAATTTGTGATTAACAGTCATTTAATGGTAACTTTATCAAATTTAAAATCCAAAATACAAGCTGCCTGCAGAGCATATTATATTTGTATTACGGTCTCAAATGAGTAGACAGTGATTAAGACTCTGTTAATTTAGTTATATATGAGTAGCAAAACAAAAGAGCAAGCTAAACCTCTGGTGCTTATAAGCCCTACCCTAGCTTACCTTCTCTCCCTCAGCTGTGTAACTATATGCTCCTTTGTAACCAGATTCCACACGATTGAACTCCCGTCACACGTCGCGTGGGATGAAACACATTTCGGTAAGCATGCGAACCATTACATAAAAGGAGATTTCTTCTTTGACATACACCCGCCTCTCGGAAAAATGCTGATAGCGCTAGTGGCCTACCTGACCGGTTACCAAGGCACTTTCTCATTCAAGGAGCCAGGCCTTGTTTACGAAAGCGACTTCTATATTCCTATCAGGATATTCTGTGCCTCTCTAGGCACTCTGTTGATACCTATGATATTTGAGACCGTATGGACCCTGACCGCTTCGCTTCACGCCGCGCTAATAGCCAGCTTTCTTGTTATATTCGACACTGGGACTCTCACTCTATCTCAGTACATCCTCCTGGACTCTCCTCTCCTCTTCTTTATCATGTCGTCTGTCCTGTCTGTTACGAAACTCCATTCCGTGTGCAGTTCTGCCCCCAGCCTGCGCTGGTACATGTGGATGGCAGTGACAGGTTTCTCGATCGCGTGTGCGTTTGGTGTCAAGTGGGTCGGAGCATTCACAGTTGTCTACGTGGGACTAATAACGATAAAGGAGCTCTGGGACCTCTTGGGGGACCTGAGTGTTAGTGCTATGGAAATAGTCGCGCATTTTATAATCCGGGTTCTGCTGCTGATAACTCTTCCAATTGTTGTGTATTCGAGCTTTTTCGCAGTGCACTTTATCCTCCTGGACAAGTCGGGCGAGGGAGACGGCTTCTTCAGTTCGAGGTTCCAAGCCACGCTTATAGGAAATCCGCTCTACGACCTGACTGTGACCAAGTACGTGGCTTTTGGCTCTAACATAACTCTCAAGAACCACCGCGCGGGCGGAGGGCTGCTGCACTCTCACTACCACCTGTACCCGGAGGAGGTGGGCCCGCAGCAGCAGCAGATGACCACCTACACATTCAAAGACGACAACAATGTGTTTCGGATAAAACCGTGGGACATAGAATGGCCCTCAGACGCAGAGCCGATGATAGTAAAGAGTGGTGACGTCATCCGTCTCGAGCATATAGCGACGCGACGGAACCTGCACAGCCATAAGGACCCGGGCCCCATAACGAAGGCACACTACCAGGTGTCCGGGTATGGGGAGAATGGAACTGGGGACTCAAACGACATTTGGATTGTAGAGGTGGTGGGGGAGGAAGTGGGCGCGCCAGTGCAAACGCTTTCGAGCATAATTAAACTCTACCATTATAACTTAAAGTGTGCGCTGCATTCGCATAGCCGGCAGCTCCCGAAATGGGGCTGGGAACAGCTGGAGGTCACGTGTAATCCTTCTATATTCGATGCAGGTAACCTTTGGAACGTCGAGTACTGCTTTAATTATAAGATGGAGACGATACAAGCTCACACACAACAGTCTTCTTTCTTATCAAAACTGATAGAGACTCAGTGGGTGATGGCTGAGAACAATAACAACTTGAAACCGAAGGAAGGAGAGATCACTTCGCAACCCTTTCATTGGCCATTTAATTACATGGGACAGCACTTCTCAGCTGGGAACCACAGAGTATATTTGCTAGGAAATCCCATTGTTTTCTGGACCAACCTCTCACTCATTTTCTACTACGTACTTGCTCTGGTACTATTTCTGTGCGCAAAGCAGCGAGAAATCAAAATACGGCCCGATATACTCGGACTATGCGAGAGCTATTTGGCGTCCGGAATGGTGCTATTGGTGGGCTGGGGACTGCACTACCTGCCCTTCTACATAATGGGGCGTGTGCTCTATTTCCACCACTACTTCCCTGCATTCATGTTCTCCTGTATGCTATCGGCCGTTATACTTGATCTAACTTTCAAACTCGTATCGCTATCACTGTTAAGCGAGCACAATTCCATCTTGTTCCGCAGCTTCCTAACCAGCAGCATCGTAGCGCTCCTGGGCTACAGCTTCATGCGGTTCATGCCTCTCTCGTACGGAATGGGAGAGCTGAAGAGCAATGAGCCCGGCAGTCGCCTGCACGGACTGAGATGGGTGGACTCCTGGGACATTTAGTTCTGTATAACTAGTGTGGGTGAGGCCGTTAGGAAATTTAATCAATGTATATACATTTTATTTTCTATACTGAATTACAGTATATTTGTTAACATTCCTTTGGAGGGTTTTTAAGCTGGAGATCAAGAAGGTAACTGTTTAATAACAACTTACTGTATTTCCTCTCCAACATGGCGGATGTGTCAATACACTTGAGCTCAGTTGTAAGTTCCCTGAGTTGTAACATGACTCCTACATTGATAGCGTCAGTGCTTAGCTATGATGGACAGCCAAGGCAGCGCAGAGTCCAGCAGCAGGGAGGTACAGTTCAGCCAGGCGGAGGCAGAGGTGTACGACCGCCAGATCCGCCTCTGGGGCGTGGAGGCCCAGAGGAGACTGAGGTCCTCTCGGGTGTTGGTGTCGGGGGTGTGTGGGTTGGGCGCGGAGGTGATTAAGAACCTCGTGCTGGCAGGAGTCAAAAGTGTCACAATTCTGGACCATGAGTCCTATGACCCTGCGACTGTTTCCGGGGCGGGGTTCCTCCTGTACCTCGGAGAGCCCGGGGAGAACAGGGCAGCAGCCGCGGTTTCGCGATGCCAAGAGCTCAACCCGATGGTTAGTGTAGAAGCTCACCAGGAGAGGCTGGACACGAAATCAGCTGATTTCTTTTCTCAATTCGATATTGTGTGTGTTACGAACTCGCCCAAGTCTGAGCTGATTCGCGTGAATGAAATTTGCCGAAGTATAAAAGTAAAATTTCTGTGCGGAGATACGTTCGGGTTCTACGGATTTATGGCTTCAGACCTCCTGGCTCACGCGTACAACGAAGAGGTGCTGAGACTTCCAACTGAGCCTTGCGAGGGCCTAGCAATGAAGCGAAGGAAGGTAGAGAGCGAAAAGTTTGTGGAGAGTCACGAGGAATTATTCTCGCCCATCTCGAAAATATTTGATTACAGCTGGAAGGATCTGACTAACAAACAAGCCTCTAGACTTAGCTACACTGTTTTCATCCTATTAGCTCTGATAGAGTTCAAAGAGCGGAATAGCCACGGACCCAAACAAGAGTCTATCGAAGGAGACAGCAGAGAACTGGACGATATTTCTACTCACCTAGAGAAGAAGCATAATTTAGTGAGAACAGGAAAACCTTTCATTCCTCGCGGATTCGCCAAATACACACCAATGGATCTGAGTCCCATCTGCGCTATCCTGGGCGGGGTCATTGCTCAGGAAGTGATAAAGGGGCTGTCGGGAAAGGACCAGCCTTTGAATAACTTTTTCGTCTACAATGGTATTGACAGTCATGCCATTGTAGAGAAGATCAGTTAATTTTAATATAACAACTTTCTGTTGTACATCAAAATTCAATGGTCAGTGTTGGTCACCTTCCAAATTTATTTTATTCATAACAGTCTCAATTACAATTGATAGGAACTTCTAAATTATGTTATTTCGCAATATTGTGTACAGTAGTATCAATGGAATTGAACATGCAAAGATAACTCCTGAAATAAAAACCTGTTTATCTCACGCACCCTTCATCAATGGCAATAGAATACTATAATCTATATATTAAAGCACAATTGTTGTCTGTGTGTTTGTTTGTTTGTCCAGAATTAATACGTGTCCTAGAAAGCTGAAAATTTGTATCCAGGGTAGACCTTGCGCGGGTCCAGCATCCGCCCCGCGAGACACAGTGCTATAACCAAATGAACCCGCGCCAACCCCCGCTAACCAGTATTCTCGCCAGGCCGAGTACACACTCGGCGCACAATGCGGGGGACAAAAATATTTACAGCCTTAAGGAATAAGCAAGACGGCAGTCAGTTTTTGGGCGGATATTTGAACAGCGAATTCCAAGTTTATTATATTTGGGATTACGGGACGATTTTACTATGCAATTCTTTCGGTCGCAACATTCTGGTCCTTTGACCCGCATTTAATCACCCGCCCCGCACAGAGGTCTAATTCAGGGGTAATTTTGTACTGCGACAACGATCTATAGGTTTTTGAAGAGAAATATTCGCATTTTCATCCAAAGGTGACAAAATATGTTGTTGGTCAATTAAATTCGAGGGTTAGTATGCATTAGCTAGACGTCATTCAATTAGTATAAATAAATGCATAATAGAAAATCTTTCTAAGGCTGCAGTTTGATTGAGTGAAAAGAATGTATCTAAGCAATCATTTGTCTATTTTATTGCATGTTTTTCTTTTAGTATTATTTGGAATCGAGCTGAAATTTATTAGGTTACTAATGGGAGAATTTGATTTTCCCAAAACAAATTAATTGTGTAACGTTCTTAGGGGACTTTATGAGGAATACATTTACTACACCACAAGATGTATAATTCTAAATGTTTAGTTGCAAGGCGTATAAGGGTGGAAGCGCTTTGCGCCGAACAATCGCAAAGCGACCGAGACCGAAGGGTTCGTTTAGTTAATATTTAAGGGAAACTTTTTGTGTTAAATGGTGACCAATAAGAAGGCTTATAATAATAATATGATATTTCCATGAGGTATTAAAAAGTCCCTGGCGCATGCGCTACTCTCCCCTGGCGCATGCGCTACTCTCCCTCTGGCGCATGCGCTACTCTCCCTCTGGCGCATGCGCTACTCTCCCTCTGGCGCATGCGCTACTCTCCCTCTGGCGCATGCGCTACTCTCCCCTGGCGCATGCGCTACTCTCCCTCTGGCGCATGCGCTACTCTCCCCTGGCGCATGCGCTACTCTCCCTCTGGCGCATGCGCTACTCTCCCTCTGGCGCATGCGCTACTCTCCCTCTGGCGCATGCGCTACTCTCCCTCTGGCGCATGCGCTACCAAAAGTGTATATTTAGTAAGGAATTTAAACGTAATCGCCACTTAACGCTGATGACCGCTAGTGCATACTACATTTTTCGTGTACAGTTTATTTATGTGCAAAATCTTTTTTTTCAAATATATATATGAGAAACTTACAATGAACACAAAAAAACTGAGTCTTTTTGATAAATATTGTCCGAGTTATTATTGTTTTTGTTTGGGGGACCCTGTATTTACAGAGATTTTCATCACTCCTACCTAATAACAGTTATTCAATAGAATCTTCTATCTAATACGAAGTCCCTAGCCAGTAAGGAATTTAATTGCGAGCTCCATTGGATCATATTCATTTAGATATTTCAGTATAAAATCACATCTCATTGTTTCGATTGCAAATAAAGAATTCGAATGGCAGAAAATATTACTTCCTCAATTGTTTCTGTTAAATCAACTCCAAAAAAACGAAAGATCTGTGACAAAGAAGACATCGGCTTTCTGACACACGACATCGAGCATGTAAACTTATCAGATGACGAATCTTGTCATCATTCTGTATCATACATAAACATGACACCAACAGCAGGTAGATTACCGATATAATTTCAAATAACAATGTATTGAAATTTGAAAACTAAATTAAATTTATCATTTGTCGGTCTAGGTCAGGAAAATCAAGATGACAATTTCAGCGACTTTGAGTTCATCAAAGAAATAGATATCTCAACTATCGACCAATATATCAGAATCTTAATAGAGGAATCTCAAATATTTTATTTAGAGGACAGCAGATATGTTGTTATTTCGGATTTTGAACACTTAAAAGGTAAGTACTTAATCCTTTGTGTTGATTTTATATTAAATCAGGTTATTGTAATATAAAGAATACAAAGTCGAGTTAATTAATTAATATTTGTATCGTATCGTATCGAACTAATTGAATAATATTGGAAAGAAATTAAATTATATAGAACTCTGTGTGTTCGAAATTTATTACAATTATTGAAATGGAGTCAAGGGAATTATATTTATGTTCTTTTTTACTAGGGAGAGTAGTGCTTAATAACACGAATACAGTGATTGACACAGACATTCCTCTTTGCATTTCTTGTCAGAAAAATGATTGTCTTCACAGTCTAGCTTATGAGCACTGCTTACAGAATAAGTGTTTGACAGTTTGTGAGGTCAGTATTCTAGACAATGTCCAACATTACATTATAAACTCTAAGAACATCTTTTTAATCGCAGATGAAATGCTTCATGACTTCTGTTGGAAACGTATCGGGAGTTGGATTTGTAATTCCTGTGGGTGGAAATGTAAAGCACAATCTAAACTTGGTCATGTAATCGATAAAATTGGTCTAGACCCTTCAGGGAAGAATCCGAAAACAATTGAATACAGAGTGATATCATCGAGAGCAATACCATTAAACCTCGATGAAACACTTACGTTAGTGTACGATAAACAGCTGTGTGAAGGTATCAACTTGCCTATAAATATAATTCCTGAAATCAAGTTTTGTGAGCATGGCTACAAGTATAACGAAGAAAAACAACTAAAATTGGAAAATACTGGACTAATCATATACACAGAAAACGATGTAATTGAACTCAAAGATCACAAAGGTATGCCGTTAACAGTTGTGCATTTAATTAATTATAATTAATTATAAATTAATTATTTATATAGTTTACAGTTCAACGTGTAATGGTCCTTGTAATTGCACAGCAGTTTTTGAAGGACGGAATAATTTATTACTAAACATTAACAACAGATACTTCGTCCATTACGGCCTAATATATGACTACAGTGAGTTAATGATCATGTCAAGAAATACTCTGTATGGATATGTCAGGTTAGTTAGTTATAACTTTATTATGATACACAATATACTTTAACTATCAATGAAACCATTCATTTAGAGCTAAAAACAGCAAACTCACAAAGATGGGAAGAAAAAAAACATACAAGTATCATATTGTACACCATGCATGGAATGCTTATTTAAGAAATGTCGACATCGATTATCCTTCTTATTATACGTGCTCACATTGTAAACATGAACTTGATGTTGTTGTTATAGATGGAATAGCCATGGGAACAATGCGCTCAATTCCTGGAGTAATCGAAGTCATCGATAACGATCAACAGTATCCCTTAGTTCCATTCTCAGACAGAGTGTATATTCCAGACTCAAATATCAGAAGAAAACTCCAACTATGTTGTTTGCAGGGCCTAGCAGCGAATACATTCAAAGAGTTAATGGATTCTCTAAACAACACAGACTTTTCGAAATACATAATATTCAATACTACCATGATCAACAATTGGGTAACAGTTAATGAAAATGATAGAGTGAGAAAGGTGATCCAACTCCTGTGTCATATTGAGCCAATATCAGGACTGTTCCAATTCTCCATTTTGGATTCTAGCGAGAGGGGAAAGATAGCGCTTCTTTCTCATGGAAAATCAATTAAACAAGAATGTTTAGACTCTATTTTCCAGAAAATGTGTACACTTGAATGTTTGGTAAAGTCGATACAACCAACCATAGACACTGGACATGTCACATTGCATCCATTAGTAGCATCTTTATTAAGGAGCATACTGCTACAAATTGATAACCTTTTCAAAACATCATCCCGAAAGCTAGTCGAGTTCTTACCTGAAAGTAACGAGTTCTACAATTATTTTCCTACTTTTTCCACACATTACAAGTAAGTTAACTCAATATTTTGTCATTAATCTGTAAGTAAGTTACTCAATAATGTATATTTTTTTAGGATTCCACTCTACGAAAATGACAGTTATGAGTTGTCGGATAAATGTTCCAAAGTATTCCCAAAACATCATAAGTTTACCCCCGGTTTGGTAGCTATTATGTGCAAACATAGAGTTTGCTACGGATTTCAGATCCTCAGGGAGCGCGAATCTAGTGTTGTAATATTTAAACTCTTACTCACTATTTTCAAAGTGCAACCCAAAGTGATTATTTACGATAACGCTTGCAACTTACATAAAACTTGTATGAAAAGGTAAGTACAAAAACTTATAATTATGTCATAGCATAGTACGTATATCATAATTACGTATTTAAAAACATTCTGTATTTACAGGGACCCGAAATTATTCCGTAACACAACCTTTCTTGTTGATCGTTTCCATTCGACCAATCACAAATGTGGTCCATCTTATTCTTTGAGGAACATTCATACGGAGGAGATGAAGAGAATAAACTCTCAGGTTTGTGAACAACTCTTCTCTTCTCTTAGAAGAATAGCGACTCAAATTGCATATATGCGTATCGAAAATATATTCTTCACAACAAGATATTTCCTGGCTTGCTTAAACAAGGAGAACACAGGGAAAACAGAATAATTACGTTGTATCTTATATTTATTCACAATAATAAATAAAGAAAACATATGAGCTTTGAAATTGTAAAATACAACTAATCAACTATTCAGTAAATCTAGTGTTTACACTAGGTTTTACCCTACAATTAGGGCATGAGAAAGACTCTACGTCACTCGCAGTATCCTCGAATCCCACACACGGCTTGTGAAACCATTTGAGACAATAGGGGCATTCGATCATGTTATTGAATGCAAATGACGGTAAATTACACAGGCACCATAACTTGATTTTTAATTCTTCTTTAGAGTGGGTTGTTATTCTAGGTCTAAATATCTTGCTCTGTACCGACGGAAATGGCGCGATGTTATCTGTTTTGAAACAGTCGCTGAGATGTGATCTCATCCTGTTTTGTCTCCATCGAATTGTGGCTGGATCTACTCCTGTAGCTAAGGCTAGACAGACTGCTCCTGCAAATAACCCACAATCAGCACCGCCCCTTTGTTGCTGAATCGGAGAAAATGTTACTTTCAGGTCTCCGGTACCATCTCCGTAGAGGAGGGCTAGCTGAACATCAAGCTCTTCACTGGTTCTCCCGGTCATAAGCGAGTCGTAAAGGGTTACCTGCCCGTCTGCATCAATGCTAGAACAAACCCAGTGGAGAGCTCCATCATGATGTATCTGCATGCTGGGACGAGGAGCCCTCACGAATTGCCGATTCTAAAATGAATAGAGTAGTGTCAGGGGCGTAGCCAGTGGGCTTGCAGGGCCTGCCGGCAGGCCCAAACTAAATTCCCGCAGGCCCAACTGGGCCTGCGCATTTTCAGAATTTATTCTTCTGAAAATGCGACAACACTTAATTATCTAGAGCTGGACTAATTACAAATGGTAAGTTGTATTATATTTGGTTTGAAATATTAGTAATATGGTGGTACGTGTCAGTTGTCTTTTTATTACTCCAAACCTTTAAACGATTTCATTATCTTAAGTTCTGCTTGTAGCTTGCATTCATTTATACTTGTGCATGTGCGGTATTTAGCTTTTCCTTTTAGATAAATCATGTTTTAAACTACGTAATAAGAAATCAGCAAGTGATAAATAAACGAGATCGTAATATAATTTGCAGGCCCAGTCCGTAAAAACTGGCTACGCCACTGAGTAGTGTACGTATAATATACTATGTTTAGTTAATGAATACATTTCGAAGTATTAAGTACTTACTCTTGAGAGTATTGTGTCTTGCAGTCCCTGAACATTTGGGTAATTATTCTTTAAAAGATCCTAAAATACAAGAAGATATAAAATAGGACGTATTTAAACAAGGCGAATATAATATGCTAAAAAAGTATCTAGACTTTAGAATTTAACTTACACAAAAAGCGTTCAAGCACGTATCTGTTAGAAATGTATTCTTTGTTGACAACTCTAGCAAGGACTGGATTCTAACCTTTTGGTCTATGATGGGTGCGAACTGCAACACAGGATCCAGTGGCTTTATATTCAAAAGGGTGGCTAAAGTGGGTGTAGGTACTGAAGAAGTAGGATGTTGCATACAAGTGCTTTCGGGTTGTTTAAATCCTGGGAAAAATGCATCATTTGTTGTATCACTATCAGATAATACTTGTCGTAAAGTAGAGAGATCTGATTGTACGATATTCTCTGCAAAGTTAGAACTTTGGGAAGAGGAATGTGGTGTAGGTGGAGTTCTAGTAGGGCTAGCATGAGGGGAACGATCTCGAAAGACATGAATGGGTTGATCTCTAGAGATTGGAGGCAACTGTTTTAATCCCTCAAATTCAATATAAGCCTGTATGATTTTAATCAATGACTGTTTGCAAGTGTGTTTGACGTTCTTATACTCTACATCATCAGGCCAAAAAGGTGGCTTCAGTGTGGGATCCTTCCAAAAGGCCATATTTTTCCCTAGAATATGTATAAGTAATGTATTAATATTGATGTTTCCAATATAAAATTACAGTGGAGTTCGCATATTAGCAATTCGCCTAATTGCAAGCTATTTTTCATCCCCAAGCGAGTTTTTAACTAATTTTAATTTTGTTCGAATAATAGCAAGTTCGCCTGATACGTAGCTAGAAAATTTCGTGGAAAATTTGAGTTGCTTTTTACAAACTTCACTGTAGCATGTATTATAACTACAACTAGCGCGCTACGCTTGCTCGTAGTAACAATAGAAGGTACTTACCTACTGATTGTTTAGTAACCCACGAAGCTAGTCTACGAATGGTTGGCACATTATAGCTGTTGAGATCGCCTTTTAAGAGCTCTAGGATTTCTTGGTCATGGGTAAACCTTCCTTTGTCCAAATGAGCAGGTTTTCCTACAAGAGACTTGCATGCCTCTTCTTTTACTGTGCCCATTAGAGACTGGAAGTTTTCCGGCCCAATCGTAGCTAACTTCCCTTGCCACGTGAAGACAGCTCCGATGCTTTCTCCCGTGATTGTATGAAACTTTTTGAGAGTGTTAGTTAACATCTCACGAGCATTTGCTCTGGTCATTCGTGGCATTTTAGCTAATCAGAAAATAAAACTAAATTGAAAAGTAAAAACATGAAGGGATGTGTTTTTATTTTTAATATATACATACGAGAAACGAAATGACTTCTTGGTACGTAGTTATTGAGTGACTATTGCGCATGAAATGTTTTCTATTTATAACTTATTAAGTGGCGATTACGTTTAAATTCCTTACTAAATATACACTTTTGGTGGCGCATGCGCCAGAGGGAGAGTAGCGCATGCGCCAGGGGAGAGTAGCGCATGCGCCAGAGGGAGAGTAGCGCATGCGCCAGGGACTTTTTAATATATGATTTCCATAGGCTTCGTTGATCGGATCCTACGATTATTAAACCTAATTTGATTCCACTCCACGCTAGCTCTATGTTGCACCATCGCTCGTACCAATCCATTCTCCCCACACACAACAAGCTCCTGCAGCAGCGCTGGGACTCCACCTACTACGAGGAACACCGTCGCCGCATAATGACAGCTAGCCACATGGTGTCCACCAACGCGCCCAAGCAGCACCTTCACGTCGTGGATAAGCTGAAGAAGCAACAGAGAGAGTCTGAGAGGTCAGAAGTGGTGCAGCGAGATAACGACACGCTAATGACACACATGTCAGCCATCATGGAGAGGGGCAGCTATGTAGACCATCGTAACGACTACAAACACTGGAGCTTGAACTACGAAAAGCGAGTGAATGAAATGCAGCGAATCCAGAAAGAGAATATAAAGATGCTCGGCAGGATCCAGTCCCGCCCCGCTAACTACAAAGTGTCCGAGTGGCTGAAGGACCGCTCTGAGAAGGAGAGACTCATCAGCATGATAACTGCTCATCCCGGATCGCGCCAAACCAGGTCTGCTCGGCCTTATGCTGACAGGGAGAGAAAGGCGTACTCCCACTCGTCCCTGGTTCCTCTCCAGGTAGATAGCGGCTCTCTGGCTACGCTGGACCCCTCTGAATCGGACACTGTAGAGTCCTTGGAGCGGGAGCTGGAAGCTGCGAGGATCCAAGTCGACAAGTGTTCGATTGAGAAAAAAATTATTTCTGAGGTGAAGGCAATGAGCAATCCTCCAGCACCGTTTATAATGGTAACCGAGGCTTGCGCGATTTTGTTCAACCGGCAACGAGACAAGAGAGACAGCTCATGGCGCGTAGGTGTTACAGCTCTGGCTGAAAACTATTTGATAAGCGTTGACAGAAATAGCTTTCCTCTATCAGTTCTGAAGAAACTGCAATTCTACATTGAGAATCCAAAGCTAAACGAGGAAGCGTTGAAATGCGTTTCTTGGTGCATCTCATTTGTATGGAAATGGGTTGAGAGCGTTTATCATTACGGGGTTTTGGCGCACAAGTATGGGATTAGAGCGGAAGAGATGGGAATAGTACCTATTGTACAGAAAGAATTAATGGCAGCCGAACACAGCCCTGTCGTGAAAGAGAAAAAAGTGAAATCTTTCGCGTCTCTAGAACTCTGTGAAACGGACACTGTCGAATCTTTGAAACTAGAATTGGAAAAAGCGAGGAGTGAATACAGCAATTGTGAGTTAAAGAAAAATGACCTATCTGAATTGAAGAGTTTGTCTAAACCGCCAGCGATGGTTAAACTGGTCCTGGAGGCATGTGGGATTATATTCAATCAGAAAGGAGATAACCTATGGCGCCTAGGATTGATATCCCTGTCACCAGCCAATGCTGCCTCTATTGACTTGGATAATATTCCATTATCCGTTTTGAAGAAACTGAGAAAATATATCGAGAATCAGGACATCACTGATTCCTCATTAAAAAAGGTGTCTTTGTGCATCGCCTCAGTATGGAAATGGGTTGAGATCGTTTATCATTACGGGGTTTTGGCGCACAAGTATGGGATTAGAGCCGAAGAGATGGGAATAGTACCTATTGTACAGCAAGAATCAATGGCAGCTGAATACAGCCCTGTCGTGAAAGAGAAAAAAGGAAAATCTTTCGCGTCTCTAGAACTCTCTGAAACGGACACTGTCGAATCTTTGAAACTAGAATTGGAAAAAGCGAAGAGTGAATTTAGAAATTGTGGGATAAATAAGAATGACATAGTTATATTGAAGACTATGCCTAAACCGCCAGCGATGGTTAAACTGGTCCTGGAGGCATGTGGGATTATATTCAATCAGAAAGGAGATAACTTATGGCGCCTAGGATTGCTATCCCTGTCACCAGCCAATGCTGGCGCTATTGACTTAGATAATATTTCATTATCCGTTCTGAAGAAACTGAGAAAATATATCGAGAATCAGGACATCACTGATTCCTCATTAAAAAAGGTGTCTTTGTGCATCGCCTCAGTATGGAAATGGGTTGAGATCGTTTATCATTACGGGGTTTTGGCGCACAAGTATGGGATTAGAGCGGAAGAGATGGGAATAGTACCTATTGTACAGCAAGAATCAATGGCAGCCGAACACAGCCCTGTCATGAAAGAGAAAAAAGGAAAATCTTTCTTGTCTCTAGAACTCTCTGAAACGGACACTGTCGAATCTTTGAAACTAGAATTGGAAAAAGCGAAGAGTAAATTTAGAAATTGTGGGATAAATAAGAATGACATAGTTGCTTTGAAGAGTATGCCTAAACCGCCAGCGATGGTTAAACTGGTCCTGGAGGCATGTGGGATTATATTCAATCAGAAAGGAGATAACCTATGGCGCCTAGGATTGCTATCCCTGTCACCAGCCAATGCTGCCTCTATTGACTTGGATAATATTTCATTATCCGTTCTGAAGAAACTGAGAAAATATATCGAGAATCAGGACATCACTCATCCCTCATTAAAAACGGTGTCGTCGAGCACCGTATCGGTATGGAAATGGGTAGAGAGCGTTTATCATTACGGGGTTTCGGTGCATAAATTGGACCAGCTGAGCACAAACAATTTCTCAAAAGACACTTCTTAAGAACAACATAAACACTTATTTATCGAACACACATTATTTATTTTTTATATCATTCAAACTTCTTAAATAATATCCATATACCCTTGAATAACTCACCATGCTTTTATTAATCAAACCCAACAACAGTGTTACTTTTTAACAAGTTCTATATCTTACATGATATGTAGTACATATTATTAAAAAAATCCAAAATTGCAGCCTGTGCCGACGCATGTTCCTTTGGTGGCACTATATTTTGGTGGTGATCTATTGATAGTGCCTCCAATAGAACATGCTGTCGACACAGGCTGCAATTTTGGATTTTTTTCTCCATGTCATGAACGTCACATGGTGTTTACACCCATTTATCAATTTGTTACGGGACAAAGGAACGTTTGATAAATTTCATGGTTCTTTCTATCTTAAACCATCTTGATTTTAAGTTTATATTTCCATTCTAAATGCGTTTTAGACTCCCTATCACTCTAATACAATTCGGGCACCAAACAAGCACACAAACGAATAGTCATAAAGTAGAAATTCCATCTCAATAATCCATTGTTTATATATCAGTTATCGTTTTGAAATTGAAATCAGCATGTTTACTTAGAATGACATATATATGGGATTAAGTTTATGAAATTACTTATATAGAGCTGAGCTTTGTAGAGTTCAGTTTTTCACTATGTGTATTCATGCAGTGAGAAAGGTCAGTTTTTTTCCAGAGTTTGAAATTGACCTTTAGAAAGTAAGCATGGGCTTTTAGTATGGGAAAAAATCTGAACTCTACAAAGCTCAGCTCTATATAAGGATTCCCTAAGTTTATATTACCATTATAAATGCGTTATAAACCTTACCCCCCCTTACACTCTAATACATTTCGGGCACCAAGCACACACATTGACAAATATTTATACAAATAGATATTCCATCTCATTAATCCATTGTTTGAATATCAGAAATCGTTCTGAAATTGAATAACTGTTGAGTGAAATTGAATTTCATATAGGAGGAAACTTTAATACAACTATTGTATTAGAAATCGATTTATAGTATAGTAGCAGCTATTGAATCAAATTGAATTATTCATATAAATAGAATACTTTATTGTAACTATGATATCAACAATAACTTGAATCGAAATAACACTGAATCTCATTGAATTATATTCATAAATAGTAGATCTTCATTGAACCCCCACGAAATATTTGCATAATTGAATATTAATGAACTTACGATTTTAGAAAGTTAAGGGTGAATTGTGGCAACTTTGAGCCTAATTATCAGGAAAATGAGGACGGATTAAATAAATCGTGAAGAGCTATCAGTTGCAAAATACTTTTCTGATACTAATGATTCTAAAAATTTTCTTGTTATTATTACATTTATTTTCTTATGGACAAAAAAAGCTAAAAGTACCGTTAAAATTTTCCCAAGTCGAAATTAATAAATCGTGATCCCAGGTGCATATCTGTAACCCATGAGACACCTATCCTGAAAATTTGGGCTCTTAGTTAATTAAACTCTGTTCTGGGGAGCGGGAGAGGCTACGGACCAATATACCAAAGCACTAAGACCAATACTGGGCCACTATACTATAGTATAGTCGGCACAGTAAAAAGGTGTTCTTATTTACAGAAGATATATCGAATATAAGCATATACTCAGTCGACTCCGGTTAATAGATTTCTCCGCTTAATGGGGTCAATATTTCACAGGATTTATAGGACGGAATGACAGTTAGGCTTAAAATATTTTCGGTTAATAGATTTCCCCCGCTTTATCGGGTCAAAGCAACCTGGTCCCGAAATATGTACATTAATTGTCATAGCTAACATATTTCCCTCGTCATGCACGAAAATCTATTACGTGCGTATTGTGATATATATATGGGAGAGAGAAATCACGTTTTATCCAACTTAGATTATTAAACTTCCTATTCACCTTATACCGATCATCTTCGGTATAAAATATAAGTTTAATAGTAACGCAGTTGACAAAGTATTTTCTAAATTAATACAATAATAATAATAATAAATTAATAATAAAATAATAATAGTAATATCGCAAATATAGCAATAGTCCTGAACTAATATCACAACAGTATTATTCATTGTAATATAAAAACAAAATCCTTCTAGCTAGCACAAATAAATTGATACCTACTCTAGTTTAGTACCGACTTCATATTGTACCCGAATAAAGTAACTGCCCCATTTAAATCTTCTGAGCTGCACCCCCACCCAATGGAGAAAGTAAAGTATAACTGAGCAAGCGAGAGAGAAAACGGCCACCTGGATATCGCTTAGCTTGCGCATAAAAATATATGGCCACATCCCGGTTTTATAGCTCGCCCAAAATAACCATGTAGAGTAGGCAGCGATTATTAATAGCGGGACCATTTTCTCCCGTTTCAACTTCTGAGGAACTGGGAAAGGAAATAGCATTAACTCTATCAGAGATATAAAAGCGCAAAAACTGTGCAGTGAGTGGTTCACCCACCATGGATATATCTCATCGTAAAATTTGGGGAATATGAGATCTCTGTTTATCGAGTATAAAATCCAAAAAATGGTTGTTACTATCATAGACATAGGTAGGATCAGTGAGTTGAATATGAATTTTGTTAAAGATCGTAACTGGTTGAATTTGCACAAGAACGCTATACAAGCGAGAGAGAAGTAAGCGCGTTGTAGCATGATGTTCCAGTGCGTGAGGTATTTGTAGCGACCGCCATACGTCAGGTACCCAGTCTGGTTGAGGTACCACTCCCCCTTCGGCAGCTCACTAATACTGATATACAAGTTGTCCAAGTACAGCGTGACTGCCCAATAGTAAGCTGCAACGATTGTGTAGAATACGCGCCCTCCTATCCACCCATTTCCTCCTGCATTCATATTATAAAACAGTTAATTATAACGCACTGTTTGCTAATTGGATATTGCATGAATATATGTACGTACAGTCAACTCCCGTTACAACGAAATGGATATAACGAAGTACCTGCTTATAACGAAGTCATTTAAATCCCATTATAAGCTATTAATTTTATTCCGGTTATAACGAATTCTACTTATAGCGAACTCCGGTTATAACGAAATCGTTTATAATGAACTCCGGTTACAACGAAATTAAACTTATAATGAACTCTTTTAAGATCGAACTCCGGTTATAACAAACTCCGGTTATAACAAAGTCCGCTTATAACGAAATTAAACTACGGTCCCGAGCACTTCGTTATAACGGGAGTTGAATGTATATGAAATTGATGGGGCGGTGCAAGCGCTCAGGCCATGGCCTGACCAATTTTTTCATCCTATTCGCGTATTCCGGCTATAACCTGACAACTGGAGGCAAGTGAGGCAATGGCCTGACCACTATTGAACTGATTCCGCCGCCCCAGAATACTCGTTTTAGTACGCTAGTAGACGGATATTATATAGAAATTAATTCTCATTAAAAATAATCGTAGCTACAAAATTAATTCAAGATAATTACCTGAGCCTATTATGAAATATTTAATTTGATGTACGTGTATAATTTATTCAAATACAGCAGATGTCTCTATCCCTCCATGCTAAAATTTTGGTAACAGGAGATGCAAGCGTAGGGAAAACTTCACTAATTAGTCGATTTGTCAATAATAAATTCGAAGAGGAACATGTTTATACGATGGGCGTGGATTTCTCCCAAGCGGAGTGTAAAGTGGCAGACAGGAATGTGTTCTTAGAGCTGCGGGATACCGCCGGGCAAGAGAGGTTCCGCGCTATAACGAGCTCGGTGTACAGAGGCGCGAATGGGATGATCGTTGCGTATGACATCACAGACGAAGAGAGCTTCAACCACGTGTCCTATTGGCTTAAAATCGCCAAGGAAACTACTGTTGATGGTTTGTGGTGTTTCATATAACTATACTAATTTATTAATTTATTAATATATTATAGACATTCCAATTATAATAATCGGCAACAAGTCAGACCGGGTAGAGGACCGACAAGTGCCGCGAGAGCGAGGACAAGTGCTGGCCATTAACGAGGGAACTCTCTTTATGGAAGTGTCCGCTAAAGAGAACATACGTGTTCATGATTGTTTCGTGGAGCTTGTCAAAAGGATAATCGCGATGGAGCACAGCTTTTCCGCCAGGAGCGAGAGGAGTCCAACCATCAGACTGGATGCTACACACTCAAGGATTTACTCACAATTTTTTAATAGCGAATCTAGTACGAGCATACCAGGCTCGAGAATTTCAGCGATCTTTGAAGATGACATACAGCAACCTAATCCTAAGCAAAATTCACCGATGGCATACCTCTGTTGCTAACTAAATACGAGAGTTTCTATTAATTCAATTTGTATATTTTGGTGAAGTTATCTGATAATTTATATTTAATATTAATGTATTGAACTGATTTGAAATTATTTTGGTAAACTTCTTAATTTACCAGTTTGACAGCTTCAGGGCTCACCCTGAATAGGTTAGGGGTTCAAATAATAATTATCGTATTTTACATTGTATTCTACAGGCAATTAGGAATTCTAGTTGGTTAGTCTCACCAGATATTTCACTTGATTTGTAACAAAAGTTAATTATAAAAAACAATTGATTTCACGAGAAGAAATGGAGTATTTAACTCAACTTTCATTGGACTTTTCAAATCTCCAACTATCTCTCTCCCAGATTGGCATTGTCAAAATAAAAGACACTGACTGCATTGAGTTCTTGAAGGCTAACTTTAATTATATCTCACTTCCTAACCTTAATTCCTTAGAGGTAGAGGCCGTAGAAGAAGCTGAAAAGAATGGAATCTACGTAGTACAAGAGATTAATGCGTTGCATCGCACTTTGACAATGTTACACATTAGAAACACACAGTATCTGAGAATGGAAGTGTTGAACCTTTTCAAGTTCACTCATCTTACACATTTGTCAATTACAAAGTGTAATATAAAGTTACTACCCGCCAGCATAGGCAAGATGGAACAGCTCAAGAGTCTCGTTCTTTCGGACAACCTACTCTCCTCTCTGCCCTACTTCATCATATATTGCAGAGAGCTCGAAGATCTAGATTTATCTTGCAACTCATTCAAGTTCCTACCCGGGTATATCCAGCAATTACCGAAGCTTAAAAAGCTGCGGCGATTAAACAACCCTCTCTTTGAGGATGTGATAGGCTGGAAACTGGATTCCGTTAGGATTCTGAAGACCCCCGACAAGACAGTCGAGGAGTTAAGCGCCGTCCCTCCCCTGCAGACCTTCTGTCTCCCTGTCATAATAAGAACATTTCCCAACTACTGGGACCTGAGTATTGCCCCCGCCCTCTGCAGGATGCTGGACAACAATGCAGAGGATATTATTCACTGCGAGAACTGCTACAAACCAGGATACAAGCCGGATGTGTACATTATATTTTCAGTCATTTTTAGGTGTTATGGACTTAACATAGTACCCTTCGGCCACTACAGCTGCTCGGCCTCATGTAACAAAGCGATAACGCGGCGAGTCCTAGCCAGGTCTAGGCAAATTCAAGACGATTGGGAGAGAGAATATGTTGCAATGGTCGAGAGTCACGATCCTCAGATTACTGTTGTGTCTAACTTTTGTGAAATTTTATAAATTATTTTTATTTAAATTTATTTTTTTAACATTTAGTAGAGTGTGGATGTAATATATCATCAATTAATTTGTTTTTGTTTTTGTTTAAATAAGAATCACTAAAAGCTTTGCAACCAATGAATTAAAATGCAAATATACAAATAAATTATACAATATAAAGTACAAATAAAATAAATTAGAAAATATTCCTTCAATTATAAAAAGAGCAAATGTACTTTAAAACCCCATCAGTTTACACGTTCTTTCATGATGTATCGCTGGTAAATAACATCCCGTCTCAGTTTGAGAGACTGAGTGATCTCTCCTGTTTTGATGGAAAATCCTTCCTTTGCGAAAGCCCAGGTTTTAATAGAATGGTTTTGGGATTGAGCTTCTTTGTTCATCTGCTTAATCTCTCTCGTTACGAACTCCCTCACCTGAATATGACTCATGAACCCTTTCACGTCCAATATGCAGTTTATCCCGAGATGGTATAGACACGAGTGAGCAGCAAATACATCCAGTTCCCGTGTGCGATCTCCAGCTTCGTTAAACTTGACTTTAACGGTAATCACAGCGATCAGATCTCCGCTCTCCATAGGCAGAACCACTGCGTACTCCACGAACGGAAGTCTCTCCAGCAGCTTCTCCTCCAGCTCGATTGGGAACACCCTCTCCCCGTCTCGCATTCGGATGTGGTGGATCTTGCGCCCCGAGTAAGTGAGCTTGCAGTTGTCCAGCTGTCCCAGGTCCCCCGTTCGGTAGTAGGGCATCTCGTCGGCGCCTATCTTTATGAACGCGCTCTCCGTCAGCTGCTCGTCTCCCACGTACCCCATGAACAGGTTGCGGCCGGAAATGCAGATCTCCCCGATCCGCGAGGGCCTGTCCTCGGGATCCACGTGGATGCGGTAGTCTATCTCGCTCATAATGGAGCCCTCCAGCTGTTTCGGGTCCTCTGTGGTCGTAGAGGCGACCGTGGCAGTCGCCTCCGTCATGCCGTAGATGTTAAGAATGAATATGTTCCGCTTAACCATGAACTCGAAGACCTCTCTGGGCAGGGGGGCGTAGGTGCTGCAGCAGATCTTGCACTCGTCCAGCCCCAGCTCCTTGGCTATCTGCTCCAGGAACAGCGTCCGCACCACCGAGAAGAAGAGCCTCTGTCGGAAGTTCTTGCTCTCCAGCGTGACCTGCTTCTCGGTCTGGTTCTCGAACCAAGTGGTCAGCTTCTGTTTCCAGTAGCCCGACTTCTCCACCTCCAGCGACATGTGGCAGTAGAGCCGCGCCCAGAAACTCTCCCCTGCGATTATGCTCGTGGGACGCACCTCCTTGAGACACTCGATGAGGGTGTAGCTCATCCAGGGGGAGGGGCTCACTATGTACAGTGTGCCCTTCAGCATCATATTCAGATATATATCGTGCATGTGTGCGAGTGTGACAGACAGCGGGTAGTAGCTGAGGGCGCGTATGTTCTTACCGCTGCCACACCTAGTTTTCAAATCGAAGAACTTGAGAGTGTCTTTCATATGTTTGCTGATATTATCGTGTGAGAGCATCACGCCTTTCGGACTCCCTGTGGTCCCGCTGCTGAACAGAATCGTGCAGCACTTGTTCGGCTTAAGCAGTCGCATGAATCGAATGATGTCATCGTTGTTGTCCCCACAGCCGCGGCTGTTGAAGGTGGCCCAGTCGACCCCTCCGCTGTCGCCTCGCGGCACGTGGGGCGGGAACAGAACCACGTGCTCCACCTGCAGGTCGTCCAGCACGGCCTGCACGCGCGCGAAGAACTCGAGGTCTCCCACGAACAGGAACTGCATGCCCGTCTTAAGCGCGATCTGCTTAAGGCGCTCCTCGCTCGTGCTCGGGCTGATCGCTACGGACACGCCCCCCGCCATTATGATGCCCAGGTTGCTGACTATCCAGTACACCGAGTTGCCCCCGAAGAGCCCCACGCCCCGGCAGGGCCGGAGTCCGAGCCGCCGCAGCGCCTTGGCCACCTGCAGAGCCGCGTCGAACAGCTCCAGGTACGTTATTCGCTCCCACGCGCCGCGCTCCTTCCACGCGACCACCACGCGGTCGGGACACAGCTTAACGTACGACTGCACCATTCGGGGGATGGTTATGGGCAGATCGGGGTTGTCGTTGTTCTCCCGCTCGTACCTGCGGATGCGCACCTCCGCCTGCATGCTGGAGGTGTAGTAGGGCGGGCCCGCGTCCGCGTAGCACTCGCTCATTAGCACGTCGTCTGCTATGTCCATCTCTAAGAGCGCGTCCAGGGGGGACAGCTTCCTGATCAGGTCTTGGTCCTTCGAGACTCCCTTCCCCAGCTTAACCGTGTGCTGGCTGGAAGAGAAGGCTATATTGGAGGAGAGATTCCCAACGGGAATCGGGTACTGTGAGTAGTACTCGATGAGACCAGGGATGGTAGCAAAGGTGTCCCCGGTGCAGTCTAGCTTTACGGAGACGGTCTGCTTCGGGAAGGAGAGGGTTCCCTCGAGCACGTGGGGCTGTCCCAGCTGTCGGTTGGAGTAGAGGATGCAGAGAGAGACTCGGTTAATCTCGCACTTGTCCATGTACAGGAGGTAGGCCCCGTTGGGCCGGGACTGTTTGGTCAGGATCTTCTCGGCTGTCTGCTTACGAATGATCCCGTGGTAAGTCGGCTCGGCGTACAGGGTGGGTATCAGCGGGGAGGAGAGAGCCTCGGCCTCCAGAGAGCTAATTCTGAGTCTGTGGGAGCTGGCAGGTCTGATGGCGTCCGGGCTGTAGCGAGAGCTGTCGGAGGGAGAAACGCAACGCATTGAAGTAGTTGGGTCGCTACGTGTCGAGGCTACGTATATCTCTTCACTGTCATCAGTAGCCATTGTACAGTATAATAACTGAATAGTTAACTGCTCTGGTAAGAGATCTTGGCAAATAATATAATGGTTCTACATATATTTATACTATTTAGACTCCTTTGAATGCTACCACTTATCGGGAATAAATATCATTAAATATACTCGAATACTTGTACACAGTTGATTATAGTTACGACGTAAATAGTATGTGTGAGGTCACGAGAGCTCAGCTGCTGTCCCTCATCTTGTGCAGGTGCGCCGAGTCCATCAGGATGGGGTCCTTGGACATGAGGACCCGGGCCCGCATGGGGCGCTGCTCTCTCAGCAGCCTGTTCGTGGTGGAGGGGAGGATCAGCTGTTCCGTCCCCAGCGAGTGCACCTGTGTGCTCTTCGAGTATCCGTTGCGCGGCGGACACTGGGGAGCAGTGGCCACTCGTTGCACGGGAGGGGAGTTCGTCCTTCCGAAGAACTGGGCCTGGTAGTGCGTCGCGAACTGGTCCCGCTGTGGGTCCGGCCGGTCTGCCATCTCCTGATTGTTAACGAAGCCGGTGGCCTCCTTGAGTCCCACCCTGGCGCCCCTGCTCCGGGCGGGGTGCGCGTCCGTGTCCGGAACGTGATGCGGGAAGGAGTCCTTCATGACGCTCCTCTTATCCGTGGTGCGTCGCAGGTTCATGAACTCGGCGGGGTTGGACTGCTGAATGCGCGGGACCAGCTGCGGGGGCAGCTGTCCCAGCGAGGTGTAAGCTTCCGCGAGTTCGGCCTTCCGCAGGAGGAACTCGGGCAGGTCCCGGTGCCCCTTTATGAACCCGTTAGAGATCTCTGCCGACTGGCAGAGGTGCGTCCCGTAGAGGAGAGGGGCGCCCGGCCCGCGCGGCGAGCTGGCCCGGAAGTCCTCCTTCATGGCGCTGAGGCCGGTGGGGCGGGTCGTGGTGGCGCCGCGCTCCCTCCCGATCAGAGCCTCGTCCCTCCGGAAAGTGATCGGTTCGACCTGCTTGCAGTGCGTGAAGCCGGTCTCCTCCTTCTCCCCCAGCGCGAGGCGCAGCGGGCCCTCGTGCGAGAAGCGGTTCTGCTTCTGCGTGTAGGCCGCCTGCTGCTCGGTGGAGAAGGCATAGGGCCCCAGCCCCGAGTTCTCCTCCTCCACACGGGTCTTCACGAAGCGCCCCTTGGGCTCGAAGTGGTGCGGGAGAGTCACCCCCAGCACCTGGCCCGGCCCCCGCTCCCGGGTATCCACGTGCACGGACTGCACGTTGCTGCGATACGGCCGCGTGATCGGAATGTCCTTGGTGTACCCCATGTCGGTTTGGTGCGTGGCGGTCGGCAGCAGCAGGAAGGCCGGACAGTTCCCGTGCGCGGGCCTGGCCTGTCCGCTCAGGGCGGGGGGCTGGGAATGGATAAAGTTGGCCTTGTTGGTGGCGAGATCGAAGTCCTGTCGGTAGACCGTGGCGTCCTTGTTCCGCTCGAGGTGCTCCCCCAGGCCCGGGTTGTCCACCGCGTCCATGCGGTAGTTGTACCCGACGGAGGGCCGGAAGTTGCTCCCGTAGCCCGTGCAGTTGCTCCTCCACTCCAGACGCGGGCTGAACTCGGGCTGTCCGAAGTAGCGGTCGTACGCAGTCGAGTAGAAGTCGTAGGCGGTGCGGCGCGCGTTCCCGCGGCTGCAGAGCACCTCGTGACAGGCGGCGCCGATCTGCCGCTTCCCGGGCTCCCGCGTCTCAGGCGGGCGAACTGCTACTCGGGACATGTCTCTAGTTCGGAGATAGCTACACACATGGAGAACAAGATGCCGGTGTAAGCGCGCTATGGGACCCCAGTCACCCCATCCCTAAAGCCCAACATATATGTTGAAAAGTTGCACCCTGTATGATTGTTGCACGCAATATTGTTGCATGGAAATTGGACATGTTCAATTTTCTTGCAACATTGTTGCACGAAAATATGGAAATTCCATATGCGCTAAGGACTTTTTAATAACTCGGAAATTCAGTACATATTTTTCAAATTATTTTCGTTTGCATTTTTTCACCTACTCAAAACAATTGAAAAATTCACATGTTCTTTCTAGTGTACCTATTTAATTTACTGCTTACTTTCTCAGTACCCTTAATCAAGCCACCTATGGTGCGAACACAATTGTATATATTATAATTTTGAGTACGGTTTTACTAACACTGAATTCGTATTGCTGCATATTATTTTCCTAGAAATTCTAAATATCTAAATTATCCACGACCCGTTAACGACGTTTTTTGATTTTTGAATTAATCGAGAAAATATAGATTAGACATTTTGGAATTGCACATGTACTAGCCATTGTGTTTCTAAGATCCGGGTAAATTCTAGTTATGGGCAGCCTCCGAGAGACAGTGCACGGAAAAGGGAGGTTTTGATGAATATATAGATATCCAGTTCTAACTAAGAATACCAAAATTGCTATACCTTATAAATTATTACTGGACAGACGATCCATCCTTACGAAATTTCTATAACTGGATGTGTCAACTAAAAAATTTATTTCATCAATAGATGAAATGCACTTTGCGTCTCGATTTAGATCCAATCCTTGTTGCTTAACCCATGAGATCTCAATTTGCGTTGACGGGTCAAATGCAATTTCCTCCTGCGAAGTATAATAATTTGGAATGCGGAAACGACAACGTGTGTTTTATCCACAATAATGAATTGGGAAATAACAAGTCCATTGGGATTATACGTATAGTACTGATTTAAAAGAATATTTTACCATGTGTAATAGAGTAATTTCCATGCAACAATGTTGCACGAAAATAAATGTTGCATGCAACTTGTCGCACGAAAATTGTGTTGCATGCAACATATTGCTGCAACATTGTTGCACCGTGTATGTTACCTTGTTGCATCGTCTATGGTGGGCTTAAAACGCTAGCGTTTTGGGCCCCTGGGCTTCAAGGTGATAGGAGCGTAGGTTTTCGACTCCCGATAACCCCCAATTTTGATTGCGTTTTAAAACACTAGCGATATGGGGGACCCAAACGCTAGGCTTTAGGGCCGGGTGGGGGGGGCTAAAACGCGGGGTCCCTAAAGCGCTTACACCGGAACCGTTAATATTATTTCAGAGAAAAGCTTATATAAATTATTGATAGATATGGAGAGGTACTTATCGCAAACATAGAGAGCTATGCTACGCCGAGCATCTAAGCGAAAGAATGATGCTGAATAATAATGTAACTAAAATGAGAAGACAAATGTAGTAAAACAAATCCATAAAATAGTAAAAATGGGAGCTACGAGTTAATAACTAGTAGGTGCGATGACCACACTGCTATGCCAGACTAGCCTGCTGGCTGCCGGCATCCAGGTGACAGGGGTTCGCGTGAGAGAGGCTGTAGGAGAGAGCCTTGTGGTGGGACAGGAGCTCGCCTAGACAGGGGAGCGAGATGGCCAGCCGCTCGAGTATAAATAGGGCGGACAGGTAGCTCTGGAACACGCTGTGCTGCAGGTTAACGCGGCCGCTCTTGCTCCAGAGCTGAGCCAGGCCCTCCAGCAGCCACTTTACACAGAGCGTCTGCAGCAGCAGGGAGAGCTCCCCTCGCGGCTCGTCGCACCGGAGACTGCTCCAGGTGAGGTCGACAGCCTCCTGCGAGAGACGCACCAGGAGGGCGGGCCGGAGCAGAGGGGAGGTCTGGACTGACAGACGGAATTTGCTCGAGAGGACTAGAGCTTTGGGTATCACCATGGATGAGGCGATCAGAGAGGAAGGAATGTTCTTGAAGAAAGTATTGTAGCTGTGCTGGTCGCTGGAAATTCCCTGTTTACACTCGGAAGCCATGACCCCCATGGTGGCCCACCAGTGAGCGAGCTCGTCGGAGGAGGGCAGAGGCTGCACACGGGCCAGGAACCGCTGGGTGTGTCTGGCGCTGAGCTCTTGGCTGGGGGAGAGCGAAATAGAACTCTTCAGGAGGATAGAAAGCTCTGCACAGAAGACTTTCGTTTGGATTTCTTTATCGAAATCCCACTCTTCAGTTTCCTGCGGAATATCACACCAGAGAGAGAGCTCCTGGCCCGCTGGCTCTCTCGCGGCTGTCTCTGCACAGCCGACAGACAGCCGCACTACGCGAATGATAAGTCGGTCCAACCGCGAAACCGTGTCCCGCCGCAACAGCTGATCCAGAGACTGGTGTGCGTACTGCGCCAGGTACCTGGGCAGGAGGGACCGGTGGCTCTGGGAGAGGGCGTGGGCAGAGAGGGCGGCGTGTAGCGAGGCGAGGGGACAGCCTCTGAGGGTCTGCACCCTCTGGAGCAGGAGCAGGGACAGGACGACCTCGCGGAGGAGAGCGGGGTTGAGGTGCGACTCTTTCTGCGAATACGCGAACAGCCGCAGGTAGGTGCTCCTCACGAGTCTGAGGGCGCAGAGGTAGCCGGACACCAGCAGCAGAGACGAGACCAGTTTCAGCCGAGACAGCTGGAGAGAGACTCCAAGCTCTTCGAAGGCTGTCTCGAACAGCGCGAAGCTCTGGTCCGCTCTCTTCTCGCGGAACTCCGCGCCTGCCTGTCTGGAGAGTTTCGCGAAGCGGGCGGGGTCGCGGGAGAGACACCCGCGGAAGGGGAGTCTGAGGGAGTGCAGCAGCACCGCGAGCGAGAGGGAGACCAGACAGAGCCTCACGCCCCAGGAGAGCAGCGAGAACGGATGCGTGAGAGAGGACTGCCTTATGGAGGCTCCGACGGAGAGGAGGGTGCGGCTGGGGAACATGGCGCTGTCCAGCACCCCGAAGCTGTCCCGACTCGCGAACGCGCTGGGCAGGTCCCGGAGGGAGGTAGGGTCCGGGGCGCAGAGACAGAGCAGGATCGCGCAGAGACAGAAGAGGACCCGAGCGGAGCTGGAGGGGCGGGGCTTGTGACTGGGAGGCGACAGCTTGGGCAGAACCGCTTTCTGGTGGGCAGGAGATGACGTCATGGGAGGAGACGACTCGTTCGAAACGGGGGAGGGCCCGAGCCCACTGAGTTCTGTGATCCGATCTTCCAGGAGCCGGTTCTTGCCCTCCAGCTCGCGGATGTAGATGAGCGCTTTCGCGAGGATGTTGCTCTTCGGGAGCGGCTCCTCGGGCGCCACGATGGACTTGAGTTCCTGAATCCGGGAGTTGATGCGCTTCCGGTACCTCTCCTCAATCGCGTTGTGTGACTGTCGCTTCTTGACACCTTCCCCTGTCCCCTGTCCCCCGCTGAGGTAGGGCTGGACCCGGGAGGCTGAGCTCCGGCGGGGCGGCGCCTTGTGCATCCTGGCGGCCGGCAGGTGGGGCTCCGGGGGCGGGAAGTGAATGGGGGAGAGCGGCTCCGGGGGAGGGGCCTCTGGCGCGAACACAGGGAAGGTGCTGTCGAGCTGATCGGGAGATATCAGGTTGGGAGCGGGAGGCGCCAGCTGGGGGGGTATCAGCGAGAAGGGGTCTGGGTTTATCATCATCTGATCCGAGTTAGCCTGGTCTATCCAGGATATCTTGTTCTCTATGATCTTCTTCTCCACGTCCAGCAGCATCTTCTGGTAGCCGCGACGCATGTGCACCAGTCGGTACTGCTCCGCGTCGAACTGGTAGGGCGGGGCGGGGGCCTGGTAGCTAGCCATGGGGTCGTACTCAGTGGGGGAGTGTTGTGCGTAGGGGGCCATTGAGTAGGGCAGGGGGCAGTGATTATCCAGCTGTTTGTCGGGCTGGAGGAGATCCGAGAGGAGCTCTGAGCCGAGAGGAAACCTCCCCGGGTACTCCGCGTCTGTGTGCACCCCGCTGTCGGGATAGGGGCCCTCGGCGTGGGCCAGCCAGTCGATAGAGTCGGACCCCGAGCTGTCTGGAGAGAAGGAGAGCGTAGAGGAGTTCATTGCTGGAGAGTATAATGCGACCGGTCTAGCATCTGTATAGGTAGAACTCTAGATTAGAGTAATATATAAGAACTGATCTACTAATGAGCCACAGCAGACTGATGTCTAGAGCAGTTTACAAGCTGTGCTACAGTCAATTACAGATCAGATACCAGATTAACCTAATAAGTAGGCCATAACGTGTGTCTTTACAATCTAATGTATAATTAAATATATTAATAACCAGAATATAAGAATCATTACATCCCCATTGCACCTTATAACCACATCACATCACTCCACTAATGAGCAGTTGCTCAGAATGCTGTTGCGTAGTTGTATCCGCCCTCTGGGTAGGTGTAGCCTGATATCAACAGGATGATGTCAATCAACCACCAGATGCCCAGGCCCCCCAGCGTTAACAGCTTGCCTATGCCTAGAACACACTGCCCTAAGCAAAACCTATCTACGCCAAATATGCCGAGGAAAAAAGAGTACAGGAATATGCGGAAGAAGTCAATATGGTAATAGGAAATGCATGGAATTGTTTTGTTGAATATTTTAGGTCCATAGCAGTCTATGTCATCCAATGCGCCACAAGTGAGATTACCGTAGACTGTATCGGAGTAGTAATAGACCGAAGAGAATTTGCCTTCTCGCTGACACTGGGAAAATGTATCATTTCTGATGTCAGCACAAAGGATAAAGTCCTGAGGCAGGTGTTCACACCTGGGCAAGGCAGAATTGAAGTCGTATTCCTCACAAATAACAAGGTGTAGCGTGCTGAGCGAACATAGGAGCAGTGCTGTTGTAATAAACATAATTGATGCTATTTACAAATAAATAATATTGTCAAAAAATTGATAGTCTATAAGTATAACTTGTGAGATGCGAAACAAATTTTATCTGCTGATGGAGGATAGTAATATTGTTAGAAATATACATCCATATAATGAATTGTATCAAAACAATAAATAGCGAATTCGGAAATACTCACAATTTAGCTAATCAAGTCAGTTGTTATCTTCAATTCTATTTCTAATTGTTGTTTGTCAGAGAGATTGGGGAAGAAGTCTACCCCGCTGACTCTCTCTATTTCTCTAACCGTACTCATTCTCAGCTGGTAGGCTGTCTCTATTGAATCTGGATTAATTATTGTGTCTGTGTTCTCTACAATGTACCCGGAGATGCCGCGTGTTATTAGTTCGCATCTGTTTTCCCTCTTCTTGCATGGGATTACGATCTGGTAGACGTGGCTGGGTATTGCAATTGTTCTATTTCCCACCCAGTGATCCCACTCCTCAGCCGGCGCCCTCTCCCCAGAGGCGACAGAGAGGAACAGCGCGCCTGTCACTACAACGTAGCTTCTGCTGCCGGCTGCTAGGAGCCGAGAGATGGTTTGGTTCAAAAGGAATTTGGGTAGCGATTTGAGGGCTAGCGTAGCACTGGTGAGGCTCGCACGAGGCAGGATACTTGCCATAGAGTATGTGCTGTTCTTGTAGTCAGAACAGAGAGGAGAAGCTTCGTGGGGCAAACGTGGGTCATTAAGAAGGGAACAGATCCCAGTTCCCTGAGAGGGTGTGGCATCAGGGACAGAGATCATGAATGCAGTCCACACAGGAGCTTTCAGCTCGCTGCTGTATTTGATCAATGAGTCTCCATTGGCCAGGTAGCAGTACTCATTTCCGCCGCCGCCCTTGGGGAGTCCGCCTGGAATAAATCCACTTTTGGTCTCCGCAATCTCCTCTTCGGTGAGATTGAGTTTAAGCAGATACGCAAGTGCAAGCTGAGTATCATTGCAGGAGTCGCACAGACACTCGTTACAGAACGCTCGCTCCGTTACTGCCTCCAGAGACGGGAATCTACACCGAACTTCTGAGTCTGGGCTGTAGGTGGAGGAATCGGGGGCTAAGAGGTTCCCCTTGAAGTTCTCACTTATGACGTAATTCAGCGCCCCCGCACTGCCGTTATTGGCGCCTGGCTTTATTCTCAGCAAAGTCGAGAGCAAGTCGTATACGTGAATATTCTCGAAGGCTCCCAGTTTGTAATTTCGCTTGAAGGAGGGTCCCTGTGCTATGAAAAGCCCGCGCATGTCTCTAGCGTGGTTGTCCCATCCATGTGTGCCTGCCTGCTTAGAGTTATGCCGGCTAAATAGCATCAACCAGCCTACTGTGTTCAGCACTACAATGTCGCTGTAGCGAAGAGTAAACCCGTAATGCATCCTCGGTGGGAGACCTGTACCCTCGTAAGCATTGAATGTGAATCCATGGTTCGGGTCGGACCTGATCGTATTGAGAACAGTGACGATCTCTGACTGGTCTATGACATTGAATGTTAAGACAGGACCCGATTGCACCGGGTAGATGAGGCTGAGGTTTAGCATGTCCTCTAGGTAGAGGGTCTTGGAGAGAGAGACATTTGCAAACCCGTGATCGGACACGAATATCTTGTCCACACAATTCCAGACGGAAGAGTTACTCAAGAACCCCTGAAGGGCTGCATCAATCTCTCTCAGAGTCTCATTCATTGCGACGGAGTAGTAGCCGTAGGAGTGACTCACATGGTCCGGCTGGTAGGAGTATAGCATTATAAGCCTCGGTCTGTCAAGTGCTGGCAGCTGCAGCCATGAGTCTACCTGGCGTAGCTGAGAGCTCAGCGCGGTCCCGGACCTGTAAGGGAAATAATAATCCGGTAGCATAGTTGTCACCTCTGATCCTGGCCAGTAATAGGCTGCTGTCTTGAGACCTTCGTCTCTGGCTCTCTTCCATATTGGAGTCCCCAACCACCATTCTGGGTTGTACACTTCTTTTGAGGATATCTTGAAAAATTTCTTCAAACTTTTATCATAGAATGAATTGCCCACAATGCCATGCCATGCCGGATGGAGTCCAGTTGCTAAAGTGAAGTGGTTCGGGAATGTTTTGGTTGGAAACTGACTCATGAGGTAGTCCGCTCTCACGCCTGCCTCAGCCAACTTGTGCAAGATAGGAACCAAACCGGAGTCCAGGTAGTCGGGCCGAAAACCATCTAGCGACACGACAAGCAACGGAGGTGTTTCAGTTGTATTGCATTCATAATCATCAGGTGTTATGTTATGGCTATCTAGCGTCAAGACAACAACCAAAGTAATTGTAAGTAATGTGACCGTTAGGAATATGATAGCCGTCAAAAGTATACAGATTATCGAACTCCTTGAGTTTGGTTTGAAGGTCGGGTTCCTGTTCAAAGATATTGTTTCGATGTCTATATTTTCTAATCCATCCAGTCGAGTGAATTTTACTGACGATTTTATAGACTTCATAACACAGCTGTTGGAAACGAACTATTAGTCTCAACATTGCATTGTCATATGAATGAGTACAGTCCAAACCCATGCTAATAGTGGGGTGGATCTCGTTCATTTAGTAAATAATTTGAAATGGTAGAAAAACCAAAATAGGTAACCAAAAGAGCGTAAAATATTCTTTTCAGCAACTACGTGTAATATTCTATTCATAAATGAATTAATAACATACTAGCAAGAAACCTACAATTCACTACACCTGGAATAATCTTGTAGTCCCTAATAGTAACACAATGAAATTGGGACATTTTCAAGATTATTTATGGTGCTAATTTGTACTTTAGGCCTCAATTTTAGCAAAATCCGTCACAATTTTATCGTCCCACAACTCTGCATAACTTTAACAATGACGAATCAATACATGTATAACAGTTGAGGTCAGACAGTCGTAATCAAGCGCGCGGCGCTGCCTGTTGGTATAAAAATTTGTAATTTCGTTCTATATTTAGGTGTTAGTTAATTACGTTCGATCGAGGCGACTCAGCACTAGTCAGCAGACTGCAGCATAATTAATGTGAACAACCACAAACCATTCATTAAATCTGACTCATCATTATGTAAGAGTTTGTGGTAAATATATACTATAACAATTTGAATATTCATTTCGCTCACAATTCATAATACAAATATAGTTGCAAATGGAACTCACAACTAATATTAATTAATTAATTAATTATTTATCTAGCAAATTATATTTGTTATGAATAAATTCCCAAATTATCTATGGCAAATTAAATATTTTTCCTTGAATTTTAGAGATTAATTGAATTTCACGCAATATATTTGTGGATAACCATATAAAATTTAATGAACAATTTTGATTAGGTTTCCGAATCCTAACATGATAGCAAATTCAGTACGTCCTATTTCCTGGTAAATAGACTGTTGTGAATTACAGCAAACGCAACAGTAAATATAAAATGCTTTTGATGTAATGTAACAATTTACTCACTTTCTAATATATATTTCCAAAACCCACATGCTATTTATAATTTCATAACGTATATCATCAAGTGAGTGTGAGTCCCTAGCAACTAGGTAGGTATTTTTAGCTGAGATATTGATTACGCATAATTTATGTTTGGCTTCAGCTATTCTTTGTTTCGTTTGCTTACAAGTTGGGTTTGCATTCTCTGCTAAATTTTGGGCAATACATACTAGAACCACAAAAATGGAATAATTATACTTGGGCTCAAAATGAAGAATTTCCTATTTAGCTATTTTTGTTCCGATAATCAATAGGATTTGAACTATTAGACAAGGCTTGATAATATGATAAAATGTGCATATAATCACTCTTGAGAATGCTCTAAACCACAAATTCATTGATTTGACGTAGTGTTGATTAAAAATTTTATGTTATCTAACCACCTGCTGCCGAATTTAGCATACTTCTACGATTGGTACCTGGTCCAGGGAACTTGTAATGTCTGTCACGACTCCGACTGGTAATAAAGACAAAAGTAGGCGAAAAAGGCCTAATCCTATGAAACTTGATGTTACAGTAAATGAGAATTCTCCTTCCTCACCATCAGTTGACATTTCTAATCCTGCCCTTACACCCACCGAATCAAACCCTAATTCCGTATTTCACGGGGAGTCCTTTGAAGACACAGCTGGAACCAGTATCCGGTCACCTTCGCCTACAGAACCATCCGCCACACCTGCCACTCCAATTTTTACACCTACACCCTCCCAAACTCAGCCTTTTCTCGTAACTCCCACTCCGATGTCGTTAGACACAGACGACCAATCCCTAAATATCATCGACACAACGACGACAACGATCCTGTCTCTCTCTCACGTGTATCCACAGGTGGATGAACAGATTTCGTTGACTTCTGAGCAACTCAGCATAAACTCAGCACAAGACCAGAACAGAACAACTATTTCGGATAATTCAAACAAAAGCTTCAAAGCTGACCTCACGCCAGTTGGCAATCCGACGAGAGTAGTTGCCATAAACATAACTAAAGGTCCATTTTCAAAAGAGACGAGCAGCCTGGCGGTCAAGAAGAGCCTGTCGCTCCGTCCGGACGAGCCGTCCTCCCAGTCCCTGCCCGACGCTCAGAAGAACGACTCCTACTGCTGGAGCTGCCACGAGGGGGGGAACGTCGTGTGCTGCGACAGCTGTCCCAGGGTCTTCCATCTCAAGTGTGCGCACATTGAGACGGACCCGCCGGAAGACCGCGAGTGGCTGTGCGCCATTTGTAGCAGGCTGCGCTCCACCAAGCGACGGACAAGAGAGAGCCCTGCCAACCTGACTGAGCTGCTGGGGTTTGTTCTGAAGAAACTCAAGTTTGAGGGGACAGAGCAGTTCCATCAGGAGGTGAAGGAGGAGATAGCCCCCGGATATCGGGACATCGTCTTCCACCCGATTGACCTCTGCAAGATCGAGCGGAGTCTCGGCAGCTACGAGTCCACCTTGCATCTGCGATACGATGTGGAGTGGCTGCTGCACAACTGTATTATCTACAACGGGAACAAGCACAGTCTTAGCAAGGTCGCCAGACAGATAGTGAAGCTGTGTCGCATGGAGCTGAATGAGATAGAGTGCTGTGCGAACTGCTACAAGCTCTCCTGCTTGGCCAGCCACACCTGGTTCTCCCAGGTCTGCGACCCGCCCCACTCCACCGTTATGGCAGAGAATAGGGAGGTGCGTGGGAACCCCTCTTGGCCGGGAAAGCTGATATACAAAGGGAGGGAGAAGTGCGACATCCGGTTCTTCGGGAAGAAACACGCTCGGGTTTCCGTGCCTGCTGTGTATGTGAGCCCCTTGAAAGACTCGGAACAGCCAAGCCCGCCCCCGACCAGCAAGACGACCAGTCTCTGGCCCGAGGCGATGAGCGAACTCAAACTGTACCAGTCGAACCTCCGAGAGTGGCTATTGCTGCACCCCTTCCACAAAATGGTGATTCCTGAGATCACCGAGAACGTCCTATTCAGTCCCCCCTGTGAGAAGCCGAACTCCTCAGTCTCAGAAGAGCCTGTGGGGGAAGCAGGCGTACAAAGGACGAGCATTGTACCTGTCAAGCTGGAAGAGATACAGCCTAAGCCCGTGCAAGTCCACCCACCCCTAATGGACACTTTCTATCCGAACTCGGACCCTACCCCAATCGCGCTTTTTGCCAGTTCGAACCCGCCGATCCCTCGGGTGATCAAGGAGCCCGAGTCCATCTTCAGACGGGTCCAGCAGAAGGACCCCTTCCTGGGGAAGGCGGGACCGGAAGTGCAAACCAACCACCTCAAGTCTGAGACCGCCAGTGACGACGACAACGACGATCCTAGCTTTGACATGTTCCGACTCAGCCAGAAGCATCCCGGGCGCAGGAAGAGACCAGGGACGGGCGCGGACTCAAAGCAGAAGTCCAAGAAGATTATATTCTCACCCGCGGCCAATAGAGGGGGCGTCTCGAGCAGAGGCCGTGGCAAGAAGACCGAGACGACTGGGAGGAAGCTTCTCAACTACCAATTCCCTCCCGACTCTCTAAACGACGAGCTGAAGTCTAACCTCAAGAGGGACCTGCTGCCGAGCGTGCAGGTGTCGCATCCACAGTTGGAACCAGTCAACGAGCTGATGGACCGAAACCTCAGCTTGTCACTGAAACACTTCGACATGAGATCTACAGAGGAGAACGAAGAGGAAGGGATTCAGTCTAAATTTTACAAAATGTTTGTAGAGAACTTTGACAGTCTAATGCTAGACATTATCGCCGACCTGAACTCTGGGCAGATGGAGCAGGTTCAGAAGATCCTCAGAGACATTGTAACTCGCGAAGTTAGCAACCGCAATCTGATCTACCAACAGGTGTATGACAATATCCGCGAGGATATGCAGCGGCTGATCGAGCAGTGCCACGAGGTGGCTAAGATCGAAGTGGAGAGACAGTCCAACCAGATACAAATGGATTGTGATAAGCGCATGGACGACCGAGTGAGGGACATAAAGAAAAAGACCTGGTGCAGTTACTGTTGGGATGAGGCTTACTACAACTGTTGTTGGAATGTAAACTATTGCAGTGAAAAATGTCAGAAGATCCACTGGCCGGAGCACAAGCCGCACTGTATACAAATGCTGAACACGCCCACCCCGACTGAACTGATGGGACCCTCAGACTCCCGCGCGCGACCTTTTGAAACCCCCACGTCCTCCAGAAATCGGGAAGAAGACCAAAGTGTGGATATCATGTCCAAGAAGCCCCACCCCTCTCTGTCTGACCCCGAGCTGACTCCTCACAAGAGGAAGATCTCTGTTGACGTCATAAGGGAGAACACGAGCCAAGAAGACCCTTTCATTTCCCGATCTTCTATTCTCGTTGAGAGAGACAGACCTCCTGACCAGAAGCCTCTGCACCGCTTCCCCGCCCCGCCCCACGCTATCCCCTCTGCGCACCAGGAGAACGCAAAGGTAGAAACATATCCCACGATAATCCCGCCCTCCCTCCCCTCTTCCCACTACTCTCAGCTGAAGAGCGCTCTCACCACCTCTGTTCCCACGGGGGACAGCTCCACCGCCACCACGCCCGTCTACGTGAAGGCCCCCAGCCTCTCCATCTCCAGCTCCTCCGGACATATGCAGATATCACACAACAAGGAACATTTGGATCAGTTCCCTCGAGGCATCAGGTATGCGCCCCTCTCAGTCTCCACTCCGCACCAGTCCCCCCGAGGACAGCAAGCCCCCCCGCCAGTGCTCCTCTCCTCGGCTCTCTCCCAAATGGAAACTAGCGTTTCTACTGCGGTTGTTAGCAGCAGGTCACTGCCCTCTTCCAGCGGGCCGCATAAAGAGCCGCACGGGTCTCACGCGGGCCCCTCCACCCCTCACAAGCGCGTTAGAGAGACAGCTCCCTCGAGAGCGGGGGCTCAGTCTCCCCATCCAGTTGTCAACAACCCTGTTATATTCTCCGGGCCTATTGAAGGGCATGCGGCCCAACAGGCCTCATTCATCATTCACCCCGGGGGCCCCTCGGTGCCTGGCGCACCCACCACGCCCACCTCTAACCAAGCTAAGGCGCTCCAACAAGCTTTTCATACAAACATAGGGCAACATAATTTTTACCAACTCATGAATGGAGATGTACCTCCTAACTTCATGATGAGATATCCGTACCCTCCCGCACAGGGACAGATAATTCCGAATCAAGGCACATTGCAGCCCAATCCCCACACGATGACCCCTAGACCACACGATCTTTAATTCCTCGCAATTAGTACTATATTTGTCATTCACTTCCCCGTGACTGATGTTTCATAGAATTACTGTGTAGCCACTAAACTACAGAAGATTTGTATAATTTTGAATGGGTTATGATTTTTATCTACCTTGAAATTATTAGCCAATGGGTTAAAATGTGCTTTATGATGCCTTAAATTTGAAGATTACTACTATTAATACCATTGGATCCATGTACGTACCGCTCATTTTTATTCTCAATTATATTTTCAGGCTTATCTGCCCAAATCCAATCGCTAATCGCATTGCAGTTGTACGAGGTATCGTATTTTGTTTTATCGGACTAAATTACAATGTATATTTGTAATAATGCCTCAGTTGAAAGTGTATGTATTAAATCAGTACCAGTTTGTAGGAATAGCTAATTGTTTGATAAAACTTTTTCATTTAATTCATTACGAAGATCAGGACACTTGTGTGAACAAATTTGATTTATTCAGTCTGACCACAACTTATTATATATTCGAAGAAGATGGATTTAATTATTTCTACATTTCGTGTTATTCATACCTATAAATTGGCATTCTAGCTTAAATTATCTCCCTACTAACCTGATAATAAACTGTTATTTTTCACTTAAGTGTCTCTAGATTTCCTGTCACTAATCAACTAACTATTCGTATAAACTATTGTTGACATAAACCTCATAATTATGATGAACTTTGAATAGACTGGTTTGGTCACTTTTCTGAATTATTCTTATGAAATAGCGAACAAACAGGCAATTGACTAGTATTTCTAATAAATATTTGATACTTCTTTGAATAAACATTGGTTTAATCAATAAAAAGAACAGACAAACACAAGTAATTCACCATACGTACATGTTCATATCACGGTCTGTTTCATCATTTCTAAAAAAGATAAGTTGCACCAATGTTTGAACTTGATTAAACTAATAAGGACAGTCTGACCCCAAATCCACGTTTAGCTATTTATACGACAAGATGTACCAAAATCGGTTATTTCAACTTTTATCAATCTCACTTACATGGTAGAACTTTGTCTTATGTTGAGTCTCTCGCATGTTTTCACATCCTCGAATATGTGCAGCTATTGCACTTAAATTGGCGTACTAAAAGCTTGCCATGTATTAACTAGTATTCGTCATAATTGAAGATTATGAGTGCCGATTCCTGTGTATTTAAATAGATACCTAAGTGCTAGTATATTATTTATTTCGAGCAGATTTTGTATAATCGCAGTGTATACCAGCACGAATTAATTCTTTTGCGGACACGCTGATTTGTACGGTACACATGTCCACACTGCAGTCTGCAACTTTATTATCGCATTTATTAACCAGAATAGATATAAATTATTGTTCCATAATATTGAAAATAATTAGCCTTACTCTGAGCGCAAATCCTCAGGAAATTCATTTAAGAAAATTAATAAATCTCCTATAAATCTCCAGCGCATTCCTTAGTCGCTAACTTGCTAATTGCTGTACAAATGATTTGAATTTAATTTTGCTTAGACTTTTGCCTGTTCATTTGTAGTGTACAAATAGGTTTGCAAATTATATTTCTTAGCTAATTTAGTATTTCTAACTTTCTTAGTTTATTATATGGGCATTAGGTATAGGGCTAATTAGGTAAAATAATTATACTTTGTTATGCAAAATACTATTCAAAATGATGAAACAAGTCTAGAGCAGAAAGTAAGTTATTTATTTTGTGTTGTCTCATTAATTTGTGATTAATTGGAATTATTGCTGTCAATTTTTGAGTTTGTCAAGTCTGGAATTTTGACTTTGCAACAATAAATTTAATTTCTAAATCAAACTGTAAATGTTCTCAATTTTTTAGAGTAAAGAACATTAACTTAATTCCGTTAAACTGTAACAAGTTTCAAAGGGGTTGCAAAATTCTTTAATTACTCTCATTTCTTAATTCTCAAAGATATATTGACTATTTACTATACGTGTACTTATTTTTCAGGTATCTGCACTGGATATTAACGCAAAACCATTTGAGCCAACTTGTTTTAACCCAAGTGAGTTTACTCTTCACATTGTATTGCTCTGCAGTCCCTTATCTCAATCTTGCTAATTCATGCTTATTTATATTTGCTACCACAGGCGAACCAGCTTATATCCCTCCTCACCGTCGACAGAGTGCATCTAGCCCAACTGGACCCGAGGACGACAACAGCGAGGATTTGGAGTCCAAACACCGTTCCACCTCTTTCAATGACCGAGAGATCCCTCCTCAGTATGGGAGGAGCAGCAGCTACACCGCCGGCCCGCGGACCCCGGACCGCAGGCGGAGTGACGGATATGGGGGCGGGTACTCTAGGAGAGGGGGTAACTCGAGTACGTTTGTAAATCCTACCAAACATTACACGAGTTATATTATTGCGTTTGTATAAATTAGAATTCCAGAAATCACAGTCTGTTGTTTCCCACTCACAGCACGACTCTCGATTCCGGACCCCCCACGAAGTCGAGGAGGACTGGCTCTCAGTCAAAGAAAGAAACACCGAATACGAAAGGTTTGTTTTATTTTATTTTATTGACTTACTTATTTGTATTTATATTGTTCAGTAATCTGTTTGGGAAAGCAACTACTGGAATTCACTTCTCCAAGTACGAAGATATTCCCATCAAGATTACAGGAAACTCTCCGCCTGTACAGATTGATGATGTAAGTTGTCTTATTTGTTACTAAATAATAATGAAGTTAATTTTCAAATAAAATAATGAGTACCATTTTGTATACCTTGCAAGCTATGTAACATGAAGTGAGATTAAAATGGCAAAGATTCCGGCAATTAATGAATTAGTTGTCCGATCATTAGCTACACCAATCGTTCTATGGGTTATTTGTGTTATTATTTATAGTTTGAGAATATCCAAGTATCTGAGGTTATCAGCCAAAACATTGAAGTGAGTAACGTCGCTATTTCCTCAATACTGTTCCTATTACTACGAATGTATATTGTTATATAGCTGGCGCAATACACGAAGCCTACTCCGATTCAGAAAGCTGCTATCCCTACCGTTCTTGCCGGACGCGACTTGATGGCTTGTGCCGAAACTGGTAAGTCGCCGTATAGAACAACCCAGTCGGCTTTGTACAGTATAACTTGTTATAACGTGACTGGATTAGTACGTACTAATCTTGTTAACAAAATTTATAAAGCAGTATGTATTTCTATGTAGGTCAAATCGGTTAGTACGTATACTTCAGATAATACGTGTTACTTGTTTTTCATTACGTTATAACCGAGTTCTATTTAATTGAAATAATCAGTAATGTAAAGCATCAAGTTATATTGATATATTCAATGGGTTGTATTCAACTGCTCCTTGTGATCTAGGTTCTGGCAAGACCGCGGCTTTTCTAATTCCAATTATCCACTCTCTGATCGATGGAGGACCCCCTACTTACCCAGAGGTTAGATAGCCCTAGAATTAACTTTTAGTTTGCAGTATTGACTCTCTTTCCTTCAGCGGGCCCCGCATATGATGTGCTTTCCGATGGCATTAATCCTCGCACCCACTCGGGAACTCGCGATACAAATATTCGAAGAGGCTAGAAAGGTATATAGCATAGCACAGCTCTGCATACTTGTATTATCGTGCCGTAGTTCTCCTATAGAACTCCCATCAAGCCAGCTGTGGTCTACGGAGGGGCGGAGTACTTCCCTCAGCAGTGCGAGCTCAGAAAGAAGCCCAACCTGCTGGTGGCTACTCCAGGGAGACTCATAGACTTTGTCACCTCGAACCAGCTGGGTCTGGACATGATAAGGTGAGCTGTCTATACTGTAAGATTACCTTCCTTATAAGGGCATATCAGGGAAGTGCTTGGGATAAATAAACCCTATAATTGAATATATTTGATCCGCTAGTTTAATGTTTGTTTCCATATTCCTAAAGGTATTTAGTCCTGGATGAAGCAGACCGCATGTTAGACATGGGCTTCGAGCCTCAGATACGAGTTATTGTGGAGCAGAACTATATGCCAGCCGTGGGCGAAAGGACCACACTCATGTTCTCCGCTACCTTCCCAAAGGATATCCAGGTATGTAACATTAATAGTTATACGAATACTGCTCAGTATACTGAAATTAATATCTACAGAAACTAGCCCAAGACTTCCTCAAGGACTACATATTCATTTCGATCGGTAAGATCGGTTCCACGAGTGAGAACATAACTCAGAAACTCCTCTGGGTGGAAGAGAAGGAGAAGATAGACTGTCTAATGGAGCTCTTGGGGGCTATGGGTATGTCTGTAATATGCACTTGTGGTCTGTTGTTATACTTATTCCGTTGGTAGAGAATAAGCACCTGACTCTTGTATTCGCCGAGACAAAACGTAACGTGAACGACCTAGGACGGTTCCTCCACCAGAGGGGGTACCCCGTGACGACCATACACGGAGACAAGGCGCAGCCGGAGAGGGAGTACGCCCTCCTCATGTTCCGCAACGGGACATACCCCATCCTGGTCGCTACTGCGGTGAGTCTCCAGTTCTGTTTGTATTAACTCTTAGGTTGACATGTCCAGCTGAATAGGTCGCGGCAAGGGGACTGGATATTCCCAACGTGCGTCACGTTATTAACTTCGATCTCCCGTCTGACTACGAAGAGTACGTGCATCGCATCGGACGCACAGGTCGGGTGGGAAATCTGGGACTGGCGACCTCTTTCTTCAACGAAAAGAATTTCAATATTTGTGTGAGTCTCTACCACCTGTTGGTGGAGACCAAGCAGGAGGTGCCCATGTGGATGCCTGACTTGGCTTACCAGCATCAGCACGCCAAACAGGAGACGAAGAGGCACTAGTAAGTTGTAGCCAGTTGAGTTGTCATAAGCTAGACTCTACGTATTTATCTAACTGTGCTAGTTCTCGTGGGAGCGGTTATCGCGGACAGAACCAGTTCTTCTTCTCGAGCAGCGGAGTGGATTTCAGGAACAAAGAGTTGGATCCACTTCAGAACGCAGCTGGCATGTATGGCGCTCCCTCTCCCTCCAAGTACAACAACCAAATGAGCGGGGGCTATCCCAACGCGAGAAGCCCCAGGGACTCGTCGCTGCCGCGGAAATCTAGCTACCCCTCCAAACTCCCAGGACAGAACTACGGCCAGAGGAGCGAGAACGTCGTGTCCAATGCCAGCAACGATTCTTCAGAGTGGTGGGACTAGACAGGAATGTGTAGCGTAGTAGGAATCACCTTTCTGGGACGTTACAGAGTGTAGGACAGAAATGGCATGATTTGTACTTATTCATTGTAGATTGAGTACAGGCTGACTTGTATATGGTGTAGCTTGTACCTTAGTAGAATTACATTTCATATCATTCCATGTTATAGTGTGTTATTGAAATTATTATTTGATGGAAATGATTTTGAAATTATAGATATGAAATTAGCACCAAATTATCTTTTTATTGAATACACTATAGTCTCATTACGTAAATTGCAGGAAATTTGTAATTGTACGTATTTGGAATTCGTCCAAAACTGTTTCTTGGGTTTCTAGTAAGAACATTAACACCCGAAAATTGCATGATTTCACCTATACTCAAAACCACTTTATAAAGTGGTTGGAGCCATTTTTGGTGGTGGCACCACAACCAGCTGATTAATTAAGTAACAGTTGATCCTAGCCATACTCACCCAACTTATTATTACTAACTTCCCGCATTCTAACCCCAAACATTTATTGCTACATTTCTACAAAAATTTAATTATAAATTTAATAGACCCTATTTTTTCGAACAATAACTTGCTTGAGATTAATTAAAGTGGTACGTATTCCCCTGATAACCAATACCTCATTAGGGTCTATGGGAGCACGTGCACCATTATTCCTTGGGAGAATATTCCGCATCCCCTCCCCGCTCTCAGAGCGGACCGCGCCCTCTCCCGCCAGCTGGCCGCTGGGCTGGAAGGGCGTGGTTGTGCACGGCGGCGGCGGGGTGGCCTTTACAGAGACGCACCCGTTGGTCCGACACCTGTCAGAGAGGTACTGCTCCGGGGGCGTGTACTCCGTGGAGCTGCCCTCCCACGGGGCCTGCGCCAGCGACAACAGACTCAGCGCAAAGCTGGCAAAGGAGAACGTATACAACTTGGTATCTCGCATTATTGACTCTAAGACAATAGTTGTGGCATACTCCGTTGGCGGAATGTTTATGAGCTCGATTTGGAGAGATCTGTGTTTGTCTCGGGAAATAAATCCTGTCGGTATTTTCATCGGCACTCACCCCAGGCTGGTGACTAGGTGGCCGGCAATAAGTCTGTTCTGGAGTGTCCCCTACACCTACCTCAGCCAGAGACACAGGTCTATGCAGAGGCTGCATCCCGGAGACGGGGGGGAGGGACACCAAGACTACTGGAAGACAACCGTAAGGAACAACAGAGAATGGCTGCACCCCGCGTCTGAGATTCAGGCCACTAGCCGCGAAGTGGAGTTCCTGAAGAGTCGGGGGATGAGCACACAGTGGGTTATCGGCGCCAGAGACTCGGCGTTTCCCATATCTCACTTTCAGAGGAGCATTGATTGCACTGCCGTTATTGGCGGGATGGAGAGAGTGATGAAGATCAACAGCACACACTTCGACTACTTCCAGAAGAGCTGGCCCAACACACAGCTAGCTATCGACAGAGTGCTACGCGCGTATTTCAATTCAGAGCTCGAGAAGAGTTGATGTGCCACCTTACCTTGTCTATTATAGAATAATGCGTACGGAGATGAACGAAATAATGCATTTGTCTTTTATTTGTTTCGCTAGGTGTCTATTTATTTTATTCTTGTGTTGCTAGCTAATGTCTGAGACAGAACCGGAAGTTGTCCCAGAGGTGACAGAAACAGCTGACCCGGTGCAACCTGCCCCATCAGCTGACCCGGTGCAACCTGCCCCATCAGCTGACCCGGTGCAACTTGTCCAATCAGCTGATTCTGTACCTGACACGGTAGCTGATCAGCCCACAGGAGGGGAGGAGGCTCCCGAAGGGACTGTTGGGACAGCCGAGACACCTGACATCAGTATAACTGTTCCGAGCCCTCCCACAGAGTTGGTTGTCTCGTCTGAGGAGATAATATCCACTGAGGAACAGCCCCAGCCCCCAGAGGGCCCAGTCACTGTCTCCACAGAAGAGAACGCTAAGCCGGACCCGGAGGTGTCGAACAACGAAAGCGCAGAGCAGACAGAGACACACCCCACTCTGACAGAGATCCGGGAAGAAAGCGAGCCCCCTGGCACCGGGGAAGTGCGGGCCGTCTCTTCTGAGAACGTAGAGCAAGACACGGTCACCTCGGTGCTAAACTTGGAGGAGGGAGAGATCCCCGAGATCCGCCCCAGCACCCCGGAGGCGGCAGAGCAGTCAGCTGACGCGGAGGAGACAGAGGGGCCCGAGGGGGACGAGATGGAGGAGCTGCTGGAGGAGCTGCGAGCGCAGAGGGAGGAGGAAGAGAAGCTGTCGGGCGAGAACGCACAGCTGCAACACCGACTGGTGGAGCACTTCCGGTCCCGGCGGGCGGACGAGCGGCAGGGAACAGCTGGGGAGGGGGAGCGGGAGCGGGGCGTGACGGACTACGAACAGCGGTACGACAAGTACCTCTCCGTGCTGCAGGAGCGCCAGGGCGAGTCTGCGAAGATAAAGGAGTACTCGGACCTCCAGCTGGAGACCGCCTGCGAGACGGAGCGGGAGCGAGCAGCTGAGCTGACAGCGGCCCTCGAGGAGGAGAGCCTATTCAAACACGACAGCATGCTCGCCGCTATCGACTCGAGAACCGGCAGGCAGATGTCCGCGGAGCTGGTGGATAAGATCCTGCGCGAGGAGGCCAACAAGGAGACGGAAGTGGGCAGCATTCGTCTCGAGAATATCAAACTGTCGCGGAACCTCGGGAAGAAGGAGGATCAGCTGAGACAGAAGGAGGAGGTGGCCGAGGGGCTGCACATGATAGAGTTTGAGCAGCTCAAGATAGAACACCAGAAGAACAATGAGAGGGTAGAAGACAGAAACGAGGATATAAATCGACTGCGTGGTAAGATCACGCGCACTGTGCAGGTGTTGACACATGTCAAAGAGAAGCTGCACTTCGTCTCAAACGAGAACGGCAAGCAGAGAGAGCAGCTGGCCGAGAGTGACGTACAGGTGTCCGTCACGCGCGACCGGCTGACATACATAAAGCAGAACAGGGACAGACTGAGAGGAGAGAACCTCAAGCACCAGGAGAGCGGGGGCCTGGTCAACCACAAGAAACTCCTGCGAGACCTGGAAGATAAAAATGATTATTCGGACTACCTCCACACCCGCCTCGAGCAGCTGAGGAAGAGACACGCGGAACTCGGCGAGCTGTCAGCTGGCATTAAACAGAAGATCACGCAGGCTAAGGTGTCGGGCTCTTTCAGCGCACTTCCGGTCTCGCATTAACCGTCTCTTCTCTATTAACTTGTATCTCATATCAACGCATATTACATTTGACAACAAATCACTTGTTACGATAAGATGTATTCATAATGCTATTTAAACTCGAATTTCTAGAAAAGGGATAGATTACTAATTAATTAATTGAGACAATTATCATACTTAGTTATTATGTTTTGAAGTTGTCTAAGTAGTATCCTTGGTGTTCAATGCAAGCTAGCTAGCTATATAATATAAAGTAAATACACATAACCAGAATATATCCTCTCACTAGTTGTCTAAGGAATTTGAAAAATGACTCTCTTCATCAATAATGAGGAAGAAATCAAGGAGGCTATCGCTCAAGTTAGATCAGATGCAAACCCCAATACATGGTAAGGAGTTAATTATTTGTCCTCACCCCCAATAACTGAATCTTTTGATTGAGAGTAATCCAATGAAAATTGGGAACAGTACAACTACATATTCTGATAAATCAGTCATAATTATAACGCAGACTACTCCGTCACTATTCCCGTATAATTTATCTATTTTCCAATTCGTCAGTAATTATAGGAGAAATATACTTTAATAAATCTTAATTGTCTTGTATGTAATAAGAACAAGAAATTTCAAAGTATTCGCATTTACCAATTAAACAATGTAGAAGAGTTTTATTATCACCATTGATGATGCTTTGAGGGAAATTCGATTCAAAATTTGTTCGATTATCGAATCCAAAAAATAGACATTCTAAAGGAAATCTTACTTTCTGGAGCTCCAAGATTCCCTGCTCTAACTTTGCTACAAATTCCTGAGACTTTCATATCTCCATTAGATTGATTATAAGGATCCACAAACCTCTATAATGACGTGTTTGAGATTCTGAACAAATGAAGATGACAATAAATTTACTTTTATACTATTTGATAATAAGATGAGAGAGAGACAGTAAACAACAATGTTGTTTACTTTAACTATCGATAGATAGATCTACTTGTTATCTGGAGTATAATTGCTATTATTGCTATCAATAGGGTGATAGTCGGACACGAGAGTCCTAATGCCATCAAGCTGCACTCGCTGGGACTGGGCGGAGCTAAGGAAATAAACGCAAACCTGGAAGATGACGGGGTGCAGTATGCGCTACGTATGTTTAATTGTTTCCCAATTCCTCACTGCTATTTATTGTGTTGTATCTGATTAGTTCGGATTATAGAAGATTACGAAATGACTAAGACGACCAAGTTCGTGTATATTAAGTGGTTAGGCGATGGAATACCTTTTGCTCGGAGAGGGCGATACTCAGTTCTTCAATCCAACATAAGCCCCTTATTCAATGTAAGTTATATTATAACTGTGCTAAGCCCAAATGTATTCATTAATAACTAAGTATAGTAAAGTGTAGTTATTTATTAATTATATTTGTATAATTGAAATCCATTCACAGCATTCTCGTTTGTTCAATATCCACCGGGGAATTTAATTGAACACCGTTACATTAGATCGATTGATCATTCTAATTCCAAAGTTCTATAGAAACCCATATTCTGGTATGGCTGGAATGTTGCATGAAAGAAAGTTATTTGGTTGAGTTAAGCCACAAACCCAGAATAACAATAGATCAATTTCATTTGTTTGATTTCCAAAGCAAAATAGTAACCTGCGATCTGTGTTGCTTCTTTAGTCAGCTTTGAATGGACTATTGATATCTGTCTGGCACAAACTACTACCACTTCCATATTAAACTCATATTCATATTCATATTTTATATATGAGCCTCTCAAGAGATTATTAGTTAATTAATCCCGTACAACTGTAAACATTCATTATAATATATCACAAATTATATTATATTTTATAGCCTTCTCACATTACAATTGACACCAGCGATCGTGAGGATATCACTGATGAACATATCTTAGAAAAGATAAAAGAACACAGGTACGTATTGATATTTACTACTTATGTACTAATTAATTAACTGTGTCACAATCAGACCACAGTGGTTGGGAACACTGGTTGAATATAAATGTATTTTATAGTGGATCCAAATCTAAAGTGGTCTCAGATGGAGCTTCGCCATCTTCTCACGATTATTCCCGTTCTCCTCCAACTGCTTCAGTGAGTTAGTTAGTTGGATAAACTTATACTTATCCAGCTATAGTTATTCCGGTAATAATATAATATGATCGGTTTGCCACTTACCAGCCTATTGATTAAGTATTTCATTAATTTAACGAACAGGAAAATAAGTGGGTAGTTGGGGACTCAGTTCCTTCGTTATTTTTCGTTGACGTAAAGCAGCACGGTAGTTTGCTTACAGACTATGATATCTCTATTTAACTTGAATAATTAATAATTAAATAATTGCGTTTACCTTTTCACGTAAAGGGATATACGTAATAGGTAAATCGGCTTACCTACTAAATATCTTGTTCGTACGGATAACGTGGTACTAATTATAATAAGAAATTACTTGTATGTAGACTGTTTATTTCTAGACAAGGAATGTACGCATGTAGACTAGTTAATTTTGTTTGTATCTTTTGGTGAAATATGTTTACTGTCACTTATTGGTAATATTATTATTGATTAACGCCACTATTGCACTGCGATTAGAATGGGGAACAGGCAAAGTACAGAAGTCAATCTTATGGCGCATCTTCAAAACCCAATTATGTTGGAAAAGCGAGTCTGGGCTCAGCGAGCAAAGTGATGGGTGAGGGTTTATGGAATGCTTTTATTTGTATTGGTGGGAATACTCTAATTTAAACTTAAATTTAGATCTCAAATTCTCTGATCCAGTTGAAGAGGCTATTAAAGATGTCAGATCTGACGATACGCCAAATAATTGGTTTGTACTCTATTTAAGCGGTGTTATAATAACATGCAATATATCTACTTATATTAGAAATTACTTATCCACCGATCATCGGCGTTTGTATTAAATAACCTGGCTACTTTCTACCGATGGTGTTTTTATAAACATAAAAAAACAATCGGTAGAAAGTCGCGAGGTTTTTTAATACAAACGCCGATGATCGGTGGATAAGTATACTAATTATATTATATATCTACTGTAATTATATGAACATTATTAATAACTTTACAGGTGTGTGCTTGAGTACGGAAAGGACGATAATGATCGTCTTACGAACACCCTCGGTCTGAGGAGAATGGGAACAACTCTCGCGGAACTTCAAAACGAATTTATTGACGATCTTCCAGCCTACGCTTTATTTCGTGTTGTAAGTTATAGTTTAACTCACAAATTAATAACCCACACTTCTGGTGCTCTTTGAGGCTGCCAGAACTCTTGGCAGTCACTTGTTTACCCTTTTGCACAACAGTGTACAGTAGAACCTCGTTAGTACGTATACGGTTAATAAGACGAACAAACAGTTCCACAAAATCAGGTCCCTACAATGGCTATTCAATGGGTATCACTCCGGTTAATACGAACTCCGGATAAAGCGAACAAATTTTACCGTCCGTTGGTGTTCGTATTAACGAGGTTCTACTGTATATAGATTGATGTTATTGATGACCACATTCCATCCGCCAAGTTTGTATTCATTCAATGGGTTGGAGAGAAAGTCAAGCCGATGACCAAAGCCAAGCTAGCTACCCACAAAGGAGCCCTTGCTGAGAAAGTCGGGGTCAGTGATATAACTAAATTATATTTAATTCGCTTTACTTTTATTTCCCTGTTTATTTGTAAAATCCCACGTTTCTATCTGACAGGTTTAAAATTGAATTGATATTAGTTATTACGACCACATAAAACACTACTCATTATTAGTAAAATCTATTTATTTTATCTGATGGAACATAGTATCAGCCACTAATTATAATTATTTCCATTCATAATATGGAACCCACATTTTATGGCTTCCCCGAAACCACACGCCCACGCAGAAGTACGTGGATACTGTGTATCAAACCATCGAAGGGTTTTACCTATTCCAAGCCAAACAAATGGAATATGTAGTGGAATTAATGAGGAATTCCGATTATTCCGGTGAATGGTTTTACCAACAGAGCTCATTATTTCTTTTGGCATGAGGAATATCCTTAGTTCTGTGTTTCAATTATTTGTATTTTAAACATCTCAGCATTGTATTTGTGGTCATCTGATGCTAAAAGTTCCTTAGTTTAGAGAGGAATTATGTGATTTCTACGAAGTATAAGAATATTTTAAATTTCATGAGTTCATGAGTATTCAGGCTTAGTTTGGAATAATAGGTACGAAGTAGAGTTTTAACAAAAACAATCTTAGATTAAATACTGCAATAATATATTTGAAAAGTTAGAGCCCTAAGAAAGGAGAGATAGATAATTAGTTTTGTGTAATTAATGCTCTGAAAAGTTATTCCTTTCTCTTATTATGATATTTCTCTCCTAGCCGTGCCACATTAGTATTCACGCCACTCTGCGAGCTGACCTGAGCGAGAGGAACATATTGGATAAAGTTATGAGCGCATCTGGCTCAAAGAGCAACGTGAAGTGAACTACCTTAAACGCTGTGACTACCTCAACACACCTAGTAATATATTATCATACTATTAGCCCTAAATACTATCTACGCTCTGTGCTGCGAGGTTCTCAACTGGCGTTAGCATTATATTAGTCTGTATTGTTGGTGAGTAGGGACTTGTGTTCATATCCCTATTTGCTGTATTATCTTTTTAAAATGTTACTCAGAGAATATTCACTATTTTACACTTTAGTATGTTAGTTGTACAAGTGACTAGTGTTTTGTAATCTCCTGCATCTAAATTATATATTTTCTGTTTACAATGTTTAAAAGTAATGTTAATTATCAAATCCTCAATTTGATATGGTATATGATATAATTAGCATAGCATTCTATACATAAGGCAATGGCTCTCACTCAATTTTCTGGACCAGGGAATCAGGCAGGGATTGGTTAGTATATTCAACTAAATATATCCAATGCAATTATTATTTGAAATCTATCTCCAACCTTTTTTCTGAGAAAAAGGTTGGAGATAGAGCATCGAAGTATACGTGAACAGGCCTTCATCTAGCCCTAAGAGATCCGCGCACCCTAGGTAATGTTTTTTTTTACAATCGCGCACCCAAATTTACCAAAAATAGTACATTTACCAAAAAAAAGACCAAAATTAGTATTAAAAATATTCTGGGTGCGCACCCAAATTGATTCAATTTCCAACATTTTCCTTAAAATAACGCACCCCTGGGTGCGCGCTGCGCACCCAGATGAAGGCCTGTACGTGAACAAATAAATACTAAGAGTTGAGTATAAATTCTTCTTGAACCCGTTTCATCCATTTATTAATGCAACTAGTCTTACATAAATGATGTCTCTCACTGCTATAACAATACGTATTCTCCGTATTTCTCGTCCAACCAATCCATACCAATACCTCTGCCTCCGTTATACCTATTCATTCCCCTCCAACTTGCTTACCAAACCCCGCTCACACAAGCCCGATATTCCGCACATAGTGCCTTCAAGAAGACGCGTTGGCACTATCCCAGTTATTGAGGTTCCATTTAATGTATCGCATGAGGAGTTAACTGAGAAACTAGAATCGGGAGACATTCATTTGATAGACGTGAGAGAGCCAGGGGAGATTAAATCTAACGGATTTATCAAGGGCAGTGTGGCCATACCGTTAGGCACCCTAGAAACAGCATTGAGGTTCTGCCAAGAAAGGTTTAAGGAAGTGTACGGGGTGGAGAAACCACGGTTTGAAGATGAAATAATATTCATGTGTCATGCTGGGGTGAGATCAAAATTTGCAGCTAAAATTGCGAGGACAGCTAATTATAAGAAAGTGCGTGAGTATGCAGATGGATGGCACGGGTGGAAAACGAGAACAAACTTGCAATAATTATATTTCGTAATATTTCGTAAAATTATTGTGAAGTTAAACTCTCCCTATTTATATTTTTAATTTTTAATGGGCAATCTATACTAAATCATATAATGTATTCTATGTGAGTTAATTTGGTTAGTACGTGTTTATTTTCCTTCCCCGATGTGTGTGTGGACTATTTATATTTAATTAATGATTTCTTGAGAATATAAAGTAATATGATGTATAATTAAGTGATGTCATTTAGATTTATGTAAGAGATGTCATGTTCTGCCAGTATTGTTTTTGTTCTGATTATCGCGATTTTCAGTGCCTCTAATACCTCAGGGCTTAAGTAGGGTTCCCAATCGACATAATTCCGTTTGTATTCCCCGTCTCTGTTTTGCTTCAAACATTCAACTCCTTCCTGGCTCTGTGGAAGTTGTAGGAACGTTGCAATCTGGTTGATCTCATTTAATAAATCAAGTTGTAGGTTCTCGTATGTAACAACAAGTTTGGGTCCTGGGAATGCAACTAACCAATGTATTATAAATTTACTGTACTTGTTCAGTAGATACAACATGTACCCTTGAACTTCATTACTCTTCCAACGCTCTTTTTGGATATAACCAGTGTGAATAGGTTCTGTGTAACGGCGGTTAACATCTGATATAATTCCATCCCTCGGATTTCGAATTAATATCACAGCCTTGTCATAGCTAATACTGAATTCTGGATCGAAATGAAACAGTTTCTTGTTATCAGATAATCCATGAGTCTTCACGACAGAAACACTCCCGTTATGAATACCCTCCCCCCTCAGCTTCAATTTAAGCACTGGGTCGTTGTAAACAGAGCCTGTAAGAACGCCTGTGAACTGCTCAAGCGAGTACCGCACCCAGCTGTTACCAGACCCGGGGGGACTAGCCAGTGCTACTACTGGGCCTGAGTGTATTAATAGGTTTGCTTGGTTCGGACATGTACTCTTAACTGAAATCTTTACTATTTCACTGTGACCAGTTTTGTTCACCTCTCTCAGTGGAGATATGGAACTGTCCCATATATTTGGTTTATATATCACTTTTAGTGGTGTTTTCTTACTATCTCTAACCAGTACCTGAATGAATAGTAATTGAAGTAATAGCAAGATAAGGAAACCAAAAGCCAACTTCTTCTTTCTCATCAATCTCTAATATCTATATATTAAAAGCGGAATTGTTGTGTGTGTGTTTGTTTGTTTGGATGTTTGTCCGTAATTAATTGGAAAGACTACGAGTCCCAAAAAGCTGAAAATTTGTATATAGGGGTAATTTTGTACTGCGACAACGATCTATTGGTTTTTGAAACAAAATAACGGGATTATGACGTCACAGTTGCGAAAAACAGATATTTTGTACTAGCTTCCCAATTTTGCTCCGATCTGTAGAAAATTCAAATCATTAGACGTACACTAAATTTCTACACCTGATAGCAGTTCACGAATTCCCATTTTACTTCTGATTGTGACACAGTTAATTAATTAGTCCCTGCACTAATCAACCATAAATAGTGTATCGTACCAACACAGGTATAGCAAAGTGCAAGTGTGTGTTTGTGTGTTTGTGTGTCCAGAATTAATAGGAAAGACTACGAGTCCTAGAAAGCTGAAAATTGGCATGCAGGGGTAACTTTACACGCTGACAACGATCTATTGGTTTCCTAAGCTAAATAACGGGATTATGACGTCATAAACGCACATATTTGAGAATAATTCATTCAGTTTTTATTCGATTCGCCCACAATTTTCGATAATAAAACAACATGCAATGAGACACACGTATACCAATTTATGGGAATGTGACGTCACGTAGGAACTAATTTGGATACAGCTCTTACACTTTTGTTTCAATCGACAAATAATTTTGTCACATTATAAAACAGAATGTATTGCATGTCTCTAGAAATTTTTAGAATTTTCGCTTTTACTCTCAGCCAGGCAATAACAAAAATGTAACCTCCAATTGCTGCATCATTGCATATATTGAGGTTTATGATTTAATCTTCACCTACAATATTTCCGAAATTGCATACTTGATTAATCCAGTTTGGCTTCCATCAGTTTGTTTCTATTCGTGATGTATTTAGCTTACGTCAATGACATAAGTATGCTTAATATTACTATCAATCTGATTTGTTTTGTTAACAAGAATGCGCGCTTAGAGTCTCTAATGCATTGTTTATTTATTACACCTATATTGGCTTCTACGTATAATAAGACTATCAATGGATTTCTACTAGAAATGAATTAAGTTAATTAAGTAATCTAAGATTTTGGTTCTGCTTAACGATGAGATTTATTATGTTAATTATTCCTATCAATTAAATTAAATAATTCACTAACCCAGCTCCTACAAAATATATATAGTTATGGAGGGATGTATAAATGTTTATTACTATTAAATCAAATAGTTTGCAACCCTGAATCTACCTCTGCATAATAATGGTTTAATGGTGAGAATAAGACCGCGAAGCGGTCTTATTCTCATCTTTAAACCATTATTATGCAGAGATTAAATCCAGAGTTGGTAAATTACTTTGCAATTTACTGAAATTAACTAATTGCGTATAATTTACCAACACATGTCTCAATTTATTTGAGCTAACAAGCTAACGTTTTAATATAGCTGAACGAGCTACCCTTAAGAATTATTGAGCTATTAATTAACTAATAATTATTAACTAATGAGCAATGAGAATAACTTACAAACATAATTTCCCAAAACAAATTACAGTAACTAATCAAAACCAAAAATGAATTTTAGGCACGGCACAGGTGAACTCATCATTAATATTATTGCTTTTGGGGAGGGAAAGGCCGCGAAGCGGCCGTTAATTGTATTGCGTAGTGCCTAAGACGAACGAACAAAAGTCGCGAAGCGACTTTTGTGAGAGAGTGATCCGTCGCGAAGCGACCGAGACCGAAGGGCTCGTTTATATTAAAAACACAATTGTTGTTTGTATTAATTACGTATTTAGAAATATCATACACCTTAGATTAGAAGGAATTCTGAGAATTTCCAAATAGGTGTCGCTTGGCAAATAATAAGTGTGCGGTACTATAATCGATCAATCACTTAACACCAAATGTAAATTTGTCTAGGTTGTCTTAGACAATGTCTAGTTATACCTACACGGCAAGTCTTAGTCTAATTAATGGAGGCACTATGGGTTGAGGCCTGTAGAAATAGTGCTTCCTTAATTAATAACAACATTTTGGCACAGCTGTAATTTTAGATTTTCTCCCCTTGGACTGAGTGTAAATTAAATGTTATTTTGATAATTTTCAATCAATTCTATTACTCTTTCAACAGAAATATTGAGCTTGAATACATATATAATTATAGTATACAAATTAAATTATGAGCAATTCTATTTACAGCCTATAATTATCCTTACTTGGGTCTCTGTAAGACTAAACAAGATAAATAATATGAAGATAATTATATAAGATAAAATATATCCAGGTTAATTAAACAAAGCAGGAAGAGAGCAATTTCGAGAGACAAACGAAGCAGAGCGACAAATATGTTCCCATTATTACAAATATTAATAGGAGTATACCTGTGGCCCACCAATCATTGTGCAGACAAGTCATGAAGAATGTTCTACTTTCGCGAGACCCAAAATTTACATTCACTTTTGGTTGGATGAATTCAATTAAGAAGTTTTTGAACTTTTTTTGAATTATTGGCTGAAGATTAATATTTATAGCTTTTTTCCCTTTATAGCGCGGCCTATTTGCAGTGAATGAATGGGCAGCCAGTCCGTTATTGGTTATCATTGAATCGTTCGGTATGCAGCAGCTATCGGATGTATTGGTTGTACAGAACAGAATTGTAGCTTGTTTTTCTCTCTCTTCATATCCAGAGCACATAACTCGTAACCCATCATTTACTGAACCCTCTTTTTGTGTGTAATAACATGGGTAAGGGATTGAAGTGAGTGTGTAGTTAATGGAATTGTCTCCCTTTACCTTAATATCGTGTAAACACGTGTTGGCTGGAAACCACATTCTTGTCGAATAATCTGGCATTATTGAGGTTATGCTCTCGTTGATATAGTTTGGAATTTCGTCATAATCTTCGTAAAAATTAAGGTCTTTGAGATTCCCTTGAATCCCTTCCACCCGATCATAATACAGACTAAGGAAATCAAATTCAGTCAGTTTGTTTCGCGAGTGATTGGAGAATTCGACATGGTCACATAAATCTATGAATTTAGACAAATTCGTCTTACTCGATTCATTCAACAGAATGTAGTCGTAGTTTTTTAGCTCGATGTGAATGGAATCTGCATCAGTAAATCTCAAGTAGCCGATGAAACCAGTGCAAAATAATGAACAAAATAAAATAATCAAGCCAGTTAGCGTGTATCGTTTGTACCTATACTTTTGGTGTTGCTCAGTTTCACCATCTTCCCGTACAACTTGCCGACGTCCAACTTTCGTAGTTGAGTAGACAAAATAGGTAATGAAAAGTAGGAACAGAAATGAAGGCGCGAACGCTAGAATGTCCGTGATGACTGATGTTACCATCTCGACTACGAGAACTGCATTATTACCGTTTTTTTGTTTACTTTTGTATACGATCAGACTAATGAAATGGCACTCGAGCAGATTGAGTATTAAATGAATGACCAAAAATACGGTATATCCGCGCAAATACTTTTTCGCGAATTCAATCTCTATTTTCTCCTTAGCATTTATCTGCAGAAGGTTATACCCGCGTAGAGGAATTCTTTCTTCTGGCCCATTGTTCTCATCTCTTAAGTTACATTCTACCAGTTTCTGTGCAATTAGTCGCCTGATATATAATGCGAATGGTATGAATACAATTAGACTACAAATAATCTCTAGGACTCGCAACGCTTTGGGGATAGTATGGAAAGGGTACATTGCCAATGCTAATTCCCTGATGTTTGATTTTACTGCCTCTTGAACACTACTACTGTCATATACCTTATTTACCAACAATTCCCAAATGTTGAAATGGCATGCGAACACAAATACAACACGGGTGGACAGTACCATTGTGAATATTTTGAAGTAGAACCGTTTGACTGTCAGTTTGCATATGAAGTTTACGAGGAAGAGAAACCCCCAGAGAATTAGATTTTCCTCTGCTGCCTCGTACGCTGCTTCCAGGAAGTATAGTACAAAGTGAGAAGAAGGTATCACATAGGTTAATCTGCTCTTCTGCATTTCATGATCTATTTCACGCAGATAATCAATGTATATGCATATTTTGTACAGAAAGTACAAACCGTGCGTAGACATAACGACTATCAATAGGATCAGAATGCAAGCCCCAAACAAAAAGCTTATAATTATTCTGTAATAGTCGTACTCATAATTGCGGTCCCTATCGAGTCTCCCTCCCCCTCCTCTCGTGAGCTTCAACAGCTGTGTGTAATACTTATCAATTAGGTAAATTAACAACGGCAGTGTCAATAACGCGATTAAAAAGGAAAGCGAAAATATTCCCATCCCAATTCCGATGTATGCATGATTTTTTTTGTCTCCTGGGTACCCACTCCCAACTATCATGTCCCATATTGATATCATCTCCACGAGTTCAATTAATTCGTAATTTATGTAATTAAATATATTTTGTTTGTTGGTGGAATCACACAGCTATTTATATTTTGCAGATAGAAATAAGGCATACTTATTCTTTCTATCAGAGTATCTAATATCTTTTGTTTTTGAGTGTTGAGTAAGTAAAGAGGCAAGTTCAATATTTTAATTAGGGCTGAAACGAATTTACCGAATATTCAAATATTCGTTCGAAATGATTGAACGTACGAATATACACAGTGGCTTATGGCAGGGAATAGACCAATTATTGAGGTCTGTATTATTGTGTTTTCCAGCTTGTTTATTGTTATTTGATTGCCATAGTGTTCTAAATTTCAAATTTCCAGCTTATCTAACCTACAAGTATATAAAAATTGCCTTCGAACGTTGGAGTAATTTAGTTCCATTTGCGGTTTTGTTGGAATTTGAAATAAGGTATTCTACTTAGAGTCAATATAATTATGTTACTATGGCAATTTTTTGTGTGTACTAAATTTAGATTAGTAATATAAGTATTCTGAAACTGTATTTTTTAATCATAGTAGTGTAGCTTAAATATTTTCCAAGAAATATTATTTTTAATATCACCTGTAAAATTAAACAAATTGTAACAAATCTAGATATTTGAAGTGTGCGGAAACACCATTATGCAAAGAAATGCAAATTGAATATACTTTCAGAAAATCAATTAATGTATGTAGAGTTAGTATACAAAGTCACAACCTCCGGTTCGCTCCGGAAATAAAAATATATACTACATTCCAATGTGAGCATTCGGTTACTATGCAAGATTCGAAGTCTCAATTTGGTAACTGCAATTCAATATCCATTGTAACCACCAAGTTATTTGATTCTGCTGTTTCATATGTGATATATATTTTGTTTAAGATAGTAGTGACCATAATTCGCGTCAATTTTCATTCATTTTTTTGTGTATTTATCTCAAATGGCAGCTAGTGATCAGAATATCCCCAAGACCAGACTTGATTTGGCAAAGATTTTGAAGTCGCATGAATTCAATATTCAAGCAGCATTGACTGAAATTGAAGAGTCTGTTGGAATAAATAATAGTGCCTTGCAATCATTGCTATGGAGGGTTCGTAATAATGTGAGGAAAGGAAGGAAGTCAGTTGACGAATTGGATGGAGAATGGTGGAATTCTCAAATCGATTTTAATTATGGACTTTAAAAAGAGTCGTCTATCAACTCCAGCTGACTTTACTACGTCCTCTGTGCCTGATGAAAGTAGACCTATCCATAGAAAGAGTCTCGATAGTGTTCATTTGAAACATCAGAGATCACGCCTCTCTAAATTACTGGAGTGCATTAAAGAAATTTCAGAAATTGAAGACATGTCAGAAATTTCAATCGCAGCTATTTCTTTACAATTGGTATCCAATCAAGACGATAACCGTCAGTTAGCTCAGATTTCCAAAAAGATTGCCTATGCTGGAGATTTTAGTGATGCGATAACACGAAAAAAGTTCCGATTGATAAGTAGTTGTTTCTTCTTGATTATTTGGAAATTGGTAAAAGAAAATATACGAGCTTACGTCAGCTGTAAATAGTGTATTATATAATTAATAAACCTATTTTGAATGAATTAAGGCAATAAGTAAATTAATTTTCTAAGCAATTCCTAGGTACAGCCGACACATAATTGCAAAATATTAATTTAAGGGGTTAAATTAATTAATACCAGAAATTAAAAAAAAACACGGTTGTATGACGTCATAACTAATACATCTGGGGCCATAAATAATTTTTTTATATGTCAAAAGATGCATAGGCATCGATAACCCATATGTAATTAATTCATAGTACAACGCAAACTCGAAAGATATAGCGGATTTCAGAATTTCAAAAAAATAAGTAACATCATCATGACGTCATAACAGACAAAGTATGAGGTGTAAATAAATTTTGATATGACCAAACATTTTCTAAACATCGATAACCCATATGTAATTAATACATTATAATAGGCTAAAGTGCACACAGATATCTATTCCCTACCAACTGCGATTTTAAGCCACTGTGGAATATTAGTAGAATATTAGATTGCTTTTTGTCCTCAAAACGAAAGAATATTCGAATATTCGTTCGTTTAGATTATTAAAAAAGTTTCGTTCGTTCCATTTCGAATAATCGTTCCAGCCATATCTTAATTACAATATTAATCCTCTTTTATATCTGATCTCCCAATGGAACAGTTGAATATAGTATTCTTGTCTTTTTACTATAAATGTTATTGATTTGACCACGGTTGCAATCTTGTGAATTTTTTATATTTTTTCACCTAATCCTCCAAAATTGGATTTTCAGTAATTACATGGAAAGGAACATCAACTCCTGCAATATATTTTATTTTTGTAGTTTACACTATGATATCACTAATTTTTGTATCCGAACAAGACGGAACAACATATATCATATTATTAACTTAATTAAGTACGATATTTCAATTTTATCAATTGATAATGATACTTACAGAAAGTGGTTATTCTTGTGTATGAAATGTCGGTATTTCGCGAAAAGTAGAACGACCAATGGGAAATATTCCTAGTATACTACTTAGTAAATATTTTGAAACACTGTATACAGAAATAGTATTGTGACTACAGTGTGTGAGATACCAGTGTTATGTTATTCCGGTCGGTGCGGTCACACTTCCTATACCAACACTTCTGCTCTATAACTCAGCCAGCTCGCCTGCTCTCCAGCCAGGGCTGGCACGGGTTCAGTGATACCCTCGAGCTACACCTCAGGGACGGACACCCGTGCTTGAAGCTGCCCCTTGTGTCCAGACAGGGAAATGTGCTGCTCCACCTGAACCCTGTCACCGACACTGTCGGAAGCTTGGTGTCGCATATTCGCCAGGAGGACCCGGGGCTCCAGCAGGTGGAGGTGCTGAGCACGGACGGAGACAGGTTCGCACTCTCCTCTCCGATAAAACATCTCTTCTTTGAGAACTTTGACCTTCAGCTGAATGACAGGCGCTACCGAGTGGCTCTCACGGAGCAGTTCAAGCTGAAGTCGGGTGTGGACATCGGGCCCGAGCTCTCCGGAGAGCTGGGGGACGTTAGAAACGCGATCCACAAACTGTACGTATCTCTGGACGTGGACAGACAGCAGCTGCAGCTGGAGCAGGAGCTGAGCACGCGGGCGGAGGCGCTGAGCGAACAGCTGAGACCCTATGAGGAGTCTAAGCTCAGCCTGGAGAGGAGGGCCTGGAGGAACACACACGCTTGCATTATGGGCGGGCTGGGGGTGATGGGTGTGAACGCAGGGCTGGTGGGGTACCTGACCTGGTTCGTGTTGTCCTGGGATATCGTGGAACCATTCTCCTACATAATAACATTCGGAACTAGTATTCTGTTTTACGCATACTTTGTTGTATCGAGACAGGACTCTAACTTTCCTGACGTCAGAAGTCGAATGTTCTATCTGAACTTCTACAGAGCCGCCAGGAAGTCGGACTTTAACGTAGAGAAGTACAACTCTATGAAGACGGAGCTCAGCGATGTGAACACGAGATTGGGAGTTTTAAGATCCACGTTACCTTCTACTCTTACATAGTTAATTTGTTATCTACATGCTAATGTAATTAATGTATTATTTACATGCTAATGTATTCCTCGCTACGGTACCAATATTAAATTGCAAGAGTTTGTAAGTCACTTGATTTTTATGTTTCTCGACAATAGCGATTTAATAATGGACATGTCGAAAACAACATTATTATGGCTTACAACCCGTGATCCCGATATATTTAGCCTCCGGGGTTTGTTTTACAATCCGGGGATTCCGAACTTGTCGGTAATTGTTTTATTAACCGCTGTCAAATAATGGAACTATTAGTTTAATTTACGTATTATTTCAACGGTATTATTATTAAATAACGCCAATCCCAAAATCCCGGGGTTGTAAGCCCTAGTTGTAACGTATAGGTCACTTGATTCCTATATTATCTCGTTGATAGCATTACTATGTCGGTGTTCCATGACGAGGTTGAGATCGAGGACTTCGAGTGGGACGCGGACACGGAGAGCTACTACTACCCGTGTCCGTGCGGGGACCTGTTCGCGATATCTCTCCAGGAGCTGGAGGACGGGGAGGAGGTGGCCACCTGTCCCAGCTGTTCCCTCATCGTCAGAGTAGTGTATGACCAGGAGCAATTCAATGCACAGAAAGTAGCAGTCCCACAGTCAAAGATAGCTGTTTGAGTGGAATTATATTTCTTTGCAGTCCATGAATAGGGAGAGATGCTAGATTTACTATATTTGGAATTGAATTAAACTGTGCAATTAATTTAATGACTCTGAAACTATTCAATGTAACTAGTTTATAGATTAGCTGTCTATATAATGGCTAATGACCCTCGCGGTTCAATGGACCCTCTCCTACAAGCCAGACAGATGATAGAGGACGCTACGGTGTATGCACAGGACGCAATAGGATACGACCGGGACAAGAAATACCCGAGTGCTCTCTTCTTCTACCAAGAGGCGATCAGTGCTCTGCTGAGGGCGCACTCGCTGGACCCATCTCTCAAGGACACGCAGACTAAGGCGAGGGAGTATCTCGACAGAGCCGACATTATAAAGGCTCTCATCGCTGGCAAGACAGGTAAAAACTTATTAACAAAGTAGAACCTGTATAATCCGGAATTCAGCAGAACCGCCACTTTTTCCTTATCCCAATGGGCGTCGGACTATGCCTTAGAACCTGCATAATCCCACAATTTGGCAATCCAACACTTTTTCCCTTTGAGTTACTAGTCTATAAATATTTCTGTTTCAGATGGCAATGGTCCCCCACAGTCCCTCTCAGATAACGAGAAAGCCTCGTCTGAGCTCAGAGCCCTGATGGAGCATGCCCAGCAGCTGGAGCAGCAGGGGAAACTTAACAAGTCTCTGGCTCTCTACCAGCAAGCGGGAGAGGTGGCGATAGCAGCCGCGAGGGCTGCGAGAGAGACCCCTGAGGAGCGGAAGCTTCTGAGCAGACAGGCCAAGGCCGCTCTGGAGGGGGCGGAGCGGGTCAAGCTGACGCTGAAGGAGAAGAAAGAGACCAGTCAGAGCTCCTCGGGGGGCGCGACACTGCAGGTGGACCACCTGGCCTCCTTCAGAGGGGAACACACGCGACACGAGGGTCCCAAACAGCGAGTGGCGCCCAACAAGCTCCTCTCCTATCTGGACACAGACACCACGCCCTACCAGGTACACACGTGACGTCACTACTCGCCTGCTATTCTCACATGTTATATTCCTACAGGGCCTGAAGCCTATCAACAGCGACCATTCGGACGAGCCGCGGCTCCCTCCCAACAAGCTGCTCTCCTATCTGGACGCGGACGCGGAGCCCACGCGCGTGGAGTCCAACCCCTCGGACCCGGAGCAGCCCCAGCGCGCCCTCTCGGCCTCGGGCGCGGGCAGACGGGACTACGTGAGCAAGTTCTCGAGCCAGGAGCTGGCGGTGCTCAAGGGGACCTCAAACATCAACGGGCGGGTGTATCTGCCCTGGCAGGACGCGGACCTCTCGGAGCTGATTGACTATCGACAGTTCGCAGACTGCTTCAATGACCCGGACGGACTGCCGGCTCTCGCGGCGAAGCAGAGCGCGCTGCTGCACGGCTGGTTCCGCCCCGGGGACATCTGCGACGAGCCCAAGATGGTGTACGTGGTCAGCAGTGCCTCCATCAAGCAGACCATCGTCAGCGACTGCTCCTTCGTGGCCTCTCTGGGCGTGTGCGCCGAGTTCGAGAAGAGGTTCAAGAAGCGGCTGATCACGCGCTGCATCTATCCGCAGAGCAAGAAGGGACAGCCCATCATAAACCCCTACGGGAAGTACTTCGTGTGTCTGAACCTCAACGGCTGCCGACGCAGAGTGGTCATAGACGACAGACTTCCGGTCTCCGCCTCGGGCGAGCTGCTCTCCTCCTACTCCGTTAACAAGGACGAGTTCTGGGTGTCTCTCCTGGAGAAGGCTTACATCAAGGTACTGTCTGGCTCCGATTAGTGTGTGCGATGTTATAGTTATAATTGGCAGGTAATGGGGGGGTACGACTTCCCAGGATCCAGCTCTAACATCGACCTGCACGCGCTCACCGGCTGGATCCCGGAGCGGCTCTCTCTGAAGCCGCACCTCTCGGATCAGCTGAAGCTGGAGCAGGTCTTCAAGACCATGCTGGACTCCTTCCACAGAGGACAGGCGCTGATAACCGCAGCGACCGGCCAGCTGAGCGAGGCGGTCGCGGAGCGGGCCGGACTGGTGCAGACACACGCGTACGCAGTGCTGGATGTGAAGGAGGCGTTCGGACACAAACTGGTGCAGCTGAAGAACCCCTGGAGCCACAAGCGGTGGAAGGGAAACTTCGCAGCTGATGACAAGGCTAACTGGACTCCGGACCTCAAGAGGGCCCTCGGGTTCGATCAGCTGGAGGCCATGCAGGTACTACTATACTATACTATACGTACTGTACTGTACTGTACTGTACTAATTAACATAACTGTATATACGGGTAAGCTAAATTAAGTTCGGATTATTCTATTTATTCCCTGCCGTTCTCAGTGCTAGAGTGAGTATCTCTATTTCTAGTGCAGTCACTAGCGTACAGTGTTTATAAGAAGGTACACAGATATGAGTAGGGTAATCAGCAAATAGAGTATTCTAATAATATTACATTCCTTGTAACACTGAGACATAAATAATGGTTATTCAAATAATGTACTTATCACAGTTAGCTAGTTTACACGACACACACACAGTTAGTTCATATGCCACCCAAGTCTAAACAGAAGAAGAAAGTCTCCCGTATTCCACCCGACCACTTAACAAACGGCTTTGAGGACACAGGGCACTCCTCTCTCCCGAGTAACAACCTCAATGGTGAAGTGGAATGTGACACCTCAGATCGAATCGCGCTTATAAAGTCCTGTCTCCACTCCTCCCACCTGGCCCAGGTCTCCTGTCGGGAGCGAGAGCTCTGTCAGCTGCAGCTCTTCATTGAGGACGGCCTGGACGCCAATGTGCCCGGCGCGCTCTACATATCCGGTCCCCCCGGCACCGGCAAGTCCGCCTGCGTCAGACAGGTGCTCAGACAGGTCGAGTCGCGGGCAAGACCTGTCAAAAAGCGCAGAAAGAGTGCCACTCCTCCTCCCAGCGACGTCCCGCTAATAATAGAAGTTAACTGCATGCACCTGAGCTCTCCCGCGCAGCTGCACCGGACTCTGCTGGCGCGGCTCTGCGTCGCGGGCTCCGGCCGGGCGGAGGAGCGACTGCGGCGGGAGCTGGGGAGGGAGGGGCGGATGGTGCTCCTGGTGCTGGACGAAGTGGACCGGCTGGCCGAGGGGGGCGGGGGCCAACAGGTCCTCTACTCGGTCTTCTCCTGGCCCGCCCTCCCCGGGTCCAGACTCTCCCTCATCGCTATCGCCAACACGCTGGACCTCACCGACCGGCTGCTGCCCCGTCTGCAGACGCGGCTCGCCTGCCAGCCGCAGCACCTCGCGTTCCCTCCCTACTCCCCCGATCAGCTGTCTCGGATCCTCTGCTCCCGACTGGAGGCGGTCCCCAGCTGGCAACAGCTGCTGCACCCGGACGCGGTAGCGCTCTGCGCGCGGAAGGTGGCGGCCGTGCACGGAGACGCCCGGAAGGCGCTGGACCTGCTGAGACGGGCCGTGGAGCTGTGGGAGGCCGAGGGGGCCGACAGCGAGGTGTCGGTGCCGCACGTTGTGAGGACATTCTCTCAGGTCTGCTCGGGCACCGGGCTGAGCGCCAAGTCTGCTTATTGGGAGAGCGGAGAGGAGCTCCCGATCCAGCAGAAAATAACCGTCTGCTCTCTCCTGCTGCAGGTGAGGGACAGGGCCGCTAAGCTGGTTAAGCTGGGGAGTCTGCACGACGCCTACGCCGGGATCTGCAGGGAGAGACACGTCACGCCCCTGGCGCAGTCGGAGTTCGTAGACCTGTGTCGCCTGCTGGAGAGCAGGGGGGTCCTGGAGGTGAAGGGCGCCAAGGAGGTTAGAATGTTTGGCGTGCGGTTAATGATATCGGAAGGGGAGGTGGAGCACGCTCTCAAAGACCAAACTCTCATCAGCAGCATACTGGCTAGGAAAGCAGACCCTGTCATGTCTAGTGACAGTCAACAGCTGTAGAATGTTATTCTCAGAGTATTGTACATTGCTGTAAACTTTCTATTTTATCACCACGCAATCACAGCTTACAAATGCTACTGGTAACATTGTTAATACTACTGAATATTATGTTTGTATTGACAGGTGGACAATGGAGTGTTTTGGATCGATCTGAAGTCGTTCCAGCACTTCTTTGACGTGGTCTACCTGAACTGGAACCCGGAGATGTTCCGCTTCAAGAGGAACATCCACGCCTCCTGGTGTCCCGAGCACGCGGGGCCTATTAAGGACACGTACGCGATTGAGAAGAACCCGCAGTACTGCCTGGAGGTGCGAGCCAGGGAGGCGGGGCAGGCCTGGGTGCTGCTCTCCAGACACATCACGGATAAAAAGGACTTCGCTAACAACCAGAAATTCATCACGCTGCACGTTAAGAAGTCCGACGGGAAGAGGGTGTACTATCCGGGGGAGTACTTGCACGAGGGTGAGACAATATCCGTACTATAGTAGTCAGTAGACCCTGCTAATCCGAACCGGAAATCCAAACATAAATATCTAATAAAAGTGGGGGGGAAATCTTAAATATACTACATACATAGCTATATTACTTCACTAATCGGAACAGAAAATTATTAATCAAAACACCACTGCTCGGATTAGCGAGGGTCTACTGTATTTAGTGGGACATAGGATAATATTATATTTAAATAATTCTTATCCATCGGCTCTAGGCATAAAGATCAACGCCCCCAACTACCTGGCTAAGATATTCTTCTCGAAGGGCGTCTCTCACTACACTCTGATAGTAGCGCAGCTGGAGGCTCTCAGCAAGATACACTACACCATCCGGATATACTCCTCGGCTGAGCTCACGCTAGCGCCTGTGCTCGACCCGTACAAGCACTCCCGCTCCATCACCGACGAGTGGACCAAGGACACCGCAGGAGGCTGTGCGAACAATCCTACATTCATTCGTAATCCTGTCTACCGTCTGGAGGTAGAAGCGGCCGGCCCGCTTGGAACAGCTTATGTTCTCTTCAAGGTCGAGGGACCGCGTAAGTTCAGTGTTGGGTTCCAGCTGACTCCGGAGGTTAAGAGCGCCGCTCTTTCGGAGCTGAGCAGCGGGCCCTACAGACCCGGCCTGGCGGTGCTCGAGACCTCGCTGCCCCCCGGGAACTACTCCATCGTGCCATCCACTTTTAACCCCGGAGAGGCGTCTCCTTTCTTCCTCACAGTCTCCTGCTCACACGCCTTCAAGTTAAACAGAGTCAAGTGAAGAACCTATGTGTAATAACTTGGCTAGTATATACTATATATGCATGTGTTGCTTATTCTATTTTGTTTTCAAATAATACTATAGTCACAACTAAAGAGTCTAGTGATCATCTCACTTCTAATTAAAGCGCTTTGTACAATTAGCTACATGGCTCGGAGAGTTGGCTACTCCGCGGTACCACCGGCTGGTAACAAGCTCAGACCTGCGAACACCAGTTCCACACCCAGACTGACACACATGGGACTCCGCTCAATCACTACACTAATTAGCGCGGGAGTCAGCAATAAACTACTGTTACATTCTATCTCGCAGAGTACAGCAGCTCTTCAGTCCATGTTCCAATGTAGCGAATTGGATTCTAATTCTATCACAGCCTTGTTGGACATTCTCACGACTGACTGTTTGAGATCCGACGCAGAACTTTCTGATCAGATATACTCAAGCCTTAAAGAGAGTTATTTTATTTCTCCCAATGGTCCTCTCTTGGAAAACACACTGGAGCTAATACAAGAGAATGAGCACCAACTTAAGGCGAGCAGTTCACTAATTCTGCGCTTATCTAAACTGATCTCTCTCTTCTCAGCTCTACAGAGTAGATTTACCTTCACAGCTGACTGCGAGTTCAACATATCTATTCACTTGTTCTGTAGTGCAGTCAGAGACTCGAGTAACTTCAACTCGCTACTGAAATCAATGCAAGATAGCGTAGCGAGGCTAATGGCTGCATGTAGTACATCCAAAAGTGAAAATTTCGTGTTAGACCCTCAATTCAGTGACAATCGTTACTACGGGGATTCCCATAGGAACATGTCGGTCCTGCCAGGCCCGGGAGAGGTGCAGTTCAGACCCAGGAGATCCCTCCGGGGCCTGGTTAAGAAGGGCGCATACCCGGACGTGGAAACGTTCCTAGACGTGCACTTCAAACTTCTGAGAGAGGACATGATACGCCCCATCAGACAGGGAGTCAATAACTTCTTCAACAACGACGCCGACTTCAAGAGGGACCTGTTTGTCTACTCGGATGTTCGCATGTTGGAGAGTCGCTGTGACGAGAGACAGGGCATCCTCTACCAGGTGTCCTTCCACCCAGACGGAGTTAGAGACATCAGCAAGATCCGCTGGGACAGAAGCAAGCGACTCGTGTACGGGACCCTGCTTCTGGTGTTCCCGATGGACTCCGCCCCAGGGGAGGAGGTCTCCCTCTCCGACCCCCTCTGGGCTATCGTGGCGAACAAGGACGACAAGAAGATCACACTCGCCTGTGCTACGGGATCCCACAAGCCGCCTAATATAACTATTCAGTTCGGCACTGGCTTCGAGCCTCGCTTCTCCTATAACAGACGGTACTACATGCTGGAGTCGAGAAAGGTGTACTACGAGGCCTACAAACACACACTCAGTGTTCTTAAAACGATGAATCCGCGGTCCCTCCCATTCGCACCCATCCTGCTCGGACACACCTCCTCTGCCGCCGCCCCTGCCTACGTCACTCCGCACACGGCCTATCCCATGTATAAGATATTCCCGCTCCTCGGAGAGAACAAGTTGCGGGTGCTCGGCGCCTGGCCCGCCAGCTCTCCGATTCTTGACGACTCTCAGTACCGCGCCGTTAAGCTGGCTCTCACCAGTCAGCTGGCCGTGATACAGGGCCCCCCGGGCACTGGCAAGACCTACGTGGGGACACACGTCATGAAGGTGCTGCTGCAGGCGAGAAGACGGATGAAGAGCAATCTCTCTAACACGCACCACCCGTATCGACGGAGTTATACAAATCGGTATAACCGGGTGAGCGAGTGCGAAGAGGTGAATAAGAATCTCGTACAGACTCTCTGCCGTAAGCCTATTCTTGTTGTCACCTACACAAACCACGCTTTGGACCAGTTTCTAGGCGCTCTGCTGGAATTCGAAACAGATATCATTCGCATTGGGAATCGGTCAGAGGACGAGAGGATTAAGGCACTCTCGTTACGGAACAAGAGAGACTTCAGAAAAGGAACACTCCGTAGAGAAGAGAGAGAAATGTTAAACAACGATCTGTCGGATGTGAGCACATGTCTCCAAGTAATATCTCGACAGCTGGCATCAGTGGGGATCACTAACGACGACATTAAGCACTACGCCACTCCCTTACAGCTCAAGAGCTTAGCGCAGCATCCCACACACTCCATACGTGACTGGTACAACTGTGTAGACTGTGGCTTGAATGCTAGGCCAGTAGCAACAGCTTATAGGAATCCACCTCAGTATGATGAGACGGAGAGTTGTGAGGTGTTCTCTGACAGCGAGAATGAAGATGCTGTAGATTTCTATGAAGACCTCGTAGGTTATGTGTCTGATGAAGAATTTTTAACTCAACAGGAATCCCTCTACAAGAGAGAAATCCGCTCTGAAAGAGTGAATGTAAATAATATATATGAATCTAAGGCATTTCAGAACCTGTGGAGCTTAGATCGAACCAATCGGTGCAAATTAATTGATTATTGGACCTCGCAGAAGAGAGCCTATTTCTCTGCAGAGCTGCAGAGAGTGCAGACTAAATACCATCAGTTGAGTGGGGAACTGAAGGAACACTTCTTGGCAATAGACTATTCCGCACTGACCAATGCCGCGGTTGTAGGAATGACTACTACAGGCGCAGCTAAGAACTCTGATTTGATAAGAAAGCTGAGACCTCACATCATCTTCATTGAGGAGGCAGCTGAGGTGCTGGAGGCTCACCTCATAGCCTGTCTGTCCGAGTCTGTTCAGCACCTCATTCTGATAGGGGACCACAAACAGCTGAGACCTTCGTGCGCCGAGTTCTCTCTCGTCAGATACAACCTCGCCCTGTCTCTCTTCGAGAGGTTGGTTAATAATGAATTTGAACACGTCACACTTGAGTGTCAGCACAGAATGAGGCCCGAGATATCCCAGCTGGTCAGACACATTTACCCTCATCTGACCGACGATACTACCGTGTTCAAGTTCCCCTCCATTAAAGGTGTAAAATACAATCTATACTTTTTAGACCATAAGGTGACTGAGGACCGCAGTGAAGCTGAGGGGTTGAGCAAGTTGAATTCCTTTGAGGCTAAATTCCTGGCGCGGTTTACGTATTATTTGCTAAAGCAGGGCTACCAGGAATCCGAAATAACAATACTTACTTTCTACGAGGCTCAGAAGTTCTGCATCAAAGATGAACTGTTCAAAATCTCCAAAACAGTTCGTATCCGAGTCAGCACTGTGGATAAGTACCAAGGCGAGGAGAATAGGATTATACTGTTCTCCGCTGTGCGCAGCAATAAAGAGAATAACATAGGTCACTGCCGCATAGACAACAGAGTGTGTGTGGCCCTGTCGAGAGCAAAGGAAGGCATGTACCTTATAGGGAACTCTCACTGCCTCAGGGAGGGGGGGAAGAGAAGCGGACTGTGGGATAAAATACTGGACACTTTCTCTGGTAAACTGGGTTCCGTACTCCCATTGTCCTGTCAGACGCATCAGACAGTGACCAACGTGTCTTCTGCGGGAGATTTCGCACCATTGGGAGAGGGAGGTTGCTCCTTGCCTTGCAGTCAGACCAAGCCTTGCGGACACAAGTGCACATTGAAATGCCACCCTCGCGGCCATGACGTGATAAAATGTTTGGATTTATGTGATAGAATCGGAGAGTGTGGGCATCAGTGCCTCAGAGAAGATGGAAAGTCGAGAAGAAAATGTTTTGAAGATTGCGGCCAATGCAAGGTAAAGGTCGTTAAAACACTGAGTCAATGTGGTCACAAGATGTCACTGCCGTGTTTTCAAGAGCCATTCCACGAACTGTGTCAGGAGGAGTGTCAGTCTCTTTTATCCTGTGGCCACGAGTGTCTTGAGAAATGCGGGAGAGATTGTACAGAAGTTATGTGCTTCAAAGTTTGTGAGCGTGTGCGTTCCTGCGCTCACCCCTGTGTTAAGAAGGACGGACGTACACCAAAGAAATGTTACGAGCGTTGTGAAGAATGCTACTTTAGAATTCCGAAATCTCTTGACGAGTGTGGGCATATTCTCTCGCTTCCATGTTTCGAGCAACCTTCCCATTCTCTGTGCAAACGACCTTGCGCAAATGTGTTAGAATGTGGTCATAACTGTGAACAGTATTGCGGAATAGATTGCACTTTGTATCCGTGCTCTGAACCCTGTAAAAAGGTGCTTTCTTGTGGACACAACTGTACGAATGCTTGCAACACAGCTTGTACAGTCGACTGTGTGCAGCCTTGTCTCGCTGTGAAGGCGTGTACGCACCCGTGCGTTGGGACAGACGGCGTAACTCCAAAGCCCTGTAGTGCACAATGTGGAGACTGTAATTTCTTGGTTGAGAAAGAGGTGCCGATTTGCAAGCACAAAATGCGTGTCAGCTGCTCACTGCAGCTAGCTTCTGACATGTGTATTGCCCAGTGTGAAAGGACTTTGGACTGTGGACACAGATGTCTAGGTTTATGCGGAGAGAACTGTTCTCAACAGAAGTGTAAAGAAATTATTTGGAAGAATCTGCCTTGTGGCCACGAGGAAAAGCTCCCGTGTCCACTTGACATTAAAGACCCGGTGCACAGGTGTACGAAACCGGTTGAAATGCCTCTCATCTGCGGCCATGCTCTCTCTGTCGATTGCGCCGATACTTCTGAGGAAGGCCTGGAGGTTATGGAATGTAGTCAGGAGTGCAAATTCCATTTACCCTGTGGCCACTACTGCCGTGGTAGCTGTCGGGGCTGTATCTACGGGAGTGAGCATATGGAATGTAAATACACGTGTGGGAGACTGTTAGTTTGTGGACATTTATGTGAACAATACTGTCACGGGCTTATGACATGCCCACCCTGTGGAAAAAAGTGTCCTAACCGGTGTCCTCATAAGGAGTGCTCCCACCCCTGTGGGGAACCCTGTCCCCTGTGTGAGCAGACCTGTGTTTGGCGGTGTATCCATGTGCAGTGCGATCTCAAGTGTAGTCAGCCGTGCACCCGGGGAGTCTGCGAGAAGAGATGTGCTCAGAAGTTGGGGTGTGGTCACCAGTGCTTGGGAGGGTGTGGGGAACCCTGTCCCAGGGCGTGTCGCCGTTGTGATAAGAAAAATCCAATATTCCAAAATAAATTTGGGGCAGAAGGAAATCCCAATTCTCTATTTATCCTGCTGGAGGACTGTGGACATATTTTCGAGTCTACTGGTTTCGAATCTGAGTGGATTGTTAAGAAATATGGTGGCAGACTTAGTTCTGCATCGGTTTCCTTTCCCATCTGTCCGACCTGTTCTCTGCCTATACGCCGCAATGTTAGATATGCCTATCAAATCAAGTCACTGATTGAAAATATAAATGCAATCAAATCTTATATTATCGAAGAATTCAGAACTTCGTGCAGTCAGAATTGCATTGCCCTACGAAATGCCATTCAATCATTTGGTGAATTTCATCTAAAGTTGGATTCTTGTTTACTCGAGATTGAGAGTATAGTTAAGCAGTCTCATGCTTTGAAGCTACCCTATTTGCACAAATTGATTTTACTTATTTCGCTTCTGTGTCCTCACCCCCCCTCTCTCGTCTCGAACACTTCCTATCCCCAGATCCATTACACCTTCATAGCGAATAAGGATATTGATCGCTTTATAACCGATCCTGATTATAAGCGTTTGGATCTCATGAACTTAATTGTATTGAGCACCTATGCTGAGAAGTGTGTGTTGTTAGCTCTGTTTGATTCAATACATTACTTGGAGGGATTTACTCCAAGCGAGCAAGATTACAATTCGTTTCAAGATTTGTTCAAACGCTTTTTATCTCAGTTGGAGGAGAATCCATCGGATAAGCGTATGCCTGTAAATGAGCACATTACAAACTCAAAATGTTTCATGTATAGAATAGGATTGAAATATGCATTTGGGAATGTTAGTGAGGATAATAGTATCTTCATTCCAAACCCAATTAACTGTAATCTTAACGGCTGGTATGTCTGCAAACGCGGTCATCCGTTTGCTACGGATTATCCAGGCGCTTCTACAAGTCAGTGTTTCAAATGCAATCAGATTTACATTGGTAACCATATTATTTAATTATTTAATATTATTATTTTTTTTATCTCGTCTATATTTGATAAATATTCTTTAAATTGGATATTAATTGTTGTACGAAGGTATCACTTCTAATTTCACTCATTTGCTGGATTTTATTAGCACTCTGAAGATGCCTACTAAACAGCGAATGAGATTAGCAAACAAGAATCATTCTCAAAATGTGACCCAGAGAGGGAATGTCCCAAAATCACAGGTAATTTGGCCGCATCGTATTAACTACAAATTAGTTTAATTACTCAATTCTTTTAGAGCACCAAGGAAGAAAAGTATCCTGTCAGCAGAGGTCTTATCTATTTCTTCATATTCATTGTTGTTGGATCAGGTAAGTACATTATCATTTCATTAAATCATAAATATCATGTATCTTGAGTCATTCGTGACCTACATAATATATATTACATAGAGGTCTCGTTATCATAAATATCATGTATCATGACCTAGTCACCTAGATAATATGTATTACATAGCTCACTCATCATAACTATCATGTATCGTGACCTATGTTATATATATTACGTAGTGACGCATATATTTTAACCAAACATTGTTTGAAAAGCGGTTTGGGCTATTTATTTATTATACGTATTTATGAGCTAAATTCCTGTGTAGCTGTGTTCCAGATAATATCGTCCATCGTCAATTCAATCTGACTTGATTCTGCCAGTTCATACCATCTCTTATATGCTGTGCTTGCTTTCATTTGAACTGTTATTGTTATTGTTTGGACTCGTAGGTTTGCTTTAGAACTTTGCTGTATTTATTTATACTGTGTATGTTGCGTGGAGTGATATATTTATTATTACTGTCATTTACAAATATTTATCGTATTTTGCTAGTAAGATAACTTTGGTTCATAAAATACAATGCAATGTAGATGAGTTTGTCGCTTTTAGAGCCAAGTGAGACCGATGTTATAAATATTTTGATTCAAACCTCCAAACCTTTCGGAACAACAAATTCTACTGCCACACTTGGACCATGGATAGGGTTTCAAGCAGCCCAGCCTCTACAGTTAGCAACTTCGGTAAAACAGAAGCGTGAAGAAAAACAGAATCTAACTGCCACACAGCGGAAAAGGTCAGGACTTCAAAGTGGAGTTTCAAATTACAAATTTGAGCACCTCCCAGACTGGGAGGAGTATATTAACTGTTATAAGGACGCTCACACTGCTAAATGCCAGAAGAATCCGTTTGTATTGAGACACACTGGTCTCCCTCAGACGTTTATTTCCCTGCCGTACCCAGAAGGCATTCGCCTGCAGGTCAGGTATGTAGAGGACAGAAGTAAATATCCCATCCCGATCGCTATTGAAAGAGCTAACTATACTTTCAAAACCAGCTCCACTCCCAATCTCTGCCTCATCCCCGCGGACGGGGCCATCCAGCTCCCTCCCCTAGAGGTCCAGAGAATCCCTTCGATTAAATCAGAGAAGAGGTTTATATACCCTAAAAACGTGGCGTATATAGATTTCTCGCGTTGTAACAAAACTAATTACTTCGCGGATTCTACTCTGGTCGCGCTCTCCAACAGTGTCGATGTGCTCAGAGTGGATCCGCGTTCTGAGTCCAAGTTTAAAGCGAGAATGAGCAACCATAATGGCGCAAAGAATGTGACTCTAAGACCTTTCGATACTAGGCCCCAGACTTCTAGGAAGTTAGAAAAGTTGCTCGTTACATGTGAGAATGATGCTCTCAATCTGGAGAATATGATTCAGAGTTTGTGCAAGTCGATTCCCCATGCGAAACAGGAGCAAGAAAGCACTGCGAGTGATAAAGCAGCTAACAAACGCAGCAAGGTTGTTTCTCCACTCACCAGACAGGTATCCTATACGCCTTCCGCTGAGCAGATAAACGACTCCCTCTTGAACCAGTTCTCATATGCTGGGAACAAAGTGGATTATGACAGCCCTTTGGATTTGCAGGTTAGCTTAACTATCTAGAAGTACTACTATTTCATGTTGATAATTATTTTCTGAACTTCAGTTTGATGGAAGAATCTATCACACCAACTTGGAGACATTCTTACAGTGCCTCGACCAAAAGCTACACAATTCCTCAAAGGCCTCCATAGAAGATCTCATGAACTCAATTCACGTACACACAGTCACGCCTGGCTTACACCACCAGCCTAGTAATACTGCTATCAGTGCCAATTCTGTGAGTGCAGCGGGAAAGAGAGATACAAAAACCATTAAAACTGGGGTCGAGCTATGTGCGGATGGAAAAAAGATTCAAGAAAATATTATTATAAAGAAAAGAAAAGTTTATTAGATCCGGTCTAGCCTCCAGATACTTCTATATATTGTGGCATTACTATCCTGGTTTCTTAATACAAGCTCTTATTATGCGTATATGTTCGGAGAAGATAAAGATTATCTGTAATCGTCTACAACAGTGGTTCTCAAACTGTGCTACGAGTACTAATAGTACGCGAGCTCGGAGGTATCTCATTTTGGGTTAAAATATATATCAAAATTTAAATAGCACCCTTCTCACTGATTTGGCCTGTAAGTCGACATTAATTTATTTAACCTAAATGTCGGTCATATTATATTACTGTAATTTAGTACTGTTTATATTGCGAGTTTCAAATGGTTTATTTTTCGGGGGTGTATTTATTTATGTCATTGTTGTGGACGCGAAGACCCTAATATTTGCTGAAGTGATGAGCAGTTTGCGAACTACTGGTCTGCAATAATTACTAATATATCTAAACTGATTGTTGTCTGGCCTAGTTGTTTCTAACGGATACAATGTTCGCTGAAGAGGATTTGGATCAGTGGATGGAAATTACACTGGATTGCAAGTACCTACCGGAATATGAGTTAAAGGCGAGTATTCTTAGTTTTTATAATTATAATATTGTTTATTTTTGGAAGCGGATATTCGAATTTATAATTATAAATTATATACAATATAGAAACTAACAGATTATGTATGTGAGCTGTTGTTGGAGGAATCTAACGTACAACCTGTTTCTACGCCTGTTACTGTGTGTGGAGACATACACGGACAAGTATGTAATTACTATTTATACTAATTATACTAATTGCTGTATGTATTTTGTATCAGGCACGGGGTGGGTGTTTAACCTGGCAAATTGAATAACTCGTTAATTCGGATATTCTCTGTTGTTTAGTTTTATGACTTGCAAGAGCTATTTAAGACGGGAGGAAATCCTCCAGATACCAACTATGTATTTATGGTAAGTGATTCTTCCCATTGACTCCCGTTTCACGATTTCGCTATTAGTATAAAATCCCCTTATTCGTTTACAAAACCAATAGATCGTTGTAAGCGTGTAAAATTACCCTGAATGCAAACTTTCAGATTTATAGAGCATATGGTCATCGTGAACCAACTTAGTTCACAGGTCATCCTATTAATTATGGGCAAACTAACAAACAAACAAACAAACAAACAAACAAACAAACAACAAACAAACAAACGACATGCACTATTGTATTTTTAATATGAAATTATATTATGCCTAGTTATTTCAACTATTACGCTTCTGTGTAGGGGGATTTCGTTGACAGAGGATACTATAGCTTAGAGACATTCACTAGACTATTAGTATTGAAGGCTAAGTTAGTTTGCTTTTGTTTAGACTGTATTTTATCTTAGAACTCTACTACCGTTTGCCCTTTAATTTATCGACATTTGATTCATAAAATCTCTCACATCACACACGATATTGCAAGTTAATAAATATACTTCCCTAAATAGCAGTCAATGTTATCACAAATTTGATGAAGGAACACATCTAGCCAAATATCCAATCTGATATCTGTAGGGACTTGTGAATCAGAGAGCTTAAATTATGCCACTATAGTATATTATGTTGTTGTTATGTAGATGGCCTGATAAGATAACACTGCTGAGAGGAAACCACGAGTGCAGACAGATCACTCAGGTTTACGGCTTTTATGGTTAGAACTTAGAATTCTAGCATAATATTATGCCACTTTTTTCATAAATGTATATTATCAATCATTAGATGAATGTCAGAACAAATATGGAAACCCAAACGCATGGAAGTATTGCACCAAAGTATTTGACTTGCTGACTATTGCTGCTGTAAGTGCAATATATTAATTCGGATTTTCAATAACTATCCTTACTCTAACTATCCAGTTGTGATAATTTATTACATTTGTTTTGCGTACAATCCAGCTTTTGTTCAACTATTGGTGTCTTAGATTATTGACGAAGAGATCCTGTGTGTCCATGGCGGGCTCTCACCAGATATCAGGACCCTGGATCAGGTAGCGTTGGCACTTGCAAGCATAATTACAAAATATTCTCACTTTCATAATTTGAAAGTAGCGTAACATTTAATATTTGGAATAATTCAAAATATTAGTTCCTCTCATATTAACAAGGATACTATCTCATTATAACAAGTATACTATCTACATATTTATCGATTAGATTCGTCTCATCGAGCGAGATATGGAGATTCCGCACGAAGGCGCATTCTGTGATTTGGTTTGGTCGGATCCCGACGAGGTTGAGAGCTGGGCAGTGAGTCCCAGAGGCGCTGGATGGCTGTTTGGGAAGAGGGTCACAGAGGAGGTACCAAGCTCATTATTACAAATGTCAATGCAGTTAATTTCTCATTCTTTTAGTTTATGCAACTTAATAATTTGAAATTGATATGCAGAGCCCACCAGTTAGTGCATGAAGGCTGCAAATTCATGTTTGACCAGAAGCTAGTCACAATTTGGAGCGCTCCTAACTACTGCTACCGATGTGGGAATGTGGCAGCCATCATAGAATTCCTTTCAGTAGAAGATAGAGTAGAGAAAATGTTCAGAGCAGTGCCTGACAATGAGAGAGTCATTCCACAGCGAATTGTAACGCCGTACTTTTTATAACTTTGACTGTAAACGTATAAACTTACACCCTACTTCTGCTTGTTTGTCTCCCCTAGCTTTGACTTGTACATATGGTGAGCTATTTTTCTAGACCTGTAGTATTTTAGTTTAGGAATGGCACTTTATTATCCATTAATTAAAGTATATATGCAAATATATAGCTCACTATAACCCAACTAAAATAGCCTTTTAGATGCTTTATGAAACGATATATACTATTCTTACACAACCAGCTATCAACTGATTAAGCTCAGCTATATAAGCAAGTAATTTTGCTTTATTTACAGTTTGAGCTCAATTTTACTTACTGTATTGCTTCAAATACGTGCCGGCCCAATTTTGAATTTTCAGTCTACAAAATATTTTGAATCTAGTTCAACCTACAGTTTATTTACCGAAGAAGTCAAAATCAATGTAATTGTCAGAATCAATATAATTTCACTTCAGTTATTATTCATTATGCGTGAATTTCATTATATAAGTATACCATTTTTATTGCCCCGGTCCTTATTCGAAGCGACACGGTCATATCTACGTATGTACTCTTTAGTACCTACTTACGGATATCGTTTCTTTGCCTATTATCCCTTTTCTCATTTGGTATATCTAGCCAATTCCTATTCGCATATATTGTTCTTGTTGAGAAATATTGCCAAGAATGGCGCTGAACGACTCTTCTGCTCCCATGCGCTCAGTCAAACGAGTTCAGTTTGGATTTCTGAACCCTGATGAAGTGGTGAGTTGGTATAATATCTACTTTCTTTACTAAGTTTTTGCTCATATTTACGTACATAGCTCAGCCAGATGTGGTACTTTTGTGATAGGTACAATGTAAACACGAGTAAAAGACCATATAGTACAGTCCATTTCGGTTAACCGAGACTAATATTCAGGGAACTGTATCCTAATTAAGCGGACCTTCCCTAAGTATACTAGTCCAGTTCTTACTCTATATTACACCTGCGACCTCCCATTGGGGACATTAGATAAAAGTATGATATAAGAATGATCTTTGAATCTATACTCTAGAAACAAATGTCAGTGACTGATGAAGGTATCCAGTTTCCTTATACGATGGAAGGGGGTCGCCCTAAGCAGGGGGGTCTAATGGATCCGCGACAGGGAGTCATAGACAGGACCTCGCGCTGTCTCACCTGTGCAGGGACAATGGCAACCTGCCCCGGCCACTTCGGACACATTGAGTTAGCAAAACCTGTTTTTCATATCGGTGTGCTACCAAAGATTCTCAAAGTACTTAGATGTGTTTGCTTCTACTGTTCTAAACTCCTAATTTCAAACGTGGGTTCTATCTGTGCATTATTCTGCAGCTCCGTTTGATTATCTGCTTTTCAATTTTAGAAAGGTGACAACTATAAGGATGTGATGGAAAAGACACGGAATAACCGGCGAAAACGCCTCCTGTACATGTATGACCTCTGTAAAACTCGGAAGTATTGCGAGCCATCTAGTGTTCAAGAGGGAGAGGATCAGGACCCACAGAACCAGGACAACCAGGTAAACAACAACAACAACAACAACACTATATTGGCTAACCTAATAACTATTCCCATATATTACATCAATTTGCAAGGATATTTAGGTTAATTGAGACTGTCTATATTATGCAATCCTTGCTGATTCCACTCAATTGCAAGTCTTTGTTAGTATGGCATAACTTGCTCTATTCTATACACATCTCTCTGACAAGTGTTATTTGTACAAATACACTTCCTATAGGATGCGGTGGGGTGTAACCGCATGCAGCCCAAGGTGCGTCGGAACGGACTGGAGCTAACCGTTGAGTGGAACAAGAAAGACATGGACGAAGAGAACCAGGAGCAAGAGAGCACTCTCACTGCGGAGAAGGTGCACGAGATATTCAAGCTCATTACTGACGAGGACTGCACCGCCCTGGGTCTCGACCCTCGCTTTTCCCGTCCGGATTGGATGGTCATAACCTGTCTCCCTGTGGCGCCCCTCTCTGTCAGACCCTCCGTTGTTTTGCACGGCGGCTCGGCTCGCAGCCAGGTACTGTCTAGAGCATCAGATTGCATAGGGCTAGTAACCTGCAACTAACTCTGTAGGATGATCTGACCCATAAACTGGCCGATATTGTGAAGTCTAACAACTCTCTGAAGAAGAACGAAGAGAGTGGATCTGCCACACACATTATTCAGGAAGACGTGAAGATGCTGCAGTACCACGTGGCTACTCTATTTGATAACGAAATACCAGGACTCCCAAGGGTACTGTACAGTATGAATATTAGCTATACCATTTTTTAATTCGTACAATTTCACTACCAATATAGGCAATGCAAAAGTCAGGTCGTCCTCTGAAATCACTTAAGCAGCGACTCAAGTCCAAAGAAGGACGCATCCGTGGTAACTTAATGGGGAAGAGAGTAGACTTCTCCGCGCGGGCAGTAATCACCCCAGACTCCAATCTGTCCATCGACCAAGTTGGCTGTCCCAGGACCATAGCACAGAATCTAACTTTCCCAGAGATTGTGACGCCCTTCAACATAGATAAGTTAGTAGCATTACCATTCTATTATAGTTGTGTTTCGTTTGCAGTCAGCTCATTTTGCATTCTGCAGAATGCACGAGCTAGTGCGCAGGGGCCACGACCAATACCCTGGCGCTAAGTACATTATTCGCGACAACGGCGAGCGCATCGACCTGCGGTACCACCCCAAGCCAGCCGATCTGCATCTGCAGTACGGCTACAAGGTGGAGAGACACATCGTGGATGATGACGTCATCGTATTCAACAGACAACCAACTCTGCACAAAATGTCTATGATGGGACACAGGGTTAAGATTCTGCCGTGGTCTACCTTCAGACTCAATCTCAGGTGAGAAACGCTAAGTTTTATTATATAGTCGACTCCGCTTAATTGGGTCACTTTGGCCCGATTGTCTTTTGACCCAATTGAGCGAATGCCCCAATTAACCTGTGGGTTATTAAGCGGAGCCTATTTGTTAGTTAATTTGTACTCTTTAACTAACCTTACACACTGTCCCTATAGCGTGACAACGCCTTACAATGCAGACTTCGACGGAGACGAGATGAACCTGCACGTGCCTCAGAGCATGGAGACGCGAGCCGAAGTGTCCGAACTGTTGATGGTGAACAAGCACGTCATCTCTCCTCAGTCGAACAAGCCTGTGATGGGTATTGTGCAGGACACACTGACTGCTGTCTGCAAAATGACCAAGCGAGACGTGTTCATTGAGCGCGAGGACATGATGAATCTGTTGATGTGGTACCCAGAGTGGGACGGTCGTATGCCTCAACCAGCGATCCTAAAACCGAAACCCCTCTGGACCGGCAAACAGCTGCTGTCTCTAGTTATTCCTGGGAACATCAACTGCACCAACACCTGCTCCACGCACCCAGACGAGGAGGACGACACGCCCAATAGACACATTTCTGTTGGAGACACACGAGTGAGTTGAAACGTTATTGTTCTAAATTAATAGCTTTAACCCGCCGACCTCCTCCAGGTGCTGATTGAGAACAGCGAGCTGATCTCTGGGATAATCTGCAAGAAGACGGTCGGTCGGTCCGGCAGTTCTCTCATCCACATAGTGGCCCTGGAGCTGGGCCCTGAACACGCGCGCTGCTTGTTCAACAACATCCAGACCGTAGTCAACAATTGGTTGCTGATCGATGGGCACTCCATGGGAATAGGGGACACCATTGCTGATCACCAAACCTACCTCAACATTCAGGAGACAATCAAAGAGTCGAAGATCCGCGTGACAGAGGTCATAAAGCAGGCGCATAACGATCAGCTGAAGCCGTCTCCAGGGAACACGCTCCGACAGACGTTCGAGAATAATGTGAACAGACTCCTGAACCGAGCGCGAGACCAGACCGGGTCCAGCGCGCAGCGGAGTCTCTCCGACTTCAACAACATGAAGGCCATGGTGGTCTCGGGCGCCAAGGGGTCTAAGATCAACATCTCCCAGGTGATAGCCTGCGTGGGGCAGCAGAACGTGGAGGGGAAGCGGATCCCGTTTGGCTTCAGACATAGAACCCTGCCTCACTTCATCAAGGACGACTACGGACCCGAGAGCAGAGGCTTCGTGGAGAACTCATATCTGGCCGGTCTCACTCCCAACGAGATGTTCTTCCACGCGATGGGCGGCAGAGAAGGGCTGATCGACACAGCTGTTAAGACTTCAGAGACTGGTATAGTGCATTACTACTTATTAGCTCGCAGTTAGTAATCGCACTGTATCCCCAGGCTACATACAGAGACGTCTGATCAAGGCAATGGAGGGACTAATGGTTAAGTACGATGCCACCATCCGCAACTCCAACGGGCAGATGGTGCAGCTGCGCTACGGGGAGGACGGCATAGACGGAGCTCACATGGAGTCGCAGAACCTCAGCTCTCTGGCCATTGGGGACAAGGCCTTTGAGAGGAAGTACCACTTCACTTACACCAATGAGAGGTAATACGAATGCATAGAGATTGCACTGAGCACAAACTTATATAATATTGTATTTTAAAGGAATTTGAAAAAATACGTGACAGAAGATGTGGTCCACGAGCTTGTGGTCAATCCAGAGTCGCAGGCAAAGTTCGAAGAGGAGTTCGCTCGGCTGCACGAAGACAGGACAATTCTGAGAGAGATCTTCAAAGACGGAAATACTAGAGTTGTGCTGCCATGCAACCTGAATAGGATGATCTGGAATGCGAGGAAAACATTCAAGATTAACAGCAAAAACAATTCTGATCTCAACCCTCTCAGAGTTATAGAAGGTTAGTGTCTCCTATGGGACTGCATGCTAAAAATAAATATTATATTTGTATCAAAATACTTGTTTATTTCCATCAATACTTAATCAGAAGTTAAGGCAGTGCTCTTATTATTAGGCGTGGACGAGCTGTGCAAGAAGCTGGTGATCGTGGAGGGAGACGATCCGATCTCAAAGGAAGCTCAGTACAACGCCACTCTACTCATCAACATACACTTGAGGTCCACACTCGCCTCGAAGCGAGTAATGGAGGACCACCGACTCTCCTCCCAGGCGTTCGACTGGCTGCTGGGAGAGATAGAGAGTAGATTCAACTTAGCTAAGGTTAGTCTACTAACTAGAATGAGTCTCTAGTACATTTGCGTATTACTAAATTATCCAAATACACGTAGGTCCAGCCTGGAGAGATGGTGGGCGCCCTGTCTGCGCAGTCGCTTGGGGAGCCGGCCACGCAGATGACTCTGAACACATTCCACTTCGCCGGAGTATCCGCTAAGAACGTAACCCTGGGTGTACCCAGGCTGAAGGAGATTATTAACGTCTCGAAGAGACCTAAAACTCCCTCCCTCACAATCTTCCTGCTAGGCCAGGCAGCTAAGGACAAGGAGAAGTGTAAAGTGAGTCCATAACAACCAGTTTGCCAACTTGTTATTCACAATTATGTGTATTGTTAAATGTTTCTGTTGTCAGGAAGTCCAATGTCGCCTGGAGCACACCACGCTGCGTAAAGTGGTGGCTAACACGGCTATATACTACGACCCGGATCCTATGAACACCGTTATTCAACAGGACCAGGAATGGGTCAACATGTACTACGAGATGCCAGACTTTAACAGAACTAACATTTCTCCATGGTTAGTTCTAGCTAATTCTGTAGTTCTCAGTACTTTATACCGTGCAGTTCCCTATACTATTACTATTGCTATGTCTCTCTAGGCTCCTACGCATTGAGCTAGACCGTAGATTGATGACAGACACCAAACTGACAATGGAGCAGATCTCTGAGAAGATAAATCATTCGTTCGGAGAGACGATGAGTTGCATCTTCACAGACGACAACGCCGATCAGCTGGTGCTGCGGATCCGACTTGTGGACGGGGAGGAGAACAAGCTGGGGGACGAGGAGGAGGTGGCAGACAAGGCAGAGGACGATTCCTTCCTGCGCCTCTGCGAGTACAACCTGCTCACCAGCGTCACGCTTAAGGGGGTGGAGCAGATCTCCAAGGTATACATGTACAACCCGAACGAGGATGCTAAGAAGAGGACCATCATAACACAGGAAGGGGAGTTCAAGAAGATTACTGAGTGGATATTGGAAACTGACGGTACTAATCTTCTAAGGGTGAGTGTTTCACAACACTTTAACTACAGTCGAAACCGGTTTTTTCTAACACCGGGTTTTTCTAACTAACTATTTATTCTAAATGTGTAAGAAATTCCTGTTTTTGTTTTATTTTCAATCGGTTTATTCTAACTAGTATCGGATTTTTCTTACTTTATTTCCATGCAAAGAATTGGTTAGAAAACCGGTTTCGACTGTACTTTGGAATGTCTATTAACTCTTACTACCTTTCAGTTGTTGAGTGAGCCTTCAGTGGATCCAGTGCGTACACACTCGAATGACATCTGCGAAATATTTCGCGTTCTAGGAATCGAGGCTGTGAGAAAAGCCGTAGAAAAGGAACTGAATGCTGTTATATCTTTTGACGGTTCATACGTTAATTACCGGCATTTGGCCCTTCTTTGTGATATAATGACTTGTAAAGGGCACTTGATGGCGATAACCAGACACGGCGTGAATAGGCAAGACTTGGGAGCTCTCATGCGCTGCTCTTTCGAGGAAACTGTGAGTTTTCTCATTGTGCATTGTCTTCCGCCTTTGTTGATAGTAGAATAAAGAAATTTGAGACAATAGATAGATTGTATAGATTGTAACTTCCATTATTTAGGTGGATGTCCTACTGGATGCAGCCGTGCACGCAGAGTGCGACTACATCCGAGGCGTCTCTGAGAACATTATCCTGGGACAGCTGGCCCCGATAGGCACGGGTAGCTTCGACCTGATGCTAGATGTGGAGGCGTGCAAGGACGCTATGGACGTAAACCCCAGAGGGCCAGGCCTCCCCATGCCCTTCCCATTCATGGCCACGCCAATGGGCCCAGGCCAGACCCCCGTTACTAGCATGACTCCGTACAACTTCAGTCCTTACAACGTTAACATGACTCCTGGCGGAGCGGCCTTCTCTCCCGCGCAGAGCGAGGCCCACTCCTGGTGGAACTCTCCCGCCTCTCCCTTCTTCGAGAGCGCGGCCTCTCCCTCCAGTCCGATGCTCGACCCCTCGAAGGACCTGACCAAGAGTCCGTACTACTCCCCCACCTCCCCCGAGTACTCTCCTGCTTTCGGCAGAGACTACTCCCCCTCTAGTCCCAGATACAGCCCCACCTCTCCCTCCTACTCCCCCTCTTCCAACACCTACAGTCCCACGTCCCCCAACTACTCCCCCACGTCCCCCTCTTACTCACCCACCAGTCCCTCCTACTCCCCTACAAGCCCCAGTTACAGCCCCACCTCTCCCTCCTACTCGCCGACCTCTCCTTCATATTCGCCCACCTCTCCCTCCTACTCCCCCACCTCTCCCTCGTACTCGCCTTCCTCCCCTTCCTACTCCCCCTCTTCTCCCTCCTACAGTCCTACTAGTCCCTCCTACAGCCCCTCCACACCCGTATACTCTCCGGCCAGTCCCTCCTACTCGCCGACCTCCCCCTCCTACTCGCCCTCCTCTCCATCTTACAGCCCAACCAGTCCCTCCTACAGTCCTTCTTCTCCCAGCTATTCCCCCACCTCCCCTTCTTACACGCCCACTTCCCCCTCCTACTCTCCTAGCTCTCCCTCCTACTCCCCCTCTTCCCCTTCCTACTCGCCCACCTCTCCTTCCTACTCGCCCTCCTCTCCCTCCTACTCGCCCTCCTCCCCCTCCTACTCCCCCTCAAACACCTACAGTCCCACCTCTCCCAAGTACACGCCCACCTCTCCTCAGTACACCCCTTCCTCTCCCAAGTACAGCCCTACCTCCCCCCAGTACTCCCCCTCCAGTCCCCGCTACTCCCCCACCTCCCCAAAGATATCTCCCGCCACGCCCCAATACAGCCCTTCCTCTCCCCACTACAGTCCCTCCTCCCCAGAGGGAAGCAATCAGCTGACGCCCTCTCCCAAGTACAGCCCCTCCTCTCCCAAGTATTCCCCCACTTCTCCCAAGTACTCGCCCACCTCTCCCGGCTCTCAGGTCTCCCCGGAATCTCGTCAATACTCCCCTACCTCTCCCCAGTATTCCCCCTCTACCAATTCGGCCTCCTCCCCCAGATACTCCCCTACCTCCCCTCAGTACTCTCCCTCCTCTCCTCAATACTCTCCCACCTCTCCTCAGTACTCTCCCACTTCCCCCCAGTACTCGCCCTCATCCCCACAGTACTCTCCCACCTCTCCCAAATACTCGCCCTCCTCTCCCAAGTACACGCCGGACCAGCAGTCCTCTGGGGACTCCTCCAGTCCCCAGTACACGCCCACTTCTCCTCAGTACACCCCACACACGCCCACAGACTCTGCTACTCCCTCCACCCCATACTCCCCCTCCACTCCCTCCTCCCCCAACTACACTCCTAACTACACCCCCGGGTCAATGGACCCCTCGCCGCCCCGCTATTCCCCGCACTCGCCCACCTACTCGCCCTCCTCCGCATACACCCCCGACCCACACAACACCTCTCCGGACAACCTCCAGTCTCCAGCCATCCAGCCGATCTCCCCAGACGACAGGTACTCCCCCTCTCGCCCCTCCGCCTACTCCCCGGTCAGTCCGGACGGATACAGCTCCCAGTACTCCACCTCCCCGCAGTACACGCCCTCTGGCTCGGACAGGATGGACACTGACTGAGTGTAGTCGTGTTTAGTTACTTTTATTCCAACTCATTTCCTATGGATTTATAGTTCTAGTTAGCATAGTAGATCATATAATTGCTTAACTGACTACTGACTATTGCTTGAGAATCGTTTATTGATTATTTCTATCAAATGTGACAATAATAATGTTTCTAATTTTCATGTTAAAAAAACTGGCATGGTGGGGTTCTTTTATACACTTAGCATTTTAGTGGGTTTTTTCTCTTAGCGAAAAAAGATAGGAAAATAATAACGTCAATGATCGCTGGATAAATTTTCTCTTAATTACTGATATTGACCATTTAATAAGTTTACTACAACAAGGTCAGTATAGAATGTTAAGCTAAGCTGATAATCTCTAATGGTGTCATCTAATCTTAATCTTAAGAAGAATCAGGCAGCTAGCAGCTGGTATCAGAGCTTAACAGCTGTCAGACAGTAAGCTTTGTGAGTTTACAATAGCAGCTATTTTGTTTTCAGAACTCTCAGCTGATTCTCTATTTCTTTAATTTCTTTATCCCAAGTCCCCTTCTTCTCAATCTTTAAAATCTCTTCTGAATTCAGTCGGTCTCCTTTCTTGACCAGTTTCTCGATCTGCTCTAATTTCTTTATTATTTTCCTCTGCTGCTTCTCGAGCTCTATGGTCTGTAGATCCTCATTGATTTCGTTCTGCTGGCTGGCACTGCCTTTCGTAGCAGCTGAAAATGAATTAATGTCTCGCCTCTTGTAAACGGCAAAATCAGAGCTAGCAGAAGGTTGTACTATTTTTAGCTTTGCCGTTTCTAAAGCAGTTTCATTCTCAGAAGCAGAATCATCTAGTAACGTAGGATCAAATTTGTTTGTGAAGAGGTCGTTATTAGTCATTTCCGAATTATCGAATTGTTTAGTATCATTTACAAGTTTTTTTTCTCTTCTATTTTTATTTTTTCTCTCATTTTTGATTTGAGCTTTCGTCTTCGGTCTTTCAGAGATATGAATATCTTCTATTGGAGGTTCATCGTATTGCAATCTCGTTGGAATGCCAGCATTTGTTTGACCCATTTTGTGAGGTGGGACATAAGTCTCCGCCTCGTCAGGAGGCACATATCCCTCCTTCACTCTCAAGGGTTTCCTCGGAGTGCCATCCGGGCGAAGTCCTCTCTGGATAACTCGGTATGCAGTTGCCATTGTGCTCAATAATGCTATGTAATAACCTTGGTATCATATTTAAAATTATAAAACCTAATGAATGCTTTTTGTTATCAACAATGCCAGCAGGTGGAGGTGTATGGCATACTACTACTTACTCTACATCCAATAATGTATTATAGCAGTGGCAAATACATGTGTTTGTAGTCAATTAGTACAATGGAAACCCACTGCTTGTATTCTTCACCTTTTGGGAATCTAAAGATCAGTTTCGATAACGTCGGACTAACCAAGTTGGAGTGGTTAACTCCCTTAGAGGATGAGCGCACGCTAACGACGTGTAAGGACAACAAGTACTCATCTCAAGCAATAGCTTGGCTTGATTACTACTTCGGAAAAACTAATGAAAAGGTGGAATTACCGAAATTAAATTTGGACAAGTACTCAGAATTTCACTCCAAAGTATGGAGAGTCTTGCTAGAAAAAACGAAAGAAGGAACGAGCTTATCCTACTCGGACCTGGCTCAGCTCATAGGGTCTCCCCGCGCGGCGCGGGCAGTCGGCACGGCAATGAAGCGCAACCCGCTGCCCCTCTTCATACCCTGTCACCGGGTGCTGCCGAAGAGGGGCGGGGTGGGCAGCTACTCCGGCGGGAGCGGAGCGAAGACTAAGAAACAACTTTTGGAACATGAAGCCAGACTCAAGAAGGAACGGAAACTGGAAGAGTAGATTACTTGTTTGCAACGAAACAATTGATATTTTATTTATTTTAGTATTTTCCTCCTAAAAAATATAAAACAAATTTTCCTTATCAGTTATTACAGTATGCAATATTATTAGTATATCAACGGGTTTAGCTCTGAATGCATAAATTCTACTACAGATTGTTTCTTGCAAAGACACCCCCCAGTATAAATGGATAGAATTTGTCAATCTATAACAATAACTCAACAAACAACATAAGAGACTACCAACAATATTCTAACTCTAACAATCTAATGTTCCTATGGCTGTGGCTGCGGGATGACGAACAGAGGCTGCAGGGACGGCAGAGAGAAGGGTGCCTCTGAGCTGGTCTGCTTTATCCACTCCGTGACGTTCTTCTGCAGCTTGACCTCGCTCAGCACCTGCTGGTTGGTCAGCAGAGAGAACGCGACAATGTCTGCTAGCGACATCTGCTCGCCCACCAGCCAGCGGCTCTTCCCGAAATGCGAATTCAGTGTTTTGATAACGTTCTGTCTCTCCTTGCTGGAGCCAGCTAGCAGCTGCATAGACAACGCGTTTATCCACGTGTCCATCTCCGTGGCTAGCTCCGCTCCCTGCCCCTCGTAGAGAGAGTCTGCGAAGAGTCTGCACATATACCTGGCTATGTTGTGGTCGCAGTAGACGGGTGTCTGGTGGTTCGACACCTGCATAGTGCACTCCCCCGACTTCCCTACCCATATCAGGGTTAGAACGAGCTTTGGCCTGTCGGACTTGTGCACATGCTGCATCAGGGAGGAGCAGAGGGGGTACGGGCTGGGGAGACTGGAGTGGGACAGGCTGCGCCACGAAACAGCTGTGAACTGTTGGAGGTGTGAAAAGACGAGGAGTGTGGCTGAGGGTGGTCTGTCTGGGTTACACTTTATGGCGGCGTCGATGGGGACAGGGGGCGGCTGAATGGCGGACTGTCTCGGGGGCTCGGGGGTGCTGCGGGTGGAGCCAGACCGGCGCTGCTTCAATAGACTCATCTCCTGCTTGAGACTACTCACCATCTGATTGATGTTGTCCTGTCGCTGCTCCAGCTTAGTGAAGTGCATTCCCCTCTTCTGCTCTGAGTCCCTCTCGGGCGGAAATAGCTTCCGACTGCAGGCGTCGACCCGCGTCTTTAGAGCTCCCAGCTCCCTCTGCATCTCCAGGTGCGTGCTCTCCAGCTGGCGGATAGTCTCCGAGCTCATATCGGCGCTACTGCTAGGGGGCTGGGGAGAGGGAGATAAGTTAGGTGCCATGTGGTACATGCCTGAAGTGGAAGGGTACACAGGTTCATTGGGGAGTGCGAACGATCTCATGTGGTACATAGGCTGCGTACCAGTCGCATTGGAAGCCATGAAGATTAGCTAAATACCAAAGGCAATATACAGTAAAACCTTCAGAAAGTGAACACCTGGGGAGTGGGGATCAGCTAAAATGTTCACTTTTATATAATAGAGAGGTGTTCACTTTTCATGATTTATCATAACGTGTGTAGACTCTAAGCAATGGGGAAAATTTGGAACGAGAAAAAGTGTTTATATATGGAGTTGTTCATTTCTTGAAGGTGTTCACTTTTGGAGGTTTTACTGACAATACAACAGCTGACAACTAGTCAAAACACTATCACTATAATAATCTAAATAGTTATTAGTATATATAAAATGAATATATGGTAGAAAAGTAAGTGACACAAACTAGAAATTGCAACAAGAGTAATTAGAACTTAAGGGGGAGCATCCTTCCCTCCCCAACCTGCGTATTTGCTATTCAGTGGATACCGTAGGAATCGAGATGACGTCATGTAGGCTTTTATCGCAGGTAGTTCTTCGAACCTCTTGGCATACTCTACGAACAGTGGGTATTTTTCTGTTAACACTGGTAGCAATATGAAGTGAGTATCGATTATCTCGTAAAATATAAAGTCTACATACGTCAATTCACTTCCTACGAGCCACTTGTTCTTTCGTAAAAGCTTCAGAAACGGCTCAATGTATTTACCCTGTATGGAGCTGAGGTATTTCTCCAGGAGCTCTGCATACCTATGGCTGTAGGTTACCTCCCAATAGGCGGTGTGCCAATCATAGAGCACACTCTCAACCATAGAAACGAGTCCTCTCTCCTCTGCGCTCTTCCCCAACATGCCGTTCTTATCTGCGATGTACCGAGTTATGGCGTCACTTTCTGTCAGCTTGAACTCTCCGTCTATGTAGTAGGGTAGGTTGGGGAAGTCTAATCCCAGTTTGAACTTATCAGCCAGCCACTCACTCTTATCGTAGTCGGGCGCCTCTCCCTGGGGGTAGCGCACGTCTTGGTAGGGAGTGTTGGTGTACTCCAGCAGCAGTCGGATCTGCTGACCCAGGGCCCGCGTCCGCCAGTAGCCGAGAATAGCCCTCTGCACTTCTGCCATTACTAAGTGTATACAAGTACGAGTGTAATGCTCTCGCTACCACTATTCAGGACCAGGAGGGCCAGCTTTGGTGTCAGGGGTGGCGCTAGGGGACAGGGGAGCAATAGGCCCCCCGGCCCGCCTATCGGGAAAAAAAATCCCGTTAATTTAGCCCCCCCTGTCGGGGAAATCATGTCGCCACCCCTGTTTGCTGTACCACCTCTTTCCGTTTGAAATTAACAATCCATTGATAATTTAATGATTTAAAATTATCGCCGGCTCACATTCAAATACCTGGTGCGGCGTCGCCGGACCACATGCAAATACTGTAAAATATCCGCCGTACCACTTTTCGAAAGGACGTGCCGGCCTGACTGTACCATTGTATTCTAGTGAAATAAAGTGGAAGCATACAACAATTGTTTGAGGGAATGGAAGTCCATTTAATAGCATATTTCAAAAAGGCCATAATTACAAAATGGATATATCTATCTAAATAGAGCAATAAAACTAGAAGCTTATAACGACAACTAATAAAAAGAATTCTGTCTACACATTCATAAACGTAATATCTAAAGGGAGTCTCCTTTTCCGCCCCAAGTAGCAATCTTGTTGTTAAACGGGTACTTGATAAACTCCTTCGACTCCATGTACTTCTTGATGGTAGGCAGAGCCTCGATCCTCCTGCTGTACTCGACAAGCTTAGGGTATTTCTCTTGGAAACTCGGTTCCATCGCAAACGCCACTATAGAGTATTCGTATAACATGAAATCCACATAAGTAATTTCGTCTCCTGCTAGGAACTGTCTCTTCTCCAGAATGCTTAGGAACTTTTGAATGTATTTTGTTTCCACATCTTTTAGCAGCTGCTCCCTCATTTCTGCAAACTTAGGATTGTAAGCCGTCCCGGAGTTTTGCCCTCGCCAAGCGACAATGATATCTTCCAACATTTTCACCCAAGCTCTAGTCTCCGCGTCTTTCCCGAGGAGATTATTCTTATCTGCGATGTAGCGAATGATCGCACTGCTCTCGGTTATCTTCAGGTCTCCGTCTATGTAGTAGGGCAGATTGGGGAAGTCCAGTCCCAGATCGAACTTAACGTCTAGCCATTCCTTGCGAGAGAACTCAGGGCCGTCTCCCTGTACATACAGCACGTCTTCAAACGGAGTGTTGGTGTAGTGCAGCAGCATGCGGATGGGCTGGGCTAGCCCTCTTATACGCCAATATCCCAGCTTAGGTTTAGGTTGTTCCGCCATTGAGTTAGTTCAGATAAATCGAGACAGACTTGGGTAAATTACTATAAATAAGATTAGTAATAAGTTAGTAAGTATGAGTAATAGCGGACTATTGGGTATATATTGTAATATTGATTATACAGCCCTCCGTTCGTGGTAGACACTTACGTAATACAATTAACGGCCGCTTTGCAGCCTTTACCCAACCGTGAGGGGAAAATAGAATAGAGAAATGATTTGTCTAGTTCAAATAGGAATTTATATGGAACACTTACGCATATCTAAACTTATGCAAATCTGTATGCTAATGTGTAATAATATATTATAACAAATAGACTATCTAAACTGAATCATGCAGGTGGAGTCAGCAGGTATAACCAAACCTCAATATGTGCAGTGAATTTTAAAGAAATTATTATTATTATTAATTCTCACGTGACGTCATAAACCAATAAATCGGTATACGTGTGTCTCATTTCATGTTGTCTTGCCACCGAAAATTGTGGGCGAATTGGTTAAAAACTGAGAGTTATTCCCAAATATGTGCCTTTATAACGTCATAATCCCGTTATTTCAATTAGAAAACCAATAGTCGTCAGCGTGTAAAATTACCCCTGCCTGTAAATTTTCAGATTTCTAGAGCTTGTGGTCTTTCCTATTAATTCTGGACAAACGCACAAACATAAACATACACACAAACAACAATTGTGCTTTTAATATACGAGTCCTTTGGTCTCGGTCGCTTCACGATCTTTGTTCGTTCATGGTAGACACTACGTAATACAAATAAGGCTGTTTCGCAGGCTTATCCGCTCCGTGAGGTGGAAAACAGAATAGAGATCTAAACTTATGCATATCTTTAAGGACAATAATTTTCTCGAATACAATATATTATCAAAACATCATAAATGGAAGTTTATAAACAACTTTGAGTTTGCAGTTCATATAGCATTGGCCCTTTCTTCAGTAAATAGCACTGATTACTCAGTGAGTAAAATACATCCTCGAATCTGAGAGTAGGTATTCCTATGTAGCTAGAAACCTCTCTTATCTCGTCGATAGAGAACAAGGAGCAATCTCTGATCTCAGACATTCTCGTCAGCTCTGCAATTAGCGCTTTGACCTGGTTGCGCTGACTCAGTCCCGAGGTATGCGCGGATCGTGGGTGCTTAATACACCCCATTTCATCAGAGAACGTGTCTATAAGGCTGAACTTTAATATCCCAATGACATCAACAGCATCCTCTTCTGTCGCTACATCTCTTAGCTCCGACCGGGCTCTAGCCTCGGTTAGTCGAATCAGAGACTCGAGACTCCGTGTAGTGATCGGGCTGCTGGGAGAACCGCTCATGAAGGCTCTCAACTCTGCGTAGAATCTCTTCAGCACGAGAGCAGCTTCGGGGGACAGTCTGGGCGATACGCTATTACGAGCGTAGGCAATGAACTTCTTGATGAGATGGGGAGGAATTGGTTGGAACTCTTCTCCATTTTTATATTTTAATTTATCCGCCAGAGATAGCTGCTGGGAAACATCACTCACATCAAATATACTTTCACAAATGCTGGCGTTCAGCGATTTCTTCTTTTTCCCAGTGTGTTTCGACATTATACGCTCTGATAACTTGTGATCCATCTCCTCGTCAGGTTTGTCGAACAGAATAAAAATCAGGTCAAATCTATAAGATAGAGATTATAACATAACGTGCGAAGATAATAATAAATGTAAACAATCAAAAAGTAAATTGCAGCACCATCTAAATATTAATTTTAGGATGAAACTAAGTTGTAATCCTTCAGTAATCCTTCAATGTCAACTTGTGATTGAAATCACAAGCTAAAAGTGCCACACTTCTGGCATGAGGAAGGTTTAAATTTTATGATACAGTTTGACTTAAATGCACTTGTACTTATACTAATAACATCAACGAAAAAGATAATTACAGTCAACTCCGCTTAATAAGGTCACCTAGGGACCAGGTTGCTTTGACCCGATTAAGCGGAGAAATCTATCAACCGAAAATATTTTAAGCCAAAATGTAATTCCGTCCTATAAATCCTGCGAAATTTTGACCCGATTAACCGGTGGATCTATTATTAAGCGGAGTTGACTGTATGAAATTAGGGGGGATCAATGAAAAGCTAAAAATCAGATCCCCTTTGGTTAGAGAAGGTACATGCACAATAATCAATAAATTTCAGAACTCAACAACTAAAGGTAAATGGTGAAGTCTACTTGCAGAGTAAAATAGAAACCAAATTTAACCAATGGATGCTAAAACAGGTGTATGTGGTATATAAATAATATTTAAAAGTCTGATAAGCTCTGGGGAGGGGTAAAGAATTCTTCGCAGTCACTGCCAGATCCATCAGAAACTACTGTGAATATCAACTGTTCAGAAGTGCTACTATTTCCCAGGGATGGAGGGGAGTTGTTATGTCGATTATGCGGTTTTTTATCCTGTTCATACACCGCAATTGCTTGTGGGTTTTCCTTAATAACGATCTCGTCTTTGTCCTTATTGAATAAATCCGGCAGAGAGGATCTCTTCGGCTTCTCAGGGACCTCACACTCACGGACCCTCGAGGGCTTGCGCTGATTTGGTTGTTCTGAGTGAGTTCTTTCATAATCTCTATAACTCTGCCGGTTGTGTGTGAGCATTCGCTTCAGTGGATTGATTGCAAACTTTATGCTAGACTTCCTTGGAGATTTATTCTTAATACAGATCTTTTCGTCCATCTCCTTAGATCCCCTACGTAATTTTGTTACTTCCTTGATTCGACTCAGATTCAAAATCTTTTTCTTTTTCTTCTTCATAATGGTCTGAAGTTCGTCAAACTCGTTATTCATACCATCAAGATTGCCACTCAAATTAGTTCCAAATGTGGTCATTGGGTTGTGATCATTCATGCTGGCCACTGAATGTAGTAAAAAGTCTTCATGATAAGACTCTTGTGTTTTATTGATTTGATTGTAGAGAGATCGCAGTTGCACAGATTGGTAAGCTGGGGTGTAGTCCAGACAGTTAACATACAGACAGCGGTTATCTGCATTAATTACTATTTGCCTCAACTTGTCAGCGTTGAAATTGTGTAACAAAATTTGAATGTTTTTTTCTTGCTCGCTAAGTGTGCTGCCCTTCGAGTCTGCATGCGTGAACACAACAACTGCTCTCTCCCAGAACAGGTGCGTGTTGGCAACATACTTTCTCTCGAAGTCGTTCAGTTCCCTGTAGACCCTTGTAGCATCCTCTTCCGTAGCATTGAGCAGTATAAGAAATACGTCTACGCCGCCCAGCTGATTGGAGTGCGCTACAATCTCGTGCCAAACTCCCTCTCCCGCCCCAGATTGGAACCCCGGAGATTCAATCATATCAAACAAACGACTACCTTTCTTAACCCTGGAACCATCAAGTGAATTTTTTTTCTTATTTCCAGACATAAAATGGACGAAACTTGACTTTCCACATCCACTATTACCAAGCAACATTAATCGTATCACATTGTGGGATTTAAACGTTTCATTCCCTCTCACATGAATGGATTTGGAAAATTCGATCTGGTGAATTTCAGAAAGGGATTCACAGTTCATCTTCAAAATACAGGATTGTCTCGAGAACAGTGGCCTGGGTATTTATGCACTTAAATTTCACGATAGCGAGCTCGGTGTTTAATCCAAATTTAGAATTCTATTGACTCAATTTCCACGTATTTACTAGATCCTGTATCAATAAAACAGCTATTAGAAGCCTACTGCAAGAGAATGGAAGTTGCATTAAAAACGCAATACATTTTCAATGGACATTTCAAAGAAGTCAATGCAGGCTTCTTTACAAGGTAGGAGTCTTTATTAGCTTCTTTATAAACTACACCGTTCTGAGCGCACACAATAATGAAACAATATCGTCGTAAGAGACACAGGCAGATACGTCATAATTAACAATCCTTTGTTTATAATCTCACCTTGACAAGAGAAAAGAGCTCATTTTCAGATTCTCAGACATTGTCTTTGCCCTATTGTAGTGGCCTCCGACTGGATTAGCTGCGGCCACTATAGAAGTGCGGGCAGGGAGGCTGCATACGATTGCGGACTTCGCTAGCCTGATGTGCTGCTGTTCCATAGCTTCTAGCAGAGCTTGGTGCTGGCTGTTCATCTTCTCGAACTCGTCGATACAGCAGACCCCGCAGTCCCCCAGCACGAGAGCCCCTGCCTCCAGCGCGTAGTCGCCGGCCCCTCCAGCCTCCTACACAAACAAACTGGTAAGGAGACTGATAGAGGTACACTCAAACCTCTTAGATACGGGCAATACCTAACGGGGCACCCTTATTGGTGTAAAGCCAAGCTAATTATGGATTCATTTAATCAATAATGGAGTTTAATGACAAAATTATGCCACAAAGCCCGTTAATACCATCAGTTTTGATTTTTGAATGAATCTAGAAAATATGGATTAGACACTTTGGGATTGCACATGTACTAGCCATTGTATTTCTGAGATGTGGGAAAATTCCGAGTTACGGGCATCCTCCGGACGACAGTGCCCGAATAAGGGAGGTTTGATTGTACACGGATATTCGCAATAACACACCTTCGTTAGTGTGACAGTAAGTTCTGAAACAGTGGCACTACTCCCACTCACAAACACGCCCCTAGGCGCGAGAGCGGAGACTGCTTGCAGCAGCTGGCCCTTGCCCTGCCCCGGGTCCCCCACCAGCAACACGTGAGACTCGCCTCTGATGAGCACCTCTCCGTCCTCCTGCTTACTCACCCCTCCAAACAGCCCCAGCAGCAGGCCCGCCTTGACCAGCTCGTGGCCGTATAGGCTAGGACAGAGCGAGTTAGTGAGCAGTCGGAAGAGGGACGGCACCTTCTGTAGCTCCAACACAGCTGCCAGTTCATTCTCGCTCAGCAAGCTGGAGAGTCCCTCTTTGCCCACTGTGCTACGCAGGATCGATATGGCTCTCAGATAAATGAGATTCTTCGAACGCTCTTTGGTACTGAATACAATCATTTAATTAATTATTACTTAACAAGTAAATGAATTATTCAATATCTTAACTGGTTACTACCTCGCTTGGTCTCCGCTGGATGCCTTAACAACTGCGGCTATAGTAACAACGTCTCCTGGCACACAGGAGTCTACGAGAGCGCCCGTGAGCTCGCACTCCACGCTCCTCTCGACCCTGCAGCTCTCGCGCGCGTCGCCTGCGGTCCTCAGCTCATGCAGACGGATGCCCTGCCAGCCGAGCGACTGCGTCAGGGGAGAGGTCTTCATGGGGAGGAAGGATTTAGCCCTGCAGCCTCTGGCGAGACATTTCGTAGGAGCCCTGTACTTGCCCTCTAAGAAATGGAGCACCTAAATGATTTAGTTTGAACATTGGGACAGATGTATAGTTGTGCGAAATAACCTACTTGTATGCCTCGACAGGAGGAACAGAAGAAGGCCATCCTCGCTATGTGCGGCCTTATGTTAGTCACGCTGAGCACTGTTCCTCTCACAGACACACACTTCCCATACTGAGAGGACCTCAGTGAATTCAGTGGAATGATAGGAGACACATTGTACAGCTGTACAGGGAATGGGCTTGCGGCCCTGTCCTTGCTGCTGATAGAATCAGAATACTTATTGAAGAGAATCTGGTCTATTGCCAGACCTATTGCTCCCAAGGTTTGCTCCGGATCATCGCGAATATATTCCGCGATTAATGGGACCTCTGAGGTGAGGTCTGGGTCATAGATGAGGTCATTGTAGTCCAGAGCAATAAGCCTCTCAGACTTAATTCTCCCGAACTGATCGGAGCTATAGAACTCTGAGAAGAACCTCAGGAAGGAAGTGACCAGACGCTCTACGTCAGAGCCTGATTCATAACTGGTGCAGGGGAGGTACATGTCCCAGGACTCGAACGGACACATCTCAAGTTCTCTCTGTCGCAGTACCTGTAGCTCACTGGTGCTGGAGATGCTCCCGATGAATGGACTACTGTCTGGTGTCAGGAAATCCATCTCACCATGTTGCGGAGGGGTCTGATACCCAGGGACCGACGCATTCCCAGCATACGCATTGCTCTTATATCCGCTGCTGCTCCCACGTCTGCTGGAGCTCCAATTCCCGCGAAACGCGCCTCTGTACCCGCCCCTGTTGTAGCCTGCGCCGTAGGACATCCCAGCTGATGTCACTGCTCTCCTAAGCACAAGTAAGTGTTCTATACCAACATACAGGGAACTGCTTAACCGGGATACAACGTACAAATAATTGAATTGTTAAATACGGATATGAAAGGACTGTATATTTTATAATGCGGTATATATTGGATAAAACTAATGTAGATCATAATAAATTCCAAAAACACTTCTAAAACAAGTCAATTGCCAACTGATTGTCAATTCAAACGAATGATAGGGAAATGCTTAGACAAACAAAAATCGAATTCTGGCGGGTGGGTGGTGTTCATTTTGTGGCCAGAAGCTGCCAGGTTCATTGTCACGATATTCATTTTAGCAACTTTCAGTATCTTCTCCTGCTCGGGAGTTTTGCATTCTATATTTTCAAGACTGGTTTTAGCGACCTGAAAATGCTTGGAAGAAGATTGGAACATTTTGTCTCTCTCCGCTGGGTTCAGCTGTTCGATATCTGAGTTTTTAATGTACTTTTCGTACAAGAGAGGATTCGGGGTGGAGAGGTAAGAGAAGGGGAGGAACCTCTGTTCGTAGCAATACTCCTTCTTTCCCTGTTCAAACGTGGGCACTGTTATCTTATTCGCCAGCTTGAGGCCCTCGATAGCTCTGAGGTACCCAATGGTGATCAGCCGAAGTATGTTCAGATAGACTCTCTCGTTATCAAACCCTTGAACCTTTAGAGTAAAATCCTTCTTATTGCGCTTTTTAGCACCGCTTCCCTTGCTTTTCTTCCCGACAGGCTCCGAGGTGGCTGAGAGCAGATTCTGTGTCATCTCTGCACAGGACTGTCTGCACCCAAGGAGGTACTCCATGTACCAGAATATGTAGTGGAACTCGAACAGACTGTAGAGCTCGTACTCGAATCCCAGCTGGAGATAGTCCGTCATAATCTGCAGGATGTGGTACAGGACCCAGGAGACAAAGTAGCCGATGTGACTCTCGGGAGGGGACACTTGTTCCCCGATTTTGTGCAACTGAACATCGAATGAGTCAGCATCAGTCAGCATCTGGCCCAGAGACTGGAAGGTGGAGTGTTGGAGGGTTTGGTACTGGCGGGCTCTGCTGAGACACAGGTAGTTCAGAACCTCCAGCACTGAGGTCTGCACTCGCGCCAGGAACTGGCCGACTAGCTTGCGAGTGTGCGGCTTAGCTGACATCTTAGAGGCGGGGTTGAGGGAGGGGGGATTGCAGAAGAACTTGATCTCATCTCGGAGCCATAAATCGAACTGGTAGTTCCCAAGGAGTTGGTTCCGGTAGCAGAGCATCTGCTTGAGGTAGGAGCGAGCGAGCACATTGGGGCGGAGCTTGTCAGTGGGGTCCTTGGAGAAGGAGGATATGTGCTGGTAGATGGATCTGAAGCTGTCGTGTCTGAGGATCGAGACTACCGAAGCCAGGTCTTCCAGGCAGTGCTTGACACAAGCAGTGGACTCTTGGAATGCAAGGATTGAAGTCTTTCTGGGGTTTGGGGGCAGCAGTGTCAAATCAGGAGACTCGAACCCATACGCCGCCCAGTCAGTAACCTCAGCGGCAAACGAGTGAGTGTGACAAATAGAGTCTAACAACTTGACAGCAGCCATGATATGTGAGTAAGCAGTCTCCATGAAGGAGAGATCAGGGAACATGTCCAGCGAACAGACCGCGGCATACAGCACCTGCATCAGCCTCACGCGCAGCAGTATACTCCCCTCGCAATTCAGCTGTTTCAGCAAGTCTGCCAGCGGAGCAGAGGGGGATATGCTCCTCTCAATTTTGAACCACTCAATGGTCTCTGCTAGCTCTCCCTTTATGGCGCTAGGCTGTGTGTCTACTAGGAATGAGAAATTGAAACTGAGATCCATTGCGTCCTCTTCCTCCTGGACAGCGGCCCGACGGACAGCCTCCTTAAAGGAAAACATAATCTTAACGAGAGTCCTCGTGAAAGAACGCACGAGCCTGTTCTCTATTTGCTCTGTGGAGACCGCATGGCGGAAAGAGAACACGGTCTGCACGAGGGTATTGCCTTCTAACCAAGTCGCCAAGCAACATAGAAAGTAGTCCATCACAGCTATCACTTCTGCATCTGTCAAGTTCTCCTTGAGAGCAGCCAGTTCCGTCTGTGGACACAGCTCCTCAGACTTCTTGTCTGACAGCTCGATGGCAGACATGCCCTCCAGGAGAGTGAATGCGTCCACGTGGATCATCTCTCCCAGATCCAACTCGTCGCACGCGGCTCTTAGCAGCCCTGTTACCTCTTCGTAGTCACAAGGGAATTCCGGGATGTGTGGAGCAGAACATGTTTGTTCCTGGTTAGTTTGCTCACTGCATTGATTTGTTGGAGTTTCAGAGTTACATTGTAATTGGTCTGTATTTTCAATTGGCTTAGCGGATCTATCCAAATCATTTGTCAAGCCTACTGGCTCTGAGAAATTATATCTCACAGCCATATACTTAAATGATTTAATTAATTAATTAGTTATATCAACTAATTCTGTATAGAAAATGAAATAAATAAATGTAAAATGTTACATTGCAAACGCGGTTTTGGTGTAATCGCGGACTGCAACATAAACATATATAAGAAGAGTTCGTTACCTCTCTGGTGTGAAATCGATAACAAAATAATTAACAATGCCATCTAGTTGGGCTAGAATTCTACCAATAAAGATTAGAAAATAGAAAGAGAACTAAGAAAGATCCCGAACTAATTCGCTATAAATAATAATTAGTGGCTTATTCATCATGGTAGGAGCAAGGGGAGATTTCTAGCTCAGCGCAAAGCTTCTCCATCTCCTCGTGCATCGCTTCAAGAGACCAATTCTATAAAGAAATAGATGGGTGACATTAAAGTGCATAGTGTTACAGTCAGAGGGTGGATGGATTGGAATCCTAGTTCAAATTCAGTTCATAATCCATAACGGATTTATAAATCCAATGGAAATAGATACCCTAGAAATAAGGATTTCAGATGAATTTCCAAATCCGTAAAACCTATAATCCATCCTGATCCTGTAACGCAGTGTGTACTCACCTCAGTTTCATTCAGGTCACTGTGTTTGAAGCGGGAGATGGGGTGAAATGGGACATTGTGAAACTGTTTTAAATACACCTTGCAACACGTTGGGTACTAATTAAATAAAGTACGTAAATATAAAAACAATATTTAGCAGAGCTTTATGGAATGGAAGTTGGTACCTTCAGTTTCTGGAGAGGATCTGTGATAAGCAAGAATTTGTGGACCTTATCAGCTCGCGGGTCGTTTCTATTATTCAGCATCCAAGCACACAGCCACGGGAAGAAGTTGAGAGATATTCCACTGTACCCATTTGCTCCCGCTGCAAGCGCAGACTTGAACAGCAAACTCTGACCAGTGTAGAAGCTAGATGCAATTACAATTATGTTTTGTTTGTGCCTAAGTAACAACAGTGAAAGTATAAAAACTATCCTGGCATACTAGCTCACCCTAATCCAGATTCCGGGGTGTCATTAACTGTTTTGATTAGCTCCATCATTTGCCCTCTATCGGAATGATTGCACTTGTAGTATATGAATCTCTGCGTAGACACCATCCACTCGACTATTCTAGGGCTCAGGAGCCTGCAGGCAAGAGTCAATAAGACACTCTATAACTATAGTATACACGTATGAAATGCAACCTGATTTCTGGATAAGGCGTTTCATATACTCCTAGAGGGAAATCACCAGTTCCGTCCACAATCGCTTGAGCATTCTTAAGCCACACATCATCACTCTATTTTATTAGTTAATGCATATAGTCAACTCTCGTTATAACGAAGTGCTTGGGACCTGTAAATTCCTTCGTTATAAGCGGATAATAATTAATGCATTTAATGCTCTGGGGAGAATATCCATTTCATTATAAACGGGTATTAATTATATCCGACTTCGTTATAACGGGAGTTCACTGTATTTGTTGTTATTACATGTATCATTAAGTAGCGAAAAACTAACTTCATCCATTTCACAGATCTGATTCGTAATGAATACAGCAGCGGTAGCGAAACCCTTTATGCTGTTAATGAACTCAATGTGCTTCTTAACGCCTCCCTCGTATGTAGCTAGAACACACCAGGAGATTAAAGTTCTGTAACTTAATCAAACTAGTTTATGCCATTAACTCCATATTGTGCATTAGTTAATATAATTATGAGTCAGGTGATTACCTCCCACAACTACAGGAACTTTCCGGTTGGATCTTTCGCAAACTCTCTTAGCTATTTCGAATCTCTCTTCGTAGCTCAACTATAGAATAATGAATTGAATATTAGCAGTGATTCAACAAAAGCAGGTAACTCACATCAAACATCTCGCCGGAGAGACATATTGAGAACAGTCCGTTGACTCCACTTTTGATGTACCAATCAGTCAAAGCTACATTAATAACAACAATAAATCTCCAACGTTAAAAATATATATCTAATTAGTTAGGTCACGATTGGAGAACACTGCAAACTAATTGAAACAGTATACAGATGACATCACTTAAGGGCTGAGACACAATATGCCACAAGTATCAAGTTGCTTTTTGTAAGGTATAGGCTAATAGCAATAGATATACAAGATTGGAGAATCACAAGTGGAGAAATAACTAAATGCTTTCTCAAATAATAATTTTAGCTTTGATTTTGGTGACAGAAGGAGCTAATCAAGAGGGGCTAACATGTAACTTTAGAAGGGAAAGGCATTTAGAGTGCGTGTTGTCTAGCAAATACGATAAATTTGACATATCTTCTCAAGTTGAGAAGAATAGGTTGGAAGAAGTGGCGGATATCAAGCTGATAGTAGGTACTCCTGAAGAGCCGTACGAACCTCCTGCTAATAGCAGCGGAATAGCGTACCCTGAGTGGGGACTCATGAAGAAGCTCACCAACATAGACATCCAGTTTAACCTGAATACTGGAGCAGAGGAGCTGAGTCTCAACTTAGAAGGATTCCGGTACATGTCAGTGGACAGTTTCAAGGGAGTCGCTAGACTACAGAGTTTCGAGGTGAGCAGCAACAGTGCAGAGGTCGGATTCGAGGTGGGTATGGTGTCTGGGTCGAATCGGCTGGAGAGACTGTGGGTGGAGGGAGCCTCCATAGACGCACGAGAGGGCTGGGATAATCTCGCTAACATTAATGACCTGAAACTGTCGGGAGAGCAAATAGGAAGCTTCGACTTAGGCTGGCTACCTCTGGAGGCACTCTCTTCACTCGATCTCAGTTTGAAGGAACTGAGAGGCCTGAATGAGACAATTGCAGCGGAGATGTCCCACGTCTCGTACTTGGCACTCACAGTGTCACAAACACAGCAACTAGACTGGGGATTCATCAATACAATAGCCGGACGCTTGCATACTCTAAAGTTAGATGGGTTTGCACTAGGAGACATCCAGATGGGCACTATCCACCCGCGCTCCAACATCCAAGAACTAACCTTATCAGGCAGCCCTGACACTAGGTCTATAGGGAAATACTCCTTCAATAGTGCCAACTATAGAACTATCGAACTGAGAGGAATGGAGAAACTATCCTACGTTGGGGGGCACGCATTTTCTGGCGCAACAGAGCTGGAGACTCTAACGATAACAGAGATGCCAGTTCTCACAGAGCTGACACAAACACTGGGCGAAGGGGTGGCTCCACACACCGTCAAGTTTAACAATAACAGTAAACTCGCACAGATATCAATAAGAATATTCCAAGGAATAACAAACTATAAAGAAGATAGACCGAGGTATGTGGATGTGAGGGGCACTCAGCTAGACTCCACCTGTCTCTGTCAGGCATCCTACCTAGCTGCAATGTCGGTATATAGGAATGTGGAAGTGAAGTCTAATTGTTTGAAGAAGTGGGTGGATGAGAAACAGTGCACACAGGGAAAATGTTGGACTTTCGATAAACCTTGTAACGGCACCTGTTGGATGAACTCGTACAATCCTTACGAATATAGCTGTAAATGTGAGTCAGGAGACCTCATCTTACTGCCTGATGAGCGGACATGTGCATCAATGGAGTCTTGCAAGCTTATGTACTTAGATGTGTATAATTGTACAAAATACAACGCTATCTGCTTTAAGGATGGAACACATTACACGTGTCATTGTGAGGTTTATTATATGTGGAGTGATACCAAAAATAAATGTGTCAAAAACAGCATTATTCCACTTGTTTCTCCAATTTCAACTAAATACACCCTCGTACCACTCATAACCAATAGCACTGCCAAAACAAAGATACCACTCATAACCAATAGCACTGCCAAAACAAAGATACCACTCATAACTAATTCTACTACAATTAGCATAAACACGATAGGTCCAACGGTTTTAACTTTCAAAACGCTCCATCCTCCCACTCCCTACTCCCCCACAAAGTCTCTCCAGCCTGCTACCAAGGTTCCTACAGACGTACCGCTAGTGCCCGCAATAACTAACAGCACTAAGCAGACAGTAACTGCTAACTCCATAGCTCCTGCAGTTAACAGAACCGCTCCCACCATGTCCTTAGGGCCAGACACGACACCTGGGTCCAGCGTAGGTATACAGCTACAGCCGTGGCAAGAGATAGTTGTAGGAACTTCTTTCTTAATAGCGTTGCTGGTCATAATAGCTGTTTTGTTGTTGGTAGCAGTATGTTGCTGCAGGAAGAAGAAAGGAACTTCCCAATTGGAACTGAGAGACTACAGTCCTAGACTCCTCGATTCAGGAGATGACCAGTAAGAAGAATAGTCAATGTGAATATAGTTATACTACTTATACCGTCTGTACTATAAGAGACAAACGTACCTCTAATCTAATGTATACTTTGTCTAAAGTCAATTTACTATTTGTGATGTGAGTATTATATTATACTGTATAAGGATGTACTGATCATGTGCTAGTTATCGGATATACTGTATCCGATATTATGTCCCAATTATGGCAGAAAGTAAGCCAAATAGTAAATTTGTGAATTATCAGGTGTAGAATTAAATTATAATCGAATCGTCGTAGTCATAAGACTCATAACTCATAAGTACTGTTGTATGCCAGAATGACTCGCATGCTAGAATGACACAAACCATGGATATTCACTATCTATGCTAGAATGACACGCTCTACTAATCATCTAATGACTGTTAGAACTTCACAGGTTTCTCAGTTCATTCAGACAATTACATTTCACTTTTTGTTATGGCTTCTTTATCTTTAAATTTTAAAATAGCATTACAGGTATACTACTTGTTTTAATGAATTCTAAGATTTCGTATTTGATTTCATTATTTTAAAACCAATATTCGCTGATAGAAAAAGCAAAAGTATGTTTAAAATTAAGACATTAAGATAGGTATTAACACCGATTATTCGGTATTTAAATTAAGGCATACATATAGTAAGATTCATTTCAATAACCATAGTTATATTGTTATAATTCAATTCTATCAAAATTCTAGCATAGATAGTGAATATCCATGGTTTGTGTCATTCTAGCATGCGAGTCATTCTGGCATACTACTGTATTTTAAAATCTAAAGATAAAGAAGCCATAGCAAAAAGTGAAATGTAATTGTCTGAATGAAATGAGAAACCTGTGAAGTTCTAACAGTCATTAGATGATTAGTAGAGCGTGTCATTCTAGCATAGATAGTGAATATCCATGGTTTGTGTCATTCTAGCATGCGAGTCATTCTGGCATACAACAGTACAAACAATATTTAGTTACAAAAATATACATATATACAATTGTATCAATGACATTATTATTTCCATTTATGAGAGGCTGTCTTTCCTATTCAAACAAATTGAATTATAAATAACTCACCATCTAATCCGTCATAGTCCACTTGCGGTTGTTTGTCTGTCGAAGTGACCGGTTTGAAGGGAGTGAGCATGACAGGCCATACTCCATCAAGACTAGATCTGCTCATCTTAGACACAGTTAGAGACCTAATTCTACCTATAGGGGAGGTGCTACGGATAGCTAGCCTCAGCAGACGAGACATCTGGTTAGAGCATAGAGAGGGGATGATGGCTTACAAACAAATACGTATTTCAATAATGTATCAGAAAATATTTACATGAATTCAACTTAAATATGGATAATCCACCACCATGTCAAATCAGAAACTTGTTAAAACAATTGCAGCTATATTCCTATGATAGAATGTACAGATACTCGAGTGCAGTGGAGAGCGCTGTGATCAGCTCCTTGTGTTTGCTCTGCGCACTGAGCACTCCCTTTATAGTCTCGCAGAGTCGCTTTATACAGTCCAAGGTCTGCTTCTGGTCGGGACTGACTAACAGCTGACTTTCGTACCGCCGCTCCCACAGCCCCTCCACCCACTTGGAGGCGAGAGTGGGCAGCTGCGAGAGCAGATATGTGCTGTGCTGAGAAGAGGTCTTGTTGAATATGAGGGAGCCCAGCCTCATGCCCAGGACTGCCACCAGGTCCTCGCTAACCACGTCTCTGTCCGTCAGCGAGAGGAGAATCTCCTCGCCCCTGTCGTCCTGGTTGGCAGCGTACAGCGACACCGAGAGGTTGGCTCGCGTCTGCTCGGGGTCGATGCACAGCAGCTCGCTGAGCGAGTAGAGTCTATCCAGGGACCCCGGGTCCAGACTGAGGTGAGTGGGGTCTGCGTGGTGAGATATTATGTGGGAGAGGAAGCGGTCTCTCTCCTTCTGGATTTCTGTGAACGGTCTGATCTCTTGGCCCACCCGTAGCTTGAACTCCCGCAGCAGTTCCCGACTGGTTATGAGGGAGAGGGGACGGGCAGCCCTGAAGCTGAGAGAGACTACGTACTCCAAACAGGACAGCAGCAAGAAGAGCCTCTCGCAAGCCCTCGGCGTGGGGGGCCTCAGAGTGTGAGCTGTGTCTATCAGGCAGACGGCGGTGGGATCTGAAGGCAGAGACAGAGACATCTCAATCGGGAAATCTTCCTGCTTCTCTTCCTCACTGAGCAGCTCGGAGCTGGACTGAAGCTTCTTTATTGTCTTCTGAAGGATTTCCAGCAGACACTTCGTCTGAGCCACGAATATTCTGACAGATTCGAGGTTGGTTCCGAGAGCCTTGAGGAGGTTCTTCTCGGAGGGACAGCGACCTACCTTCTCTACCATTTGTATGAGCGTGTCGGTCAGCTCAAGGAAGAACTCCTCCCAGCAGAGCAGCGCTAGTCCCAGTCTCAGAGAGAGCGACTGGATGTGCAGCAGGCACTGGACCCCCCTCGCCAAGCTGTCCGTACTTCTGCTAGCCTTCCAGTCGGAGAACGCCTGCACGGCCGAGTGAGCCAGCAAGAGCCCGGGGGACAAGGAGAGCGGGAACACTTCTCTCGCAAGAGAGAGAGCCTCGGCCTCGCCCTTGTCCCCCTCGCTGGCTAACACGCACTCAATAGGCAGCTTAGCGGAGTGCAGGTAGGCAGACACCTTATCCGAGAGGTAGTGCCGACAGCAGCAGGACTGCTCTCGAGCAGACATTCTCACAGGCCCACTGGAGAGGCGGCCCAGGATGCTATAAATAGAGATCAGCGACTGCAGCTGATCCACCAAGTGTCCCCAGTGCTTGTCCTCCTCGCTGACTGGCTCCCAGGTGTCGGGCGAGTCCTCTTCCGGCTCCAGCGGAGCAGACACGCCCAGCTGTCGGCCTGCCACCACCGCCACCAGAACGTGTCCCACCAGAGAACTACTGGCGCAGCAGGCCCGGTACTCCTCCCAGAGGTCGACCGGCAGAGGGCCCGAGCAGAGGATGCGCAGAGATCGGGAGAACCTCTCTATGCCCGGAGCGGTTATGTCGAACCCGCTCAGCCAGTGAGTCAGCAGCAGGATAATCAAGTCTCTCACTGCCACGCCTAGCTCCACCAGAGCCAGCAGAGTCTGTTGCTCTACCGAGGCGTTCTCGTTATCGAACAGGAACTGTCCCAGACGGACTCTCTTCTCCTCTGTAATGTTTGCCTTGAGTACCACCGCTGTGTCCTTAATGCGGAAACAAGAGAGGAAGTTCACGAGTCTGAGTGTCTCGCGGGCCGTAGGTGCTGACTGGTAGGTCTGTAGCATGCTCATTGTGCGACCCAGCTGCTCTTCGTTCTCGTCAAACAGCAGCATCAGTCGCTCCTGAGAAGACACCCGCTCACAGCTGATCGCCTGCTGGGGGACAGCTGTCTGCTTGTCGGGCCGCAGCAGCATGTACACGTGCTCGGTGAGGCCCGCGTACTGCCTGAGGATCTGCACCAGGGTCTCCCTCTTATCTCTGACGTCATCGCTATCGTTCTCGCCGCCCTCCTCCAGCCGCAGCTTCCGCCTCTGCTTGTCCGCCAGCTGCTGGATGACCTGCAGGATGTCCGAGGAGGGGATGCCGGCGCCGCCCCTCAGCAGCGCGTGCAGCCCCGACAGCAGGTGGATGGGGCTGTCTATGGCCAGCAGGATCTTCTCGGCGTCGGGGAAGTCTAACACAGGACGCATCAGGGAGTTTCTAAACAGCTTCAGTAGCACCTACAGTACATAGATAGCTAAGGTACATAAGCAATAGCAATACGCTCTCACCTCGTCCTGCGCCTGGTCTATCAGGATGGGCGGGAGGGTGAGATGGAAGGGCACCCTAATCTCCCGCACTACCCCCGAGGAGTTCAGCACAAACGTGGAGGCCAGGGGAGTTGTGTAGCACTCGGATATGTTCCCCACCCGCCTCTGCTGGTGGATCAGCTGACCCAGCCCCAGGATGCCGTGGGGCGTGTGCAGCAGACGAGCTCCCTTTCCGATCGTGAACGCACCCACTCTATTCCCCGATTGTGCGGGCCAGACCTCGAGGATCCCCCGCTTGGGCGCGTATATAGCTAGGAACAGGCCCTCCCGCCCCTGTCCCTCCTCGCGGCACTGGACCCAGCCGCACTGCGCGTCGCGGTACCCCTTCCACAGCCGCGATACCACCTTGCGTCGGGTGTCCAGCAGCAGCACGCGCCCGAAGTTGTCGGTGGCGACTGCCAGGACTCCTCTCGGGGCCAGAATCAGAGAGGTTATCTTTCTGGGCGCGTCCGAGATGTTGGAGCTGAGGGGCAGCCCCACCGTCCGAAGGATCCTGGGCTGTTTCTTCCTGGGGTCCTCTTTTGCACCCATGTTCCCCTGTTCGTGCTGGCCGAACCCCAGCCAGCCCCCGGCGGACGAGATCCGGGCGCTAACAGCTGACTTCACACGCGTCGCCACTTCTGCCACTATCTCGGTCACGTTGAGACTGTTCTGATCGTTGATCAAGTAGAACCCAAACATGGGGGTGTCGCCCCCCGCCAGGAACTGCTCCTCCGGGGCAGTCACGCCCCTCACTCTCTGCTCGAACCCGCCCAGCACGCAGGCGTCCTGCAGGTGGTCGAACAGAGAGGGGACAACCACTCCCAAGTAGGCCACGTCATTCACCTCCCGCGCGTCCTCGAATCTCCACTTCCGGTGCTCCACCCCCGCGAAACTGTCCCCCGTCTCCAGGCCGCACCTGCAGCCGGCGGCCAGCGCGGACCCGGACACGCAGACCACGGCAGAGCCGTAGATCAGCAGGACGCTCTCCTGGTCGGAGGCGGGCACTCGGGGGTTCGTGCCCAGGGCGTGGCAGTTGGTGAAGCAGCGGATCTTCCTGACCGGTTCCTCGTGCAGCAGTTGCTCCAGCAGGAGAAGTCCGTCTTGGGAGTACACCCTCAGGAAACCGGAAATGAAGCCGACCGCAAACACCTCCATCAAGATGGGCTCTCCGTCCCCTGGGCTGCCCCCCTCCCCATTGCGGGCGGGAGGGGGCAGCAGGAGAGTGAGGGCTATTGTGTCGGTTGACTCGTCGCCAGGGTCGTCTGTATCTTCTGCTAGGAGCGGCCGGGCCTGCGTGTGGAGGCTGTAGCTGATCCTGTAGGGGCCCTCTGCGGGCGCCGGAGAGGACCGGAGGATGAGGAAGTGCCGGGGGGAGACGAGTGCTAGGAACCGTCTGGTGGGGGAAAAGGACAAGAGACTCTTCTGAGTGAGGGACCAGTCGCCGGGGCTGGGGTACTGCAGCTCCCAGGGACCGGTCGAGTCATTGGATTCTGTGGCAACGGACTGACGGACACGGCTCTCTAAGTCGAGAACAGATAACTCGTAGAGGTAGTTTATTGGCAGCTGTGTTAACACCTGTAGATCTACACAGGACATAACACTGTATAGTTATTAAGGTGTTGGTCGACCCTTATGAAAATTGCAGTGCGATTTATAGAAATGCTCTAACTCCTGAGACTGCAATTATGTCAAACGATATATTCACTTTTTGCCTATCGCTGATGAAGACCATTATTCATAGAAGAATTAATCCTGGTTGAATGATAAAAATACTATGTAGTTTTTTTCCAAATAATGAAATATTTCAACTAATATTTTGCTGATCGAAAGAAATTTCCACTAAAATTGAGAGTTTGCCTCAACTAAAATGAATTTCAAACTGTCCCTACTTAGTAGAAATACAAATGTAAGTTTAATCAAAAAATTATCAAGAGGATTCAGTTCATTTGCAGACAAGTCAAAAGACAAATATATTAGCAAATTGCAATATAAGCGAACTGTAACTAATTTCTCTTTGCGATAATTAAATAAGTCACTTGTTACACTGTCTAGTATTCGTACAGTTAAAATTAAGTACATTAGTATGTTGTTTAAATAATTATAGCAATTCAATGTGCGAATTCTAATTTCAGATTTGAATACGACATGGTCGAAATACTCTAGGTGCATAATTTCCAATCATTACGATTATTTTTCACTGAGATACAGCCACATTTCCTTTAGTGCCACTTGTGCCACAAGTCGTACGTGGCAAGGATACTTATGTCACTTCATATGGTTATTGGATAAAATTACTTAAATCACAATGTTATGGAATTTATAATTATAGTAACATATTTAATAAATACATTTCAGAGTAGTTTAACAGCAGTTAATGTGCAACAAGAAGCTTATTGTCTGGAATAAAATTCCTATTGTTGAAATACTTTTGGTCGATTAGTGTATTAGTTCTTTATTGACAGGCTGATAAATTTCGCACTGTTCTCCTCTGAAACTCCCTTGACACTGACATGTGCCGAGTGCATAATTACAGCTTCCCCCATTGAGACAGGTGACAGAACAGTTAGTTCCCAAGCTCTGACAACTGTCTCCATAGTATGGCAAATTACATCGGCATGTTCCGTCGCAATTGTTACATATCCCATTGGTTGAACAAGCTGGCGCACAGTTCTGTGATTGACACGCGTCACCAAAATATGGAGGCTCGCAATCACATATTCCAGTTCGATTGTTGCACGCACCCTTTCCACTGCACATATTGGGACACATCTTAAACTGACAGCTGTCTCCATAGTATGGCAGCATACAATTGCAAGTACCACTGCTTGTTATACACTTTCCATTATTCACACATGGAGGGTCGCACTGCTTCATTTCACAATTATCGCCATAATATGGGTCTCTGCACATGCATCTCCCTATGTCACAGAATCCTCCGTTTAAACAATTGCCATTACATTCACATGTACCTTCTACAACGTCGCAATAACCTGGCGCATTGCAAATGATGTTAACAAACAAAAGGTACATCTAACTCCGTATAAATACTGACTATAGTCATTAGTCATGCTATGATTGCACGCTAGTATGTCTCCATCCTCTGTTCTGTCACAGCTTACATCGGATAATTTAAGTTCTCCCAGGCCATACATTCCAACAGTTGCCCGTCCTACACTATTATCATGAAATGGCAGTTTTCTTTCTCTGCACCAAACGTGCCCATTGTCAATGGCCCAAGCCCCTTGGACAAAATTATCAGCGCAGATGAAACTCCATTCCAGCATGCCTTTCGATAGCAGACATATCTGAACATAATTATTCAGCAATTCATTTTCAATCTCAAGGTTCTTATTCCTCACGTCTCCTAAAGTTAGGCACTCCTCATTCCTCACTAACCGTATTATATAAATCCCCAACAAGAACACACTCAAAAAGAAGAGCTGTTTATCATACTGAGCACGATTCCTTTTAGTCAACAATAGTAATTAATTAAAACCCATCAATGTGTACTCCATTTATAGAATTTCTAATGAAGGACTAAAGACAGAATTGTTAATAAGTTACATAATTCTTAATTAGAAAAACTGTGACATGATTACATAGTTATGTAACGAACTTTGTACAAATTATATATTCTTCTTAGAATTACTTACAGAACCTAATGGATAATAATTAAACTTTAATACTTTATACAATAGCAGTGGCGTCGTGCTTGAATACATTCTGGGGGCCCCGGGGCCCCCAGGCCCATAGAGCACGACGCCACTGTACTTACTATAGCATTAAATAATGAAATTTAGCTGAACTTTAATTTAATATTATTCTTCAATGAAAGACCATACAGTTTATCATATTTTAGTATTTTGTGAAAATACCTAAAATGTTTGATAATTTATATTACAAAAATTATATTTATGTTTGAGAATCATTGTAGAAATTCTTTAATCTAAATTAATTTAGAATCATTACAGTTATTCAATATACTAAATTCTAGATATTTTGTACGTTATGAGATCTCCATCTAATATAATATAAGAGATGTTATATAACTATGAACAAATTTGGTCGGGGCTAATTTAAGACTCCATTAATTATATGGCCTCTTTAATAAACATAAACATTGTCAGAAGGAGAGATAAAGTGCCACTATTTCGTTATCATCATTGATACGATACCAATACTAAGATTCTAAGATTGGTAAATAATGTCATACGCTGTTATACTACATTCGTTACCAAAAGTTGCCTTATCAAAGAGTGAGATTAATGGGATAAATGTGATCTTGTGCATGGGGAGTAACGAAAGTAATGAACTATCGGTACCGGGAAACGATAAAAAGGGAATCTCATTGAGTACACTTTAGAAGACGTATAAGCAGCAATGCTAAAATGTATAAATTTTATATACTGCATAAATTTGCACCATGTCTCCTTCTGCCAATGTTATATGTTTAATAGAAAGGCCTTATATTGAATGGGAGCCTAATATTAGCTCAGACCAAAATTGAAAATTCATACCAGAGCTACTTTTATCATCGAGCTAAATTGGCAGCCAAAAATAATCTGTTATTATAATGCATCGATTGTTAACAAATAACAAATTCATAAGGGGTAGCTAAACACGCTGGTCCGATTTATTGGACAACATTAAGTTTTAATTTGCTTGTTTTGTAATCAGGTTAATCCAGAAAAGTGTAATGTGCCTAGAAGAGAACCACGAAAATTGGAAATAAATTAGGTAAAATTAGACCTATATAATACATTGGTGGTAACTAAGAAGTTAGAACTGAGTAAGGATTAATTTAATATTCATCCAGACGAGATCTCAGTTCCCCGATACAAATGTCCTTATGTAGCAGTTACCAACGAGTTGGAATACCAACCGTTAAATCTCGCTATCACATTAGGATAATAACTAACATCTGTAAAGACAATATAAGTTATATAACGCAGGTTCAGAAAGTGCCATAGAATTAATCAATACAAATTATCCTATAAACGATTATATGGTTGGCATCATGTTAGAACATAACAGCAATTGAGTAATTAAATCTCCATAATTTAAGGACAATGACTATACAATACTCTATGGCAATAACTATGTATGTGGTAGGGTGATTTGCATTAGGTTTTGTTAAGAAAGGAGTAGCAGTAGTAGTGTTCACTCAATGCTGTTAATATGATCTATTATCTGAACTAGACAAGATATGAACAAAAGCTAAAATTACATACTCAAGCTAGGGACGAGTCAAATAATCTACTATGTGAGACGCTTAGCCTTTGTGTACAGTGAGTTGACTACTTCGCCCATTTGTGAGAAAGTGTCCAAGGCTGCTTCGTATGTGCGGTCTGCTTCTGACTCGTCGAAGACAATGAGGTTTCCGTTGCCCTGGTCTAGGATTCCATGGAATGTCTTGTCGAGGATCATTTTCGACAGTTTCTGTTCAATTAGATCAACAGGAAGGTTGATTAGAGTGGCCACGTGTAATATTTCCACAACAGAGTACGGCTCTATTATTTTACACAGATTCTTCTCCAGCAAGTCATCGTATAGAGTCTCCAAATGAGATTTCACTATGACGTCTGCCCCCAGGTATGTCTCGTACTTGATCAGAGAATCCTTGAATTTAGCGAGAGAGCGCTCAGAGCTGGCTTTGGCCACTACTTGCATGGCCAGTATTTCCTGAGACAAGTAGTTGAGCGTCAGCTTGCCGGAGAGGAGGCCGTCCACCTCTGACGAATTTCCAACCATTATTTTCGAAAGCAGCATGTACTTCAAGCTGAGTCCCGCGTTTATTTTGTCTCCGAACGAATCGAACCCCTCAAAGGCCTCGAAGAAGTACGAGAAGGCGGTCTTAAAGTCTCCCTCTTCCGCGTGCAGGATTCCGGACTGCAAGTCCAGCGATGCCTGGATCTTAGGCGGGCAGTAGATGGCGTTAGCGGTGGTGCGAGCCGAGGTGAGAGCAGCCCTCGACTTGGCCGCATTCTTCACATTGAAGTAGGCCTTGCTCTCCAGCAGCTGAATCTCCATCAACAGAGACTTGTCGTCCAATTTTCTCAGCTCCCGCAGCAGCTTGGTGCCCAGGTCGAGAGCGCGACTGAAATTGTAGTTGTCAACCTGCAGCGACATGAGACGCGCCTCCAGCGCCTGCCTCAGATAGACCCGCTTCTCGGTCTCGGCCCACTCGATGTACATCTCCACTATGCTAACTTTATCTTCGATGGGCACCACGCTGTTCTCGATTGTGAGGTACTTGTTGAGCGTGTCTGTGACGATCTTAGCCGCCTTCTGCTTGGGGTACGGGTGCAGGCAGTAGCGCAGGTTGTAGAGGAGGCTGCGGAAGAGGATGCGGTGCTTCTCCAGGGCGGGGAGGTCGCGGTTGTCAGGGGAACAGGACTTCTTTAGGATGTCTCCGCACTCGGCGAGACTCAGTTCCTTCTGCTTGGTGACCTCCACAGAGTCCTGTCCCACGAAATCTAGCGCCATTATCGCGACTGAGGCTTCCATGCGCGAATCCGAATCCAACAACCTCTCGAAAATCTTTCCGCTCAGCATCACAAGGGGTACCTGGTCCCCATTTTCTAAACACACAAACACACACATAAACAAATGAGTTTATCAACGATAATAAGGTATTACAAACCAGTGCCTATTGTCATTTCTTTTGACTGCAAGCAATCCTTTGGTAAGAATCCCTGTTCCAGGTCTGGAATGGCTAGCAGAACTCCGACAATGGTGGAAGAGAGATTGGTAGAACCGATGTTGTTGACTCTGCCCATGCACTGATCGAGGCATTCCTTCAGCAACATCCTGATGCCAGGCACTCCGGCATTAGCTAAGTCCTGGCTGTTGAGAAACCTGTACAAGATGAGTCGAAAGTGAAAAACTTCGTCCATCGTAGCTATTTGTATACACTAAAGATATGAGCTCATTCTTGAGACATGAACAGTATAACAGTAAATATGGTACTAAAGTTACCAATAAATTTAAATGTTCACATTTCAGATAGAAATTAAAAGCCCAATAAGACTAATCGAAATATGCACACACTTCGCTAATAATACTAAATTCTGTGAATTCTAGGTTTCATTTCGATGAAATAAACAATTTCCGTGTATTCTTTCATAGCAGGATTCAAACAAATTTGGCTAAAACATAGTTGAAATAAAACTAATTATTATCTCAGAAATAATTATAATCAAATCAAGTTGTCTTCATTTCTAATATACTCTCCTATGTCAGCTTGGTGCAGTACGATTATAGTACCGGGGTCGCTGTGTCTCGACTCTTGGGTCGATTTAGCAGCCACCCCGAAGCCGAGGGGCAGGTTAGCCATACTAAACACGACAACGCCTTGGTGCTGAGATATGCTGTCAGATATTCTGCCCACTCCCGACTTGAGCACGTTGTTTCCATACAAGAACGATTGCTCCGCTCCAGATTTAACCCACACTTTCCCAGTCGCGTACTGAGACAGGAATTCCAACGCCGTTATATGCAGTCGGAACTTCTTACCAGCTGTAAATTTCCCGAAACAGCTGCCGACCGAAATCAGCTGTTTCCTGCTCACAGAGAGGGAGTTTGTGAGCAGCTCCTCGTTCAGGTAGTACACTCGGTCTCTGTGCAGACGGAACGAAAAGCTCCCGTCCTGTCTGTCGATCAAATGACGAATGTTATCTCCAATGAACTTAGATAACTTCTCGAAAAATATTTTTGTTTCCTCCTCTGTCAACGGTCTCATTTTAATTAACTAAATTAACCTGTTACCTCTATGCAATACAGACGTTAGTAATTAAAAGTTTGTGCTGAGAATTAAAATAATTGTTTTCTACTAATTAAAACCCTTAGCTTAGCGAATTAATTTTAGCCGTAAGACACAAGTTTGGTTATAAAACATTGGACCCCATGTAAGTACAGTTTAGGAAATCCTTAGATACGTACGTAACTGGGAATTATTGATGTGGGATTTATCTGTAGCTCAGACGTTGGCCTAAATATACATAAATATACGTACCTACAAGTCCAGTGGGTAACTAACTAATTATGTCTACCAAAATTATTAAATTAATGTATCCTATCTACAGCTACTAATTCAATAAATAAATACAATACAGCTTGCACACAAATAGATGAAAGTAATAACTTCACTTGAATCCATTAATTTGTGGAATTAAATTATTAGTTGTGAGATTGAACACAGAATCTGGTGCAAAAATAATCTTTTAACGTTCAGGTATACAGAAAGTGTATATTGGAAGCAACTATGTATCTCGTCCCACTTGAAAAAAAATATCTCCTTGAACAAAAGTGTTTGACGTTTTCTTGCGTACGATAGTGTGGAAATGAGAGAACGCAAACACGAGTATAATAAACAGAATACAAAGGCCAATTAGTTTCAAAACCTTCGGACTGCAGACAGAGGACGAAGTGTAAGTCCGCTTCCAAGGAGCACGAAAAGTGCTGAGTTTCTTCCTAACCTGTTTGTCGTATTTGTATTTATTATACTCTCCTACAGAATCCTCGAAGGTCTCGTTTCTAGAGACGTTAGATTCCATCTGTGCCAACTGGTCGCTTATCGAGTGTCGGGTGGGGGAGAAGAGTGGGCCTGGAGTTTGGTGACTGACCTCAGCTCGGGACCTGGTGCCCCCAGAGCTCCCTTCGCCGGGCGTGTCGAAGGGTCGGTCTGTCCCTGCCGCGAGGGCGGGGAGGTGGGCTCGTAGGGACTCTGCGATGGGAGAGGCGTTGCTGACCGGCGGGATAATGGGGGAGGAGCAGATGGGACACTCGGGGACAGAACCTAGTGGCTGCTCTCGCGTGTGTCTACACAAACAGTCCAAGTGAAATAAGTCGAGACACACGAGTCGCACCACTTCCCCCTGCTCTAGGTTAGAGCGGCAGAGCGAGCAGTTGGGATCAGCGTCCACGTCCTTAAGCCAGGCCCTGTAGGAGTGCACGATACACCGCGGGTGCTGCTCCACTATGCAGCTCTCACACACATTAACTCTGTGCGCGTAGCAGTACAGACTGGTCACGACTGAGCCGCAGCCCTTGCAGACACCCATTATATGCTACCGCTATATGTATAGGCTAATGCTATAGTCAACTGAACAAACAAGCACAAATAAAAGGTGACTTAAAAATCTCACGCGGAACCATCGTTAAAACTTAAAACGCTATTTGAATGCAAGAGTTAACAACCGAAGTAATATCATATTTTTCCTAAGAGTAAGAATTTGTTTGTGTGTATGCTATTTTGTTTGCCTAGTTACTAAGTAGTATCATGTTATAAATACTGAATTGACCCCATCATGTCACGCTCGCGAATCTGAACACATAAAATAGTTTAGGTGTCTGGCCCAGTTTGCGAGAATGTATTGTGATAAAATATTCATGCGTTGTGTGTAGTCTATCTCTTAATTGGAACCATATCGTTGCCGGGTAGGACAGGTCCCATACTAATATACTACCTTTTGGTTTATAGGTAGGTAGGAGAATTAATCTACATACCGCAGAGTTGCACGCGGGGCGGGCCGAGTTTAATTATCAGCCCGCGGGCCTTGCGGGCCGATAATCTTTGCAATAGGCCCGCACAATACGTTATACTGAACAATGGTCAGGACAGTCAAGTAGTTCAATGACCAATTAACTCAACATCTTGTTAAACTTTAGCAATTTACCCCAATTTACTGTAATTACTATTTTCAGCTCATAATCCTTGTTATGTGTTTGTTGTTTGTTCGTCTAAACTCTAGAATGAAATCATTATTATATTAAACCAGGATCATGCCTTTGATTGCATGCATTGGAGTATATTGCGCTTTCCGAGCATTTATGTACAATGTACTTCGTTATGTAAATTTAAGGGAATACACAAGGTACTTGATTATTTGCGGGCCGGTTGCGGGTTGCGGGGCGGGCCGCGGGTCAGTTTAACCTAAATGGCGGGCCGCGGGGCGGGCTGCGGTTACAAAAATTCGGCCCGCGTGCAACTCTGACATACCGTAACACGATTTATCCAAGTCGGCACTGGGAACATCTTGGTTAATCGATGTCCCATTTAATTAAGCGGAGTCTATTTGCGCAAACTAAACAGTTACAAAGAAGAAATTACCTTAGGAACAAGAGCACTCAGAGTGGACTTTTGTGGGCTGACTTTATCTAATAATAAGAGTGTAATATAAATAATATATAAAAAATAACAAATATATTATGCGAATTGGAATGTTATTCAAATCGATTGAGTGGAAAGTGCTCTATTCAGTGGAGGGACCTCTAATATCGTAGGCGGCAGAGGAAAGGTTTCCAGGTTCCGACGGAATCTCTCAAGTTTGACGTACTCCTCCGGGCGCAGCTGGATGAGGGAGCGCGCCCTGGGGGTGCTCTTGGGCCCAGTGGCTCGCAGCCAAATAGGGTTCTTAGCGACAGTCGGGTCAAGCGCGAGAGCCGTTCTAGTTTTCGCAGAATCTGGGGATTGGGAAGGCTCGGAAATTCGGAGGAGGCCTTTCTCCGTCATGCGTATGGAGACGGGACGAGACACGGCCCTGGGCTTGCCGGGAGGTCGGGGGGACTTGTTCTGAGGGTGTGTGCCCGCAGGTCGGCGCTGCGGGGCGAGCTGAGATGGGAGGTCTGTCACTGGTCTCGTGTGGAGAGCGCGAGAACTCTTGGGCTCTTGAGTGTAAGGATTCTTTGCAAATTCCTTTGAAAACAAGTCAGCTCCGGCTGAGGTCCCCAGGCCCAGTTCCACCAGACGCTGCTTCTCCCGGATGTTCAGCAGCGTGAGCTCCTTCTGCCGGCTCCAGCTGGAGTGCCGCGCTATTCGCTCCTCGGACAGCTGCTTCGCTTTAGCCACAAACGCCTCTCGCTCCTTTTTGTTGCTGTCCCACTTCACCAGCTCTTTCTGCACCTCCAGGCGCTTATCTTCGCGCTTCCGCTCAAGCCACTGGGCCACCGTAGGCTTCTTGGTGACGCCTAAGCTCGTTAGGAATTCTTGCAGCTCTCTGTTGCTCTCGCGAGCGAGTTCCAACTCTTCATGTATTTCCTTTCCCACGTCCGTTGCCTCTGCGAATAGCCGCTCGAATTCCTTCAAATAGTGTTCTCTCTCTTTGCCAGCTTTTTCTTTAATCGCCGCCTAATATTAATAGCAAATAAGTAAACATATAATATCTACGTACATATATTAGTCTAAAATTAATATTACAAAGGTCAGACTGTTAACGAACCATTTTCTTTTCCGTTTCCTTCTCCACTCTCTTCCTGAGCAGATCCGCTCTCACGTCTTCCAGTTTCCTCTGCGCGTTTACAGATATGTCTCTGGCCCGACTCGTCTCCTCCATCACGTGCTGCGCCAGACTCTTGCTGGGGTCGAGACGCGAGGGCGCCTCGCTCTCTGCGACACCGGACAGCTTACGAGCGGACCTCTCCAGCCGAGTCCTTTCATCGCCATTGCTCTATAGTACACACAAGATGATACACTGTACATACGAACAGTAGGTATAACCTCCTCTCTATCTGGGTGTTCCTGTATGGTAGCGAGGTCCTGCTTATCCTGTGTCTCTACTACAGGATTTATTCCCACACCGGAGTCTGTCTGCTGAGGCGCGAGAGAGAGACTCAGCTCCGCCTGTCTCTGCACCTGGATGTCCTTTCTCAGCTCATTCAGTTCTCCCTGCATCACCGCGCCCGCCGCCTCCAGGCCCAGCTGTCCCAGCTCCCCTCCCAGCGCGGCGCTCAGCACAGCAACGGCTCCGGCCGCTAGGAATGAGACGGCGCTCACAGGGGACTCCTCCACACAGGGACCCCTCGCGTCCTGCACAAGTGATAGCTGCTTCTTGAGCGCCCTGAGGACACAAACACAGGCATTGACACTGTATACCAACACAGGTAGATACAGTCGAAACCGGTTTATTCTAACTATTTGTAATGCAATCTTTTGTAAGAAATTCCAACTTTACTAGTATTTTTCATCGGTTTTTTCTAACTATCGGTTTTTTCTTACTATTTTTATCTGAAAAGAAATGATTAGAAAAAACCGGTTTCAACTGTAGTAGTTAGGCTGTTACCATGATCTTAACATAGGATAGGTATCATTTGTTATAAATGCTGACTTGGGGTAACTAACCGATGTAGTATTATAATGTGTGTGTACGCGCTACAAACTGAGATAGCTGACCTTGCATTGATCTGCTCCTGCGAGGAGAGCGCGGCGGGAGAGAGGGGCAGGGCGGGCAGCGGGGAGGGCTCGGGCGCGGGGGTGAATCTAAGTGGCGGGGTCGCGAGGGATATCATCTGGAGTCCGGGCACGTAGCGCCTCTCCCGGAGAGGGGTCGGCACGTGGAAGGGGGAGAGAAGGGACCGCGAAGCCTCGTCATCAGTTGTGTCTAGGTCCAATGCGATGCTCTTTTCGAGATCTCTATTAACCGCGGCGTCCGACGCAGTAGAAACTAGGTCCGTGTCCGTCCCAGTCCCGGCCAGCTCCCGATGGCGTCTCTTCTCCGCCGCTCTGCGTCGCATCAGCTTCTGGATCTTCCGGCTGGCTCTGTCGGCCACGTCATCCCCTCTCTTCCCACCCGCGCTCTCCAAGTGCGAAACCACTTCCGCGTGTCCCTTCATCCTCGCGAAATCCGCGGGTGTGTAGTACACACAGCTCTTGCCCCCTCTCCCCTGGTGGGAGAGAACAGAGTTGACCTCTGCCCCGCTCTCCAGGAGGAACTGGCACAGCTCGACGCTGCCCTTGTCCGCCGCGTAGTGCAGGAGGGTCGCTCCGTTGTTATCCTTGGTGTTAACCGAGCAGTGCACCTGCACGAGCAAATACTGCAGACAGTCCATCTGCAGGTTGACCACTGCCTCGTGGGCGGGACGGATGCCCTCGGCAGTGGCCAGCTCCAGGTTGGCTCTGTGCTCCTTCAGCACGTGCAGGTAGTCCGTGAGACCATGGACGCAGGCGAGGTGCGCCACAGAGCGGGCCCGCAGGTCCTGGTGATCAGCGTACACGCCCACACTGAGCAGGTAGCGGAAGCACTCCAGGTTCCGCCGGTCCAGTGCGTAGAAGAGAGCCGTCTGACCCTCGTTGTCAACTATACTACCCTGTGGAAAAATAGAATAGTTATCACACTATTGTCAATAGTTGGGTATACGTAGTGTAACTAACTGGAAATGCGCACTCCTCCACGAGACACCTGCAGGTGTCGATGAGTCCCTCCTGCGCAGCCAGGTGCAGCGCCGAGAGTCCGGTCTCGTTCTGCAGACTCATGTCTGCGCCCATCAGCTTCAACAGACGGATGACGGCCAGCGCGTGCGGGTAGCGGGCTGCCCAGAGGACAGGGGCGCTCTGGGAGATGTCCACGGCGTTCGGGTCGGCGCCTGCCTCCAGCAGCACGTGGCAGCACTCCAGCGCTCGCGTCGAGTCCGCGTCCTCTTCCCCGGACCCGCTGGTGAAGGCCGCGAGCTGCACTGAGTAGTGCAGGGGAGTGGCCAGTCGGTTGTCTCTGGAGATAGGTAGGCTCAATGGAATGTTCCACAACATCGCTATACAAACCTCGGATTGAGGTCCCCGCGGTGCCCCCTGAGGTGCTCAGTGAGCATCTTAACGCAGAGCGGATTCCTGCCGGCAGCGGCCCAGTGGAGCGACACGTGTCCCTCCGCGTCCACCACATGCACGTCAGCCCGCGCCTGCAGCAGGTCGGCCAGGACCTCGCTGTTGCCCACGCTGGCGGAGAGGGTGAGAGGGGTGTGTCCCTGGTCGTCCCTGGCGTCCATCAGCAGAGGCTCCTTCTCTCTCAGCTGGGCGAGACAGGAGGCGGGGTCCGCGCCCTCTAGGCTCTGCGCCAGCAGGTGGAACCCTGTCTGGGCCTGCACGTTACGGGCAGAGGTGTTGGCGCCTCTTTTTATGAGCAGCCGCAGCTGTTTGGGGGCCGCGTGTCTGGCGGAGAGGAGGAACGGGGTGAGCCCCTGCTTGTCGGGGAGATCGAAGAGAGAGGCAGGCGTGGCCTTGAGTAGGGCCGGGAAGGCAGTGCCTCCGGGGTTCATAGCGGCGCTGTGGAGAGGAATGTGGCCCTGGTCGTCAACCATGGTAGGGTCCGATCCTGCCTGTGAGAGAATACAGAAATATAAATATTTTGTATATCCATGGTGTGAGACAGTACCTTCAGCAGAAGGTCCACAATCTGCTTGGTGTCTAGCAGAGCTGCCGCGTGCAGCGGCGTGTGGAAGGGCTTCGAGTGCTCCTGCGAGTTGACACTAACCCCAGCACTGATCAGCTTCTGGCAGATACGGACAGCGTTCTCGCTCTGTATACCATGGATCAGACATGTGCGACCGAGACCGTCTGGTTGATCGAATGTGTCTTTGCTCAGATTCTTCAAGAAGCTCTAGCAGTCACACCGAAAGAGAATCAGTTAATAATTCGGAAATACGGAATAACAATGGGTTGTCACCTGTAGACAGGTTTCTGAGTTCAGCTCAATAGCGAGGTGCAGCGGGTTCATCCCCCCACCGTCCGTAAGCGTGCAGTCTGCTCCCATCTCGATGAGTCTAGCCAGGAGATCCTTCAGATCGAACACGACTGCCCAGTGCAGGGCGGTGCGGCCCTCGCCGCTGTCCCTCACTGAGAGGTTCGGCTGCAGCTGCAGGAGGGCCTGCAGCATCTTCAGCTCCAGAGCCCCCTTCCCGCCGGTGCCCGCGTAGGCAATGATTATCTCCATGAGCGGAGTGATGCCGTCCGCAGTCAGGAAGTCTATGTCCACGCGTCCGTAGTGCTGGAGAGTGTGCTCGAGCGCCTCGAGGTCCCGAGTCTGTATGGCCTGCATCACGCTCTCCTCCTGGGAGAGAACTGTGTGTCGGAACATAACACACCTGTTACACTAGCTAGTCGCCAAATAGATTCCCAAGTTAAAAATTAATTTATAAAGAATGCTGAATTGTTATAAATAAACTAAGTGATCTATCATATTGTTCCAAAAAGGAGCCAAAATAAAATTCTCGATTATTCGAGCTCAGAATATAGAGAGAATCAGCCTATAAGTGTAGTATTGCAACTGATAAGAGTAGGAATCTAGTAACAGCAAACATAATATCAGTTGAGTGAGTAGTAGTTGAGGCGTTGGTACAGCTCGCTAGGAGATCTGTTTCTGAGGAGCAGAGCGTAGTTGGCGAGGGAGCGAGAGCAAACAAGATGATCCTCATCTGGGGTCCAGGGTGAGCCGCCCTTGCCGTCCAACAGCTGTTTCGCAGAAAACACATTCCCAGAGCAAGCGTGGAACGCATAGGCCGCTGTGGGGATGGAGCAGTGACAGAGCTTCACCAGAGCAGAGATGCACTCCGTGACTGCCTGCAGAGACCGCACGTCTCTGGTCAGAGTCCGACTGCATTCCGAGGGGCGGAGTGGTTTCCCGGGACTAATCGACAGAGGGTCTAGAATCAAGTTCTCCTGGCTTTGAGAAGAAACCTCTTTGGATTTGCTCAGAGAAGAACTGATCATTGAATCCAATTCGGATAAAAAAGAATCTACTTTAGCATTGAAACTCTCCGGTGGTTGAATATTCTCCGAATTGGTGCTAGTCCAGTTGAGAGGATCTACCTGCACATTTAAAGCAAAGTCCTCATTCATTAGTAAGCTAAATATGATAAATATGATAATGATGTGATATTGTATTAGGGCATTAGAAGATGCTGAAAAAGGATCACAATCCCGATCCTGGCTGAGATTTTTATCTAAGATCACGATTCTTTTAGGATCCTTTGACAATTAAATAAAGCATACACGTAACACAATTTCTGTAGAGATTGGAAATTATTGGATATCAAATCGACACAATGTACTGTTAGAAATGTTTGTTAGACAAACAGAAATACCAATATATGAATGGATGCATTAATTTACTATCGCCCAAATAAATTACAATCATACAAAGTTACAAAGTACAAACAATCAAACAAACAAAAACCTTGACTTTAATAAGTAAGATTACAAGTGTGATTGATAAAAAAAGAATTTGATTCATTGATACTGCATTAAGAATATTAAAGGTATAAAACAGAAAATCTGTTAAAAAATAACTAAATTAATTTGTACACAAAGTACTTATTTGGGTTTTTAACAGAGTTTTTCAGGAGTTGTACTCATTCTCGTACTCGAGAGCCTTCTGGCCATTTTGTGACACAAAGTTATTCACTGCTCTATCGATGAAATAATATTCCATATCCTGTTTTTCTTCTATGGTTAGGTGTCTAGGGTGGAGGTCAACTCGCTTCCCACTCCAAGAAAAGAGCCAACTGACTTCAGAAACTTCTCTAATCGGAGCGATTTGGAAGTTGACTCTGTTACCCGCGAAAACGAAATTAATTTTATTATTTTTATGTTCCACAATGAGTTTCAAATAATTCCCTTGACCAGATGAATCATTGAAATTGAAGAAAGAACTGAGATTGGTTTGTCTGTATTTGTATTTAGCAAGTTTTAACGTTGCAACAACTTCCGGGGATAGTTTGTAAATAAACTGTAACTGGTCAACGTATGCCTCCCAATCATTTAGTTTTATAGCATACCCCATAGCCGAATATATGTCCTCCTCAAGCTGACTGAATTCAAGGTCTTCTCTCAGAGTCAGACGACCCTAGATACAACATAAGTAGAGTGGAATGTTAGGGATTTATAACGTCAGATAACTCACCTACTGATTTTGTAAATTCATTAACTAAATGGGTCTTTTCTTTAGGTGGAACGGAGGTTAACCAGGAATAGAATCGAATTACAAAGAATACACCGATAATCATCAATTGAACACATGTACACAGGAATTTCAAAAAACTGAATAAATACGACAAGAATTTCTTTTCCCGCGAGAATGACATTCTGTGTGTGTATTCGGTTGCTACGTTTATTTTAAATATAAATATTAAAGCGGTTAAGGAACACTTTCAGGTCACATATGGTATCTGTAAACTTACATAATATAAGGCATGGCATACTATTAATCACTATTAATTAATACAGTATATGTTAAGGATTTATAGATGTGATTAATTAGTTAGGAGTGGGTAATCTCTTTGGAAACATTTCAGCCTCAAAATCGTAATAAGAGAATTCAGTATATTGGAAATACTTTGAAATTCCTATCACCAATGGTCTAGTTAGGCTGCCTGCCGGCCGGAAGTCCGACAGACCAATTTTAGAATTGCGTATCGGACACGTTTGCTTCAGGCCTCTTGTACCAATTAAGCGGAGTTCCCAATTGACCGAAAAATTTATATAAAGTAAAGATCTAGTTACGATTTAGAGCAATTTCCAGTTTTAAATATGTTATATCATAGCATTCTATACTCTAAGGCAATGCCGCGGTTGAATGGACTTGGACCATGGATGAACTAGTATAGTCAACTGAATATATGCAATGCAATTATTCTTCGAAATAAGTAATCCAGGGTGCTTCTACTTATGTAATTGTTTTTTATAAAGGTGGTCATGTACCAAACGCATATTTTTGAGGTACCACTTGGTCGAAATGACGTCACCGTATTGTCTAATAGGCAAAATATGCCAAAACTTTGAACGCATGTAAAATGTTCAATTTCGCTTTTTAAAACAAATCGCTGTGATTAACCCATCTAGGAGTTATTTTACATAAAATATCTCAGAATCAATTATGGAATGTCACCACATTCCTCTGTTGCCTTGGAAACGTGAATTCAATGATTGAGGCAATATCTCGAGTAGGAATATAGTCACAGCTTAGTCAATGGATCCAATCGATAGCCCGTCCTTAATTTCCTATTCAATGATAATACATTTCGATGCTCTATCTCCAACCAATTTTATGCAAAGTGTGTATAATCATTTGAATGTATATTAAAATAATCACAATTCTCAGAAAATTGGTCGGAGATAGAGCATCGAAATGTATTATCATTGAATAGGAAGTTAAGGACGGGCTATCGATTGGATCCATTGACTAAGCTGTAACTATATTTCTTCTCGAGATATTTTATGTAAAATAACTCCTAGATGGGTTAATCACAGCGATTTGTTTTAAAAAGCGAAATTGAACATTTTACATGCGTTCAAAGTTTTGGCATATTTTGCCTATTAGACAATACGGTGACGTCATTTCGACCAAGTGGTACCTCAAAAATATGCGTTTGGTACATGACCACCTTTATAAAAAACAATTACATAAGTAGAAGCACCCTGGATTACTTATTTCGAAGAATAATTGCATTGCATATATTCAGTTGACTATACTAGTTCATCCATGGTCCAAGTCCATTCAACCGCGGCATTGCCTTAGAGTATAGAATGCTATGGTTATATCTTATAATATAAACTATAATACCTTCCTATAGAGTTGTTTACTAGAAGCTCACTAAAATGGATTGGAATCGTTGGTTAGGAAATATTTGATCAGTTTCCGATCTCAAAAAAAGATCGCGATCCGGATCAAGAGATCCTAATGCCCTAATTAATTTTACTATTAGTATAAAGTACAATAAACATTGCAAAAGCTGATTAAATTGTCGCAATATAAATGGTAAAACTTTGTAAACTATATAGGCTATAAAATCCATGCGAAAAGTAGAATAACTGAAAGAGTTTGCATATTATCATGATGCGAAACTCAGCTTAACTTCAAGCCTCCCTTCGGGCTTCAGAATGAGCTGCGAGAGCCGCTTCCTCTCCTTAGTTACAGCCTGCAGCTCGAACCGGTTTATAACACCAGCTACAGCGACCAGCTCTTCCGTCATTGCAAACTTCTGTCCGATACAGTTGCGGTGTCCAGCTGAGAACGGAATGTAGGAGAAGTTGCTTCCGCCTGGCTTCTCAGCGCTGAATCGTGACGGATCAAACACGTCCGGATTTTCCCAGTATCTAGGGTTCCGATGGAGCATACTAATAGGAATGCTCAATGGAGTTCCTTTCGGAATAACGTAGCCGTCGACAATAAAATCTTCATTCAACATACGACCAATCATTGGCACGGGTGGGTAGAGTCGCATTGCCTCCTTAATGCACATGGATGTATACTTAAGGGAGTCCAAGTCCTTCCATTCCAATCTCTGCCTGCCGTCCAACACAGACCTGATCTCTTCCCTGCACTTCCTCTGGATATCCGGGTGTTCCGATAGCGTGTACAGACTCCAGGAGATCCCAGAGGCAGTGGTATCGTGTCCCTCGAATAGGAACGTGTTCATCTCGCTCATGATGTCACTGTCGGAGAGGATGACTCCCGTGCTGTCGGGAGTGGTCAGCAAGATGTCTATAAAGTCAGGTCGGGTTTTGACTGATTTCTCACCGTTCAGAATTGCGGCCTTTCTAGCTTTTACTATTTTAAGCGATTCCTGTTTTATTCTGTCACAAACCTTCTGCCATCTCTTTCTGTCTGGAGACAGGTGAAAGTACAGCGAAAAACTCATAAATTGCCTCAGCTTTTTAATCGCTAACCCAGTAGAATCGAAAATAGCTGAGATGTACTCTTTCGCACTTTCGTTTTCACCGAGTTGACAGTTGGTTTCATATGAACAGGCACATTTCAGGATTATATCCAAAGTGAATAGAGTGACGTCTCTGTAGATATCTACGGTGTCGTTGCCATCTTCCAGCTGAGAGCTCCACTTGCCCAGCAGCACATCAGTGGTGTCGTTGTAGGTGGACATGTAGGATTCTATTATACCCAGATGGAATGCGGGGGTGAGCATCCTTCTCCGCTTAAACCATTTTTCGTAGTTAACAATCAAGAGACCCCAGCCCAGGAATTCGGAGAGAACCGAATTTATAAACGGTGACTTAGGAAGCTGATGCATCCCCATTGAGAGAGCCCTGCCCACTGTCTCAGGGTCCAATAGTCTTACGAAATGGCGGAAAGGTCCAGCCCGCAAGCGCATTATCTTGTCATTCTGGTGATCGTTGATATATTTCTCAAGATTTCTAATTCCAGTTTCATTCTCAGGAAACAATTTCAGAGAACCCCAGAGAGGGTGCAGCTTGGGGCCCGGTAGACTGTTGAGGTAGGCTTTTTTTCGGAGACTGGAGCAGAGTTTTATTGTTAGATACAATACAGCGATGCAAGCAAGAGTGTAGAAGAGAATAGAGCGAAACCCAAGTTCTGAGTTCAACGCTTCCATATGTTCTTATAAAAACTATATAGAATTATTAAACGGTATGGAACGGTACTGTCACTGGAATATTGGTCCCCCGGACCAATTTTTCGGGTAAATTGGTCCGGGGGACCAATATTCCATGGAAATATGGTCTTAGCCTGAAAATTTTGGTCCCACATGGGACCAATATTCCATGGAATTTTGGTCCCGGTGTAGGGTCTGTCCACGCCAGTATCGGGATCCGCATACATTCTTGTGAAACCATTCTTGACAATCTGCACATTGTATCATTTTGCCTCCTTCCTGAGTACGGCATTTACAAAATATATCGATCCTCTTTCTATTTTTACTTAGATTTTTCACTTTCTATTTTCACTCACAAACTAAAGATAGTGAAGGATTTGGGCAATATATAGAAGACTATGCCTTGAGCCTATAGGTTATATATGGGTGGCCTTGGGTGGGGTGACCCAGGGTTGCCGTGGGTATGGGAATCAGATTTCCCCTATGGGGATACCCCTTTTATGGATATCAATACAAGTATACAAAGCCGTTACACCAGTTACGACATTTTTTCTGAATTGTTATAGCAGCCTATTTGTATGTGTGGAAAGTTGCAAATGATTCATATGGGAATGGGATGGGAATGGAAATTCCACTCCCACGGCAACCCTGGCACTTGGGTCCCTATATCTCCGAATTGATCCCTATATCGCTAGCGTTTTTGAGCTTATAGGTTATATATGGGTGGGGTCCCTATATCTCTGAATTGATACCTAAATCGCTAGCGTTTTTGGGATCCATGGGGTCCCTAAATCGCTGGATACCTAAAACGCGCTTACACCGGTGTCATAGTAAATCCTGTTCCCCCGAACAGGATTTCCTAGGAAATATTGTTCCCCCGAACAATAATTCCTAGGAAATCCTGTTCCCCACACCATATTTCCTAGGGAATAATGTTCCCCCCGAGTGTTTCCCCCTGGTTAATTTTGTTCCCCCGAACAATATTCACTAGCAAATATTGTTCCCCCGAACAGTATTCGCTAGTAAATATTGTTCCCCCGAACAGTGCAGATTCACTAGAAAATTATCTTCCCCTCAATACAAAATGGAACTAAGGTTACTAGAATATGTAGAAAAGTTGTGAATTACCTATTATTACATACTTCTCGCTCTTTGAACACCCTGCTGTATACTTTCCTCCCGGAAGATATAGGCGAATATGGGGACATACCTAATTTCCGGAACGGGACGGTATGGAACGGTACCATTCCGGAAAATCAAAGTACCTAAATTACGGAACGGTACCATTCCGGGAAATTTAAATACCTAAATTACGGAACGGGATAGACGCCCCAGGTTATTGGTTAACTTAATAACTCAGTCGCAACATTCAACCTTTTTTCTCCACTAAATTTCTTGAGATACCATCCATCTTTTCAACTTATTATAATAATATTGTATTTTACCATTATTATTTCTTTACTTCTTCCATATTTCCGAACACATCCTGAAGTATCAAACCTGGAGCTCAATGCTCTTTTAATCTTCAGCAATTTCTTGTTAGCCATTTATTTGTTCTAATTTATTTTATGTTTGTTTTTGTCTCAGTATTCTCTGCAGAAAAGAGGACCCTAAGGAAGATCACTTGATTCACTTCATGTGATTAGGTTTTCTTTTCAAAATAAAATATTTTACTTTTATATTACCTGTTGTATGTGTACTTTTATATTTTACTTTTATATTACATCATGTTGTATGTACTTTTATATTACATGTTGTATGTACTTATATTACATGTTGTATGTACTTTTTAATATATGAGAAATTCATGATGATGACCAATAGATAAAGTATTCGCTTAGTTCCCTAAATCTATTGTAGTAAATAGTATTACAATTATATATTTACTATCTTGGGTATACTATATACTTATGCTATTTCGTCGATTTCTATAATATAGTATTGGGAAAAGCTGAGAAATACATAATTTAAAACTCGATTGTTGTGGGTAACAAGTGAAAAGACTAGCTTCCAAGCTCTAAATCCTATGGGAATGCAAGGCGAATTCCCATACGTAGGAATCCTGTGTAAAATTGTAAATGCTATGGGAATTCCCACATGTGGGAATCCTGTGGGAAATCCTATGGGAATCCTATGGGAATTCCCACAGAAATCCTGTGGGAATGGGAATGAAAATTCCCTTCCCACGGCAATCCCTGCTTGAAGCCCCTTATAAACATGTTCCACTGCATCGTATTCACTACATACGAACCAGTAACCAGGCTTGTCAAAAGTTCTATAATTGTTAACTCAGGTCAGCTCTTTGACAAAAATTGCCTCGGGTCAGCAAAACTCCGGTCAGTTCAGGTCACGACCTAACTTTTGACAGCCTGTCTGTTAGTAGCCATGAGCAAGAAGGTGCTGGCCTATCTGCACAAGCAGAACAGGCCCTGCACAGGACATAACTAGAAATCTCAACTGTGCAGAGAGCGCAGTAGCGAGGCGAAAAAAATGAAGGAGAGACTAATGAGTAATCTCGCCTGAAACTCATTCTCTCCTAGTCGAGATTGAGTAATTCTTATATATAAAATGTTTGACTAAATATTATGGGTTGTTAAAAATTAATTATATCCCAGATCTAATCTCTTTATTTGTTCACTTCCAAATGTTAATACTAGGTAAACAAGTATGCTGAATACGAATTTGACACTCACAAATTTCTATTATGTCTATTTGTTCTTGTTATTGACAAAATTGGTAAAAAAGTTTGTAAAATATTAGAATTTACCTAGAGCAGGGTTTCCGCAAACTAGGTTTTTCAGGCCGCATGCGGCCTGAAACAACCTTATGTGTGGCCTGATAGCTCAATGGCTTTCAGGCAACACATAAGGACAAATCCACCCTTCTCAAGTTCTCATTAAATATTATTGTAATTACTTTTATCATAACTGTATAACCTTTTTACTAGAATCCTTTGTGCACTTTTTGTATAGTAATTAGTATAGTTATAGTATTCAACAACATAATAGTTTTGTTATAAATTTCGAAAAATTTATCGATATTGTTTGCGGCCTGAGGAAAATTTTGTTAAGATTATGTGGCCTGATATAAATGAAAGTTTGCGGCACCCTGACCTAGAGATTAGACGGTTATTTTAAGTAATTGCATATGCTAAATACGAATTTAGAATTAACTATACATATGTACTACTTGTAAATAAGTGCTGTTTGTTGTTAAAGAGACACTTAGTGACACTTATATTTGAGATACATACTAATTTCTAAGCCACTTACTCATAGGCGTCGTAACCCGCCCTGGTGCCCGGAAGGTTGCCCCTATGCTACTAATACTATACCCGGAGTTTACCCGGACATTACCCGGAATTTCCGGGCGGCCCGAAGGGTTGACCTTTGCATTTACGACGCCTATGCACTTACTGTATAGGCAGTATAGCGTCAGGAGGGAGGTGTCGACCCCACCCTCAAGTCAGGGGAGAGTATCTTGTTGTTCCCAATATTTTATTCAATGGTAAATTCTGGGGCTACGGTTACGATTCAATTTCTCGCCACTGTTAACCGTCCATGCTGATCAACACAGTAGAACATTATTTATACTACATAATTAGTAAGGTTCAGCTTTGTTTTTATTCCTTACTACTGCTACATTTCGTCCTTCAGAAAATATTAAATCAAGGCTGGATTCGGTTAACCGCCGCTAATACCAGTTAACTGTTACGGATTTCAGTGATCAGTTAACCGATATGTTAATATTACAATTAGAAGTATAATTTTTTGGATAATAGTGTGAATTTGCACGCATTTTGTTCAGAATATAATAATTGTTTATCTTATTAAGTTATAACCCATAGTCACATGATATATTTTGGTGACAACACAGTGTAGAAGTAACCTGAAGTGATAAACTTGTACGCAGTTAATTGTACTTATAGAGTACTTGGCTAAAAGAATGTCTTTTTCGTTACTACAATTTAGATATTTTCTGAGAAATGTCTATATAATTTGTTATAACTTTCAGTGGCGGTTAACCGGTTAACCGTAGTGTGAAGATAATCGTAACCGTGGCCTCAAAACGGTTACCAACTCCACCCTTAACTATTGTTTTTACAAGGCTGATTTGTTAACCGGCTGGCTAACCGCTTAACTGTTGCTATTAAATATCGGTTAGCGGTTACAGATTTCGTTAACCAGTTAGCCGTTCTGTTGATAATCAGCAGTATTATTTGGAAATTATCTTACAGTACATCCTCGCTAGTCCGAATAGGAGATCCAACGTATATTACAATGGAATTATAAATTAATAAGTCTCAGACAATTAATTAGGTAGTATTACTACATGTTTAGTTTGGATTAAAAAGCTTTGGACAAGTTTGATCCAAATTATCGGAAATTCAATCTCATGTAATAGAGGCCAATAGAAAATGTATTACTTCAATAATCGGAACAGAATTTTTTTAAATCGGAACACCTCTGTTGGGATTAGCGAGGAAGTACAGTATAAATAATTAAAAATATCTGAATTTTGTTGGAATGATGATCATAAATCCATTTCTCATCACCACAATGACTACATTATATACTTTCTGTAACTACACTGTTTCTAACTTGTACAAATTGCGAAATGTATTAGTTAATGACTACTTATGGAGTAATACTTTATAATGCTGAGTCCTACACTGTTGTATAAACAAAACGAATCATAACTGTATCCTCAGAACGGTTAACAACCCCACCCTTGGTTTATAGGAATTTACTACGTATGTAAATGCATAGATTTAAGATTACCATATTATAACAAAATTAATATAATTTAAACTAGTGTTTTATATACGCAATTACATTGATATTATTTAACTAGATTAACAGACCGGTTAACTACTCAATTAAATCTGTAACAGTTAACCAATATTAGCAGCGGTTAAGCGGTCACCCGGCGAACCGAATTTAGTCTAGACCTGTGAATTGAGTCTAGTCTGTATGTTCAAATTAAAATAAGTATCATTTCGCCCCTCATAATATTATTTGGGGTGGCCGTTAATAGACAGCCGGGACCCCGGATCAAAACCTCTTGAATAAGAGGGTTACGAGATAGCAAAACAATTATTGAACTACCAGAATTACAACTGGTGGATAACCAATCATTAAGATTGCAATATGTTAGCCCGCCTATGGTCTCGCGGGCTACCAAATCCGGCAGTGCTTAAGCAGACCACAATAATCTATATATTAAAAGCACAATAGTTATTTGTGAGTGTGTGTGTGTTTGTCCGGATTACTCAGGGCCGGATTAACCCATGGGCAACCGGGGCAACTGCCCCGGGGCCTCCACCACCAAAGGGCCTCCACCACCAAGTTGTACTTCATTTTTCACTGGACAATTGTAGTGGAAGGAGTTAGGGGCAGGGACGTCACCACGGGGGGCATAGGGGGGAAATGCCCCCCCGGTATAAATCCTCTCCCCGGGGCAATGCTCTTCTGGTAATATATTGAACTATTTTATTCCTCTGATTCATTGATGCTATTGAATTCAATTTAATGAGTTCACACTTTTCCAATCCATTTGAGTCATATGCCTGTAGGAGGCTCCAATTTTCCCCTGTACATTGGTCAAAATCCCTAGCACCTCAAATTTCTTTTCTCGCTCGCTTCGCTCGCTCGTGTAAAATGTAAATCTACACTTTATTGAAACGAATTACACTGACCCAAAAGCATTTTATTATGTGTGTCAAGATGTACATACGAACATGTTATTTATTCTTATTAAGTTTGACATAAATCAAAATAATCCCTTAGGAACGCAGATAATAATGAAAATATATAGCTTGTAGAGAGAATCGCTGTACGGTTAAATAGGGTATTAATTTACACAAAACAAAATGCTACATTTTAGGGTTAGACATTTATTATTTATTATTCGACAAACAATCAATAATTATCCAAGCTAGTAATCCATATACAAATTTATTACATCCCTGTACGCCTGTACAAAAAATCGAAAATGGTTGAACCCCTGTACGATTGGCAGGAATGGACTGTTAGTAATCTAGATACGCCTTGTAGGTTATTCCTAGTTATTTTGGCAACTTTTGTTCTAACTTCTAATGTTTTACAAACCCAATACACCTTTTGCAGTTTTACTTTAGACCTGTAACCTGTCAAAATTGACTTTTTGCTGTCATTATAGCAAGTAGTTAAGCTGTAGTATATGCTGGGGTTGCAAAATTATTGTTAATGTATTGATTTTTGTAGTCTACTTTTCATACTTTGCAGGACTTTTAACTAGAAAGCTTCATCTTTATCGCCTAGTTTTGGTAACGTCAACTGCTAGATCTAACACCAAAATAATGTTTGGCTCCCCTGGCAATTTCTATGGCCCTCTATGTGAAAAATTCTGGCAACGTCCCTGGTTAGGGGCCTCCACAACACTGGTAGCCCCAGGGCCTCCACCTCTGTTAATCCGGCCCTGCGGATTACATTAAAGTAATTCGGAGATAAAAAACGCATCTCTGTTTGAGATAAAAACTAACGAAGGGCCTGCATTTGTCCGACTCCGTATGTCGGCATTTGTCCAAAATTCCAAATATCAAATGTTTAGAATTTTCCGACTACTTTGACTCTATGTTTTATGCTGGCATTTCTCCGACTGTTTATTAAATATCACTAAGGAACTGTACAACCTAGAAATGTATAGATAGACAGAGGGAACACAATAACTGATTGGACGAATGAACTTCCTCTTGACCAATTAAATTACAGTCGCAGATAGGCAATCTATAATGCACACTTAACAATTGGTAGAGGCACTAAAATCCTTTTATACGAATTGAATGCTAGCTGCTAATCCATACTGGAAAACCCTCGAATTTAATAGGCTAAAGTTTTGTCACCTTTAGGGAAGGGAAGATGTGAATATTTTTCTTAGATATTAGAACTTGTTTCTAGATACACTATTCCCTATCCCCCTGCTAAATTTCAAGTATGTAGCTCTTACCAGTTCCTCAATCAATTCTGAACAAACAAACAAAAAAACAAATCATTGTGATTTAATATATAACGAGCCCTTCGGTCTCGGTCGCATTGCGACAGATCGGTGCTACGCACCTCAAGATAACGGCCGCTGTGCGGCCTTACTCCTCACACTTTCTACCATGGGAAATGGTAGCAAGGGACGTTATGATTTTGAATTTTCATTAATGTGTTTACCTATTTGTGTAAACAACAACAACAACAAATACTCATATTATAATTTTATAAATGCGAAATTCGTGTTCGCCATCCTTGTTTACCTATAATACTCGTTGAAAGCGAACTTCTGGTTTGATTTTGAATTTTCATTAATTTGTTTACCTTTTTGTGTAAACAACAACAACAAATATTCACATTATAAATTTATAAACGCGAAATTCGAAATAAGCATACTTGTTTACCAATAATACCCGTTGAAAGCTAACTTTTGGTTTGATTAGAATTTCACTAATTTGTTTACCTTTTTGTGTAAACAACAACAACAAATATTCATATTAGAAATTTATAAACGCGAAATTCGAAATCAGCATACTTGTTTACCTATTATACCCGTTGAAAGCAAACTTCTAGGTTGATTTTGAATTTTCAGTAATTTGTTTACCTTTTTGTGTAAACAACAACAACAAATATTCATATTATAAATTTATAAACGCGAAATTCGAAATCAGCATACTTGTTTACCTATAATACCCGTTGAAAGCTAACTTCTGGTTTGATTTTGAATTTTCACTAATTTGTTTACCTTTTTGTGTAAACAACAACAAATATTCATATTATAAATTTTTAAACGCGAAATTCATGTTCAGCACACTTGTTTACCTATAATACCCGTTGAAAGCTAACTTCTAGGTTGATTTTGAATTTTCATTAATTTGTTTACCTTTTTGTGTAAACAACAACAACAAATATTCATATTAGAAATTTATAAATGCGAAATTCGTGTTCAGCATACTTGTTTACCTACTATATCATTTATTTACCAATTATAACATTTGACAGTTAGTTTATATCTCATATATTAATGCGGTTTCTATTCCCCCATCACTTTAATACAATCCGGACAAACAAACACACACACACACACACACACAAACACACAACAATCGAGATTTAATAATATATAGATATAAGATAACCAAATAAACTATTTCCACAGATATTTAATAATACATTCCACCGCCATAATTATCACACAATTCATGCATATGTAACCTCTAAGCTAGTTCCTGCTCAAACTAACATCAAAATAATTATTACAACATATTAACACAGTACTATTCAGTAACCTGACATAATAGTATAATGAGAATACTAATCAGTGGATTAGAGGTGTTAGGAACCGACATTTTTGATTGTTTCTGGAGTCTCGGGAGTTGGACAAATGGGACAGGTGTTAGCAGGACAGGATTGTGTTGTAGTGGTTGGACAGTTGGGACATGTTGGTGAGGTGTGTGGCACAAAGGTGGCATAACCTTTGGTATCGGTTAGGAACTGTCCTTGAGCCGCCTGAATGAGATTCTCGTAGTTAACGCATCTTCCCAGAGAGCTAGAGAATACTACTCCCTCTCCCTCGCAGACACACATATGGCTGTCAGCTGTGTCCCGACAGTAGGACCCTCTGGGGCACTGCACTGACCGATTAAAGCAGTCATAAGACAGGTGTCTGAAGCAATTAGTGTACAGAGCTGGATCCGTAGCCATTCTCCATCTGAGCTCTGGGGGAGTGTGGCATCTTGGGTAGTAGAAGTATATTCCGTATTCCTGTTTTACAACAGACAGCCATTGTAAAGTGCAGTCTCAATGGAATCTGTTATTATGTAAGTAAATATATCTAATTCCAGTCAAATGCTCGAATAGTCGGCTAGATAGAGTAGTGATAGGATTGTTATGTAAAGAGACACTTGTGAGAAGTGGCATATCCTTAAAGGAGTCAGGTGGTATTGATGTTATTTGATTGTTATTCAAACCGAAGTCATGTAGATTTCCCAAATGAGTGAAGTTAGTCCTTTTAATTACAGAAATCCTGTTTGAATATAACTCCAAATACTTTAGTTCTGTGTAATTTGTGAACAAATCATCAGAAAATGAACTTATTCTGTTATACCCAAAAGTCAGCTCAGTCAGCTGATACAAGCAGGGAGTTTGCTTTAGGAATTCTACGCTAGTTAATTCGCTTTGGTATATTTGTAATGTTTTCAGTCTCGCCAGAGGGGAGAGTAAGCTAACTGGGTTTGCTAGTCGCATATTTCTAATAGAGAGACCAGTGAGCGCAGTGAGACCTGAAAATGTTATGTGTGTAACGGTTGCTCTATTCAGAGGGTGTAGATTGAGATATTTCAGCTCATATAATTCACTAACATGGCTAATTAGGTCCCAAGTGCCTGATAAAACTCTGTAAAAAGATATCCTAAGGTGTGTGAGGTGTGGGTTTATAAATGAGAATGAAGGAAAGTGATGGAATGCTACGTAATACAAGTGGAGGCGTTTCAAATTAGGGACAGAGTAAAATACCGAGGATGAAACAAATGTATTTTGGAACTTTATACTGAGTTCTGTAATTTGAGGAAACACACGGAAAGCATTAACTTCTAGTCGTAGATCATGTATTGGCAATAGAAAATAATGGGAACGAGAACCTATTTCAACCTCAGTGACAGTATTAGTGACATTAATAACCAGCCTTAGTCTATGCAAGATAGGGGTTGTCAACCTATCCCCTCTTGGAGATAATTGATCAATCCAACAATCATAGGAATTTCCATCATCATTGAGATAGCAGTATGGCTCCAACGGGCTATAGGACTCCACAGAACAATCCATCCAACATGTAGCGTTAACAAAACACTTGTAAATAAACAATAAACAAACAAACAACAACAAACTCTTAACCAAATTCATCTTACTTCAAAATATCATTTAGCAACAACAAATTTATATAAATCAACTGAATACAATCATTTATACTAATATGCTGTATAGTATGTGTCTATTAGATTTGTGTGTATCTGTAATATGATATGTTCCATTAATAGTTACAGCATTAAGTTATGAGGGAAATATAATCTCCTCTATTTCTCTAAATACAGTCCTAAATGTACGTACTACAAATATAGACCGAGTCTGATGATGACCAATAACTATAATGAATTAACTGAGTATTTGATGCAAATTGGATGGTTATCTTTGGAATGATAAAGGTAAGGAATTGAATGTAGCCTCATTTTATGTACGTATATCGTGGTGTTGTGGTAACTTGTGTTGCATGGAGACATAATTACACCAAAGGAATGCAAGATAAGACACGTCAGGTGGCGACAACTTGTGCAGAACACTCTGTTAGAATTGTAATATAACAACAACAACAACAACAACAACTTTGTATTTACAGATATTTCACTTCTGCTATTGTTTACATAACCAAATAAACATATTTTCACAGATATTTAATATTACATTTCCACCGCCATAACAAAAGAAAATTATCACACAATTAAGACATATGCAACCTCTAAGCTAGTTCCTGCTGAAACTAACACCAAAAAAGGAACATGCTGTCGGCACAGCTGCAATTTTGGATGTTTTTCGCCATGTCATGAACGCCTCATGGTGTTTAAACTCATTTAAAAACAAGTTGTTATGGGACAAAGGAACGATTGTTGAATTTGAAGTTTATTTATTTCTTAAAGACTTAAACCATCTTGAATTTAATGTCATTCATTCATTATGTATAGATAATAAATTATATAAATAGTTAATTATTTTAGCAATGTTATCTATCCACGGTGAGTTAAGTAAAGTCCACAAATTCCTTATTTTATACTGTGCCGACTATACTATAGTATAGTGGCCCAGTTCTAATCTTACTGCCTTGGTTAGTTATTATTTTATTTGCTTTAATCCATTGTATATTATTAGTACAATTAAATAGAAGCCAGCTCGAATTCACAAGTTAAATCAATATAATATTGTTACGGAAGATGTTGGCGATTGGAAGATGTTGGCTCGGTTAATTTGTATGGCTTTTCTTCACCACTAATGAGGTTTACCACAGCACTGATCAGGTTTCCAGTTATGTAGCATTGATAAGGTTTCCGGTAACATTTGCAGTAATAAGGCTTCCACAAATAAAGTTTTGTAAACGCCAACATCTTCCGTGTTGGAAGATGTTGGCTCGGGAATTACAAATACAAAAGAATTACAAATCAGTGCTGTGGTTAACTGAAACCTCATTAGTGCTGAAGATAAGCCATACAAATTAACCGAGCCAACATCTTCCAATCGCCAACATCTTCCGTAACATAATTATCGCAAGTTGAAACAAGGTGAAAGATTTAACAACTTAAATCACTATACTATATTACAAGTTGAAACAATGGAAATATATAAGTTTTACTGAATCTGAAGTACGAGGAATAGAGGAGATTGGCACCCCCATTATGGCGCAAACCTAGGCCAAATTGAACATGTCGGCACAGCTGCAATTCTGAATTTTTTTCGCCATGTCATCATCACTAAGAAGGTGTTAAATTATTTCAGAAGGTATTTCAGAAGCCAACGATCCTTGGAGTGGTGGAAGTTTCCATTTAGCTAACTTCATTCTAGAGATATTCAAGTTTCAGTAGAATTTAATATGTGATGACTCAGCATTTTTTATGTGCGTGATGGGTAATCACCTTGGGCGTAAATCCTGGGGGGACGGGGGGGACGCATCCCCCCCCCCACTTTTTGTCAGGGTTGGATTCAAGTACTGTTGTACTTAAGTACTGTATCATCAAATTTTGACTCGAATCAATTGATGAAGTAGTAGGAGTTAAGAAATTAACGGATCATAGAATCTTTTTTGCATTTTGCGTAAATAACTATTATAATAAATTTGGGTTCCCCTTACGTAGGGTGTGTAGTTGGTGGGGATCAGTTTCATATACAGTCGAAACCGGTTTATTCTAACTCGGGTTATTCTAACTTATCGGTTTATTCTAACTATTAGTAATGCAATCTTTTGTAAGAAATTCCAACTATACTGTATTTTTCATCGGTTTTTTCTAACTATCGGTTTTTTCTTACTATTTTTATCTGAAAAGAAATGGTTAGAAAAAACCGGTTTGAACTGTAGTAACAAGTGTTTCTCAAACTGGATGTCATGAAAAAATTGTAGGGGCTCGTGAGATACAATGAAAGAACACCTTGATCTAACTTAAGTTTATCCTTCATATTTTAAGTCAAAAAGTTCGAAGAATTTAGTCTATTATCTCATGTCAATGGCTAACATCTTGAGTTTATTCTTCTCACCTAGGTTGTAATTACTCGACTTCTTAAACAGGATATAAGGCAACAAGTATTGTCCACAATATAAACATCCACATACTATTAGCTTATCATCGTTCCAGATAAGTGGTCCATAAGCTGCTCACAAAAAAACGATTTTTGGTAGGTCTTTGTGGTAGGGAAAGTTCCTCTCACCAAATGTGAAAACGTCCCCCCACTTTGCAGCATGGATTTAAGCCCTTGGTGATCACCCAAGTTCCCAACAACAACCAACCCTACTGCATTATAATTATATAATTCACAAAATTGTAAAAACACATTTTTTTAACGATGTCATCATCACCTCTAGGTGTCAAGACCCATTTATCAAAAAATGTGTTTTCACAATTTTGTGAATTATATATTTCGAATGGATTGGTTAGTGTTGGGTGAACGCCCAACAAGCACATACAAATGCTAACTAATCACCTATTACATTGAATGAAACTTGAATAACTCTGAAATGAAGTGAGCTAAAACGAAACTTCCAACTCACTAAGGGTCGTTGCCTTTTGAAACACCTTTCTGAAATAATTTAACATCTTGATAGTGATGATGACATGGCAAAAAATCCAAAATTGCAGCTGTGGCGACAGCATTTTCCTTGGAGGCACTATCAATTACCCAACCGGTAGCCACTAAAAGATAGTGCCACCAAAGGGAAATGCGTCGGCACAGCTGCAATTTTGGATTTTTATCCTTCCGTAAATATCGGATCCACAGAACAGAGTTTTATTATCTAAGAGCCCAAATTTTCAGCATACGTGTCTCATGGGTTACAGATGTGCACCTGGGGTCACGATTTTTGATTACATTTTTTGGGACACATTTTTGCACCTGTTTAATAATTAACAGGGAACAATATTAAATAGTACCCGAATATTCAATTTATTTGCATTCGATAGAGAATTAAATTATACACCTTTTCACAGTGCACGAATTGAGTTGCAAATTTCCTTTGTTTACTAACACTTCAGTTCAATTGAAAGTGTTAAATCGAATTCCATTCTTTCAACTAGTGATAATTATATTGATTCAACTTGTGAGATCGAGTAGGCTTCTATTTTTCTATTTTTCTAATTTTCTAATAGCTCACAAATATGCCTTCCCACATGAATTCACCTATTTCTAAGATTCTTCACAAAGCGAAAACGCACAAAGGGCGCCGTATACAATCCGCAAGGGAACCACAATTTCATGAAACCCATAAACAGACCCTAATCCTTAGGGGGCAAAACACATCTCCAATAATTGCACAATGTCTTTCAGACTTGTATCACTTGAAGAAGAATAATTCTGTAAAATTACAGCGGAATAACAAGATTTATCCGTTCGAAGACAGTTCATATTTGCAGCAGTTGTGCGTACGGTCGCAATGTGGTTTATTCCTATTAGCTAACCATTCTAAAAAGCGAGCTAATAACCTTATACTCGGGCGTATTTTCGATGATAAGATATTAGATATGCTGGAAATAGGAGTGGAGTCATACCGTCCAATTTCTGATTTTAAAACCGACCTTATTTCAGTGACGTCACACCCTATTGTCCTATTCATGGGTCCACAATTTGAAGCTGAATTAAGTCAAGTCAAGAATCTATTATTAGACATGTTTCGAGGCCCCGTTACTAACAAGCTCCCATTGAGTTCTATTGAGCATACAATCATTTTTACAGCTAATGACGTCACGAATATACATATGAGGGTATATCGTGTTATTAGGGAGGGAAAGAACTTGTCTGGGGTTGAAGAAATGGGACCAAGGATTAGTATGAATATTAGGCGCCATAACCCGCCTGATGATAAGGTGTTTAGGAAATCTCTCAGGATAGCAACCGTAGGACAGATTAGGCATGCTAGGAATGTTAGTTATAACACACACGGGTCTAAACTGGGTAGAGTTCATATGGATAGACAGGATTATTCCAAACTGCAGACAAGAAAAAGAAAAGCACTGAAAATAGGATCAGCTGATAAGACTCACAGGATGGATACGGATTAGGTAGATTGGAATGTAGTATATTACCTTGTGTTGTTTCAACTTGTTTGCAACGTTTGTTGTTACATCTTAATTAAGAGAGATATCCTAGCAAATAATGTCAGTCCAGACATGGAACTTATAAAGTGTTAGTTCGGTTCCTATAACAACAAAATGCTATATTAGCAAGGGTTTCATTTACATCTACGTAAGCTTTAACCTGTTTTGAATAAGTTTCCTAATGGATAAAGACATTATCGACTGGCAGGTAGAGCCACTCAACTGGACTAGCACCAATTCGGAGAATATTCAACCACCAGAGGAGAGTTTCAATGCTAAAGTCGATTCTTTTTTATCCGAATTGGATTCAATGATCAGTTCTTCTCTGAGCAAATCCAAAGAGGTTTCGTCTCAAAGCCAGGAGAACTTGATTCTAGACCCTCTGTCGATTAGTCCCGGGAAACCACTCCGCCCCTCGGAATGCAGTCGGACTCTGACCAGAGACGTGCGGTCTCTGCAGGCAGTCACGGAGTGCATCTCTGCTCTGGTGAAGCTCTGTCACTGCTCCATCCCCACAGCGGCCTATGCGTTCCACGCTTGCTCTGGGAATGTGTTTTCTGCGAAACAGCTGTTGGACGGCAAGGGCGGCTCACCCTGGACCCCAGATGAGGATCATCTTGTTTGCTCTCGCTCCCTCGCCAACTACGCTCTGCTCCTCAGAAACAGATCTCCTAGCGAGCTACACCAACGCCTCAACTACTACTCACTCAACTGATATTATGTTTGATGTTACTAGATTCCTACTCTTTATCAGTTGCAATACTACACTTATAGGCTGATTTCTCTCAATATTCTGAGCTCGAAATCCAATTAGAATCCTACGTATTCTATCCACAATTCACTTTTTAGAATAATCTGACATAGCAGTTTATATTAGCGAATTTTCACAAGTTGTCTGTATGTCTTACCCAAGACGGAAGAAGGAGTTCTCCAGCGCTCTGGTACAGAGGGTGGCCCTCGTAGAGCGACGGGTGTTGCACGAGAATAGTGAGAGCTCTGCGTTTCAGGATCAGCACCTGGAGCAGAACAATATTCTGATCAACAAGATAGCTGAGAGCAGCCTGCTGGAGAGGGAAAGTCGCGCGAGTGAAATGAAACCCATCTGCTCTATCCCCGCTTTCCCGCATCCCGATAAGGATAAGGCAGTGAGTTTACCACTGTATGACTGTATTGTAACGTCCTCTCTATTCCTGTATGTGGTATTACTATTTATTGTATTGAAACAGGGTGTGAGCTTCACAGAGAAGCCGCGAGGCGTCCTGCACAGACTGTCCCCCCTCTCGCTGCCGCTGGTGCCCGAGCTGCCCCGCTACAGCACCTGGGTGAGCACCCAGCAGAACTTCCTCGTGGAAGACGAGACCTTCCTGCACAACATTCCGTACCTCGGGGACCAGTCTCTGGAGCACGAGGGCTCCTTCATCGAGGAGCTGCTCAGGAACTACGAAGGGAAATTGTACGAGAATTGGCGCTTCAAGCAGAAGTTGTTAGGCGATTCTGTCGAGACGATTAGGATGCTGGTGGACAGGGTGGCCGCGGACCCCGTCGTCTGCGCCAGCGGCATCGACACCTCTCTCACGCCGCCCTCCGAGTCGGACAAGGACGCGCCTCCCCTCCCGATCTTCCGGCTGCTGGAGGCTGCCAAGCCGCTCAAGTACCCGGCTAAGATAGTAGAGATACGCTACTTCTCCTACTCCATGCACACGCCCCAGAAGAACACAGACTCCCACTCGGAGCCGGGCCCCAGTCTCGACGACCCCGCCCTGCCCGCGCTCCCCAAGCAGCAGCTGCTGCACTCCTTCTCCACGCTCTTCTGTCGCCGCTGCTACAAGTACGACTGCTTCCTCCACTCGTGGACCCCCGGCCCCGCGGCGCTCCCCACGCTCGCCTCTGCGCCCAGCTCCCCGGCGCCCTGCTCGCCCAGCTGCTACCTGCTGGAGCCGCAGGAAGCGAGCGAGCCCGCCTCTCCTCCTACTAAGAGAAAGGCTCCCATGGTGAGTGTTATCTCAGGGCGAAATGTATTGGACAGGTAAAAGTACTAAATTAAGCACCGTAGCTTTTTGTTTTTGTGATTATAATCTTTCTCTATTCTCTACCAACTTATCAGCTGAATTCCCAGGAATAGGATTTGATTTGTATACTACACTATACAGATCACAACTGTATTTAATCCCTAATAACGGCTAAATAGACCAAACTTATGTATTTAGCGAGAGACGTCTCAGGACAGCAATCTCTCGGAGGCTCCCTCGACACAAGCAGCTCCCGTGACACATCTCCCCTCCAGCTCCCTACCTGCCAGCTCAGAATCAGCTGTTGACCTCACCAGGGAGTCCGCTTCCCCCAACTCCTCCAGACATGACACATCCGTGGTGCTGCCAGAGGGGTTCGACTGGACCGGCCAGGAGATCTCCCTCTACAACCTGCTTCAACCAACTTTTGATAAAGATCTATGTCGCATAGCACGATTGATTGGAACGAAGAACTGCAGAGAAGTGAGTTAATGAGTCCAAATACCCTAAGTGTGCTACCAGCGTAGGTCTGTGAGCTGTCGGACTACCTGCTGCTTAACGAGTGCACCGCCACCTCCCTCATGAAGGACCGGCACTGCGGCGGGGCTGCCATTGCGCACAAGCGGAAGAGGAAGCCCTGCTACGTCATTCGGAAGCAGAAAGCAACCAGGCCGGACGGCGCTCCGGTAATCAACCATCCGTACTCGCCCTGCTACCACCCCGAGCTCTCCTGCGAGGAGTCCACCTGCGGCTGTTTCACCTCCAAGACGTACTGCGAGAAGGTTCGTAAATGGCGTTATTAAACTGGTCGGTGATACATACGTTACGATACTCAAATAGTAGTTATCTTGTACTAGAGAGTACTTTTATAATTGCGCTTTATTGTCTTACCTATCTATCTATCCAATTTAAGTATGAACATATTAAGATAAGAAACCCGAGCTCTAGGCACGTAGTAGAATTTGATTTGGTAAAAGTATGAATACATATAATTATAGATTACCGACAGTGTACTATATAACTCCTATCGTCTCTTTATTGAGTGCTTTTATACACTGTCTACTGTCCACAGTTCTGCCACTGCAGTGTCTCCTGTCCCAAGAGGTTCCCCGGCTGTCGCTGCAAATCCTTCTGTCGCACCAAACAATGTCCCTGCTTCATCGCAGACAGAGAGTGTGATCCCGATCTGTGTAGGAACTGTGGGGCGGGAGCTTCCTTGGATATCATACCACCCTGCAGGAATGTGTGCATTCAGAGAGGACTGAAGAAACACCTGTTACAGGCGCCTAGCGATGTGGCTGGATGGGGCATCTTCATTAAGGAGTATGGAAACAAGAATGAGTTTATTTCTGAATACTGTGGAGAGATTATAAGCCAGGTATGTACTGACCTAATTAAGAACAGCTGATGAGGTAATGATTCTATTTATTGCAGGATGAAGCTGACAGACGTGGCAAGGTGTATGATAAATACATGTCCAGTTTCCTATTCAATCTGAACCACGACTGTGTAGTGGACGCGACGAGGAAAGGGAACAAAATAAGATTCGCTAACCACTCTAGTAACCCAAACTGTTATGCTAAGGTAATGATGGTGAATGGAGACCATAGAATCGGTATTTACGCTAAGCACAGAGTGAGACCTGGAGATGAGCTGTTCTTTGATTACAGATACGGACCTAATGACACTCTCAAGTTTGTCAGTGTTGAGCGGGAGTTGGATAGTTGATTGTTCTGAGCTATTACAGGAAGTTAATATATGTAGTTATTAATTTTATTTGTTTGCATTACTTAGCGATTAATATAATTTCGATCCAATCCTCTGTACAAACTATCCATTTTAGCTACGCTTCTTTTGATTTTCTTAACTTAGGAAAAATACTCATAGTGCAAAGTTCTACAATCTATTTATTACTTCGTCTTTTTCCCTAAATAATTAAAAACACAAATCTAAAATTAATATTAACTATTCTCTAAAAACTCTTATTCATGTTTCTTATTTGTATGCGTCTCAACTCTCAACACAGGAAAACCAGGTTTTGAATCATAATTTAATATTATACAGTATTTCTTCATACCTTAACAAATGTATACATAAGGATGGCACGAGTAGAAGATGAGGATGACTTGCGCTCTATTCCAATGGTAGAAGATTATATAAGTCAATTACCGATGGATGATCAGGCTATATTGACTGAGCACTACTTACCAGTTAATAAAATTATTGTGGAAATGCGAGCTACTCTCTCAGGAGCTTCTAAGACAAACGCAGAAGTGTTAGAAGACGCAGTACGGGAACGGTGCGTGGATGTTCCTGAGAAGCAAATCAGAAAGATTGTCAAGATTCTAACTATGGCTATAGACTATATGCAACCTCGCATATTGGAGAAGATAAATAAATCTGGTCGATTACAGAGTGGTACTTGTGTACCAGGTAGTAATTGTCACTATACAAAGAAATACTTATTGGAAACAGTTAAATTTTTCGCAAATATTTCTCAACCCTCGGATGGTAAAGGTAACATTTCCATTAATCTGTTTAATGTCCATACTGATGACAAACTGAGTGCTACCAAGGTTATATCTCCTATCGATCTCGTAACTTACTCACAAATGAAAATAATAGAACTGGTCCCTGGAATAGTTAATACAAATAAAGTGATATACTGTACTCTGGTAATTGATGGACACATCATGGGATCTTTTTTCCACACAGTTGTTGAAGATGATTTCGGACAGTGCGCTAAGTTGTCTCTCCGTAATATCACTCCTGAATTACAGGATTTTCTGAAGAAAGGTATACAAATAGCTATTCCGAACCCTTATTACAAACTTGGGACAACCGATGAATTAAATTTTATTAGAATGGATTGTCCAGCTAACATTATACCAATAAAAAATGATTTAACTCTAAGTGAAAGCGAAGAAATTTATAATCAAGAAGATTTAATTTTGAATCATTCAAGTGAAGATTGCAAACTAGAAGGAAATAAATACTTCAAAGCTGGTGAATACTACAAAGCAGTTTCTTGCTACACTATTGCTATTGCGAAAGATTCTTCTAACCCAGTGTATTTGAGCAATCGGGCTCTATGCTACCTAAAGTTAGATTCGTTTGAAGCCGCTCTCCAAGACGCAGAAGCAGCAGTCAGCCTGGATCCCAGCACACACAAGTACCAGTACAGACTGGCTATGGCCTGGTCTGCATTGGGGGATCATCAGAAGAGTGTAGAAATCCTGGAGACGATGCAAGCTAATTCTGAATGCTTAGCCTTTCTGAGTAAAGAGAAAAAGCTACTTAACAACAGTCGAGGAATATTCAATTTCGATGAAATGGCTCAAATGGCGAGGCTAGGAGAAGAACTGGAAATGGCAGACTTTATTGGTCCAATTATGATCGACAAATCTTCTAGGTATGGACATGGCGTATTTTCCGCCCGGGATATCAAGAAAGGAGAACTAATTTGCGTCCAGAAAGCTATTGCTTATCTAGACCCAAATAGACATCCCCTTAAAGATTACGGAGAATTAATTATTTTTGCTAATCATATCAGTATTTCACCGACAAATACTATACAAAGGATGAAACGATCCTTGACCGATAAAATAGCTAAATCTAAACTGTCAGAGTTTCGACTTTCTATGTTATTTACAAAACATACCAACAGTGAACCAATTTCAATTGAGTTGTATAGAAGCAAAGGATATGAGTTGATTCGGGAGAAAGATAAGCCTCCATTTCAATTGGATGCATTAGTTACTTTAATTAAGGAAAATTCACAAGTATACTCCCATCCAGATGATCCTCATAACGAAGAAATGATTACTGTTGGAATATGGCCAATTCGCGCTTTCCTTAATCATTCATGTCTCGCTAACACTTTGCAAACTTATTACAAAGATGTTTGTATTATCCGCTCATTTGTCGACATTCCTAAAGGAACTGAACTAACTACACAATGGGTTTCCATCTTATTCAATGTGGAAGCACGTCAGGCAAAGTTGAAAGAATTGGGCCTCTTTTGTGATTGTGGATTATGTGAATTTGAATCTGATCCTAAAAATAAGACTTTATTAGAAAGAGCTGTCCTTTTGAGGGAGCGGGTTGATAAACTCACTGACGCTAAATTTAATCCTAATTACCCATTTAAGCACGAAGCTGAAAATGATCTTTTGAATGAAGCTTTCTCTCTAGCAGAAGAAATGAAGTTGGGTCCCACTCGATTCAACCGAGCCTTGTGGGAAGCTATGCTGTATTTGCTATCTTCGAGTCCCAAACCGAGATACCATAAAAGGTTGCTAGATTCTTTTTATCGAGCAAAATCCATTTTGTGTGATTTAGAAATACAACATCAACATGATTTTTGGAAAACATGGTGTTTATTCATCAGAACGTGTAAGGCTCCTCTGTCAAAAGAGCGTAAGAAAGAAATTCGAGATAAACACAAGTTCATAATTAAATATCTAACTGACATACCTTAATTTACGAGTCATATTTGCCACTTATTATCAATGAATTAGATGATAGAATCGATGGTCGACACTTATTTACTAATTATTATATTTTTATTATGATTTATGCTCATATGAAGTCTTATCATATTTCATATGTGATTTTGATTAAAATACTTATTCCCATTAAAATTCTTATTTAAGTACGGCTCAAAAAAACCCTCTACTCAATTGCTATGTGTGTGTGTACGTGTTGAAACAATTGGTAATATGGAATATAATCTTGAATAGTTTTCAGTTGATGCAGACCTGAGATCCAGGTGCCTTCGCTTAATTAGAGTACATTGGTCTATGAAACCCTAATTAACCGAAAACTGTTTAATTTACATAGTCATAGACTCATAGTGTATTGGGAGACATTGATAACTCATTACTTGTCAAGAATACACGGTATCCTAATTAATAGTTTACTATTAATCTTAGTTTATTAAAATACCACCAGTGTTCCCAATAATCTGTAAGACACTCCAGTTTTCTATCACCATATGCTCTCATATGTTGCACATTATAAAAGTCGATTTATATTAGTTTGTTTGTTTTCCCGGACTGTATTAAAACCACCTTTACTTATCCAACACAAATCAGAGTGCCATAACTTTATGTCCGTTAGAAACAGTAAAACAATAATTAGATTAATACAGTGGAACTCGCTTAGTACGTCCTCGGCTTAAGACGTACTCGCGGATACACGTACTGTTCGCTAATAACCGATTTTTCCTCCTATTTGATCCATTATAAATGATTCGGTTAAGACGTACTCGGATAAGACGTACCAATTTATATTCCCAAGTAAATAAAATTTACGTAGTTTGATTCAGTTAGTACGTACTCTATATAATTATCAGCAGAATTCAGTTATTAATGGTTAAGTGAGTAGGTGACAACTAAAATACTTTAATCATATCGTTAAATATGTCATATACTTGTATACCATACATTCGTATCATTAAACAAGTCAGTATATCGACCTATGGATTATGCATATGGATAAGAAGTACCTCGGTTAGTACGTACTTTTTCTTGTCTCCCAGGGTGGTACGTATTTTAACCGAGTTCTACTGTAATTAAGAATCTAAAATACAGTTAACTCGCACTCCGCTTAATAGACTCACCTCGGTACCAGGTTACTTTGACCCGATTAAGCAAAGAAATCTATTGACTGAAAATATTTAATGCCAAACTGTCATTCCGTCCTATAAATCTTGTGAAATTTTGACCCCATTAAGCGGACAATTCTAATAACCTGTGGTTCTATTAAGCGGAGTCACTGAATATGAAATATTTAGACTAATTAGTAAATAATAAAATATTAGAATTTAATTGATATCAAAAGTTTTCAAAAAAATACAGTCGAACATACTTTTCCTTAGTACGTGCTAAATTTCAAACAAAGTTCGAAACATATCTCAAATACAAATACAAAGCGGCTTCAATTCCCAATGACTTTTAACTAAGTTATTCTGTGACATATATTTTATGTTTATACGCTTGTTTGTCTTATTGATAGTAGTAGAGATGGAACAAATGGAATATAAGTATTGGAATGCCTTAGATCACATTCCCATTAACACTCGAATCCAATTCGTAACAATGATGGAAGAATATGTAAGCCAAATTCCAAAGGGAGATGAGATCTTACTGAGAGAACACTACCTTCCAATCACAAAAATTCATATGAGAATGCGAACAACTCTTTCTGGAATTGCTAAGACAGATGATCAAGTGTTAGAAGACGCAGTGAGAGAACGGTGTGTTGATGTTCCTGAGAAGCGAATCAAAAGGATAATCAGCATTCTAGATAAGATTCTAAAGTACAGTGGGCCTCGCGTATTTGAAATGATGACACATAAGAAGTCGGGTCGATTACATAGTGGTATTTGTGTACCAGGTAGTAACTGTCACTATACGAAGGAATTCATGATGCATTGGATTTCATTATTTTCAAAAGATAGCCAACCACAGGAACGTGAGGATGACATTTACTTTGATCTAGATGTCCATACCTATGACCACCTGAGTGCTACCAAGGTTATATCTCCTATCGATCTCCGTACTTACACACAAATGAAAATAATAGAACTGGTCCCAGGAATAGTTAATACAAATAAAGTGATATACTGTACTCTGGTAGTTGAGGGATACACCATGGGATCTTTCCACACAGCTGTTGAAGATGATTTCGGACAGTGTGCTAAGCTGTGCATCTTCAATATAAATCCTGAATTACAGAATTCTCTAAAGAAAGGTGTGAGGATAGCCATTGCAAACCCTTATTACAAACTTGGGACAGTCGATGATTACTATTTTATTAGAATGGATTCTCCAGAAGAGATTATAGTAATAATTTATAATCAAGAAGATTTATATTTGAATCAATCAAGCGAAGATCACAAACTTGAAGGAAATAAATACTTCAAAGCTGGTGAATACTCCAAAGCAGTTTCTTGCTACACTATTGCTATTGCGAAAGATTTTTCTAACCCAGTGTATTTGAGCAATCGGGCTCTATGCTACCTAAAGTTAGATTCGTTTGAAGCCGCTCTCCAAGACGCAGAAGCAGCGGTCAGCCTGGATCCCAGCACACACAAGTACCAGTACAGACTGGCTATGGCCTGGTCTGCATTGGGGGATCATCAGAAGAGTGTAGAAATCCTGGAGACGATGCAAGCTAATTCTGAATGCTTAGCTTTTCTGAGTAAAGAGAAAAAGCTACTCAACAACAGTCGGGGAATATTCAATTTCGATGAAATGGCTCAAAAGGCGAGGCGAGGAGAAGAACTGGAAATAACAGACTTTATTGGTCCTATTATAATCGACAAATCTCGTAAACATGGACATGGAGTATTTGCCACCCAGGATATTAAAAAAGGGGAATTGATTTGCGTCCAGAAAGCTATTGTTTGTTTAGAGCCAAAGGAGAGAGATCCCCTTAAAGATAAAGCAGAAATATGTATTTTTGCTGATCATATCAGTATTTCACATGCAAGGCTAATACCAAAGATGAATCAATCTTTAATTGAAAAAATTGTTAAATCTAAATTGTTAGCGTTTCGATTATTCACTTTATACACAAAGCATTTGAACAGCGAACCGATCTCAATCGAGCTTTACAGTAGCAAGGGATACCAGTGTATTAGAGATAAAGAAAAGCCTGTGTATCAGATGCAACAGATAATAACTATTATTCAGAAAAACGCACTCTCTTACACCCATCCTGCTGACCCTCGTAATGTTGAGATGAACACACATGGTCTCTGGTTAATTCGCGCATTCTTTAACCATTCATGTCTCCCTAACTCATCACTCACTTTCTACAAAGATGTTTGTGTTGTTCATGCAAATGTAAAGATTCCTAAAGGTACTGAGCTAACTGCTCCACGAATTTCAATTACTCAATTAAGTTTAGAAGAACGTCGTAATATACTTTTGAGTGAATGGGACTACATATGCGATTGTGAGCTCTGCGAATTCGAGTCAGATCCTAGAAACAAGAATGCGTTAGCAAGAGCTATTCTGCTGAGAGAGAGAGCTGACGAGCAAACTGAAGAGTCATACTATTCTGATTATCCTGCAACGCAAGATTTCCACTTCAAACTTTTAGATCAGGCATTCTCTCTTGCAGAAGAAATGAAATTAGGTCCCACTCGGTTCAACACAGCTGTGTGGCAAGCTATACACTTTTTAATTTCCCCAATTCCTGAGCCTAAAGACCATAAGAAGTTCCTTAGAGTTCTTAACCGAGCCAAATCTATTCTTTGTGATTACGAACTGGGGTATCAGCTTGCGGTTTGGAAAAGATGGAAGTCATTTCTTGAAACTTGTCAAGCTCCTCTTCCAGATGCTTGTGAAACTGAAGTTGAAGAAAATTTCAAACTATTGAGTTCTTATCGAAGCAACGTTCCTGCGAACATAACTAAATAAGTTAAATGACTAGTTACTTTTTGTAGTATTTTTGACATTTTATATTGTATATTTTTGCATAGTCTATTGCTCTTTTATTGTACAATTCTGATATTTTTTTGGTATTTTATTATTTATTATGTTATTCCTCTTGTATTATCTTGGAATGGAGACTCCTATTTGCTATTTGGATAAACCAACTTACATGAACAAAAGTCCACCGGTCTAGGTCAATCTACCTTGTCTTGAAATTTCAATTAATTTAGGCTAAATTGGTCATAATTATTTGACCATCTAGTTTGTCAAAATAGCAGATGAGCATAGCTATAACTTTATCACATTGACTCCAGAAGAAGGGGCCACCAAGGCCTGCTCGGCCAAAATGGGGTTTTAATGATCGCTGTTGTGATCTCCTCCCTTGTCAATTGGCGGGGGGAACATGATTAGTATTCCCAGGTCTTCCATTTCAATGCGAAGGCGTTCACGGCCCGGCCTCCGGGTCTGGACGCTAACTCACAAATTTCTCAACCTGGTTGTTCAAGCGAGGGGCGAAAAGTCAACGTGTGGGGTCGGTAGAGGATTGCTCCGAAAACTTTCGGTCAGAGACGCCATTCGTGTTTATGTGCGTTCAATTGGCGGGATCTGTCGACGTAGCGAACTGTAGTGGTATTGTCCGCCGGGACCAAGACATGCGTTCTGGGAGTGGCAAATAACTTCACTCCAAATAAATTAGCTTTCAATTCTAAGAGGTTGATGTTAAGCGTCTTCTCTAGGGAGAAGCAGGCTCCCGAGGCTCGTTTCTCCTGGCAAGAGGCCCCCAGCCTGTTAGCGAGGCGTCGGTTTGGATAAGCAGGCTTATCACTGGAATCAGAAAAGGGCTGGAATTCCAATCTTCCGCCTTTGTCATCCACCAGGTGACGTTCGCCTGGGATGATTGGGAGAGAGAGATGGACATACTGATTGTAGTTGTTCGACACCAGGAGCGAACTGAAGGGCTCGATAGAATAAAGGAGCTATTGGGATAGCTATTTTGGTAAAGCTCAGCAATCCGACCTGTGCTGATATTTCTCTGGCTGAGCCGCCCCTTGTGTGCTTTTCTCTGACTCTCATATTTGATTTTGTCAGAGTTCGTTGGGGTACTCGTAGGAGCTTCCGGCGTGTGTCCATTATAGTTCCTAGGAAGTATATGGTTTGTTGGGGCGTGAGAATGAATTCTCCCAATTCACAATGAATCCCAGGTTCTATATGAACGAGATGGTAACATTGATATGAGCCGTCAGTATTGCCTTCCTGGTGTCCGTTAGCAGCATGTCGTCTAGGTATGCTACTATCTTGATCCCTTGGGATCGGAGATAGGAGAGGGGTCTCTTCAGCAGTTTTGTGAAGACGTATGGTGCCATGCTCAGGCCGAATGACATTGCCCGGTTCTGGAAAGTTTTTTCCTGCCAGAGATATTGGAAGAACATCGGGATTCCTTCCAAATTGCCACTGCGAGATAGGCATCCTTCAAATCTATTTTTGGCTGACGAGTTTCCCAAGGAAACTGAGTACTTTATACAATGCTGGCCCTCCATCTTGAAGTGGGGAGGGTTGAGATGTTTGTTCAGCGCTTTGAGATTTCGTATTAATCTCCATTGACCCGAGTTCTTGAGCCGGAGAAACAAGGGGTTAGAAAATATGGTTCTGTCGCGGAAATTTTGGTCCCCTTGGAAAATTGGTCCGGGGGGACCAAAATTTTCATGGAAATTTGGTCCTTCTGTGGAAAATGGGTCCTTCTGAGGTTTGTGTTTATTTATTTACCGTATTTACTATAATAGTAGCCTAGGCGATTTTCGCCATATTGGGATCAAAATGTTTTATGAATAAGCCTGTCACTGGAAAATTGGGCCCCGAAAAATTGATCCGGGACCTAAACTCCATGGAAAACTGGTCCTAGGACCAATTTTCCATGGAATTTTGGTCCCCCCGGACCAATATTACGGGAAAAAATTGGTCCCCCGAACCAAATTTACCCGAAAAGATTAGTCTGGGGGACCAAAATTCCATGGAAAAATGGTCCTAGGACCTGTTTTCCATGGAATATTGGTCCCCCGGACCAATTTTTTCGGGGACCAATTTTCCAGTGACAGTTCCTCCACTGTCTCTATGGCTCCTATGACCAATAGGCGGTCGATCTCCTGGGTTGCTGTCAGATGTTGCTATGCGGTAGATATGCAATTGTGAGGCGGAGTTGTCGAGTATAGGTTCTGGGGGTCTCGCCTTTACGTAGTGCCGAATTTCGGGTTCAAGATGGATTAACTGCCAATTGTTTTGAAAGGATAGTCGGGCTGCGTTCGGGGCGCCAATGTGGGGCGCATGAACTTCTTGAAGAGATCGTGAGGAGTTATTGCCTCCCGGGAGCATATTTCCCCCCTCTTATCGTTGCCTTTGTGTGGGCTTGGCTTGGGATCAGTGTATTATACAGCCATTTGTAAATACGCTCCTAATCCTGGTCTGATCTAATTTCATACGTCTAAATCACAAATTATTGTTACCGTATAAGAGAAGGTTCCAAATTTTCGTGCTCCTAAATTCAAATTTTGCAAAAATTATGCTCCAGAAGGAGCGTCTCACGCTCCTGGATAATTCCTTGCTTGGGATACTGGTTTGGACGGTAATGCTGGTTCGTCCCACTGGGGCCGCTCCCCCAGTGGGACCCGTCCGAAAAAACTGGTTTGAGTTTTGGGATGTATCACCGTAGCCAGATGGTTTGGGCCGTTTGACATTAGGTGATTTGGATAATTTATCCAGTTGGGATTGTTCGTTATTAAAGTCGGTTGGGCCTTTGGGAGGTCAGCACAGACTGACCCGGTGATGCCCAGACTTGTAACGGCAAGTCCGCTGTTTTGAAGCGTCCCGCGCCACCTCTCCGGCAACAAGGTGGTTACAGTACCTCCGGGTACTCCTGGCCCAGTGCCTGTTCCTATAATGGCTGCCTCATGGCAGCACGCTAACCCAATCACAACTGCTCACTGAGACGCTTTCTGAGTTACGTTACCTGATACCACAGAGTGCCTGTCAGGAAATTCCTGCTGCATGAATGTTCTAACTGTGGCTCCTACCACCGACAAAAATCCCGATTCCTGACACGCTCTCTTTGACTCGTCCAATTTAGTGGAGCGAAAATTCCACACAGAATTATTACTTAATTGTCACATTTGGCTATAACTCACGCACCATTATAGCTAGAAAGTTGACTGTGTGGTTCAGAATCATAGCAGATACTAAAATTCCGAGCAAATCATATCAAAAACTGAATGGAAATTTTAGAGACCAAAATCCTATCTTCAAGCCCGGAGGGCGGAGGGAGCCGGAGGGCGGGAATTCAAAAATTCTAAAGAGGGGTGATGCAAGATTTGATGGCCATTTCAGTCGCAACATTGGTACGCCATTTGCAAATGTTCACACGTACAAATAGGCTGCAATAACAATTCAGAAAAAAAGTTGAGTGAAAATGCCGTAACTGGTGTAACGGCCTTGTATCAGTTGTATTGATATCCATAAGGGGGTTGTCAGTGTTGAGCGGGAGTTGGATAGTTGATTGTTCTGAGCTGTTACAGGAAGTTAATATAGTTATATAATTTTATTTGTTTGCATCACTTAACGATTAATATAATTTCGATCCAATCCTCTGTACAAACTATCCATTTTAGCAACGCTTCTTTTGATTTTCTTAACTTAGGAAAATTACTCATAGTGCAAAGTTCTACAATCTATTTACTACTTCCAGTCTTTTCCCCTAAAGATTAAAAACTACATTTCAAAATTTTATATTACCTTTCCATACAAACTCTTATTACTGAAGTCTGTTAATATTAATTATATGGTGTATATGACATGGTAATCAGGTAATGAGTCTCAACTCTCAAGCATGCGGGCTGGAAAAACAGGTTTTGAATCATAATTTAATAATATACAGTTTTTCATATTTTAACAAATGTATACATAAGGATGGCACGAGTAGAAGATGAGGATGACTTGCGCTCTATTCCAATGGTAGAAGATTATATAAGTCAATTACCGATGGATGATCAGGCTATATTGACTGAGCACTACATACCAGTCAATAAAATTATTGAGGAAATACAAGCTACTCTCTCAGGAGCTTCTAAGACAAACGCAGAAGTGTTAGAAGACGCAGTACGGGAACGGTGCGTGGATGTTCCTGAGAAGCGAATCAGAAAGATTGTCAAGATTCTAACTAAGGCTATAGACTATATTCAACCTCGCATATTGGAGAAGATCTCTGGTAATAAATCTGGTCTTTTGCACAGTGGTATTTGTGTACCAGGTAGTAACTGTCACTATACAAAGGAATTCATGATGGATTGGATTTCATTATCTTCAAAAGCTAGCCAACCACAAGAACGTGAGGGTCACATTAAAATTAATCTGTTGAGCTATAATGCCTATGACCACCTGAGTGCTACCAAGGTTATATCTCCTATCGATCTCCGTAATTACACACAAATGAAAATAATAGAATTGGTCCCAGGAATAGTTAATACAAATAAAGTGATATACTGTACTCTGGTAGATGATGGACACATCATGGGATCTTTCCACACAGCTGTTGAAGATGATTTCGGACAGTGTGCTAAGCTGTGCATCTTCAATATAAATCCTGAATCCCAAAATATTCTGAAGAAGGATGTGAGGATAGCTATTGCGAATCCTTATTACAAACTTGGGATGGATGATTACTATTTTATCAGAATGGAATGTCCAGCTAACATTATTCCAATTGAAAAAATAGATTTAACTTTAATTGAAAGCGAAGATCAAAAACTAAGAGGAAATAAATACTTCAAAGCTGGTGAATACTCCAAAGCAGTTTCTTGCTACACTATTGCTATTGCGAAAGATTCTTCTACCCCAGTGTATTTGAGCAATCGGGCTCTATGCTACCTAAAGTTAGATTCGTTTGAAGACGCTCTCCAAGACGCAGAAGCAGCGGTCAGCCTGGATCCCAGCACACACAAGTACCAGTACAGACTGGCTATGGCCTGGTCTGCATTGGGGGATCATCAGAAGAGTGTAGAAATCCTGGAGACGATGCAAGCTAATTCTGAATGCTTAGATTTTCTGAGTAAAGAGAAAAAGCTACTTAAAAACAGTCGGGGAATATTCGATTTCGATGAAATCACTCAAAAGGCGAGGCGAGGAGAAGAACTGGAAATAGCAGACTTTATCGGTCCAATAATAATTGACAAATCTCATAAAAGCGGACATGGAGTATTTTCTACCAGGGATATCAAGAAAGGAGAATTGATTTGCGTCCAGAAAGCTATTGTTCATCTAGACCCAAAGAGAGATCCCCCTAATGATGAAACAGATTTTATTTTTTTTGCTGATCAGATCAGTATTTCACCGACAAATTCTTTGCAAAGGTTGAAACCAGTGTTGTAAATCAAATCAAATATTTCAAATATTTGATTTGATTTGATTTGATTTAAGAGAATTTGAATTCTCAAATGATTTGATTTGATTTGATTTGAAATTATTTGAATCCTCAAATGATTTGATTTGATTTGATTTGAAAATATTTGAATTCTCAAATGATTTGATTTGATTTGATTTGAAATTATTTCAAATCATTTTCAAATCATTTTCGAATCATTTTTCCAATCATTTTCAGATCATTTTCAAATAATATTCGGTAAATCATTTTCAAATCGTTTCCAAATCGCTTTAGTATAATTTCACTTCATTTTCAATTCAATTTCAAATATATAAGATCATTTTCAAAATTTCTATACGTTTTGACAGTGATTCAGAAATGATTTGAAAGTTTCAAATATTTCAAATATTTGATTTGATTTGATTTGAAATTATTTGAAATTTCAAATATTTGATTTGATTTGAATTGAAATGATTTGAAATCTCAAATGATTTGAAATGATTTGATTTGAAATAATTTTAAATCTAAAATGATTTGATTTGATTTGATTTGAGAAAAAAAAAATGATTTATTTACAACCCTGGTTGAAACTATCCTTGACCGATAAAATAGCTAAATCTAAACTGTCAGCGTTTCGATTTTTTATGTTATTTACAAAACGTACCAACAGTGAACCAATTTCAATTGAGTTGTATCGAAGCAAAGGATATGAGTTGATTCGGGAGAAAGATAAGCCTCCATTTCAAATGGATGCATTAGTTACTTTAATTAAGGAAAATTCACAAGTATACTACCATCCAGATGATCCTCATAACGAAGAAATGTTTCTTACCGGATTGTGGCCAATTCGCGCTTTCCTTAATCATTCATGTCTCGCTAACACTTTGCAAACTTATTACAAAGATGTTTGTATTATCCGCTCATTTGTTGACATTCCTAAAGGAACTGAACTAACTGCACAATTGGTTTCCATCTTTTTCAATATAGAAGAACGTCAGGCAAAGTTGAAAGAATGGGGCCTCTTTTGTGATTGTGGATTATGTGAATTTGAATCTGATCCTAAAAATAAGCCTTTATTAGATAAAGCTGTCCTTTTGAGGGAGCGAGCTGATAAACTCACTGACATTAAATTTAATCCTAATTACCCATTTATGCACGATGCTGAGTATGATCTTTTGAATGAAGCCTTCTCTCTAGCAGAAGAAATGAAGTTGGGTCCCACTCGATTCAACCTAGCCTTGTGGCAAGCTATGCAGTATATACTATCTTCGAGTCCTCAACCTGGGGATCATAAAAGGTTGCTTGATTCTTTCTTTCGAGCGAAATCCTTTTTGTGTGATTTTGAAATACAGCATCAACGTGATTTTTGGGATATATGGTGTTTATTCATCAGAATGTGTGAAGCTCCTCTGTCAAATGAGTGTAAGAATGAAATTCGAGAGAAAGACTATGTCATATCTAAATATCTAACTAACATACCTTAATTTACGAGTGAGAATTATAGGTGCTTGCCACTTATTAACAATGAATTGGATGTTAGAATCGATACCCCGACACTTATTTACTAATCATTTACTTTTTTAATAATTATTTATGCTCTTTTCACTTTCATAAGTGATTTTGATTAAAATACTTATTCCCATTAAAATTATTTTTATCTAGGTGCGCTCCAAAAATCCCTCTGGAGTCATTTTACATATACGTATACTCAATTGCTATGTGTGCGTGTGTGTGTTGAAATAATTGGTAATATTGAATATAATCTCGAATAGTTTTCAGTTAGTGCAGAACTGAAAATGCAGGTCCCTCCGCTTAATTCGGGTACGTTGGTTCTATGAAGTTTGCCTTGAATAACCGAAAACTGTTTAATTTACACAGTACGTATATGTATTGGGACTCATTGATTGCTCACAAGTCAAGAATACCATGTATCCTAATTAATCGGAGTCGACTTTACTATTTAATAATCTTAGTTTATGCAATTACACCAGTGCTTCCAATAATCTGTAAGACACTCCGGTTTTCTATCTCCCTATGCTCTCATATGTTTGTTATACACATTAACTCATAGCAATAAACTATCACAAATGTACAAATTGTACAGGCTCGAGTGCACCATATGAACATCGCATGACGGTGATGAATAAGTTGTATTAATAAAGTAGATTTTTATTCGTTTGTTTGTGCCCGGACTGTAATGAAGTGGTGGGGAATAGAAGCCGCTTTGTATTCGAGATAAGTTTAAAATTGGTTTGAAGTTTTGCACGTACTAAGCCAAAGTAAGTTTGACTGCATTTTGTTTGAAAACTTTTAATATCAATTGAATTCAAATATTTTTATTATTTTAGTACTAGGTGGTTTATATATTTGATATACTATATTATATTCTTAATTATTATTCTAATTTCTTTGTTTTTACTGTTTCTAGCGGATGGATAAGTTATAGCAGCCATTTCTGATTCGTGCTTGATAAGTAAAGATGGTTTGACTAAGTTATTGAGTGACAAGCTATATTTAATATGTATTTAATGAGTATATTTTATACGCTTGTTTGTCTTATTGATAGTAGTAGAGATGGAACAAATGGAACATAAGTATTGGAATGTCTTAGATCACATTTCCATTAACACTCGAACAAAATTCTTAACAATGATGGAAGAATATCTAAGCCAAATTCCAAAGGGAGATGAGATCTTAGTGAGAGAACACTACCTTCCAATCACAAAAATTATAATGAGAATGCGAACAACTCTTTCTGGAATTGCTAAGACAGATGATCAAGTGTTAGAAGACGCAGTGAGAGAACGGTGTGTTGATTTTCCTGAGAAGCGAATCAAAAGGATAATCAGCATTCTAGATAAGATTCTAAAGTACAGTGGGCCTCGCGTATTTGAAATGTTGACACATAGGAAGTCGGGTCGATTACATAGTGGTATTTGTGTACCAGGTAGTAACTGTCACTATACGAAGGAATTCATGATGGATTGGATTATATTATCTTCAAAAGAGGGCCGACCACGGAAACGTGAGGGTTACATTTGCTTTGATGTGAATGTCCATACCTATGACCACCTGAGTGCTACCAAGGTTATATATCTCCTATCGATCTCCGTACTTACACACAAATGAAAATAGTAGAATTAGTCCCAGGAATAGTTAATACAAATAAAGTGATATACTGTACTCTTTTGATCGATGCATATACGTTTGGATCGTTCCACACAGCTGTTGAAGATGATTTCGGACAGTGCGCTAAGTTGTCCATCTTCAATATAACTCCTGAATTACAGGATTCTCTGAAGAAAGGTGTGAGGATAGCCATTGCGAACCCTTATTACAAACTTGGAACAGCCGACGAATACTATTTTATTAGAATGGATTCTCCAGAAGAGATTATAGTAATAATTTATAATCAAGAAGATTCAAATTTGAATCAATCAAGTGAAGATTGCAAACTAGAAGGAAATAATTACTTCAAAGCTGGTGAATACTACAAAGCAGTTTCTTGCTACACTATTGCTATTGCGAAAGATTCTTCTAACCCAGTGTATTTGAGCAATCGGGCTCTATGCTACCTAAAGTTAGATTCGTTTGAAGCCGCTCTCCAAGACGCAGAAGCAGCGGTCAGCCTGGATCCCAGCACACACAAGTACCAGTACAGACTGGCTATGGCCTGGTCTGCATTGGGGGATCATCAGAAGAGTGTAGAAATCCTGGAGACGATACAAGCTAATTCTGAATGCTTAGCTTTTCTGAGTAGAGAGAAAAAGCTACTCAACAACAGTCGGGGAATATTCAATTTCGATGAAATGGCTCAAAAGGCGAGGCGAGGAGAAGAACTAGAAATAGCAGACTTTATCGGTCCAATTATAATCGACAAATCTCGTAAACATGGACATGGAGTATTCGCCACCAGAGATATCAAGAAAGGTGAATTGATTTGCGTCCAGAAAGCTGTTGTTTATTTAGACCCAGCAAAAAGAGATATTCTTAAAGATCAAGATGAAATTATTTACTTTGCTGATCATGTCAGTTTTATATTCACAAGGGCAAGGATGAATAAATGTTTAGCCCAAAAAATTGCTATATCTAAATTGTCAGCGTTTCGATTATTCACGTTATTACACAAAACATTTGAATAGCGAACCGATCTCAATCGAGCTTTACAGTAGCAAGGGATACCAGTGTATTAGAGATAAAGAAAAGCCTCTGCATCAGATGCAACAGATAATAACTATTATTCAGAAAAACTCACTCTCTTACACCCATCCTGCTGACCCTCGTAATGTTGAAATGCACACACATGGTCTCTGGTTAATTCGCGCATTCCTTAACCATTCATGTCTCCCTAACTCATCACTCACTTTCTATAGAGATGTTTGTGTTGTTCATGCATGAACAAAAGTCCACCGGTCTAGGCCAATCTACCTTGTCTTGAAATTTCAATTAATGTTAGGCTAAATTGGTCATAATTAATAGCCCATCTAGTTCGTCAAAATAGCAGATGAGCATAGCTATAACTTTATCACATTGACTCCCAGAAGAAGGGGCCACCAAGCCCTGCTCGGCCAGAATGGGCATAATTATATTGATCGCTGTTGTGATCTCCTCCCTTGCCAACTTGGTCAGAGTCCGGCCGATCTTGTTTGGCGGGGGGCACATGATTAGTATTCCCAGTTCTTCCATTTCAATACCCAGGCCTCCGGGTCTGGATGCTAACTCACAAATTTCGCCACTCTGTTGTTCAAGCGTGAGGCGAAAAGTCAACGTGTGGGTATACCTAATACCTGGGTGTGGTAGAGGATTGCACCGAAAACTTTCGGACAGAGACGCCATTTGTGTTCGTGTGCGTTCAATTGGCGGGATCTGTCGACGTAGCGAACTGTAGTGGTATTGTCCGTCTGGACCAACACATGCTTTCTTGGAGTGGCAAATAACTTCACTCCAAAGAAATAGCTTTCAATTCTAAGAGGTTGATGTGAAGTGTCTTCTCTAGGGAAGGACTAGGCTTCCGAGGCACGTTTCTCCTGGCAAGAGGCTCCCAGCCTGTTAGCGAGGCGTCGGTTGGATAAGCAGGCTTATCACTGGCCTCAGAAAAGGGCTGGAATTCCAATCTTCCGTCTTTGTCATCCACCAGGTGACTTTCGCCTGGGATGATTGGGAGAGATGGACATACTGATTGTAGTTGTTCGACACCAGGAGTGAACTGAAGGGCTCGATAGGATAAAGGAGCTATTGGAATAGCTATTTTGGTAAAGCTCAGCAATTCGACCTGTGCTGATATTTCTCTGGCTGAGCCGCCCCTTGTGTGCTATTCTCTGCACTCTCATATTTGATTTTGTCAGAGTTCGTTGGGGTACTCGTAGGAGCTTCCGGCGTGTGTCCACTATAGTTCCTAGGAAGTCTATGGTTTGTTGGGGCGTGAGAATTGAATTCTCCCAATTCACAATGAATCCCAGGTTCTATATGAACGAGATGGTAACATTGATATGAGCCGTCAGTATTGCCTTCCTGGTGTCCGTTAGCAGCATGTCGTCTAGGTATGCTACTATCTTGATCCCTTGGGATCGGAGATAGGAGAGGGGTCTCTTCAGTAGTTTTGTGAAGACGTATGGTGCCATGCTCAGGCCGAATGATATTGCCCGGTTCTGAAATTTTTTTCCCTGCCAGAGAAATTGGAGGAACATCGGAATTCCTTCCGAATTGCCACTGCGAGATAGGCATCCTTCAAATCTATTTTGGTTAACCAGTTTCCTTGGGAAACTGTGTACTTTATACAATGCAGGCCCTCCATCTTGAAGTGGGGAGGGTCGATATGTTTGTTCTACGCTTTGAGATTTAGTATTAATCTCCATTGCCCCGAGCTCTTGAGCCGGATAAAGAAGAGGTTAGGAAATATGGTTCCTCCACTGTCTCTATGGCTCCCATGACCAATAGGCAGTCGATCTCCTGGGTTGCTGCCAGGTGTTGCTTTGCGGTAGATATGCGATTGTGAGGCGGAGTTGTCCAGTATAGATTCTGGGAGGTTTCAACTGGACGCCTTTACGTAGTGCCGAACTTCGAGTCTAGGACGAATTAACAGCCAATTGTTTGAAAGGATAGTCGGGCTGCGTTCGGGGCGCCAATGTGGGGCGCATGAACCTCTTGAAGAGATCGTGGGGAGTTATTGCCTCCCGGGAGCATTGTTGCCCCTCCTGTCGTAACAGTGTCGTTACCCTTCCTGTCGTAACAGTGTCGTTGCCCTTGTGTTGACTTGGCTTGGGATACTGGTTTTTGTCGGCAATGTTGGTCAACCCGAAAAACTGGTTTGAGTTTTGGGATGTATCATCGTAGCCAGATGGTTTGGGCCGTTTTGCATTAGGAGGTTTTGATAGTTTTGATTTATCCAGTTGGTTATTAAAGTCGGTTAGGCCTATGGGAGGTGTGTCCAGTTTCCTATTCAATCTGAATCACGACTGTGTAGTGGACGCGACGAGGAAAGGGAACAAAATAAGATTCGCTAACCACTCTAGTAACCCAAACTGTTATGCTAAGGTAATGATGGTGAATGGAGACCATAGAATCGGTATTTACGCTAAGCACAGAGTGAGACCTGGAGATGAGCTGTTCTTTGATTACAGATACGGACCTAATGACACTCTCAAGTTTGTCAGTATTGAGCGGGAGTTGGATAGTTGATTGTTCTGAGCTGTTTCAGGAAGTTAATATAGTTATTAATTTTATTTGTTTGCATCACTTAGCGATTGATATAATTTCAATCCAATCCTCTGTACAAACTATCCATTTTAGCTACGCTTCTTTTGATCTTCTTAACTTACCTTAGTAGGAATGCGCAATTTATTCAATTTATCCATTCTTTTTCCTGAATAATTAAAACGCTGTGAAAAACAAATGTTTACTTAGTTCTCTTCTAATTTTTACTGTGCCGACTATAGTATAGTGGTTTTCTGTTTTTCTTTTTTCAACTGAGGTTGTAGACACATTTCAACCTTATAGTTCTGTGAGGCAATAATTATGACCTGACTGACATACAGGAGTATTATATAGTACGTATAGTCATTGGGACCTCGAAAACCCAGGTTGTGTAAATTTAATACTATTTTCTACCTTTAACTAAATGTATTATGTAAGAATGAAACAGCTAGAGTTGCTAGACCATAATTATCATCCAATTGTGAAAGAGTATATAAGGCAATTACCGATGGAAGATCAAATTACATTGACAGAGTATTATATACCAATTACAAGAATTATTAAATTAATGCGAACAACTCTTTCTGGAATGGCTAAAACAGAGGCTCAATTGTTAGAAGATGCAGTGAGAGAATGGTGTGTTGATGTTCCTGAGAAGCGAATCAGAAAGATTATCAACATTCTAGATAAGGCTTACACTTTCACTGAACCTCGCATGTTTGAAAAGATTGTTGGTCTTAAATCTGGACGTTTACGAAGCGGTATTTGTGTTCCTGGTAGTAACTGTCATTATACAAAAGAATTTTTAATGGAAAGGGCAAATCATAATCGTCCTACCGATTGTAAAGCTAAGCCTTCCTTAAGGGGTTTTAACCTCCATACCTATGACCACCTGAGTGCTACCAAGGTTATATCTCCTATCGATCTCCGTACTTACACAGAAATGAAATTAATAGAATTGGTCCCTGGAGTAGTTAATACAAATAAAGTGATATACTGTACTCTGCTAATTGATGCTTATACGTTTGGATCTTTCAATACTGTTGTTGAAGATGATTTCGGACAGTGCGTTAAAATGTCCATCCGCAATACCACTCCTGAATTCCAAAATATTCTGAAGAAGGATGTGAGGATAGCAATTGCGAATCCTTATTACAAACTTGGGATGGATGATTACTATTTTATCAGAATGGAGTGTCCAGCTAACATTATTCCAATTGAAAAAAATGATTCAACTCTAATTGAAAGTGAAGATCACAAATTAAAAGGAAATAAATACTTCAAAGCTGCTGAATACTACAAAGCAGTTTCTTGCTACACTATTGCTATTGCGAAAGATTATTCTAACCCAGTGTATTTGAGCAATCGGGCTCTATGCTACCTAAAGTTAGATTCGTTTGAAGACGCTCTCCAAGACGCAGAAGCAGCAGTCAGCCTGGATCCCAGCACACACAAGTACCAGTACAGACTGGCTATGGCCTGGTCTGCATTGGGGGATCATCAGAAGAGTGTAGAAATCCTGGAGACGATGCAAGCTAATTCTGAATGCTTAGCTTTTCTGAGTAGAGAGAAAAAGCTACTCAACAACAGTCGGGGAATATTCAATTTCGATGAAATGGCTCAAAAGGCGAGGCGTGGAGAAGAACTAGAAATAGCAGACTTTATCGGTCCAATTATAATCGACAAATCTTCTAGGTATGGACATGGCGTATTTTCCGCCAGGGATATCAAGAAAGGAGAATTGATTTGCGTCCTGAAAGCTATTGCTTATGTAGAGTCTAAGAAGAGGGATCCCTTCTTATTATTAGAAGAATTTGTGAAGTTAAATCAAGTTAAATTTTCAAATACTAATTCCTTACAACTGATGAATAAATATTTAACCGAAAAAATAGCTAAATCTAAACTTTCAGCGTTTCGATTCTTTATGTTATTTACAAAACATACGAATAGTGAACCAATTTCAATTGAGTTGTATCGAAGCAAAGGATATGAGTTGATTCGGGAGAAAGATAAGCCTCCATTTCAAATGGATGCATTAGTTACTTTAATTCAGGAAAATTTACAAGTATACTCCCATCCAGATGATCCTCATAACAATGAAATGGATACCACTGGAATATGGCCAATTCTCGCTTACCTTAATCATTCATGTCTCGCTAACACTTTGCAAACTTATTACAAAGATGTTTGTATTATCCGCTCACTTGTTGACATTCCTAAAGGAACTGAGCTAACTTCACATTGGGATGCCATTTCTTTCAATGTGGGAGAACGTCAGGCAAAGTTGAAAGAATTGAACTTTTATTGTTATTGTGAATTATGTGAATTTGAATCTGATCCTAAAATATCCACTTTATTAGAAAGAGCTGTCCTTCTGAAGGAGCGGGTTGATAAACTCATTGACATTAAATCTAATACAGAATACTCAATAATGCAAAAAACTGAGTTCGATCTCTTGGATGAAGCTTTCTCTCTAGCAGAAGAAATTAAGTTGGGTCCCACTCGATTCAACCCAGCCTTGTGGGAAGCTATATTATGTTTGCTATCTTCTAGTCCCAAACCGAGATACCATAAAAGGTTGCTAGATTCTTTTTATCGAGCAAAATCCTTTTTGTGCGATTTAGAATTACAGTATCAATGTAATTTTTGGGATATATGGAGTTCATTCATCGATATCTGTGAAGCTCCTCTGTCAAATGAGTGTAAGAATGAAATTCGAGAGAAACACTTTGGCATAACTAAATATCTAACTAACATACCTTAATTTACGAGTGAGAATTATAGGTGCTTGCCACTTATTATCAACGAATTAGATGTTAGAATCGATACCTCGACACATATTTACTAATCATTTACTTTTTTAATTATTTATGCTCTTATCATATTTCATATGTGATTTTGATTAAAATATTTTATCCTATTAAAATTATTTTTATCTAAGTGTGCTCAAAAAACCCTCTGGAGTCATCTTACATGTACAGTGGAGCCTCCCATAACGGACACTCCAAATAGCGGACAACCTCTAAATAACGGACAACCCTCGTGGCACGGATTTATGTATTTAGCATATGTCTAATAGAAAAGCAACCTCTAAATAACGGACAACGGTTCCGGTCCCAAGGTGTCCGTTGTTCAGAGGCTCTACTGTATACTCAATTGCTATGTGTGTGTGTGTGTTGAAATAATTGGTAATATTGAATATAATCTCGAATAGTTTTCAGTTAGTGCAGAACTGAAAATGCAGGTCCCTCCGCTTAATTCGGGTACGTTGGTTCTATGAAGTTTGCCTTGAATAACCGAAAACTGTTTAATTTACACAGTACGTATATGTATTGGGACTCATTGATTGCTCACAAGTCAAGAATACCATGTATCCTAATTAATCGGAGTCGACTTTACTATTAAATAATGAATCTTAGTTTATGCAATTACACCAGTGCTTCCAATAATCTGTAAGACACTCCGGTTTTCTATCTCCCTATGCTCTCATATGTTTGTTATACACATTAACTCATAGCAATAAACTATCACAAATGTACAAATTGTACAGGCTCGAGTGCACCATATGAACATCGCATGACGGTGATGAATAAGTTGTATTAATAAAGTAGATTTTTATTCGTTTGTTTGTGCCCGGACTGTAATGAAGTGGTGGGGAATAGAAGCCGCTTTGTATTCGAGATAAGTTTAAAATTGGTTTGAAGTTTTGCACGTACTAAGCCAAAGTAAGTTTGACTGCATTTTGTTTGAAAACTTTTAATATCAATTGAATTCAAATATTTTTATTATTTTAGTACTAGGTGGTTTATATATTTGATATACTATATTATATTCTTAATTATTATTCTAATTTCTTTGTTTTTACTGTTTCTAGCGGATGGATAAGTTATAGCAGCCATTTCTGATTCGTGCTTGATAAGTAAAGATGGTTTGACTAAGTTATTGAGTGACAAGCTATATTTAATATGTATTTAATGAGTATATTTTATACGCTTGTTTGTCTTATTGATAGTAGTAGAGATGGAACAAATGGAACATAAGTATTGGAATGTCTTAGATCACATTTCCATTAACACTCGAACAAAATTCTTAACAATGATGGAAGAATATCTAAGCCAAATTCCAAAGGGAGATGAGATCTTAGTGAGAGAACACTACCTTCCAATCACAAAAATTATAATGAGAATGCGAACAACTCTTTCTGGAATTGCTAAGACAGATGATCAAGTGTTAGAAGACGCAGTGAGAGAACGGTGTGTTGATTTTCCTGAGAAGCGAATCAAAAGGATAATCAGCATTCTAGATAAGATTCTAAAGTACAGTGGGCCTCGCGTATTTGAAATGTTGACACATAGGAAGTCGGGTCGATTACATAGTGGTATTTGTGTACCAGGTAGTAACTGTCACTATACGAAGGAATTCATGATGGATTGGATTATATTATCTTCAAAAGAGGGCCGACCACGGAAACGTGAGGGTTACATTTGCTTTGATGTGAATGTCCATACCTATGACCACCTGAGTGCTACCAAGGTTATATATCTCCTATCGATCTCCGTACTTACACACAAATGAAAATAGTAGAATTAGTCCCAGGAATAGTTAATACAAATAAAGTGATATACTGTACTCTTTTGATCGATGCATATACGTTTGGATCGTTCCACACAGCTGTTGAAGATGATTTCGGACAGTGCGCTAAGTTGTCCATCTTCAATATAACTCCTGAATTACAGGATTCTCTGAAGAAAGGTGTGAGGATAGCCATTGCGAACCCTTATTACAAACTTGGAACAGCCGACGAATACTATTTTATTAGAATGGATTCTCCAGAAGAGATTATAGTAATAATTTATAATCAAGAAGATTCAAATTTGAATCAATCAAGTGAAGATTGCAAACTAGAAGGAAATAATTACTTCAAAGCTGGTGAATACTACAAAGCAGTTTCTTGCTACACTATTGCTATTGCGAAAGATTCTTCTAACCCAGTGTATTTGAGCAATCGGGCTCTATGCTACCTAAAGTTAGATTCGTTTGAAGCCGCTCTCCAAGACGCAGAAGCAGCGGTCAGCCTGGATCCCAGCACACACAAGTACCAGTACAGACTGGCTATGGCCTGGTCTGCATTGGGGGATCATCAGAAGAGTGTAGAAATCCTGGAGACGATACAAGCTAATTCTGAATGCTTAGCTTTTCTGAGTAGAGAGAAAAAGCTACTCAACAACAGTCGGGGAATATTCAATTTCGATGAAATGGCTCAAAAGGCGAGGCGAGGAGAAGAACTAGAAATAGCAGACTTTATCGGTCCAATTATAATCGACAAATCTCGTAAACATGGACATGGAGTATTCGCCACCAGAGATATCAAGAAAGGTGAATTGATTTGCGTCCAGAAAGCTGTTGTTTATTTAGACCCAGCAAAAAGAGATATTCTTAAAGATCAAGATGAAATTATTTACTTTGCTGATCATGTCAGTTTTATATTCACAAGGGCAAGGATGAATAAATGTTTAGCCCAAAAAATTGCTATATCTAAATTGTCAGCGTTTCGATTATTCACGTTATTACACAAAACATTTGAATAGCGAACCGATCTCAATCGAGCTTTACAGTAGCAAGGGATACCAGTGTATTAGAGATAAAGAAAAGCCTCTGCATCAGATGCAACAGATAATAACTATTATTCAGAAAAACTCACTCTCTTACACCCATCCTGCTGACCCTCGTAATGTTGAAATGCACACACATGGTCTCTGGTTAATTCGCGCATTCCTTAACCATTCATGTCTCCCTAACTCATCACTCACTTTCTATAGAGATGTTTGTGTTGTTCATGCATGAACAAAAGTCCACCGGTCTAGGCCAATCTACCTTGTCTTGAAATTTCAATTAATGTTAGGCTAAATTGGTCATAATTAATAGCCCATCTAGTTCGTCAAAATAGCAGATGAGCATAGCTATAACTTTATCACATTGACTCCCAGAAGAAGGGGCCACCAAGCCCTGCTCGGCCAGAATGGGCATAATTATATTGATCGCTGTTGTGATCTCCTCCCTTGCCAACTTGGTCAGAGTCCGGCCGATCTTGTTTGGCGGGGGGCACATGATTAGTATTCCCAGTTCTTCCATTTCAATACCCAGGCCTCCGGGTCTGGATGCTAACTCACAAATTTCGCCACTCTGTTGTTCAAGCGTGAGGCGAAAAGTCAACGTGTGGGTATACCTAATACCTGGGTGTGGTAGAGGATTGCACCGAAAACTTTCGGACAGAGACGCCATTTGTGTTCGTGTGCGTTCAATTGGCGGGATCTGTCGACGTAGCGAACTGTAGTGGTATTGTCCGTCTGGACCAACACATGCTTTCTTGGAGTGGCAAATAACTTCACTCCAAAGAAATAGCTTTCAATTCTAAGAGGTTGATGTGAAGTGTCTTCTCTAGGGAAGGACTAGGCTTCCGAGGCACGTTTCTCCTGGCAAGAGGCTCCCAGCCTGTTAGCGAGGCGTCGGTTGGATAAGCAGGCTTATCACTGGCCTCAGAAAAGGGCTGGAATTCCAATCTTCCGTCTTTGTCATCCACCAGGTGACTTTCGCCTGGGATGATTGGGAGAGATGGACATACTGATTGTAGTTGTTCGACACCAGGAGCGAACTGAAGGGCTCGATAGGATAAAGGAGCTATTGGAATAGCTATTTTGGTAAAGCTCAGCAATTCGACCTGTGCTGATATTTCTCTGGCTGAGCCGCCCCTTGTGTGCTATTCTCTGCACTCTCATATTTGATTTTGTCAGAGTTCGTTGGGGTACTCGTAGGAGCTTCCGGCGTGTGTCCACTATAGTTCCTAGGAAGTCTATGGTTTGTTGGGGCGTGAGAATTGAATTCTCCCAATTCACAATGAATCCCAGGTTCTATATGAACGAGATGGTAACATTGATATGAGCCGTCAGTATTGCCTTCCTGGTGTCCGTTAGCAGCATGTCGTCTAGGTATGCTACTATCTTGATCCCTTGGGATCGGAGATAGGAGAGGGGTCTCTTCAGTAGTTTTGTGAAGACGTATGGTGCCATGCTCAGGCCGAATGATATTGCCCGGTTCTGAAATTTTTTTCCCTGCCAGAGAAATTGGAGGAACATCGGAATTCCTTCCGAATTGCCACTGCGAGATAGGCATCCTTCAAATCTATTTTGGTTAACCAGTTTCCTTGGGAAACTGTGTACTTTATACAATGCAGGCCCTCCATCTTGAAGTGGGGAGGGTCGATATGTTTGTTCTACGCTTTGAGATTTAGTATTAATCTCCATTGCCCCGAGCTCTTGAGCCGGATAAAGAAGAGGTTAGGAAATATGGTTCCTCCACTGTCTCTATGGCTCCCATGACCAATAGGCAGTCGATCTCCTGGGTTGCTGCCAGGTGTTGCTTTGCGGTAGATATGCGATTGTGAGGCGGAGTTGTCCAGTATAGACTCTGGGAGGTTTCAACTGGACGCCTTTACGTAGTGCCGAACTTCGAGTCTAGGACGAATTAACAGCCAATTGTTTGAAAGGATAGTCGGGCTGCGTTCGGGGCGCCAATGTGGGGCGCATGAACCTCTTGAAGAGATCGTGGGGAGTTATTGCCTCCCGGGAGCATTGTTGCCCCTCCTGTCGTAACAGTGTCGTTACCCTTCCTGTCGTAACAGTGTCGTTGCCCTTGTGTTGACTTGGCTTGGGATACTGGTTTTTGTCGGCAATGTTGGTCAACCCGAAAAACTGGTTTGAGTTTTGGGATGTATCATCGTAGCCAGATGGTTTGGGCCGTTTTGCATTAGGAGGTTTTGATAGTTTTGATTTATCCAGTTGGTTATTAAAGTCGGTTAGGCCTATGCGAGGTGTGTCCAGTTTCCTATTCAATCTGAATCACGACTGTGTAGTGGACGCGACGAGGAAAGGGAACAAAATAAGATTCGCTAACCACTCTAGTAACCCAAACTGTTATGCTAAGGTAATGATGGTGAATGGAGACCATAGAATCGGTATTTACGCTAAGCACAGAGTGAGACCTGGAGATGAGCTGTTCTTTGATTACAGATACGGACCTAATGACACTCTCAAGTTTGTCAGTGTTGAGCGGGAGTTGGATAGTTGATTGTTCTGAGCTATTACAGGAAGTTAATATATGTAGTTATTAATTTTATTTGTTTGCATTACTTAGCGATTAATATAATTTCGATCCAATCCTCTGTACAAACTATCCATTTTAGCTACGCTTCTTTTGATCTTCTTAACTTACCTTAGTAGGAATGCGCAATTTATTCAAATAATCCATTCTTTTTCCTGAATAATTAAAACGCTGTGAAAAACAAATGTTTACTTAGTTCTCTTCTAATTTTTACTGTGCCGACTATAGTATAGTGGTTTTCTGTTTTTCTTTTTTCAACTGAGGATGTAGACACATTTCAACCTTATAGTTCTGTGAGGCAATAATTATGACCTGACTGACATACAGGAGTATTATATAGTACGTATAGTCATTGGGACCTCGAAAACCCAGGTTGTGGAAATTTAATACTATTTTCTACCTTTAACTAAATGTATTATGTAAGAATGAAACAGCTAGACCATAATTATCATCCAATCGTGAAAGAGTATATAAGGCAATTACCGATGGAAGATCAGATTACATTGACAGAGTATTATATACCAATTACAAGAATTATTAAATTAATGCGAACAACTCTTTCTGGAATGGCTAAAACAGAGGCTCAATTGTTAGAAGATGCAGTGAGAGAATGGTGTGTTGATGTTCCTGAGAAGCGAATCAGAAAGATTATCAACATTCTAGATAAGGCTTACACTTTCACTGAACCTCGCATATTTGAAAAGATTGTTGGTCTTAAATCTGGACGTTTACGAAGCGGTATTTGTGTTCCTGGTAGTAACTGTCATTATACAAAGGAATTTTTAATGGAAAGGGCAAAGAATAATCGTCCTACCGATTGTAAAGCTAACCCTTCCTTAAGGAGTTTTAACCTTCATACCTATGACCACCTGAGTGCTACCAAGGTTATATCTCCTATCGATCTCCGTACTTACACAGAAATGAAATTAATAGAATTGGTCCCTGGAATAGTTAATACAAATAAAGTGATATACTGTACTCTGCTAATTGATGCTTATACGTTTGGATCTTTCAATACTGTTGTTGAAGATGATTTCGGACAGTGCGTTAAAATGTCCATCCGCAATACCACTCCTGAATTCCAAAATATTCTGAAGAGGGGTGTGAGGATAGCTATTGCGAATCCTTATTACAAACTTGGGATGGATGATTACTATTTTATCAGAATGGAGTGTCCAGCTAACATTATTCCAATTGAAAAAAATGATTCAACTCTAATTGAAAGTGAAGATCACAAATTAAAAGGAAATAAATACTTCAAAGCTGGTGAATACTCCAAAGCAGTTTCTTGCTACACTATTGCTATTGCGAAGGATTCTTCTAACCCAGTGTATTTGAGCAATCGGGCTCTATGCTACCTAAAGTTAGATTCGTTTGAAGACGCTCTCCAAGACGCAGAAGCAGCAGTCAGCCTGGATCCCAGCACACACAAGTACCAGTACAGACTGGCTATGGCCTGGTCTGCATTGGGGGATCATCAGAAGAGTGTAGAAATCCTGGAGACGATGCAAGCTAATTCTGAATGCTTAGCTTTTCTGAGTAGAGAGAAAAAGCTACTTGACAACAGTCGGGGAATATTCAATTTCGATGAAATGGCTCAAAAGGCGAGGCGAGGAGAAGAACTAGAAATAGCAGACTTTATTGGTCCAATTATGATCGACAAATCTTCTAGGTATGGACATGGCGTATTTTCCGCCAGGGATATCAAGAAAGGAGAATTGATTTGCGTCCTGAAAGCTATTGCTTATGTAGAGTCTAAGAAGAGGGATCCCTTCTTATTATTAGAACAATTTGTGAAGTTAAATCATGTAAAATTTTCAAATACTAATTCTTTACAACTGATGAATAAATATTTAACCGAAAAAATAGCTAAATCTAAACTTTCAGCGTTTCGATTCTTTATGTTATTTACAAAACATACGAATAGTGAACCAATTTCAACTGAGTTGTATCGAAGCAAAGGATATGAGTTGATTCGGGGGAAAGATAAGCCTCCATTTCAAATGGATGCATTAGTTACTTTAATTCAGGAAAATTTACAAGTATATGTGCATCCAGATGATCCTCATAACAATGAAATGGATACTACTGGAATATGGCCAATTCTCGCTTACCTTAATCATTCATGTCTCGCTAACACTTTGCAAACTTATTACAAAGATGTTTGTATTATCCGCTCACTTGTTGACATTCCTAAAGGAACTGAACTAACTTCACATTGGGATGCCATTTCTTTCAATGTGGGAGAACGTCAGGCAAAGTTGAAAAAATTGAACTTTTATTGTTATTGTGAATTATGTGAATTTGAATCTGATCCTAAAATATCCACTTTATTAGATAGAGCTGTCCTTCTGAAAGAGCGGGTTGATAAACTCATTGACATTAAATCTAATACAGAATACTCAATAATGCAAAAAACTGAGTTCGATCTCTTGGATGAAGCTTTCTCTCTAGCAGAAGAAATTAAGTTGGGTCCCACTCGATTCAACCTAGCCTTGTGGGAAGCTATATTATGTTTACTATCTTCGAGTCCCAAACCGAGATACCATAAAAGGTTGCTAGATTCTTTTTATCGAGCAAAATCCTTTTTGTGCGATTTAGAATTACAGTATCAGTGTAATTTTTGGGATATATGGAGTTCATTCATCGATATCTGTGAAGCTCCTCTGTCAAATGAGTGTGAGAATGAAATTCGAGAGAAACACTTTGGCATAACTAAATATCTAACTAACATACCTTAATTTACGAGTGAGAATTATAGGTGCTTGCCACTTATTATCAACGAATTAGATGTTAGAATCGATACCCCGACACTTATTTACTAATCATTTACTTTTTTAATTATTTATGCTCTTATCATATTTCATATGTGATTTTGATTAAAATACTTTATCCTATTAAAATTATTTTTATCTAAGTGTGCTCAAAAAACCCTCTGGAGTCATCTTACATGTATACTCAATTGCTGTGTGTGTGTGTGTTGAAATATTAGGTAATATGGAATATAATCTCGAATAGTTTTCAGTTGGTGCAGAACTGAAAATGCAGGTCCCTCCGCTTAATTCGGGTACGTTGGTTCTATGATTTTTGCCCTGAATACCCGAAAACTGTTTAATTTACACAGTATATGTATTGGGACTCATTGATTGCTCACTTCTTGTCAAGAATACCATGTATCCTAATTAATCGGAGTCGACTTTACTATTTAATAATCTTAGTTCATGCAATTACACCAGTGCTTCCAATAATCTGTAAGACACTCCGGTTTTCTATCTCCCTATGCTCTCATATGTTTATTATACACATTAACTTATAGCAAGAAACTATCACAAATGTACAAACTGTACAGGCTCTAATCTATTCTGTGTGATTACGAACTGAGGCATCAGCTTGCGCTTTGGAAAAGATGGAAGTCATTTCTTGAAACTTGTCAAACTCCTCTCCCAGATGCTTGTGAAACTGAAGTTGAAGAAAATTTCAAACTATTGAGTTCTTATCGAAGCAACGTTCCTGCGAACATAACTAAATATCTTAATTAAATAACTAGTTTCGTAATATATATTGCACTAGTTACTTTTTGTAGTATTTTTCTTCATTTTCTATTGTATAATTTGCATAGTTTATAGATATTTTATTGTACAATTCTGATATTTTCTTATTTATTTTCTTATTTATTATGTTATTCCTCTGTATTATCTTGGAATTTCTTTTTATGGAGACTCCTATTTGCTATTTGGATAAACCAACTTATATGAACAAAAGTCCACCGGTCTAGGTCAATCTACCTTGTCTTGAAATTTCAATTAATTTAAGGCTAATTGGTCATAATTAATAGACCATCTAGTTCGTCAAAATAGCAGATGAGCATAGCTATAACTTTATCATATTGAGAATGAGTACCCTACTTCTATCCACATTCCTGCTATTCTCTCTCCTGAGATACTCGTGCTCGTATTTCATTGAAATTGACGCACACGCTGAAGAATGCTTTTTCGACATTGTGAAGGCTCAAACCAAGATCGGCATAACCTTTGAGGTTGTGGAGGGCGGCTTCTACGACATTGACATTCTTATATTCGATCCTGACGATCGACCCATCCACTCAGGTGTGAGGGAGTCCAATGGGAAGTACACATTTGCAGCTGCTAACGATGGGGCTTACAAGTACTGCTTCTCAAATAAAATGTCAACAATGACACCAAAGGTAGTGAAGTTCAGTGTGGACATGATGGAGCCGACTAGTTCCGAGGTATCGGGAGGGCAAGCCAGCCTCGAGAACATGATACAGGATCTCTCAAAGGGCCTGACACTTGTCAAACACGAACAGGAGTACATGGAGGTGCGGGAGAGGATCCATCGAATGATTAACGACAATACTAACTCGCGTGTGGTGTGGTGGTCCTTCTTCGAGGCGCTGATTCTATTCCTGGTGACTATAGGACAGATATACTACCTGAAGCGGTTCTTTGAAGTTAGGAGAGTTATTTGATAAGTGACCTTCCATTCAATCTAGCTAGTTACTTGTGTTCAATATATTTGCTGTATCCTTGTTTTGGAATAGAGAATATGTCGTATACTTAATTAAAAGGGAATTACTTACACCGGCCAACCTCTACTAATGTAATTTTCAAGTATACTTGCAAGGTAGTTTGTAACATCAACAATTCACTTTGTGAAAACGGGTTTTTTTATTAAAAGGTTTAGGCCGATATAAAAGTAAGCCAATTCAAAGCAGATTCCAATTAGTGGTTTTGAGATTTTGTTCTGGTGGTCATTAACTTTAAACTTAAATCGCCCAAGTGACTCTGTGAATCGAATTATAATTACAAAGCCTAAATGTAAACTTGAAACTTATCATTCCATTGTTTATAAATGTGTCACGAGTGGCATTAAATATATAACAATACTTCTGAATCCATTTGATGTTATCGAATTTGATTTTATATGTAAAGGCATTATATTATATTATACGTAACTAGAAGGATAACTAGTATTCTCCTTCATAAAAATAACATTTCTCTGACGGAACAAATTATTTATCACCAATTAGTAATGAATATTCTTCGTTTTTCAAAGCTAGCATCTGCACACCTTATCCTATTTCATAAATCTTCCCACCTCCCCACCTCCTCTCCCATTCGTAGCTACTCTCGCACTATGACTGAGGACACCAGCGGCGCGAAATCGAATCCCACAAGTGATCCCCTCTGGCAGGCTCCCTGCGAGGACCCCAGTCTCAGAGACAGACTCCACCTCTATAACAGCATCACGCGTAAGAAGGAGCTCTTCGTTCCGATCCATTCCAACCTGGTTACCTGGTACAGCTGCGGCCCCACCGTGTACGACTCGTCGCACATGGGACACGCGCGCACCTACCTCTCCCTGGACATCCTCAGACGGGTTCTCTCCGAGTACTTCGGGTACAGCGTTCTCTACGTCATGAACATAACCGACATAGACGATAAGATTATCAAGCGGGGCCGCAGCAGACACCTGTTCCGGGAGTACCTGTCCCGTCTGGAGCCGGGGGGGCGCGTGGAGCTCCGAGACGACCTACTGGCCTCTCAGCTGCTGCTGGAGGAGAGACTCAGCGCCGAGCGCGACAAGGACAGGAAAGCAATGCTGGACAAGATGCTAGCTGGCCTGCAGCAGACTCTGTCGGAAGCGCAGCAGCTGATAAAGTCTCCGGAGTGCGAGAGGAGTGACCTGGAGGGGCTGGCCAGGGCTGCCGAGTACGCTCTCTCCGAGTACCTCGATATGAAGCTCGGCGCATCGCTGACAGACCACAGCATATTTCAGAAGCTGAGTCGTTGCTACGAAGAGGAATTCCATCGAGACATGAGGGATCTGGGGGTCGCTCCCCCTGACGTGCTCACGCGCGTGAGCGAGTACGTTCCGGAGATAGTTTCCTTCATCCAGGCACTGGTCAATAAGGGCTACGCTTACGAAAGCAAAGGGTCCGTCTACTTCAACACGTCGCACTTCCACGCGTGCGACGGACACCGCTACGCCAAGCTGGTCCCGGAGGCCGCGCTCAGTCTGGCGCAGCTGCAGGAGGGGGAGGGGGAGCTCACCTCCGGCGAGGAGAAGAGGGCTAGTCAGGACTTCGTTCTGTGGAAAGCCAGCAAGCCCGGAGAGCCGTTCTGGGGCTCCCCCTGGGGAGAGGGGCGGCCCGGGTGGCACATCGAGTGCTCGGCGATGGCGACCGAGATCTTGGGAGGCCGCATGGACATCCACTCGGGGGGCGTGGACCTCAAGTTCCCGCACCACGACAACGAGATAGCTCAGACGGAGGCCTACTACGACTCGGACCAGTGGATCAACTACTTTCTGCACACAGGCCATCTCACCATTGACGGCTGCAAGATGTCCAAGTCTCTGAAGAACTTCGTTACGATTCGAGACGCGCTCAGCAAGCACTCGGCCGCGCAGCTGCGGGTGTTCTTCCTGCTGCACGCGTGGGACTCGGTGCTGGACTACAGTCCCCGCGCCCTGGAGGAGGCACAGGCGTACGAGGCCAGCGTCCGGAACTTCTTCCTGTCCCTGCGTGCGCGGCTGCAGCAGCTGGGCGGCGGGGGCGTTAAGTGGGGCGGGGCGGAGCGGGGGCTGCAGGCCGCGCTGTCCGACACGCAGACACAGCTGCACAGAGCCATGTGCGACTCTGTGAACACGGCTGTGGCCATGCGGCTGCTGAGGGAGCTCATCTCCCGCGTGCACGTGTACGTGTCGGAGGCAGACACGGGCCACGCGCCCCTGGACAGCCCGCTGCTGCTGAGAGCCGGGAGCTATCTGTTCCGCCTGTACCGCGTCCTGGGGGTGGTGTCCAGCGCGCAGCACAGCTTCATGTCGCCCGAGGGGACTGGAGGCAGGGGGGACGAGTCCATGGTTATGCCGCTGGCGCTGCTGATAGCAGAGTTCAGACACGAGGTGCGCAAGCGAGCGCGGGCGAGCGGACAGGAGGAGATCCTGCGGCTGTGCGACCGTCTGCGGGACGAACAGCTGGTGCAGGCCGGCATCCAGCTGGAGGACAAGCCGGACAGCTCCCAGAATCCGTACGCCGTAAAGCTGAGGCGCAGCGAGGAGATCCTGGCCGAGCGGGCCGAGCGGGCGCGGCAGCAGGGCGAGAAGGCGGCGGAGCGGGAGACGCAGAAGCAGCTCATGAAGGAGAAGCAAATGAAGGCAGAGATGCAGAGGAAGATTCCACCCGGCGAAATGTTCAAAACCGCAGAAGAGATGGAAAAGTATTCCGCGTTTGATGAGCATGGAGTCCCAACTCACTCTAAGGACGGTAAAGAGATAGTGGGGAAAGCGAAAAAGGGTTTGCAGTCTGCATACGAGACTCAACGCAAGAAATATGAAAAGTACCTAGCGGAACAATCTTCATCAAGCTCTTAGGTTAGTTATTATATTGTATTGCTTTAGAAAGAGAGTAGATAAATATTATATTCATGTTGCAACTTAGCTATCTATATATGGGAAATACTGCTGTTATATTATCTGACATACCGTATAAGTTATCTCTAATAGTGCCCCTATTCGAATAATCGCCTACCTCCAATAATAGCCCCCCCCAAATTAGCAAATACAAATTTACTATCGGTCCCCTGAGTAAATTTCTTTATCTAATATTAGTCGCATACGATTATCAACCGACTATACTAAATAAATTGTATCAACATGTGATATTATCGAAAAGTCACAAAAATTATTGGTCAGAAAATGCCCTAAAAAACTATAATCGCCTAGGCTACTATTCGAATAAATACGGTACTTAGAAGAAGAGTGATATTAATTTACCTGTTAACATAACAATTATTAGTTTAAAGTTATCTCTTATTATCCCAATACACTTTGTGATGGGTAACACAAAGGACACGGTCCCGCCTCCCGTCTCCACTGAGCCTATGCCCCCTCCCATTCCGCTCCCCTACGTAATGTCCAATGAGCCCAGCGCCGCCCCGGCCGCGCCCGCTGAGGACGCACCCCCCACCTTCCCTCCCTTCGGGTCCCACTCCCCCCTCTCCCCAGGGGAGAAGGGGGAGACCAAGTCGGACCTGTTCACCGACACGATTGAGGGAATCCATCAGGAGTTCAAGTCCTACCTGCCTAACCTGATAGAGGGAGCCAAGCTGACTCTCAACTCTCCTCTCAGTCAATACTTCCAGGCGATACACACACTGCACTCCTCCTCGAAGGCTAACCTGTACGCCTACGCCGTTTCCTACGTGGGCCGCAAGAAGTACGGCGAGATGGAGATGTACCCCATGTTCTACGGGGAAATGGACAACGCCACCAACCTTAAGGCTATCTGTGTGCACCGGCCGACGGAGGGACTGAAGCTGCGCTCCGACATACAGACTCAGAAGTCCGAGTTCTCCGTGGTGCAGCTCTTGGCGGAGTACATGGGGTCCGACTTCTCCTTCTGCTCCACCCTCGTAAACCCGTGTCTGCACCCCGTCACGGGCGTGCTGGCCTTGCAGTATCTACAGAGGGTCTCCCGGAGCCTGTCGCTCGGACTGGACGTGACCTACCAGAGAGAGGCAGGCATGCACGGAGCGGGAATTTCGGGGTTCGTAGGCTTTAAGCGGCCGGGGTGGCAGTCCTTCGCTAAGGTCAGCTTCGGCACTTGGAGTGTGGGGTACCTGCGAAAGGTAACGGAGAATATCAACCTGGTAGGCGAGTTCGAGAAATCTCCATTCGATGACTCGAGTGTCGTCACGCTGGGATATTCCTGGCATCTTCCAAAGGCCGATTTTAAGATTTATTCGAGTATCAACAGTCTCTGGACGGTGAGCACACTTGTTGAGAAGCGACTCCAGCCGCTGCCTGTCTCGCTCGCGCTGGCGGCTAGTCTCAACCAGAAGAGCAACCAGATCAAACTTGGTATAGGAATTACAATCGGGTAGCACAATGTATCACTTGTTAATATAGCGTTCTTGTTAGTTTATTGTCGATAGTCATTTTAGTTCCTTAATTTGATATAATTTGTATTCATCTGGTTGTCATAACAACACAATCTGAAATATTTAGCTTGCATAGTTGGAAGTTGGGATATATACAAGTAGAACATCTTTAGAACGAAGTCTACCAACACGCTTAATAGGAACACCATCTCAGTCCCCTTCAAAGCCTTTTCAATACAAATGATATTTGTTAATAGGAGTTGTGGATAAGGCGAATTTACTTTCCCCTGGTGTTCGTACAAACGAGGTTCTACAGTAGTATTAAGATGTAAGGTGCTGGTGACTTAAGCCCACCATACACGATGCAACTGTTGCATGCAACAAAGTTGTACGCAACAAGGTAACATACACGGTGCAACAATGTTGCATGCAACATTTATTTTAGTGCAACATTCTTGCATGGAAATTACTTACTTTATTACACTTGCTAAAATATTATTTTAAATCAGTACTATACGTATAATCCCAATGGATTTGTTATTTTCCAATTCAATATTGTGGATTCCGCATTCCAAATTATTATACTTCGCAAGAGTAAATTGCATTTGATCCGTCAACGCAAATTGAGAATCTCATGGGTTATGGATTGAATCAAAATCGAGAGACTCAAAGTGCATTTCATCTATTGATGAAAGAAATTTCTTCAGTTGACACATCCAGTTATCGAGATTTCGTAAGGATGGATCGTCTGTTCAGTGATAAGGTATAGCAATTTTGGTATTCTTAGTTAGAACTGGATATACACTGTATATATATATATATCCAAACCTCCCTTATTCGGGCACTGTCGTCCGGAGGCTGCCCATAACTAGAATTTACCCGGATCTTAGAATTACAATACATGTGCAATGTCTAATACATATTTTCTAGATTCATTCAAAAATTAAAAAACGGTCGTTAACGGGTCGTGGATAATTTAATATGTGTAGTACTTCTAGGAAAATAATATGCAGCAATACGATCAGTGTTTTTCAAACCGTACTCAAAATTCTAATATATACATTTCTGATCGCATCATAGGTGGCTTGATTAAGGGGACTGAGAAAGTAAGCAGTAAATTAAATAGGTACACTAGAAAGTCATGAACATGTGAATTCTTCAATTGTTTTGAGAAGGACCTGAAGGTAAAGAATATATGCAAACGAAAAATAATCTTAAAAACATGTACTGAATTTCCACATTTTCGTGCAATATTGTTGCAAGAAAATTGAACATGTTCAACTTCAATTTCCATGCAACAATATTGCGTGCAGATACACGGTGCAACTTTGTTGCATGCAACAATGTTGTATGTAACTTTGTTACATGGAAAATTTAACATACACGATGCAACTTTGTTGCATCGTGTATGGTGGGCTTAAGACTATTGGTATAGAGATTTGTGGAAGTATAAATTTTCCAATGAGAACAGCTATTGTCAACTATAATACTGTAATGTACTTTAGTAGCTCCTTAACTCAACAATGTAGTGAATGTGTTCTCTTTTTGTCTGACTGTTTTATATACGTATATTTAAAACTGGCAGTCGTTCTTATTGAATGCAACACTTGTGTGTGTGTATTTGTGTCGCACTTGTCTTGTACATAAGTATCTCCTGATACTTCCGGTTATTACAACCATTATAATAATTACAAACTTGGCTAAGTGACGAATACGTTGTAACATCCTGCATGCAGCTAATGTCCCAGCTCCAGGTGAGAGGCATACTCAGCAGCAGTGCATTCCATTACTCCACTGAGCTTAGCAACCAGCTCAAGGCGGAGGGCCACGTCTCGGAGGCCTCCTCTCTCGGAGAGCTGGAGTTTAGCTGGAACGCTTTCGTAGAGCAGCAGAGACGCGAGTGGCGAGAGGAAGCCTGGAGTTTCAATGAGTCCTGTGTGGTGTTGCTCGACGGGCAGTTCCTAGGGGGGCACGCCCAGCTGCTGGCATGGGCACAGGAACAATTCAATCACTCATTCGATAGAACAGTCGATAGTTACAGTGCGGAAGCAAAGGAATGTTATCTGAAGTATTTGAGCGCTGCGGATAAGAAGTTTGTGTATTTGGAGCTGAGCAGCGAGGGAAGCAGTCTCGGTAGACTCGTGTTTGAGCTCAACACCCGTGTCTGTCCCAAGTCTAGCGAGAACTTCCTCCAGCTGTGCACCGGGGCCGCCGGGAAGAAGGGAGACGTGGCTCTCTGCTACGAGGGGTCTCTCCTGCACCGGGTGCTCCCCAAGGGCTGGCTGCAGGGCGGAGACATCGTAGACGGGAGTGGCAGTAACGGCATCGCGGCTATTAACGGCTCTCTGTTTGAAGACGAGTCATTCGCAGTGCCGCACGACAGACGCGGCGTGCTAGGGTACGCGAACAAAGGCCCGCACACAAACGGCTCTCAGTTCTACGTTACGTTCCAAACTGCCAAATGGATGGACCAGACGTACGTAGCGTTTGGGCAGCTGGTGGAGGGAACAGAGCTCCTGACCACTCTGGAGTCAGTCGACACGTTTAACCAGAGACCCAAGAAAGACATCAGGGTATCGAGAGCAGGGGTGTACACGGGAAATTAACTCAGACACAGATATGCCAAGTCTTGCATTATAATTTATTTACGATCTATACTTTGTATCACTTATATTTACTGGTGTGTTGTTGTTTTTGTTATGTAGATTGGGGTGGGTGATTTTAGAATTAATTAAAAAGAAATCGATTCCGCTTAAATCGGTCACTGGTTAATCGTGTATTCCCAGGAGCTGATACATGCCTATAGAAGCTATCCATTTAGTGCGACCTTTTCTAGTTCACTTACCCAATTTGAGTGTTGATTATCAAGTAAACTTGTGAGAATATTTTCTACACGTTTGTTTGCACTGTCAACACTCAACAGAGCACTGTGATTTTGGGTGTCGTGGCTTACCATGAATAATTTTTGTTTTGATGGCCATAATCGATGTGGAGTATCTAAATAAACCGTTATCAAATTCTATCCCGTTATCACTTTGCAGAATACAATGGGCACCCAGGGTATATATATAACACTTGTTAGTGTATGAGGGACTTCTACAGCACATTTTCTCTTCAGTGGACGTAAAATACTATCCATTTAGTGAAATGATCTTGATAGTTGACTATCCAATTATATTCACCATTTGGATTCGTTCTCATGTCGATGAGATGAACTTGACCTCTAGCTCCAAATTCGTTAGATAATATCGGGTTGGTTACAAGTGATTTTTTGATTTTTGATTATTCTGGATTGGTGTGCGGGACTTTGCGAAAGAAATATCTTAACCAATTCAATATATATGAAATAAGTTCAAATAACCTTGCTCTCTAATTTTTGAATGTAAAGATTTCCATCCTCCATATCCAATTTGCTCCCAACACCAATGAATTTTCTCAAATAAATAAGTTTTCAAATGGAAACACTATAAGTGATCGGTTTGTAGTTACTTTCGAGTATGGGTCAATGTATCGTAATTCTTTTACATTGCATGCCCCTATAAGATGGAGATTTTGCACTGTGCGCTCATCTCTTTTTGTTTTAGGGCCATAACCCAACATATTTGATAATTTTTGCATTTCTACTTGGTCCAGATTTCTCATCTCACATCAACGATTTATTAGAATTTTTTTATGTGATAATTTTCAGTCATTTTGAATAGGAATAGAAATAAACTAATGGTTTTACTAATTACGAGCCCTTCGGTCTCGGTCGCTTTGCGACAGATCGGTGCTACGCACCTCAAGTTAACGGCCGCATAGCGGCCTAAGCCGGCCTTACTCCTCACTAAACAAATGATTACATAGTTAGTAATATTTGTCATAGTTACTTATATACTTATAATACCCGTTTACTTATAATGCCCGTTGAAAGCAAACATCTAGGTCGATTTTGAATTTTCATTAATTTGTTTACCTATTTTGTGTAAACAACAACAACAAAAATTAATATTAGAAAATTTTTAACGCGAAATTCGTGTTCAGCATACTTGTTTACCTATAATAACCGTTGAAAGCTAACTTCTAGGTTAATTTTGAATTTTCATTAATTTGTTTACCTTTTTGTGTAAACAACAACAACAAATATTCATATTATAAATTTATAAACGCGAAATTCGAAATCAGCATACTTGTTTACCTATAATACCCGTTGAAAGCTAACTTATGGTTTGATTTTGAATTTTCATTAATTTGTTTACCTTTTTGTGTAAACAAGAACAAATATTCATATTAGTAATTTATAAACGCGAAATTCGTGATCAGCATTCTTGTTTACCTATTATAACATTTGTTTACCAATTATAACATTTGACAGTTAGTTTATATCTCATATATTAATGCGGTTTCTATCCCCCCATCACTTTAATATAATCCGGACAAACAAACAAACACACACACACACACACACAACAATCGAGATTTAATAATATAGATTTGTGGGATCGTCTATCATATGAAGTTTGACTATTGAAATTGCAGTAGATTGCTTACAGCTATACTGTGTAGCTCGATATCGCGGATGGCACAGCCATCTTTTATAGAAAATAATCCATAAAAGCGTCTCCGGCCTGCGGTTTATATTTTACAGGAGCCATATAGTTCAGGTTTTTTTTTGGTTGAGACCTTGATGTAACTCAGCGCGGCCTTGGTGTAACTCAACTCTGCAGCGGCCGCGTCCGACCCATAATCGTGATGTAACTCAACACTGCACAGGCCCAGGCCGACCCGAAACGTGGTGTAACTCCAAAAAATCTTGGTGCAAAATTTACACCAAGATCGGCCTTAAAAAATACCCTGTATTATAGTTTACCCTGTACTCATAATTATAAACAACTGAAGCTATAAATGGTAAATCGCCGTTAACATACCTTTGAAGTTTGAACCCAAGTAATCTTAATTAAAATTAATTACAATATACTGACCTAATTAATTATAATTAATTCAGTTGACATTGAAATTGGTATTAAATTATTTATAATTTTGATAATAATTTATGCTAATTTGCTAAATAGCGTTAATCTCAGAGATGATACAAGATAGAAACAAACTTCCAATTTATCAATTGATCCTTATGCCATGTAACACCTCTACAAATGGTCTCGACACCTTGAGGTGATGATGACATCGTAAAAAATGTGTTTTTACAATTTTGTGAATTATATTTTTCGAATGGTTTGGTTGGTGTTGGTTGAACACCCAACACGCACATAAAAAATGCTGACTCATCACCTATTATATTTTACAGAAACTTGCAACACAGGGTCATTTCCGTCCGAAACACCTTACTGAAATGGTTTAACACCGTTACAAAAAAAATCTAATTACAGCTTTGCCGATAGCATGATCATTCGGAGGCACAATCAAACGAACAACCACGAAAAATTCCAAAATATAATGGAAAGGAACATCCTGTCGGCACAACTGTAATTTTAGATTTTTTGTTATACATATACCTTACCAGATGAAATTTGCTGACTTTCAAATTTAAATGAACCTAGATATATACTTATGCAATAGGAATTCGTTTGCAAATTGCTAATGAAATAATGTATTGTTGACTTGTTGTTGACTTGTTGTTGACAAAAAAGGGGGTAAACTCATGTAATATAATTTTCTAACTAGTTAGGTAACTTAGGTTCTATTGCAATGGCAACTAACATGCGAGAAGAGACAGCCAGAGAGCTGGAACGAATTCGGGGGGAAGTTTTAGTAGCGAAAGAGGAGTTACGTGTCCAATTCGAGTATTATTTCCAAGTACTACGTGGTAGACACCTCGAACTGGTGGCACAGCTGGATGAAGTGGTCCGTGTGGCAGAGACACAATTGGAGGATAGACAGGTGAAGATGAATCAGTTTAAAGTGACCAAAGCTGAGGTGTCACACAATCTCCAACACAATGAGCTCAATGAGATTCTAATAAATGTGTCCCGAGAGTTGGACGAGAAGATACGGGGACTAGAGGCGACTGTGGATCGGATTCCATCTGTGTGGCTCGAGTGGCATGACGGGTGGTTGGAAGGTGGCATGGCTGGATTGTGTCGCTTGTGTGAGGGTGTATCCTACGTGAACAGACACAACCCAGTGTGGTCTGGTGTCAGTAAAGGAAAGGGACAGATGGAAATAGATACTCCTCATGGTCTGTCAATAGACAGAGACAATGGAGATATATTTGTGTCTGATTTTTGGCCCGCTGATAGGATTCAGGTATTTAGCAAAGAAGGCAAATATTCAAGAACAATTAAGCCACAAGGAATGACTTATCCTAATTCCATAACTCTGTTGTTTTACACCTAGTATCTACAAACTAGATAAAGTTTCTGGGACATTCTGTGTCGTATTGAAACAGAGTATCGCATGTCTGGTCTGTGAAACTAATAGCATATCTCATTTCAGTGTTGAGGATTTGCGGTCTGTCGATTTGACTCCACTTAACTCTCCACATATAACAGAGGACACTAGACTTCGCGACCTAAAATTAGCTCCCTATCTATTTATAGTCCTATTTGATAAGTGTCCCTATTCTATCCAATCCTTTACCAGAGATGGAAACCTAATCCACTCGATTGTGTCACAGGAACAGCTGATTATAGCTAACTATTTCTGTCTGGACAGACACATGAATGTTATAATTAGTGACGGGGGTGCTAATAATATCAAGGTGTTCAACAGAGAGGGACAGCTTGTCGGTACCATGGGACACAAAGGGACAGGACCTGGAGAGTTCCGATATCCTCAAGGGATAGATATCAACAAGGAGGGACTTGTTGTTGTTGTTGATTGGAAAGATTCTCACAAACTTCAATTCTTTTAGATATTATTTATTCACAAACTTTTTCTATTTAGTGCATTATTTCTTCAATATTATTTATTGTAGATGCATGTTCCCAATTACTTCTATTATTGTTTGTTTGTAGGGACACAAACATCAGCTTTATATTTTTTAAATATCTGTAATACAGTCGTACTAACGAGGTTCTACTGTATCTACTTCTTATTTACTTCTCACAGACACAGTATAACTGTAACTAAATGGAGGCTCACAAACTCTCCCCTCTCCAGGAGCCACCCCCCTTGTCTCCCCCAGGAACATCCTATTCTGTCAGCAATGACAAGTCCCCTGTTCCCATTGAGCCCCTGTCCCCTGGCAAGCTATTCGACCCCAAGTCCCGTATCCCCTTATTGGACCAGGAAGTGTTAGAAAGGGTGAGAAGTAAGGTCGCATAGCATAGTGGCCGTTAACTTGAAGTGCGTAGCACCGATCCGTCGCAAAACGCCCGAGACCGAAGGGCTCTTTTTACTGAAACTAGAATATCTCTGAAATGAAGTGAGCTCTCGTGGAAACTCCAACAATCTAGGGTCATTTCTTTCCGAAACACCTTTCTGAAACGGTTTAACAACGTTACAAAAATCTAAAATTACAGCTATGCCGATAGCATGTTCTTTTGGAGGCACTATTACTAGAACAGGCGTGTCAAACTGGTGGCCCGCCGGTTGCTCCGATGTGGCCCGCAATCATTAAAATATCTGGAATATGGCCCGGGTAAGGGCTGGGGTTATGAAATTGGCCCACTATTCGAATCGAGTTTGACACACCTGTACTAGAACAACCACCAAGAGATAATTGAAAGGCACATACTATAGGCACAGCTTTAATTTTAGATTTTTCGTTATATATTCTATTTTCAAATTTAAATGAAGTTATTTAAATACTAATGCATTAGGAATTCGTGTTTGCCAATTTCTAATTAAATAATGTATTGTTGTTGTTGTTGACAAAAAGGGGGGTAAACTCCTGTAAATATAATTTTATGACTAGTTAGGTTCTATTGCAATGGCAACTAACATGCGAGAAGAGACAACCAGAGAGCTGGAACGAATTAGGGGGGAAGTTTTAGTAGCGAAAGAGGAGTTACGTGTCCAATTCGAGTATTATTTCCAAGTGCTACGTGGTAGACACCTCGAACTGGTGGCACAGCTGGATGAAGTGGTCCGTGTGGCAGAGACACAAGTGGAGGACAGACAGGTGAAGATGAATCAATTGAAAGTGACCAAAGCTGATGCGTCACACAATCTCCAACACAATGAGCTCAATGAGATTCTAATAAATGTGTCCCGAGAGTTGGACGAAAAGATACGGGGACTAGAGGCGACTGTGGATCGGATTCCATCTGTGTGGCTCGAGTGGCATGACGGGTGGTTGGAAGGTGGCATGGCTGGATTGTGTCGCTTGTGTGAGGGTGTATCCTACGTGAACAGACACAGCCCAGTGTGGTCTGGTGTCAATAGAGGAAAGGGACGGATGGAAATATATACTCCTTGTGGTCTGTTAATAGACAGAGACAATGGAGATTTATTTGTGTGTGATTTTGTTGCTCATAGGATTCAGGTGTTTAGCAAAGAGGGCAATTATTCGAGAACAATTGAGCCACAAGGAATGTCTCAGCCTGATTCCATAACTATGTCACTCCATCACCTGTTTGTCATCTGTATTGGTTCACGTAGTATCTACAAGCTAGATAAAGTGTCTGGGGACATTATGTGTCGTATTGAAACAGAGTATGTCATGCGTGGTCTGTCAGTTGACACAGACACACTGTATGTAGGAATGTATGGAACTAATAGCATTTCTCAATTGAGTGTTGAGGATTTGAGCTCTGTCGATATAACTCCACTTAACTCTCCACATATAACAGAGGACACTTGGCTATACGACCTAAAATTAGCTCCCTCTCTATTTATAGTCCTGTTTCTAAAGTGTCCCTATCCTGTCCAATCCTTTTCAAGAGATGGAAACCTAATCCATTCGATTGTGTCCCAGGAACAGCTGATCGAAGCTAGCTATTTCTGTCTGGACAGACACATGAATGTTATAGTTAGTGACATTGGAGCTAATTGTGTTAAAGTGTTCAACAGAGAGGGACAGCTTGTCGGTACCATGGGACACAAAGGGACAGGACCTGGAGAGTTCCAATATCCTCAAGGCATAGACGTCAACAATGAGGGACTTGTTGTTGTTGTCGATTTGAAAGATTCTCGCCAACTGAAATTCTTTTAATTCTATTCACGAACTTTTTCTTATTTATTATAATATTTTCTTCAATATTTATTGTAGATGCCTTTTCCAATTCTTCTAATATTGTTTCTTTGTAGGGACACAAAACATCACTTGTATTCTTTTAATGTCTGAAATACTGTTCGTATTAACTGTGTTCGTACTAATTCAAGAAAATTCAAAATCAACCTAGAGGTTAGCTTTCAACGGACATTATAATTATTGGTAAACAATCTCGTGGAAACTTCCAACAGACTAAGGGTCATTTCCTCCGAAATAGCTTACTGAAATAGTTTAACACCGTTACAAAAAATCTAGAATTACAGCTCTGCCGATACGTACCATGTTCTTTTGGAGGCACTACCAACCACCAACCACCAAAATATAATGGAAAGGAAGATCCTGTCGGCACAGCTCTAATTTTAGATTTTTTGCTATATCTTTCAAGAGGAAATTTGCTGACTTTCAAATTTAAATGAACCTAGATATAGTATACGTACTTATACAAAAGCAATTCGTGTTTGCCAATTGCTATTCAAATAATGTATTGTTGTTGTTGTTGACAAAAAAGGGGGGTAAACTCCTGTAAATATAATTTTATGACTAGTTAGGTTCCATTGCAATGGCAACTAACATGCGAGAAGAGACAGCCAGAGAGCTGGAACGAATTAGGGGGGAAGTTTTAGTAGCGAAAGAGGAGTTACGTGTCCAATTCGAGTATTATTTCCAAGTGCTACGTGGTAGACACCTCGAACTGGTGGCACAGCTGGATGAAGTGGTCCGTGTGGCAGAGACACAAGTGGAGGACAGACAGGTGAAGATGAATCAATTGAAAGTGACCAAAGCTGATGCGTCACACAATCTCCAACACAATGAGCTCAATGAGATTCTAATAAATGTGTCCCGAGAGTTGGACGAGAAGATACGGGGAGTAGAGGCGACTGTGGATCGGATTCCATCTGTGTGGCTCGAGTGGCATGACGGGTGGTTGGAAGGTGGCATGGCTGGATTGTGTCGCTTGTGTGAGGGTGTATCCTACGTGAACAGACACAGCCCAGTGTGGTCTGGTGTCAGTAAAGGAAAGGGACAGATGGGATTAGATACTCCTTTTGGTCTGTCAATAGACCGAGACAATGGAGACATATTTGTGTCTGATTTTGCTGCTAATAGAATTCAGGTGTTTAGTAAAGAAGGCAATTATTCGAGATCAATTAATCCACAAGGAATAACTCTTCCTGGTTCCATAATTATCTCACTCCATCACCTGTTTGTCAGATGTGATTACCCACTTAGTATCTACAAGCTAGATAAAGTGTCTGGTGACATTCTGTGTTGTGTAGAAACAGAATATATCCATTGTGGCCTGTCAGTTGACACAGACACACTGTATGCTGGAATGTCGATAACTAATAGCATATCTCATTTTACTGTTGAAGATTTGAACTCTGTCAATGAGACTCCACTTACCTCTCCACAAATAACAAAAGATACTAAGCTAAGCTACGCGACCTAAAATTAGCTCCCACTCTATTTATAGTCCTGTTTATTGGGAGTCTCTATTCTGTCCAATCGTTTACCAGAGATGGGAATTTGTTGCAGTTCTTAGTCTACACAGGAACAGCTGATTGAAGCTTTCTATTTCTGTCTGGATAGACACATTAATATTATAATTTGTGACAGGAGAGCTAATAATATTAAAGTGTTCAACAGAGAGGGACAGCTTGTCGGTACCATGGGACACGAAGGGACAGGACCTGGAGAGTTCCATTATCCTCAAGGGATAAACATCAACAAGGAGGGACTTGTTGTTGTTGTTGATCTGAAAATTTCTCACAAACTGCAATTTTTTAGAAATTATTATTCCAAACTTTTTATATTTATTACATTATTTTCTTCAATATTTATTGTAGGTATCTTTTTCCGATACAGTCAACGGCAGATTCCTGGGGGGAGCTTTGAAGGCACTGGATAGTGTTCGTATTAACCGTGTCCATACTAACGAGGTTCTACTGTATTATATCCAGTGTTCCCTCTAACGATTTTTTCCCGTACTCCCCCGAAAGAAATCGTGTTTTACCAACGTCCCCGAAAATTAGAGTGTATTAAGGGATCCCGTTAATCCGGTCAAATTTCGGTTAATTAATCGAGTACAAATTTTCTACTCTGGGCAAATATTTTGGTGAATTAAATGACTCAATAAATCAAAATTTTCGGTTAATAACCCGTCAATATTTTTTTATTAAGCGGTGTCGACTATTATAAAGTAGTACTATACTAACTAATATACACTAAGTCTGATCAGAGATGTTGATGCCAAAGAAAGACCGCAAGAAGATCTACGAGTACCTCTTCACGGAGGGTGTGCTGGTGGCAAAGAAGGACTTCACAATGAGTGAGAACCAACACATCAAGGTGCCCAACCTCTACGTCATAAAGGCTCTCCAGTCCCTGAAGAGCCGCGGCTTCGTCACGGAGAAGTTCGCCTGGCAGCATTACTACTGGCGTCTGACTAACGAGGGCGTGCAGTACCTCCGCGAGTACCTGCATCTGCCCTCAGACGTGGTGCCCGCCACGCTCAAGAGGCCCGCCTTCACGCGGTCAGCTGTCTCCCGCGGCAAGCCGGGCAGCGGGCCCCCGGGGTCCGGCCCCCGCGACGAGGACAGGGACGCGTATCGGAAGACGCAGGACGGCGGCGGCGCCTGGGGAGAAGCGCCCAAGCCGGGGGGCGTTGGGGGGGAAGGCTTCCAGCCTGGGTACCACGGGATGGGAAGGGGGGCGGCCCCCTACAGCGGAGGCTTCAATAAGTAAACTGCTATATTCCCTTAGACCGTAGCTAAACTTAGTGTTGAATAATAGGATTATTGTTGCTCATTAGATTATGGAATAACTGTTTTGATTAGTTTCCTACTTATAACTTAAAATTTAATTTGTGGAACTTAGAAATTTAACTATTTGTTGTTATTAAACCTAAGTCGTACACATGCTATAGATTTCGAATTTAGTTACATCCACTTGGACTCGTGTCCTGCTAGCATGGCATAACCTGCGATGTCTGCGAACCCAGATATTAAGTCCCTCCTGCGGGAGAAGGGCGTCGACTACCTGTCGCTGCCACACAAGTCCCGCAGACTTCTCTTCAAGAAGGAGAAGCGACGCGCCAGGAGACAGCAGCTGGCCGAGAGGAGAGCTGCGCTGAGGACGGAATCAGCTGAGACTTCGAGATTAGTGGAGCCACTGGAGAGAAGACTAGAGATACTGAATGAAGAAGAGAGAACATTCCAGGAGCTATCTTGGGTTGCTAGGGAAAGAGAGGCAGTGTCTCGTTCGAGTATGAACACAAGCGAGAAAACAGAAATTGTTCCGACTGTCAAAAAGGAAAAGAAGCGCGAGACGAGTCGCATCGAACAGCTGGTCCCGATGACACACCTCCCCTTCTCTCCTGACACGGACAATGAGTGCAGTTTCTTTGTAAAGATCGGCGCTTGTAGGTTTGGAGATGGTTGTACGAAATTCCATATCTACCCTCCCGTATCCAAGACCCTGGTGTTCCCTCACCTGTTCTCTGAGATGGGCGTGAGCGGCAGCATGGTGGACGAGCGGGAGCAGGACGTGGAGCTGGAGATCGACGAGACAGAGCTCTACCAGCGGTACCGGGACTTCTACGCGGACGTGTATCCCGAGGTGAGGGCGTGTGGGAGGGTGCTGCGGTTCGAAGTGTGCGCTAATTACGCGTCCCACCTGAAGGGGAATGTGTTCGTGGAGTTTGAGAGGACAGAGGACGCGGCCAGGTGCCGGCTGGCGCTTAATGGGCGCTGGTACAACCGCAGACAGGTGAGGTGCGAGTTCAGCTGTGTGGGCGAGTTTGAGAAGGCGATTTGTGACGTGGTGTGTCCGGACCGACACACGCGGCTGAGAGGAAAGAGGCGCTGTGGCAGGGGCAGGAGCTGCAACTACTGGCACGTGTTTAAGCGGATAATCTGATGCGACTAATGAGTAGTGTGTTATAATGACAAACCCTTTAATTATAAAAAATAATACTGATTAATCATTTAATCCTAGCTAATGGAATTATACAATTAGCTATGTCCATGCCCCCTAACGCCTCCAGTTAATATCTCTGTTATGGTGGACAAGTTTAAAAGCGAGCTACGAATTTGCAGAGAGGATATAATCGCTAAGCTCTCAGCAGACGCGGCTATTAGCACTGTAAGCTTGCGTGTGGCAGCTAGCTTGCTGCTGCAGCTGAGTGCAGTGGAGAGTTGGTTTGCCTGCGAGGAGGAAGACAGGCTGGGCACGGAGAGTAGCGGGGAGATGGCGTGGCTTAAGCACGAGTTGAATCCGTATCTGCATGAGTACACAGGAGTCTTCTGCACGCACACTCGCATTCTGTACAGAGAACTGAGTCGTTACAGGAAATACGAATTGCCAAGTAACGTCCGAATTGATTGGGAAGAGAGCACAAACTCCGCTCTGCCTGCCGGTGAGGTCAGGTACAGTTTGAATCCATACGCTCTGTATAACGGAGCTGAATTCGAATTCGAATATTCCGACGAGAGAGAGATATACTTGTCCTGTATTTCTGCGGATAACAACGCCTCCACTGTATTCTACACGAACGGGAAATGTGTCTACGAGCTGAATGCTACCACCAACAAGATTATAAACACTTTCAATAACTTTACACTTCCAAGCTACATATGTGTATGTCCCAAGTACATTTATATTCTGGACTACAGACGGTACACAACTGACTATTTTGTTCTGAAATGCGATCGTTCTACAGGAGAGGTGGTGGCGCGGTCAGAAGAGGAAAAACAGATTTATTTCGGAATTACTCTAGACTCACTAAATAGATTGTTTGTCGGGAAAAATAATTCATTGTGTGTTTATAATACTGATCTGGTAAAGGAGAGGGAGCTAGAGTTGAGAATATCTCACCGGAATAAGAAGTATCCATCTATTAGGGATTTGCATATATTTAATGAAGAGCTGTTCATACTTGTTTACGGTACTTTTTATCCTTTCCAGGTGTTTAGTACAGATGGTCAGTTGCTTAGAGTATTTGGACTTTTGAGTCCAATCAACTCATTTTATTTCGCTATCGACTCAGCTGGAAATATTCTGTTTAACGATTTTAAAGAAAAGGTAGTTAAGATCTGCAACCAGAGAGGAGAGATATATCACAACATTGAATTAAAGAAATTAGAACAATTAAATTTTAGTTATTCTTACCCCAGCTGCATATGTATATTGGAACCTTTTGTTGTTGTTACTCATAATCACACTCGTTTTTGGCCTGCAATGCATCGCAGGCAAAAAAGTGCAATCTACTTTTTATGACCTGTTTGTTATACTCGAAATAAGTTCTATTTAGCCTGCCTTTACAAATCCTAGTTAAGCAGACTCGTGCAAACGCTACGTTTGCATTAATGGGTTGTCCTTGCGTTACGTAACTAGACATACTAATACTAATAAAACATTTAATACTGATAAATATTTAAGATCAGGAAAATCTTAAGCCTCGGTAATTGGCACCTCAATTATGACAAGAACAAAGTATAAATTAAATAATTTAGCTACTAGATTTTAATTTAATTTAATATCGAAATATAAACCACGATTCATAACTTTTTGCTGTGAGCCAGACAAATAAATGAAGATGTGTCTAATGTCGATGTCTCCATATTATCCGCACATGAGAAATTTTACAAATACTATTTTCAAACATACTACGCTAGCTACGGACTGTTAAATAATTATTATTAATTTGATAAACTGTCTGTTTCGACCAAATTGTATCAATGCGATATGAATACAGTAGATGTCGGATATAAGCACACCGGTTATAAGAACACTATGTTGGAAAACGGTTGCCATATACCCTGTATACCTATTACCTATGTCGGTTATAAGCACATTAAGTCAGTTCCCGGTGATGTGCTTATAACCGGCATCCACTGTACTACCAAACAAATAATTTTCGGACATTTCATCGACAATATGAAGCGCTACTAATTAATGAGTGAAGTTCTGGTAAATAGAGAAACTACAACATTTATTATCCATGGTTATAGTTTAGAATGTCCAATGACACTCCAGTAGCTTCCCTATCTAATGATGAGAGCCTGAACAGTTCGGGGGATAACCAGACAGATTCTGACAATGTAAGCTCACAGGCTCATAAGGACCCACCAGTCGCAGCTGATGAGATTGTGTACCACGCCTACGCAGGGGAGGCTGAGCTGGCAGGCATAATGTCGCTAATGCAGGAGTACCTCTCGGAGCCATACTCCATATACACGTACCGCTACTTCATCAACAACTGGCCGGAGCTGTGCGTAATGGCCAGCTGTGAGGGCAGGCTGATTGGCGCCGTGGTGTGCCAGTTGGAACAGATGCAAATAGATAACGTGCCCACAGGAAAGGGGTACATTGCGATGTTAGCAGTTCGCGAGGAGTTCAGAAAGAAGCGGATAGGTAGCACTCTTGTCTCGAAATCGATCCAGAAAATGATCGAAATAGGCTGCGAGGAAGTTATCCTGGAGGCAGAGGTTACGAACAGAGGGGCACTGAGGCTGTATAGCAACATGGGGTTCATTAGAGATAGGTATCTGCATCGATACTACCTGAATGCAGTGGATGCATGGAGACTCAAGTTGTTTCTGAAATCAGCTTACAAGGATAATAATTGAAATGATATTAATTCTATTGTTTAGTCTTTCATTTAAGAATGGTTTTAAATTCAACGGAAATACAAGTATTCTTATATAGATAATTTACGAAATTAGGTTATAAGGGTAATGTCTATTTCCAAGTTGATTTGAGACACAATAATCGTGCCAAATTAGTTGAGGGTAATACACGCAAACATGGAAATGACCTGATGTATTATCAATTTGATTATCTCTTTATACGTGTAACCACCCGTTTTGAGGTTCTAATACAATATGAGTAATAAGTTACTAATAACTATAAAATCGATTACTTCCGAAGAGTCACCAGTTAATCTACAGTATTCTACGTAGTATACCAAAGACAACACAAGGATTGCTCAATTAATATAATAGCGAAGTTATTATTAATATATTTATGTAGAGTTTATGATGTTAATAATCCGTAAAGACACGTGTAGTAATGATAAACCAATGACAATTCTAGAAGGCAAGAACGGGTTTGGAGAAATATGTACTGTTAATCTATAATCTGTCTATCCTGACTCTGTTGTCATTTAACAATAGAATAAATTAATTTGTAATATTATTAGGATTTACGAGAGAAAACCTTATAACGTTAGCTAGCATCTGGCAATCAGATTGCTCGATATATTTAGTCAATAAGGCATTACAGAGAACTATAACCATAGAAACACAGTAGTTTTAAGATATTCTTCGAGTCTCCTGAAGTAATCTGAATATTGCAGAGTTAATCACAGAGGTCATTAAGATCAGTAGTAGTCTATTATCTATATAAAAATATGTAGAAAGTACATTATTGTTCGGAGCCAGTTGCATATGTAAATAACATTCAACTTCATAAAGAATGTCTAAATGTAACCATGATTTGCCACATTTTTCATTCTGATCCATTATAGGACAATTATTTATTTTATTATCAGACATAATGAATAGATATTCGGTAGACATAATTAATAGAGGTTTAGGTATACATAATGATATACACGTATATTAGGTATACAAATTTAGACCTAGAGTTATGGCGCAAACAGGGATGGGCGTGGCGGGGCGTGCTTCCCCGTAAAAAGTTGAAAGGGGGCAACATTAATGGTGCGGGTGTCACCGTGCCCTCTGGATAAAAATCTATTAGGGCATTTACATTATTTAGTATGGACTTGTTACTCTATTGGTTCCATGAATTGTTACAAATCGATATCTGGGTATCTCGCAATCAAATAATTTTCAGGGGGGCTCGCTACACTCGCCCCCCCCCCCCCCCCCCAACTTCAACCTCATACTTGTAAACTTTGCGCCCATGCTAGAGTACACCACACCTGTGTTATTGAAATTGAATAACAAGATTGTTGACTAAACTCGTTGTGTATATAATTAGGAGGGTTCATGAAATTTGAGAGAGAATTGCCCAATTCACATACCATTAAAGGGGCCAAGGTATTAAATGCATTTCTACTAGTTTCCTATTGCATGTATAATCTTATCTTGCTATTAATGGGAGTGTTGCAGGGTTCTGATCCCTCTCAGACTAAATGGGTGTATCTAGGTACAAATTCTTAAGTACAAGGTCATTAGTATATTGCAACAGTATCGCTATGCGCCAGAACTAAGCAGGCGTGACTGATTCAGGTAGAATATCTAACCAGTGAATCTGTCATTGGGGTATCCAGTGTAAGTAAATTTGATATTCCAAATAACATGTACTCTAATTTCACTGTTGGGTTGTAGTTATTTAACTGTTTTGATTTGATACAATTTGTTTTGTTACAAAGCTTTACGTGATTGGAATAATTGCGTCAAATACGTATATTATGTTTGTAGTGGAATGAGTGTTCATCAGGGGTTATCCCTAATTATAATATTAAACACAGAAAGATTAAGTTACTCTCTCGGTTGTATCAATTACCAATTCAGATACAATTGGTAATTGATACAACCTAAGGGAATCTGTCACAGCAAGGCTAATAGATTATTGTACTATAATTTGGGAGTATTTTTTCAAATACAGTACAACCTCGCTAGCCCGAACAGGCGATCCAAAAATATTTTTCGTATAGAAGTGGGAAAAAATTCATATATTTAAATTTGTATCTAATTATACAAAAATAAGTATCAGACAAGTATTTTAGGTAGTACATAATATATACTATATGTTTTGTTTGGATTCAAAAGATTTGGACAAGTTTGGTTCGAATTATCGGGGTCTCATTTTAATAGATGCCTATAGAAAATGTATTACTGAACTAATCCGAACGAATTCACTAATCGGAACAGATTTAAAAAAATCGGCACACCTCTGTTCAGATAGCTAGGGTGTACTGTATTTACTAATATAGTAGACTCTAGTTAATACGAACACCAGGGAAGTTTATTGTTCGTAATGTCCGAGAATTATTATTAACCGGTCACTTGCATGCATTTGTAAAGGCTAGGGAAATTAACACCTACTCTTTATCCATATTAACGAGTCTACTTTATAATAGTGTACATATATTAGTATTTACGAGAACGAATAAAAAGTATCTTATCAGGAAATTTTATTTCCTTTAATTTGACATATTCATCGATTAATATTCATAACCAGTTTATGGCTTTAATCTCCTTTCAGCAATTAACTGTATCTAATATTTATAGTGTGTATACTACATGGTTCCGCAAACTTTCATTTATATCAGGCCACATAATCTTAACAAAATGTTCCTCAGGCCGCAAACAATATCGAGAATTTTTCGAAATTTATAACAAAACTATTATGTTGTTGTAATACTAGAACTATACTAATTTATAAGCAAAAAGTGCATAAAGGACTCTAGTCAAAAGGTAATACAGTTAGAAATGTCTCTCAGGCCACACATGATAAAAATTTCCATTGGGATACCAGGCCATACATAAGGTTGTTTCAGGCCGCATGCGGCCTGAAAAACCTGGTTTGCGGAACCCTGGTATACTAGTTATATTATATTATAATCAAGACGATCACGGGACTTTAACTGATTACAATCACATAAGTAATCATTTGAAATAGGAATAATTAATGGATACAAATATACAAAATAAATATACGATAATATACAAAGGTTATTAATCAGCTGTACACAATAAATTGAACAATAAATGATTTAATAAAATCCAAATTAGGTTGGAAATACCGACCTATGAGTTAATTCCGTCACTCGACTCGCTAAGTAACAAATTAAGGGTATACTTAGGTAAAAGTAGATACAGTTAAAAGGGACTTTTACTGTGAATAATAAATGCGAAGTGAGAGAGGAACTGTAGCACTAGCATACATCATTAACAATTAGAATTAGACTCCTTGCTAATGGCTTTCGTGATTGCACTAATCCACGTGTCATACTCCTCTTCGTTATCACAGCGTATCTCTACACTGTCCCTCGTGCTGACCCCGTCAGGAGAGTCCGGGGCGTCCGCGCCGAGTTTGAACTTTAGTTTATCTTTCTCTTCCTCTGCGGTGGCCAGTGCGTAGGTGGGTAGGTAGAGCGTGTTGGTTGGCTTGATATCCTCGTGGGCATTGAACACGTAGAGATTGAAGTCGCTCTTCAGCAACATCCACTTCTTCTCAAAGTTCCATTTCACCCTCAGCTTGACATATCCCTGGTGCACAGTGTCATCCACTAGAGTAGTTGCCAGATCGTTATCTTCCGTCTCATCAAAGGATCTCTCCAACTGACTCAGGGGGCTTTCGGTCGGCTCGTACTCCGAGATTCTCCTTTCGTCTGCCACCATTTCTGCCACTTTGAATCTGGCCGCACACTTGTTGCAGACCCTGTCCTCGCGACTGAGGTACGGCAGGAACACGCGCTGCTTGGAGCAGCCGGAGCAGATTATCTCGCCGCAGCCCCTGCAGTGGTGTCTGCGGCGCATCATGCTGAACGCCTCCGCGCAGTCCATGCACATCGTCACGGAGTTGTCCTGCAGCCAGAGCGGGGCCTTCAGACCGAAGCTCAGCTTCTCGTCCGGGTCCTCGCCGACCGAGCACTCTCCGGCCGTGGAGGCGGAGGAGCTGAACTTCTTCCTGGAGTCGCGGTTCTCCTTGATGCGGCCGATCGCGTTCCGCAGGTCCCGGATCCAGTCCTCCTTGTCCTCCAGAGAGGCGGCCGAGACCGTGAGGGACCGACTCACGGAGAATATGTTAAAGCTGTTCGGGAACGGCTGGATGACCGGCTCCTCGATGCTCATGGAGTAGAGCTCCATTTCGTCGCGCACCTTGTAGAAGCTGCCGAAGGGCAGCGTGTGCAGGAGCACATCCGAGAAGAGGAAGAACATTCTCTGCTGGAGACTTCGTCTGCTCACCTTTCCCAGGGAGCCGCGCTTAATGAACAGTCTGTGCGGCTGTATCAGCTCTCCCGAGTAGTCAGTGAGAGAGCGCTGTATGCAGAGCAACTCGTTAAAGTTCTCCATGTGCTTGATCTTTGAGTTGGCGTGGTTGGCAGCCTCGGATATGATCTTAAGCGCGCTCTCGGTCTCCTTCCTGTCGGGTGCCTCCTCTGGCAGCCGCTTCAGGTAGTCCTCGAAGAGCAGCTTGTACCGCGTCAGTCGCTGCACGGGCTCCAGCATGAAGTGCGAGATCTTGAGGTTCTCGCAGCGCGGGTCCCTCTCGAACTCCTGCACCAGGGCAGCGAACCGCTTCTCCCGACTCAGACAGTCGTTGAGTATCGAGTTAGCCGCGTCGAAGTTCGCCACGTAGTCCGAGTACAGCTTGAGGAAGGGCGCAATCCGGATCATGATGTCGCCGAGACGCGGGTCCTCGTCCCAGCTCCTGAGGCGGCTCCGCAGCTGCTCCAGGAGCGTCTGGTTCAGCTGGTGGATCTGGTGCACATTCGAGAATATCTGCTTAACCGCGAGCTCGGTGAGCACCGGTTTATCTCGCTGCTGCTCGTTAGCGCTGACAATAACGTTTCTGAACTTGACATTTATCAGCTCCAGCCTCTCGACGTACCGCTCCTCGGTCTCCAGGAGCTCCATCGCAATCTGCTTCTTCCTCTCCAGGGGCGGGTCGGCCGCCTCGTCCACCAGGAAGGAGTCCTGCGTCGAGTCCCTGGTGCCCGAGCAGCGCTGGCTGAAGAGGGCCCGCTTCTCGGCCGCGGGGTCCGTCTGGAGGAGGGGGGCGGATATGGCGATCGGGGGAGACACCGTGGGGACGCAGAGAAGCGAGTTCCTGCTCCTCCGGTTCATGAGGCTCTTGGCCCGCTTCATAGGCTGGCTCTCCTGCGAGAGGGTGGGGCTCTTCTGGCGAGCGAGAGAATCTGAGCGGAAAATCTTATTAAACATACCACAACAGGAGACTCGAGTAACACAGTTTATTAGTATTGAATCTGTAAACTTAAAATATACAATTTTTGTATAGATACTATGTTGGAATATGTACATACTCTTTCGCTGCAAAATTACCACTTTGACCGACTTACTGGAAATATTACTTAATTCCGAGTATAATGTTATTAGTTCATTATAATTTAACTGATACAACTATCTAATTGTTTTATCGCTGACCAATCTTACAAGACAACCAATATCGCACTAGGTAGGTGATTAAACCATTAATTGGACAGATTTAAAATACCCAATCAAGTATTCTATAAGTACATAACTACGTGAATACCAATTGAATAGAGTATAGGTACCTTTCTCATCTGGCATAGTTTCATCCTCGTTGTCGTTAGTAACATCGTCTCTGTCTGTGCAGTTAGTCGGGCTAGTGGGGGGTTCGGTGGGAGACAGGGGGATAGTGGACGCGGGAGGGGGGGCAGGGGCATCCGTTGGTACATGGTTAGACGAGTCCTCATTCTCTCCAGGTAACTCGGGAATTCGTATCTGTGAGGGAAGCCGGGAGTCGATAACGGAGTGATGATTGGGAGAATTGTACTGTTTGTGGAATAACTCCTTCTGTCGCATATAGCAGACATGCGTGCCTAGGGACTTCCCCTCAGTGTCAGGAAGTCCTGTTTGGAAGTTTGGGACGCTGTTCATGCGTCTGGGCTTAGGCTTCGGTTTGGGAGCGATGGGAGGTTGAATGGTAGGTGTCGAGTCATTTACGGAGGCATTCTTTATTGGGGAAATACGAAACACAGACATTGTCTAAAATAGAGAGCAAAAAACAAATTATGATTGATTTTGCTAGCGAAAAGCCTATGTAGATTCGAGTAATGTAGCAGAGCAAAGAAACTAGCATAGTGGAAGCCTTCAGCTGTCTAATGCAGCATAGTTGGCTTGTGTTTGATCCCATGAAAAACTGCTAGGAATTCTGCCCAAGCGATTCAATGCAGAAATCCTCACTGGCTTCAACAATTATGAACTAACTCGCACGAAAAATTACAGATGACCAATTATTAAATTATAATATATTCATATCAGAATCTCAACAGTGGATCGTTTTCTTGACCTCTAATAGACAAATTCAGCAGTATACAAATTAAAATATCTCATAAATATGATCACATACACCAACACGCTACTCTTGCTAAGAATCTCAGTCAGGGCAGCACTTATCCACTTCGTAGATGGTCACCAAATATGGCGTGACGATACGAAAGTAGAATTAATTGGTTTATATAACTATAAACTAATTAAATAATGAATTACTAATGACATTGCAAACAACGCAAAAGGGGCGGTCGATATACATTTACGGTAATTAACGTTGTTCGTGGGCGAAGCATCGAATATTCAAATACAAATTCAAGACATTATTATTTTAATCTACTTTATATGCAACAATTTTATCAATGGATTTTAACCGAAACTCTCCTGTTTTCTTGGTTTGGAAACACATAACTTTTGTTTTTACAACTATCCTATGACCAATTTCTCGGGTTTCACAGCATTCGTGCATCACATTCAAAATATGGTCATTCCAATTGTAGAGGAGACCACCGTACCATTATACAGCACCTGCTTATTATATCCCAACTATATTGTACTTCTATATTGATATTAATTATTCAGGAGACTGTAATTGCAAAGATAAAGTTGGTAACCAATGTTAGTATGGTGTGCTACAAGCCTATAACAAGAATATAATAGTGCTACAGCAAATGTAAACCAGTTTAATTTATTTAAAGCAGGTACGTACCTGCAAAATATAATCAGTTTGTCATAAGGATATTTAGGCTTCTCTTCTTTCTCAAATAAATTTGTGCCCAGCTGCTCTACTCTTCATTCTGTTAATATAATGCGTAATCAATTATAACAAACACTAATATATTTGTCAAATAGACAACTAATATAAATATAAACAGATCTAATTTAACTTAAGCACCGTAGCTCCACTACTAGGTACGGTTACAAACATACCTTCTCCCTCCATTCCCTCTCTTTCTCCTATAAAGAATTGTTCTTTGATTTGCTTCATCACCTCCCCCGCTAGTTTCTGCTCTACCATCACCACTGCACAACCGCCCCAACCGGCGCCAGTGAGTCGGGCCCCTAGCGCCCCAGCTCTGCCACTTATCTCGCAAATGCTGTCCAGCTCTTTACAGCTGCATGCGTAGTCGTCTCGACAGCTGCGATGGCTCTCTGTCATCAGAGCTCCCAGCTGGGCCACGTCTCCTGACCGACAAATCTCCGCAAACATACGCACCATGTTTGCTTCTGAGTAGACGTGTTTTGCTCGCTGGTGGAGAAGAAAGGAAGAATTGTCCTTCGTTTTAGCGCCCAGAGATAGCTTAACAAATTCCTCATCATTTGTTTCTAATAAGACGAGTACCTCCTCCCGAGAGAATGGCTCCTTGTGCAGCTTAGCAGCAACCAGCTTAACCATCTCAGCCAGGGACAGCTGGAGTCGCCCCTGCACCTGCGACAGCGTCCGTATCTCCCTCCAATCCAGGCCGAGCAGCTTCGATAAGAGCTGAGCGGCGACTCGACACTCAGCAACGCGCGTGTTGAACTCGTTGCCCACAGCCTTGTTAGACTCGACACAGCTGTTAACTACAATAAAGCTGATGCCTTTCGGTAGCTCTACGGGCTCTAGTTTCAGTGGATTGAATTGGATATGCATTGCCTTGTTCTCAATTGCTAACAGAGAAATGGCCTGGTCCATCCCGCCACCTTCAGTCCCAATGTAGCGTTCCGATCTAGCGCATATCTTCGCTAGGTCCTGGTTACTAAGTCCGCACTCTAGCACGGCATTAACCGCAAGTGCGGCACAGCACACGAGCGCAGACGAGCTGGAGAGGCCAGCGCCCGGCGGAATGGAGCCAGACACAAACAAATTCAGACCTGCGAGCTCTGCTTCTGGCGGCAGCTGCTCAAGCACACCTTTTATGCCACACAGCAGGTAGTTATACCAGCTGACTCCATCAATAGCTATTTCGCTAGAGGGGCCCATCTTGCCTCCGAATGGTTGATATTTATCTGCCTGAGAGTTGTGTATTTTTAATTCTCCGTTGCTGTTACGACCTGCGACAATAGCTATTGTGTTCTCAATGGCTATGGGAAGCACGCCATAGCCGCAGTAGTCTATGTGCTCACCGATAATGTTAACTCTACCTGGCGCTCTAGCTAAACACTCAGGCTTAGATGCGAACAGCTGTTCGTAGGATTTGACCATAGAATTGTCTTCCATTAATGCTGGTTATATTGAGATTGTTAACCGTAGTACTCCATCATTATTAAATTAAATTCAATTAATTTAAAATGTACTTAATTCCTGGAAACAACATTCTTATGACTGTTTGTATACATGTCTATATGTTTTCAATACGAATTGCAAAGAAATCATCCTGATTTATAAGGATACACTCACTACATACAGGATTTGTTAATTGCTAAGAGTTGTCTAAATGCTGGGCTTAATTTAGGGGATGGCGAGGGATGGCTTGCCATCCCTTGCACCCCTACCTTACAGCGTGCTTCCGCGCGCGGTCATATCCTCGCCATCCCTTATTCCTGAAAACCATAATTTTGCTATCCCCTAAGTTAATGTCTAAATAGGAGCCTGAAATGGATTTCTATTTTTAAATATTAATAACAAAAGAAATGTAGAATAATTCAGGAGCTAGTGTATTCTTCAAAGGGTATTAATAGTAGGGCTGAAACGAATATTCGAAATGTAACAAACGAACCTTACTCTAAACGAACGAATATTAGAATATTTCGTTCGTTCGTTATTTCGTTCGTTATTTCGTTTCGTTCGTTCGTTCGTTCCAATCTAAATATTTCGAACAATTATTCGAATATTCGGTATATTCGTTTCAGCCCTAATTAATTTAATACAGCATATTATTATTATGGGGTACGATCATTCCTACTTTAATACCTAGAAGTGAGTGACTGAGCCAGACATGGGGTCAAGCCTTTTCAAAAGGGCTTAAGTCCAAGCCCATCCCTAATCAGAAGGGCTTAAGCCCAAGCCCTTTTCGAAAAATGGCTTAAGTCCAAGCTCAAGCCCTTAATAAAGGGCTTAAGTCCGGACTTAAGTCTTTTACTCTAATTATTTAGAAATCCATACCGTATTTTATTGAAGAAATTACTTATATAGAGCTGAGCTTTGTAGAGTTCAGTTTTTCACTATGTGTATTCATGCACTGAGAAAGGTCAGTTTTTTTCCAGAGTTCGAAATTGACCTTTAGAAAGTAAGCCTGGGCTTTTAGTATGGGATAAAATCTGAACTCTACAAAGCTCAGCTCTATATAAGGATTCCCATAAATAAGTGCCTTGAAAAGAGCTTGAAAAAGGGCTTGAAAGTTGAAGCTCATCTATAAAGGGCTTAAGTCCAAGTCCGGACTTAAGCCTTTATTAAAGGAGGACTTAAGTCTGGATTTAAGCCCTCTCAAAAATGGGCTTAAGCCATTTGGGGCTTGGCCCCATGCCGGCTAGAACTAATGTGACCTTTAAACTTGGCCAAAATAAATATCCCATTCTCCACAAAATAATTGTTTCAGAAACTTTAATTAGCCCCCCCCCAAAGATTTACAATTAAAATCTATTTTACCAATTCTAGTAAATCTGGGAAAAAAATCAACACAAGTTATGGCTTCAATAAATAGTTGTATATTTAAACCACCACACACATACAAGAAAAACCTGAGCTCCTCAATATTTACATCAACACTTATTGTGTACTAATTAGCTATGAACATCAATTAAAATTGTACAAATTAAAAAGGAAGTAATGGAGTGTACTTTGAATGTAGTGGAAAAGCAAACTCCATCAGGAGAACTGTATTTGTTAGATTATATTGCTGCTGCTATTGTTTCTACTCATGCCCTTTTTTGAGACTAGCGCTCCTGATGTGAGAGGGTCCAAGGCATTTATCCAACTATCGAAATCTTGTGTTTTGCAGAGGAATCCGCGGTATTTGGTGCAGAGAGAGAAGACTGAGGCGCCAGTTTGTGCGTCCAGCTGGTCCTGGTTGAACTGAAGCTTTGCGGTGGCTAGATTAATGAAGTCTCGCTCAATAGGATCCTTGTCGTTGTAGTATAGGTATATGTAGGGACGCTTGAGGACAGCGTAGAACTTCCGCCAGAGACCTTCGTACTCGGAGAGTTGTATGTACCCGCGTTTTACAGACTGAGTGGACTTCTTGTGCGAGATGTCGTGGACAAGTGGCACGCAGCGACGCTGGGGAGTCTCGACTCTGTTCTTTAATGAGTTGTGCTGTTTGAGCACATCCTCCTCTGTTAGGTTCTCCTGGAGGAAGTGGCTGATATGGAACCTCCAGAGGTAGAGGCATTTGTGGAGCAGGTCATCGTCCGACTGACTTATTGTTATCTTGTCTCGAGTGGGATCAACTTTCTCGCGAATGGACAGCACGTGCTTCGCCCTCTCCACCTGCTCGATCTCTCTCAGCCGTCTCACCTGGTTCTGGTGTTCGTAGATCAGAGAGATGCCTCTGGGCTGCCAGCCCTTCAGGTTCTCTTCTCCCCGCACATACACGGACTGATTGTCGAATATCGCAGTCCTCTTTCGCGCGTTGCCCTCAGTGGTTCTCTTAAGATCCACCTCGTACAGGCCCACCACGCAGTTGTTCTCGGGGCGGTGCTGAGAGGGGAACAGCATGTCCCAGAACCGGGAGCCGCCCCTCTGCTGCTGGCGAGTGGTGATCTGGAGACTGAAGTTAATCGTGAAGCAGGCGGGCTGGGTGCAGTTCTCCATCTCCAGGTACACAGACATGGTGGAGTGCACGAGGAAGCTGGAGGGAGTTATCATGTTCAGAAGCTTCGTGTGGTGCAGCGAGGTGTCCCAGGCGGCTTGGATGCGAAACACAGTTCGACTGTCGTTACTCAGGTCTATAAAATCAGCTGATGAGACGTTGAGTGTTAGAGAGGAGTCCTCGTCCTCCGAAGTTGGCTTCAGCTGGTTGCGTATCCTCCCAACTACAACTTCTTTAACCTAAACAAATATAATATATTAATGCCTCTCTAACATGAGATTTAGCTTTAACTAAGTTAATTATTAAACTTCGAACTAGTAGACCATGAGTAGACTCACCTTCTTCATTTTCAGTTCAATATTGCTATCATACACGAAAGACAGCACCAGTCGCCGCTGCAGGCCCTGTTGCAGCAGAAAGAAGCTCCCGTTGGTCTCCCGCACGTGCGTGACTGGCACCGGGATGTAGTCCCCCTGGGGGTTCAGCTCGCAGATCTGTAGATTCATGATGACGTCGTATTTAGCCAACGCCTGGGCAGAGGTGAGGCTCTGGTAAGGAACCGCTAGGCCGGGCCTGGCGGGAGCGGGGGACTTGACTGGGGGGATTGTGTCGCTCATACGCCTATCCCCTTGGTAGTCGTACTCGGAGGAGGTGCTCTCGAAGTGCAGTGGGTGCTGCTCGTAATGTCCGAACACTTCAATCATGAACCCCCGCGTTTTGATGTATTCCAGGAATGGGAGAGTGATCTGCGGAAATGCATTAATTAATTACAGCTTTACTCAGACATGCGATATTAATCGGTTGGACAGTACTCACCTTAATCCTGTATACGTGCAAGTGGTTGACTTCACAGCTTTCTCCATCGTTAGCGTATATGTTGGAGGAGTAAGGGTCCTGATTCTCGTACAGGAATCTGTTCTGAAGCAGAATGTTAGCGCAGTTCTTGTCCAGGTTCCTAACTCTGAGTATCTTGACCTTAACCTTGACATACTTCCCTATCTTTAGGTGCGGAGCGGATATCCTGCTGGGCTCGAAGAAGGAGGAGGTCTCCGAATAGTAGTCGGAGGAGGACATCGTCTCTGAGCCCTCCCTGGGGTCCTCAAAGGCGTGTGGGTCCGGGAGAGAGGGTCCCTCTTTCAAGAAGCTGCCTGGCGGCTGTACTCGAGTGGGAGATACCAAGTCGTTTATGTTAATCGAGAGCCCTGGCTTGGGCCTGTCCTCGTTCATCGGAGTAGGGTCGGTGTCTGGATAGTCCGCGCTGTCCTTGTTGGGCTGTGAGGGTGTGAGCAGGGTGTGCAAGTGCCCCAGAGGGTGTCCCTCGAAAGGAGGATCCACTTCTGCTGCTGGCTCTACAAGGGGATCAGATAAATGTATTGCAATGCGAATATAAATTGGAACTTTAAAATGGATTGAAACTAACCAGGTACGTCATTGAGAATATCCTCCATAGAGGAACTGAAGACCTTTTTCTTTGCAACTTCCTCTGAGCGGACAGATCCCCTGCTGCCGCTCTCGCTGTTGGAGAACCGATCTTCCTCTCTCAGACTCAGCTGCCGAATTTCGCGAGCTGAAGCGGTGAGTCTAAGCGAACTGTCTGGGAGAAACAAGTGGGATTTGCCGTTTAATTCCAGCGGACAGATAACGAGATCTGACGGACTGGGTCCGTGGTCGCTGGACTTATAACGGCCGATACGCTTCTTGTGTGGAGAGTGCGTGTGATCCCTCTGGGACTGCGAATGGGATCTGCCTAGGAACTTAGGGGAGGCGCTGATCTTCCTGGGTCGCTCGATTAGCTCGGTCAGCTTCTCATCTCCGAGATAGCACTGCGCGATTAGGTCATTCTGTCTGTACGGGTACACTGGGATGTCTTTGGGATACCAGGCGGAGTCTGTCTTCTCGAAAGCCACCGTTGTAGCCTTGCTGTCCTTAGCCTGAAGAATAAGAAATATATAAATGAGCTCATAACTCGTGCTTAGCATTCTTAGCAAACTCACGTCTTCGTCGTCATCTACGCAGAGCGCCAGGAGCACATCAATGTGTCCCACCACGTCTCCTCTGTCCGTAACTATAGCAACGGTTTGCTCTAGAGTTATGGGGATGAGCATGTGCGTCAGGTACACGTAGCTACGTCCAATCAGACTGTACCAGGGGAAGCGGTCGAAGAATGGGTTGTTTCCATTCCCCACACTAACGGGGTCTCTACTTCGATCATCGAGTTGACAAGCCTAACGAGATGCAGTTAAGACTATAGCTGTAACTGTAGAGTGCTATGGTATAGCGTACCTTGATAAGAGGACTTATGGTCTCCAGCTTGGCACTCGCCTCGTACATCTCGTGCATAGCGTTTATTCTCTGCTTGAGTTTCTCCAGAGACCAGATGTGCGTTACGCCGTGTCTCGCGTCGGACACCTCGACTGCTACGATTGTCTTCTTGAGATACAAACCGTCTGAGAAGGTAGAGTTCTCGGTTCCGTCCGTCTCGCAGTCCTGCCCCAGCGCCAGCGTCTCCGGGAGATGTGCGTACGGACAGTCCGTCATTAATACGAACTGGAATGCTACCTGTAACAGAATAGAGAACAGATGAGTACTGGTATTGCTGAGTGCTTAGCTTAAGTGTGTGATTCCATACCTGCTGCCTGAGCTCTAGAGAGATCGAGTTTGCTTCCTTGAGCAGCACTGCGTTGTCGTAGAGAGAGTCTCGTATCTCGTTATAACGATAGTCTTTCCATTTGTTCACACACTTCAACAGAACGTCTTTCTGCTCGAGTAGGAAGTTGGTTTCTTCTTCACAGCTGTCAATATCCTCATCAGAGTTGGTGGAGAAATCGCCCAGTGACTATAAGGTTGGATGCAATATTATTATAAGCATTTGGTTGCATCCTAAGTTGTATAATACGTAATACGTGAAGCTGCAGACGTACGTAATACAAAATATGTTTTTAGTTACCTTGTGTATGAATGCACAATAATCGATATATTGTGAAAGCTAACATACTATATTTACAAATTACAATTATATAAATCTTTCTCCCCAGACATCATGCATTAGAATAGTTTACCTTCTCATAACTGGCAATTTAATCCAGACAAATCCCTGGACTGTGATAATTTCCCTGGACACATTTCTAGAGGGCTTTCGCTCGGTATTCATTAAAAACATGCATACGTATTAGAAATATATTTATTTAGGTCATTGATTAAAAAATTATATGGTCAAATAGTCTTGGGAATCCCTGGACACATTAATAATTATAGATTTTTGCACAAACCAAGATGATAACCATGGGATGAATAGAAAATATGTATTTGGAATAGAAATCAACTATTATGTATATTGTGTGAGTTGTAAGACAGTAACTTTTCTCCAACTAAATAATGTAGTAAATTCATGAGTCATGTACATATGCCGAAGTCCCTGGACGGTTGGCAGGTATACCTTCTAATTAGCTTAACAAGGTTGGTTGCATCAGATACATCCTCGTTAACAAACACGGTTAATACGAACACTATTTCAGCCCCTCCAAAGCCTTGTCAATACAAATGTTATCGGTTAATATGAATTCAGTATAAGGCGAACATATTTTGACGGTCCCCTGGTGTTCGTTATACTGTAGTTTGCTTTAGTTGTATTTTGTTATAGATATTACCTTCAGGCTTCAGGTTACAAGAACCTACGTAATAAGTAAAGCTAGTTTACATATACATAAGCTATTATCGTATTTTAGGCAAATCATACTTAATTAAACAGCGTTTACCTTATGGAAAATGAAATTAATTATATTATATTATTACAAGTACGTACGTATGTAGTGAGTTATACATGACAAACCAATACAAACGGGAGCTAAGCAGATTGCTCACTACGTCAGCGTTACAGCAATTGTGTTGTGTATAGTAGAAAGCACGTAACACAGACGTTAGGAATATCAAAAATGCTGTATGGAATAACGAAGCAATTTTATGGCGTTTTCGTTTGTGCTCTAAATTACATCGCCAATAATACGCCAACGCATATAACAGCATTAACCCAAACAATTTACATGAGAGCTGGTAGATATCCCTGACAACGCAAGAGCTAGGACACCTTTGCGAATATTTAGCTAGCTAGCTAGTTTATGCAATACAATACAGTGTATGCCGGTTATAAGCACATCGTTGGGAACTGCACTTGATGTGCTAATAACCGACATGTTCTTATAACCGACATAAATTATATAGGGTATATGGCGACCGTTTTCCAACATAGTGTTCTTATATCTGATATGTTCTTATAACCGGTGTGCTTATATCCGACATATACTGTAATATAGAAATAACTTATATGTAGACCGTATATTTCTAGAACAGGTTTTCTTACATATAAATTAGTTTTACCCATAGATGGCAGGGCTTTTGGTCTACAGAATTTATAGACGGTCTACAAAGTTTTTGCTTAGTTTGTATGGTCTTTTATAGCCCATCTAGAAATAGACCGTCTACATATAAGGAAGCTCAATAATATAGATGTTAGGATAAATAATAACAGACTATGTATTCAAAATCATATTTTTTCTTCGAACTAATCGATTGAGTCAGACAAATTGAAAACAAATTATCTGAATCTTACAACAAACTTTAAGAAATTAGATGTAATAATAGTGTAACTTGTTTGGAATCAATGTGGTTACTTGATACTCAAAAAGGAATTAAAATATCAATTTACAATTAAAATCAGATAATCAGAATCTGTGTAGAGTGATCACCTATAATTTCCCAATAAAATAACTAAGTAACTAGATAGGAACTTAGATGTTTGAAATACACAATGATAGTCAAGGTCCAAGGAAGTGCAATTGAACTCAGAGGTTAAACACGACTTCCACTTTGTGTGCTGAGACAAACAAGAATCAGAGAGTTGAGATGATAACATACAGTGGATAGTTGTTGTACAAACAATATGATGCCATATTCATGAGACAAACTCTGCTGAATAACCAAAAACAAGGACTGTATAGTAAGGTTAAACCCTAGTTACCTTACAATACAAATATAACATAATTAAAGTAATTAGATAACGTGCATCCTACCTGTGACTCCTCCATTAATTGGTCGTACATTTTCTTGTAGTCGAGAGCTTGTCTGTTACTCTCTTCCAGTTCCTGTTTAGCTTCTTCTAACTGGTGCTGGATTGCAATTGTTTGCTCATCCACCAGTTGCTGCACCATCTCGCTGCCCTCGATGCCCTGTATGCGCATCAGCTCGCTCTGCGCGTACTCGTAGTCATACGTCGTCATTATAGAGTTGGGAGTGTAGGAGCGCTCTATCTCATCGTCGTACTCACTCATGGGGTAGTCGCTGGTGGGGGGCGAGGGCCCCCGCGTGTCTCTGGGATCGTACGTGTCGAGATACTCATCGTGCGGCTGGTTGGGGTTCCAGTGACCAGATGAGGGACGGTATTTCTTTTTGTTTTTGGGTAGATTTCTTTGATTCAAAGAGTAGTCAGCTTTAGCGCTGGAGTCCAGGAAACTCAGTACTGAACTCTTAGCCTTCTTCGCTTCCTAACAGACAGGGTTAAATACAGAACTAACAATATAAGTATTAATTAAGGTCTTAGTTAACCTCTGGATTGTTGAATCTGAACACATGGTGCACCCCCAGTATAACTCGTGCGCCCTGCTTTAGGTCTACTGCCTCCGTTAACTTAGTTCCATTAACGAAGGTGTACGAGCCTGGGGTTGGGACCAAACGGACTTTGCACTTTTCGTTCTCAAATGTACAGTGTTCAGGCAGGATGTAATTTCCGTGTAGGTTTATGTCGCAGGAATCATTTCTTCCCACGTTAGTCAAGCCTTCCTTGATGTAGTAGATGAGACACTCGGTCATCAGAGGATCCTCGTTCAGGTTAACAAGGTGCGGCGTGTTCTTAGGGGAGAACACGCCCTTAACAGTGGTCTCTACCCCATCCTTTCCGACGCTAATCGCAATGCCCATATTCTTCATATAGTCCTCAGTCTCGTTTCTGTGTTTCTCCGCCTGGAATAAATTCAATACTAAACTGATTCGCAAAAATAGCAAACATAACTTTAGCATTACCCACCTGATCAAGTTTCTCCTGCCAAGGGAGTGTGAGCTCCTGCATTAGTTTTTCAGACTCCTTAATCTTCTGGCAGGCCATTTCTGCCGAGATATTGAGAGTCGGACTCTTCACCATTTCGGTAACTTCAGAGTTCTCAGGAATATCACCATCCGCGTTTTTGGCAGCGATCCCCTGAGACAATGTTCTGTTCGGATCCAAAGGAGTGGAAGAGGGAGTGGCGCCTTTCTTCCCTCTCGAAGACCCGGGGGTGCCCTTCATGCTTATCCCCATCGCTTCAACCTACGAGATTAGTCAGTGTAATTAATTGAGCTGTGGACAATTTGCATGGAGTTAATAAGAGAAAATTAAATAAATTTGCCAGATAATATCCAATTAAGATTATGGAAGCAAAACATAATCCAATTATTTCAGCTTTCTGACTGAATAACTGCTTACCACACACTAGCACAACCAAAGATCTCATAAAAACCCTGAATCAACTAAATTGCTTCTCTACTGTAATGCAGAGACTTCTATTCGCTAGGGATGTGAGTTGGACTGTAAAGAGAATCTCTACACGCTACACGTGTTGAACTCCTTTCTATACAGGAATTCAACGGTGTTCAAAGAACAACTTGTTGTTCGCTCAAAGTTGTTTTCACAATATTTCAAGCGAGAGAGACATTAAAAGCAAATTAGTTAAATTGGATTTATGCTGTAATTATAGGAAGCAAATAATGTAAGATATTAATTAAATTTTATGTGTCATAATGATTACCTTTTCAACTAGATCCTCCTGTATAATAACCTGTCTCAGCTTATACAATTCCTCTTTTAGCAGTCGTATCATGCGTGCATTAGGATCCTCATTAACCATAGCCTTACAGACTATCTGTTTAGCTCTGTCAGCGAATCTCAGCGTGCTCAGCGTCTCGTCATAGTTGATGTCGGCCGGACTGAGCGCAGCAACCATGGACGTTTGGCTGTTTCCGCCCAAACTCTCCTTCAGAATGAACGTGAGCACAGAATCTCTGAAAGGAGGCTTCTCGGCATTCGGCTTACCGACATCAGCCAGAGCATGGATAACCCTCCCTAGGGTAGTAAGCGACTTGTTTATTTCCGCTCCCTCTTTCAATCTGTCGCCGGTAGCGCCAGTGCTCTGCGCACGCTCGCTACCAGCGAGATCCACCAAGCTGATTTTTGAAACCTAAGCAGACAAGTTAGTTAAACCAGAGCGAGCTATAGCCATATAGTGGCTACACACCTTCTCGCCCCATATGGCAGAATCTTCCGCTTGCTCTTTCTGAGTGAATATCAACGTGAACACGGCGTGGCTGCGACTGCTCTCCGCATTCATGTTTGTGGAGGCCACTGTCCTGGCCTTGTTCCCAAGCTCCATGAGATCGTCTATCTGCTTGTAGTCCTGAACAGGCATCTTCTTGAGGCCATCCACATAGGGGCCCAGAACTGGGTTCTCGCGGACTTTGAGGTTTCCTTTGTTTTGTGGGTTTAACAAGTCCTTCACTTTCTCACAGTAAATCTCAAAATAGCTCACCTAAGGATAATGTTATAAACTTATGTATTGTACTATCGCAAGTGACATAATATAAGTTGCTTACTTACCTCAACTCTAAAATTTAAAGTATCACTAGTCAGTTCGTCAATTCGTATGAACAACTCTTGACAAGTGCGGGGAATAATTCCTCTCTGGTCGTATCCAGGAGCGCCTAACATTGTGTAGGACTTGCCAGACCCGGTCTGGCCGTACGCAAATATGCAGGTGTTATAGCCATCAAACGCTTGATTCAACATATCCTTTCCCAAGTCATCATACACGATATTCTGACTGGCGAATTGAGGCTGAGTCGAGTCCATGCTCCAGTAGGAGTAGTCGAATGTGAATGTTTTAGTGTCAGCCTTGCTATTAGGATTGGTTATAGCGGTAGCCTTGTTCTTCATTACAATAACATTGTACGCATTTCGTTCTTTCTCTCGAGAATTGAAAGGCCGTACTCTCACGGCAATCTTCACACTACTCATCTTCCTTCAGTAATTTGATATAATTCCTAACAAGTGAATCTGTATAATTAGTTCTAAGCGTCCGCAAATTCCCGATTTGAGCAATAAACAACCATATAGTATAGCTATATTTATACTTGGTCTATGTAGAGCTTGAGTGAATAGACTTTGTATTGTAACATTGATTTAATGAGCCTACCTACAACCTGTTTCAGGATTTAGGAAACTGTTTTGGAGAGCTAATGAAATTAAAATACAAAGTGCAAGTAAGTTAATTATAGAAATATATCAATTTGAAACTGTGAGAATAGCAGGAAAACTGAATGGAGTAATCTAAGAAGTGGATCGACCACGGATATATGAAAGGGCTGTTAGGTCTCCTTATGTGCCAATCTTAAAGAAATATAAAATTGTTTCTTTAATTAAGGTTACTTTACTCTAGCAATCAATCGTGTTGTTTTTGAATGCGCTGATAAACTGAATCCAATGTATAAATAAATGTTCATTCATTATTTACTTATTTTGTTGTTGTTTAACTGTTTTCAACAAGTACGGGCTCTGTAACAATAGCCACCAGATACTATCCATATGCAAGCGATGTCTTACTTAGAAGATAGAAATTTAGCATTGGACAGCAGGTTGGCTGCCTAAAAATGTTAATTTTGTGGGACACTGCACTGTTTGTTATACTTACTAAACGTAATTGGCATTTTAGTACAAGTAAAGAAAAACTCCTTCGAAATTTGTATCAAATGTCAAAGTTAATTATAGGAGCACTAATTAACTTCCTGTTAAACGTTGAGAGAAAAATATACAATAGATTCTGTTTAATTAGGTCAAATATTGCACAATAAGTTGAGAACAAGTGACCCAATTAAGCGGAGTAGTAAAACTATTGTCCTATTCTAAGATTATAGGTAATCTAGAAATTATAAAATATTTTCACAAATATGGCTTTAAATATTAAATGGACAATTTAGAAACCTTTCTACTCATTTTGAAGATATTTTGTGTCATATGATAAAATAATTGCAGTTGTTTATACAAACTAAGTATTCTCTGCTTGTGTATCTGTATTCGTATTCCTTCAACTACGAAATCAGGTTTCGTTTCTATTAAACAAAATCTGTTCTCTCTAAGAGTCTACTTGGGCAGGGCCGTAGCCACTGGTCAGGTTGGTCAGGTTTCAACCTGACCACTTTTGGTTGATTGGACAGGTTAACCTGAACCCTTGGTCCTGTTGGTACTGTATCCAGCCCGGTCTAACCTGACCACTTTTAATTGGTGGCTACGGCACTGTTGGGAGGGATAGGGGCCCAGGTGGGCTATTAAAGAAGAGGACTATTAAACTTAGCATACAAAATAAAGGCGTAATATTTGCAAATAAGATCGTATGTAGTATACTATGAAATGTTATATAATATGTTTGGGAGGATGGCACAATTATTATAATGTTTGAATAACAGCTAAATAACATTCATTGCAAATTAAAAATATAATTAATAAACACACGTAAAGTTAATCGCTTAAGTATTGATTATATTAGAGATAACTTATATAACTCATTAAATTAAGCTGTATTGCCGGTATATAATAAGATTTATATGACTTTACCATTGACTAGTACTTTTGACTACTGATTTGTAGCTTTACGTTGCTAATTATATTTGTAAGTCTAAAATTAACTAACTATTCTGTACTATAATAAACAATAACAACATCGCAAGGATCTAAAGCCCACCATACACGGTGCAACAATGTTGCAAGCATTATGTTGCATGCAACATTTATTTTCGTGCAACATTGTTGCATGGAAATTACTCTATTACACATGGTAAAAATATTATTTTAAATCAGTACTATACGTATAATCCCAATTAATTTGTTATTTCCCAATTAATTATTGTGGATAAAACACACGTTGTCGTTTCTGCATTCCAAATTATTATACTTCGCCGGAGGAAATTGCATTTGATCCGTCAACGCAAATTGAGATCTCATGGGTTAAGGATTGGATCAAAATCGAGAAACGTCAAGTGCGTTTCATCTATTGATGAAAGTAATTATTTAGTTGACACATCCAGTTATAGAAATTTCGTAAGGATGGATCGTCTGTCCAGTAATTAGGTATAGCCATTTTCAGGGCCGTGCCACTAATACAAACTGACCAGAATTTTTCCAGACCAGGTTCTAACCAGGTTATGAATATTAATTAAATAAATAAATTCGTGTAATGCACTGAAAAAAGTGGACTCCATCTAGAATCTAGATATTAGGTCTTTTTACTAAATACATGTAATTAAATTGATTATAAATATCGATTTGTTAGTTATAAAGGTATTTAACATTTGGTGTGAAATATGTATTTCAGATCATTTATCAAAATCACTGTGCGTTAAAAACAGAAGAATTTTTTGACCATGGGTACCGGGTAGCAATGATGCTTATACTAGTTAGGTTTGATTGACCTGGGCAGGTATCAATAGGCTCGCACGGTCCTGGCCATTTTGGTATTCTTAGTTAGAACCGGATATTTATATATACGACCAAACCTCCCTTATTCGGGCACTGTCGTCTGGAGGCTGCCCATAACTAGAATTTACCCGGATCTTAGAAATACAATGGCTAGTACATGTGCAATCCCAAAGTGTCTAATCCATATTTTCTAGATTCATTCAAAAATCAAAAAACGTCGTTAACGGGTCGTGGATAATTTAAGTATTTCTAGGAAAATAATATGCAGCAATACGATCAGTGTTTTTAAAACCGTGCTCAAAATTATAATATATACTTTTGTAATCGCACCATAGGTAGCTTGATTAAGGGTACTGAGAATAGTAAGTAGTAAATTAAATAGGTACATTAGAAAGAACATATGAATTTTCAATTGTTTTGAGTAGGTGAAAAAATTCAAACGAAATAATCTGAAAAATATGTACTGAATTTCCATATTTTCGTGCAACAATGTTGCAAGAAAATTGAACATGTCCAATTTCCATGCAACAATATTGCGTGCAACAATCAACATACACATGCAACAATATTGCGTGCAACAATCAACATACACATGCAACAATGTTGTATGCAACTTTGTCGCATGGAAAATTTAACATACACGATGCAACAAAGTTGCATCATGTACATATGGTGGGCTTAACTTTGCAAAACAACACCATAAACATAAACATTTGATATGTTTCAATCAGATAAATTGTACAAAGGTGTCATTTTATATGGTCACTAATGGAACCGTATAATTAAAATATGAGATTAGAATTGCAAATTCTACCTAGAAAGTAGAATAGATATTCCAGGGATACTAAAAGTTGGAAACAATCGTATAATGTGTTACAAATTAGAAGTGGTAATTGTAAAAATAGTATTAGTAAAACAAATGATAAACTTAAACAGTCAATAATCAAGCTCATTAACTATTGTTAATATCCTGTATATTATATCCTAGTAAGCTGATGTGGGGTCATCAAGTCGATACATTAATTCTACAAAGTTAGCACGTCCTATCAGTCGAGAGCGACGCTCTCTCCGCCGTTACTCGCGGGCTGGGCGCCGGGGGACATCTGTGCGCACATCTGCTGGAACTGTTGCATCATTTCGAAGAAGAGCTCAGGCGGGAGAATCTGTTTGAACACGTTGACCATCTTTAGCGGGTCAGGCGATAGCTGCACCACGTTCATGAAGTGTGTGACAGCCTCCTGGCTGCTCTTCTGCGCCAGCAGAGTCATGCCCGTCTCGTACTCGGACTTGAGCAGCGCCTCTCTGGCCGCGGGGTTCGAGAGGTCTACGAACATCTGCTGAGAGCTCTGCTGCTCGGACTGCTGCCTCAGTCGCTTCTGTCGCAGTTTATTCTTATAGTCGGGGGCGCGTGTCCGCCTGTAGTCGAAGTAGACGCAGTAGACAACGAATGCACTGGTCACAAAACCAAGAGTTGAGTAGAACACGGCAGGAAGGATTCCTGGCATTCGAATAATCTATCTAGATTGCGTTTAGTAGTATGATCTTAGCATATGGTTACGATACTAAGCAGAATGTATTTGTGTAGGCTAATTACAGTATAAGGTTACGACAGCTACTTATTAATTGGGTTCAGGAAAGTACAAATGTATCATATTATTGAGTGGGCAACACTGGAGCGAAGAGTAGCGCAACCGGCTTGAACTCACGCAACTATAACCTAGCATTATAATGTGTTGAGTTGCAGTCAGGTGGTAGTAACCGCGATTTGTACACATTCCCAAGTTAGATATTTAATGTAATAAACAATATACACGATTACCTGTCGAACTCTTTAGTGTAATCTTAAATTCTTAATGGTCTTAATGGCGATCCCACAGCACTAATGCTCAGGAGAGTTTCAATAACAAATTACTCTGAATGAAGATAGCCTGAGCCATCATAGCCCACGGCCTAACGGAGACTACCTCGTCCACACCACGGAGGTGAGGCAGCAAGGAGAACAGGAGAGCGCACTGCTCTGAGGCATAGCTTTCCTCCTCCAGGAGCTGAAAGAATAACAACAAACATTCATAGATTCTCTTCAGGACAGGAACATACCTTCTCTCCTGTTGGGTAACTGAGGAGATATATATTAGAGTATTCGTCATTTCTGATAGGCAGAGGCTAATCTCAATACCCGAGTGTGTATCGTTAGGATGGGACAGCTGGGACTGAATTAGCATTGCGGACATACGAGATATTTCAGGGTTCATTAACGAGAGGATTAAAACTGAGTTGAACATAAGTGTGGACTGTTCTTCGACTGAGCTGAGAGCTTTGCTCTTCAGTTTGGGTTTAACGAGCGTTAAGAGCTCCAAACATACTTCGGACACAACCTCCGAAGGGAGGGTTCGTACCAGAGACAGCTGGGATAGAATAGCGTGGACAAAATGGGAAGAAACAGTTAGAGTGAGTGGGGGTAAGCTAACAAGGAAAGTGATGCAAGGTCTAATCCAATGGTATTCTCTAGTGCTGTTGAAGATGTGAGTTCGGAGCAATAGGAAGAACTCTCCTTCCTCAGGGATTAACTTGTTCCTGTCAGCAGGCGACAGGTGTGACAGACATTTAACAAGTGGCGGTATCGCGTCAGGACAACAAATATGATCCTCCATCGATTCAGTTAGGATAGCTTTAAGAGCAAATAGTATTACATCGCGTTTGAGCTGTTGGATAGTTGTAGTCTCTTTTTCTTCCATTAACTTAACCAATCCTTCGAGAATAAGAACAGATAGGGATCGATCTTGAATTAGAAACATAAGCAAATTATTGAATCGGAATTGATCTGAACACAGATCGAAAACGCTACTAAGGTTATGAGCCAAAATCCGTCTACAATTCAGTCCAACCTTACTATTGTCGAGAGCAGTGTCTAGCAACCAGTGATCAAAAAGGAATGTGATCCTTTCTAGTTCTTGTTCTGTAGCATGAGATTGTAGCTTGAAGATCAATTTAAGCAACGAACCGTGGATGGCATCAAGTTCTGTATATCGCTGGACACAAGTGATTAGATTACACCATGGATAGGTAGGTAGTGGCTTCTTGAGTCGACTCAGTTCTTCGAATATCGTAACAAACTTCTCGAGCTGTTGTTCCCCGGAGATGGCGCCACACTGCAGAGACTCCTCTAAGAATCCGAAGAGAGGCGTGAGCAGGGTGTTGTCGGGCAGGAGCTGGGAGGAGCTAGGTGTCCGGATGGATTCTGAGAAGTGCGAGTGTCGGGAGTGGACGAATCCGAGCAGAGGCATCAGAGAGGAGAATCTGCTCTCCCTGTCTACTCTGGGGGATGTGAGGTCTAGGAACGCCCTCACGCCTTGTTGGAGGATTGAGTAGTGGGCGGGTGTTGGAGGGGGCAGGGCGCCAATGAGAGGCTGGAAAGTTCCAAAAACCGCGAGGATGGCCTGCAACAGGGAGGTGACGTCACCATCGGAGGATTGCTGCAAGAGAGCTCGCAGTTGGGAGAGCGTTCTCCCGATCAGGAGCTGCGAGGCCACGTGTCCGTAGCAGGCGGTGTGGGAGAGCAGAACGCAAACAGCTGTGTGGGGGAACACGGCAGGCTGGTCTCTGGCTAGTTTGAGGAAGAGCGAGATAACCTCGTCACACTCCTGGAGAGATATCTCGCGCATCGAGTAGAGTCTGCAGGTGAGGACAGAGCACGCGAGGGCCGAGGCTCCCATCTGTCGGTCAGCTGATTCAGGCGCGCTGAGAGCATTCAACAGCTCCTGGTGTTTGCTCCGAATAAGAATGGCGTCATCAATTAGGAGCACACATGCGTACTGAGTGGGGTAGCTGCCCTGTTGTATAAGGAGAGAGCATCTCTGACTCAACTCGCTGAGCTTCTTGGCCGCAGGTCCCCCCTCCAGTCGGTAGGAGCGCTCTGCGCTGCGAATAGCGGATAGCGAGAGCGCGTACAGGGCGTCTAGCTGGGGAGAGGACTGCTGCGCGGCCAGCCAGGCTCTGATGAATAGACTGAGTGTGTTCGAGCTGAACTTCTGCTTCAAGTGAGCACCCATCACTCCTGCTAGGGCCCCAAGGGCGAGATAGGCTACTCCGCTCAAAGGTGTCAGATTCCGCGAGAAGTACATAGTTCCGGACTCATCAGTGAGAGAGTCCGTGGAGGCGCTCAGTAGGGGGGCGGAAGCAGCGAGCAATGCATTGATTAGAGACTGTATCGCTGCTTGCAGTCTGGAAGAGTGCAGCTCTCTCACGTTGAGAGCTAGCCCCACCATGAGCCACATGGCGCCCTGGGGGTTCTCCTGGCAGGTGGCGCTGTCCAGGAGATGGAAGAGGGACTCTGTGGGGGAGTGGCTGGGGGGGTCCGGTCGGTAGGAGGATAATGCGTCTCGCATGAATAGCTTGACGCCGTTAACCACCAGAAGGAATGTGTTTACGTCTGAGAGCGTGTCGAGAGGTGCGGAGTAGCTGAGGGAGCGCGACAGCAGTCTGAGGAACTGCAGCAGGAGCTTCTGCGGGGACTCGCTGTAGCGCCAGAGCTCTCTGCCCACGAATAGAACGGACACGGCCTGATGGGGGGACAGAAGGAAGGTGTCGGGGATGTCTCTCAGGTGCTTCAGCTTAGGGAGACAGTCCGTCAGCGCTTTGCCAGAGCTCCTGAGAGCCGCCTCGCCCCTCTCCACCTCCTGGCGGTGCTCCCTCGGGAACACAGCGGACCCCGCGGCCAGCTCCGCCCCCAGCCACCGAGAGAGCAGCTCTCCCAGCGCCTGGCAGCTGTCGGGGCTCAGACACTCGAGCCGCAGAACTCCGCCGAAGAGCGCGCCGCACTGGCGCCTGCACCTCCGGTCGGGGGACAGGTCCAGACAGTCCGGGAGGGAGAGCTCCCTGCGGAGACTCGCGGAGAACGGGTCCACCAGGAAGAGCTCCTGCAGGCTAAACTCGGAGAGAGCGGACACGGCGGCTGCCCGCGCCTGTTCGTGCGAGTGCGCAAGCAGCAGCATCAGCTGCTGCAGACTGCGGTACGCCAGCTCCTGATCTGAGGCCGCGGAGGGGTCCAGCAGTCGGGGGCAGAGCCGCAGCAGCTGTGCCGCCCTCTCTGCCACATTAGGGTCCCACGCAGCCGGGGCCTGGGTCCCCACAGCTGCGGCCAGCAGGGCCAGAGAGGCGGAGACGGACACCGCCTCTGCGGCCGCCAGACTGGTGAGCGCGGAGAGCCCCACAGAGACGAGCAGACTGTGCTCGCCGGACTCTGTCAGCGCGCGCACCAGCGGGAGCATCTCCTCCCCGTGCACCGCGGGGCGCGTGGAGCAGATCTCCAGCACTGAGAGGGCCCGGGCCACGCGCCACTCCGCGGACGGAGACTGCATTTGAATCAGCTGCTTTACGTGCGGGTACACAGCGTCGTGCCGCTTCCACAGAGAGAGTAGCGCCCTGAGGGCGGCGGGCCGGAGGGGGGGCGTGTCTGCGAGGGAGAGCAGACAGCGCAGGACGAGTATGACGCAGGCCGGATGAGTGGAGAGGGAAGCCAGCGTCTGGAGCGTGAGCAGGGTCTCCGCGGGAGAGGAGCACCTATCCATGGTTAGCAACAATAGGGCAATGAGCGGCGGGGCGAAGTTACTAGCAGTTTCCATGATGCGAGATATAATGCGTAGGAGCAGACGGATAATGAGTCTGGCCTCAGTCAGCTGATCGGGAGGGAGGGAGGGAGAGGAGAGCTCCGTCAGGAGAGAGGACACGATGCAGCAGAGCGCCAGAGGCTGCGAATCAGCTGTTGAACTGGACAGAGAGAGGAGCGTGTCTTGGCACCATCCGGTAACTAGGGAGAGCGGACAGACGAGGAGAAGAGAGGAGAGAGAGCAGAAGAGACTCAGTTCTCCGGTTGTTACGGAAGACACTTCTCCGGCGGACAACTCACGCAGCCTCGAGGCCGACCTCTCGACTCTCTTGGCAGCCGCCAGCAGCGAGGAGAGGAGACCGCAGTAGCGCGAGCTTACTTCCGGTCTGAGGCGCTCGAGGTTGAGCTGAGCTCCCAGCAGGGAGAACAGCAACAGAGAACGGGAGTCCCGCGTGACGTCAGAGACAGAATTGTCTCTGCACGTGTCCAGCGCTAGCTCGGCTATATCTGCCAGCTGCGGTGCCCACTGCACTAACTCGGGCCTCAGCAGGGACATACAGAGCCAGTGGATGGTCCCGCGGGACAGCAGGCGCGGCCGCAGCAGCAGGAGTCTCCGCAGCTTGTGTAGGAGCGGCAGAGCGGCCGCGGGAGAGACGGCAGTCAGCAGTGTGCTGTAGCACTGGGAGACTATCTCCGCGAGGGGGAGCCTGTCTGGGTAGGAGATAGCCAGGTCCAGCAGCGACTGCATAAGCTGTGTTCTAATCGGAGACTCAGACTCGTACACCGCAGCTAGTAGCAGCAGGCGAGTCAGCGAATAGGGCACGCCAGCTGGAATGCTGGGGATATAAATGATCTCCGACAGAGTGGCAATGACGTGTGGTCGCTGCGCGGTGAGCTGAGGGTCGATGAGTATCTGGGCGAGACAGGGCCAGAGCGCTAGCAGAGCTCGGGGAGCGCCGTGGCTGGAGAAGAGAGAGAGTATCGTAGAGAGAACAGAATCAGGACAGGAAGAGAAGGCTAGAGCCAGAGGGTGCTGGTTGGTATGCAGATTATATCTGTTAGCTGTGTTTAGTGCCAACAGCAAATCCCCCATGAGAGATACAACTGGGAGAGTGTGTAGGCACGAGGCTAGCTTGCTGATCAGCTGAGCAATCAGCTCCGAGGCAGACAGCTGATCGGTCTCATGCAAACGCCTCAGCCCCCAACAGCTAGCCTCCACTGCGCCCACCTCCCCGCACTCCAGCCCAGAGAGGAACAGTTTGAGGGTGTGTGCGGAGGCAGGAGATACGGGGAGAGTAGTCTCATGGCAGGAAGCTGATTCTTTTAAGTGACGAGTTACCTCTTGGACCTGTAAGTTGAGAGATGGAAATTGTAGAGCAGAAATAAATTGAGAACAAGTATACTGAAACCCAGAAGCCATACAGTAAATAGTTTAGTTCCAAATTCCAATATAAAACTAAATTCCACTTTGTACACTTGAGTATCTTATTACAACAATTTAATTATTAAAAGTAAACATAATAATTAAAAAAATCAAAAATTGCAGCTGTGCCGACGCATGTTCCTTTGGTGGCACAATATCTTGATGGTGGTTTATTGATAGTGCCTCCAAGGAAATGCTGTCGGCACAGCTGCAATTTTTGATTTTTCCGTCAAGTCATCATCACTATGAAGGTGTAAAATTATTTCAGAAAGGTGTTTCAGAAGGCAACGACCCTTAAGAGTAGTGGAAGTTTCCATTTAGCTCACTTCATTTGAGAGATATTCAAGTTTCAGTAGAATATAATAGGTGATTAGTTAGCATTTTTTAAGTGCGTGTTGGGTATTCATCCAACTCCAACCAACCCATGCGAATTATTTAATTCACAAAATTGTAAAACTAAATTTTTTTGACTATGTCATCATTACCTCAAGGTGTCAGACCATGGGCGCCGAAACTCTCAAACGCTAGGGGGGTGTGACGTAATATTCAAATGTCAAAGTTAAAAAAACAATGCGTATGGGGATAAAATCAATGTTGGATGGGGATAATTGTAATAGATATATACATCATCAACTGAAATTTATACAAACTCATTATGGAATCAGTAATTTTCCATTTTTCTTCCCTGACTTCTCCTCGGTCAGGGGGGGTGACACCCTCCCTGACCCCCCCACTTTCGGCGCCTATGTGTCAGACCCACTTCAGTCTTGTATTTGTGGTACGTGGCATAAGGACCAATTGATAAATTGAAAGTTTGTTTCTATCTTGTATCATCTCTGAGATTGATGAAATTTAGCTAATTAGTAGTATAAATATTTAATTAGTTTATTAATTATTTAATTAACACCATTATTATATACAGCAAAATAAAATAAATTCAATTATTTGCAATTATTATTAATTTAAATTGAATTTCACTATCATATTTGAATTCAGCGATTCGATAACCCCAATAATCTAATTGGAACCGTTGTTTTGACAAAAATGGTCCCCCCTACTACTAATTATAATTACTTAATAGAATTGTTATGTATTAGTGTCAGGGGTTTATCTAGGATTTTCGTGGCTGACACTTTATTATGGAGGTATAAATTTTCCGGCACCCTAAAGGTATTAGCCATAATACATAATCAGTATAATTCAATGATGCGGCACTATTTTAATTAAGGAGGTAAATTGCTACGGTGCACAAACATTGTTTATCCAAGCATTTCTGGACCAGAAAATCTGGCCATACACACCCGGCACCTAAATCGAATCGCAATTCACGCACTTTTTCACCACAACTGATGCCTGGCCGGAACTTAAAAGTGCCGGCCAGGCACCTAGATAAACCCCTGAAATTTAGTGTATTAGTAGTATTAGTAGTGTTCTACGTATTTGTTCATAATATTGTCATATTTTGACAAAATGGTCCCTACAAAATTGGTCTCCCACTAGTGATTACTTAATTCATAGGAAAATAGTTTTCTACTTTGGTTTTGTTATTTATACGTATTTCAAATTACCTAATACAGTCAGGTTTTTTTATTATGGACATCCAAGGGACCAAAAATTGTGTTCATAATAGAGAGACTTCATAATAAGCGAACCCAGATTAATATAAACCCTATGTAAGTTGTTAAATTGGGATCGTAGGGTTTGTTCATAATAAAAAATCTTCATATTAATTAATTAGTAGTAGGGGGGACCACTTTTGCAGGGGGGACCAGTTTTGTTCAGTACCATGGATATTTGACAAAACTGGTCCCCCCGGACCAGTTTTGTAGGGGGGACCATTTTTTTTCAAAACAGAACTAATTAATGAATTAATTTAATACTTCGATGAATTAATTTAATACTTTAGATGAATTAATTAATTTCATTTCTGATCACTATGCACATTGTTTATTTATATGATTTCTATTGAGCTTTGGAGAGCAAGAATTGGAGGCTGGGGAGGAAAAGGTAGATTACCTAGAGGATGTGATGAGACCCAGAATTTCTACTCCATTACGAAACAGGCGGATTCGATACTAGCACTATCATGTTGCCTGTTGTTGGTAGTGATCAGGATACTCCTAGGACCTAGTGTCATGTAGCGGCATAGTCCGATGCGCTACTGAAGATGAGTCACTCCCAGGAGGTTTAGGTGCTGCTAGAGTCCGCGAGGGACAGGAGCGAGAGCAGACCTAGGTGTGCGCTGACGGAGCTGCTAGGCAGCGAGAGAGGTCAGGCACACCGGTCGCAGTGAACGTACCGAGGGTAGAGGACTGGACCGTCCTCCTGATGAGGCCTATGGAGGGCCGAAACCCTTGAGTGGCGGTGATGCCACTTGGACCGTTCGAGCTGGCAATGGTGGCAGCTTGATACAGCGAGGTCCCATAGCTTCCTTACACTAGTGATTGGTGGAGTAGAGCTAAATCCTGGACCTACCGGAGGAGATCCTAATGCCTCATCTCCTGAAGAAGAGTTTTCATCTGAAACGGGTAATTATTTCATTGTCATTAATTATGAAGTTTATTGATTAAGTATTTTTGCATATTTTCGGACATACCTAATTTCCGGAACGGGACGGTACGGAACGGTACCATTCCGGAAAATCAAAGTACCTAAATTACGGAATTCCGCGGAACGGTTCCGGAAAATATGAATACCTAATTTCCGGAACGAAATTATTCCGGAAATTCAAATGCCTATTTTCCGGAATATTCGATTCCGGAAATTATAAATGCCTAATTTCAGGAACAAATTTATTCCGGGAATTTAAATACCTAATTTCCGGAATATACGATTCCGTTAATTTTGATCCCTAATTTCCAGAACAAAGATACCTCCTTTCACTTAACCCTCGATCGAAAGATATGTGCAATCCCGTGGATTCCCTACCGAGACCCCGAGTAAACCAAAATAGTGATTCCTATTTCCAATCTTCCTTTCCCGTCTAAAATTCCTATTTTTTATTCTTTTACCCCCGGCCCTAAATCATTAGCGTTTTAGGGCCCGATTAGTCCGAAATCGCTAAATGTAGGGACCAGTCCAGTGATAGAGACTAGACCTCTGCGCGGGTTAATTCATTAATTAATGCGGGTCGCGGGACCCGCAACCCGCGGGTTCATGCGGAACAAAGGATCTGAATATTTTTCGGGGCGGGGGCGGCACCCGTATACGACCCGCGCAGAGGACTTCTTAAAATATTCCAATATTATTAGTCATACTAACTAAGTGTCGCACTCAGGAAGGAGGGCAGTGATACAATGTGCATTTTACAACGAGAGTTATCATTAATTAAAAACGTATGTAAGTCCCTAAACACTAAGTATGTATAAGTAGGGTGACCATTTTCCAATTTTTTGCCTGGACAGTCCAGGTTTTTTACAATAAATATGCGATGTCCAGTAATTTTCTAAATTGTCCAGGTTTTATTTCCAGTTATTTTTTATTATCATCCAATTGTCTCCGATTCGCACACAATAAACTAATAGTGTCCACTTTTTTATAACCTGTGTCCAGGATTGTCCAGGATTTTTGTCGAAATTTTGAGAAATGTCCAGGTTTTGGCCCAAAATCCTCTCGTCACCCTATGTATAAGTGACACTTGTCGGACGTGTAGACTGTAGACAAGGTGGTGTAGAGCACCACCATCACCAAATGTTCTCACGCACGTACACACTACATACTGATGAAATCTGAGTTACTACCTAATTGAAAGTCCAACTAATACCACTCCTGTAATTTATTTATAGTTAGGGTTCTAGTATTTAAATTGTTAATTTAGGTACTTGAGCTGGGATAGATCAACTAAAGATTGATTAATTAAACCTATAACAATATATTCAATCTATGCAAAACGCGGGGTCCCTAAATCGCTAGCGATTTAGGGCACCCCCTAGAACACAATAGGTTAGCTATTTCGGCCCCTGGGTCCCTAAACGCCCTTACACCGGTTTGTTTCATTTTATCTTGATAATTTAGCACATTTAGTACAAAATAGTATATCAGAATGCAAAACCAAATGTTGTTAAAGTCTATAATAACCAAATTAACCGATAACATGGGGGTCTATCTCGTTCCGTAATTTAGGTACTTAAATTTCCCGGAATGGTACCGTTCCGTAATTTAGGTACTTTGATTTTCCGGAATGGTACCGTTCCATACCGTCCCGTTCCGGAAATTAGGTATGTCCATATTTTCGAAGCGAATTATCCATTTAATTAATTTAATTCAATAACTATGAAAGGATGTCATCGATAATTCTTAAAATGTGAATAGTTAACGGGTTTTTGCATAAATCAACCATCTTCTCCTTACACTATCACTGATACTATAAGGGGCAGACGTATTATACGTATTACATTACAAACTATGCTGCTTGATAATTACTGTTAGTTTTTACTGAGCCGACTATACTATAGCATAGTGGCCCAGTATTGAAATCACTGCCTTTATTATTACTGTGCCGACTATACTATAGTATAGTGGCCCAGTTCTAATCTTACTACCTTTATTATTTTTATTATTATTTTTTCTCCGTAGACGGTGCCCTGGGCACACCTTTATACATTGAGGACTGAAACTTGGCATGTAGATGCGGAGTAATTTAATTGGTCGAGAGTAAGAAATCTTTAATTCACTGCACATATTGAGGTTTAGTCATTACCTGCATGACTCCACCTGTATCATTTCAGTTTAGCTAATTCTATTGAAGTACAAATTAATTCTAGCGAAGTATAAATTAAAATATAAATTATATAATTGTTATCTTTTTCATTATTTCACTTTCTGAAAAATAAATAATACAGATAGTTTTGCGAATATATCCAAATGCGTAGAGGTTAAGTGATCCACGCGAACCTGACGAGACCAAAGGGACCGTTACATTTATATTCGAAAAAATCTAAAATTACAGCTGTGCAGACAGCATATTCTTGTGGAGGCACTATTAGTCATTGAACCACCAAATATAGTGCCTCCAAATGAATATGCAGTCGGCAAAGCTGTAATTTACATTTTTTTAACTCTTCACGTTACATACTTAGCTAGTAAGTTATCAAAGCAGATATTATTACAAGCATTATTACCTGAAAATTGCATATTTTTGCACTCACACACTATAATGATTGCGAATAGACTTATTTACCTACGGCGTCATCATTAATGAGGTAATGATAATGAGATACCGCCCGCCCGCATCCTCAGCTAGACTACTTGAGCTGAAACGATATCGCTATTAATATAGTTAATAATAATATAGTAGTCCAGTATTGATATCACTGCATGCCTAATATATGGACAGGGCAAGTAGTAGAACATGGTTATTTCTCTACTCCTAAATCCTGTTGTATTACGGTATCATAGTGCCAGCTGTCCCCCCCCGAATAATATCCCCGGACCTGTGGACCTAGTGTCAGCTGTCCCCCTCAGGGTCAGATGTCTCCCACTCAGACTACTCATCCTAGGGCCAGCTGTCCCTCACGGACCTATGGCCCATGGGTCAGATGTCTTCCCTCAGAAACCTCACACTAGAATCTCAGAACAATAAATTCCACAATGCACATCACTTTAGTTTCGTATTTTACATTTAAAGTACGTAGTCCGATTGGGGGACAACTAACCCTGAGGGGGGACAGCTGACACTAAGGCCACTGATCCGGGGGGACATCTGACCCTAGGGCTACATGTCCGGGGGACATCTGACTCTAGGGCCACAAGTCCGGGGGGGGGACATCTGACACGGGGGGACCGCTGGCACTCCGACAACGGTTTACTTACCCTGGCAGTTTAATTACCTCTATTACTATAACCATAATTAACCATGGATATTTTATATCCATGGAGCCGCATGCATTTGTCCGAATTTGAGGGATATTTTGATTGATTTTTGTAAGTTCTGCACATGTCCGAATTGATTTTTGTAAGTTCTGCACATGTCCGAATTGATTTTTGTAAGTTCTGCACATGTCCGAATTGATTTTTGTAAGTTCTGCACATGTCCGAATTGATTTTTGTAAGTTCTGCACATGTCCGAATTGATTTTTGTAAGTCAAATATCGAATTCACCTTACTACAGTGGTTCTCAAACTGTGGTACGCGAGCCCCTTCTAGTGGTACGCGGAGGCACCTCATTTGACGTAAATAAATCAAAATTTAAATATAATACCTTCTCACTGGGTAACCATGTCGATGTAGGACAACATATTTACGTACATCAGTGTATTTAACCTAAATATCGGTCATACAGTAGAAACCGGTTTTTCTAAACAATTATTTTCAGGTAATTACAGTTAGACTAAACCGATAGTTAGCATACCTGCCAACTGTACATTGACTTTAACCATTTTGGCTGTTCTGTACAGGCGTCCAGGGATTTTAGTTGGGTCAAAATTAATGATTGTGAGTGAATAATTAATACAAGCAAAATGTCTACACCCTCAAAATGTAGCATTAGGTTGTATAAATTAACAGTTCCAATTGAAGCGTACAAGGATTCTCTGTACAATCTATATAATTCAATGTTTTCTCCTTCAGAAAGTTATTTGAACTATGTCAACATAAATAATTAAAAATTTAAATAACATGATAGTATATCTTGCTATGCATTCTGCATTAACCACATGAATGGAATGACTTGGTGAGTGTAATTTATCCTAGCATAAACGTGCAAAGATTCCCTAGATAAGTGAGCGAGAAAAAAATCTGAGGATTTCCAGGGATTTTGGCCAATGTACAGGGGAAGATTGGAGGAATATGACTCAAATATGTTGGCAGGTATGAGTTAGAATAGACCGAAGTTAAATAAAACGATAGTTAGAAAAAAACAATGGAAATACTAGTCAAGTTGGAATTTATTACACAACAAAGTTATCATCAACGATAAGTTAGAATAACACGAGTTCGAAAAAAACGATAGTAATTAATTATAATAACGAATTTAAATAATAAGTTCAGTAAAATTCGTCGGGAAAAAACGATAATTTGAATAGTGTTAGAAAAATCCCGTTGCAACTGTATTCTATGAATTGGATTATACCTAAATACTGGTTATTTACAAGTGTTTTTGATATGGTTATTATTCGGGTGTGTATTATTTAACTATCGGTTATTATGGTGGTACGCGGAGACCCTAATAATTGCTGAAGTGATACACGCTGTAAAAAGTTTGAGAACCACTGCCTTACTATATCTAATAGCTTTAATAATAGCCTTCATAAATAGAATTTACTCATATTTAATCAATTAGCTTTTAATCAATTAAGTAAATATTTGAAACCTTTCACTGATGCTATTACGGCATATGGGGCAGGTTTGTCCCATATCTATTATTTGTTGACTGCAATCAGCGCAAAAGGTTGCATGTCTGCATGGCATGAAAATCCATGTTGTTATTCGCAGACTGAGGCACACAGAGCATTGACTGATTACAGGTCAAAACGGCTACAAACCAAAACGGCTACAAACTGAAACGGCTACAAACTGAAACGGCTACAAACCAAAACGGCTACAAAACCAAATATTGCCAATCGTTATAAAGAAAGTGTTGGTCGTTCGTTTGGGAAAAGTGATTTAGCAATTAGGAATTATGCAGATATATGTTGGATTATTTAATAAATAAGTAAAGGACAATGATAAATAATTAGTAAACTACAGCTAACAAAATAAAGAGATGTTTTATTTAGACGTACTAAATTTGCGGTCCATTTAGCCTGGAGCAAGCCCGCAACATATGGTTCACTGAAATTGTGCCATCAATATATTGTTCCCATAGTGCAAAAATTGCAGTCTGAATTTTCCTATAAGTTATTCTTTGATATCGTATTAACTTGTTCTGTGATACTAAATGTAATTGAAGTGAAACTAATTTAGCTTCTTGATGTAACAGTTTGATGAGTAGATACAGTTGAACTTGTCCTCGTCGTGCCCTAGTGTTGATTCTCATATGCCAACCTTCTACGTCGTTATTTGTACGGACGGATTGGTTAAAAACAGACCAGTCTCTTGGCTGCCATTGTCCAGTGATCCACGTATTCCCTATGTAAGTTGTCAATTCCTCTTCAACACTATTGCTAGATACTTCTTGGATTTTTCTGAATGCCGTTTCTATGTGTTCAGCTGGCAAAAAAGGTAGAGCCATTAACTTTCTACAAAAGTCATGCGTTGAACTATTGTTGATATACTGTTGCTGTAATCCCAAAAGTTGAATTTTCCTCCAGACTGCCTGGGTCCAATGAAATGAGCATCCTTTAAGGATTACATTTGGGTAAACCTTTGCAATGGCTTTCCATAAACCCGATTCAAAGTCAACTATTGCACGTCTGACAGCTGGCACTGCGGGAAGGGCTTTTAATACCTCAATTAGTACTCGTCTGTAGTCCCTTTTACGTTTCCCTGACATTAGAACAAATGTTAATGGTAATTGCTTTACAGTGCTTTCAGATTTCACAAATGCGTGAATTGAAAATAATTGGACAAACGGCTCTTTAACGATTTTGAAGGTTCCATCTAAATACCATGTTTTTGCTCGGCATAAAATGTTTAGCATTTGGTCAGTGGCAAATACTAGATGTCGTCGTCCATCAACTTTGATGTCTGCACGCAAAAAGTTATCAGGTGTATAGGTCATATCTAATTCAAAGTCCAAATCAGTGGGATCTTGTGGTCGAAGATTTTCTCTAGCGCGGTTAGCAGCTCGTGCCAGATTGGTGATGCTGGGAAGGCCTGGATTTATATTCTCTATGCGAGATATCATAGCATTTTCAACTATCTCAGCTGCAGGTACAAATATTTCACTTTTGGCTCTCTTTAAGATATGAACCTTTAGTTCTGGCTTAAAATTTACTTCAGGATTTGCTGAATGATTGTGACCGTTGACACCACGAGTAAACATATTGCCGCGCTGAGTAACCGTTGCTAAACATGTCACAGACGTATTTCGTACGCTACAACGCCAGTAAGTAGCAATATTTCTTTTAAGTCTTATGATGTAAGAATACCCAACATTTTCTATTAGCATATCTTTACCCTTCTGTGATGAATTAGAAACAATTCGAAATCTAGGGTAGTTATTTGTTATGGTGGCTCCAGTGTCAAGAATAGATCCATCGAGTGATGATTCTTGTAGATCTTCTGGAATTAGGAAAGTTGGAATGTTATTTGTATTTTCTGTTGGTATATTGGTAGTGTTACTTTCTTCTATATCATTGTAAGCAATATTAGTGAATGAAGGTAGAGGAGAATGCGTAATACTTTGGTTTGTATCTCCGACATAAAAGCTATCTTCATCTACTGTTGCATTATTATTTTGACTAGAAAGAGTTGATTGTCGCGTGCTTTCGTGAAGTGGTAGTTGTTCAGAGTGCAAAGCAAAGTTCAAACAAGTTGCGCACTCCCACTGTATTTCCTCTTCTCCCCTTACCACTTTCCGATAAATTTCACGCGTGATACCAGTATTACATATGCGATGCTGCCAAAATGAACAATTTTCGCACTGAATTGCTTCCTGCCTGGGTCTCACAGTTTGACCACATGCCAAACATGGATCAACTACACCTACATATGACATATTATCTGACATAAGAATTTAAATGATGAATAATTTGTTAGAATTTAAATGATGAATAATTTGTTATGAATAATGAATAATTTGTTAGAATTGAATATTTATAGGATAGTTGTCAAATTTTAGAAAACCTATAGATTCAAGCCATCAATTGATAAATTGACACCTCTTGTTTTGCTAAATCACTTTATTCAAACGAAAGACGACACTTTCTTAGGTGTTAATTAATAACGGTATTTTCTTCAATTAATTTCAAAGCGCAATTCATTTAAAAAAATCGACAATATTTGGTTTTCTAGCCGTTTCAGTTTGTAGCCGTTTTGGTTTGTAGCCGTTTTGGTTGTAGCCGTTTTGGTTGTAGCCGTTTTGGTTTGTAGCCGTTTTGACCTGCGCCCCATTGGATTCCTCCCATGTTTGAGTCAGGACCTTCCAGCTCTTCTTCAGTATCTTCGGAGTCGCTCAGAACAATTTGAGAATATTTCTGGGATCCAATTGTGTTGCTCATATGCTGTAAATACTGCCATGGTGTATACTCTCCATTACGTAATTTTTCTTTGAATAATTTTCTTTGGTCATCGATTTGCACACAGTTAAATTTCCTTGCGCGACTGATCTCCCTTCCTTGTCGTATTCTGCCAATATCATTGTCAGTATCTATGATGACATCGTTTAAATGTGACGTAAATGTCCAGATCCTAGGGCAAGAACTCCTGATTCGAGCTTTCAGTTTTGCATGATAACTTTCTGCCCCATTATTTGAAGAGATACTCAGTTCAAAGATAGATAGTTCTTCCGGGGATATATTGGTAAGCCAGTGTCTCTTAATGTATTTATTTAGCTTTTCCAGCTTTAATCCTACACTGCTATCCAATGTTGGTGTCGTAATTAAATTGAACGTTGGATAGATCAGTGAGGCAGGAAGAAACGGAATCGCCATCAACAATCGTGTGAACTTTGATATCTCAACGTTACTTTTGAAATCCTGAACAAGACCCAATTTTTGAATCTTAGACCAAATACATTGAGTATAATGAAAGAAACATCCGTAAATGCGAATATGTGGGAAAACTTGTTTAATGGCATTTCTAGGAGCACGCTCCCAATCGGACATTGAAGTCACAGGTTTGAAGTCAGGTAAGTATGTGACAAGCCGTTCTAATAGAGAACTATATAACTCTTGGCTCTTCGCTGTCATTAAACAGTGTATTGCAGGTACAGTGTGCCTTGCAACAGATATGAATATCGTCCATAACTGGTAAAACTGAATCGGAACCACATCAAATGTTCCATCAAATTGTATGCTACTAGCTTCTGACAGTAAGACACTAATTTCGTCAGAAAAGAAGACCACAGCAATTTGGTTTCCAGCGGTTACAGAAAATTTGAAGTGCTTTCCAAGAGGTGTAGCTCCTAGCATTTCAATATATTCAATAGCTGTTGAAGGGATTTTCGGTTGAGAAGTTTTTCTACTCCTATACATAGCAGATTCACACTCAGGGAATGAAATATCATGAGCATTAGGTTCATTTCTAGTTGCATCATCGAATATGTTTCTGAGACTTGGGGATTGTGTCTGCTTAGCAAGTGTCTTGCACTTAGCTTTCAACTGATACACCGCGGTTTTATATTCATTAACTGTGTGATTATGTAGATGCATAGGGGTAATTGAATGTCTTGTGAGGTTCATTTTAGCTGTCCCTTTACACCCATTTCTAAATATAGCACATTTGAGGTAGACACAATTTTCGGTGGTCTTTGATTGCACATATTTGAAACCATCAGCAGATGTAAAAACGCTACTTCCACATCGCTTGTATTCGTCGGTACTAAATTCCATTGTATTGATATGTACTTTCTTTGGAAAGAGAACTATTTATGAACTCAAATTCACCTTGCCATATAAGTGTTTCACCCCAACATCTATGCACGAGTATTTACTAATAACACCATTTCTTGCTGTTGTTGATTTTTGGTATACATTTCAATGTATTCCGTTCTTGATTTTTGGTACACATTTCAAATTTTCAATGTATCCAAGATAGTTTCAATATATTATTCGGACATGTGCAGAACTTACAAAATCAATTCGGACATGTGCAGAACTTACAAAATCAATTCAGACATGTGCAGAACTTACAAAAATCAATTCGGACATGTGCAGAACTTACAAAATCAATTCAGACATGTGCAGAACTTACAAAAATCAATTCGGACATGTGCAGAACTTACAAAAATCAATTCGGACATGTGTAGAACTTACAAAAATCAATTCGGACATGTGCAGAACTTACAAAAATCAATTCGGACATGTAACAAATTCGGACATGTGCAGCTCCCCCTATCCATGACAGTTTACTTACTGTCTTTGCAAAGCTTCACAGTTTTTACTTCCTATTACACATATATACTTATAAGGATTCACAGTAAAGACGGTAAGTAAACTGTCATGGATAGAAAGCATCCATGGTTAATTATTGTAATAGTAATAGAGGTAAGTAAACTGTCATGGTATGATGGTAAGTAAACCATCAGACAACAGTCCTAACCATGTTCTTAAAACTTGTATTCATTGTACTTCTATCTAATAGAATAATCCAATAAAACTTGAGTATATGTATTTGCAATGATCCAATAAAACTAGAGTATATTTGGAAAAACTTTAGTATATTTACCAATTAGTTGAGTAATTTTGAGTATATTTGGAAAATTTTCCCCAATAAAATATGAGAATGCTTATATATAGAGCTGAGCTTTGTAGAGTTCAGATTTTTCCCCATACTAAAAGCCCAGGCTTACTTTCTAAAGGTCAATTTCAAAGTTTGGGAAAAACTGACCTTTCTCAGTGCCTGAATATATACTGAAAAACTGAACTCTACTAGAGGTGAGCTCTATATAAGTAATTTCATAAAATATATATCTATACTATTAAGCTAACACTAGTTAGTTTGAAAAATTTCTTATTTACACCGTGCTCATTCATAATAAAGTTTCGAATTATCACCATAGTATATTCAGAAATTTAATTACAACATGCGACCCTCGAAGTTGTTAATTGACCCCCTTGTGGATTGCGACCCGTAGTTTGGGAATCACAGATATAAATTGTATCCGTAAAATATATTTAGAAAAATGGCTGAGAGTACTTCCAAATTCCCCATTGGCATGAGTAATAAAGTGACCACTTCTTCAAGTGAATGTTTGAAATGGATTGAAACTGGGGTAGGCCATCTATTCAACTTCAATCACAGTCAAGTTATTCTCGATTGTACCAAAGCTCTCACATTCGACAAAGATTGTGTTATGGCACATTATTTTATTGCTTACAGTAATGCAGGTCACTATAACAATATAAATGGGATGGATTATGCTTCTGGCTATGAAGAAGCACAAAAAGCATTGTCCCTTTCCAAACTTCACTCTCTCTCTGACTGGGAGGTTGCATTGATTGAGGCTCAGGTTGTTCGCTTCTGTTCCCCTGTAGGCTCAGTGCAATTCGACATATTGAATCGTAACTATGCTAATGCTATGCGTCCTGTGTACCAGAAGTTTGGAGGAAACAACATTGAAGTGGCAGCTTTCTTCGCTGAGTCGTTAATGAATTTAGCACCTTGGAAACTATGGAACCCTTATCCTGACTACAAGCCTTCTATACCAGAGACATTGGAGATACTCTCAGTCCTTGAGGATGCTCTCAAAATATCTCCAATGCATCCTGGTCTATGCCACTTCTACATCCACACAATGGAGTTATCTGCTACTCCTGAGAAAGCGTTGCCGTCTGCAGATGTGTTGCGAAACACTGTGAAGGAACATGGCCATTTGCTTCACATGGCTAGTCATATCGATGGGTGGGGCACTACAAGGAAGCTCTGGAAGTGAATGAACTAGCCATCAAAGCAGATACGAAATGCAATACATCCTGTGGACCCCAGGTTGGGAACCACTGATCTAATGCAATACAGTGGTTTGTATTGCGGGAAATGGGAGGGTCCACATAATGTTTGGTACTATAAGTGGTTCACTTTTGAAAAAAGTTGGGAATCGCCGATCTATTGTAATGGAATATTCATTAAGCTGTAAAGAAGTCCTACCTAAACCTCGTTACAAGGGCTTTTCAATAGCTTTCAAACTGACATTATTAATCAAATATCGGCGCGTAGCAAGCAAATCAATTACTTCAGACGATCATTACACTCGTGCGTGACCTTTATATATCGAAGTTTGCGACTCATGTTATATTTTTCAAGGCATTTGCTTAGCAAGTCCTAGCCCAGTCACATCATAGGTCTACTATTTAATGAAACGCTGTATTTAATTGAAATATATTAATGCCAGAGAGGCAGAGACGGATCCCTGAACGGCAGTGACTAACTTGGGTTACATTTATGCTTCTAGGTATTGAGTTAATATCAAGATATATCTTGTTTCTTTGTACGTAGTTGTTCAAGTGTAGCAATTAGTGAAGCTTGCAAAAATATTCAACAGATTGTGTAAGACTTTTATATTAATTAATATGAATTTAAATTGACATATTCCTGCGACTTCTTATCATCTTTCGTATCTCCGACAAACATTGTAAAAGGGGTAAGCTATGCTGCGTTATAATCCTCTTTGAATGTTCACACTCAATTGTATCAATATTATTAGCTTATAAATTATTGCGAATTAGATAATTACTAGATGGCAGTGTGTGAAAATATTTTTAATAAATCGTTTCTTTGCTTCACTGAGATCTTCAATTGGTTTGATAACGCGAATAACTGTATGAATCAGTATGATAACTATAGTATTTCCTCGTGGGTTCAAGGCGGGAGTGGGATAAAGAATCTAAGGGCAACCGTTCTAGAGAATAACTCAATGGAAGCATCAACGTCTTAGCGGAAGACAGCGACCCTCCATTCATTAGGTTTTCAAAAGGGAGTACTTACTATTGGTTTGAGAGAGATAAATGAGAAGCCGATAAGATCATGTCCTTGTGATATGGAACAAAAGTCTAGAGAAAAGAGCGAATTTAAAGTCGCATTATATTGGAGCGGAAATGGGAGTGCGTTTCTTTTTGAGACAAGGAGCGCTTAATGCTCTGACTTTTACCAGATGCAATAAAACATTTTTATGATCGATCCTTTATATATTTACAATAGGGCTATATGGAAGGCAGCATTAATTTCCATTTCTAACCATAGTTACATAAACTGTGAGAGATCAGTCGTAAATACCATACCTTGAGTTTTACTTCAACTAACGATAAAGTCTCTAATAACCTCAATATCTGTAGTTTTACACAGATCAATAAACGAGGTTCAAAGTAAACAACTTTTAATGATATATAGACTATACTATAGTAAATAAAACACATACAAAAAAAATCACTGGGGTATGTTAGGTATTTATGTTGGGACCCTTGAGAGGATACTATGAGTATAGGCTGTACTGAGATATGACACTTCAGAGTCTCTGCAGACAGTTCTCTTCCATATCACAGACGGTAATGAGTCCTGATTTTCTATGAATATTCAAGTCGGATGGAAAATCTGTCCCAACCCAAATCCCTTTTCTGAAACTGCTAGTAACTTCGCCCCGCCCCTGTTTCTATGAATCGCCTTTCAAATCAAATACCTTAATAGCATTGTCCCAAATGTTTGTTATGTAAATTATCCAATCGGCTGTGACAGGATTCATAAACAGGTTAAAGCGATAAGCTTCCACTATCTTATCTTCTCTTAGTATTGACCTAATGCAGGGTTCCGCAAACTTACATTTATATCAGGCCACATAATCTTAACAAAATTTTCCTCAGGCCGCAAACAATATCGACAAATTTTTCGAAATTTATAACAAAACTATTATGTTGTTGTAATACTAGTCTAGAACTATACTAATTTATAAGCAAAAAGTGCTGTTTACTAGTACATTAATCAGTCTGTAAATGTGTACAGGCCAGATGAAAACTAGAAATGTCCTCAGGCCACACATGATAGAAATTTCCATTGGGCTATCAGGCCACACATAAGGTTGTTTCAGGCCGCATGCGGCATGAAAAACCTTGTTTGCTATACCCTGACCTAATGAGCTTTCCTGTTAATGCGAATTTTTGGAGAGGAGAAGAAGTTTCTGTGAAGAGACACAAAATAGAATCCTTTGTAGAATTCATATCCGGTAATTATACATACCTGTTTTTCTTGTCGGCAAGGTAGCGTATGGGGCTAAATGGGTACTGTTTTATATTTGGAGAGTGCCTCTGTACAGGGGCGGCGAACACTTGTACAATTAGAGTCGGCTCCGGGGGCTCATAATTAGAAGCCCCTAGTAACAACTTTTGGGGGCCCTAAAAATAACTTTGAGGACACCAACAGACATGTCAGAAATTAGAATTCAATTACCGTAGTTTGAAAACACTAGATTGTTAGCAAACTGTTATAAACTTTGTGTTTTTCCAAAACAAACTAAAGTATTTACTCGAATAGCACCGTAGGCAATTATTGTTTTTTGGCCAATTTGAGACCAAATATTTTTATGAAATTTCGAGAATATCACATTTTATCACAATAAATTATTTATCGGTTGATAAATTATTACTATTGAGGCTTGCATTACATATAGCTGTTTACTCCGGGCAGCGGTAATAAATATTCATTTGCTACTTTGGGGTGGCTACTGGCTACTATTCAAGTATAAGTATGCTGTAACTAAAGACAATGTAAAACTTTGAGAAAATGATAAATTATGTTATCAGAATACTTTGGATTCCTTCAAAAAAAAAGCAAAAATCTAGTCTCGGCAACTATCCTTGACGAATACATTTACCATTTTTTTGGAATTGGATTGTCGTATCATAGGTCTGTGTTGAGCCTTAATTAATAACAATAATTATTATTTGTACGTAATTATAAATTATAGAAACCATGAAGGGCCAGCAATTTGATATATCACAAGACAACATTTGGAGGATTTTTTCCATAGCAACGCTGGAATGTATCAAAAATATGTCAAAAAATATGTCACGAGATTTAGCTGAAAATCTTCAATTTTAGGTTTATTTCGATTAATCTTGACAAATCCCATTTTAGAGGGTCGATATGTGTATAATTATACTAGTGGATTTTTTCTAGGTTCAACCTTCCAACGACCTGATTAATACTATAGCAACATACTAATATTCGTAACTCCATCTAAAGCCGAAAGGGGCATACTTATTGCATGTTTGAGTAGATACAGGTGCAACTGAAGGTTTATAGTAAATCACTCCATTGTAGTTCTATAAAATAATACGGTACAGTGTTTATAGCAGACAAATACGGGCATTTAATCACATACTGATATATACTAATAGAGATAGTGATTTAGCAGCACTTGGTTGGGAAGATTATGAAACATCTGACACTCCTGTATCTTTCACCGTCTTGAATACATTCCTATTCGCTTGGTATTCCGATAAATTAGTAAAATATAGCTTGTCTTTTAATGAATAATGTATGTAGAGCGTATTCAATTCGAATTTCAATTTGCTTTCGCAAATCTACTTTACAACTTATAATGATTACAGTAAAACCTTCAGAAAGTGAACATTCTGGGGACCAGCCAAAATGTTCACTTTTGAGAGGTGTTCACTTTTCATGATTTCTCATAAAGTGTCCTACCTCCAATAGGTAGCTGTAACTTATAAGATATCACAATAGTAACTTATAAGTTATCATATAGCCCACATCATGAATTATTGTGCACTCACAGACAACTGTGAAATCATAGCTGCCAGTTAGCTTCCAGAAAGTTAAGCTCAAGTAGAAAAATAAACACCCCCGCCCCCCGCCCCCCCTCCAACATGGCTAAAAAATCCTCCAAAAATCCTTCGTTCATTTTGGAGGTCATATCCTAATACAATACAATTTTGGAAATTTGGACCAGATTAGGTCTTCACATTTCACTTTTCAGGGTGTTCAGAAGTTGGAGGGTAAACACTGTGTAAAATAATGGGATAAATTTGGGACCGAGACAAAGTGTTCATATTTTGGAGTTGTTCATTTATTGAAGTTTTGCTGTACTACATGTATTTGTTTGTTGGAACTCTCAAACTAAGTCTCATCTATGTAGATACACAGACAGGGGCCTGGTGGGGCCTAAGGCCCTTCATGGTTTCTATAATTTATAATTACGTACAAATAATAATTATTGTTATTAATTAAGGCTCAACACAGACCTATGATACGACAATCCAATTCCAAAAAAATGGTAAATGTATTCGTCAAGGAAGCTATAGTTGCCGAGACTAGATTTTTGCTTTTTTTTTGAAGGAATCCAAAGTATTCTGATAACATAATTTATCATTTTCTCAAAGTTTTACATTGTCTTTAGTTACAGCATACTTATACTTGAATAGTAGCCAGTAGCCACCCCAAAGTAGCAAATGAATATTTATTACCGCTGCCCGGAGTAAACAGCTATATGTAATGCAAGCCTCAATAGTAATAATTTATCAACCGATAAATAATTTATTGTGATAAAATGTGATATTCTCGAAATTTCATAAAAATATTTGGTCTCAAATTGGCCAAAAAACAATAATTGCCTACGGTGCTATTCGAGTAAATACTTTAGTTTGTTTTGGAAAAACACAAAGTTTATAACAGTTTGCTAACAATCTAGTGTTTTCAAACTACGGTAATTGAATTCTAATTTCTGACATGTCTGTTGGTGTCCTCAAAGTTATTTTTAGGGCCCCCAAAAGTTGTTACTAGGGGCTTCTAATTATGAGCCCCCGGAGCCGACTCTAATTGTACAAGTGTTCGCCGCCCCTGTACAGAGGCACTCTCCAAATATAAAACAGTACCCATTTAGCCCCATACGCTACCTTGCCGACAAGAAAAACAGGTATGTATAATTACCGGATATGAATTCTACAAAGGATTCTATTTTGTGTCTCTTCACAGAAACTTCTTCTCCTCTCCAAAAATTCGCATTAACAGGAAAGCTCATTAGGTCAGGGTATAGCAAACAAGGTTTTTCATGCCGCATGCGGCCTGAAACAACCTTATGTGTGGCCTGATAGCCCAATGGAAATTTCTATCATGTGTGGCCTGAGGACATTTCTAGTTTTCATCTGGCCTGTACACATTTACAGACTGATTAATGTACTAGTAAACAGCACTTTTTGCTTATAAATTAGTATAGTTCTAGACTAGTATTACAACAACATAATAGTTTTGTTATAAATTTCGAAAAATTTGTCGATATTGTTTGCGGCCTGAGGAAAATTTTGTTAAGATTATGTGGCCTGATATAAATGTAAGTTTGCGGAACCCTGCATTAGGTCAATACTAAGAGAAGATAAGATAGTGGAAGCTTATCGCTTTAACCTGTTTATGAATCCTGTCACAGCCGATTGGATAATTTACATAACAAACATTTGGGACAATGCTATTAAGGTATTTGATTTGAAAGGCGATTCATAGAAACAGGGGCGGGGCGAAGTTACTAGCAGTTTCAGAAAAGGGATTTGGGTTGGGACAGATTTTCCATCCGACTTGAATATTCATAGAAAATCAGGACTCATTACCGTCTGTGATATGGAAGAGAACTGTCTGCAGAGACTCTGAAGTGTCATATCTCAGTACAGCCTATACTCATAGTATCCTCTCAAGGGTCCCAACATAAATACCTAACATACCCCAGTGATTTTTTTTGTATGTGTTTTATTTACTATAGTATAGTCTATATATCATTAAAAGTTGTTTACTTTGAACCTCGTTTATTGATCTGTGTAAAACTACAGATATTGAGGTTATTAGAGACTTTATCGTTAGTTGAAGTAAAACTCAAGGTATGGTATTTACGACTGATCTCTCACAGTTTATGTAACTATGGTTAGAAATGGAAATTAATGCTGCCTTCCATATAGCCCTATTGTAAATATATAAAGGATCGATCATAAAAATGTTTTATTGCATCTGGTAAAAGTCAGAGCATTAAGCGCTCCTTGTCTCAAAAAGAAACGCACTCCCATTTCCGCTCCAATATAATGCGACTTTAAATTCGCTCTTTTCTCTAGACTTTTGTTCCATATCACAAGGACATGATCTTATCGGCTTCTCATTTATCTCTCTCAAACCAATAGTAAGTACTCCCTTTTGAAAACCTAATGAATGGAGGGTCGCTGTCTTCCGCTAAGACGTTGATGCTTCCATTGAGTTATTCTCTAGAACGGTTGCCCTTAGATTCTTTATCCCACTCCCGCCTTGAACCCACGAGGAAATACTATAGTTATCATACTGATTCATACAGTTATTCGCGTTATCAAACCAATTGAAGATCTCAGTGAAGCAAAGAAACGATTTATTAAAAATATTTTCACACACTGCCATCTAGTAATTATCTAATTCGCAATAATTTATAAGCTAATAATATTGATACAATTGAGTGTGAACATTCAAAGAGGATTATAACGCAGCATAGCTTACCCCTTTTACAATGTTTGTCGGAGATACGAAAGATGATAAGAAGTCGCAGGAATATGTCAATTTAAATTCATATTAATTAATATAAAAGTCTTACACAATCTGTTGAATATTTTTGCAAGCTTCACTAATTGCTACACTTGAACAACTACGTACAAAGAAACAAGATATATCTTGATATTAACTCAATACCTAGAAGCATAAATGTAACCCAAGTTAGTCACTGCCGTTCAGGGATCCGTCTCTGCCTCTCTGGCATTAATATATTTCAATTAAATACAGCGTTTCATTAAATAGTAGACCTATGATGTGACTGGGCTAGGACTTGCTAAGCAAATGCCTTGAAAAATATAACATGAGTCGCAAACTTCGATATATAAAGGTCACGCACGAGTGTAATGATCGTCTGAAGTAATTGATTTGCTTGCTACGCGCCGATATTTGATTAATAATGTCAGTTTGAAAGCTATTGAAAAGCCCTTGTAACGAGGTTTAGGTAGGACTTCTTTACAGCTTAATGAATATTCCATTACAATAGATCGGCGATTCCCAACTTTTTTCAAAAGTGAACCACTTATAGTACCAAACATTATGTGGACCCTCCCATTTCCCGCAATACAAACCACTGTATTGCATTAGATCAGTGGTTCCCAACCTGGGGTCCACGGACCCCTGTAGGGGGTCCACAGGATGTATTACGGACAATGGGAGGGGGTCCACAGAATGTCTAATATTTACTATAGGGGGTCCACGGTTGAAAAAGGTTGGGAATCGCTGCATTAGATGAATGGTAGTACAGACATTGTCCCATATAATAATGCTACGACTAATAAACAAGATAGAAGAATAAATATGAAAAATAGAACAATAATTTGGATAAATATAACATAACTTCTATCTAGCTACACGACTGGTTATACTGATTTAAAAAAGCAAACTTATTAGAACGAAATGCAAATCTAAATAGGACACTAATAAATAGGGTTATACAAGCAGTAGTTAAGCACACGTTTTGGTAGCACACAGACAAGAGGCTCCAATCTTCACATCAGCTAGCACGCTGGCTTTCTGATACATTTTAAAGACAGATTTGGCTTCTACCATCTTATTTTGTGTTTTCAGAACTTTATAGAGACCTAGTAGTGACCACATGTTATCCTTGTACTGTATCAAATCTTCTCGGTAGACTGCTTCAGCCTCTACAACATCTCCATGTTCCGCTAGTAGTGCCCCCAGCACGTGTCGAGTCGGCATCAACCAAGACCAAGGTTCGCTATAGACCAAGCAAGTATCACGTTTGACTGCTAAACGTAGGTGATCAAACGCTTCTTTATAGTTTCCCTTACGATATTCAATTTCACCATTCAGCACGCACTCTGCAATATCCAGGACACCTTTGCCAGGTTGTTCAGGATCGTACATTATGTTATTGAGAATATGACGTTTTGCAAGTGTTTTGTCTTTTAGCGACTCGTAGAACAATTTACGTTCAAAGTCTGCCTCTTCTACCCTACCCAATGCAGCGAATGCAACACCTCGAGCATAGTGCGAGATGGCTATGGAGCTAGGATACAGTTCCTTCTCTTGGTCAACTGGACGCTTTAGAATCTCTTCCCATTTACCAAACCGAACTAAAACTTCCAAGATAACAATTCTCATTGGCTCCAAATACATCATGCCCATTGGAAGATCCCCTAACATACACGTAACAGCAGCTTTATCCAGGTATTCTAGCAAGGCTTCGGAGGATTCTAAAGATTTAGCTGATTGGCCGTTGAACATAGCAGCCCAAACAGAAAAATGGAAGTGGTGCATTCTGTAGACTTTATAGAAATTATTCTCTACTTCACTTGTCAACATGTATTTCCTATCTGCTAGGATGGCTAGTTCATTCACTTCCGTGGCCTCTTTGTAGTGTCCCATCCAAATATCGATATGACTAGCCATGTGAATTAAGTGGCCATGTTCCTTCACAGTGTTTCGCAACACATCTGCAGACGGCAACGCTTTCTCAGGAGTAGCAGATAACTCCATTGTGTGGATGTAGAAGTGGCATAGACCAGGATGCATTGGAGATATTTTGAGAGCATCCTCAAGGACTGAGAGTATCTCCAATGTCTCTGGTATAGAAGGCTTGTAGTCAGGATAAGGGTTCCATAGTTTCCAAGGTGCTAAATTCATTAACGACTCAGCGAAGAAAGCTGCCACTTCAATGTTGTTTCCTCCAAACTTCTGGTACACAGGACGCATAGCATTAGCATAGTTACGATTCAATATGTCGAATTGCACTGAGCCTACAGGGGAACAGAAGCGAACAACCTGAGCCTCAATCAATGCAACCTCCCAGTCAGAGAGAGAGTGAAGTTTGGAAAGGGACAATGCTTTTTGTGCTTCTTCATAGCCAGAAGCATAATCCATCCCATTTATATTGTTATAGTGACCTGCATTACTGTAAGCAATAAAATAATGTGCCATAACACAATCTTTGTCGAATGTGAGAGCTTTGGTACAATCGAGAATAACTTGACTGTGATTGAAGTTGAATAGATGGCCTACCCCAGTTTCAATCCATTTCAAACATTCACTTGAAGAAGTGGTCACTTTATTACTCATGCCAATGGGGAATTTGGAAGTACTCTCAGCCATTTTTCTAAATATATTTTACGGATACAATTTATATCTGTGATTCCCAAACTACGGGTCGCAATCCACAAGGGGGTCAATTAACAACTTCGAGGGTCGCATGTTGTAATTAAATTTCTGAAATATACTATGGTGATAACTCGAAACTTTATTAAGAATGAGCACGGTGTAAATAAGAAATTTCTCAAACTAACTAGTGTTAGCTTAATTGTCTAGATATATATTTTATTAGGGAAAATTTTCCAAATATACTCAACATTACTCAACTAATTGGTTAATATACTAAAGTTTTTCCAAATATACTCTAGTTTTATTGGATCATTGCAAATACATATACTCAAGTTTTATTGGATTATTCTATTAGATAGAAGTACAATGGATACAAGTTCTAAGAACATGGTTAGGACTGTTGTATGATGGTTTACTTACCATCATACCATGACAGTTTACTTACCTCTATTACTATTACAATAATTAACCATGGATGCTTTCTATCCATGACAGTTTACTTACCGTCTTTACTGTGAATCCTTATAAGTATATATGTGTAAAGGAAGTAAAACTGTGAAGCTTTGCAAAGACCGTAAGTAAACTGTCATGGATATAAAATATCCATGGTTAATTATGGTTATAGTAATAGAGGATTTGGGAGTTGAGAAATAACCATGTTCTACTACTTTCCCTGTCCATATAGTATTAGGCATGCAGTGATATCAATACTGGACTACTATATTAACTATATTAATGGCGATATCGTTTCAGCTCCACACCAAGTCTATCTGAGGATGCGGGCGGGCGGTATCTCATTATCATTACCTCATTAATTGATGACGCCGTAGGTAAATAAGTCTATTCGCAATCATTATAGTATGTGAGTGCAAAAAATATGCAATTTTCAGGTAATAATGCTTGTAATAATACAGTCGAAACCGGTTTATTCTAACTCGGATTATTCTAACTATCGGTTTTTTCTTGCTATTTTTATCTGAAAAGAAATGGTTAGAAAAAAACCGGTTTGAACTGTATCTGCTTTGATAACTTACTAGCTAAGTATGTAACGTGAAGAGTTAAAAAATATAAAATTACAGCTGTGCCGACTGCATATTCATTGGAGGCACTATATTTGGTGGTTCAATGACTAATAGTGCCTCCACAAGAATATGCTGTCTGCACAGCTGTAATTTTAGATTTTTTCGCCCTTAGGTTGGAATGAATATAAATGTAACGGTCCCTTTGGTCTCGTCAGGTACGCGTGGATCACTTAACCTCTACGCATTTGGATATATCATATATTCGCTAAACTATCTGTATTATTTATTTTTCAACTTCACCACTACACGCAATAATTATTAATCAATTCCCAGTACACAAAGTCTTCAGTATGCGCATTTATCTGTATTCCCCTTTGACTTCCATGTACATATAAATTTTCATCCATTTATATTACTTTATATCAACCACACCAATGGATATTCACATCGTATATATGCACACAATAAATTAGTTATCAGCATAGTTGTTTACCCATTATAACAATCGTAAGATAGTAAATAGGTTCATTCTGGATCAAACCAATTTGTTTAACTATTTGTAAACGTCAATAATACATAAAAGTTTCGAAAATTGGTGATCAGCATGCTTGTTTCTTAGAATGACAAATGGAATTAATTTTATATTCCAATATATGCGGTATAAACACTCTATCACTCTAGTAGAATTCGGGCACCAAACACGCACACAGACTAATATCATTTAATAGATATTCCATTTCATTAATCCAGTGTTTGTAAATCAGTTATCGTTTTGAATTGAAATCAGAATACTTATTACTTAGAATAACATATGGGATTAAGTTTATATTTCCAATATAAACGCGTGATAAACTCTCCTATCAGTCTAATACATTCGGGAACCAAACAGACACATACGAATATTTACATAAATAGATATACAACTAATATTAGAAATCGATTTTGAGCTATTGAATCAAATTGAATTATTCATTTACAATGGAATACTTTATTGTAATTTGTAACTGTGATATTATAAATCGATTTGTATAGAATAGCTATTGAATTGAATTTAATTATTCATATATACAAGAATTATTTATTGTAACTATGATATCAGCAATAAACTTGAAGAGTAATAACATTGAATCTAATTGAATTATTCATAAAATTAAATAGTAGATCTTCATCGAAACCACGAAATAATTGCATAATTGAATATTCATGAAATTGCTATTTTAGAAAGTTAAGGGTGAATTGTGGCAATTTTGAGCCTAATTATCAGGAAAATGAGGACGAATTTTTTAAAATCGGGAAGAGCTATCAGTTCCAAAATACTTTTTTGAAGCCAATGATTCCAAATTTTTGATTGTTATCGCTTTTATTTTCTTATGGGACAAAAAGTCCCGCTAAAAATTTTCAAGTCGAAATTGATATCAGGCCACGAGATGCACATGAATCAACAACCAGACACCTATCGTGAAAATCTCAGAGTTCTAGTACTTACGGTCTAGCCTGGGGAGGCGACACGGAGAAAAACAAATCCAAGGCATCGAGGTTAGAACTGGGCCCTATACTATAGTCGGCATAAAAATCTAGCAATTGGGCGGTTGAGCAGTGTATTATACAGCCAATGTAAATACGCTCCTAATCCTGGTCTAATCCAATTTTCCTACGCCTAAGTAACAAATTTATGTTACGGTATAGGAGAGGATTCCAAATTTTCGCGCTCCAAAATTCAAATTTTCAAAAAATCATGCGCCAAAAAGGAGCGTCTCGCGATCCTGGATAAATCCTTGCAGGTTGAGGAAACATAAATACATTTTCAATCTAATAACCCAGACATTAAACTGACCTTATCAGTGCTGAAATTACATTATAACAGGTGTTGATCGATTTAAATATAAAAGTATTTCCTAATTATACGTACGTATATACCGTATAAACTCGAATAATAGGCCCCCCTCGATAATCGCCCCAAAACTAGCGAATACAAATTTGTTACAGCACCCAGAAGTAAACATCTTTATCTAATATAAGCCTCAATAAGATTATCAACCGATTATAATAAATAAATTGTAATAAATTGCGATATTCTCGAAAATTCATAAAAATTTGTTGGTCCCAAAATGGTGAAAATACAAAAATCGTCTAGGCAAGTAGATTACGCTAGTTATTTGTATATATTACGTATATAAATATGTAATTAATACATGATATACATTCAAATTGTAAAACTTACTAATTTTGCAATACAGTATACAATTCAAAATAAACACTGAATTAATTACTAACTATTTCAAACACTAACTTATTATGATAAATATCCAAGATTTATTAGCTATAGGCTTCGTGAAATAGTATCCAAACTCATTTAGTTATTAATAATGGATATTAGTATCAACCATTGATTTATGCAAACTTTAACTTTAGAATAATTTATTAGTTCAACAACTCTCCCATAACGCAATGCAAAGATACATACTAATCATTTACTTTTTGCAAATTAATTACAGAATAGTAGTTAACTCAAATGTAAATGTTCAAATTTGAAACTGTAGCTGTTGGACATGCCTGTCACGAAATATTTGGTCCGTGTTGTTTTTGGTCCGGCTTGTCCAGACCAAATATTAACCCGGGCTGAATATTTCAGACGTTGTTGGTCCGGGTATATATTATTGTGTCCAATAGTGTAATATTATAGATGATGAGAGCAATATTTCAATTTAGATTAATCTAGACTGTATCTTCGTATACTATTGTCAACATTGAGATTAGGCATAGGCTATGGATTAGGCTTATTGATATATTTCGTAGTGACTGATGCGCGCCAATATACCAATTAATCTCTAGGGAAGAATTGAGTGAAACATTTAAATTTAATTGATGATTTTTGATTATGTCATAGATCGTCTATGAAGTAATGATGTTGTAACATTTAGAGTAAGGTGTTACAACTTCAAAGGAGAATTTATGTAGTGATGCTGGGAGAGCACATTTTTATGATTCGGTCAGCATGAATAATTAAATCTTGCCAAGTAATTATCGCATTTATTGCATATTTTGACATTTTAAGAAATGAAGAGTCAAGAATAATTATTGCTAGATTGGTGGAGAGTGTGATAAAATATGAAAATCATTTATATTGTGCGATTTCAAAATTTTGTGACAGTACAGCCGAATAGTTTTTACTGTGCCGACTATATTATAGTATAGTGGCCCAGTATTGGTCTTACTGCCTTGGTTAGTTATTCTTCCGTATCCACTCCACAGAACAGAGTTTTATCAACTTGAGCCCAAATTTCGGGATATGTGTCTCATGGGTTACAGATGTGCACCTGGGGTCACGATTTTTTATTACATTTTTTGGACACATTTTTACACTTATTCAATGTTAGAAAAGGAACAATAAATAGTGCGCGAATATTTAATTTATATGCATTCGATAGAGAATTAGATTATGCACCTTTTCACAGTCACGAATTTTTAAATTGGGTTTCGTTTGTGCCACAATTCAATTGCAAATTTCCTTTGTTTACTAACACTTCAGTTCAATTGAAGTGTTATATATAATTTTATTGTTTCAACTCGTTATTATTATATTGATTCAACTTGTGAGATCGAGTAGGCTTCTATTTTCCATTTGAAAACTTCGATTATATATTTTATAGCAACGACAGATTATGTGATTATATTTACTTCTGCAAGAATATTATTGCACTGTTAATATACTGACGTAATTAATTAGAATTAATTAAGTCAGTACATGACTTATATAGATGCTTCCAATTTCCACGTAACACCTTTACAAATGGGTCTTGACACCTTGAGGTGATGATGACATCGTCAAAAAAATGTGTTTTTACAATTTTGTGAATTCTATACTTCGAATGGGTTGGTTGGTGTTGGGTGATCACCCAACACGCACATAAAAAATCCTGACTCATCACGTATTATATTCTATTGAAACTTGAATATCTTTGAAATGAAGTGTAGCTAAAACGAAACTTTAACTCATTAAGGGTCGATGCCTTCTGAAACACCTTTCTGAAATAATTTAACACCTTCATTGTGATGATGACTTGGCGAAAAAAATCCAAAATTGCAGCCTGTGCCGACAGCATGTTCCTTTAGAGTTTAGAGGCACTATCAATAAACCACCAGCAAAATTTAGTGCCACCAAAGGAGCATGCGTCGGCACAGCTGCAATTTTGGATTTTTAGATAATGGGATAATGGGAATAATTGCATTATTTGTCTATTGCACAATTAAGTACATGCAATATTATATATAACTGCATTGCAAATATGTAATATGTATAGATATAATATGAGTAAAGCCCACCATACACGATGCAACATTGTTGCAAGCAAAATGTTGCATGCAACACAATTTTCGTGCGACAAGTTGCATGCAACATTTATTTTCGTGCAACATTGTTGCATGGAAATTACTCTATTACACGTGGTAAAATATTATTTTAAATCAGTACTATACGTATAATCCCAATGGATTTGTTATTTCCCAATTCATTATTGTGGATAAAACACACGTTGTTTCCGCATTCCAAATTATTATACTTCGCCGGAGGAAATTGCAATTGACCCGTCATCGCAAATTGAGATCTCATGGGTTAAGGCTTGGATCAAAATCGAGAGACGCAAAGTGCATTTCATCTATTGATGAGAGAAATTTTTTAGTTGACACATCAAGTTATAGAAATTTTGTAAGGAGGGATCTTCTATCCAGTGTTAATTAATTAATTAATTAATAATTACCATTTTTGGTATTCTTAGTTAGAACTGGATATTTATACATACATCCAAACCTCCCTTATTCGGGCACTGTCGTCCGGAGGCTGCCCATAACTAGAATTTACCCGAATCTTAGAAATATAGTGGTTAGTACATGTGCAATCCCAAAGTGTATAATCCATATTTTTTAGATTCATTCAAAATCAAAAAACGTCGTTAACGGGTCCTGGATAATTTAGTGTGTAGTATTTCTAGGAAAATAATATGCAAAGCAATACGATCAGTGTTTTTAAAACCGTGCTCAAATTTCTGATATATACATTTGTGTTCGCATAATAGGTGGCTTGATTAAGGGTAGTGAGAGTAAGTAGTAAATTAAATAGGTACACTAGAAAGAACATGTGAATTTTTCAATTGTTTTGAGTAGGTGAAAAATGCAAACGAAAATAATCTGAAAATATGTCTGAATTTCCATATTTTCGTGCAACAATGTTGCAAGAAAATTGAACATGTTCAATTTCCATGCAACAATATTGCGTGCAACAGTCAACATACACGGTGCAACTTTGTTGCATGCAATAAAGTTGCACGCAACATTTCAACATACACGATGTAACTAAGTTGCATGCAACATTGTTGTATGCAACTTTGTTGCATGGAAAATTTAACATACACGATGCAACAGTTGCATGCAACTTTGTTGCATCGTGTATGGTGGGCTTAATTTATTACAATGGAATGTCATTGAAATAATTTGATAATAGATATGTACTATTTGACTCAGATAATAGCAAATACTCTAAATACAGATACCTGTATATGATATTCTTTCATGGCAGTATTCTACAGCGTATAGTATCTGCTGAATGCACTTACTAGCCTCAGATTCAGAGTAATACTCTCGCTTAACGATGTCATCAAACAGCTCTCCTCCCGTAACCAAATCGAATACCATGTAGTACTGCATGTCGTCTTGGTAGGTGCAGTGGAGACGGACTATATGAGGGTGCTATGGAATTAATTAATAATTCAGCAAACTCCCGTTATAACCTAGTCGGATATAACGAAATCACCGCTTATAACGAAATGGAGATTTTCCCCCAGAGCACTAAATGCAATGCATTAGTTATTATCCGCTTATAACGAATATCTGGATAAAATGAAGGTATTTACAGGTCCCAAGCACTTGTTATAACGAGAGTTCACTGTAATAATAAATACAGTATAACCTCGTAAATACATAGAACAAGGTCCAAGGGACAGTCAAAATGTGTCTGAAATTAGTATTAATTAATCGGTGTCATGGAAAGGCTTTGAAGGGGACTGGATAGTGTACTCATTAACTGTGTCGGTATTAAGGAGGTTCTACTGTAAGTTTTGTCTAAGAATAAACTGAAATACAGTAATAAGAACTATCAGTATCTATTAGTTTTTGGGGTTATAATCATTGTATAAGATAAATATAATGTTGTTGCATCAGTAAATGAACTACGTATGGAGATTAATGATTTCTTTTATAATTATAATAATATCCTTACTAGCTTAGCAGATATCAAATTAATTCATGAAACAGTCCTCCTTATAATTATGCTCACTTAATCAATTATTTATTAGAAACATATTTGGTAGCTTCTGACGTTAATTAATTAAGAGACATAATTAGCAGTTAACAAATTACCATTGTTAGAATTCTGACAAGTGACAACCAAATGTGTTGATAACGAACTATAATAAGCTACCTGGATTCGACAGGTTTAAGGAACTGTGAATTTGATAAGAAATATGATAAGTGACTTTACAAATCCAAAATTGCAGCCTGTGCCGACAGCATGTTCCTTTAGTTTAGAGGCACTATCAATAAACCACCAGCAAAATATAGTGCCACCAAAGGAGCATGCGTCGGCACAGCTGCAATTTTCGATTTTTAGATAATGGGATAATGGGAATAATTGCATTATTTGTCTATTGCACAATTAAGTACAGTCGAAACCGGTTTATTCTAACTAATCGGTTTTTCTAACTAACTATTTATTCTAAACTTGTAAGAAATTCCAATTTTGTGTTATTTTCAATCGGTTTATTCTAACTATCGGATTTTTCTTACTTTATTTCCATGCGAAGAATTGGTTAGAAAAAACCGGTTTCGACTGTACATGCAATATTATAATAAAACTGCATTGCAAATATGTAATATGTACAGATATAATATGAGTAAATTATTACAATGGAATGTCATTGAAATAATTTGATAATAGATATGTACTATTTGACTCAGATAATAGCAAATACTCTAAATACAGATACCTGTGTATGATATTCTTTCATGGCAGTATTCCACAGCGTATAGTATCTGCTGAATGCACTTACTAGCCTCAGATTCAGATTAATACTCTCGCTTAACGATGTCATCAAACAGCTCTCCTCCCGTAACCAAATCGAATACCATGTAGTACTGCATGTCGTCTTGGTAGGTGCAGTGGAGACGGACTATATGAGGGTGCTATGGAATTAATTAATAATTCAGCAAACTCCCGTTATAACCTAGTCGGATATAACGAAATCACCGCTTATAACGAAATGGAGATTTTCCCCCAGAGCACTAAATGCAATGCATTAGTTATTATCCGCTTATAACGAATATCTGGATAAAATGAAGGTATTTACAGATCCCAAGCACTTGTTATAACGAGAGTTCACTGTAATAATAAATACAGTATAACCTCGTAAATACATAGAACAAGGTCCAAGGGACAGTCAAAATGTGTCTGAAATTAGTATTAATTAATCGGTGTCATGGAAAGGCTTTGAAGGGGACTGGATAGTGTACTCATTAACTGTGTCGGTATTAAGGAGGTTCTACTGTAAGTTTTGTCTAAGAATAAACTGAAATACAGTAATAAGAACTATCACGTATCTATTAGTTTTTGGGGTTATAATCATTGTATAAGACAAATATAATGTTGTTGCATCAGTAAATGAACTACGTATGGAGATTAATGATTTCTTTTATAATTATAATAATATCCTTACTAGCTTAGCAGATATCAAATTAATTCATGAAACAGTCCTCCTTATAATTATGCTCACTTAATCAATTATTTATTAGAAACATATTTGGTAGCTTCTGACGTTAATTAAGAGACATAATTAGCAGTTAACAAATTACCATTGTTAGAATTCTGACAAGTGACAACCAAATGTGTTGATAACGAACTATAATAAGCTACCTGGATTCGACAGGTTTAAGGAACTGTGAATTTGATAAGAAATATGATAAGTGACTTTACAAATCCAAAATTGCAGCTGTGCCGACCCATGTTCCTTTGGTGGCACAATATTTTGATGGAGGTTTATTGATAGTGCCTCCAAAGGAACATGCTGTCGGCACAGGGTGCAATTTGGGATTTTTTCCTCCAAATCATCAACGCATAAGGACCAATTGATCAATTGAAAGTTTTTCTATCTGATATACTTTCTGAGATTATTGAAATTTAGCTAATTAGTATAAATATTTAATTAAGAGAATCCTTATATAGAGCTGAGCTTTGTACAGTTCACATTTTTTCCCATACTAAAAGCCCAGGCTTACTTTCTAAAGGTCAATTTCAAACTCTGAAAAAAAACTGATCTTTCTCAGTGCCTGTATACACATAGTGAAAACCTGAACTCTACTAGAGCTGAGCTCTATATAAGTAATTTCTTTAATTAATTACTGTGCCAACTATACTATAGTATAGTGGCCCAGTTCTAATCTTACTGCCTTGGTTATTACTGTGCCGACTATATTATAGTATAGTGGCCCAGTATTGGTCTTAGTGCCTTGGTTATTACTGTGCCGACTATACTATAGTATAGTGGCCCTGTTCTAATCTTAGTGCTTTGGTATATTATTATTTTCCCTCCGTATCCTCTCCACAGCACAGAGTTTTATTAACTAAGAGCCCAAATTTTCTGGATATGTGTCTCATGGGTTACAGATGGGGTCACGATTTTTGATTACATTTTTTTGGACACATTTTGCACCTGTTTAATATTAGAAAAAGAACAATAAATAGTTCGCGAAAATTCAATTTATATGCATTCGATAGAGAATTAAATTCTACACCTTTTCACAGTGCACAAATTTAATTGGGTTTCGTTTGTGCCACAATTGAGTTGCAAATTCCCTTTGTTTACTAACACTTCAGTTCAATTGAAAGTGTTATATCTAATTCTATTGTTTCAACTCGTGAAATCGAGTAGGCTTCTATTTTCCAATTGAAAACTTAGATTTTACATTCCATAACAACGACAGATTATGTGATTATATTTATTTCTGCTTAGAATATTCTTGCACAATGGATATATGAAATATTTCAATTCTAATTAATTCGCTGTGTTTAACTTATAGAGACAGTTCCAAATAGATTATTGGGGTTATCGAGTGTGCAGAATTCAAATATGATAGTGAAATTTAATTTAAATTAATAATAATTGCAAATAATTGAACTTAATTTATTTTGCTGTACCATAGCCTACTATACATAACAGGGCCGTAGGAACACGGGCGGCAGGTGCGGCATAGGCCGCACCAATATTTTAGGTGCCCGCATCATAATTCGGGTTATACACTGCGAATCAATTAAGTGACGTCACTTGGCCGCACCAATAATAATTGGCCTACGACGGGCCTGCCTGTTGTATCGTATTTTGAGGCGCTATCGTATATTGAGGCGCTGTATGATACACTAATATAAACCATGGATATCAGTGATGTGCTCCGTTACTAGTAACGGAGTAACGGTAACGGTAACGGTAACGGTAACGGAAAAAGTAACGGTAACGGAAGAAAAAAAGTAACGGTAACGGAAAAAAGTAACGGTAACGGAGGAAAAAAAGTAACGGTAACGGAAAAAAGTAACGGTAACGGAAGTAAAAGTAACGGTAACGGAAAAAAGTAACGGTAAAGGAAGAAAAGAAGTAACGGTAACGGGAGAAAAAAGTGTAAGGAAATCATTTACATTTATCTTTATTCAGTCACTCTTACCATTCCATTACCGTTGCTCTCTTACCGTTCCTATGTTAAACTTTTCCATTACCGTTACTCAGTTACTCCATTATTTCGTTATTCCGTTACTCCGTTATTCCGTTACTCCGTTATTCCGTTATTCCGTTACTCCGTTATTCCGTTACTTTTAATTAATTACTGTTATCTTTAATTACATTACCGCACTGTTACATCGTTATCTTTAGTCCGTTACTTTGTTACTTTTAATCAGTTACCGTTCGTTACATTAAGCTAAAGGTAACTGATTGAATGTAACGGCTTAACGGTAACGGAAGAAATAAAGTAATCGTAACGGGGGGAAAAAAGTAACGGTAACGGAAGAGTTAAAGTAACGGTAACGGAAGAAATAAAGTAACGGTAACGGAGTAACGGTAACGGAAGAAATAAAGTAACGGTAACGGAGTAACGGTAACGGAAGAGTTAAAGTAACGGTAACGGAAGAAATAAAGTAACGGTAACGGAGTAACGGTAACGGAAGAAATAAAGTAACGGTAACGGAGTAACGGTAACGGAAGAATTAAAGTAACGGTAACGGAGTAACGGAGTAACGGAAGATTTAGTAACGGAGCACATCACTGATGGATATGCTATTACAAATTATACAGTGGTATTTTGAGGCGCTCTGGTAGATTGAGACGCTACTATAAATGTGATTTCCTAACATTTTGCATTATATCATGAACTCTAGACTCTCTATAAGTGAACCATGGATGCGCTATTAAATTATATTTTAGTATTTTGAGACGCGTAGTAAACAATTTTCCATTTCGAGAATTCAGTTAATTTAATGTAAAATTGATTAGTTATCTTAAATTTTCGACTAACTACGATAAATTATCTCGTAAAATGATAGGAAATCACATTTATAGTAGCGTCTCAATCTACCAGAGCGCCTCAAAATACCACTGTATATTTGTAATAGCATATACATGGTTTATATTAGTGTATCATACAGCGCCTCAATATACGATAGCGGCTCAAAATACGATACAACAGGCCTCGCCGCCGGGAAACGAAAATTATGGTATTGCAATTTTAGATCAAATATAGTGACTTACTGCTTAAAAACAGCTACCTCAATAACTAGCAACTGTAATAAAGTAATACGTATACTCTCATTATACCATTAATCTTGTTACTTTGTGAGTTTGAATACAGTCACATAACATACACAATACAGAAACTACTAGAAAACCTCTATTTACTCTGGTAGATATAGTTACTTCACATAAGACAACTAACTCGTATCTAAACAATCAGGAATTGAACTTTTTCAATTTCCGCTTTTCTAATCCCTTAAAGTAAGGCTCGAATTGTAATTCTTGACAAGATTTGCAATTAGACAATTTGCTTCACTCCGAACGAGACTTGATAGAATGGTTGAACCTTTCACATTACAAGAAGGACAAGTAGTTATCCAACCTTCAAAACCACTATCAAGACCAGTTAGGGAGCCAAAAGCAAGTGTTACTAAAATCTTTCTAGTTTGACCTTCTATCAACAGGGGCATAAGTTCACTATTACTTTGGATTATAGTTAAAATCTTCCAAACAATAATTAAAGATTCCAATGCAAGCTCTGAAGGATACTTTAGACCACCACGATCAGAAAGCTGCAGTAGTTGGTACCGGAATTCGAAGGATTCATCTACTAGAATATCTTTGTCGATAATTAAAAGATCTCGGCATATTAAGCACGGCATACCCAGCAATAAAAGCTAGTGACTGAGTGTTGGGGTATCGCACTCAATGGCTGATACATCTGATAGAGCATCAAGAAAAGGATCAATGTCAATTTCTGTATCTGTATGTACGCTATAAATGGGAGAGAAAGACTGAATAAATTCCTCCATAGAAATCTGGCTGGATGGTTGAGTGTTGGTATTAGAAAATAGAGTTAATAGATTGGAGATCTTCAAACGACGTTCAGCTTCTAAAATTTGAAGGTACGAAACATGGTAATTTGATCCAGACATCATCCGATAAAGTCCGAAATGGTGCTCTAGTGGATCTGTCTGTAAGAAACGTGTTAAAATGTAATCATATCCACATTGTCCAGTTAGATAATTAACTATTTGAGGGAGTACAATGCACGCGTGTCTTAAGCTTGTAAAAGTTTGCCTGCTCAATTTGCCATCTTTCAAAGAGTGTGATTCCCAAGTCTCTAGCCAATTTACTATCCTGGTTAAAAAGATAAAGCGTTCGTCATTAACTGTGAAAGGGCGACATGAAGAATCATTTAAACGAATATGCTTATATGGAACATTTACATTAAACATGTTCCATAACGTGAGTAGAATTTTGACGAAACTAGAGGTGTTTGTTTTCAACTCACTGCAACGTTGATCATTTTGGAGAGCTAGAGCAGCAATCGTGGACTCATGGATTACTTTCAGGACTAATTTGACATTTTGGCGTTCCAATACAGAAGGATAACATGATTTAAATGTCAACATCGGGGCTAATTTTGCAAGACTCTCCTTCTCTGAGCTATAAAGGGCGCGTACATCTTGGAAAGAAGCGCAGCACACCTTTAAAGGAAATGAACAATAATCAAATCCAATATCGTCAAAATCGGGGTAGAAAAACCGCTTATAACTGGACTTCAGATTTAGCCAATTGTTTCGTACAGATTTCAAAATGTGGACGAAATCGAAAGTGAGATACAGAGGCCTGTTAGGAACACAAGGATGAGGTACACATGTTTCAAGCTTACCAACAGGAGAGAATAGTTTGATTAACTTGACGTTAAGAGGATAGTTATCTGTTGAGATTACATCCACACATAAATCACAAGTTTCGATATCTTTAATACAAGCGAGTATGATGGGGAATATCTTCTCAGCGGAAAGAGAGGCACATGGTAATAGACGAACTATAGTAGACCATTTTTTCTGGAGACTTGATACCATAATAGCGAATACAGTCTTTATTGGATCTTCTGGGCTTAGACTAGAACCATATATCTTGCCTCCTTTATATGTGACATCAGATTTTACGTGAATTTCGTCCATTTGCATAACGATATGTTTCTCAGCTTCAGTGAAAGAATTTGTCGCTTGCTTTGAGGAAAGGAAAGAATTCACACTCAAGTCCGAATGAAGAATACAACTTCTCCAAAGTGTTGACATGAGGCAGAGATAGACAAGCCATTTGTTGAAGATACTTATAACATGCTGGTGAAATTAAATGTGCTTTAAGTGCCATAACCTGTGTGAGGATGTTGTACCTCCGCCTGTTTTTGGGTACAATACTGTTTTCAAGCTGACATTGGATGAATTGAAGCCTGGATATTTCGGGGGAATCAGTTAATTAATTAATTAACCCTAATTCACCATTAGATGAAAGTACTTTGTTAATGAGTAGTTGGATATTGTCCTTCGCTAAAGATAAAGTCTCATTAACGGTCTTTGAAACAGATTCAGTGGACAGAACAGGACGAGGGGTTATAGAAATCTCACAGAGAATTGATTCAAGGTGTCGTATATCGCTGATTGAGCAAATTGGAATTGGTAAAATTTCTCCATTACGATAAGCTCTAACTGACAAATCGAAGGACACTAATATATGGGTGTTGACAATGATATTGTGTTCTGTCAGGAGTAGAGGTAGCATATAAATTAGACTATGATCATCTGGGTACCATAAATACCATGTTTTAGGTAGGGAAAGCAAAGGTAACTTAGCTTGGATATCCTGGAAACAATTGATCTGATATTTCTCTTTCTCTTCGCTCTCAGATGCCAGGCTAAGTGTTAATGCTTCATTGAACATTTCCTCATCTTTTGAGGTAGGTGACACACTTTTGGAGCTAATAGATTGAGAACAGATTGAAGGCTGTCCTGGTAGAAAAACTGGAACGGCACCATCTTTTAGCTTTGGGTTGACTCTTGGAATATCACGATAAGTACCATCTCCGTTTGGAACTTTGTGAGTATACTCAACATCCTCCTGGCGAAAATGATTTACACACACGTAAACCCCCTTGAATGATTGTAAATCGTCTCTCCGAAGAACCTGAAGCCATCTGTGTCTTAGGTCATCTGGTTTCGTAGGTAGTTTAAAAACTGGGACACGGTGATCGTCGTTGTAGTTGATTTTGCATCCGAAAACGGCACAACTGTTGGGCATCGTTAGAAAAAAACTAATAAATTAATGGTAGTACGTATAGCATAATCAAATTATAAGGTTAATTAATTAATAGGGAAATGGGCTCTGTAGGGGTATTGTACTAATGGGAATGACATAAATAAATAACAAGATGGATTATTTAGCTGTAGAGCGTAATAAAAGTATAAATTTGCTATGTATGTTATATACCTAAACCACTTATTTATATTATGGGTGATTAACAACACAAAATTCTAAAATTAGCTTTGTGGTTAATATGCATATTTTTCGATATACGTGTATATCGACTGCTAGTCACCGGAATATCTGTTTTTAAGCGGAATGTCACTAAATTTGATAAAAAATTGCAATTTCGTTTCCCGGCGGCGACCGCATCCCTGATCCAGATTTCATATTTTACTGTGAGGCCTTATGTATAGTGGGCTATGGTTCAGCGTACTGCATTCCTCCACACTCTGCACTGCTTTAAGACTATGAAGCAGCTGCCTATGTATCTCTATATAGGAGGAGGTGCTGGCGTTGGTAAGAGTACGGTAATACGAGTCTTATATGAAGGTTTGGTAAGATTTATGAATTCACTACCTGGCACTAAGCATGATGCTATTAAGGTACTGCTAACAGCTCATACAGGTAAAGCTGCTTTTAATATCCGTGGTATGACACTCCATTCTGCATTTGCTTTACCTATAACGGAGTTTAACTGCGAAATGCCCAACTTATTTTCTGACATTTTTGTAACACGTTAAGAAGTAAGCTAAGTTGTTTGAAAGTTATGATAATAGATGAAATATCCATGGTTGGTTGTAAAATTCTGTCTCAGGTTAATAAGCGATTGAAAGCTATTATGGATAATTCACTGGACTTTGGTGGTGTCTCCATAATCTGTGTTGGAGATTTCCATCAGTTACGTCCGGTTAAGAATAGCTATGTCTTTCAAATTTCAGTCTCCAGTGCCAATAATTACGACGGACTGGTTGGTCCGTACCTTTGGGAAAAATTCTCATATATAGAACTGACGGAAATAATGAGACAAAACAATTATCAGAATTTTGCATTAGCATTGAACAATTTTGCTAACTATTGTTAACGTTATTAAACACCTAAAGGTATGTGACACCCAGGGTCTACCCTATGAGCTCTTCTTGAAGCTAGTTGCTAGATACCTCACGACAGCGAATATCGAGATACAAGATGGTCTGGTTAATGGAGCTACTGGCCTCTTGAAGAAAATGGTATATGGTACCAAGAGCGATTCTCTGGAACGAGTTCCCTGTATTCTCTGGATGGAGTTTGATGATCCTACTGTAGGAAAGGACAAACGAGCAAAGTCTCAACATCGTTATCTTAGAGATAATGCAATTCCAAGGAACTGGACTCCTATTGGATTGGAAACACGACGTTTCCAAAGAGGGAAAGGTGTGAGTTGTTATAAGATAGTTAGCAAGCAGTTTCCTTTCATAGTAGCCGAAGGCTCGAAGCTCTTACAATTCATAAGAGTCAAGGCGATACTTACGATTGTGTTGTAGTCCATATAGAATTAAGTATGCTACGCAATGCGTTATACACCGCGCTCAGTAGGGCTAAATCTGCATCTGGTCTGTTTTGTAGTTGGTAATCTAAAACTAACTAATAAGTTATCTGAAAAGATCCTGTCCACTTAGAAATTAAGCGGTTAAGAGAACACTGTGCTATAACTGCTATTATGTGGTCTATTCCACTAACTAGTCCAGACATCTATGTACACAATGTTCGTTCATTGAACAAACACTGGGAAGATTTGACAGTAAATTCATTCATAGTACAAATCCCAAGTGTTAATCTTGCAGGAGACAATGACTTTAGCCACTGATTACTTTAATATCCCTGGTCATACTCTCATTGGTAGAATTGATAGTAGTGCTAGACTTTCTGGTTCTGGTACACACATATACTCCCGAAATCCAGCGTTGTTTAAGTCTTTTTAGTTGCACACTCAGGCTGTCATAATGGCGCTCGGATCGAGATATTGATTATCCAGTTCTATGATCCCGTGATAATCGATCAGCCTATCGTAGTAATGTCTATATACCGATCACCACAATCCCCAATGAAGGAATTTTACTCGGAATTTGATCAGGTTCTAAGTATAATTGATAACTCTGATCCCTTGATAATTACTGGGGACTTCAATATATATTTATTTTCGCTATCTCCTGAGAGAGATACCTTGATAAAGTATTTTGCAAATAAAGGGATGATGCAATCTTTGTCTGGAGTTTCCACTAAATATGGATCTCAGCTGGATTGTGTATTCACTAAAAACTTTACCTGTTCATCTGGTTTTTATGAATCATACTTTAGTGATCATAAGCCAATGTTGATTTATCTTGGAACTGTTGTTAGTGACTGTAGTAATGTGGATAATCAACCAATTATATCATGAGCGCAGATGAGTATTGATTACATTGCTACACACCTAACAAGAGTATATGCAGACTAATGCAGTAGATTGTTATAGGTTATAACAAGCGCATATACAGCTGGCTTGTTTTTAAAGTGTGTAGCATTTCAAGCGTCTGAGAATTGAGCTGTTCACAAGTGTGTAACTTGCACATTGTTTAGATGCGATAAAATTGATTACAGTGTGTTCTCTCTAATTGTCCACTTATTTACTTGTCCAAATCAACTATTTATATACGTATATTATATAATAGTCCATATTCTCTAATAGTCCACTTTGGGCCAATTTCCCACTGGTGGACTATTAGAGAGAACAGTGTGTATCCAATATAGTACGTATATGCCAATTGGCTCATGATGAACGATTTACTCACTGGTTTACTATTGATTACATTTATTTATTTATTGATAGGGTAAAATCGGGGGAAAGGTACTGAGGTGTGTCCCAAGTCCACCCACTGATTCTTATCAGCAGCCCTTGAGGGACCGAATTGAAATTCTTCATAGATTTAAAGCAGGATTCTGTAGTTATCTTGTACTATATGGGGGAAATTGTGGATACTGAATTCAAGTAATACATCTTAATTTATGTTAAATTATTGGTTAATAATGAATTAAGGTGGTATTGCAAATATCAACCAATATACTTATTGCGTAATACGTATACAGGTAAACCTCCCAAAGCGGCACCCATCGGGAGAATTTTTTTGTGCCGCTTCTCGGAGGTTGCTCATAAGGTAAAACTCCCAAAGCGGCACCCATCGGGAGAATGATTTTGTGCCGCTTCTCGGAGGTTGCCGCTACTCGGAGGTGCCGCTTTGGGAGGTTTACCTGTATACATGTAATGTTCATTCCGCCTATGCGGAGAAAAAATCTAAATTACAGCTGTGCCGACAGCATTTCCTTTGGAGGCACTATCAATAAACCACCACCAAAATATAGTGACACCAAAGGAACATGCATCGGCACAGCTGTAATTTTAGATATATTTTTCTCCGTAGACGGTGCCCTGGCCAGAGCTTTATAGTTAATGGCCTGAAACTTGGCATGTAGGTGCGTTGTTACCGTCTAATTTGCACCTTGGGTTACGATTTTTTATTAACAAATTTTGGACACATTTTTAACACCTTTCAAAGAATTTCTGGTCCATAACTAAAGAAATGTTATACTAAACCCCCAATTTTTATTTCATCATTGGATTAAGCATAAATTTTGCGTCTGATGGGAGAAGACAAATTTTAAGAATGGGTTTAATTAATGCCATAAATGGAGGTTGAAATTTCTTTGTTTACTCACACTCACTGTTTCAGTAAAAGTGTTAAATCTAATTCTATTGTTTCAACTTGTAGTAATAATTCTATTGATTAAACTTGTTAATCTTACTCTATTGATTCAACTCGCGATAATTATATTGATTTAACTTATAAATTCCAGCTGGCTTCTATTTAATAGTAGCATTACTATACAATGGATTAAATTAAATTAATTAATAATTAATATATGGAATTTGTTGACTTTACTCGACCAACCGTGGATAACATTGCTAAAATAAATATCTAATAATATAATTTATTATCAATACATAATGAATGAATGGCAATAAACTCAAGATGGTTTATGATAGAAACAAAATTCAAATTTATCTACCGTTCCTTGTGACTCGGACCAATTAACGAATGGTTCTTGACACCTTGAGGCGTTGATGACTTGGCAACAAAATCCAAAATTGCAGCCTGTGCCGACAGCATGATCCTTCGGAGGCACTATCAATAAACCACCAACAAAATATAGTGCCACCAAAGGAACATGCGTCGACACAGGCTGCAATTTGGATTTTTTAGTGCTTCTATAGCGTAATACAAAGCCTTTTATATAATCCGCAATACCCTGGTATTCGGATTAAATTACCCGGGTATCGAATCTCATTCTATTTTTTGGAACCGAGTATTTACCCGGGTATCTGAGACCCGGGTAACACCCCTACTTGCTACGCGCCGATATTTGATTAATAATGTCAGTTTGAAAGCTATTGAAAAGCCCTTGTAACGAAGTTTAGGTAGGACTTCTTTACAGCTTAATGAATATTCCATTACAATAAATAGATCGGCGATTCCCAACTTTTTTCAAAAGTGAACCACTAATAGTACCAAACATTATGTGGACCCTCCCATTTCCCGCAATACAATCCACTGCATTGCATTAGATGAATGGTAGTACAGACATTATCCCATATAATAAATGCTACGACTAATAAACAAGATAGAAGAATAAATATCAAAAAATAGGACAATCATTTGAATAAATAAAACCTAACTTCAATATAGCTCCACGACTGGTTATACTGATCTAAAAAAGCAAACTTATTAGAACAAAATGCAAATCTAAATAGGATACTAATAAATAGGGTTATACGAGCAGTAGTTAAGCACACGTTTTGGTAGCACACAGACAAGAGGCTCCAATCTTCACATCAGCTAGCACGCTGGCTTTCTGATACATTTCAAAGACAGATTTGGCTTCTTCCATCTTATTTTGTGTTTTGAGAACTTGATAGAGACCTAGTAGTGACCACATGTTATCCTTGTACTGTATCAGATCTTCTCGGTAGACTGCTTCAGCCTCTACAACATCTCCATGTTCCGCTAGTAGTGCCCCCAGCACGTGTCTAGTCGGCATCATCCAAGACCAAGGTTCGCTATAGACCAAGCAAGTATCACGTTTGACTGCTAAACGTAGATGATCAAACGCTTCTTTATAGTTTCCCTTACGATATTCAATTTCACCATTCAGCACGCACAATGCAATATCCAGGACACCTTTGCCAGGTTGTTCAGGATCGTACATTATGTTATTGAGAATAAGACGTTTTGCAAGTGTTTTGTCTTTTAGCGATTCGTAGAACAATTTACGTTCAATGTCTGCCTCTTCCACCCTACCCAATGCAGCGAATGCAACACCTCGAGCATAGTGCGAGATGGCTATGCAGGTAGGATACAGTTCCTTTTCTTGTTCAACTGGACGCTTTAGAATCTCTTCCCATTTACCAAACCGAACTAAAACATGCCATGGACCAATTCTCATTGGCTCCAAAAAAATCATGCCCAGTGGAAGCTCCCCTAACATACACGTAACAGCTGCTTTATCCAGGTATTCCAGAGCGGCTTCTGCGTAACGAATTGATGTCCGAAATTGCCCGTTGAACATAGCAGCCCAAACAGCAAAATGAAAGTTGTGCATTCGATACATTTTATAGAAATTATTTTCCACTGCACTTGTCAACATGTATTTCGTATCTGCTAGGATGGCTAGCCATGTGAAGCAAATGGCCATGTTCCTTCACAGTGTTTCGCAACACATCTGCACACGGCAACGCTTTCTCAGGAGTAGCAGATAACTCCATTGTGTGGATGTAGAAGTGGCATATACCAGGATGCATTGGAGATATCTTGAGGGCATCCTCAAGGACTGAGAGTATCTCCAATGTCTCTGGTATAGAAGGCTTGTAGTCAGGATAAGGGTTCCACAGTTTCCAAGGTGCTAAATTCAATAACGACTCAGCGAAGAAAGCTGCCACTTCAACGTTGTTTCCTCCAAACTTCTGGTACACAGGACGCATAGCATTAGCATAGTTACGATTCAATATGCCGAATGGCACTGAGCCTACAGGGAAACAGAAGCGGACAACCTGAGCCTCAATCAATGCAACCTCCCAATCTGAGAGAGAGTGGAGTTTGGAAAGGGAAAATGCTTTTTGTGCTTCTTCATAGCCAGAAGCATAATCCATCCCATTTATATTGTTGTAGTGACCTGCATTACTGTAAGCAATAAAATAATGTGCCATAGCACAATCTTTGTCGAATGTGAGAGCTTTGGTACAATCGAGAATAACTTGACTGTGATTGAAGTTGAATAGATGGCCTACCCCAGTTTCAATCCATTTCAAACATTCACTTGAAGAAGTGGTCACTTTATTACTCATGCCAATGGGGACTTTGGAAGTACTCTCAGCCATTTTTTCTAAATATATTTACGGATACAATTTTTATGTAATTCCCAAACTACGGGTCGCAACTTCCAAGGGGGTCAATTAACAACTTCGAGGGTCGCATGTTGTAATTAAATTTCTGAAATATACTATGGTGATAATTCGAAACTTTATTATCAATGAGCACGGTGTAAATAAGAAATTTATCAATTTAACTAGTATTAGCTTAATAATATAGATACATATTTTAGGGAAAATTTCCAAATATACTCAACAATAATCAACTAATTGGTACATATGTTGCAGTGTATTAGAGAACTTAGTGAGTACGCGTACTCACCATTTAAGTTTGGTGTGTACGCGTACTCACCAAACTGTGTAGTGAGTACGCGTACATCCTAAATGTAATTATTTTGTTAAGAGTATTTTTCATGTAATGAGTTGTTTCACGCTTGATTTATTTAAAACCTCTGAATCTATTTATTTAAGAAGCTGGAAATCATGCATACCTGCCAAGTGCCAACCGTACAGGGATTTTGATGATTTTTGCTGGGCCGTACAGGGATTTTTTAATTTGTACAGGGATTTTTAGCTAGGGAAAAATTATTTATTGTGAGTCTATTAGTACCTAAACATGTCGACACCATCTAAATATAGCATTTGTTTTGTGTAAATAATCTGTTCCTATATGAGCATACAGTGATTCCCTGTATAGTCTATATAAACTAATGTTTTCACCTTTACAAGAAAAGATTATTGGGGGTGTACAGGGATTTTGGCCAAGGTACAGGGGGAAAGAGGTGCCTCGTACAGGGATATGTCATAAATAGGTTGGCAGCCTTATGCCAGGTATGATCATGAAGTGAGATATTAAGGGATTCTAAACAAAATAATAATCAATAACTTCAACTTTCATTTGGAATGTATTACGGCTTTTTAATTAACTATATTCAGAGGTTTTACATAAATTAACTTATTGATTGAGACATATATAAATGAATATAAATGAGCTTAGAATAGGAGAAAACAGCTTTGAATAGCTTAGAAACTTAGTGCTTAGAATCCCAGGAAACAACCCATAACATGAAAGTTACTCTAACACACAAGTTACATTTAGGATGTACGCGTACTTCTACACAGTTTGGTGAGTACGCGTACACACCAAACTTAAATGGTGTGTACGCGTACTTACTAAGTTCTCCAATACACTGCAACATAATAACAACTAACTATTAGAAATCGATTTATATTGTAGCAGCTATTGAATCTAATTCAATTATTCATTTACAATAGAATACTTTATTGTAACCGATGATATTACTCATCTAGAAATCGATTTGTATAGTACAATAGCTATTTGAATTGAATTGAATTGTTCATAAATAGTAGATCTTCATCGAAAATAATTGCATAAATTAATATTCATAAATTGCTATTTTAGAAAGTTAGGGGTGAATTGTGGCAACTTTGAGCCTAATTATCAGGAAAATGAGGCCGATTTTTTTTTAAATCGTGAAGAGCTATCAGTTCCAAAATAATTTTCTGAAGCTAATGGTTCAAGTTTTTTATTGTTATTGCTTTTATTTTCTTATGGGACAAAAAAGCTAAAAGTCCCGTAAAATTTTTTCCCAAGTCGAAATTGAAAAATCAGGCCACGAGATGCACATTAATCAACAACCAGACACCTATACTGAAAATCTCAGAGTTATAGTACCTAGGGTCTAGCCTCTAGCCTGGGGAGGCGACACGGAGAAAAACAAATCCAAGGCAGTGAGATTAGAACTGGGCCACTATAGTATAGTCGGCACAGTAAAAATCTAGCAATTGGGCGGTTGAGGGAACATAAATACATATTCAATCTAATAACCCAGACTTTTAAACTGACCTTGTCAGTGCTGAAATTACATTAGAACAGGTGTTGATGGATTTAAATATAAAAGTATTTCCTAATTATACGTCGTATATACCGTATAAACTCGAATAATAGGCCCCCTCGAATAATCGCCCCCCAAACTAGCGAATAAAAATTTGTTACAACACCCAGAAGTAAACATCTTTATCTAATATAAGCCTCAATAAGATTATCAACCGATTATAATAAATAAATTGTAATAAATTGCGATATTCTCGAAAATACATAAAAATTGTTGGTCCCAAAATGGTGAAAAACAAAAATCGTCTAGGCAAGTAGATTACGGTAGTTTTTTATATATACATACGTATATAAATATGTAATTAATACATGATATACATTCAAATTGTAAAACTTACTAATTTTGAATACAGTCATACACTTCTAAGTTCAAAATAAACTGTATTGATCACTAACTACGTATTTCAAACACTAACTTATGATAAAAATCCAAGATTTATATTTATAGGCTTCGTGAAATAGTATACTATCTCCGTAAGTAATTAATATAGGATATTAGATTCAACCATTTGATTTATGCAAACTTTAACTTTTGAATAATTTATCAGTAGCAGGTAATCACCAAACCTCAATATGTGCAGTGAACTTAATATGTGAATATGTGCAATTAATTTAAAGAATTAATAATATTAATAATAATAAATTCTCACGTCACGTCATAAACCCATAAATCGGTATACGTGTGTATCTTTTTATGTTGCCATGTCATCTAAATTGTGGGCGAATTGGTTAAAAACTGAAAGAGTTATTCCCAAATATGTGCCCTTATGACGTCAACATCCTGTTATTTCGTTTAGAAAACCAATAGATCGTTGTCCGCGTGTAAAATTCCCCCTACATGCAAATTTTCCGATCTCTAGAGCTTGTGGTCTTTCATATTAATTCTGGACAAACAAACAAACAAACACACAAACACACACAAACACACACAACACACACATCCACATCAATTGTGCTTTTAATATAGACATAGATAGATTATTAATAGCAAGAATGGGGTACATATGACTGTGTGTAGTTTAGCCAGTATCTCATCCAATTTGTTGATCATCCACTGTTATACCAGACATTCCCATCTATATCTAGTTATTCTACAAGTTGTAAATACTATTTAATTATTTGTATTATCTACGGATCGACCTATTCACTCGGGTATTCACGGTATGTGCATTTATGAGAATATCGTATACCAACGCATAATTGAATTCATAACACATTTGCATAACAGCTTTCTAGAATGGGAGAAATACGCAGATAAGATACGAGCCTATAAGCTATTGAAGGTAGCTGCTGGGGAACCTACTCGTTGACTCTTCTAATGGTAGTATTGAATATAGTGAACCTCTTTATTATCTGATTCATATTATAAGATAGTGTATAGTACACGTGTTATTCTCGTATTTTAATGTAGATCCTATCAATTCTTCCCAGGTACTCGATATAATATTCCTAGTCACTGCTTGGTTGGTATTCCGAGATAAAACAAAGGTTAAATACTCCGGGTTCCGAACTAATGACGTGACCAGAGAGCAGTTATTAGTAACTTATTACCCAAAACCTGTTCTCAGTGAGTCAGTGTTCTCTCTTATCAGGACCATCTGCACCAAACCAATTAAAAGAACAAAAACAGAATACACCTGGCATCCTAGTATGTGATATTAATTATATCCGCTAGCGTTTGCTTTTCCGTATTTCTGACTCCACTTATGATTCAACGTTGGAGACAGAATGTCGCTCTTACGGCAGGTGAATACTATATGTTCGATAATGTCAGTATAAATGAATGTGCGTTTGTTAATTATCAAGTTTGTTTAAAAAACTTCAAAAGTTTAATGTTTCATAAACCATTCAAGGTTCAAGCAATCCCTTACAACACAATATAGTATTTATGATATGCAAACCTGCATTCCTAAAATTCTACTCTCTAAGTACTATTATTCTTCTCTCAATGGAACTATTGTTGAAAATGAATTAGTTGTAGAACTGCCTGTTCCTTCTGAAACTCCACATTAACTGATAATTTTTCTATTTTCCACAATTGAATTAGAACTAATTTGATTTTTTAATTCTTATTGGTAATACATTATACAATGAATGCTAGCAAATAATCAAATTTGTACTACAGTCAGTTCTCTCTATTTGTCCACCTGAATTTGGCTGTGCAATCATATGCAGAATAATTAAATTATAGTATACTCGTTTCCTTAAAAAATTATGATCTATTAATCCACTTTCTAAACGTATAATTCTCTACTAGTCCTCTTATGTAATTGGTTCCTAAACTCATCGTGTTTCTAATTACGTAGTTAAGATATTGTATTTGCGCCATTGTTACATTAGCATCGATTATATTTAGGTTAACGCCCACATGGGACATTCTACTTTAGGTGGACTTGTAGAAATACGATATATCCGCATTACCAACGCACAGTTTATTCTCCTAAAACAAGGGTGCTCAAACGGTGGCCCGCGAGACCATTCGTTGTGGCCCGCGGATAATTCGCTTCTATTCAATTATACATACTCTACAAATGCATCAATGTTCCTAGTATGATACAGTATTTCATTTGGTAACTATAGTTTGCTACAGTTCAAATAGTATACTGGAAAATTTATTAAACTAAAGCCAGAGGCGATCTATGATTTATGGCCTGTAAGGCGGAGCCTAATTTTTAAAGTGGCCCGTAATTTAAAAGTTTGAGCACCCCTGTCCATGCTATATATTAATATAACCTTAAATTATAATTACTTGTATCAGTACTTTATAGTCACGGTTTATACTATGCAATATTACTTTGTATATATGTTATGTCGATTTTGTCAAATGTTGATTTTACAAAATCAACATGAATCAACGAAACTAAAACAATTGTTCGACTTTGGCTATATTAGTCGGATAAGCCTAGGTTTTATTGCATTTTGTTCAGAATTCGCTTCATCCAAGTATATACCGAATTACCGACTTGTATGAAGAAAGTTTTTACCAAAATGAATTTTTTTTACTAGAATGAAAAATTATCCCAGGGTGATTTTGCAAAATCAACGAATAAAATATGTCGATTTTTAAAATCAACATTTTTAATTAGTTGATTTTGTAAAATCGACATTTCTAATTAGTTGATTTTGTAAAATCAACATTATGAAATGTCGATTTTACAAATTAAACTTAAGTTTGTATGTAGATTTTACAAAATCGACATTTTGGATGTTGATTTTGTAAAATCGACTATTTGACAAAATCGACATAACATATATATATTACCTTTGATGTACTAGAGCAGTAGTTCTCAACCTTGGGGAAATCAATTTAGACAAAATTAATAATAATAATAAAACTTAAATCTTATAATACGTACCTCCTAACATTGATTGCACTGGTGGCCAAGAAGCAGTTATCTCCATCCCATGCTAACGTGCTAGTTGTGAGAATTATTATTATTTGTTCATGATCATATTGATGCTGTTCACTATTGTTTACTAAGTATACAACCAGCTAATAATTTGTGATTTCAAGGCTACTTTTTTCCATATACGTACAAATGAAGGGGGAAATCGGGTAGAGTGAACAGGCCAAATGGGGGAAATGACAAAAAATGGTTAAGAACCCCTGTAGCCTGTACTAGAGGCTAAATTCTTTAATAGTCCATGTTCTATACTAGTCCACCTGGGTCAATTTGCCCAATGGTGGACTATTATAGAGAACATACTGAATACAGACTACTATGAGTCGATTAACAATAAAATAATATTGATTAAACCGAAAGTTGTTCAAAGCAAATTCCATGAGCGCGATATTATAACTTCATAAATAATAAATAATAAATAAATTTATAATTAAGGTATAAGTATAATACCGTATTACGTATCCAATAAAAGACGTATTATTAAACAACTAAGGAATTTACTGGTCAATTTGACTATATGTTGGTTAGCAATTAAGATATAAATTATTGTACATCATTAGTTCGGACCACATTGTTTCGAATAAAGGCTCAAATCATAGTATAATTATCTCTAGACTATTAGAAAGCTAATAGCTATGATAGCTATTAGAATGCCTAGATACCTGCGTTGTCGATTATATTTCAGGGGCGGTGGAAAGAGTTCAAAGTCAAAGGTGATCAGTCCATGGCCAGTAGTCAGACCATAGCCTAGTACCAATATAGAATGAAAAACGTAATCGGGTTATGGCCTGACCCATTGACCACCTCATATATTGGTAATATGATTTTTTTCGGATTGGTTCGGATTAGCAGTTTGTTGTAGGCCGTGTTCGAATTTGAATATAATATTCCAATAACTTACTAATGATTTATATCCAACAATTGAAAACTATTATCAAACAAAACCAGTGCATTAAATTTAGATCCGGATGGTTTAGCACAGTAGATTAAGTACCACTTCATCAGACCCTCACAAGTCCCAGACCTGGGGGTGTCCGGATCATCCCAGAATATGCACTTTACTCTTATTAGCCCTGTAGTATCGGGGCCGGGATAGTGTTGTTATGGAGACACACCCGGCAGGAGGCACGAGTGTCGTGATGGAGACACCGTGGCATTATATAAGGAAGCGTGACCACCCACAGGCGTGAGTGGAGTCATGGGGTCGAGGGTCACCCTCCTGATGAGTTCCTGTAATGGAACGAAACCCCACTAGTAGGTTATGTACGCTACTAGTCTACAGTTGCCCATCGTCGTAGTCTCCGTTACTACATTGGTGCATTGGCCGGGAACTTGTTGATTGCGGAAGCAATTCCCGGTGCTGGGACGCGGTGCGAAGTGGAGGAATTACCTGCACGGTCCAGCAGCTCAGAGCGTGGTCGTTTGTGGAGACATCTCTGGAGTTCAATGTACAGGGGCATGTCGTCGGAAGACATCCCCGAGGTTGCGCCAGCGAGAAGTTGCGGACGGTCGAACCAATGTAGTACGGAGACTACGACGATGGGCAACTGTAGACTAGTAGCGTACATAACCTACTAGTGGGGTTTCGTTCCATTACAGGAACTCATCAGGAGGGTGACCCTCGACCCCATGACTCCACTCACGCCTGTGGGTGGTCACGCTTCCTTATATAATGCCACGGTGTCTCCATCACGACACTCGTGCCTCCTGCCGGGTGTGTCTCCATAACAACACTATCCCGGCCCCGATACTACAATTATGTTCACAAACTAGCAAGCAATTATTTTGGGAACATTTGTAAAGGCTTCGAAATGGAGACAGTGTCTAACTGCCAAAATGAAGCTTCTATATCTAACTGAATCAATAAACTTACAGATCAGAATACATTCAGAATCACTCGTTAATTAATTCAGAAATATTAAACCTACACCTGACAATAGGATTTTTATATTTTGATAGGAAAACTATAGACGAAGTTCTGTTAGATACTACAGAGAAAAAAAAATACCAAGAATATAAATATAATGATTCGGAACCGGGTATAGTTACTAATTCTAGAAATCTAAAGTGTGCAAAATAGGATACTAATAAATAGGGTTATACGAGCAGTAGTTAAGCACACGTTTTGGTAGCACACAGACAAGAGGCTCCAATCTTCACATCAGCTAGCACGCTGGCTTTCTGATACATTTCAAAGACAGATTTGGCTTCTACCATCTTATTTTGTGTTTTCAGAACTTTATAGAGACCTAGTAGTGACCACATGTTATCCTTGTACTGTATCAGATCTTCTCGGTAGACTGCTTCAGCCTCTACAACATCTCCATGTTCCGCTAGTAGTGCCCCCAGCACGTGTCTAGTCGGCATCATCCAAGACCAAGGTTCGCTATAGACCAAGCAAGTATCACGTTTGACTGCTAAACGTAGGTGACCAAACGCTTCTTTATAGTTTCCCTTTCGATATTCAATTTCACCATTCAGCACGCACAATGCAATATCCAGGACACCTTTGCCAGGTTGTTCAGGATCGTACATTATGTTATTGAGAATAAGACGTTTTGCAAGTGTTTTGTCTTTTAGCGATTCGTAGAACAATTTACGTTCAATGTCTGCCTCTTCCACCCTACCCAATGCAGCGAATGCAACACCTCGAGCATAGTGCGAGATGGCTATGCAGGTAGGATACAGTTCCTTTTCTTGTTCAACTGGACGCTTTAGAATCTCTTCCCATTTACCAAACCGAACTAAAACATGCCATGGAACAATTCTTATTGGCTCCAAATAAATCATTCCCAATGGAAGCTCCCCTAACATACACGTAACAGCTGCTTTATCCAGGTATTCCAGAGCGGCTTCTGCGAAATGAAAAGATTTCTCAAATTGCCCGTTGAACATAGCAGCCCAAACAGTAAAATGAAAGCTGTGCATTCGATAAATTTTATAGAAATTATTTTCCACAGCACTTGTCAACATATATTTCTTATCTGCTAGGATGGCTAGTTCATTCACTTCCGTGGCCTCCTTGTAGTGCCCCACCCACATATCGATATGACTAGCCATGTGCAGCATGTGGCCATGTTCCTTCACAGTGTTTCGCAATACATCTGCACACGGCAACGCTTTCTCAGGAGTAGCAGATAACTCCATTGTGTGGATGTAGAAGTGGCATATACCAGGATGCATTGGAGATATCTTGAGGGCATCCTCAAGGACTGAGAGTATCTCCAATGTCTCTGGTATAGAAGGCTTGTAGTCAGGATAAGGGTTCCATAGTTTCCAAGGTGCTAAATTCATTAACGACTCTGCGAAGAAAGCTGCCACTTCAACGTTGTTTCCTCCAAACTTCTGGTACACAGGACGCATAGCATTAGCATAGTTACGATTCAATATGCCGAATGGCACTGAGCCTACAGGGAAACAGAAGCGGACAACCTGAGCCTCAATCAATGCAACCTCCCAATCTGAGAGAGAGTGGAGTTTGGAAAGGGACAATGCTTTTTGTGCTTCTTCATAGCCAGAAGCATAATCCATCCCATTTATATTGTTGTAGTGACCTGCATTACTGTAAGCAATAAAATAATGTGCCATAGCACAATCTTTGTCGAATGTGAGAGCTTTGGTACAATCGAGAATAACTTGACTGTGATTGAAGTTGAATAGATGGCCTACCCCAGTTTCAATCCATTTCAAACATTCACTTGAAGAAGTGGTCACTTTATTACTCATGCCAATGGGGACTTTGGAAGTACTCTCAGCCATTTTTTCTAAATATATTTTAACGGAGGTAATTTAAATCCGTGATTCCCAAACTACGGGTCGCAATCCACAAGTGGGTCAATTAACAACTTTGAAGGGGCTCGCATGTTGTAATTAAATTTCTGAAATATATCATGGTGATAATTCGAAACAATATTATGAATGAGCATGGTGAAAAGAAGAAAATATCAAATTAACTCGTGTTTGCTTTATTAGTACGTATAGACAGATATTTACTATAGACGTTACATCAAGGAGAGAACATCAAGAGATGGTCCCATATATTAAGCACGTGTGAGCGAGCTCAAAAAATTCAGGCGGGCATAAATTTTGCCTGCTAGTAATAATGTCTGGGCTGGGATTCAATATAAAAATTAAGTTCACCTAACTCGCTTAACCATGAATAAGTTAAATAACCCACAATTGCAAAATTAGTAAGAAAAGGATAAATCGTTTAGAAGTGTAGTTCGAGAGTGTTTGCGGGGACTGTAATAATTTCTACATCTTACAAACAAACCCAAGGCATAGATACTAAAGATGACATTACCTTTCAACGGGTATTACAGGTAAACAAGTATGCTGATTTCTGATTTATAAATTTATAATATTAGTATTTGTTGTTGTTGTTTTCACAAATAGGTAAACAATTTATTGAAAATTAAAAATTAACCTATTAGTTAGCTTTCAACGGGTATTATAGGTAAATAAGTTAAAACTATGTAAAATGGAAAAAGGGATGTATATAACATCCTCCATGAAGGAAAGGGTGAGGAGTAAGGCCGGATATCGGCCGTACAATTCCAAAAACTAACAATTCCAAACACTAACTTATGAAAAATATTCAAAATTTAATAGCTATAGGCTTCGTGAAATAGTATCCTACCTCATTAAGTAATTAATAATGGATATTAGAATCAACCATTGATTTATGCAAACTTTAACTTTTGAATAAATTATCAGTCCAACAACTCTCCCATAACACAATGCAAAACATACATACTTACTAGATCAATTTACTTTTAGCAAATTAATTACAGAATAGTAGTTATACTTAGGGCCGTAGAGAGGGTTCCCCCGGGGCCCGCTCGCGCTCTCCTCGGCCCTGGTTATACTCAGATGCAAAATGTTCCAATGTGAAACTGTAGTGTTGGACATGCCTGTCACGAAATATTCGGTCTGGCCCGAATTTTAACTCGGACTGAATGTTTCAGACGTTGTTGGTCCGGGTATATATTATTGTGTCCAATAGTGCAATATTATAGATGATGAGAGCAATATTTCAATTTAGATTAATTTAGAATGTGTCTTCGTATACCATGCAACATTGAAATTAGGCTTATTAATTTATTTCGTAGTGACTGCTTCGCGCCAATAGTATACAAAATTAATCTTCTAGGGAAGAAGATTGAGTGAAACTCTTAAATAAATTGATGATTTTTTGATTATGTCATAGATCGTCTATGAACGAATGGTATTGAAACATTTAGAGTAAGGTGTTACAACTTTAAAGGAAGAATTTATGTAGTGATGTTGGGAGAGCACATTTTTCTGATTCGGTCAACAAGAATAATTAAATCTTGCCAAGTAATTATCACATACTTTATTACATAGTTTGACATTTTATGGAATGAAGCGTCAAGACTAAATAGCGCTAGTTTGGTAGTGTCATAAAATAAGAAAAACATTTATTGGGCGAGTTCAAAATTTTGCGACAGTCAAACCGAATAGTTTTTCACCATATTTGGTCTACCGAATTAACATATTTGGTTCACCAAATAGTTAAACAAATTGGAATTTTAGATTGTAATACAAGATTATAGTCTTCTGGACGTGTAGTCCTCGTTTTTGGATAAATAAATGCTTAATTAATAGAACCACAAACCAGTAAAACCACTAACATAAATGGCTAAATATATTTTATTAACCGTGTATCAGTATTTGGTCAACCGAATACAGTGGTGTTCGCCTAATGGAAATGGCAATAATAACAAAATGGCTATAATGGAAAAAAATACACCACAGTAAGATCTAGTATTTGGGCTAATAAGCGTTAAGTGCATATTCTGGGATGATCCGGACACCCCCAGGTCTGGGACCTGTGAGGGTCTGATGAAGTGGTACTGAACCTACTGTGCTAACTCATCCGGATCTAAATTTAATGCACTGGTTTTGTTTGATATTAGTTTTCAATTGTTGGATATAAATCATTAGTAAGTTATTGGAATATTATATTCAAATTCGAACACGGCCCACAACAAACTGCTAATCCGAACCAATCCGAAAAAAATCATATTACAATATATGAGGTGGTCAATGGGTCAGGCCATAACCCGATTACGTTTTTCATTCTATATTGGTACTAGGCTATGGTCTGACTACTGGCCATGGCCTGATTACCTTTGACTTTGAACTCTTTCCACCGCCCCTGAAATATAATCGACAACGCAGGTATCTAGGCATTCTACTAGCTATCATAGCTATTCTAATAGTCTAGAGATAATTATATTATGATTTGAACCTTTATTAGAAACAATGTGGTCCGAATTAATGATGTACAATAATTTATATCTTAATAAGGTGTTACCCCCTTGATTTTTCGACACCGGACGACCTAATGTTTTGATTGTATTTTTGGATACTACAAAGTATTCTAAGATATCGCTGCAAATATTAGAGTTCTACTATCTATTAATCCATAGTTATGAACTATGTAAGTTTCAATACAGTACTAATCCATACTAGCCAAGAATTGAATTTTGAACTTTTTTTTTCATTTTTTAGCCCGAAACATGTCAATTATATATTATACCTGAGTCAATTCTCGAGGGTTTCAATCGTATCAGAATTTCAAAATTACTCCGTCTTCCCCAACTTATTGTCATTTTTGTGATTTGGTCCAAAATATTGCCAAAAATTTCACTAAAAGTGTCCTAATTGAATAATTTTGTATTATAATGCCAAAACTGCCGCGATTGAAACCCTGCATCTACGTTTCCTGATCATTTAAAAAAAAATTCGACCATCCAAGATAAAAATTGAGTTTTTTGTATTCATTCTCCCAGATTCACTTTTCTTTAAAAAAATAATTTTGAAAATATGACCCATATATGGAATTCGACGTCATATGTTTGTAAATTATCATCTTTTGATGAAAGTTTGGGGGGAACAAAGTCATGGGAGTCAATCAGTATGTCATACAGAGTATTCCTGGTAAGCCAAATTTTTTCAATTATTTTCCCTGAAAATCAAGGGGGTAAAACCTTAATTGCTACCAACATATAGTCAAATTGACCAGTAAATTTCACTTAGTTATTAAACTGCAGTTGATACAGGGTTAGATACATGGGTTGTAAGTAGCATAACATATCTACTTATCAAACAATCAGTCACTTATGTGCAAGTATAATATTTCGCTACTTAGTAGTAAAATTTGTGCAAATTGTATTGATACTTAATAATTAATTAAAATAATAAAATACTAGTATGATGAAAGTTAAGTAATTCGTATAAATAAATACAGTGGAGCCTCCCATAACGGACACTCCAAATAGCGGACAACCTCTAAATAACGGACAACTCTCGTGGCACGGATTTATTTATTTAGCATATGTCTAATAGAAAAGCAACCTCTAAATAGCGGACAACCTCTAAATAACGGATAACGACTCCGGTCCCAAGGTGTCCGTTATTCAGAGGCTCTACTGTAAATATTAATACTAGTATGAATCTATGATGAAAGTTAAGTAATTCGTATAATTAAATAAATATTAAACCAATTTGAAAATATCTAGGGATATATAAATGTAATAACTTCTTCACAATTTATGTAGTATGTTTAACATATTATTTTAGGGAATAGACCTTAATTTAGCACTGATGATACAAAAATACAAAAATGCAGCCCTTTAACTCTCTCACTTAATTAGTTCCCGAAATTCTTCAAGTTCGCATTTATGTTGATGATAGTTTTCTCTGGAAGCAAATCAATTGACCGTATTCCCCTTTCACTCATGGGTAAGGGCCATGGCCCATGGTGGGGCCCAGGCCCCCCAAAATTTTATACAATAACAATGAATAAAGAAAAGTTCTATAGAAGCTAAATTCGTCATAGATTATCAGTTATAGTTTGTAGAACAAACATTCTATAATTAACCCGCTGATAACCACTTGTGACCCACATGCCCATATATGGGCATAAAGTGGTTTAGTTCCATTTCCGTGACCCATCGGTGGTAAACGTCGTGTTAATAAATCAATTAGAAATTTCTAAATTTTATCTAAATAATTTCCCCCTCCTGAGAAAGAATTTATGCTGGCTACGCCCATGTTTCGATCCCAGAATACGGTTGCCATTCGTTTGCCTACTGAGGGAGCACTCTTAAACCTAATAGAATAAGCTGAGTAATTGATTCGATTCAACTAGTATAATTAATAAATCAATTCGCTGAAGAAATTTTGGGACAACCCTTGCACATATTTATAGGCCTACCTAGTTGAAAATCAGTTATTAATTTAGTAACTTTTTATTATAAATTATTTCTAGTAATGTGTAAAACCTAAATTACTTGTTTCTGTTGTATTCGATATATTTACTACTTAAATCTAATTTTAGTGAATACTTATCCAGCGATCAAAGTATCTCCAATCACGGTCTTACTGTTATTCTTCTACCTAATATTGACGAGCCCTTCGGTGACGGTCGTTTCGCGATGAATCACTCAACCTTTACACGGTCTCGATTTATTCATTAAGGTATATGTCTTATAATAATTATAATAATAATTATAATAATAATAAATTAATAATTCATTTCTAAAGCGCAAATTTCATAAGAATATGTTCAAATATGCTGTAAAGGAATATATTAAAATCAATAATAATAAAAATTGCTTGTGTGCGAATGCGAAAATATACTCCTGTATGAATATAGTGAGTTTGTTAGCATTTCTTGAATGCTTCTTTAATTAAAAAGACGAGTTTTTAATTGTATTTAAAGACATCTAGAGAAGGGTTTAACAATTTGAAAAGGCAAAACAACTTTGGAGGAAAATCCAATATTTCGAACTTTGTCGACCTATTTTGTAATTAAGACAACAATTAAATTATAATTTTCAAATTTTGTATTTTCCAAAATAGCTTATCTATTGTTGCAATGTAATAGAGAACTTAGTGTGTTCGCGAACACAGTAAATATAAACCGTGTGATAACTTATGTGTTAGAGTGCCTCATATATTGTGGGTCGTTTTGAGTGGAATCAAGGGTGAGTGATGTTCCACAATTCAGTCAAATTCCACTAGATTCCACTATTCAATCGATTTTTAGAAAATCCACTAGATTCTATTATTCAGACGATTTTTAGAAAATCCACTAGATTCTACTATTCACTCGATTCTATTAAAATTTAGTAATTCTACTAGATTCTACCATTTAGTTACCCTTGGTTTCACTAGATTCCACCCTTCAGGCAACCCAAATACTTGATAGAAAACAAGAGTGTAAAACCGATCATCGATGATTGTTGGATAAGTATTCTCTGACTAGCATATTTGGAAAACCAAAAATAAATCAACCTCAAAATCAAATAATGTAGTATATTCAAAGTAAAGCTTTTATAATATAACTTTAGAAGTTATAACACAATTTCAGAATAAATTAACAAAGTGGCGCAATTCTAAAATGGTGTCAAAATATTGTTAAGGTTCTACATAGCTGGTGGGGCCAAAATTGACGGATTGCTCATGAGGATTTTATTCTATCTATTAAAATGCTATATTTTGCTGTATATCAAGCTTCAGGAGTAACGCATCACGTTTTCAAGTTACAGACATTTTAAAAGTCAATCCTATATAGTCATTAAAATCCTATATAGTCATTAAAGATCAATTAATTAGTTAATTAATAAATTAATAATTTTAACATAGTAAGTGATTCTAGACGTAAATAATATATTGTATAAATTCATTGTACAAAATGGCTGACAGTATTTCCAAAGTCCCCATTGGTATGAATAATAAAGTGACCACTTTTTCAAGTGAATGTTTGCAATGGATTGAAACTGGGATAAACCATCTATTCAATTTCAACCACGATCAAGCTATTTTCGATTTTAAAAAAGCTCTCGCATTTGACAAAGATTGTGCTATGGCACATTATTTTATTGCTTACAGTAATGCAGGTCACTACAACAATCCAGATGGAGCAGATTATGCTTCTGGCTATGAAGAAGCACAAAAAGCATTGTCCCTTTCCAAACTCCACTCTCTCTCAGATTGGGAGGTTGCATTGATTGAGGCTCAGGTTGTCCGCTTCTGTTCTCCTGTAGGCTCAGTGCCATTCGGCATATTGAATCGCAACTATGCTAATGCTATGCGTCCTGTGTACCAGAAGTTTGGAGGAAACAACGTTGAAGTGGCAGCTTTCTTCGCAGAGTCGTTAATGAATTTAGCACCTTGGAAACTATGGAACCCTTATCCTGACTACAAGCCTTCTATACCAGAGACATTGGAGATACTCTCAGTCCTTGAGGATGCCCTCAAGATATCTCCAATGCATCCTGGTATATGCCACTTCTACATCCACACAATGGAGTTATCTGCTACTCCTGAGAAAGCGTTGCCGTGGATAAAGCAGCTGTTACGTGTATGTTAGGGGATCTTCCAATGGGCATGATGTATTTGGAGCCAATGAGAATTGTTATCTTGGAAGTTTTAGTTCGCTTTGGTAAATGGGAAGAGATTCTAAAGCGTCCAGTTGACCAAGAGAAGGAACTGTATCCTAGCTCCATAGCCATCTCGCACTATGCTCGAGGAGTTGCATTCGCTGCATTGGGTAGGGTAGAAGAGGCAGACTTTGAACGTAAATTGTTCTACGAATCGTTAAAAGACAAAACACTTGCAAAACGCTCCATCCTCAATAACATAATGTACGATCCTGAACAACCTGGCAAAGGTGTCCTGGATATTGCAGAGTGCGTCCTGAATGGTGAAATTGAATATCGAAAGGGAAACTTTAAAGAAGCGTTTGATCACCTACGTTTAGCAGTCAAACGTGATGTTGGCTTAGTTTATGACGAACCTTGGTCTTGGATGATGCCGACTCGACACGTGCTGGGGGCACTCCTAGCGGAACATGGAGATGTTGTAGAGGCTGAAGCAGTCTACCGAGAAGATCTGATACAGTACAAGGATAACATGTGGTCACTACTAGGTCTCTATAAAGTTCTGAAAACACAAAATAAGATGGTAGAAGCCCAGTCTGTCTTAGAAATGTATAAGAAAGCCAGCGTGCTAGCTGATGTGAAGATTGGAGCCTCTTGTCTGTGTGCTACCAAAACGTGTGCTTAACTACTGCTCGTATAACCCTATTTATTAGTATCTTATTTTGCACACTTTAGATTTCTAGAATTAGGAACTATACCAGTTCCGAATTATTATATTTATATTTATGGTATTTATTCCAATTATTTATTTCTCTGTAGTATCTAACAGAACTTCGTCTATAGCTTTTCCTATCAAAATATTAAAATCCTATTGTCAGGTGTAAGTTTAATATTTCTAAATAAATTAACGAGTGATTCCGAATGTATTCTGATATATAATATATAAGTTTATTCTTTCAGTTAGATATAGAGGGTTCACTTTGACAGTTAGACACTGTATCCATTTCGAGCCTTTACAAATGTTCCCAAAATAATTGCTTGCTAGTTTGTGAACCTAATTAATTAGATAAAGTAATGTATAAACTCCTAATCCTCCCACAACATCTTCCTGATTGAAGACAAAAACTTTCACAACTTTTATGTTAGAGTGGTATTTGGATTTGTAGTTCTTGCCATTCTAATTGCAAGAAACAATCTAAACTACAACTTATTCTCGATAAGATTGGATTTTCCGCATCAATTGGAAATCCTAAAGGAATTGATTACGGAACTATTTCAACCTTAATATACGATCCCTTCGGTCTCGGTCGCTTCTCGACGGATCACTCTCTTACAAAGGTCGATTCACGACCTTTGTCCTGACTAAGGGCCTGGTAGGCCTGGAGGTGAATAACTTTGATGGGCCTACATACTTGGCAATTCTATACACGACAAAACAGATTTTATTTATCGCTAACTGTACATTACAAAGCTACTAATTTACGTGCAATTCTACTTGATAAATCTTTGACCGTAGACTCCACATCGATTTCTTGCAAAAGTGCATTTTCTAAGCACAGCTTAGAAATAAAGCAATGGAGTAAATTATAAATATAAAGTATGCTGGTGGATCACGTTATTCTGTGATAATAAAACGAGCCCTTCGGTCTCGGTCGCTCCGCGACGGATAACTCAACTTCTACGCAGTCTCGATTTTTTCAATAGACAATAAAGAATATTTACATTAAAAATTTGATAATGCGAAATTCGTGTTTAGCATACTAATTTATCTATAATACCCGTTGGAAGCTAGCCTCTAGGTTCAAATGAAAATTTAATAATTTGTTTTGGTAAACAACAACAATAAATATTCATAGTATAAATTTGTAAATGCGAAATTCGTAATTAGCACACTTGTTACAACTATTTAAAAAAATGTGGATTCACTGAATCGCTTCCCTCGAGACTAATTGGTATACTATTGGCATGACGGTCACTACCAATAAGCCAAATCTCAATGTTGAAAATGTAAACCCGGACCGAAAAGGTCTGAAATATTTGGTCTGGAGGGACCAAAATCTAAACCGGACCAATAACATCTGAAATATTTGGTCCGGGTTAATAACAAATATAGCTGAAATATTTGGTCCGGCCGTACCAAAAACAACAAGGACTAAATATTTCGTTACAGGCCTATTTACGCTTTATAATCAAGGTTATAACTTATAAGTATATAAACCATACACCAACCGCTTCGCGGTTGATGTGTGGTTGTATTCTGCCGCGAAGCGACCTAGCAAGCGAAACTCGCTAGTTACGATTAAATGTAAATCGAATTGTTAATATACAGCCGACTGCACTTAATTAATTAGATAATGTAGTTATTGCAGCACTATGCAATATCCCATTGTAAGATATATACCATAAAATCTGACTCACTAATGGTCCTCGGATGAAGTGTCAGATTATAATACTACAGTACATAATGGAAATATTGATATGTATTGGATATCAGTGGAACTCGCTTAGTACGTACTCGGCTTAAGACGTACTCTCGGATACTACTACTGTTCTTTAATAACCGATTTTTCTCCTATCTGATGCATTATTAATGATTCGGTTAATGCGTACTCGGATAAGACGTACCAATTTGCAATTTCCATTCCCAAGTATATAAAATGTATTTATTATAATTCGGTTAGTACGTACTCTAGAAAACTATCAGCAGAACTCGGTTAGCAATTGGTTTAATTAAGACAACCAAAATAATCGAATTGTTAAGTTGTTAAAGACTTGAATACACTACAATCGTATGTATATCATTGAACAAGTTAGTAATTCGACTTGGGATTATATAGTACATACGGATAAGAAGTACCTCGGTTAGTACGTACTTTTTCTTGTTTCCCAGGGTGGTACGTCTTAACCGAGTTCTACTGTAGTGATAATTTTGCCGCTTTAGGTGTCCCCCCCCGAGCAAATCTCATACAAATGTTACGGAGTTAGTTCTTAGTTAATTTATTCACATAGTAGGTGGAAATTGACTACTGGCATTGATTATAGACATTACTTAAATAAGTTAAATTCCCAGCAATAGGCCAGAATAGATCTTGGAACAGCAGATTATTATTAAATTATCTATTAGCACCGTTGATCTATTTAGTTACTTAAGTACGTAGCACAAATTTTATTGGTTTAAGGCCAATGTTAGTTGGAAACATGTTTCAGCTCCACTTCCAGCGTCAGTTCCGAATATTCTAATTTTTGTCATTATTCCCATTATCACAGCTAATTTTCAAAGTAGGGCACCGTTCGTTGAAAATTTGTGGTAGGATTAACTATTAACACACTCTAAAATTGCCATAATTAGGTAGCTGTTAACAAAATCAGAAACTATAACTGGTATTATTATCCATCGATTGCATATACGTATTATCAAAAAGCACTCACAAATTAGAGTATTTGCTTAGATAATTATTAACTATGCAGTCATCAAATAATGAGATAATGATAATGAGATGCCGCCCGCCCGCATGCTCAGATAGAATTCATGTTGAGTTGGAACGATATTCCATTAACACTGGCCTTTAATATCATTATTGGATGTAGTGATAATTTGTGTACAGCTTATACAATAATATTGGATTTTTGACCTTCTTTGGCCCCATAATTTCATATTTTACAGTATAAATATCGTTACCAGATGAATTCGATAAGGAATTTGACTATACTTATGAGAATATAAGTATTGACAATGTATACAGTCCTATTAGATGCAGTGATACAGTGGATATAGTGATATAATGATATACAGTGGAACCTCCCATAACGGACACTACAAATAGCGGACAACCTCTAAATAACGGACAACCCTCGTGGCACGGATTTATTTATTTAGCATATGTCTAATAGAAAAGCAACCTCTAAATAACGGACAACGGTTCCGGTCCCAAGGTGTCCGTTGTTCAGAGGCTCTACTGTAGTGCTAATTTGGTCAAAAAATCCCATGTCCCCACCATTATCACTATATCCATTTATGTACTGTATATGCAATTTACATATGTATGTACTTTAAAACTATTGTAAATCAATCAATTTAGTGAAATAAGATAATATTATTTATGGCAATTATGAATTTGTATGTCCAGTTGTAATAATACAATAATTGAAATAAATTTGAAATGTAAAGTTACAAAATACACATCTAATATCACAGTGGAGTGACTAATATAAATAGGGGAACAGCAATTCATCAGGGAAAAATTTCTGAATAAAGATCATTCATGACGTCATGACAACAGTTCTCAATGTCTGGGAGGTCCGGTGGGTAAGCGAGATCGATATTGAGCCAATCTGTGAGGAGGGAGTTGGAGGTGTCCTGTGGGGGAGGGATAGGGGTGGAGCGCGGTTGGATTTGGAACTGTGGCGGAGTAGGGGGGAGAGGCATAGAGAGGATGTCCGGCTGTCCAGTAGTGGGGTCGCAGTCTGAGGAGCCCGACGATATGTTGGTACGAGGCTCGGGGAAGAGAGGGAGCTTTGGCTCGAATGAGTAGGAGGAGTAGTTATTCGGGATACAAGAGTCGAGAGAAGGGTTTAGTTCATACCCTATTGCGTAACCCTGGTTACAAGAACTGGGCTGGAAAGGAATGTCAATCCATTCATGGTCAGGCACCTCGTTGTAGTAGTCTACAGGAGCTGGGTTCCCATAGAAGAATCGCTGATCGGAGAGAGAGGAGTTATCGAAGAAACCCTCGCCTGGATAGGGCGAGTAGTTGGCTGCAGGATCCATTGAGTAGGGAGCTGAGTGTGCAGGCTCGTATCTGGGCTCGTAGCAGTGTTCCAGCTGAGGAGAGGTCTGGGTGCCAACTGTCCTTGTGCTCTTCTGGGGGAGGTATCCGCTGCCGTCGGGGTGGGGGGAGTGGGCTTCAGTTATGTGCAGCAGAGAAGTCTGAGAGGATGCGTTGGTGACATTGTTCCGAGGAAGCAATTCTGTTTTGTGTCGCTTCGAGCCGGGGGAGGGTACGAAGATGGATGGGTTAGAGGAGGTGTGTCTCTGGGAAGTATAGTCGCGCTTTGAGCTAGCAACGTGTCTGTGCGCGGGGGGGTGTGGGGGAGAGAAGTCCCGTTTGTTAAGAACCTCTGTCAGGTACCTGAGTGTCTCGTCCCGATTGCACTTCTTGTTCTTGCGCTCGTAGAAGCCTCTGACCTCGTTAATGACAGCTTCCCTGATCAGCTCGGGAGAAGTAAAGTCCTTCTCGAAAGAGAAATTGAAATGTTTCAGACAAACCGACTCGACGAGTGGATTGTGGTGAATACGCAGGTACCTGTGCTTGAGAGCCGTCTCCGCGGTGCTCCTCTCCTCGGGGTCCAGGAGGAGCATCTTGTCGATTAAGCTCACGCACTCTCGCGGGGCGGCGGGGAAGAGAGCGGTCAGCTGAGTTCGCTTCTGCTCGGGAAGCGACTCTACATATTCCCTCACCTTGTCCTGTCTCATTCTCTCAAGGAGAGGCTTCTTGGGAGTCCCAGTCACGCTCAGAATTAGTTGCAGCTCGTTCAGATAGGAAGTTCCGGGAAACAGAGTCTTCCCGCTGATCAGCTCTGCGATGATGCAGCCCACCGACCAGATGTCCAGCGCACACGTGTGCGGACCTACGTTGGTCATGAGCTCAGGGGCTCTGTACCAGCGGGTAGCCACGTACTCCGTCAGAGTGTTGTCTGCTCGCGAACAGACAAACTCTGGACGATGAGATTTGACGTCACGAGCTAGCGAGAAGTCCCCAATCTTTATGTTACAGTTCTCATCCACTAGTATGTTGGAAGGCTTCAGGTCTCTGTGTACAATGTTGCCAGAGTGGATGTACTTGAGTGCTTTCAGCATCTGATAGGAGAAGTACTTGATGTGCTCATCAGTCAGCTGATTCGTATTGATTATCTGTTGGAGATCTGTCTGCATTAGGTCCAACACCAGGTATATGTCACGGCATGTCAGGCGTAAAAAGTCGCGGGCGCAGATAATATTCTCATGGTCAAAATGTGTCAGTATATTTATTTCACGGAGTACACGTTTCGCGGAGGCAATTCTACTGAATGGATCATATAATTTCTTGATCGCCACCTGCTTATTGGTAACCGTGTCGAGAGCGGAGCAGACTACGCCGTATGCTCCCATGCCTATGCTGGATTCAGGCTTGTAGCGAGACTCAACTGTGAAGGTAACCTCTTTATTGCCGTGCTTGATTTTATAGCATTTCAATTGAGGAGGGTTGTCTGAGGAAATCCTCAAAGGTGATGAACTCCCTTCAGCCGACCCGTGAGACATTTGCTTAGCTATTAGAAGGTAAAGTTTAGAAGTTTGCCAAGTATTGGATAACATTATCAGATAAGAAAGTTAGAGAACGTGCGGACCAATTTAAATTTCGGATCCTCTAACCGGGTCCGCGAACAATATCACGTCAGTAAGCCATAATTACATAATGCAATACAGGGGCGTCGCACGGCTCTGAAAAGTCTCCGGCCCAACTGTTAATGTGGTCCGGCCAAAGCCGGATCCCTCCTATATAATATAGTATAAGAAAAGAAAAGTGGTCCGGCCAAAGCCGGACCTGCCGGACCGCGTGCTACGCCTGTGCAATAGTATAGCTTTCACTCAATCGTAGTCCATTATATATTCAATTAGTCGAATGTCAAAATAGTATAGTAAAAAAAAAATCCAAAATTGCAGCCTGTGCCGACGCATATTCCTTTGGTGGCACTATATTTTGGTGGTGATTTATTGATAGTGCCTCCAAAGGAACATGCTGTCGGCACAGGCTGCAATTTTGGATTTTTTTTTCGCCATGTCATCATCACTATGAAGGTGTTAAATTATTTCAGAAAGGTGTTTCAGAAGGCAACGACCCTTTAGAGTGGTGGAAGTTTCCATTCAGCTCACTTCATTAAAGAGATATTCTAGTTTCAGTAGAATATAATCTGTAATGACTCAGCATTTTTTAAGTGGGTGTTGGGTCATCAACCAACATTAACTAACCCATTTTAAATATCGAATTAACAAAATTGTAAAAACACATTTTTTTAACGATGTCATCATCACCTCAAGGTGTCAAGACCCACTTGTATAGGTGGCACGTGCCATAAGGACCAATTGATAAATTGAAAGTTTGTTTCTATCTTGTATCATCTCTGAGATTAATGAAATTTACCTAATTAGTATAAATATTTAATTAATAAATTAATAATTTAACACCAATTTCAATGTCAACTTATATTTATTAAGTTTAATTATTTTGTCATAAATAATAAATAAATTAATTTGTCCATCAAATTTCAATTCCGCACACTCGATAACCCCTAATAAACAAATTGGAAGCATCTATATAAGTCATATACTGACTGAATTAATTATAATTAATTACGTCAGTATATTAACAGTGCAATAATATTAACGCAGAAGTAAATATAATCACATAATCTGTCGTTGTTGTGGTATGTAAAATCTTAATGGTTCTATCATAAACCATCTTTAGTTTAATGCCATTCATTCATTACTTATTGATAATAAATTAAATTATTAGTTATTTATTTTAGCAATGTTATCCACGGTGATTTGAGTTTAGTCAACAAATTCCTTATATCATTATATTTTATTTAATCCATTGTATAGTAATACTACAATTAAATAGAAGCCAGCTGGAATTTATAAGTTGAATCAATATATTTATCTCAAGTTGAAACAATAGAGTAAGATTTAAGGGTAATCTGTATTGATATTCGGGCGTTCACGGTGAATCTCAGAATTGCATAATTTACTACTAGGAATACTCTAGATGAGATAGAGATTGACTTCTATGATTTTTTTTTTCTTAATTTTCAATCAAGATGGTGTTTTTTAATAAAATAAGACGTCGACTTCCTTATATGGGCATGGCATTTTTTCAAAAATTGTTGAATCTTTTTGAATTTTTGAACATATTATTATGAGACTATTTCCTCTCAGTATTAATTTGTATTTTATTTATTTTTGCAGAAGAAACGATGCTAAAGGGCATTTTTTCAAAATAATCATAAAACGCAGTCGTGCACTAAACTATCGTTATAAAATGTTAGAAGAAAATTTTTTCAATTCTAGTTGAAGGGTCTGAGGATGCATCATGTGTTACCCCAGAGAAATTTTTTGACTTTCTGATTATTATTTTTGGTTTTATAAGCATTCTAAGGCTGCGGCCCACGAATTTTTCCGAATTTCAACATCAAAAGAGGTGATAAAATTCTACACTGCCATATATTGTTCCCAAAATTAAAAATTTCGGAATCTACAGGTCAAAATATACAGGTTCACGTCAAAAAGTTCAGGAATATGTCAAAAATTAGGAAATTAGGGGCATAAAAGAATATGAAGGGTATGCAAGTACCCGGTGATCATATATTACTGTGGGAAATTGGACAGCAGAATAATTCTGTTATTCTTCATAAAAATGCGCCAGCTTCTTATCTATGCGTAGCATTTGTTTTCAACACTTTTACAATAATATATCATGAGTTATGACCAATTTATGACTATGGTTTTGTCTGTTTTGTCATATTTTCACACCTCAAGGCCCTCAAATATACAATAAAGTATTATATAAAACACCAATTTGGTAATACAAATATGGAAATAGCATTTGCGCACAAAATGAGACGTTACACAACACGATCCAATCATTATTCGATAAGTTATGGACTTTTGGGCCACAGAAGGGGGCAAAAAATCTGAAATTTCACACCTGTTGATATTTCAGAAACGCTTTGAGATAAAATGATCATAGGCATTAGAAAATACTGTAAATACCTGACTTTCTATACGTTTATAATACATTTTAGGACTCTAGGTGTCACACTTTTTAACATGACCATATATGGTAATTTGATGTGCCCAATTTTGATGACGAAGCAAATTTTGTAACTCTTGATCTCTGGACAGCAGAGACTAGCTCTAAAATTCTAGTCACATCATGATACTATTTCTTACTCATTGGATAAACTTTTGGGATTATATTATAATTCGAATGATGTGTTCTGATTTCAAATGCCCAAATATGGTGGTGTCAAAGTGGCAATATGTTAAAAAGCTGACAAAAATCCAACTTCTGATCCAAATGAGATAGAGCTTAGCTCTAAATTTCTAAAAAAGTATAATTCAATTTCAAATGACATTATCTATTTTATGCAGTTTAGGAACTCCTTTTCCTCGCACTTTCATATTCTGGACTCAGCCACTTCGACACAAATTAATTAAATGCTAATTATGAAGGTGTAAAAAAAGACCATTTGGGCATATGGATGTAAAAAAGAGAATTTTTATTCTAGAAAGTCAAACTTTTTTTTAAAATGCTCAGTATATGTAGGCGCATGTTTTAAAAGCGGGCAGTTTTGGCAATATAATACAAAAAAATTGAATTAGTATACTTTTAATGAAAAATAGTGGGGTTTTTTTGACCAATTTCACAAAAATGACAATAACATAGAGTAGATTAAAGAAAAAGCATATTTCGGTTCGATTTAAAACATTGAGTATTGACTCAGGTATATTTTATAATTGACATGTTTCGCGCTAAAAACTAACATAAAATTTTTTTGTAAATATTTGGCTAGTATGGATTAGGCCTATATTGACATTGTCTAGTTCATAACTAAGGATATATACATAGTAGAACTCTAATATTTTCAGGGATATCTTAGATATATTAGTACTATCCAAAAACGCAATAAAAACATTAGGTCGTCGGGTGTCAAAATATCAGTACAGAGCACCCTTAACAAGTTAAATCAATATAATTATTACAAGTTGAAACAATAGAATTAGATTTAACACTTTTACTGAAATTGAAGTGTGAGTAAACAAAGAAATTTCAATCCCATTTATGGCAGAAATTAAACATATTTTTGAAAATATTCCTCTCCCATCAGACGCAGAATTTTATGGTGAATCCAAATGTGAAATAAAATTTGGGGGTTTAGTAAAACATATTTTGAGTTATGGACCAGACAAATTTTGAAAGGTGTTAAAGATGTGTCAAAAATTCGTTAATCAAAAATCGTAACCCCAGGTGCAAATTAGACGGTCCATACGCACCTACATGCCAAGTTTCAGCCCATCAACTATAAAGCTCAGGCCAGGGCACCGTCTACGGAGAAAAAATAATAATAAAAAATCCAAAATTGCAGCCTGTGCCGACGCATGTTCCTTTGGTGGCACTATATTTTGTTGGTTGTTTATTGATAGTGCCTCCAAAGGAACATGCTGTCGGCGCAGGCTGCAATTTTGGATTTTTTTTCGCCAAGTCATCAACGCCCAAGGTGTGAAGAAGCATTTGTTAATTGGTCCGAGTCACAAGGAACGGTAGATAAATTTGAAGTTTGTTTCTATCTTAAACCATCTTGAGTTTGATGCCATTCATTCATTATGTATTGATAATAAATTATATTATTAGTTATTTATCTTAGCATTGTTATCCACGGTTGAGTTGAATTAAGTCAACAAATTCCTTATATTATATTATTTTATTTAATCCATTGTATGGTAAATTAAATAGAAGCCAGCTGCAATTTATAAGTTAAATCAATTTAATTATCGCGAGTTGAATCAATAGAGTAAGATTTAACAAGTTAAATCAATATAATTATTACAAGTTGAAACAATGGAATTAGATTTAACAGTTATACTGAAACTGAAGTGTGAGTAAACAAAGAAATTTCAACCCCCATTTATGGCAGAAATAAAACTCTTTATTGAAAGTTTTCTTCTCCCATCAGACGCGGAATTTTATGGTGAATCCAAATGTTAAATAAAATTTGGGGGTTTAGTAAAACATATTTTGTGTTATGGACCAGACAAATTTTGAAAGGTGTTAAAGATGTGTCAAAAATTTCTTAATCAAAAATCGTTCCCCCAGGTGCAAATTAGACGGTCCCATCGCACCTACATGCAAAGTTTAAGCCCATCAACTATAAAGCTCTGGCCAGGGCACCGTCTACGGAGAAAAAATAATAAAAATAATAATAATAATAATAAAGGCAGTGATTCTAATACTGGGCCACTATACTATAGTATAGTCGGCACAGTAATAATAATAATAATATAAATAAAGGCAGTGATTCCAATACTGGGCCACTATACTATAGTATAGTCGGCACAGTAATAAATAAAGGCAGTGAGATTAGAACTGGGCCACTATACTATAGTATAGTCGGCACAGTAAAAAAAATCCAAAATTGCAGCCTGTTCCGACGCATGTTCCTTTGGTGGCACTATATTTTGTTGGTTGTATATTGATAGTGCCTCCAAAGGAACATGCTGTCGTCGCAGGCTGCAATTTTGGATTTTTTTCGCCAAGTCATCAATGCCCAAGTTGTGAAGAAGTATTTGTTATTTGGTCCGAGTCACAAGGAACGGTAGATAAATTTGAAGTTTGTTTCTATCATAAACCATCTTGAGTTTAATGCCATTGATTCATTAATTACTGATAATATATTAGATTATTAGTTATTTATTTTAGCTATGTTATCCACGGTGAGTTGAGTAAAGTCAACAAATCCTTATTTAATTTGATTTGCTTTATTACAATAGTTACCTATTCATATTTTGTCAATTATTATTAATTTTAATATCTCGCCTGTTTTTTGATTAAAACTAAACATTATAAGTCTAAATTCTGAATGCTAGTATATGTTGATGGTAGACATGCTTTTCAACAAAAATTAAATCAAGTTTGAGTTTACATAATTTTAGCATTAATTAATTCATAACTTAACCAAACAAATAATTACTTACCAGTGGCTATACAAAACAAGATAGATATTAGTATATTTCAATCGGTCCCTCAGAGTTGCTGAAAAGAATCAGTGGGTGCACTTGGGACACACCTCAGTACCTTTCCCCGATTTAGCACAAAATTAATTGTAGATAAGTAATTTATACACTGTATATAATTTGATACTAGCCAGTGGGTACACAGATACTCCTGCAAGCCAGGTAACAGACCTTTAAATTACACAGATACTTGCGACAAGCCATGTGAACACACAGTCACTCGACTAAGAAAAGGTCGACAAGGTGAACACAAGATACTTGACCGAGCCAGGTGCCCACAGATACTAGTAAATTCTTAAAAAGGTCTAACTTATCTATAAATTAACACCCACAAAATAGTCACTAGTGTTGCAATTTATAGACTGCATCATAGTGGTTAGCAGAAGGTCCAGAACGATTGATGCTATGAAACAACACAACAAGGTGTCTCCCTCCATATATTGGATCACTTGGTGTACCGAGAATATTCTCAGTAGACACATCAGTTATTACCCACTTAGAAGGGTCTGTAACAACAGCATTAATGTAACTAACATTAATACCAGCTAAGATTCCAAACATAATAAGTTCATTCAGAGTTCCCCAAGAGTAATTACGCTTCATATTACTCAAGTGTTGCTGAATAGTAACTGCATTATAGCCTTGGATCCCACAGAAAGCAGCAACATAAGGACTTTGTTCAAATGTGTCTATTAGAGAACCACGGATATTATGATGCTCACTTTCATCACCGAAAATAATGTGAGACAATGTTCTAAAGAAACAATTCCCATCACTTATTACAGGAACTATCCTGAAATTAAACCGATCTCTTATATTTGTACGCATAAAATCGTAATAACTAGTAGCAGAGACTCTAGACCCAGTATAGTTAGTCGGTCTTAAAGGTATTCTCTGTAGATTAATGCATGCTGCTAATGACTGTCTCATCGCAAATGTGAATGAATTAGCATTGTCATATGTATTTACGGGAAACAGCACAGGAGTAGGGATGTGTACATGACTAACAATTACATCCTGAATATCCTTGGTTGTATTATCATTTGATATTTGGTCAATATCAATAATATCATGTTGACTAGTAGCATGTGATATAATTGGTTGATTATCCACATTACTACAGTCACTAACAACACTTCCAAGAGAAATCAACATTGGCTTATGATCACTAAAGTATGATTCATAAAAACCAGATGAACAGATCAAGTTTTTAGTGAATACACAATCCAGCTGAGATCCATAGTTAGAGGATACTCCAGACAAAGATTGCATCATCCCTTTATTTGAAAAATACTTTACCAGGGTATCTCTCTCAAGAGATCGCGCAAATAAATCTATATTGAAGTCCCCAGTAACTATCAAGGAATCAGAGTTATCAATTTTACATAGAACCTGATCAAGTTCAGAGTAAAATTCCTTCATTAGGGATTGTGGTGATCGGTATATAGACATTACCACGACAGGTTTATCGATAATCATGGGATCATAGAACTGGAGAATCAATATCTCGATCCTAGCGCCATTATGACAGCCTGAGTGTGCAATTAAAAACTTACACATCGCTGGATTTCGGGAGTATATGTGTGTACCAGAACCAGGAAGTCTAGCACTACCATCAATTCTACCAATGAGAGTATGACCAGGGATATTAAAGTTATCAGTGGCTAAAGTCATTGTCTCCTGCAAGATTAACACTTGGGATTGTACTATGAATTGATTTACGGTCAAATCTTCCCAGTGTTTGTTCAATGAACGAACATTGTGTACAAAGATATCTGGACTAGTTAGTGGAATAGACCAGATAATAGCACAGTGTTCTCTTAACCGCTTAAGTTCTAAGTGGACAGGATCTTTTTCAGATAACTTATTAGTTAGTTTTAGATTACCAACTACAAACAGACCAGATGCCGATTTAGCCCTACTGAGCGCGGTGTATAACGCATTACGTAGCAAACGTACTTCTATATGGACTACAACACAGTCGTAAGTATCGCCTTGACTCTTATGAATTGTAAGAGCTTCGGCTACTATGAAAGGAAACTGCTTCCTAACTATCTTATAGGAACTCACACCTTTCCCTCTTTGGAAACGTCGTGTTTCCAATCCAATAGGAGTCCAGTTCCTTGGAATTGCATTATCTCTAACATAACGATGCTGAGACTTTGCTCGTTTGTCCTTTCCTACTGTAGGATCGTCAAACTCCATCCAGAGAATACAGGGAACTCGTTCCAGAGAATCGCTCTTGGTACCATAAACAATTTTCTTCAAGAGGCCAGTAGCTCCATTAACCAGACCATCTTGTATGTCGTTATTCACTGTCATGAGGTATCTAGCGCCTAGCTTCAAGAAGAGCTCATAGGGTAGTCCCTGGGTGTCACATACCTTTAGGTGTTTAATAAGGTTACTCAGCTTGTCAGTAATACCTCCAGCATTGTCTCCTACTAAAGAATCAATAGCTATAAATCTAAAACCTTCAGTGGTTAATGCATTGAGAACAATCTCGTTATGAGCATTAACACTGGCGTTTGTACTAAACAGATGGATAGATTTTATGGGAAGATTCTCATAAGAATCTTTCGCAATAATTCTACTGGTAAAAAGATTTGTGTCATCCTCAGTTAAACAACAGTTAGCAAAATTGTTCAATGCTAATGCAAACTTCTGATCATCTTTTTGTCTCATTATTTCCGTCAGTTCTATATATGAGAATTTTTCCCAAAGGTACGGACCAACCAGTCCGTCGTAATTATTGGCACTGGAGACTGAAATTTGAAATACATAGCTATCCATAACCGGACGTAACTGGTGGAAATCTCCAACACAGATGATGGAGACACCACCAAAGTCCAGTGAATTGTCCATAATGGCTTTCAATCGCTTATTAACTTGAGACAAAATTTTACTACCAACCATGGATATTTCATCTATTATGATAACCTTTAAATAGCTTAGCTTACTTCTTAATGTGTTACAAACATCAGAAGATAAGTTGGGCATTTCGCCGTTAAACTCCGTTACAGGTAAAGCAAATGCAGAATGGAGTGTCATACCACGGATATTAAAAGCAGCTTTACCAGTAGGAGCTGTTAGCAGTACCTTAATAGCATCAGGCTTAGTGCCAGGTAGTGAATTCATAAATCTTACCAAACCTTCGTATAAAACTCGTACCACCGTACTCTTACCAACACCAGCACCTCCTCCTATATAGAGATACATAGGTAGCTGCTTGATAGTCTTAAAGCAGTGCAGAGTGTGGAGGAATACAGTACGCTGAACCTTGTTCAGGCTGCGACACATCTCAAGGAATACCTCCTCAGTATTCATGTTAGGAATAGTGAAGAATCCTCCTACAGATTTAGTTCCGGGGTCACTATTGGGATCTACAGTCCAGGGATCGTCGTTCCCTGGATTGTCTACCTGGAAGTCAGTATCCTCAATAACCACTGCACCCTCATTGTTCATTATTTCCTCAATAGCAATTCCATCAAAGTTGAGCTCATCAGGGTCCAAGTCCTCGAGGATATTAATAGCCGCGTCAATTGAGGATTGGTCTCTACTTTCAAATAATTCCCTATTCTGAGTAATCAGATTAAGATGGGTAGCATACATAGACTTAAAGTCAATATTGTCAGTATCACTACTGTCAGTTCTCCATGGTACAAAAAGCATTAACTGTTCTCTATAAAAGTTAACTTCGTCCTGTATAATACTATACCTTCTAAATCGAATAATTTTAGCTTTACGACGAAGTCTCATAAAACCTGTATCTTTGAGAGAGAATAGTCTCGGATTATCGACCAGGGAAGCTGCCTCGTCTTCCATATTTTCCTCATCAAAGTCGGGATTAATTTTACATATTCGCTTACTAGATTGGAATTCATACCATGCTGCAAATTCAGCTAGGCATGTTTCCTCTAACTCATCAGGTCGTTGCATGTAGTGCTCAATTAGACCTGACAGAAGTATATCTACAGAATCATGTTCCATACCCATTAGAACGGGTTTGGACTTGAGTATCCTAACCCGTTTATTAGCCGGATTGGTGTTAATATAGACATTAGCTCTACTGCACTTAGAGAGAGGGAGACTGAGGAGATGGTAAGAAACCTCCTGAGCTGATACCTCGCTACAGCTCTGAAATTTGTATGCAATTCCCCTCAGTCTCTCCTTAATAGTGGCATTGCCTGCTTTCAGATGCATCAAGGCATCTCTCAACAACTTAGACATCCCACGTTGGGACTTTCCGATATACGAAATAACATAAACAGCACAAGCATATGGATCCAATATGTATTGGAGATCCATATTAGCTTTCCAGAGATGCAATATAGTCTTATTATGAGCATTGATTCGTATCTCATTCAAATTTCGTTTCAGAAATATAGTAGATCTATTTATACAAGATCTCAATGCAGTTATGTATTGCTCTTCGGTAACATAGAGTTCATTAAAGAAATCCTGTATCGTTATACTACCCAAGTCAGTATCGATCTTATCATAGGTGTCAATTAGCGTATATATTTTCTTAGCAGTCTCCTTAAGAGCTGCATTAGCTGCTATCTCCTCTGTGGTAGCCGTACTGGCATCAAACTCCAATGGTTCTAGAATTTTAGTTGATACCATTGGAGGGTACGGAATACCAAACCTACAACGACGAAACGACTTTTTCTTATAACACGTATTTGTGTGCTTATGTCGCTGTAACTTAATGTCATCCTCAGTTATTATACTAGTCTCATCTGGCAATTTAACTGAGATAGTACGATCAATAAATTCTATTACTTCTGGTAACGAATTGTGGCCATACTTAGGGGCATCTTGTACCCAAAGTAACGAATGCACATGTGGTGAACCTCTTTGTTGAAATTCTATTCTCAAATAGTAATCAGTCAATTTACCAAGGGGACTAACCTCTGATCGAAGCACCTTAAATAGCTCCTTGGAGCGGTGATCAAAGTACCTAGCACAAGTGACAGGATCTCTCCTTATCAGATCTGCTCTCTCGCTCCACTGGAATTCCAGAACCTCTTCAACAGACAGCTTAACGTCATCGAGGATCTGTTTCAGTATCCTGAGTAGCTCTAGCCATTTAGTCTCAGCAGCAGACAGAGTTAGAAAGAACGTGGGACATCCCAGCTGTCTTATCATAGACATCAGCTCTCTCTGTTTCTGCTGCCAGAATGCAGGGGTAGACCGGACTTGTTTCAAGAACTTAAAAGCCTCATCGTCCTCAACCATTCTCTCCAGATTATCGTCATTGAGAACATCAGACACAGTTATAGCCTGTCCGTCTGTAGACTTTGTTTTTCTCATACAAATACTGATAGCACTGTTAAGACTAGCTGTCTCCACCAGTTTGTATTTGAGAAATAGAAGGGGGATGTTAGTGCTACATCTCCGATCATATCTAGTGAATTGTTTTGTAGTTATTAAGTAAGATAGTAATTACAAGAAACATATAATTTGACCATGGATACACATCTGAATTAGGCTAAAAATCCTTGGTTTAGTATAACAATTAAAATAATATTAGTAATTTAATAGTAAAGATTTAGAAATAAGTATTGAGTATAACTAACCTCAAGATGTCAGACTTTGATTTCTTGAGGATAGACAAGTCCTCAGGTAAGTCTCTGCATTGACCAGCAAACACACAAGGGTAAGCTAGTTCCTCTATAAACTTATCCTGTGAGAAGTACAGAGGCTTCCTCCCTTCACCAGGAGCCAATTTCATTAGCAGGTTCTCATTAGACAGCAGCAGTGTGTCTAGAGAACCAGGGTTAATGGGGAGATCATCCTTGGTCTCATCCCAAGCATCAATCTCCTTTAACAACTCCTCAAGGTTATCGAAGAGCTCCTCGATACCAGGAACAGTCTCAGAATTATGTTCCTCTTCATCTATAACTATATCAGAAGGCTCGTCATTCGGGTTAACAATAAAATTAACATTACCAGAACCAGTACGTGTAACAGAGTTAACCCAATTCTCTGAAACTACTACCTTCTCTAGCTTGAAGAGCTCAGTGCTAGAGAGATAAAGAGCTGCTTCTAACACTACATTAGGTCTTATCGTTTCGTATAAATAGGGTTTCGCGAACGATAACTTACGAAACAATTGTAATTGAATAGTTTGGGACTGTAGGAACGTCCTAGGTAACCGATTAACAGTCTTATCTACGTCTATGGGAACATTAACAACCATGCCATGCAGTCCGTGCTGTCTCTCCCTGCCAAGAGATCTGATGTTCATGAACTCGTGTCTGGGAGATACCAGTCTCTGTTCAATCACAGTCAGACCAGATAGCACAGGAGGGATCTCGGGGAAAGACAAGCCACGGCACAACGCTATCTTAGGGACTCTGCCATCTTTGATGTTAATGAAACAGTTCTTACATACATACTCAATGTTAAGTGTCTCATAGAGAAAAACCTGAAGGAGTATAACAGATAATAATAATGTAATAGGATAACGCATATTATATTTGAGTATGTCTTTGATTAATTAATTATCTCTAAAAATAAATAATATTTTAGTAAAGAAATTATTTAAATATATAAAGTATAAGAATATAATTACCTGTTTGACGAAATCAGAGTTGGAAAGATTCGTTGAAACAAGTTTCTCTCTCTTAAGAATAACAACTGTTTTCCTGAAATGGAGACAACCACAACAAGAACAAACATACGTTGGACCTTGAGATATCTGGGAGAAATAACTTTGAATAACAGAGTTAACCTCCTCTCTATTAGTTCTATACTTCTCCAGAACATTTTTGTTGTGCTTTTCACGCTTTTCAGGATCCTTCAACCTCTCGGCCACAGCGTCATTATGCACAGCACGCTTTTCAAGATCCTTCAACCTCTCGGCCACAGCGTCATTATGCACAGCACGCTTTTCAAGATCCTTCAACCTCTCGGCCACAGCGTCATTATTCATAGCACGCTTATCAGGATCCTTCAATCTCTCTGCTACAGCGATATTATGCTCAGCACGCACATTAGGATCCTTCAATCTCTCTGCTACAGCGATATTATGCTCAGCACGCACATTAGGATCCTTCAATCTCTCTGCTACAGCGATATTATGCTCAGCACGCACATTAGGATCCTTCAATCTCTCTGCTACAGCGATATTATGCTCAGCACGCTTCTCAGGATCCTTCAATCTCTCAGTCATAGCGTCTAGCTGCTGTTTATTATGCTCAGCACGCTTTTCAGGATCCTTCAATCTCTTTGTAATGTCTCGTAATTGATTTTCTTTGTGCTTAGATAGAAAATCGGGATCATCACAATCCTCATTGAAACGCTCAAGACGAGCCTCATTCTCAGTTTTACAAAACTCTGAGTCATCAGTTCGTCTCTTCTTGATAGCAGCTCGATTTCTATCTTTTCTAGCCCTGTATCCTTTTCTCTTCCGAGACTTAGGGGTAGAGATTCCCTTCTCAGGAGTCATTGGTACATCAGAATACTGGCTAGACAAATCGAGGTCGTTTAAAGGTACAATTTGAGACGATATCGGAGTCTGTTGTACCGTTTGAGAGGAGGGGAATATAAACACATCTGGTTGGGAAGATTCCTCTATCTCCATAGAACAAATTTCCTCCTCCGTTGTTGAACCAGGCCCAGGATTTATTTCAATCCCACCGATTATCAATAAGGCGCTGATGGTGTTAGCCTGTAGGCGGGTAGACATGCGCAACAATATGTCGAAACATAGACAAGACTTTTTGACTATACACTGGGATAGTGGGGACTTAGCACGCCCACCCCAGCCACTTATTCTTGCTCTATAGAGCTCGATTGATATCATATCTAATTAGTAAGTTAAAGTATAAAGCGAAATATAAAATAGATTTACAGTAAATACAGCAGTGAAAAAGAAAGTTTAATTAACTATATTATCATATTATTTTGTATTAATTAAAATTAAAATTGATTTAAAAATTCCGGTAGTAATTAATTAAACTTAATATTGGGAACAAATTGTGAGAAAGAAAAAGAAAGTGTATTAATAAATAGAATAGGAAAAACATTACCTTCAAAAATAGAAGTTTACGACAATGATTCAAAAGAATAAAGGTAAATAAGAATAAGTAAAAGTCAAATAATGAGAAAGATAGAAATTATTTAATTTATACTTTTTGAAGAAACATGTAAGTATAGATGTTCAATAAATATAATTATCGCAAGTTGAAACAATAGATAACATTTAACAATTTGAATCAATATAATTATTACAAGTTAAAACAATTAAATAGAAGCCAGCTCGAATTCACAAGTTGAATCAATATAATTATCGCAAGTTGAATCACTAGAGTAGGATTCAACAAGTTAAATCAATATAATTATTACAAGTTGAAACAATGGAATTAGATTTAACACTTTTACTGAAATTGAAGTGTGAGTAAACAAAGAAATTTCAACCCCCATTTATGGCAGAAATTAAACCATTTATTGAAAATTTTCTTCACCCATCAGACGCAGAATTTTATGGTGAATCCAAATATGAAATAAAATTTGGGGGTTTAGTAAAAGAATTTTTGAGTTATGGACCAGACAAAATTTGAAAGGTGTTAAAGATGTGTCAAAAATTTCTTAATCAGAAATCGTTACCCCAGGTGCAAATTAGACGGTCCCATCGCACCTACTTGCAAAGTTTAAGCCCATCAACTATAAAGCTGTGGCCAGGGCACCGTCTACGGAGAAAAAAAAAATAATAATAAAAATAATAAAATCCAAAATTGCAGCCTGTGCCGACGCATGTTCCTTTGGTGGCACTATATTTTGTTGGATGTTTATTGATAGTGCCTCCAAAGAAACATGCTGTCGGCACATGCTGCAATTTTGGATTTTTTTTTCGCCAAGTCATCATCACTTTGAAGGTGTTAAATTATTTCAGAAAGGTGTTTCAGAAGGCTACGACCCTTAGAGTGGTGGAAGTTTCCATTTAGCTCACTTCATTTGAGAGATATTCAAGTTTCAGTAGAATATAATAGCTGATGACTCAGCATTTTTTATGTGAGTGTTGGGTCATCACCCAACATCAACTAACCCATTATAAATATCGAATTAACAAAATTGTAAAAACACATTTTTTTAACGATGTCATCATCACCTCAAGGTGTCAATACCCACTTGTGTAGGTGGCACGTACCATAAGGACCAATTGATAAATTGGAAGTTTGTTTCTATCTTATTTGAATTCTGAGATTTATGATATTTAATTAATTAGTATAAATAATTATTAATATTATTTATAATATAACACCAATTTCAATGTCAACTTACAATATTTAAGTTAATTATTTTGTCATAAATAATTAATTAATTAATTTGGTAATCAAATTTAAATTCCGCACACTCGATAACCCCTAATACACAAATTGGAAGCATCTATATAAGTCATATACTGACTGAATTAATTATAATTAATTACGTCAGTCTATTAACAGTGCAAGAATATTCTCGCAGAAATAAATATAATCACTTAATCTGTCGTTGTTGTGGAATGTAAAATCTTAGGTTTAATTAGAAAATAGAAGCCTACTCGATCTCACAAGTTGAATCAATATAATTATTACAAGTTGAAACAATAGAATTCGATTTAACACTTCAATTGAACTGAAGTGTTAGTAAACAAAGGAAACTTGCAACTCAATTGTGGCACAAACGAAGCGCAATTTGAAAATTCGTGCACTGTGAAAAGGTGTAAAATTTAATTCTCTATCGAATGCATATAAATTGAATATTCTCGCACAATTTATTGTTCTTTTTCTAATATTAAACAGGTGCAAAAATGTGTCCAAAAAAATGTAATAAAAAATCGTGACCCCAGGTGCACATCTGTAACTCATGAGACACATATCCTGAAAATTTCAGTTCTTAGTTACTAAAACTCTGTTCTGTGGAGGATCTACGGACCAATAATAACCAAAGCACTAAGACCAATACTGGGCCACTATACTATAGTATAGTCGGCACAGTAATAAAGGCAGTGATTCTAATACTGGGCCACTATACTATAGTATAGTCGGCACAGTAATAACAAAAATACGAAGATAAAAACATCCATGTTATTGTTACCAAAGGGAATATTCGTAATCAAAGAACATCCATAATGATTGATTCAACTTCAGCAAATTTATTTTGAGCTTCAGTTTTAAACTGGTCATTCTCCAACTGAAATATTGCAGATAACGTCACACAGTTCTTCCAGTAGTACCATTGATGTTTCAGGTCTCGCTCGCATAAAAATGTTCTCGCTCGATACATGACACCAAGGTATCTTCGAATCTCTTTTTTAGAGGTCATCAGTTTAGTTAGAGTTATGATAGCATTCCAGATAGCAGAGTTAAATCTGTTTGGCCCTAGTTTTAACTCAACGGCTAATTCGAATGCTTGGTTTAACATTTTGAAACGTTTTGCTTCTTCCCAGAAGTATTGCTCTATATTTACTTTATTGTAAAGAAGGACTGCCCTTTGGAGGGCATTTTTGAATCTCGGATTCGATTCGAACTTACATAGCTCGCAATTGCAAACCCAATTCCAACAATGTTCTAGCTTGAACCTGCGCTCTTCAATCGTAACCATAACGTACGTATCAAAGAAACTGGTAGTTACCTCATCTCCCTTGGGAATGAATGTATAGGCTCGAATAATGAGAATATCCCGGTAACACTTTTGCCAAAAGTTTCCAGTACATGCATGGTTGAAATAAGACAGAATTGGCCAAACTCCACTTGGCCTCACAAATCCTGTTTCGTAAAATGGAGTGTATGAGAATTCTGAGTTAGTGACAATATCCCGCAATTGCTCCATCTGGTATGGAGGGTAATCCTTGTCCCGAATGCGAGAGTATCCTTTGGAAGTGTAGAGCTCTATGGGAATGTGTTCGTGATGGTTACGCTTGTGGTACAGAGGGAAGACACGAAAAGCAGTTAATTTAGACTTGAGTACGGCTTCTGTAGTGCTTCGAATCAATAATTTAGTCCGGAATGGTACACTTTTTCCGATAGAATTATGTTCCAATAAAGGTATATCTTTCAACTCTTGATCCTTAGCTGGGCTAATGAAACCATCTGCTTTAGAAACACTGATCAACTCTCCTCTCTTGATATCCCTGGTGGCTACCACAGTATGTCCGTGCTTGCGCGAGGTTTCTATTGAAATCGGACCTACAAATACCCCAATTTGGATATCTTCACGTCTTTTAGCTTTTTCAGCCAATTCTTCAAAGTCGAATTCTCCTCTTGTGTTGGCTAATAATTTATTTTCTTTCTCAAGAACTGCAGTTTGTTCAGAAGTTTGATTATCTATTTTTTCTAAAATTTCGCAACTCCTTTCGTGGTCCCCTAAACCAGACCATGCCAAGGCCAATCTGCATTGGAACTTCGAGCTGTTGGTGTCGAGCTGCACTGCTCTCTCTGCGTCGGAGAGCGCTTCTTCGAATTGTTCCAACTTGGCGTAACATATAGACCGATTGCTGTAATAAACAGGATTCGATTTATCCCCATTGATTGCTCGTGCATACCATTTTATCGCTTCTTTATAATTTTTATCTCGGAAAAAGTTATTTCCTTCGATTTTGTAACTATCAGGGCTTTTATTTAAATCTAAATCATGGCTTTTATTTAAATCCAAATTAGGACTTTTATTTAAATTCAAATCATGGCTTTTATTTAAATCCAAATCAGGGGTCTCATTTAAATCCAAATTATCCTTATTACAACTTGACTTAGAGGTGGGTTCTTGTGTAATGACTAACACCTCGTCCGGAGATTCTACGCGTATGTAATATAAATCATCAGCAGCACCTTTTTTGTAATATGGATTGGCAATTGCTATTTTCGTGCCTTTCTTCATTGAATGGAGGAGATTTGAAGTAATATTATAGATGCATAGTTTAGCGCACTGTCCATATTTGTCCTCAATAATTGTATGATACGCGGTCATTTCGAATCCGTTGTCTATGATTGTAGCATAAATTACTTTATTTGAATGAATTTTGCATGGAATCAATTCGATTATTTTGATTTCTTGTAAAGAGTCAAGATCAATCGTTGAAATCACTTTTGAGGCGCTTAGAGGGTCATAGGTGGTTTGACTCCAACGAAAAGTTAAATAATGTTCATCATTATCGAATTTAGAATTAGGAATCATTGAAATTCTCTTCAACAAGAACTCTCTGGTATAATGACATTTGGTATCATTTACATGAATACCAGTAAGCGTTGAAAATGGTTTATAACCTAACGCTAACTCTAATGCTTTTGGTTCGAGAAATTTATATCCTTTATCAAGAATTCGATATATCTTTTTAATTCGTTTTTCAGTCATTCCTAAACATTTCTCCCTCACGGACTGTTCCAATAACTGATCATCATTCATAGAAAGACCAGACAAAGTACCTTTTTCGCTTTTAAAAACCTCAGAGACAGGAACGAAGTATTCTCGGAGGATGGACTGGTCCTCCGATGGAAGCTGTCTACAATACTCCTCCATAACTATATTTACTTTCCTCTCTAATTCATCCATTTTATGATTCTAATCCTACTAAATAAGAATAAATAAAGCGCAATCATATTTGCGTATATGCTGATATGCTCGCAAGAATCAGAAATTTTCAATAGTTGTAAATTGTAATTACAACAAAATTATTTTAGGCTCACAAAAATCGGCGTTAAACTTGAATTGATTCGTGTCATTCTGAGTTATACACATATTATAATATTATATGGTGATTGGTGGACCAAGAGCAGATAGATAAATTAGAATTTCTGCATATCAACTAAGATAATAGATTATTACTGTGCATATTCAGTAGGATAATTAATTAGTTTGCGCCAGCGTAATAGAAATAGAACAGAAAATAAGAAAATAATAAACTCAAATTTCGAGTTATTAAAAACTACTATTAGCATGCGAATAAGTTACTATTCGCATGCTAATAAGTTACTATTCGCATGCTAATAAGTTACTATTCGCATGCGAATAAGTTAGTATTTGCATGCGAATAAGCTATTATTCGCATGCGACTAGTAATTTTTAATAAGTTCTGATAAAGTCTCTAACAGGACCTTAGTCTCCTCAAATAATAATTCATTATTAATGCGATAGACCTGTGGCTAAATATGTTAATTAAATTTATTCAGTTTTATAGAAGCCAATATAGGTGTAATAAATATACAAGCTTCGTCAGAGAATTGTCTTTTAGATAATTTTTGTAGTATGATTTGTTCACATCCACTCAACTTCTGTTACATTCTACACCAATTTTATAAATTTTATAATCTAATAGGCGTGTGTGTACGTTGCAGTTTAATTAATTCATTAATCAAAATCTACTTATTATTACGGATTCAACATAGAATTTATCTATTTCCCATTGATCTAATTATTTAACAATTGACTATTTGAGATGTCAAGAATGAATAGAAGAAATGCCCGAAATATTCTCTTGAAAGTATGTGATCAATTTCACAAAGTCACTGGTGAAACTGTGGGAATCACTTATACATGGGCAGGAAGTCTCGATATTTTCGGAACATCTAACTTCCGCAACATCATTGAAAGCAAAAAAGACGAAATTTGGAGGAGCTTAACATTCCAAGGCAAAGAAGTTCCCTGTATCAAACCACATATGGATAGAGAAATGTTTGACCAATTACAGGGAAATATCGAACAATTGAGTGTAGTGAATTTGAGAAAAGTTGTTTCATGGGCCACTCAAAAATCAACAGGTTTGTAAATTATTAATTGTAGAATATATTTTCAAATGCAGAATTATAAATTCTAACCATCCATTTTAGGTCGCGCCAGAAGTTTTTGGGGTGATCCACATTTAAGGCCCTCCTGGTGGCCAGAGAAGACTCCTTTCGAATGTATTTCGAGAAACACTAAAAATAATAAAATTACCAAAGAGGTATTAATCAACATATTAAAATGTTATAAAGAGAGCATTGGGTTGAATGATAGTAAAGATAATTTTTCAGCAAGCACTCCTTTAAAACGCATCAATGCAGATTCTAATATTCCTCCATTTGCTAAGAGGTTTAAATTAGATGACAACATTTCTGATACTAGTTCATTATTTGGAGGATTACTAAATACTCCGGAAAAGGGTACAATTGAAACGCCCCAATTTATTCAGAAACATGAAATCTCCATTAAACATTCACCTTATACTCCTAGCCTTTGGACTTCTCAAAAAAGGAAATCAATTACTCAAACAACGATAAATAAATGCCTAAAAGAACTGTCAAATCCAACAACTTTAGTAACCGATATTACCATACATACATACTGCGTAAGTCAATATTTAATAATAGTGCATTAGAGATATTCCGGTTATATAGTATGTAGTTTGGTCAAATATTGTTTATTTATATGACAAGTTTATGTATTCCGAGGATGACAATTATTATCCTTACAATATACATTAGAATACAATATAAACACGATTCACACGAATTTCGGATAAGGCGAACAAATTTTGACCGTCCCCTGATGTTCTTATTGTCGAGGTTCTACTGTACGTATGTAGCATTTCCTTTGCTAAATATCTTATTAATTGTGTATCACTCTACTTATTTTATTTAACTTATTCTCCCATAGAAAATTCTTCAGAATAGTTATCCATCAGTGAAAGGATTGCAGGATCCAATTATGTCCCAGGTATATTATATACTACTCTTAAATATATTAAGAGCTCTCATTTATACTTGTACTATTTTTAGAAATTGAAATTTAGAAATCTAAAGGAGAAAGATTTAGCCATCCAAGTCCATCATGATGGAAATATTCATTGGGTTTGTTCTAGCTACGATAATAAGCTGGAAAGGGTATTTCTGTATGATTCTTTGAATAAAAAGGAAACAACAATGGAACTCGACACTCAACTAGCTCAGATATATGGAACACCTTCAATGCAGTTGGATGTTACAGTGCCTAGAATTCAAACTCAGTCAGGAGGTTATGATTGTGGACTTTTTGCATTGTCTTCAGCCACCTGCATTGCAGCTGGAATTGACCCAATGTCTCAAACATGGGATCAAAAAAAAATGAGAGCTCATTGTATAAACTGCATAAAGAGTGGGATTGCATCTCCTTTCCCTGCCAGTACGCGCGGGTTACGTACAGGTAAGCTTCCACAATCCCGCCAGTATACAGTTGATCTGATCTGTGACTGTAATCTACCCGAGTTTGCATATAATATTACACCAAAAGGAAATGCCATTACACTTGTGATACAATGCGAAAGGTGCACCATGTGGTTTCATAACCATTGTTATGGCCTTTCAGATATATCAGTAGATGGAGTCTTTCTATGCAGATCTTATTCTAAATGAAGTCAATTACAATATTAATAAATACAGCATTTAGCACTTACGATGGTTTTAAGACTACTCTGAATCTAGATTATTGATAGACATTACGTATGTATAGTCTTAGTATATACGTATATCAAATAATAACAATACATTATGCTTCATTAATTTATCTATACTGATATTAAGAAATAATCTTTACTAATTGACATGATCTGTAACTATTATCATTCTTTTGATTATACAATGGTTAAATTAACTAATAATTTTGAAATGCACTGTTTTTAGCTTATTCCAACAAGCTAAAAAATATCTTGTATTGAAAAAGACATTGTCTATTCGCATATATGCAATTTGTGTTGAGATGCGTCTTAATGCAGAGAATAGTTGCTCGCAAATTTGAGAATTAGTCTTTCGAATTTCTTCTGTGTCATAAGTTTTCATAGAAAATATTGGATCGCAGCAATGGTTTCTGTTATGAAATCTGTCAACTAAAAACGTAGTCTTGCTAAATAACGCTGGATCCCTAAAAAATGTAATTCAAACTATTTCGAAAAGAGTATACATTATCATGTTATCAAACACTCAAATAATATCCTATAAATATCTGAAAACTTATCAAAGTAATACCTCATTGAACACGTTGTGCAGAGGTTGCAAGCGTTATCATATATTATAACTTTAGGTGGATATTCAAATTTTCTCAAAAGCATATTGTAGACCATTATTGTAGACTCGCGCGAAGACATGATTTCAAAACCATAACAACGTTGATGTTGACATGTCATTACTAACAATCCAGGAGAAAATCTCTGATGCTTTGGGTAAACTTTGGTGCATCTGGACAAAGATTCATTACAACTACCCTCATATTTTGGTATCCTACAAATAAATGTACAAGTAATCATTATACACACAAAAGGAACACTCTAAAGTCGTTGAACTTACAAAAAATTACTTTTCAATGCTGGAAAGTAGCTGAAAAAGTCCAATTGTGAAGAGGGTATTGTTTTTAATATCTCTCGAGATTTATGTTTGATGAGATTATTTATTCTTTTAAGTATTGCATACAATAGCTGAGCAACTTCAGGGTGCAACGTGATATTCCCATTATCTATTTCTGGAGGAATTGAATGTATGATAATTTCTAGGCTATACGTTTTTTTAAATACAGATGTTAAGTCGCGAACTTTAGCAGATTTTCCTAAAGACAGCTCTGAAATAATTTTCCTTTCTTTTCCATTCAGTGCAGACACTCTTATTAGGGCTGCCAATGTTTCACATCGTGCTAATAAATTTATAACTTTGGTAACACCATGTAAGCCTGGATCTACAATGTTCAAAGAGCCATGAACTTTAGTGGTGATATTCAAATAAGTAGCAAATTCAGGGGTTTTTAAATTAGATAACATGCTATCAAAGATAGATTTGTTAACTCCAAATTCAGCATAAATCTTAAGCATTTCACGCATTTGAGAATCACCAACAAATATACGGTCAGTCATAGGTATTATAGGAAAGATTTGTTCGGTGTCTACTTGATTTGAAATATCTGGCAATTGTTTGGTAGTACCCATCGCAATCCCATCTAAGACAACTATTGAAGGCCGATCTTTACAAATAGGACAAGTAAAACTTAATTCATAATCTATATCCACCATTCTTAGATAGCAATTCCATGCTTGCTGGAAGATATGGTACTTGTACATCAGTTCTCTCCCCATTCTGATAAGCTTGTTATTCTTGGCCCTACATTGATTAATATATTAATTAAAGATCAAATATATTATACTAGCACATGTTTTTATTCGGATTATAAGTAAAATAAATTTGTCAATCTCCCTAAGTAACCTCATGAGCCAACACTTAATGGGAGTAAAGGGATAAAATTTTTTATTATATCACATGCCAGTGATTCTTAACATTTTCAGTGAAATTTCCCACGTTAGACAAGCCAATCACTCTTTTTCCTACCTCAATATGATCTTCAGTCAAAACGTTATACAACGAATATAACTCATCTAATATCTCAGTAGAGTTTTTTATTAACAAGGGGGACATAACTATACTGTCATCTAACAAGACTTCTGGACATTAAAAAATCGGTAATTCTTAGCCACTCAATTATGATTGTGCCACTTATTTACTGGCCGGGAAATGAGGGGCCTCTAATTTGTTTAGTATTGTGAGTGTTCGCGAGGAGGGTCGAAAATACAACAAGAAGAGTTTATCGAAAATACAACAAGAAGAGTTTATCGAAAATATTTATTACGTATAAACTATATTTTCCCCAAAGCTCTATTTCCCACCGGTTAAGAAGACTGGTATATATATTTAGAGAATACTTATCCACCGATCATCGGCGTTTGTATTTAAAAATCTCGCTACTTTCTACCGATGATGTTTTTTATAAACATAAAAAAACAATTGATAGAATGTAGCGAGCTTTTTAATGCAAACGCCGATGATCAGTGCTACCGATGATCGGTGGATAAGTATTCTCATACATTTAATACCTTAAGAAGCTATAAAGAGGATTTCTTGAAACAGTCATTAGTTCACTATACTCAAATAGGAGACCATAGTGAACCAAATATTTATTATTTATATTCATCAGGAGACTACTGTGGCCTTGATAATCAATTCTACATTGACAGCAACCGTTGCAAGTAGAACTGTATACTACAAGATTAGATTCATTAACAGTATAAAATGACACTGTAATTTAATAATATATGCAAATAACTATACCATTGTGTAGCTTGTACTCCCGAACTTCGTTTTCTAGATAAACAATTATCCCTGTTTGTTCTAATTTCACATTTGATGCGAGGTATTCATACCCATAAGGACACCTTTGGAGAAGATCTTCGGGGTATAAATTGTTAGGAAGATATAAACCGGATAATAGTTGTTCTTTATAAATCTTTGAAAGAGATGGTGGCAGAGTAAACGGGATCGGAGTACTCGAAATAGATTTTGATTCAGTTTTCGGATTAAAGTTATTAGCTATCGGGGGAGAAATATGTTCATGGAGGCTATTTATTATTGATTTAACTTTGCAAACTTTCTCACAAGTTTCACAGTACCATTTATTCTCTTGGAAGCAGTATACATGACTTCCTGTGCCAATATTGTCAATCAATATTATATGAGCAGTGTCTACCATATAGCATGCTATAGTTTTTGTGAAATAAGCATCTATAGTTTCTAATGTTATCAGACATTTACACTGTTCATAGGCTATGCCGTGAATACAATCAGATGATTGACATGTTTTGCAAAATTGTTTCTCTAAATCCAGTATTATGAATCTTTTGGACAGTAAAAGTTTCCCTATTTGGACAATCCAAAAGTAAATATACATAGTCGTAGTAATTGGTTTATTAATGTTAAATTTTATCTGAAACTAACCTTGATTCCATTTATAATCTTCAAAGATGACCGCGTTTGATTGAGATAGATTAAAAAATAAGGAATCCTTTAAGAGGAGGCTTATATATTGATCAAGGATTGATATTTCAACGCTAGCTAAACCATGTTCATCTTGGCAGTCATCTTCAAAGGTCGTCTGTAATAATTCTATTCTTGCTAATTCTGTAGAAATGTCAGTTGAAGTCGGATAGTATAACGAATTTAATTTAGTCAAAGATTGGCCTTGCGAAGAATTTGGAGTTGGTAAATGTGATATCTGTATCGAACCAACATCAATTGATTGTAATTGGGAAATGTTTTCCTCTTGAACGAGTTTACGTTTTTTATGGGTTGGATGTACTGTTGAGAATTGTTGAGACATTTCTTGAAAGATATTTACGAAACTAATATTGCAAGATGATAATTAATAAGGAAATAGCAACGCTTATTCGCATGCAAATAGTAATTAATTCGCATGCGAATAGTAAGTTATTCGCATGCGAATAGTAACTAATTCGCATGCGAATAGTAACTAATTCGCATGCGAATAGTAAGTTATTCGCATGCGAATAGTCGATTTTAATATATGGAAATTTCAATCAATTTGGATTCAATTAACATGACATTTCTTGAGGACCTTAATCTAGGTTGGGGCTTTTTCTTTTTTAATGGGTAAATTGCATAACCACCTCTCATACTAAGTTCCTATTTCTGGACCATATCATACTAAATATATTTCTATTTATTCAACCAATTGCTTATAAATTATCCACACATGTGTGTTTAGAAGATTATTCTTCCTAAAGTGCTATAATTGGCACATTTTTTCTTCTGCACTTAGATGATTTCTTCAAGCTAAAATCTTGGACAATCAACACTTACATTTAGATATTAATTTCAACATTTGTATTTATGTTTTCATTTTATTTCACATGATATATCAGAATATCTAAAGTTCTTATTTAGTAATATTTAGGGCATTAGTCGATCGCCAAAAAATTGATCGCGATCTCGATCCCGATCTTTACTTAAAATAGTATCGCGATCTCGATCCCGATCGCAATTTTACAAATGATCGCCGATCCGATCCCGATCATTTTGCGATCATTTCTTATTTGCCGTAGTATCTATTCAGGAGGCTCAGGTTTCAACTTGACCAACTTTTAGAAACAGTGATTTTAGATTTTCAACAACCTGAAAAATATTTTATTGTTACGGGCCTGTTTTATGGATAAATTGAATTAATAATCGTATTCAAATTAAATATATAAGTGTTAAACAAATTAGGTGGTTTGGTGGATGAATTTAATTGGGCAACCTTTTCCAAAAGATCGGAATGTAGGATCGAAAATTTATGCAAAAAAATGATCGCGATCTCCATTTCGATCGTTCTGTAAAATACGATCGACGATCCTGCTTCGATCGTAAAAAAGGATCGCGATCGTGATCGCGCGATCATTGATCGTTCGATCCTAATGCCCTAGTAATATTGTAGTAATTGGGCTATAAATTATGTGGAATAAGCTCACCGTAATACAAATTGGAAGGTAATACAGACAAATTTTGATAGTCCCCTGATTTAGATATTAACGAGAGTGCCTATAAACTGAGGTATATTTTCTATATTATTAAAGTAGAATAGAGTATAAACAATGGCTTATCGTGAATTTGAATGAACAATTTTAAAATGAAATTATTATTATTATTATATCAGAGTATGGAATATACAATTTTAGCACTCCTACGCTCATAATATCAGATTTATCGCGGTTTTAGATTTGTCCAGTTTTTTGTCCAGGTTTTGGATTTTACGTGTCCAGGAATGTCCAGTTTTTTTGGCCAAAAAATGGAAAATGTCCAGGTTTTCGGTCAAAGCCATCTGGTCACCCTAATTATAGGCGACTAATTACTATGTCTTTGTATACTCGTATCAACTAGAGGTAACTTACTAGACCATTGAGAATGGAGATTTCAAATTTTGATAGAAGATAGAGAATTTCATGGAGATGTGCACCTCTATATACGATTACAGGGCAGTAGGGTGGAGCCCTTGCGGCAGCTTAGGCAGGGTCTTAGGTTGTCATGGTATACTATTGGTAGCAAACATGGCTTTGGATCCTGCTCACTAATTTACATTTCATCACAATAATACATTAATTCGATCTTATGGATCATACAAGATAAATTCACCAATTTATTTCCCTAATAAAATGCATTTAAAAGTAATTTGCAATATTTATTAATGTGTGTTTCTGTGTCCATCTGCTGACTCAATACTTTTTCAATACCAAGTGTACATCCCATTCGTAGCGGAGTAAGGACTGTATGACCAACTGTATGCATACCAAATTGTTGTACCAGTCCTTTCGTCACATTGCACCAACTGTTACCTCCGCAGACTTGAGAGACCTCACTGTACACACTAGCTAGTACACCATCTACCACAATTAACCCATTATTGGTGAAGGGAGCGTAGTAGCCCTTCTGAGTACAGGTATTTATATGTAACACGGGTATTGAGATGAGGATTTCCCTCCTTTCCTTATCACCAACTGGTTGTTGTTGTTGTTTATGGCAAAATGATATACAGTGGATAATATCTCCTACTCGTAGCTGATAAGCGGGAACTGGTCTCCTCTGGTCTCCACTCAGGATTAAGTGGTTGGCAGAAATGTGCAGGTGTCCGTGTGGATGTGTGATGTGGAGGAATGTGGCTGTGATGTGTGGATCTCGATGTGCCCAGAGGTACACTCTGGAGTAGAGAGGTTTTCCTGTGGTTGGATTGATGGATAGCACATAGTCTCCTATCTTCAATTCATCCATCCTAACCCTTTCTCCTCCTCTCAACACTAAACTTACATTCCCTGGAAAACAAGCAGGTTCTTCCACTCCTATTACAATTTGGTTCACAGCTACCATACTGAACCTTCCTTCCTGGAGTGAGAAGTTGCCTTTTCTTTCGACTATGCTAATACTGATTAATTTTGATTTCAAGGTTTTCCTCATAACAGGATCAATGTAACATAACATATCTCCAATATAAACATTCTTAGCAGGAACAAGTTTCGGTGGTTTGTCAGGAAGAATAATCAGAACGCCTTGGTTTATTCCCAATACAATATTTCCGTACTCGTGAGTTAGACTTATATAATTGTAAAGAAAATGGCGTTCTTTAATATTGACCAAACCTACTTTATCAAAATGTGCCCAACATGGATCCCTGCATACGAGTATTTTATCATTTTCAAGAATATCCTGAATTTGAACCTCTGAATAATTTTGAAAACTTCCACGTATACACAACGAATTTTCTGGAAATCCAAATTGAGCATATTTGGGTTCACTTAGTGTGGCTACCGTTTCTCCGGTAAATGGAGTGGTTGGAATTATAGACCGAAATCTTGAATAGTTAATTGATCTGGTCGAAGATGCATGTATATGATTTAATTCAATACCCCGGATCTCAATTAATCTTTGTATCTCATTGCGTTTAGAAGAATCTAGCAGGGCTACAAACTCGTAGATCGGTAAAAGTTGCTCGTTCTTTAAACTTGGATTCTCCACAGGTACAGGGTACTTTTGGAGAGAGTTGATCCACCTCAGCCACATCCATGGAGTGAGAGATTGCAGTGTGATAAATTGGCCAGGGCAATCACCACCCCTCCAGCTTAGGAAAGTCGACCTGATTTGCTCGAAAATTTGGTTTTCTTCCTCTATACTACTCTGAGAAATGTTACTTGTGAAATTGTCTGATTCCAGTTTGTCCAGGAAACTCTGGATATACAAATTGTATTGCATTTGTGATTGTTCGAATTCTCTCTCCTTCATATCAACCACTCCCTGTACAAATCCTCCGCATTCATAGCCAATAGTTACGTAATGTCCAAATTTTCTCAAAAAGTTAACATATTCGCCCCTCAGCTGGTTCTCTTCTCCAATGCTACTCTCAGGTAGTGCTCTCACTGCTTCCTCGAACTCAGGACTGAGTTGTGACAGCAGTTGCTGATTATTGGATAAAGTCATTTTTATTGTATAGATAGAATGTATTATTTTGAATTGGTATTTGATGAGTATCGATCCTCCTGTTGTTTCCAATTGAGAGCAATTTGGCGAAGAAACGGCTTCCTCAATTCGATCCCATTCTATCCTTCGATTATGCGTTGGAATAACTATGTGCATAGATACGGGTAAGTTCACTCCACTCTGAACATGACGATTACATGTGTGGTTAAGTACTCGGGTCCGACTCACTATTCCCGTCTCTGCATTAACTCCACAACCTATGTCCCGAATGATTTGTTGGACTTCTAAACTCCTAACTCCACATCCTTCTACTAGAGCTTGTATCTCTATTGGCGAGAGAATGTATGGAGCTAACACATCTTGCACCTGGTTAAGTGTCATGGACTGGATAGAGTCTAATTGGGTGAGCGAGTGGCTATGTAACTCTATTATTAGAGCAATAAGACTTCTACCTGAGTATACGTCAGAATGTTCGTTTGCGTATGTCTGCAGAACTTGACTCACTTCATTTATGGGTGCTATTACAAATTCTTGTGCAAAGATGGATCTCCATTTTATAATCTCATATTCACTCAGCGTTCCTGGTATTGACAGCTGACCGATGACTGGTTTGTTAGTACCTCTGGAATTGAAGTATAATCTGATGGCTTCTTGTCCCACTAAATCTCCGTGCTTTTCTGTCAGCTGCATCATAGCTTTGAACACATTCAATGGTTGCAAAGTACCATCGTTGAGGATGGACCAATCTCCCTTCAATTCTAATTCATAGTCCTCAAAACTATTCTCCATATAAACGATAACAGGCTCAACACCAAGGAACCTGATAGCTAACTCCTTTACCGCAGAGGTCATTTCATTCAACCTATCAAGAAAACGTTTCTTCCCGAGATCCATTACATGCGTGAGTACAACGAGAAGATTAGGTCTGCTCTTGTCAATAACGCTCAACTTGGTAAGCACACGGAACATACGTACCAACTGTGAGTTCGCTCCTGAAATTCGTCTATCATTTGAGTTGATTGCGATCAAGACAATGTTTGGGAAACAATTATAGTGCTTTCCAGCAAGAAATAAACGATTGTTGATAAATTGGTCAATCGTCGCGATATTCAAAATATCCTTCTCCTCTCCACCTTCATTACCCCACCCTGGCACATCTATAAACCCTAATGTGAGGTTAGTTAGCCCCGTCTCTTGACTCTCCATTGTAGCAACATATTCTGTGACTAATTTAGTACCACATCTCTCCTCGCTAATATCGATCACTTCAAACCCGAACAAGTGATTAAGAGAGGCACTTTTCCCAGCTCCACTCAAGCCGTACGAAAATATGATAGCTTCATTACTGGATCTTCGCAATTCGAAACTAATTTGAACCCCGTCTATTTCTTGAATATTTGCCTGTTTTCCCAAGGCGTGCACTTCATCGATAGGTAACTGAACATATTGATTAGTACACAAATTTGAGTTTATTATTTCATTCTCAGTTGCTACAGACTTCTCTGCCATTTCATACAAAGGGTCGATGAAAACAAATTAATTTATGCTAAGATCATAATTTCTCTTTGCCTATTCTCTGAAACTTGATTACAGATTATTATAGATTGTGGTAATTCTGATTTACTTTTTGCACATATACAAGCTAATAGCTAAACTTATAATGTTAGTCAGTCGCATGTAGCTGATCAACAAAACTGCAACGATATTAATTCTAATTATATAGAAAATGGCTACTCCTTTGATCTCAAATAGCAACACAACTTACTATAAAGAAGAATTGCAAGAATATATTTAATAAATTTTCCAAAATTAGAAAGACTAGAGTAGCAGCAATCTTCTGTGCCATGTAGCGAAGTGGTTTGTAGCAGACTGTCCGTATCCCAACACAATTTGGAAAATTGGTTACACTATAAGATCACTTATGGATACAACTTGTTCCCTGGTGTAATTGCCAAAAGAATGAAGACCATGTGGAAGACCTTATTATAATTATTAGATTATTTCTAAATGAAAGTATTTCCTTTAACTACTTCCTTACTGGATGAATCAGAATGAGAAGAGGCGGCACCAGAGGCCACATTCCACTCAGTTACACAACCTAGCTCTGCTATAAGATACGATACACATTCTTTATAGCAGTAGTTCCCAACCTGGGGTCCACAAGATCTATTACGGTCAATGGGAAGGGGTCCAAAGAATTACTATAGAGGGTCCACGGTTGAAAAAGGTTGGGAATCGCTGCTCCATAGCATTCTACTAGCAAACAAAAAAAATTCTGTAGCAACAAACTAGCTAATTTGTAATCAACAACAAAATGGCTGTTCGATTGCCTGATCAATTAAACTCAAGATGGTTTAAGATAGAAACAAACTTCAAATTTATCAATCGTTCCTTTGTCTCGTGACAACTTGATAAATGGGTCTAACACCTTGAGGCTTTTATGACATTGCGAAAAAAATCCAAAATTGCAACTGTGCCGAAAGCTCTGGAGGCACTATCAATTAACCAACCAGTAGCCACAAAAAGACAGCCTCTAAGGAACATGCTGTCGGCACAGCTGCAATTTTGGATTTTTTTATTCTCAAGTAATGCGCTTCATCGATACCGTGCACAAATTGGGACCTACCTAATTTCCGGAACGGAACGATACTATTCCGGAAAATCAAAGGACCTAAATTCCGGAACGGAACCTTTCCGGGAAATTTAGGTACCTAAATTACGGAACGGGATATACCTAGGTTTTCCAACCCTCCCGGATTGTCTGGGAGACTCCTGGAATCAGGCCGAGTCTCCCGGAAATCAGCAAATCCAATCCGGGAGCTATTGATGCTCTAAAAATCTACATTATTAAATCTCGATTGTTGTGTGTGTGTGTGTGTTTTTGTTTGTTTGTTTGTCCGGATTGTATTAAGTGATGGGGAATAGAAACCGCATTTATATATGAGATATAAACTAACTTTCAAATGTTTTAATTGGTAAACAAATGTTATAATAGGTAAACAAGTATGCTGAACACGAATTTCGCATTTACAAATTTATAATATGAATATTTGTTGTTGTTGTTGACACAAAATAGGTAAACAAATTAATGAAAATTCAAAATCAACCTAGAAGTTAGCTTTCAACGGGTATTATAGGTTAACAAGTATGCTGAACCCGAATTTCGCATTTACAAATTTAAAATATGAATATTTGAACAAATATTCATATTTTAAATTTGTAAACAGTAACATTGTTGTTTACAGTAAATAGGTAAACAAATTAATGAAAATTCAAAATCAACCTAGAAGCTAGCTTTCAACGGGTATTAGAAGTATATAACTATGACAAAGTAATCAATTGTTTAGTGAGGAGTAAGGTCGCGTGGTGGCCGTTAACTTGAGGTGCGTAGCACCGATCTGTCGCAAAGCGACCGAGACCGAAGGGCTGTGTTATAATTATATTGTTGATGTCAAAATTCATGGATTTTGTAAACTGAGGTCGATTCTTATTAAGGGATCCTCTGCACTACGCGGATCGTATGCGGGTGCCCATACTGCCAACCGTACAGGGATTCCCTGTACAGTACAGGGATTTTGACCATTTTTGGCTGGACCGTACAGGGATTTTTTAATTTGTACAGGGATTTTTAGCTAGGGAAAAATTATTGATTGTGAGTCTATTAATACCTAGACATGCCTACACCATCAAAATATAGAATTTTGTTTTGTTAAATAATCCGTTCCTATTCGAGCATACAGGAATTCCCTGTAGTCTATATAAGCTAATGTTTTCACCTTTACAAGAAAGATTTTTTTGGGGTGTACAGGGATTTTGGCCAATGTACAGGGGAAAATAGGAGCCTAGTACAGGGATATATCTCAAATAGGTTGGCAGGTATGCGTGCCGCACCCGCCCGAAAAATATTCAGATGCTTTGATCCGAAAGAACCCGCGGGTTTCGGGTTTCGGGTCCCGCGACCCACATTTATTAACCCGCCCCGCGGAGATCTAGTCCATATCACAGTATCAGTGTATCACTGGATTGATCCACATTTAGCGATTTGGGACTAAGCGGCCCAAAAACGTTAGTGATTTAGGGCGGGGGTAAAATAATAAAAAATATGAATTTTAGACGGGAAAGGAAGATTGGAAATTGGAATCACTCCTTTGGGGGTCTGACTGAATGGTGAAAATGGTGGAAAACAGTGGAAAATGGTGGGAAATGGTGGAATTTCTGAATTTTCGTCGGAAATGACTGAAAGGTGGAAACTTGAAAGTGGTGGAATTTCTAAAAATCGACTGAAAGGTGGAAATTGGTGGAAAACGACTGAATGGTGGAAAATGGTGGGAACGACTGAATGGTGGAAAATGGCTGAATTATGGAAAATTCATATAACAAAAAGTACACAGAGCATGCTCATAAGGTAGGGGCGTAGACTCGTTTTGGAGATTAGTAGGGCCCTTATAGCATAGGCGTAGAGTATGATGGGGCGGCCGGGGCACGCCCCGTCAGCCCGTATGCGTTACGGGGCGGAGGCCTCTTCGCCCCGTCAGCTTTCTGTTAAAGATTCCGGAAAATATATAAATATATACAGAGTATGAAATCATGACTATTTCAATCAAGAATAATTATACTTTCCAGATATTTTATCAATAATTTACTGCACAACAGCACAAGTATACCAATTGTGGAATCCCGCTTAACGACCACCTCAGAATAACGATCATCCCGATATTGCTACTAATTTTTATATTCTCGTTCAACCACTTATTAACATTAGTATTAATTGATTTTGGAATTACGACCACCCCGCTATTCAAAATTTTGGCCATTGTTTATGAACGAAAAATTATTTTCAAACACAGAATCACGCCCCGTCAGCTTTTGGTAAAATAATTAATAACTCTACGCCCATGCCTTATAGGCTGGATGTTAGGAATTGTAGGGGCATATTTGTACTATTAGCTTCTATGGAGAAAGGACAATTATTGGGAGGGCCATGGCCCTATCTGCCCTACCGGAGCCTACGCCTATGTAAGGTACATAGAGCATGCTCGTAAAGATCGATGATTTACCCTAGTATAATAATGACAAGTATAATATTTACTACAACAAATTGGAATGTAATTCGTAAGTTTACGAATTACATTCCAATTTGATACACACTATAATAACAAACAATGCAACGAAATAAAATCTACACAAAGTTAAATAGTCCACAATTTATGGTGGATTAGTTAAACCACTAAAGGTAAAATTTTGTGGCTTAAATAAGATTTTTGGTGGCTGACCAAACCACCTAATTTGTCGAGCACTGACGAGCATGCATTGTCTACCTTATAAGTATGCACTGTGTACTTTTTGTTATATGAACTTTCCATCATCTAGCCATTTTCCACCATTCGGCGTTTTCCACCATTCAGTCGTTTTCCACCATTTTCCACCCTTCAAGTCGATTTTAGAAATTGCACCACTTTCCACCATTCAGTCATTTCGACGAAAATTCAGAAATTCCACCATTTTCCACTGTTTTCCACCATTCAGTCAAGTAGTTTTTCACCATTTTCCCCCATTCAGTCAGACCCCTATTTTGGTTTACTCGGGGTCTCGGTAGGGTATCCACGGGATTGCACCTATCTTTCGATCGAGGGTTAGCTGAAAGGAAGTTTCTGTGTTCTGGAAATTAGGGCTCAAAACAAAAATAACGGAATCGAATATCCCGGAAAATAGGCATTTCAAATCCCGGAATAATTTCGTTCCGGAAATTAGGTACCGTATTCATATTTTCCGGAACCGTTCCGCGCAATTCCGTAATTAGCAGGGTTGCCGTGGGAAGGGAATTTTCATTCCCATTCCCACAGGATTCCCACATGTGGGAAATCCCAAAGCATTTACAATTTTACATAGGATTCTTACGTATCGGAATTCGCCTATATAGTGTTCATGAATCATTATGGTTGTCTACAACCATAATGAACACTATGCTTTATTGTAATATGATGATCTATATCAGTGGTTCTCAACTACTTTTCTCTCGCGACCCCAAGCGACCCCAACATGGGGTTCTTGGGGTCGCTCCCAACATGGAGCGACCCCAAGAAATATTAATGGCGACCCCACATGGGGTCGCGACCCCGCTGTTGAGAACCACTGATCTATATGAACGTGTGGAAATTCTATTGATAATCTTATGGGAATTCCCATAGGATTCCCACATGTGGGAATTCCCATAGGCTAAAAAATTTCCCATTCCCATCCCACAGGATTCCCATACCACGGCAAACCTGGACTAATTAGGTACTTAGATTTTCCGGAATGGTGCTATCACGGAAATTTTGGTCCCCTTGGAAAATTGGTCCGGGGGGATCAAATTTTTCAAAGAAATTTGGTCCGTCTGTGGAAAATTGGTCCCTCTGAGGTTTATGTTTATTTAGTTGCCGTATTTACTAGAATAGTAGCCTAGGCGATTTTTCGTCTAATTGGGACCAAAAAAATTTATGAATAAGCCTGTCACTGGAAAATTGGGCCCCGAAAAATTGATCCGGTGTAAGCGCGTTTTAGGTATCCAGCGATTTAGGGATCCCCGTCCCTATATCGCTAGCATTTAGGGACCCTTTGGATTCCAAAAACGCTAGCGATATAGGGATCAATTCAGAGATATAGGGACCCCTAGGCCAACCATATACAACCAAAACGCTCAAGGCATATTCTTCTATATACAGGTGCCACCTCGATTATCCGGACTTTTTGGGAACACTCAAATGAGTCCGGATAAAATAATTACATAACAGTTGGGACCAACATAGAGTGTCCAGATAATCGAAGAGTCGGGATAATCGAGGTTGCATTGTATTGCCCAAATCCTTCACTATCTTCAGTTTTTGAGTGAAAAATAGTGAAAAATAGAAAAATAGAAAGTTAAAAATATTTCTAAGTGAAAAATAGAAAGAGAATCGATATATTTTGTAAATGCCGTACTCAGGAAGGAGGCAAAATGATACAATGTGCAGATTGTCAAGAATGGTTTCACGAAGAATGTATGCGGATCGCCGGATCCCGATACTGGCGTGGACAGACCCAAACTATAAGTTGGCGAGTGAAATTTGCAAAGAAATGTAGTGTTAGTTAGGCCTACCGTAGGTATTATAATTACCTATATATATATCATCAAGTAGTCACATAATCATAAGTACTTGAGACCTTTAATTTATGATATACGTACTCACTTTATGTAAACTTAGGTCCCTAAATCTCTAGTAATTTAGGACATAGAAACGAGGATACCCAAAACACCAGGGTTGCCGTGGGAAGGGAATTTTCATTCCCATTCCCATTCCCATCCCATTCCCACAGGATTCCCATACCCACGGCAACCCTGCAAAACACTGGTGTACCTGTATCATTAGCGATTTAGGGACCCCACGATCACAAAACGCTAGCGATATAGGGATCCCCGTCCCTATACCGCTAGCGTTTTAGCGACCCAGAGGGCCCAAAACGCTAGCGTTTTAGGGACGGGGATCCCTAAATCGCTGGATACCCAAAACGCGCTTACACCGGGACCAAAATTCCATGGAATATTGGTCCCAAGGTGGGACCAAAAATTTCATTCTAGGACCAGTTTTCCATGGAATTTTGGTCCCCTGGACCAATTTTTTCGGGAACCAATTTCCAGTGACAGTTGTCATTCCATACCGTCCTGTTCCGGAAATTAGGTATGTCCAGTCCACAAATTGAGTTTATTATTTTATTCTCAGTTGATACAAAGTTGACCTGTTTATGGTGTTGTGCTCAATTTATCCCCCTAGGCCTAGGACCAATCTGTTCGTAGAAAATTGATCCTGGGCTGAAAAATTTGGTCCTAGGACCATTTTACTGCAAAAAAATGAACCCGAGATAAAAAGTTCATAGAATATCTGAAGCCTGCATAGAACCCAAAATATTCGTACCACAAAATGGGCAATAATGACAATAAATTCGGTTGGAAAATATGATCCGAGCGGTGGACTGAAACAAGTTTACGGTAACACTAACACTGGGTCGGACGGGAGACGATAAACTAGTAATTTATATTCTATGGCCTAAGCCAAGATTTGTATCACATTAGCTCTCTCCCGATCCATTGGCGCCCGAGTGATGGCTGAGGCTGCCCTCGTGGCACAAGCTACCCGTGCTATCCACAGTCAGCACTGCTTGCTGAGGGACATGCAGCAGCAGGTACCAGAGGGCTCTGAGTTGGTACAGGAGGGGTTTGGAATCCTAGATACGCTCAAAGAACAGAAGAGTAAGCTAGAGGGAACCTTCTCGACTTATAATCCGTTCCCGTTAGACTCCGAACTTCTAAGCAAATTCCACTGGGACATCCGGGCGCACACGCCCTCCTCTCTCCCGGAAAACTTCAAGCCTCGCGTCTTGGACTGGTTAGGCCAGTGCTTCGGTCCGTACTGGAAGAAGCCCATATTCTCCTGTCTGCTCACTTGTCCCTTCTTCGCTAGCGTGCACGCCGAGGTGTCCTCGCAGGCGGCGCGCAATATTCTGTTTGTGGTGTACGTCGGATTGGATGAGCACTTCTTCACACTTCTGCCGCAGAGCGAGCGCGAGCAGCACGAGGTGCTGGACAAGGAGTTCGTGCTAGCCGTGGAGGTGAGGCACTTCTGCCACCAGCTGAGATCTGGCAATGTGCGGTTTTTAGAGGCTCTCTTCTCCTGCCAGGAGTCCATCGTGCTCTCCAGTCCCGAGTTCGACAGCCTCCGGGCACAGCTGACTCAGTCCGAGCTGATCACAGCTAATTTCGCGAGGAAATGTGTAGGGCAGGCTTACGGTTCTGTCGCTAAATACCGAAAAGATTTGAAGGTTTTCACCCTGAAGGATGACGCGACTCTGGATAAGCTCTCCCAGTCCTACCGCCTGCTGTACCACGTGTCCTGCGCCACCCAGGGCCTGCCGCTGCTCACGTGGAGAGACTTCGCGAGGTGCCCCCCCTCTGTCCTCGACCCGCCCCTCCTGAGAGAGATCCTGGAGCAGATGAGGGGGTGCCACCAGCTGGAGGTGTCCAGGGAGAAAGTGCTGGCTCACCAGCTGGAGCTGAAGCAGCAGTTGGAACTGAAACTCGAGACCCTCCCCTCCCACATCCCGCCGGCTCTCCTCGCCCTGCTCAGCCGGTGGCTAGCCGACCTGAGGCGCCAGGACACTGTTATAGCGCCCCCGCCGCCGCCCGTCCCCTCTGCGCTCCAGCTGATCGCGAGTGTGGTGCAGCAAGTCGGGCCCAAGCTGGAGAGGGTGGACCCCTCCCAGATCCTGATGCTCACTCGCTGCGGCAGCTTCAGCTACGGACTCACTCTCCCCTGCAGCGACACCGACTACCTGCTGGTGTTCGTTACGCCACCGGAGCAGTACCTGTCTGCTTTTTCTGCTCCCACAGAGACGCTGGAGAACAGAGGGAAGGAGGTGGAGGTAGAATTCTGCGCTTACGAACTGCGGCTCTTCATCCATCAGCTGCTGAAGGGGTCCATCCCCATATTCGAGCTGCTGCTGAACGACCAGCTGGACTACGCCGCCCCGCTGTGGGCGGAGCTGCGCGCCAACAGACACAAGCTGGTGACTGAGAAGCTCCTGGTGCAGTTCTTTGGGTTCATTCAGGAGCACCTGCGCCCGATTCGGAAGGGGAAGTACTCCGAAGACGCCAAGAAGCGACGGAAGCTGTTCTACCAGGCCTTCCACAAGCTGGGGCTCCTGGAGAGACTCGTGCAGGGGGCTATTCCCCCCCTGCGTCCCCAGGGCGAGGAGAGGGAGTTCATCATGCGGGTGCGCGTGGGACCCTTGGAGGGAGACCTGTCTGAGAAGAGCCTGCTGCAGATAGCGGATAAGAGACTGGATAAACTGAATGAGGATTTGCTAGCTCGAGAGAGCAGGTTCCCAGAGATTGGGGACAGGAAGTTTCTATTAGACTGGTCTTTGAAGGTCAGAGGCTTCCAGAGAGTCAATTGACTTAATAACTCGACAGGTTGGTACTGTTCGGATTTATTAGTTTGTTTATAAGTATATATTTTCATGAATACGTAGTGCAGTGTTTGATTGCGAAGCAAAAAACAACTTTTATTCCAACAGTTGATTCCTCTTAATTAAGAAGTACTGTTTTAACCTTAGCTGATAATATGGCACAATATGTTCCTGCTACAACTCTATTTGTTTTCGATTTTGACCACACTCTGATTGATGACAATACAGACACGTTTATCCTTGAGATAACACAGGATCCCAATATAATATCTCAATTCAAGACGTGGCATAAAGCTGGCCTATGCTGGACAGAATGTATGAGACGACTATTCAAGGAACTGCACTCACAGACTGTCTCTCCAATTGAGATTGTAAGTCACATGGAGAAGATAAAGATTCCAGTGCAGAGACTTAGAATGCTACACTTTTTGTCAAAGCAACCAGGGATTGAGCTAATAATTATTTCCGATTCTAATACTGTATTTATTGATACGATTCTCAAGTCTCATGGCATAGATTCTTATTTCAAGCAGGTATACACTAATCCGGCTAAATTCAACCCAGATGGTTTGTTGGAGATACAAGAGTACCACGTCAACAACACGTGCGATCTTTCTCCCTCTAACATGTGCAAAGAGCAAATAATGAGAGAGCACATCAACTCGATGGGCGTAAACAGATCAGACCTGAGAGTAGTTTATTTGGGAGATGGTTCTGGGGACTTTTGTGCAGCTAAGTGTCTATCAGCTCAAGATATTGTTGTAGCCAGAAAAGGGTACAAACTGGCGAGCAAACTGAGTACATTACAAAGCACTGAGCAGTTAAATACCACTCTTGTTTTATCAGAAATGTATGAAGATTTGGAATCATTTGTTTCATCTTTATTTCCCTGATCTTGTAATATTATGTAATTACCATTGATTTATAACAAACTACAGTCAGGTTATTCTAGCATGAACATTCAATGGGCCGAAAATGGTTTTCATAATAGAGAAACTTCATAACTAAACTTATTACAAACTCTATGTAAGGTGTTAATTTGGGACCATAGGGCTTGTTCATAATAAAAAATTTAATATATCTCCACATAAATGCCCAGCAGGCAGTTCCTTAGTATATTTGCCTATGAGTCATATTAAGTGCCAATGGCACTCGTAATTATTTGTTAACTTTCTATTTAATTTAAATAAGAATTAATTAAGTATAATAAATTAATAATACCTTGTTACTCTCTCTAACTGGTAACTAATAGAATGAAACCAATAACTCGCCAAGAAAAGGTGAGGTTTGCTGAAAACGCGAATCGTGACCTTGCAGCCATGGGAGTTAAACACGAAAATGACATTAATGAAGAGTACTTATCTTTGGTTCAGGAATTTGAGGATAAAGTATCTCAATTAAAGCTTACACTCCCCAAGGATTTTCTAAAACTAACCATCAATGAGGTCCATTCCTTGGGAGATAGATTCCCAGACGTCGTCGACAAGTGGGAATACGAGAAGAAGGAAAATATTAAGAAAAAGGTTAAAAGTGCGTTGAAGGTCCAAGTAAATTCACCATTCACCCCGAAGACTCCACGTGTCAAAATGGGCAAAAGGAATTCTCTCACTCACTCCAAGAAGTTTGTTGTAAAAATAGAAGGTGTTGAGACCCCGGGGGGTACAATTCAGTGGAATTACGAGAAGTTAAAGAATTTCGAATTAACCCGACAGGCATCTATTCGTACCGCGAGGAAAGCTAATCTTACCACCGCACGTATAACACGGTCACATAGGAAGAAATAATTGTCCCTTATGTCACTTAATTACTTTTAACAATTATCACTTTAGAACCCACTACTAACAGAGTTTAACTATATGGCATCTAGTGGTTGGTTAATTGCATTGGAGTACATTTATATTAAGGGAAAATTCCAAAAATACTCAAGTTTTTTAAAAATTTCCAAATATACTCAACAATACTCAACTAATTTGTAAATATACTCAAGTTTTTCCAAATATACTCAAGTTTCACCGGATTATTCCAAATATACTCAAGTTTTATTGGATTATTCCAAATATACTCAAGTTTTATTGGATTATTCCGAATATACTCAAGTTTTATTGGTTTATTCCGAATATACTCAAGTTTCACCGGATTATTCCAAATATACTCAAGTTTTACCGGATTATTCCAAATATACTCAAGTTTTATTGGAATATTCCAAATATACTCAAGTTTTATTTGATTATTCCGAATATACTCAAGTTTTATTGGATTACTGAAACTAGTATGGAAATCCCAACCACAAATAATATTTATTAGTACAATCTGCTCGTCTGCTCTACGCGCGTCTTTACAACTTGTACTCGGGCCTACGGCCCTCGCTTGTATTTAAAGCATCTCCTTTTCAAATTAAACGAGCCCTTCGGTCTCGGTCGCTTTGCGATAGATCGGTGCTACGCACCTCAAGTTAACGGCCGCTGTGCGGCCTTACTCCTCACCCTTTCTACCATGGAAATGGTAGATAGGGACGTTATGATTTTGATTTTCATAATTTGTTTACCTATTTGTGCCATAACAACAACAACAATACTCATATTAGAATTTTATAAATGCGAAATTCGTGTTCGGCATACTTGTTTACCTATTATAACATTTGTTACCAATTATAACATTTGACAATTAGTTTATATCTCATATATAAATGCGGTTTCTATTCCCCCATCACTTTAATACAATCCGGACAAACACACACACACACACACACACACACACACACACACACACACAACAATCGAGATTTAATAATATAGATGTCGTTCTTGATGAGTGGCCCCTAGCCGTCTATTTATATCCGTTCATCCTAGCTACAGGTTTCTATAAGGACAGATTAAATAATTTGGATATTTATGCAAATTTGAACAGATAATTTTCTAGATATATAAGCTTGTCCGTGTATAATAATATACCAATTCCAAATATATAATTAAATATCACTAAGAAACTGTACCAGTGGACCCCTAACTTTGGGATGTGGAGAAGTTATTGTATTGATTGATAATAATTTGATATCAAATAACACAATGGAATGTTATAAATGTATGGCTAGACAGACAGAACACAAATAACTGATTAAATGCCTGAACTTCCTCTCGATCAATTAGATTACTTTCTCAGTATTCCATAATGCACACTTAACATTTGACAGACACTAAAGCATTCGATTATACTAATTGAAATGCAAGCTGCTAATCCATACTGGAACAACCCTCGAATTTAATTGGCTAAAGGTTTTGACACCTTTTGTGATGGAAGATTTGAATATCTTTTTAGATATTGAACTTGTTTGTACATACAATACTAGTATTCCCCACCCCACTGCCAAATTTTAGGTCTGTAGCTTTTACCAGTTCCTCAATCAATTCTGAACAAACACACAAACAAACAAACACAAAAACATTGTGATTTAATATATGTAAGATAGACTAAATATAGCCTTTCTAAACTTGAGTAGATCTGTGAATTTACTGAAAAGTTGAGTAGATTTGGAATTTATTGAAAAAACTTGAGCAGAATTGGAATTATTCTGAAAAACTTGAGTAGATTTGGAATTATTTTGAAAAACTTGAGTAGATTCGGAAAGATCTAGTTTTATATTTGAGTATCAGTAAAAAGTTGAGTATATTTGGAAATTTTTAAAAAACTTGAGTATTTTTGGAATTTTCCCTTTATATTAACTATCGAGGAGCGTTTGAAATTATTCTTTATAATTCCAACAAATGCGAAATTTAATTTAGTAACGTAGCTTCTCCCGAATGTCGCGCTCGCAAGTTCGCGGCAAACCGTACCGCCTGCGCCGCCGTAACCCCAAACACGACATCTACCTGTCCGACCCGTTCCTCCTGAGCCCGCTGCACTTCCAGTGCCAAGCCCTGAACGAACTGGCGTTTGCTCTGAGGATATTCGTCATCTACGCTAACCAGGACAAGAAGTACGAGGTTCCCTTTCTAGTCTGGGACGAGGGGAGGGGTCGCCATGTCCCCAAGGACCCTCTCGACTCGAGCTGCACCGAAGCGAAGGACCTCAACTGCCTGCTGTACCACATGCTGGACACCAAGAGCCACCACAAGTTCCTACAGGTGTACAGCGTGCTGCTGAAGATGCCTGACCACCGTCTCTTCCAGAGACTCTCCTACTTCAAGCAGGTGATGGAGTTCCTCTCGCACCCGCAGCGCCTGGCCCCCTACACCAAGAAGAGCCGAGACATGAGTGCGCAGGAGCACACGGGAGAGGTCATTGACGTCATCATCGAGTTCGTGGAGGAGATGCGACAGGTGGTGTCTGACCCGGGGCTGGAGTGCGCCACGGAGAATCTGAGGAACCTGCACAAGACCTTCCTGAGCTACGTGCAGTACCGACAGAGTCCGGCGGTGCCCGAGTGTCTGGACACGGCCAAGCTGCGCATGATCGCTATGAGCATCGCGAACAACTTGATGCTGCATGTGCAGAACGACCGCACGGGCGAGCTGTGCCAGGCGGTGATCGGCCTCATCCAGCCGAGACTGGTGCTGTCGCGAATTGTGGACTCAGACGCGGAATCGAATGAATCCAACTCCGACTCCGACACAACCGACATCGGACACCCGCGGGCACACTCCACCTTCAGGGAGACAGACGGGGATAATGTAGCTGAGTTCGAGGACGCATTCAGGCCCGCTAAATCCGAGAGAAAACGGAAATAATATTATCTCTTCCGCCCGATCTCTTAGCTTATAAGTTGTAACGTTGTGACAGTCCTATTTGTATCTTTTGCATTTCTCACATACTAATACGTATTATAGGGTTTGACGGATTATAATACTATGCTATTTTGAGTTCATAAGTCCATGCATCTCTACTAATCAATTGTATCTAAATACTTAGTTGATTAATTAATTAGCTGTTCCTATATTTTACAAGCAATATTCATCAAGTACAGGTATAGGGGGGAAAGATTATATATTAATGGTATACCACACGGATATTGTTCTAACAAATTAGTAGAACTCGGCTAGTATGAACGTACCAGGTACAACTACATATAACTAATTAATTATTTAATTAATTAAATGTACTTCGGCTTAGTACAAATTATCTTGATTGTACCAAATATAGTAATATAGTGGCCCAGTATTTCAATCACTGTCTTGGTTTAATTATTTCTCCGTCTCGCCTCAGCCCGAATTATAATAGACGGAGCTGAAACTTTCAAGTGCGATAAAAATATAAAATCACAGCTTTACTGAGAGCTATGTTATGAATGGAGACACTATTCTGACAAACTCCCATTAACAATTACATAGACTAGTACCTCCATTTATACAAGACTGTCGGCACAGCTGTAATTTTAGATTTCCGGTATAACATTGCAACTTTGGATCATATTCTATTATTAGAACATTATTAACCTATTAAAACTTTGAGCCCCCTTAGAAGCCCCACCCACTATCACTTTTTGGCTACAGGCCTGATGTTGCTATATTTAGACTAGTTAATAGTATTTAAGTCATTTGGGTAACTAGGTAATAAATCTAATCACCTATTCCAATATACCGTAAATATTTTGGTTGTAATTACCGTAAATTTTCGGTAAATTTATTGTTAATTAATCCCCGAATACAGAGTTAGACTCTAAGCAATAATCTTTATGCTAGATTAAACTTGCTATTTAACAAACCACACAGTGACTCTGTAGTATACCACGGACTACTAGATCTAGTAGTCCGTGGTATACTAACAATATATGTCCTCATGCAATGTGTTTATTTCCCTCGAAAATATCGGAATATTTCCATTAATTAACTCCCCCCAATCCTTTAAGAGATTATAGCTCGACATGCGCTACGTGGCTGCTTACCTGCTGCTCGTGTTGGGAGGCAAAACCTCCCCAACTGTGGCTGACATTGAGAAGCTCCTGGCTTCTGTGGGCGTTAACGTAGACCAGTCCAAGGCAAACTACGTGGTTAACCAGTTGAAGGGGAAGAGGATCGAGGCTGTGATGGCCGCGGGGGCCCTGAAGCTGGGGGCCATACCCGCCGGGAGGGCGATGCCAGCCGCGGGCGGGGACTCCGGCACAGCTCAGGTGGCGGCCTCAGAGGAAAAGTCCGGCGACAAGGAGGAAGAGAAACCGGAGTCTGACGACTCGGATGACGACATGGGGTTCGGGTTATTTGGAAATGATGATGACTAGCCTGAATTTATTATTATTGTTAGTACTGTTTGTTAGTGGCTCTGTTTCTCTAGCTGTAGATGCAATTTAGTTGTATGAGCTCATAGGCGATATCTGTTATTGTAGTGAATGAACTATGTTTGTTAGCGGACAACTTACTAATGCAACTAGATCAATTGAAGAGATCGCTTCGATTCAAAGCACACACTACAATCAGGTTCCTACGCAGTACGTAGCTGCGTTACTTTTTAATAGTCGCGTTTATTATAAGTTGCAGTACAGTCAAACCTCCAAGATCCGGACACCTCCAACCGGGCAACATTTTTGTATAAGTTCAAAATTAAGTCGCCTTTTTTTGGTTATTAACCCCAAATTTTGTTTATCTTTGCAGATTTGTATGTCAAACATGTTACTAAAAGTAACTACCCTTATCTGGGCAGTAAATATTTGTTTGGATTTGGCCATATGCAAATTACGCTAATTTATATACAATTCATTTTCGAAATTTATTAAATCCTTGGGTAAAGTTGGACCAAGTTTCGATGATCAGAAGGTGCGCATCAGGCTAGAGTCCCCCTCGACAATAGTTTTGGAGGCATCAGACCATAAACACTAGTTGATTATGCAATATATTTTATGGTTATTTTCGAGATCCGGGCACCCTCCGGACGAAGCTGCCCGGATAGGGGAGGTTCGACTGTACAATGTGAATATATAGAACAAGTAGTAAAATGGACGGTTCGTTTGTATCTCCAAACCTTTCTGGTGTCTGACAAAATAGACATTTTTTTCATTAACGAGCTAGATATAAGATATCATTAGTTTTATTATTGATTATGATACGGGTTGCAAGGGTTAATTTAGACTATCGTTGCATAGAAATTTCGTTTAAAGTTAATATATTTCAAATGAGGACTAAATTCTAACGAGTAGCAGTAATATAATTACAGTCGACTCCGCTTAATTGAGCCACCGGTTAATGGGGTCAAAGTTTAACAGGATTTTTAGGACGGAATGACAGTTTGGCTTAAAATATTTTCGGTTAATAGATTTCTCCGCTTAATCGGGTCAAAGTAATCTGTCCCGAGGTGACTCTATTAAGCGGAGTCGACTGAGTTATACACACAAACCTCCCTTATCCGGACACTTTCGTCCGGAGGGTGCCCGTAACTCGGAATTTGCCCGGACGGCTGGTACACATGCATCCCAAAGTGTCTATTCAATATTTTCTCGATTAATAAAAAATCAAAAATGATGTTTTTAACGAGTTGTGGATAATTTAAGATATGTATTTGTTGCATAATTTTGTCATTAAACTCCATTTTTGGTTAAATGAATCTTTAATAGGTTGGCTTTACAACAATAAGGGTGCCCAGTTGAGGGAGGTGCCCGGATCTCTGAGGTTTGAGTGTATTTTTTAATACAGCACCTCGTTTCTCGAAAATACTATTAAATTTAACTAAAAGTCTGTAACAAGTATCCATACAACGACCTGCCCGTTTCCCATCCTATTTGCAAATATATTTATCTCCGAGGTTGTAATTAGATGGATCAAGACTCCGACAAGTTGCTTGTAGATGAACTTGACATAAATCCAGTGAAGTTCCCTCACTCCTCAGGCTACTGCACAAGCTGCAAGAAGGCTAAACACCCCCAGCTAGAGGCCGCTGGGTCAGGACACGAGTCGTGTCTCTCCCACTCACTCAATGCAGAGGGACTCATTGCGAAGGACAGCTTCGGAGCTACTGCGCTGCACATAGGTAGCTAAGATAATTATTCTATTATACTTTATAGCAGGGTTTCGGAAACTAAGTTTTTCAGGCCGCGTGCGGCCTGAAACAACCTTATGTATGGCCTGATAGCCCAATGGCTATCAGGCCACACATAAGGACAAATCCACCCTTCTCATTAAATATTATTGTCATTACTTTTATCATTACTGTATTACCTTTCGACTAGAGTCCTTTTCCTTTATGCACTTTTTGCTTAGAAATTAGTATAGTTCTAGTATTACAACAACATAATAGTTTTGTTAGAAATTTCGAAAAAAAAATTGATATTGTTTGCGGCCTGAGGAAAATTTTGTTAAGATTATGTGACCTGATATAAATGAAAGTTTGCGGAACCCTGCTTTATAGATAATGACACTAAGCAATGGTGTAACTTAGAATATATTTAGCAGGGGTCTATTGAATGAGAGCTCAGTAGTTTAGTTGTATTAGAATCAGTTTTGACTCATAGGACTGACAGATATTATTCATCACTGCTCCATTCCGCTATTCTGATCGGTCCTTAGTTAATACTTAGCCTACGATTAACTAATCTGGTTACATTACAATGCAGAGTTGTAATTGTTGTAAAACACTACTCTCTTAGCGGCGCGTAAAGGCATGATCCAGTCGCTACAGTGCATCGTAGACGTGTGCAGCCCTGTCGAGGCGTTCCGAGCTCAGAACAAAGCTACGCCCGCCCACGACGCAGCCGGCACTGGACACCTGGAGAGTCTCATATTTCTGATCGAGAACACCGCTTGCACAGCTCACGACAGAGACAAGAACCAGGCCACCCCGCTCCACTGGGCCGCTCAGTTGGGACACACGGAGGTGGTGGACTGGCTGATCAGCGATGCTTGCGCACAACCTGACGTCAAGAATTCAGCCGGTATTGTTAACACAGCTCTTTCAGTACAATTTGTTGCTGTTTTAGTATCTTATTATCTGTTATTTAATGAGTAATTCAAATGCTGATGTGGTCTAGGATTGACACCGATCCATTTGGCTGCTGCTAAGAACAAGCTCGACACCTTGAAGTGGCTCAGCAACCACCTAAAGAACCACTACGCTGATCCTCAAGCTTACATAGACGCGCGAGCTCTCAATGGAGAGACCCCTCTCTACTTCGCAGCGCAGGAGGGACACCTGCAAGTGGTCATGTGGCTCGTAGACAAGGTATGTCGCTCTGTAGCTACAAGTATCTCAATATAGTTAATGGCATAACACACTCCGTGTATACTTATTTTCATCCCTTAAGTAGATACATTTAATCTGATACTAATCTGCCAATATTCTGTTTTGTTTGTTTTAACCAAAATGTTGAGTTAATTGAGAAGCTGCCCTTTTCAATGATTATTTATTTTGGAATATTTATGAAAGTCAACAACTAGTAGCTACTAATTATTTATATTAGCAAGTTGTCCTTACAACATTTGTTCTTCAAATAATAAACAATTGTACAAAATCTCGAAGAACTAATATACACTCGTCTAAGATATATTTATTTATGACACTAAGGTCCTACAATAGACAAATCTAAGTCGGAGAAGTCACATCGTACACCATAAGGACACGGTGGTTGGTGCCAGGCTTGATTGCAATCTTCCACTGTATGTAATTCTTTGAAGTTATCTCTGCCGTGCCTGACTCCACTTGAACAGGTTTGCCTGTCTGTTGACAGTTGGGTTGTCTGAGACTGACTGCGACCTTCTTCTCCTCACTGACTGGCAGAGATAGCCTCAGAATGCACGTGATGGCATCTCTCTTGGCGTTCTTGATTGTCGTGAGTGTGTTGTAGGAGAGCTGTTTGGAAGAGCTTATCCATCCCTCCTGCGTGTTGGTCACTGCTTCTGCCGGCTTGTACTTTATGCGAATCTGTTTTATGCAACAATACATATTAGAGTATCGTTGTTGTTGTTGTTGTTGCATTGGGTATACTCACCTCTGGATCTGCTCCCAATGAGACAACAAGCTCCTCGGAGGGTGCTACGTTTTCCACTTTAGACTTTGCTATGAAATTGTTGTTTAGAAAGACAGAACTATTCCCAGCCAGCAGAGGGTAGTTGGTGTCGTTCTTGACACGAGCAGTGAGGTAGCAGTGGTCACTCATCTCAGGCACACACACGTGCTCCAGAGTCGGCTCTAAGTCGATGACGGTTACTGCCACCTAATAGAGTGTATGTTGGTTTGTGTGTTTGTGCTAATTAGTTGTTTACCTTGTGCTCTGTACCGTCAGAAGGGATGGTAGCAGGCCTCGCTGTATCAAACCTTTGAATAAACTGAGTGGAATGTAGAGTCACCTCTTGTTCTTCAACTAAATGCATCGGAGCTGATAGTCGATCGTAGTCATATGCACTTTCTGATTCCTTTCTTTCGAACAAAGATCGTGGGCGAAAACTACTCATTGAATTGATCTGTTTGCTTTGCTGGAGAAAGACTCTTTGAGGAGGAGGAGGTCTGTAAATTCGTAGGTTGTTTGGCTTCAATTCCGGAGGAGATCCTCCTTTGCTTGGAGTAGCTGTTGAGAGAGATATTTTCGTAGATTTCCATTCTTCTCCACTCGATTGCTTGATCAATCCGAAATAGTGAATCTGAAGTGGACAAACATAAATTTCAGAGTTGCCGTGGGTATGGGGAATGGGATGGGAATGGGAATCAGATTTTCCCCTGTGGGGATCCCCATAGGAATCCTGTGGGAATTCCCATGGGATATTCGAATATGGTTTCATTAGGCCATCCTTAATTAATATAGGCTTTACTATTGATACGAATCTGCTTTAGTAATTAAATTGTTTTTATGTATACGTATGTATATTATACTCCCTATGGGATTCCCACAGGATTCCTATGGGAATGGAAATTCCATTCCCACGGCAACCGTGCAAACATTGCAATGCCATGTAATCATGAGATTATTGCAACCGATAGTTCAATATTCGGTTTGACCAAATAATTTTTGCCAAATAGTTGATATTTAAAGTTGGTTTCTGAATATCAGTGAGAGAAGAACCTCGATAATCCGAACCAAAGTTATATAAGCCTTTTAATTCGAACAAAACTTTTACGTACTACTTAGAATAATTGTCTGTACTTTTACTGCCTTAGTAATATTTATCCTCCTTTTATTAGAAATATATTTTTGGGTCTCCTGTTCGGATTAGCGAGGGCAGTGTATTCGGTTTACCACATATTTACCACAATGTTATATAAGATTTTACTCTCGTGAGATTCTTACTACCACTGTTATTCTTTCTCACCTTTACTCAAGATCGATTCTCAATGTAATTACGTGTTAACCACATGAATAATCAAATTATAAAGGATTACACAAGAGTTTGATTGCAATATTGAATGGAATAAATTCCATTTGCTAATATTGTTACAATATTTGTTAAATGGCTAAGAATGAGAAGAATTTCATGAAATTATATTTATATCCAAATTATTTTTTAGATAATGTTTTTCTAAAAACATTTTTATGTATACATAACATGTGTGTAACTATTTTTCAAAATGTTGAAAATGTTCGTAGAAAGTTGTTTACGACAGCTATACTGGGGTAACCAAGTTTGTTGACACGAATTTACCAATTATAAATGGCTTAGGACACAATACATTGATATTATTCAATAATATATACTTACTTCATAGGAATTAAAATATGATTAAAAAATTCTCAGCGTTGACAATCATGCAACTACCGCTTACAGACCTTAAGGGAATGGCCATAATACAATTACGTATTAAGAAATTATTATTCTCCAATTTCACCGAGAATTATACATTAGACAATTCATATTTACTACTAGGGGAAAATATTATAGCGGAGGCTGGTGTAGAGTGGCCTAAAACGTTACAACCGGCAGTATCATTATCAAACAATAAACAAAAACATGCCAATGAATATAGTTCGTTCTACTTTATATTGAATTTGACTGTCTCCAGGCTTCGATGTTTAATCCGAAATATTATACAAACACTAGCAAATGAAAATAATGGCTGTCTTCTACTTCTAAAACTCCCATGTCAACTTTCCAGTAACTATAAAGTTCTAATATCAAAATGCATGATTATCCCATTCAGCAATCATTAGCATTTTATTCCACTCGCGCTGGAGCCATTGAACCAATGGATGTGTCATTTGATGCTAGATGTGGACTTGTTCGATGCTAATTATCAATGAAAACGTGGAGAGAACACCATCCAAGCAATATTATATATTTAGCAAATTTGATCACCATTTCCAGCCTGTTTGTTATTGAATTCATAAATGGTCGTTACCCATCATATTTTACGAACGTTTAGTAATGTATTCGTGGTTGAGGAGTCAATGAGGACGAATGAATTATCCCATTAAAACATTGTAATAACTCTTGTGTATCTTTTTATAATTTGGTTATTAATGTGGTTAACACGTAATTATATTGAGAATAGATTTCGAGAAAAAATTAAGAAATAACTGTGGTTTAGTAAAATAATCTCTTACAACAGAACAAACCTGAACGAGTGGTTTTGCATCTCCCCCCTTGTGGTCAGGCACTGATACTTTGAGATGGTAGATCGGTTCCCAGGAGGCATTGGAGACCAGATAGGAGACAGACAAGCGAACGCTCTGTTGAGAAATACCAGAGACTCCTTCGTAGGTGATCCTAACTGCCTTCTGGAATGTGGTGGTGGATTTGGCTGATTTGGTGGCTGTGGCTTCTTCTCCCCGCTTCTCCAGATTGAGTTCTAGCACTGTGAGCTTCTCTCTGAGAGCAGACAGCTGTGTGTTGAGCTCTGCCGTCTGTGTCTTGTACGTGTTCAGCCTGTTGAGGTAGATCTCTGTGAATGCGAGAACCGCACTCAGTCTGTCTCCTGCCATCAGTTCCTTCAACTGAGGTTCCTAACAGAGAACACACATACAATGATAGTACAACCATGTGACTGATGGAGAGAGTGCTCTCACTGGCTGTTCCCCCTGCTCCTTCAGGTCACTGGTGCGTCCTTTGTCCAGCATAGATCCGAACTTCTCCAGTATTTCCTGTGTCCTCCTCACCACTTCCCTTCTCTTCAGCAGCAGACTCTCCTCTCCCTTCAGCCCCCTCACAGCTGCTCTCAGGTCCTCAGTCTCCCCTCCCGCTGCCGTCCCTGCCCTCCCCAGATCTCCCTGCTGCTCCTCTCTTCCGGTCTCCTCCGTGTCCACCTCCAGCTGCTCCATGTAGACCACGTCTGAGATGGTTACCTGTGCACTGGCCACTTCCACTCGGATGGAGTCTCTGTCCGTGACTTGGGGGAGTCCCACCAGTGTGAGCTCGTTCTCCCCTTCCCTCACTGCCACCTCCACTGCTCGTATCACCTCTGCTCTGTCCTGGTACACCACCACTCTCTCATAGGCGCACTCTTTCATCCACACTACTTGTCCGCTGGAGGATGACACTCTCTCTGTTGCCTGTTTATCATCTGTAATTCTCACCTCGTCTAGTATGCTGGATAGAGTTGCCATCTTTTCTTACACAATCTACTTTGAGAATCTATCATTGACGAACATTTCGTTTTTTGAGATAGCAAATTGTGATAAATTCTTGTAAATTCCTCTCAACTTTGTGCTTCATTAAGATACTGACAGATAAACTTAACCTTTGGAAATAATTAGTTTTAGAAAGATCACCTGTATATTTGTCTATCATGATTTAATACGGTTTTATTTTTGCTATATTTCTCCTATAATTCCATCAGATTAGAGCCAGAACATGCGAGGTAGACCAGTATTTTACTACTATAATCGTAACTACATGTAGGTATATTATGTAACTACAAGATTTAGATTTAGTCTTATTACCCCCACGGAATATAAGTGTCCAAAGTTGTTGAAACAACACTAATGTGCTCATAATTTCACTATGCTGTTTTATAGATTTAATCCGATACAATATATCATATTACATATACAGTGGAACCTCGTTATTACGACCCATTCAATAGGCATTGTAGGGACTTGATTTTGTGGATCTGTTTGTTCGTCTTATCCGGAAATTCGTATTAAATGTGTTCGTACTAACGAGGTTCTACTGTACGTAGTTAGTCTAGTATTTGCTGAAACCAGCTCTAAATTGGTGAAATATGCTATCATATTTCCTATTTGAGTCTAATATTTACAGCTGTTCCTGTTTGTTAAGTTATATTTGTACTAAAACCTCATGAGAGATTGATGTACTAACTACATTCTCAATTTACACAAACCCCTCCTACGCTAGTTAATTATATGTCACATCGTACACCATAAGGACACGGTGGTTGGTGCCAGGCTTGATTGCAATCTTCCACTGTATGTAATTCTTTGAAGTTATCTCTGCCGTGCCTGACTCCACTTGAACAGGTTTGCCTGTCTGTTGACAGTTGGGTTGTCTGAGACTGACTGCGACCTTCTTCTCCTCACTGACTGGCAGAGATAGCCTCAGAATGCACGTGATGGCATCTCTCTTGGCGTTCTTGATTGTCGTGAGTGTGTTGTAGGAGAGCTGTTTGGAAGAGCTTATCCATCCCTCCTGCGTGTTGGTCACTGCTTCTGCCGGCTTGTACTTTATGCGAATCTGTTTAATGCAAGAATACATATTAGAGTATCGTTGTTGTTGTTGTTGTTGTTGTTGCATTGGTTATACTCACTTCTGGATCTGCTCCCAATGAGACAACAAGCTCCTCGGAGGGTGCTACGTTTTCCACTTTCGACTTTGCTATGAAATTGTTGTTTAGAAAGACAGAACTATTCCCTGCCAGCAGAGGGTAGTTGGTGTCGTTCTTGACTCGAGCAGTGAGGTAGCAGTGGTCACTCATCTCAGGCACACACACGTGCTCCAGAGTCGGCTCTAAGTCGATGACGGTTACTGCCACCTAACGTTGTTGAACGAACTGTGTAATAGTAACAACTTATTGCAAATTTGCAATGTATTATTCAAAATCTTTTGGTGGTAACTTATTGATTTATTTTACATAATTTTTAATTTACAACAAACATACAAGTTCAGAATTAAACGGCGAAATGGATTTCATTCTCTCAGTAATAATTACAACTTTTGCCAGATTGCAAATTTTATATCGTTTTATCTCGTTTTATCTCGTTAAACTATAGAGAACTGTAATACGTATTAGCAAAGTTGTTTTAAATCAACTAGTGTATTCAGGTTACAACAAACGATTATCTAGCACTAGCAGTTGAAATCTGGATTAAACAAACTAAAAGCATTGTAGTTTTGTATGTATCTTATATATTAAATCACAATGATTTGTTTTTTACTGTGCCGACTATACTATAGTATAGTGGCCCAGTATTAGAATCACTGCCTTTATTATTATTATTATTACTGTGCCGACTATACTATAGTATAGTGGCCCAGTATTAGAATCACTGCCTTTATTACTGTGCCGACTATACTATAGTATAGTGGCCCAGTATTGGAATCACTGCCTTTATTATTATTATTACTGTGCCGACTATACTATAGTATAGTGGCCCAGTATTGGAATCACTGCCTTTATTATTATTTTTATTATTATTATTATTTCTCCGTAGCAGGTGCCCTGGCCACACCTGTAAACATAGAGGGCTGAAACTTGGCATGTAGATTCGGAGTCGACGTCTAATTTGCACCTGGGGTTACGATTTTGTATTAACAAATTTTTGACACATCTTTAACACCTTTCAAAATTTGTCTGGTCCATAACTCAAAAAATGTTTTACTAAACCCCAAAATTTTATTTCATATTTAGATTCATCTTAAAATTCTGCGTCTGACGGGAGTAGAAAATTTTTTAAAATTGGTTTAATTTCTGCCATAAATGGGGGTTGAAATTCCTTTGTTTACTCAACACTTCAATTTCAATAAAACTGTGAAATCCAATTCCATTGTTTCAACTTGTAATAATTATATTGATTTAACTTGTTAAATCTTACTCTATTGATTCAACTTGCGATAATTAAATTGATTTAACTTATAAATTGCAGCTGGCTTCTATTTAATTTACCATACAATGGATTAAATAAAATAATATAATATAAGGAATTTGTTGACTTAATTCAACTCAACCGTGGATAACAATGCTAATATAAATAACTAATAATATAATTTATTATCAATACATAATGAATGAATGGCATTAAACTCAAGATGGTTTATGATAGAAACAAACTTCAAATTTATCTACCGTTCCTTGTGGGCCCGGACCAATTAACAAATGCTTCTTCACACCTTGGGCGTTGATGACTTGGCGAAAAAAAATCCAAAATTGCAGCTTGCGCCGACAGCATGTTCCTTTGGAGGCACTATCAATAAACAACCAACAAAATATAGTGCCACCAAAGGAACATGCGTCGGCACAGGGTGCAATTTTGGATTTTTTTATTATTATTATTATTTCTCCGTAGCAGGTGCCCTGGCCACACCTGTAAACATAGAGGGCTGAAACTTGGCATGTAGATTCGGAGTCGACGTCTAATTTGCACCTGGGGTTACGATTTTGTATTAACAAATTTTTGACACATCTTTAACACCTTTCAAATTTTGTCTGCTCCATAACTCAAAAAATGTTTTACTAAACCCCAAAATTTTATTTCACATTTGGATTCGCCATAAAATTCTGCGTCTGATGGGAGAAGAAATTTTTCAATAAAGGGGTCAATTTCTGCCATAAATGGGGGTTGAAATTTCTTTGTTTACTGACACTTCAATTTCAGTAAAGTGTTAAATCTAATTCTATTGTTTCAACTTGTAATAATTATATTGATTTAACTTGTTAAATCCTACTCTAGTGATTCAACTTGCGATAATTATATTGATTTAACTAATAAATTACAGCTGGCTTCTATTTAATTCTAGTATTACTATACAATTGATTAAATTAAATAATATAATATAAGGAATTTGTTGACTCAACTCAACCAACCATGGATAACATTGCTAAAATAAATAACTAATAATATAATTTATTATCGATACATAATGAATGAATGGCATTAAACTAAAGATGGTTTATGATAGAACCGTTAAGATTTTACATTCCACAACAACGACAGATTAAGTGATTATATTTATTTCGGCGAGAATATTCTTGCACAATTAATGACTGACTTAATTAATTATAATTAATTCATTTTGTATTTAACTTATAGACGGTTCCAAATAGATTATTGGGTTATCGAGTGCGTGGAATTCAAATATTATAGTGAAATTCAATTTAAATTAATAATAATTGCAAATAATTGAACTTAATTTATTTTGCTGTATATCCCTCGTCTGGCTAGGAATGTAAAATTGAAACTGAAAGTTAATTGAATTTCAATTGAAAGTGAAAGTGAAAGTGGGGTTTTTCTATTTATACCTTTTACCCCAAGCCAGCCGAGGGATATAATAATGGTGTTAAATAATAAATAAATAAATTAAATATTTATACTAATTAGATAAATTTCATTAATCTCAGAGATGATACAAGATAGAAACAAACTTTCAATTTATCAATTGGTCCTTATGCCAGGTACCACCTATACAAGTGGCTCTTGACACCTTGAGGTGATGATGACATCGTTAAAAAAATGTATTTTTACAATTTTTTTAATTCGACATTTAAGGGTAATCTGTATTGATATTCGGGCGTTCACGGTGAATCTCAGAATTGCATAATTTACTACTAGGAATACTCTAGATGAGATAGAGATTGACTTCTAAGATTTTTTTTTCTTAATTTTCAATCAAGATGGTGTTTTTTAATAAAATAAGACGTCGACTTCCTTATATGGGCATGACATTTTTTCAAAAATTGTTGAATCTTTTCGAATTTTTGAACATATTATTATGAGACTATTTCCTCTCAGTAATAATTTTAATTTTATTTATTTTTGCAGAAGAAACGATGCTAAAGGGCATTTTTTCAAAATAATCATAAAACGCAGTCGTGGACTAAACTATCGTTATAAAATGTTAGAAGAAAAATTTTTCAATTCTAGTTCAAGGGTCTGAGGATGTATCATGTGTTACCCCAGAGAAATTTTTTGACTTTCTGATTATTATTTTTGGTTTTATAAGCATTCTAAGGCTGCGGCCCACGAATTTTTCCGAATTTCAACATCAAAAGAGGTGATAAAATTCTACACTGCCATATATTGTTCCCAAAATTAAAAATTTCGGAATCTACAGGTCAAAATATACAGGTTCACGTCAAAAAGTTCAGGAATATGTCAAAAATTAGGAAATTAGGGGCATAAAAGAATATGAAGGGTATGCAAGTACCCGGTGATCATATATTACTGTGGGAAATTGAACAGCAGAATAATTCTGTTATTCTTCATAAAAATGCGCCAGCTTCTTATCTATGCGTAGCATTTGTTTTCAACACTTTTACAATATTATATCATGAGTTATGACCAATTTATGACTATGGTTTTGTCTGTTTTGTCATATTTTCACACCTCAAGGCCCTCAAATATACAATAATGATGTATTATATAAAACACCAATTTGGTAATACAAATATGGAAATAGCATTTGCGCACAAAATGAGACGTTACACAACACGATCCAATCATTATTCGATAAGTTATGGACTTTTGGGCCACAGAAGGGGGCAAAAAATCTGACATTTCACACCTGTTGATATTTCAGAAACGCTTTGAGATAAAATGATCATAGGCATTAGAAAATACTGTAAATACCTGACTTGCTATACGTTTATAATACATTTTAGGACTCTAAGTGTCACACTTTTTAACATGACCATATATGGTAATTTGATGTGCCCAATTTTGATGACGAATCAAATTTTGTAACTCTTGATCTCTGGACAGCAGAGACTAGCTCTAAAATTCTAGTCACATCATGATACTATTTCTTACTCATTGGATAAACTTTTGGGATTATATTCTAATTCGAATGATGTGTTCAGATTTCAAATGCCCAAATATGGTGGTGTCAAAGTGGCAATATGTTAAAAAGCTGACAAAAATCCAACTTCTGATCCAAATGAGATAGAGCTTAGCTCTAAATTGGTAAAAATAGTCTAATTCAATTTCAAATGACATTATCTATTTTATGCAGTTTAGGAACTCCTTTTCCTCGCACTTTCATATTCTGGACTCAGCCACTTCGACACAAATTAATTAAATGCTAATTATGAAGGTGTAAAAAAAGACCATTTGGGCATATGGATGTAAAAAAGTGAATTTTTATTCTAGAGAGTCAAACCTTTTTTTAAAATGCTCAGTATATGTAGGCGCATGTTTTAAAAGCGGGCAGTTTTGGCAATATAATACAAAAAAATTGAATTAGTATACTTTTAATGAAAAATAGTGGTTTTTTTTTGACCAATTTCACAAAAATGACAATAACATAGAGTAGATTAAAGAAAAAGCATATTTCGGTTCGATTTAAAACATTGAGTATTGACTCAGGTATATTTTATAATTGACATGTTTCGCGCTAAAAACTAACATAAATTTTTTTTTTAAATATTTGGCTAGTATGGATTAGGCCTATATTGACATTGTCTAGTTCATAACTAAGAATATATACATAGTAGAACTCTAATATTTTCAGGGATATCTTAGATATATTAGTACTATCCAAAAACGCAATAAAAACATTAGGTCGTCGGGTGTCAAAATATCAGTACAGAGCACCCTTAAAATGGGTTAGTTGATGTTGGGTGATGACCCAACACTCACATAAAAAATGCTGAGTCATCAGCTATTATATTCTATTCAAACTTGAATATCTCTAAAATTAAGTGAACTAAATGGAAACTTCCACCACTCTAAGGATCGATGCCTTCTGTAACACCTTTTTGAAATAATTTAACACCTTCATAGTGATGATGACATGGTGAAAAAAAATCCAAAATTGCAGCTGTGCCGACAGCATGTTTCATTGGAGGCACTATCAATAAGCCACCACCAAAATATAGTGCCACCAAAGGAACATGCGTCGGCACAGGCTGCAATTTTGGATTTTTTTTATTATTATTTTTATTATTACTGTGCCGACTATACTATAGTATAGTGGCCCAGTATTAGAATCACTGCCTTTATTATTATTTTTTTTTTTTTCTCCGTAGACGGTGCCCTGGCCTGAGCTTTATAGTTGATGGGCTGAAACTTGGCATGTAGGTGCGATGGGACCGTCTAATTTGCACCTAGGGTTACGATTATTGATTAACAAATTTTTGACACATCTTTAACACCTTTCAAAATTTGTCTGGTCCATAACACAAAATATGTTTTACTAAACCCCAAAATTTTATTTCACATTTGGATTCACCATAAAATTCTGCGTCTGATGGGAGAAGAAAACTTTCAATAAAGAGTTTTATTTCTGCCATAAATGGGGGTTGAAATTTCTTTGTTTACTCACACTTCAGTTTCAGTATAACTGTTAAATCTAATTCCATTGTTTCAACTTGTAATAATTATATTGATTTAACTTGTTAAATCTTACTCTATTGATTCAACTTGCGATAATTTAATTGATTTAACTTATAAATTGCAGCTGGCTTCTATTTAATTTACCATACAATGGATTAAATAAAATAATATAATATAAGGAATTTGTTGACTTAATTCAACTCAACCGTGGATAACAATGCTAATATAAATAACTAATAATATAATTTATTATCAATACATAATGAATGAATGGCATCAAACTCAAGATGGTTTAAGATAGAAACAAACTTCAAGTTTATCTACCGTTCCTTGTGACCCGGACCAATTAACAAATGCTTCTTCACACCTTGGGCGTTGATGACTTGGCGAAAAAAAATCCAAAATTGCAGCCTGCGCCGACAGCATGTTCCTTTGGAGGCACTATCAATAAACAACCAACAAAATATAGTGCCACCAAAGGAACATGCGTCGGCACAGGGTGCAATTTTGGATTTTTACTGTGCCGACTATACTATAGTATAGTGGCCCAGTATTGGAATCACTGCCTTTATTATTTTTACTGTGCCGACTATACTATAGTATAGTGGCCCAGTATTAGAATCACTGCCTTTATTTTTATTATTTTTTTTTTCTCCGTAGACGGTGCCCTGGCCAGAGCTTAATTGTTGATGGGCTGAAACTTGGCATGTAGGTGCGATGGGACCGTCTAATTTGCACCTGGGGTTACGATTTTTCGTTAACAAATTTTTGACACATCTTTAACACCCTTAAAAATTTGTCTGGTCCATAACTCAAAATATGTTTTACTAAACCCCCAAATTTTATTTCATATTTGGATTCGCCATAAAATTCTGCGTCTGATGGGAGAATAAATTTTCCAATAAAGGGGTCAATTTCTGCCATAAATGGGGGTTGAAATTTCTTTGTTTACTCACACTTCAATTTCAGTAAAGTGTTAAATCTAATTCTATTGTTTCAACTTGTAATAATTATATTGATTTAACTTGTTAAATCCTACTCTAGTGATTCAACTTGCGATAATTATATTGATTTAACTTGTTAAATCCTACTCTAGTGATTCAACTTGCGATAATTATATTGATTTAACTTATAAATTCCAGCTGGCTTCTATTTAATTGTAGCATTACTATACAATGGATTAAATTAAATTAATTTATATAAGGAATTTGTTGACTTTACTCAACTCACCGTGGATAACATTGCTAAAATAAATAACTAATAATTTAATTTATTATCAATAAGTAATGAATGGCATTAAACTAAAGATGGTTTATGATAGAACCGTTAACATTTTACATTCCACAACAACGACAGATAAAGTGATTATATTTATTTCGCGAGAATATTCTTGCACAATTAATGTACTGACGTAATTTATTATAATTAATTCCTTTTGTATTTAACTTATAGACGGTTCCAATTGGATTATTGGGGTTATCGAGTGCGCTGAATTCAAATATGATAGTGAAATTCGATTTAAATTAATAATAAGTGCAAATAATTGAACTTTATTTATTTTGCTGTACATAATAATGATGTTAAATTATTAATTTATTAATTAAATATTTATACTAATTAGCTAAATTTCATTAATCTCAGAGATGATACAAGATAGAAACAAACTTTCAATTTATCAATTGGTCCTTATGCCACGTACCACCTATACAAGTGAGTCTTGACACCTTGAGGTGATGATGACATCGTCAAAAAAATGTATTTTTACAATTTTGTGAATTCGATATTTAAAATGGGTTATTTGAAGTTGGGTGAAGACCCAATACTCACATAAAAAATGCTGAGTCATCAGCTATTATATTCTACTCAAACTTGAATATCTCTAAAATGAAGTGAACTAAATGGAAACTTCCGCCACTCTAAGGGTCGATGCCTTCTGTAACACCTTTTGATATATTTTAACACCTTCATAGTGATGATGACATGGCGAAAAAAAATCCAAAATTGCAGTTGTGCTGACAGCATGTCCCATTGGAGGCACTATCAATAAACCACCACCAAAATATAGTGCCACCAAAGGAACATGCGTCGGCACAGCTGCAATTTTGGATTTTTTTTATTTATATTATTATTATTATTTCTCCGTAGCAGGTGCCCTGGCCACACCTGTATACATAGAGGGCTGAAACTTGGCATGTAGATTCGGAGTCGACGTCTAATTTGCACCTGGGGTTACGATTTTTTATTAACAAATTTTTGACACATCTTTAACACCTTTCAAAATTTGTCTGGTCCATAACTCAAAAATTGTTTTACTAAACCCCCAAATTTTATTTCACATTTGGATTCGCCATAAAATTCTGCGTCTGATGGGAGAAGAAGTTTTTCAATAAAGGGATCAATTTCTGCCATAAATGGGGGTTGAAATTTCTTTGTTTACTCACACTTCAATTTCAGTAAAGCTGTGAAATCTAATTCCATTGTTTCAACTTGTAATAATTATATTGATTTAACTTGTTAAATCCTACTCTAGTGATTCAACTTGCGATAATTATATTGATTTAACTTATAAATTCCAGCTGGCTTCTATTTAATTCTAGTATTACTATACAATGGATTAAATAAAATATTATAATATAAGGAATTTGTTGACTCAACTCAACCAACCATGGATAACATTGCTAAAATAAATAACTAATAATATAATTTATTATCAATACATAATGAATGAATGGCATTAAACTCTTGATGGTTTATGATAGAAACTAACTTCAAATTTATCTACCGTTCCTTGTAACTCCGACCAATTAACAAATGGTTCTTCACACCTTGGGCGTTGATGACTTGGCGAAAAAAAATACAAAATTGCAGCCTGCGCCGACAGCATGTTCCTTTGGAGGCACTATCAATAAACCACCAACAAAATATAGTGCCACCAAAGGGACATGCGTCGGCACAGGCTGCAATTTTGTTATTATTATTATTATTATTTTTTCTCCGTAGACGGTGCCCTGGCCTGAGTTTTATAGTTGATGGGCTGAAACTTGGCATGTAGGTGCGTATGGACCGTCTAATTTGCACCTGGGGTTACGATTTTTTATTAACAAATTTTTGACACATCTTTAACACCTTTCAAAATTTGTTAGGTCCATAGCTAGAAAAATGTTTTACTAAACCCCCAAATTTTATTTCACATTTGGATTCACCATAAAATTCTGCGTCTGATGGGAGAAGAAAATTTGTTAAAATTGGTTTAATTTCTGCCATAAATGGGGGTTGAAATTCCTTTGTTTACTCAACACTTCAATTTCAATAAAACTGTGAAATCTAATTCCATTGTTTCAACTTGTAATAATTATATTGATTTAACTTGTTAAAGCTTTCACTATTGTTTCAACTTGCGATAATTAAATTGATTCAACTTATAAATTCCAGCTGGCTTCTATTTAATTCTAGTATTACTATACAATGGATTAAATAAAATAATATAATATAAGGAATTTGTTGACTAAACTCAAATCACCGTGGAAAACATTGCTAAAATAACTAACTAATAATATAATTCATTATCAATACATAATGAATGAATGGCATTGAACTCTAGATGGTTTATGATAGAAACAAACTTCAAATTTATCTACCGTTCCTTGTGACTCGGACCAAATAACAAATGCTTCTTCACACCTTGGGCGTTGATGACTTGGCGAAAAAAAATCCAAAATTGCAGCCTGCGCCGACAGCATGTTCCTTTGGAGGCACTATCAATAAACAACACAAAAATAGAGTGCCACCAAAGGAACATGCGTCGGCACAGGGTGCAATTTTGGATTTTTTTTTTTTTTTTTTTTTTCTCCGTAGACGGTGCCCTGGCCTGAGCTTTATAGTTGATGGGCTGAAACTTGGCATGTAGATGCGATGGGACCGTCTAATTTGCACCTGGGGTTACGATTTTTGATTAACAAATTTTTGACACATCTTTAACACCTTTCAAAATTTGTCTGGTCCATAACTCAAAATATGTTTTACTAAACCCCCAAATTTTATTTCACATTTGGATTCACCATAAAATTCTGCGTCTGATGGGAGAAGAGAACTTTTAATAAAGATTTTTATTTCTGCCACAAATGTGGTTTGAAATTTCTTTGTTTACTCACACTTCAATTTCAGTAAAACTGTGAAATCTAATTCCATTTTTCAACTTGTAATAATTATATTGATTTAACTTGTTAAATCTTTCACTATTGTTTCAACTTGCGATAATTAAATTGATTCAACTAATAAATTCCAGCTGGCTTCTATTTAATTCTAGTATTACTATACAATGGATTAAATAAATTATAATAATATAAGGAATTTGTTGACTCAACTCAACCAACCGTGGATAACATTGCTAAAATAAATTCCTGATAATATATTTTATTATCAATACATAATGAATGAATGGCATTAAACTCTTGATGGTTTATGATAGAAACTAACTTCAAATTTATCTACCGTTCCTTGTAACTCCGACCAATTAACAAATGGTTCTTCACACCTTGGGCGTTGATGACTGGGCGAAAAAAAATCCAAAATTGCACCCTGTGCTGACAGCATGCTCCTTTGGAGGCACTATCAATAACCAACCAATAAAATATAGTGCCACCAAAGGAACATGCGTCGGCACAGGGTGCAATTTTGGATTTTTTTTTTTTCTCCGTAGACGGTGCCCTGGCCAGAGCTTTATAGTTGATGGGCTGAAACTTGGCATGTAGTTGCGGAGGGACCGTCTAATTTGCACCTGGGGTCACGATTTTTGATTAAGAAATTTTTGACACATCTTTAACACCTTTCAAATTTTGTCTGGTCCATAACTCAAAAAATGTTTTACTAAACCCCCAAATTTTATTTCATATTTGGATTCACCATAAAATTTTGCGTCTGATGGGAGAAGAAAACTTTTAATAAAGAGTTTTATTTCTGCCATAAATGGGGGTTGAAATTTCTTTGTTTACTCACACTTCAATTTCAGTAAAACTGTGAAATCTAATTCCATTGTTTCAACTTGTAATATTTATATTGATTTAAGTTGTTAAATCTTACTCTATTGATTCAACTTGCGATAATTAAATTGATTTAACTTATAAATTGCAGCTGGCTTCTATTTAATTTACCATACAATGGATTAAATAAAATAATATAATATAAGGAATTTGTTGACTTAATTCAACTCAACCGTGGATAACAATGCTAATATAAATAACTAATAATATAATTTATTATCAATAAGTAATGAATGAATGGCATTAAACTAAAGATGGTTTATGATAGAACCGTTCAGATTTTACATTCGACAACAACGACAGATAAAGTGATTATATTTATTTCGCGAGAATATTCTTGCACAATTAATGTACTGACGTAATTTATTATAATTAATTCCTTTTGTATTTAACTTATAGACGGTTCCAATTGGATTATTGGGGTTATCGAGTGCGCTGAATTCAAATATGATAGTGAAATTCGATTTAAATTAATAATAAGTGCAAATAATTGAACTTTATTTATTTTGCTGTACATAATAATGGTGTTAAATTATTAATTTATTAATTAAATATTTATACTAATTGGCTAAATTTCATTAATCTCAGAGATGATACAAGATAGAAACAAACTTTCAATTTATCAATTGGTCCTTATGCCACATACCACCTATACAAGTGAGTCTTGACACCTTGAGGTGATGATGACATCGTCAAAAAAATGTATTTTTACAATTTTGTGAATTAAATAATTCGCATGGGTTGGTTGGAGTTGGGTGAATACCCAATACGCACTTTAAAAATGCTGAGTCATCACATATTATATTCTAATGAAACTTGAATATCTCTCAAATGAAGTGAGCTAAATGGAAACTTCCACCACTCTAAGGGTCGATGCCTTCTATAACACCTTTTTGAAATAATTTACACCTTCATAGTGATGATGACATGGCGAAAAAAAAATCCAAAATTGCACCCTGTGCCGAAAGTATGTTCCTTTGGAGGCACTATCAATAAACCACCATCAAGATATAGTGCCACCAAAGGAACATGCGTCGGCACAGGGTGCAATTTTGGATTTTTTTTACTGTGCCGACTATACTATAGTATAGTGGCCCAGTATTGGAATCACTGCCTTTATTATTACTGTGCCGACTATACTATAGTATAGTGGCCCAGTATTGGAATCACTGCCTTTATTTTTATTTTTATTATTATTTTTTCTCCGTAGACGGTGCCCTGGCCAGAGCTTTATAGTTGATGGGCTGAAACTTGGCATGTAGTTGCGGAGGGACCGTCTAATTTGCACCTGGGGTCACGATTTTTGATTAAGAAATTTTTGACACATCTTTAACACCTTTCAAATTTTGTCTGGTCCATAACTCAAAAATTGTTTTACTAAACCCCCAAATTTTATTTCATATTTGGATTCACCATAAAATTTTGCGTCTGATGGGAGAAGAAAACTTTTAATAAAGAGTTTTATTTCTGCCATAAATGGGGGTTGAAATTTCTTTGTTTACTCACACTTCAATTTCAGTAAAACTGTGAAATCTAATTCCATTGTTTCAACTTGTAATATTTATATTGATTTAAGTTGTTAAATCTTACACTATTGTTTCAACTTGCTACAATTATATTGATTTAACTTGTGAATTCCAGCTGGCTTCTATTTAATTCTAGTATTACTATACAATGGATTAAATAAATTATAATAATATAAGGAATTTGTTGACTCAACTCAACCAACCGTGGATAACATTGCTAAAATAAATTCCTGATAATATATTTTATTATCAATACATAATGAATGAATGGCATTAAACTCTTGATGGTTTATGATAGAAACTAACTTCAAATTTATCTACCGTTCCTTGTAACTCCGACCAATTAACAAATGGTTCTTCACACCTTGGGCGTTGATGACTGGGCGAAAAAAAATCCAAAATTGCACCCTGTGCTGACAGCATGCTCCTTTGGAGGCACTATCAATAACCAACCAATAAAATATAGTGCCACCAAAGGAACATGCGTCGGCACAGGGTGCAATTTTGGATTTTTTATTTTTTCTCCGTAGACGGTGCCCTGGCCACACCTATTTACATAGAGGGCTGAAACTTGGCATGTAGGTTCGGAGTCGACTTCTAATTTGCACCTGGGGTTACGATTTTTGATTAACAAATTTTTGACACATCTTTAACACCTTTCAAAATTTGTCTGGTCTATAACTCAAAATATCTTTTACTAAACCCCCAAATTTTATTTCACATTTGGATTCACCATAAAATTCTGCGTCTGATGGGAGAAGAAAATTTGTTAAAATTGGTTTAATTTCTGCCATAAATGGGGGTTGAAATTCCTTTGTTTACTCACACTTCAATTTCAGTAAAACTGTGAAATCTAATTCCATTGTTTCAACTTGTAATAATTATATTGATTTGACTTGTTAAATCTTTCACTATTGTTTCAACTTGCGATAATTAAATTGATTCAACTTATAAATTCCAGCTGGCTTCTATTTATTGTAGTATTACGATACAATGGATTAAATAAAATATTATAATATAAGGAATTTGTTGACTTAATTCAACTTAACCGTGGATAACATTGCTAAAATAAATAACTAATAATATAATTTATTATCAATACATAATGAATGAATGGCTTTAAACTCAAGATGGTTTATGATAGAACCGTTAAGATTTCACATTCCACAACAACGACAGATTAAGTGAATATATTTATTTCGGCGAGAATATTCTTGCACAATTAATGTACTGACGTAATTAATTATAATTAATTCCTTTTGTATTTAACTTATAGACGGTTCCAATTGGATTATTGGGGTTATCGAGTGCGTGGAATTCAAACATTATAGTGAAATTCAATTTAAATTAATAATAATTGCAAATAATTGAACTTAATTTATTTTGCTGTATATAATAATGGTGTTAAATAATTAATACATTAATTAAATTTTTATGCTAATTAGCTAAATTTCATTAATCTCAGAGATGATACAAGATATACACAAACTTTCAATTTATCAATTGGTCCTTATGCCAGGTACCACCTATACAAGTGGGTCTTGACACCTTGAGGTGATGATGACATCGTTAAAAAAATCCATTTTTACAATTTTTTTAATTCGACATTTAAAATGGGTTAGTTGGTGTTGGGTGATGACCCAACACTCACATAAAAAATGCTGACTCAGCACTTATTATATTCTACTGAAACTTGAATATCTTTGAAACGAAGTGAGCAAAATGGAAACTTCCACGACTCTAAGGGTCGTTGCCTTCTGAAACACCTTTCTGAAATAATTTAACACCTTCATAGTGATGATGACATGGCGGAAAAAAAATCCAAAATTGCAGCCTGCGCCGACAGCATGTTCCTATGGAGGCACTATCAATAAACCACCACCAAAATATAGTGCCACCAAAGGAACATGCGTCGGCACAGGCTGCAATTTTGGATTTTATTTTTATTACTGTGCCGACTATACTATAGTATAGTGGCCCAGTTCTAATCTTACTGCCTTTATTATTATTTTTATTTATATTTTTTTTTTCTCCGTAGACGGTGCCCTGGCCTGAGCTTTATAGTTGATGGGCTGAAACTTGGCATGTAGGTGCGATGGGACCGTCTAATTTGCACCTGGGGTTACGATTTTTGATTAACAAATTTTTGACACATCTTTAACACCTTTCAAAATTTGTCTGGTCCATAACACAAAATATGTTTTACTAAACCCCCAAATTTTATTTCACATTTGGATTCACCATAAAATTCTGCGTCTGATGGGAGAAGAAAACTTTCAATAAAGAGTTTTATTTCTGCCATTAATGGGGGTTGAAATTTCTTTGTTTACTCACACTTCAGTTTCAGTATAACTGTTAAATCTAATTCCATTGTTTCAACTTGTAATAATTATATTGATTTAACTTGTTAAATCTTACTCTATTGATTCAACTTGCGATAATTAAATTGATTTAACTTATAAATTGCAGCTGGATTCTATTTAATTTACCATACAATGGATTAAATAAAATAATATAATATAAGGAATTTGTTGACTTAATTCAACTCAACCGTGGATAACAATGCTAATATAAATAACTAATAATATAATTTATTATCAATACATAATGAATGAATGGCATCAAACTCAAGATGGTTTAAGATAGAAACAAACTTCAAATTTATCTACCGTTCCTTGTGACTCGGACCAATTAACAAATGCTTCTTCACACCTTGGGCGTTGATGACTTGGCTAAAAAAAATCCAAAATTGCAGCCTGCGCCGTCAGCATGTTCCTTTGGAGGCACTATCAATAAACAACACAAAAATATAGTGCCACCAAAGGAACATGCGTCGGCACAGCTGCAATTTTGGATTTTTATTATTTTTTTTTTCTCCGTAGACGGTGCCCTGGCCAGAGCTTTATAGTTGATGGGCTAAAACTTGGCATGTAGGTGCGGTTGGACCGTGTAATTTGCACCTGGGGTTACGATTTTTGATTAACAAATTTTGGACACATCTTTAACACCTTTCAAAATTTGTCTGGTCCATAACTCAAAATATGTTTTACTAACCCCGCAAATTTTATTTCACATTTGGATTCACCATAAAATTCTGCGTCTTATGGGAGAAGAAACTTTTCAATAAAGGGGTCAATTTCTGCCAATAAATGGGGGTTGAAATTTCTTTGTTTACTCACACTTCAATTTCAATAAAACTGTGAAATCTAATTCCATTGTTTCAACTTGTAATAAATATATTGATTTAACTTGTTAAATCTTTCACTAATGTTTCAACTTGAGATAATTTAATTGATTCAACTTATAAATTCCAGCTGGCTTCTATTCAATTGTAGTATTACTATACAATGGATTAAATAAAATATAATAATATAAGGAATTTGTTGACTAAACACAAATCACCGTGGATAACATTACTAAAAAAAATAACTAATAATATAATTTATTATCAATACAAAATGAATGAATGGCATTAAACTCAAGATGGTTTATGATAGAAACAAACTCAAATTTATATACCGTTCCTTGTGACTCGGATCAAATAACAAATGCTTCTTCACGCCTTGGGCGTTGATGACTTGGCGAAAAAATATCCAAAATTGGAGCCTGCGCCGACAGCATGTTTCTTTGGAGGCACTATCAATAAACAACACAAAAATATAGTGCCACCAAAGGAACATGCGTCGGCACAGGCTGCAATTTTGGATTTTTTTTCTCCGTAGACGGTGCCCTGGCCTGAGCTTTATAGTTGATGGGCTGAAACTTGGCATGTAGGTGCGATGGGACCGTCTAATTTGCACCTGGGGTTACGATTTTTGATTAACAAATTTTTGACACATCTTTAACACCTTTCAAAATTTGTCTGGTCCATAACACAAAATATGTTTTACTAAACCCCCAAATTTTATTTCACATTTGGATTCACCATAAAATTCTGCGTCTGATGGGAGAAGAAAACTTTCAATAAAGAGTTTTATTTCTGCCATAAATGGGGGTTGAAATTTCTTTGTTTACTCACACTTCAGTTTCAGTATAACTGTTAAATCTAATTCCATTGTTTCAACTTGTAATAATTATATTGATTTAACTTGTTAAATCTTACTCTATTGATTCAACTTGCGATAATTAAATTGATTTAACTTATAAATTGCAGCTGGCTTCTATTTAATTTACCATACAATGGATTAAATAAAATAATATAATATAAGGAATTTGTTGACTTAATTCAACTCAACCGTGGATAACAATGCTAATATAAATAACTAATAATATAATTTATTATCAATACATAATGAATGAATGGCATCAAACTCAAGATGGTTTAAGATAGAAACAAACTTCAAATTTATCTACCGTTCCTTGTGACTCGGACCAATTAACAAATGCTTCTTCACACCTTGGGCGTTGATGACTTGGCGAAAAAAAATCCAAAATTGCAGCCTGCGCCGACAGCATGTTCCTTTGGAGGCACTATCAATAAACAACCAACTAAATATAGTGCCACCAAAGGAACATGCGTCGGCACAGGGTGCAATTTTGGATTTTTTTTGTTTGTTTGTTCAGAATTGATTGAGGAACTGGTAAGAGCTACAGGCTTGAAATTTGGCAGGGAGTTGGGAAATAGTGTATCTAGGAACAAGTTCTAATATCTAAGAAAAATATTCATATCTTCCCTCTCAAAAGGTGACAAAACTATCAGCTGTTAATTATGCATTATAGAAAGCCTAACTGAGACTGCAATTTAATTGGCTGAAAAAATAAATACAAATAATTCTGGGTCAATACATTTGACCAATAAATTTTGCCCTGTAAGTTAGTATACTTTAATAGTCCCATTAATCGCATAAATAGTCTATTTAGTAAAAGTTAAACTAAAACCTTTCATTCCACCTTATAAAATCTTCATTTCCAAACTTTTGATTAATTAATCAATTTGATTTCAGATTTGCTACTCATAAACCCGAAAAAATATATATTTGTCAGTTAAGAATAATTTTCGTATCAATGAGTTTTTTAGCAAGAATTAACGTATTAATTTACCGAGGCTCATGAGCATATATTATTATGATTTAGTCTAAAAGTTTGAGCTGTTTACTTTCTTCCTGAAGTAACAAATTTGTCTAATCTAATTAAGGAATCAAAATTGTTGTAAATTCACGCGAGGGCCGAAGGCTCGAGAATAAGTTGTGAGAACGCGCGTAGCGAGGTCGGTCAGCTTAATTATACTGCTTAGGAGGGGACAGCTCAATAAGGTTGGGATCTGCTACCTACATACTGTATAGTAGAATCTGCTAAAGGTTACTCTATACAACGGTCATTTGTACATAGGCTAGCGGCCAGCTATTATAATTCCTAAATGATTTCCCGTATTATAATTAACCTGCGTATGAGGCCTTCGAACGTTACGTAACGCTTTGGAGGAGGAAGAAGGATTACGAATGTCACAGATCGTACTTTTTATTCCAAAATGGCAAAAAACTTGAAGTTAAGGAAAGGGATGTATAATTTTCGTTAAATTTCCGTTACACTCCACAGTATTTAAATACAACTGGCATACATTTGAAAAGGTATTTGCCATGAATACAAGCGAGGGCCACAGGCCCGAGTGCAAGTTGTAAGAACGCGCGTAGCGCGGACGAGCAACTTGTAGTAAGTATAGTATGAGTTTAATACAAAGTTGAAAATAGCTGGGGTTCTTGGGATTTCAGAAAACCCAACTATTTCCTACTATACTATGTTTTCAACATTTAAATGTAACGTGATGTAACCAGTGGTGTATTGGGGGAACTGGGGGGAACGCCGTTCCCCCATTTTTTCATTCGGTGAACCCACGCTCCCTATATTTAATGAAGTATTTAAAAGAACATTCAGTCCGGAAATTAGAAATTTTATTTGTTAATTAAGCGTGCACTGCCCAAATACCATAATATAGTGTGGATGTGGCCAAAATTTTGGATAAAATTATTCAAATTTCGAAAAATCTCAGATTTAGACATGTTTTTATTTGGGCTGAAAATGAATATACTGAATATTCGTTAGTCAGGGGCGTCCTGGCCATGGGGGAATTCCCATTTCGTTCGCAATGCGATCCAAGTGGGAATCTGTAAGTAAAACTTGAGCTTTTGTTTGGTTGTTGTGGCTTTAAAAAAAATACTATTGTAATAGATCTGTAGTAATGTTGTCGGGGGCACCAAAACGAAAGAGTGAAGCGGAATTGAAGAAAGCATCAACCATGCAACCCAGTGTCGCGCAATTCTACAAAAGACTGAGAGAGTCCGAATGCGCGGATCCTCCCCCTGGGCCCAGCTCGGCCTCTCCAAATGATTTGGATAACACTGACCTCTTGTGGGCCCCATACCAACTCGGACCCAAAGTTAGGGGCTCCTATGGGGGCCACTTCGTACTTTTTCTCGAGGGCCCACTTCGCTTTATATGATTTTGTACAGATAGAATAGTTTGTAAGGGCCCCAAGGGGGCTTCATTATACTAGGAGGCCAAATTGGGAAACCCCCCAAGGGGGCCCAGCGAGGATTCCCGGCCAGAACACCCCTGTCGTTAGTTTCGAAACAAATATAATTTGAATATATATTACATTGAAACGGATATTTGTTGACTCCTTTTGGAAAACAACTAGACTTTTGTTTTGTTTGGATAGGTCGTAATTATAAATTCCTACCTAAATTTGCTGAGTAATAGCTAACTTGTGTCTAATGCAGTTTGTAGCCATGATTAAACTATTGCAACACTAACAGAAAACTATTTTCCACAGTATTTTGAGTCTTGAATTTGATTTAATAAATTATTGCTTAGTTATCAAAACGAACGATTATTCGAATATTCGTTCGTTTAGAAAAAGTTTCGTTCGTTACATTTCGAATATTCGTTTCGGGCCTAGTTTTTTTATTCTCTATCGTTTCAATCATAAAATCAATTTTTCAAATTTTATGTCGATGACGTAGCATAAACGTGACCTATGTTATAACACCATTTACACCACTGGATGTAACTCCCAAGATGGAGATTCGATCAACGTATATTACATTTATACTAAAATGTCTATGTTGTAGGCTAAATTGAATTTCAGAAGAAAATGAGACCCAATTTGGCCTACGACATATACATATTATAGATTAATATGTATATTGAACGGTCATAATAAACTAGCTTTAGCTTGGATATAAGTTTATAAGTAGTTCCGATTTATATTCAGGTTTACTCAGCAATTAATCGTGAACTAATTGTCCGGTTGATTTTCAGTTTGTCTCATACCTACTACGTACCAGTTAATAAAGTGTATGTTGGATTGTGTGTTTGTGCTAGTTTGTTGTTTACCTTGTGCTCTGTACCGTCAGAAGGGATGGTAGCAGGCCTCGCTGTATCAAACCTTTGAATGAACTGACTGGAATGCAGAGTCACCTCTTGTTCTTCAACTAAATGCATCGGAGCTGATAAATCTTGATCACGTGCCATTTGGGCCAAGTATAACACAGATTCATCAAAACCGATTGTAGAAATATAACTGCTCTCTTTCATTTTCCCTTGGCTTCTTCTTTGAGGAGGAGGTCTGTAAATTCGTAGGTTGTTTGGCTTCAATACTGGAGGAGATCCTCCTTTGCTTGGAGTAGCTGTTGAGAGAGATATTTTCGTAGATTTCCATTCTTCTCCACTCGATTGCTTGATCAACCCGAAATAGTGAATCTGAAGAAGACAAACACTGATATATGTTTTATTGTTTCCAGATCTGAATTTGGTTATATACAGCTTTATGATGATTTCGAAAATATATCTTAATTTACTTAGAATTAGATTAGATTGACAATATAATTTGGTTATCATCCCATGTTTTCAGTGATTTCTTACTCTAATTCGATCTGTTTATGAAGGTTTGTGAATTGTGATCCTTAAGTCCCTTGAAAATTATATCTCGTAGTATATCTACTTGACATGTGTATTATAGTAAAAGTTGCTAAATTATTTCTTATTTATCAGCATTAAAACGGATCTTTTGTATTTACAACAGAACAAACCTGAACGAGTGGTTTTGCATCTCCCCCCTTGTGGTCAGGCACTGATACTCTGAGATGGTAGATCGGTTCCCAGGAGGCATTGGAGACCAGATAGGAGACAGACAAGCGAACGCTCCGTTGAGAAATACCAGAGACTCCTTCGTAGGTGATCCTAACTGCCTTCTGGAATGTGGTGGTGGATTTGGCTGATTTGGTGGCTGTGGCTTCTTCTCCCCGCTTCTCCAGATTGAGTTCTAGCACTGTGAGCTTCTCTCTGAGTGCAGACAGCTGTGTGTTGAGCTCTGCCGTCTGTGTCTTGTACGTGTTCAGCCGGTTGAGGTAGATCTCTGTGAATGCGAGAACCGCACTCAGTCTGTCTCCCGCCATCAGTTCCTTCAACTGAGGTTCCTACAGAGAACACACATACAATGATACAATCCTGTGACTGATGGAGTGAGTGCTCTCACTGGCTGTTTCCCCTGCTCCTTCAGGTCACTGGTGCGTCCTTTGTCCAGCATAGATCCGAACTTCTCCAGTATTTCCTGTGTCCTCCTCACCACTTCCCTTCTCTTCAGCAGCAGACTCTCCTCTCCCTTCAGCCCCCTCACAGCTGCTCTCAGGTCCTCAGTCTCCCCTCCCGCTGCCGTCCCTGCCCTCCCCAGATCTCCCTGCTGCTCCTCTCTTCCGGTCTCCTCCGTGTCCACCTCCAGCTGCTCCATGTAGACCACGTCCGAGATGGTTACCTGTGCACTGGCCACTTCCACTCGGATGGAGTCTCTGTCCGTGACTTGGGGGAGTCCCACCAGTGTGAGCTCGTTCTCTCCTTCCCTCACTGCCACCTCCACTGCTCGTATCACCTCTGCTCTGTCCTGGTACACCACCACTCTCTCATAGGCGCACTCTTTCATCCACACAACTTGTCCACTGGAGGATGACACTCTCTCTGTTGCCTGTTTATCATCTGTAATTCTCACCTCATCTAATATGCTGGATAGAGTTGCCATTCTAATTAGCAGCTACATTTATGTATATTAAACTAAAATCTACATTTTATTGAATATCGACAAACTTATTCGAGTTTCATATTTTATTGTTTGTCTTATTTAGGAAACAGACCGAGAAGTTGCACTCTTTTCTGTTTCTTTTCATGCAATCGTGCATTAATTTACGGGCAATATTAATCTCGAAAATTTATGTTATGATAAAACTCTAAATTGTTGTTTGTGTGTCCGGATTGTACATATTATAGAGTTCACAGCTACGAAGGTTGTGATTGAGATATCTCAAATATAAAAGCGGAATAGAAACCGCATTTATATTCGAGATATAAAGTTATAAACTAACAGGGCCGGCGCCACCGGCGTGTCCTGGGTGTCCGGACACCCACTGCCTCAAGGAAATGTCCAAATGTAGGTAAACAGTATAGGTTTGCAAGTACAGTATGTTGATTTCGAATTTGGGATTTACAAATTTCTAATTTGAATATTTTTATTGTAGTTATTTAAAAAAGTAAGTAAACACATTATTGAAGTTTCAAAATGATCCTGGAACCATACTTCCAAATGATAATACGTAGGTAATCTAATAATCTGATTCGAATTTGTTTTTTTAGTTTTTATAATTTTCAATATGAATATACTAACTAGTAAGGTTGTCTTTGTGACAAAATAGGTAACCAACTAGCTTACCACGGTTTCACCTAATATACGCATGTACGCATGTCCAAATATTGTTATCTACTTGGCAAATATGATAATTTTTGCTGTTGTTAAATTGAAGTGACATATATTAAGACATATATAGTAGAACCTGTCATAACAGCCACTTAGAATAGGTCCCACCGTGGGACCTATTCTAAGTCCAGTTTTGTAATTTTTTCCTAAGCTAAACTCTGAATGCTTCCTATTGGCATAATTTGCATTGTGTATGGGGTAATCAACCTTTGCGAGTCCAATGGAACCGGCGCCTAAACAGCTTAACCACAAATCTCATATTCTCAAAAGTGGTTTCATTGGACTCGCAATGGTTGATTGATTACCCCATATACAATGCAAATTATGCCAATAGGAAGCGTATATTTGGCTAGAATAAATTACAAAACTGGACTGATATTTATATTATGATTTGGTAGCATGTGTAACCGTATATATAGTAGGCCTTGGTCCCACATACTTTCCATATTATAATCAACCTGTGTATAGCGGTTACTTGTACATAACGGCCTTTTTTGGCCAGTCCAATGGGTGACGTATTAACTGGTTCTGCCGTATTTAATCGAATAAATCGAGATCGCGTAGCGTTTGAGTGATCTTCGCGAAGCGACCGATAACGAAAGGTTCGTTTGTCATAAATACGTAGTACTCTGTCACAACAGTATAATTAACTTATCTGTTAGTTGATACATACTTACTGATTAACTTCACCGTTTACTTCTGTGTTGAGACATACACAACTAAGACTACACAAACCCTCTCTTACACTAGTTAATTATATGTCACATCGTACACCATAAGGACACGGTGGTTGGTCCCTGGCTTGATTGCAATCTTCCACTGTATGTAATTCTTTGAAGTTATCTCTGCCGTGCCAGACTCCACTTGAACAGGTTTGCCTGTCTGTTGACAGTTGGGTTGTCTGAGACTGACTGCGACCTTCTTCTCCTCACTGACTGGCAGAGATAGCCTCAGAATGCACGTGATGGCATCTCTCTTGGCGTTCTTGATTGTCGTGAGTGTGTTGTAGGAGAGCTGTTTGGAAGAGCTTATCCATCCCTCCTGCGTGTTGGTCACTGCTTCTGCCGGCTTGTATTTGATGCGAATCTGTTTAATGCAAGAATACATATTAGAGTATCGTTGTTGTTGCATTGGGTATACTCACCTCTGGATCTGCTCCCAATGAGACAACAAGCTCCTCGGAGGGTGCTACGTTTTCCACTCTAGACTTTGCTATGAAATTGTTGTTTAGAAAGACAGAACTATTCCCAGCCAGCAGAGGGTAGTTGGTGTCGTTCTTGACTCGTGCAGTGAGGTAGCAGTGGTCACTCATCTCAGGCACACACACGTGCTCCAGAGTCGGCTCCAAGTCGATGACGGTTACTGCCACCTAATAGAGTGTATGTTGGTTTGTGTGTTTGTGCTAATTAGTTGTTTACCTTGTGCTCTGTACCGTCAGAAGGGATGGTAGCAGGCCTCGCTGTATCAAACCTTTGAATGAACTGACTGGAATGTAGAGTCACCTTTTGTTCCTCGACCATTAGCATAGTAGGTTGATAACTCTTTTCTTGAGCGTATGACATATCAAACCCCTCTGAAAATCCAATCGTTGGAATTGTCACCATTTTACTTTTCTTTGATGACATATTTCCACTCCTAAAGCCTGTATAAGTTCGCTTCACACGCAAATAGTTACTTTCTAGAGTAGGAGGGCTTCCTCCCTTGCTCGGAGTAGCTGTTGAGAGCGATATTTTAGTTGCTATCCAATCTTCTCCACTGGACTGTTTTATCATTCCATAATACTGGATCTAAAGTAGAAGTATTCTCTTTGCAGTATACTGTTTGTAGTTTAATAACTTAATAATACCATACACCGAACCTGAACCGTAATAAGATAGTACAAGGGTGGAGTTGGTTAACCGATCTGAGGCAACGGTTACAATTCGATTTCTCGCCAAGGTTAACCGGTTAACCGCTCATCCTACTCAATACAATAAATCCTTTATAAAAATTTGATTAACAGGTAAACTTCCCAAAGCGGCTCCTCCGAGTAGCGGCAACCTCCGAGAAGCGGCACAAATCATTCTCCCGATGGGTGCCGCTTTGGGAGGTTTACCTGTACTACAGAATAAGACTCAGCTGTATAAAGTATAACCGCATAAGTATATTAACTGATACATTTCGTGCTTTAGGTAAATTTAAATCAATGTTGTCTAAGAAAGTTTATTAAGTGGTGATGAGAAATGGATTTAGGACTAACATATTCTGATAAAATTCAAAAATTTTTAAAACTTTATACATTCATTTCCAATAACTCTGCTGATATTCAACAGACCGGCTAACTGGTTAATAAAATCTCTAACCGTTAACCGATGTCAGCAACGGTTAACCTGTTAGCCGGTTAACCGAATCCAGCCTTGAAGATACAATCAGGTTCTTTTATTATGAACATTCAAGGGACCAAAAATTGTGTTCATAGTAGAGATACTTCATAATAAGCTAACTCAACTTATTACAAACCTTATGTAAGGTGTTAATTTTGGGCCATAGGACTTGTTCATGATAAAAAGTTTTTCAAATTAAGCAGACGAAAAACTGTTCACAATAAGGCTGAATAAGCAGACTGTACGTATTTAGTAATTACAAAAGAACAAACCTGAACGAGTGGTTTTGCATCTCCCCCCTTGTGGTCAGGCACTGATACTTTGAGATGGTAGATCGGTTCCCAGGAGGCATTGGAGACCAGATAGGAGACAGACAAGCGAACGCTCTGTTGAGAAATACCAGAGACTCCTTCGTAGGTGATCCTAACTGCCTTCTGGAATGTGGTGGTGGATTTGGCTGATTTGGTGGCTGTGGCTTCTTCTCCCCGCTTCTCCAGATTGAGTTCTAGCACTGTGAGCTTCTCTCTGAGAGCAGACAGCTGTGTGTTGAGCTCTGCCGTCTGTGTCTTGTACGTGTTCAGCCTGTTGAGGTAGATCTCTGTGAATGCGAGAACCGCACTCAGTCTGTCTCCTGCCATCAGTTCCTTCAACTGAGGTTCCTAACAGAGAACACACATACAATGATAGTACAACCATGTGACTGATGGAGAGAGTGCTCTCACTGGCTGTTCCCCCTGCTCCTTCAGGTCACTGGTGCGTCCTTTGTCCAGCATAGATCCGAACTTCTCCAGTATTTCCTGTGTCCTCCTCACCACTTCCCTTCTCTTCAGCAGCAGACTCTCCTCTCCCTTCAGCCCCCTCACAGCTGCTCTCAGGTCCTCAGTCTCCCCTCCCGCTGCCGTCCCTGCCCTCCCCAGATCTCCCTGCTGCTCCTCTCTTCCGGTCTCCTCCGTGTCCACCTCCAGCTGCTCCATGTAGACCACGTCTGAGATGGTTACCTGTGCACTGGCCACTTCCACTCGGATGGAGTCTCTGTCCGTGACTTGGGGGAGTCCCACCAGTGTGAGCTCGTTCTCCCCTTCCCTCACTGCCACCTCCACTGCTCGTATCACCTCTGCTCTGTCCTGGTACACCACCACTCTCTCATAGGCGCACTCTTTCATCCACACAACTTGTCCGCTGGAGGATGACACTCTCTCTGTTGCCTGTTTATCATCTGTAATTCTCACCTCATCTAATATGCTTGATAGAGTTGCCATAGCTGTTGATTTAGGCTATTTTATAATGTATCAATTGTTTATACTAACTAAAAGTAGTGTTCAATACTTGGCAAATGTATGAAGTGTTTGACTAGTGCTATGGAAACAAATCAAATGTGACCTCTTGTACTGGTTCCGCCTGGCCTTTCTAGGGGCACCGTGTGGGTCATTCTATCATCTACCCATTCGAATGTAGTGTATTATACATCAAGTAATTAGCCTTCTATAACTTTGTAAGCAATGGACACATATTATTTACAGACCGTACGTACGTTAAACGTTGACTCATTTAGGTATTATCCTATTATTCACTGCATACTGTTCTTATATTTGAATGTTTGTATTTTGCTTCTTTCGAATAACGTATATAATAATTATGATATTGGATGGATTTCTATACAAATTAACTCTTCTCCAAGATCCAGGATTGCTTTACAATCTATTCTGGATCTCTTACTTCACATCAATGGTACTCTAACAAGGACTACATGGCTGCTTTACGTTTATTACTTTGAACACCATATTCTGTTGCAACTTGCAACTGTGTAATGACTAGACTTCTTGCATTATTACAACGGGGCATAATTTCATATGTGTAAGACCTTTTGTGTAAATGTGTGTAAAACTATTTCTCCTCAAACATGCTTGTTGTTTTATATGGTTCGAATAACTAATATTATTATTAGTTAGATTTACTTGAAATTCGCTTTTTTATCTCTTTCAATGCAAATTATTTAATAATAGGACAATTTCCATATTATGACTATTCTTGAGTTTATAGGAATGGTATTATTTTATTGTCCACAGATGAAGAGCAATATATCTGTCCGTGCTCACGACGGACTGGCTCCAGTGCATGCAGCAGCGCAAGAAGGGCACTTGGAATGTTTGAAGTTTCTGATTAACAAGGGATCTGATATTATTTCTGCAGACAGTGCCACGCCCGGACACTTCGCGGCTTCACAAGGTTGAATAGCTGTGCTTGATATATTTACTATTGTGTATTTGTGTGTTGAATTCACTGACTATTTTGTTGTTGGTTTAAACCAATGTTAAGTGAGATCCTAACTAGAAAGTTGTTTGTAACTTGATAGGACACGTGGAGTGCTTGAGATGGATGTTGGGTAACCATATCCTGACTGGGAAGGAGGTCGACGTGTACCACAGTACGATTGCTCATGACGCTGCTGAGGGCGGACAGTTAGAGTAAGTGTTTTATTTACAAATTTCGTGGTTTGAACACTGGTTGTTATTAAGTGGATTTGCGAGCTTTTAAGTCTGAACTATTCAATGCAAACATTTATTGTATAAGACTCAATATTAAAAGTTTTTATGAAAGCAAGTTCGTCATATTATGCATTAATATGCTTTAAGTTTTATTATTGGAACTGACCTTCAACACAAGTACTTTTCAATCAATGGAGAAATCTTGCTTTAGGATTAATTGCTATTAGCGAACTTTAATATACTAGAATGTACCAGATACATTGGTTGAGTTTAGCTACTTTACTAAGTGATTACCCAAACTTATGTTTTCAAGGATTCTGAAACTTTTATATAAACGCGGCGCAGACTTTTCAACAAAGAACGAGGATCAGTTCACGCCTCTAGATATCGCTATTAAGAACGATCACAAGGAATGTGTTATCTTCCTGAAAACCCCTGATGCTGTAATTAAAAAGGTTCAAGATTTTTTTACTATCGTCAACTTCGTTATAACTAAGTGCTTGGGACCTGTAAATTCTTCGTTATATCCGGATATTCGTTATAAGCGGATGATAATTAATGCATATAGTACTCTGGGGGGAAATCTCCATTTCGTTATATCCGACTTAGTTATAACAGGAGTTGACTATAATAATTTATTTTATGTGATAATTAAGTTACTATTTACATTTGTATTTACTCTACAGACAAGGCGTGTAATAAGCGCACACGAATCGTTGCAGTCTCTGAGCTCGGAGATCTCCTCTCTCCCCCCGTCTGCCTCGGAAGTGGCTGTCGCCGCGTCCCAGCAGCAGGAGCCCACCGCAAAAGGGAAACAGAGAAAGCTGACTCCCATGCCACCTCCTATTGGAACTGCTGTGTTTGAACAGAAATGGGTGGATAAGTTCCAAACCCAGGCTTCTAATAAAAAACAGCCTAGAATAGAGGAATGGGTTAACTCCACTGTTGATCAGAAGAATATGGTATTTCTACTCAATTAATCCATACTATTACTAGCGGAGTACTGTTTATTGTATTCATGTATTTAGAAGGAGGTTCCGACCTTAGAAGATGACTCAGAAGCAGATCTACTGGCTCCAGTCGATAGCGAGACTCAAAAGAAGTTAACTGTGAGCACCACAACTCATATTCCCATGCTAATTTGATATCCTGTATATCTCCGTAGAGCGAAGTTATGTCCAAGAGTGATCAGACTAAGCTCTCAGACCTGCAGGCGCATCTGCAGTGGGTCTCTCAGTCCTCCGGCGCTAGCAGGCCTAGCGAGTCTAACATCGCAGAGAAAGAGAAAGAACGCATCTTCGATGAGGTAGCGAGATCTGAGCAGAGGCAAAAGCAACTGGATTCTACTGGCGTAGCACAACAAGTTAGTTTGTTAATATTTTTATTAATCGCTATACTGGGTGTCCCTGAAGGTAGGATTGAAGTATCATGGGTCAGTACTCAGTAGTGCATTCGGATTGATATAATTATGGAATAAAGTGGACATGTCTCCAAAATATTTTACACCTTGAATCTAAGGAAATGTTGTTCTAACAAGCAATATATTAGGACGTTTCTATTTCTACTTGATGATATACGTATTAATTATTATATACTACGTATTGTATGTATTTAAACTTTTGTAATTATTTGTTTGAAATTAATCAAATCACTTATAGGAAATCGAGTCTGGGAATCAACAGAGGGAGAAGGAAGAAACCAAGAGACGGAAGTATAGAGAAATGAGAGTGAAAGAAGAGAGCGACCGAATACAGAGTCAGCAGAGGCTTGTAGCTCAGAAGAAAGAAGAGGAGAGGAAGTTCTTTGAGGAGCAGAAGTATAAGTATATTATCGAGGAACCCAGTCACTTTGGTATACACACATCGGGAGGTAAAAAGAAAGGAGGAATAATTCGGCGTTTGAGTAGTTTGTTAAAGAAGAACAGCAGTTCTCCTTATGAGAGGCGGGGACAGCCTGACGGGGCCGATTCTGAAACAGGTAGTCTCGAACCTTTCAGCAAATTAGGCCTACTCCACCCAGATAGCTCCAACTATGAGGTCAGTTTCTAAACAAATTAAATAACAAAACACACAATAGAATCTGCTAGATTTGTCTCTATTAATTATTTACTTATTAATTAATGCTAATGAAATATTTAACCATCCAGCAATATTAGATTTAATAGTCCCAATTTACACATACATTATAATTATGTGAACTTTGACTTGACTATATATGTTCAAAGAATACAGTCTTTCTTATAAAATTATTATTATGATCTCTTCAAAACTAAGAATAATGATTAGGACAAGTTAATACACTGATAAACTGTAATGAACAGGATTAAATATTTATTCACAAAATGTGCCACAATTCTAAAAATATCGATACAATGAATTTATGCTAGATAATAATGTTTAAGACCAATTGAATGAGCTATTCATATTCATTTTATCCAGATAAGATTGTTTAAGACCAATTGAATGAGCTATTGACTATTCATATTCATTTATCCAGATAAGATCGAGCCATCACTTTATTAAGAGGGAGACTATTGAACTTACCCTTATACTTAATTATGGTAAAATGAAACTTTCCGAATATGGGAATAAATCACAATAATGCTGTCAGTTAACTTTAATTTAATTCTGCTAGTCTAACTAAGACTGGAGATTGTTATTTTTAAGGATTACTCTTTCAAGACTAGTAATCCTGGTATAGAGGTTTACCTCGAGATGCGACACCACGGAGAATCATATTGTGCCACATTTCGGAGGTTGCCTCCTTACAACTATAGTACGATCAGTAGATAATCGGTTAGTTAAAAAGTAGTCATTCGAATATTATTTTTCAATTGTAAATTGATGTTAGTTAAAGGGATCCAGATATCAGGAATCAGGTGGTTGAAAAATTTGAAATAATTTATTTTGAACAGAGTAGAACAAATTAGCTTGAATATAGTAGAACCTTGTTAGTACGAACAGTAGAGGACAGTTAAACTGCGTTCGCCTTTTCCGGAATTCTTATTAACCAACACAACTTATGCATTTGTATGATAAGGCTTTGAAGGGAATTGCAATTGTGTTCGTACTAAACATAATTCCTTATTATCCGTATTCATAGTAACGAGGTTATATCAACTTATATGGGCATTTGAACACTTCTGGAAGTATAAGGTTAAAACTTTTGAAGTAAGTGGCTAGACTGTGAATATTAACTTAAATACCGTATTGTTTCGAATAAGCGCCGGATCAATAAAATGACACTTGTATGATAAATTAATACACATTAGTTGATAACTGGAGCGTAATTACATTGATTTTGTCAACTTGGTAGGATACTGTCGCTGAGAACCATTAGAACCCATCAAAATATTATTTTCTGGATTTTTCAAAAAATTCAATCTAAATTTCACCCACTAAAAAATATAAGCGCCGGGGCGCTTATTCAAGCAATATGGTATCTAAGTGCATTTGTATTCACCTAATAGCACTAAATTAATTGCTTTAATTGCAATTTTGTTATATTAACAAGTTACTCTCATCCTCAATACATAGACTGTCATTATAGCAATGAAAATTGAATCCCGGGGGACTGAGTACAATTCATGAATTATGATTGGTAAATGTTAACTGCTCTTCATTGATGCGAATCCTTTGGATCATCATGTGTTTTTATCATCTGCCTGCTCATATAATAGATTAGAACTCGGTTAAGCGACAGACTCTCGATAATCTTTGCTTTATTAGAAATAACCATTGGGCATAACAATACAAACTGATATAATGACTTTTTATGGGGTTTTGATTTGTGATTTATTTATTCCATTTATTGTAATTTAATTAATATAATAATTAAAAATAATGAGTTAATTGAACAATTAGTTCAATTCACCCTTTAGTGCAGAATTTCTTAACCTTTTTAAACTTCGCACCCCTTCAGCTTTCAAATTCAACTTCCGCACCCCTTTAGCTTTCAAATTCAACTCTCGCACCCCCTGGTAAACCTAAGATCGTTGATTTTACTATAAACAGAACTTGTACTCTTTTCCCGTACCTCCCAGAATCGTACCTCGCACCCCCGGTTGAGAACCACTGCTTTAGTGTATTAAAATCAATCCCGGGATCCCGAGATTGGAAAGATGGTCCGGATTCAAAACGGTTTTACTCTATTAGCAAGTATTAATTTGTTAGACACTGGATGTACTGCTTAATTGTAACAGGTTCTGCAAAGGGTACCAAAATATTAATTTCGATAATCGTCAATTTAACGACAAAAAATTATTATAATATTGAAACACTGAACAGAGCAATTAAGACCAATTTAATGCAAATACAAAGCCAATATACGAGGTTTAATGCTAGAGTTTATTTTATTAGTTTAAGATGCGCGACCACTGTGTTATAAGCACAGGGCTGAGAATATCTATATCTGCCTTCTTGTGCCAATTGCAGACATTCCTGTTTGGCTGGCGAGTCCATTCGTGCCCATTTGCATAGGAATCAGTTTCTTGCCTTCTTTCAGTTTATCTTCTGAGATTTTTCTAACATTCTTTTTGGACTCTTTCGGCGCAAAACTTGGTCCAATCCAACCATTTTTATGTGCGGTTCTATCCAATGCGAATATACTGGATATTACCTGGGAGAGATCGTTTGCTTCATGCAGATCTAAACTCACAAACAGGTCAATTTCTCTCACTCCGTAATTCCCACAGGAAAGTAGGTACATGTTGATGTTGTCCAGCTGTCGAAAGGGAGCCGCAGTGGGAATAAAATGCTTGGGCGATATCTGCTTCGGCTCGATGGCATTAAACAGTTTGCATAGAATGGTCCCGTCTAATAGCCACTCATGGAAATCAATCCAGGATTCCTTTTGTTCCTGAATTACACATTCTATCCAATTGATGGCTTCGTGCTCGATAGAGACTTTATATTCGCTCTGTCTCTTCCGCTGAATGTCTGCTGCAATTCCCGACTTTGGAGCCCGATATGCCATTTTATTTTCTACGGTTGGAAAAATTCTTTAAATCTTTGTAGCACTGTTTATATGAACAAATAAATATATTTATACTAACTCTGTTAGCTAAATACCATATTACCAACCTCATGGTGTGTTGTCTAACCCTCTTTGGAATTGATTTAATTGAGTCGATAATTACTGCTGACTCTCTTGAGACTCTTTATTTGAACAATATCTCACCTGTTTAACCAGATTGCTTTCCCATCAATTTCCCTGTTAATACAGTGATGTCTGAGGGTAGGCAGAGTATCATCTAATAATGACCTGGCACAAGGGTACATAGATATTAGAATGCTTACATGATAGTTTTTCCATCAAAGCAACATTTTTATTCCTTTGAAATGTCCTTCTTAATTTTTATCTGCTTATTGGAATTTTATTTTATACAGTAGAGCCTGCCTATAAGGGTAATGGCCGTTATTGCACAGGAGGCCGTTATAGACTGGTAATGGACAGAATACTCAAGTAGAAATGTGATGATACAGTCTACTAACAAAGGTTTAAACATTTATGTGGTGTAGTATCACTTAATGTGTATTACTAGTTCTGTAGTTACAGGTAGTCTTGGGGCTCCGGCGACTCGCCGGAGCAAAAGCCCTGCACCGCCCTTCATGCACCGTTAATTCAGTTATCAATGATTTTTGAGTTGAGTTAGAGTTATTGATTATTATGGTAGTTTGTTAGTTAATTTTGAGTTAGATTTTTTTGGGAAAAAAATTGACCGGAGCAACGGGTGCACCCGTGCCGCCGGCGCCCTAGGGTAGTAATTACCAAGGTTGGGTTCAAATACATATTCTTTGACCAATACAATACAAATACACTACATACGCGAATTAGGTACAAATACATATACGCCTAATTAAATGCATATAAATACAAATACAAATACATACTAAATTAGCCGTATTGCCAGTAACTGTCTTGTTACAATGCATGCAGATAGCGATAGTAGTATACTTTTCGGGATTTATAGTATCAGTTATAATGGTCCAAGACCACTAAACAACTACTGGTGCTACGTATCTACTGATGCAAACAGAGAATACTAAGCTAATGAAACAAATTATTTTGTACTACAGGTAAACCTCGCAAAGCGGCACCTCCGGGATGCGGCACAATCCCATTCCACCGATTTATTTTCCTATACAATTTGTACTTCTTGAACGTCTGAGATAGGACACCTCCGAAATACGACAACCTCCGAGATACGGAAACTAAATGAACTTGAATTTATAATGCAAAATTTACTTGCGAGATGCGGCGATCATCTGATATATCCCAAATAGTCATACAATTCATAAGAATTTTTCAAATTGGCACTTTAACATTTATTTATACTTGTATTATACTTTTACAATTACTAAGAGATCTAATTGTAGAAATTTGGAAATTAGAGGAGTCCATCTGAAGTAAGGGAATCCACAATTTCCCCGTTTTATCTATTTATGTCTTAGGTCCATATAGATAGTAGACATTGAAGCTCTAGGCCAAAACCTGCTCCTCGGTTAATTGGTATAGATTTAAATTCAGCAAAAGATTTATATCCCCTCCATTTATACTGAACAAGGCTGTATTCGGTTAACCGCTGATAATATCGGTTAACGGTTACAGATTTCACTGACCAGTTAACCGCTCTGTTAAATACTATTACATAGCAGTGTGATTTGATAATTTATATTAAAGATTTAATTTATATTAATTTAATTAGATATAATCTTATATCAATTTCCCATCAGTTTATTTCGGTAACATTGTTTCTAAATAGTCTAAATTTCGAATGTCAAATATGTCAACTAATATACTTATTTGGCTTTGCAACCATTCTTTGCAGATTCTAATGTATTCACATCAGTACTGTGTTCCATAGACTCGAGTATTCCTAATAGATCATGCCATTCTACATCAAAATTAATACATGATTCAGCATCTGACTTTTTACAAATCTTCCACCAACAATTACTTATTCCCATTTCTTTGGCATTTCCAGCTTTATGATTAAACAATTGTTTTATATGGGTATATATATATTTTTAGAAAGATGGTACGTCATAATATATGATAAACATTTGGTAACGCACTGCGGATTGCAGCCGCCATTGCAGGATTTCCATCAGTAAACAAACCTTTGGGAAGTGTGAAAAGCTTTTACAAACTCTCTAAATACCCAATCAAACGATGATTCGGTTTCATTACTTTATAACGAACTGGAAAGTATAACTGTTCTTCCGTGCATGTCAACTGTTGTCAGGGCTCCAAACTTGAGACAATATTTGTTTGTACCATTTGATGTGTCAAAAATACAGGATTGTCTCTTAATCCTCGGCCCAGCATTCCAGGTCATTCTTCATATCCCAGAATACTTTGTCTAAACAACCATCCCGGTCAGCCACATACGTTTCCGTAGATACTCAATGAAATTTGTTGTATCAAAAGACCTTTCTTTTGTGCTTGGTGAAAAACTATTATAAACGTTTTGATAAGTCCATGCAACTGCAAGTTCTAGCAGATAATCCTCACTCTCAAAAGCTTGAGATATCTTTGATGCTGAAAAACCAGGACTCTTCAAAGTTTCCCCGAGTTTTAGCTAAAACACCATGGGTTTAGAGCGAAGAGGCGCTTCTGCTAGACTCATAGACTACTTTAATTAAGTACTGTAGGCTGCCAGCTCGGGTCCTGGAACTTGGGTCCATTGTGTATTATTGATATCTCTTTATCCGCTAATGCTAGACACAGGAAATGTATTATTGTCGTATAGGAAGTCATATTTGGGGAGTCCATTGGTCATATCGCCCTATCTCAAATATTTGTGGAATGTGAGTTTTGCGGTTTTCACACCTTTTCCATATATGGTAATAATCTCAAATTCTCGACTTCAGTTAGAGTTAGACATAAGAAATGTAACAAACGACGATGGCTTAACAAACTTCTGATGCCGTAAAACAACACTAATATTAATAACAAATAATGCAACAAAAATATAATCTACACATGGTCAAATAATCCACAAATGGTGGATTAGTTAAGCCTCCAAAGTCAAAATTTGGTGGCTTAAGAAAGATTTTTGGTGGCTAATAGCAACAAACCACCTAATTTGTTGAGCACTGCTAATTAGTGATAGTCAATATGCCAATATCTTCCTTACATGTGACTTCCTATTCGACTATAATACATTTCTTTTTACTCATTTCTTTTTACTCTTTTTACTCGTTCTGACAAGATTAGCACTCAAATGTTCCGTGATATTATATAGTCATTGTTCAAATATAGAAGTCAAATACTACATGCTACAGATGCAAATTCACCTAATTTGAGATGTCCAAATTCAAATACAAATACAAATACAAATACGTTATTTTCAGAAAATCGAATACAATTAAGTTACGTATTTATATTTGCACCCAACCCTGGTAATTACTGAAACTAGATCATCACTCTGAATATGTGCTTATAGTATACACATAGTTCTAAACAGATAGTTACCTTTATGGACAGTATTCGAGCCATTGAAGTACCAAATAGGTTCGCCGCTGGTTGCATTGAACAAGTGCTTGCCGCTAAGTACAAGAATCCGCTGTATATGTAGTTAACAATAAGGAATAACCTATTATGTATTCAGGACAATTCAAGGAAGTGTAAATGTTGATATTCCGACTTTACTGTTAGTATATTTTTTATAAAAAAAGAAAGAATATACTAAAACTCTTTGAAACAACTTTACTTGGTATTTATTCAACTAACAAATCCAATAATAGAATCAGACAATTGTATTTTGTTACAATATTTTAATAGTTCTTAGATTAAATAATTTTTACAAACCAATTTGAGATATAAATTATTAACAATAGAATGATCACACAAGGTATTATCTATCACACACTGAATTTGTAGAGAGATATTTCAATAATGTAATCTATTTTATTTGTCTCCTCGTGCCTGGAGACACCATTCCTGCTTGACTGGCCCCAGCATTGGTACCCATCTGTAGAGAAATAATTTTGTTAGAGTCTGCTATCTGTTCTTTTGAGAAAATTCTTGCTTTCCCTTCTGACTCTTTTGGCGAGAGTATTGGAATCTTACATCCAGTCTTTTGTGCCTTCCTATCGAGCGCGTAGAGAGTCGCTATTACTTGCGCTAAATTGTTTCCTTCATGTAGATCCAGAGTCACGAATAGGTCCTTCTCCGACACCCCGTGATCACTACACCCTTTCAGGAAGTGGTTTATATTATCGTATTCCTTGAATACTAATCCTGATACAGGTGCTTTGCAATGGTCCGTGGAAACAGTCCCTGGATATATTTTGTTGATCAGCCTACATAGTGTACTCCCGTCTTTCAGCCATTCTTTGAAACTACCACTCTTCTTTTCGTTGAGAATGCTTTCTATCCATCTGACGCACTTCTTCTCTGCTTCAACCGGGTACTTATCTGATCTCGTTTTTTCCAAGTCTGCGGCTATTCCAGATTTTTCTGCTCGATTCGCCATTCAATATATTACCTAATTTATTCAGTATTTAATCAATGTTATTCCTCTTTCTAAAACTTCAACTTTCCCAACTGCACTCGATCACTTTATACTTAGTATTTTACACTATACGAGCCCTTCGGTCTCGGTCGCTTTGCGACGGATCGGTGCAACGCACCTCAAGTTAACGGCCGCTGTGCGGCCTTACTCCTCACCCTTTCTGCCATGGAAAATGGTAGAAAGGGACGTTATATACATCTCTTTCTACCATTTTCCATAGTTTTAACTTGTTTACCAATAATACCCGTCAGAAGCTAACTTCTAGGTTGAAATTGAATTTTCATTAATTTGTTTACCTATTTTGTGTAAACAACAACACAAATTTTAATATGAGAAATTTATAAACGCGAAATTCGTGTTCAGCATACTTGTTTACCTATAATATCCGTTGGAAGCTAACTTCTAGGTTGATTTTGAATTTTCATTAATTTGTTTACCTATTTTATGTAAACAACAACACAAATTTTAATATGAGAAATTTATAAACGCGAAATTCGTGTTCGGCATACTTGTTTACCTATTATAACATTTGAAAGTTAGTTTATATCCCATATTAAATGCGGTTTCTATTCCCCCATCACTTTAATATAATCCGGACAAACACACACACACACACAACAATCGAGATTTAATAATATAGATTATTATTTCATTAGTTTGTATATTTATATATAATTACCTCTTTTTAACTCGTTTCAACTACTTTGTGTGTAGATACTTTTAATTCTGCCATTTTTGGAAATTAAATAAATTCTTTTTAAGAAAGAAATCGTATCAATTTCTAAGCGTATTTTGCAGGTTTAAGAGTCTTTTGAGAAATATTTCAATTGACATGGGAACCCTAGCAAAGTTTAACTCAAAAGCTTTCAAAGCTTTTGCCAAAAATGTTCCATTAAACAACTTCCCTCAGCTTATTTGGACGTAATCTCCTACAAGAGACAGCTCTTGCTGACTTCTCTTTTCATTTAAATGTAACTTTGTGTTTATCTAATCTGCTTCCTCCTATTCTTAATGCCCGTTTAGGCGTATTTAGTTTATTATTATTATTATACTCTTATGATTTTTATTTGATATTTAGCTCTACAACCTTCCAGCTTATCGCACGAACAAAAAGGGAAGAGAAGCGAGGAAAAGGTAGCTGCTTTGCGATATATTCTCGAAACTATTATTCTAACTTATCTAACGAATTTCCCAAATAATACATCGCATTTCAATAATTTATTCTATCAAATTTGTTTCTAATTATTTCTCAAAATAACATTTTTATTTATTTATTTATTAAAATTTGTATTTTTATCACGTTATATACTAATACGTATATAGTATTCTACTTTATTCCAATTCATAGCTGGGTAAAAATATCCATTCTTCAATCGTATTAGTTGTATCGTTTGTTGCGTTAAACATAAGATAGCCGAATATTTTCTTGGATAATACGACTGTTTAATTTGACTCATAATTATTTGTTGCTACCTTTCTACACATAACCCCTTACTAGCTACTCAGAGCATAAGTTGTCTCTCTAGGGTTTTTAATTGTTTCAGAATAACACAAACTACAACTGTGTATATTTTCCTTGCAAAGAGATACATATTTGCCCCACACAGCATTCTCTGAATGAGCACTCGAGTCTACTCAGAGGTGAGTTGCTACTTATCTCATCCCAATTTGATAACTTATGTTGGTGCTAGAGATTCAATCTGTGCTCTGAAATGCTGGGTTTATTTAATTACCGTTTAAATTTATTCAATCCTTTTATTTATAGTGAGAGCTATGTTGAAATAGATGAATCATTCCGGTACGAGATCGAGTTTGATTTCGATACAGAGATCGAACTAATGAAACATAAGCTATTCTGTACGCAATACAATAGTGACGACTCACTTGCTTCCTACGAAGATGAGAACCTCGTGTTACTGTCCCTACCTTCGCAATACACAATAACAAGTGATGATAATGAAGGACAGGCGAAAGAGCGAAGAGTTAACAGAAAAGCTAAAAAGAAAAAGAAACAAGAAATTGAACCACAAATGCTAGATAGCGGTTCCAGTTCTGATTCAGAATATAATACTTTTCATAAATTGACTCAAGACGAAATGCTCTACTATTTTCAGTTTATAAATAGGGCAGACAATCCGAGCTGTCAACACCCTAAAGCATTCACGTACCTTCTAAACCATTTCCTAATAGAAATTCCAGTGCCTGTTAATAGGCAATATTACTTAGATACATTTCAAATGGGTCCAGATCCTACACAGGTGATAATGAATGCTTTTCTGGCTAAATTTAAGAATAATATGTCACCTCAAGACGCTGGTAAAATTACGCCTCCCGTAGCCTTCAAAACAACTGACCTGAGGAAGAGGAGAGAGAAGCAGCGAGACTCTATTGATGATTTTCAACGATCCAACGAATTAGAAGAAATCCCTCTCTCTTTCTTATAAGTATTTTCATCGATTTGAATTCTCCCTTAATTTTTACCTTATTTTACTTTTGTTTTTATTTTCTTAAGAAATTCTAGATTTTATGCTTTATTGAATTAAATGCTCTTCGTATTTCCTTGAATATTTACTATCAATCTGGCAGTGGCATACGATATCGGTGTATCTCTAATTTTCTGAAAACATGGGGAGGCGAGATATGCCCTCCACCCCGGACTTCTTTCTTGGAGGACAGGCGAGGCCCTCGCCCGCAATACGCTTATTTATATAGTACATGATTTTTATCAGTTAATTATTAAATTTATTTAATTTTTATAATTTATCGTACCACTACTTAAATCTCAATTCAATTTAGAATCTCTTAATCAATTTTATATGATTATCATTTTAATGTTAACGAGTCCTTCGGTCTCGGTCGCTTTGCGACGGATCGGTGCTACGCACCTTAAGTTAACGGCCACTGTGAGGCCTTATTCCTCACCCTTTCGAACATGGAAAATGGCAGAAAGGGACGTAGTATACATTCCTTTATTTTCCATAGTTTTAACTTGTTTTTCATATTTGTGTTCAGTATACTTGTTTACCTATAATACCCATCGAAAGCAAACTTCTAGGTTGATTTTTAATTTTCATTAATTTGTTTACCTATTTTTGGAAACAACAACAAAAAATATTCATATTAGAAATTTATAAATGCGAAATTCGTAATCAGCATACTTGTTTACCTATTATAACATTTGGAAGTTAGTCTCTATCTCAATTTGGGTGCTGTTTCTATTCCCCCTTCACTTTAATACAATCCGGACAAACACACAAACAAACAAACAATTGCGCTTTTAATATATAGATAGATTAGCAGATGTTAATCAGGACTTCGTATGTTAGCTAGATAATTAGTTGACCTATCAAATGAAAACACACCAGTTAGGTCTGTAGAGATACAGTTCAGTGTTTCGATGAAAGCCTCAGCTGTATTGTGTCGATCTGTTGGGCTTCGGAACTTGAAGACCAGACAAGTAGGGATATAGTTTAAGATTTCATCTACGACTATTATAGAAAATACGTCCCAGTAGTCAAAGTGAGATCCATACGCTGAAATATGTTGAATCTTGAAAGTTAATTCTTGTTTAAGTTGTTGATAATTGTCAACTGATTCTTCTCCTATGTGAAAAGTGTAATCCCTGTCCACTCCAAATGTGAGCTTAGGAGCTGATGCTATATACCTAAATGTACGCTTGGCTTCTTTTCTCTTTTGGTAGTACTTCTGCATAACATCACTTGTAGGCGAGAGAGTACTAAATATATTATCTGTGTCTCTATTCAGTCGCTTTATGCCAATCAGTTTTGCTTTTGAATGGAAATAATATTGTTTATTATCCATTGAATCATTCCTGTTTTCTTTATTGACGGAATTAAATTTAGATTTATTGTTGAACAAAATGCATTCACCTTTATTATCTTTCTCTGGTTTCTGATTTAGTAAATGCCTTATTTGATTTTTAACAAACTGCTTCATCTTGAATTTGGTTTTGTATTTCTCAAACTTCAATATACATTTATATATATAAAGTGCTAACACTATTGTTGTTGTGATTCTCATTGTCAACCTCGACCTTCTGCTCCATCAATATTCGGAAATCAGATTTAACAGAACTATTCGACCTAGCTTGTCAGATATAAATAGAGAGTTTATTTGATAGAAATCTGACTAATACATGTTATGTCTCTTTAGCTAGTTTTCAACTTAAATGGTGCTCTCTGACAGTAGACAAATATAATTCGATAAGTATTAAATCTAGGATTTCTAACTTGCACTAAAACCACATAACAAGGCAACATCACCTATTATTATAGCTTTACTTTTCTCTTCTTAACCGGTTCTTATAACCGGCATCCACTGTATTCCTAAATATGTGCGTGGAAATGTTCAATATGGACTTTATTCATTAACAATTATCGACACCACTTGTGGGAATAACAGGTCAAACAATTTTTATATAAAACGTTAATATATGAGTTATAATCCTTTATTTGTCATTTTCTGTTGATTTTTCTCCTTCACAAATGTCCACTGAGTCTTCTGTTAGCAGAGATATTCTTTCATAGATTGGGTGCTTTATGCACTCATAACCAGAATCAGTTACTTGATTGGAAAAGTATATAGACAAATATCTCGCTTTGAGCATATTTTTCTTGATATCCTCTTTCCATTTATTACAAATCTCCTCGGATTTGAAAGCAAGAAACATGTTTAAATCATCGTTACTGATGCATAAACTGTAATTACTCTCATCACTCATCTGGTGGTCTAAATTGTATTGGGTTAACGCACATGTGTACTCTGCTACAGACCCATCCAGTTCTTTGCCTATCAACAAAGTGGAGTCTCTCAACACACAAACTCTCTCTCCGAGCTCTGTTACGTTTACTTTCAATCTGATGTTTGCAACTTGTTCATCAGTATCATTTGAAGGCATTGTCTCATTACATGATTTGTCGAATTGTAAGTAACCTCCGATATCACTGTCTGAATCACTGTAGGATAACCTCGATCTAATAATACATAGCTCAATATTGTAAATGAGGATAATTTGTTACTGTTATTACTATACATAGAAGCACTATTAAAACAACGAGCCCTTCGGTCTCGGTCGCTTCGCGACGGATCACTCTCTCACAAAAGTCGCTTCGCGACTTTTGTTCGTTCGTGTTAGGCACTACGCAATGCAATTAACGGCCGCTTCGCGGCCTTTCCCTCCCCAAAAGCAATAATATTAATAATGAGTTCACCTGTGTCCGTGCCTAAAATTCATTTTTGGTTTTGATTAGTTACTGTAATTTGTTTTGGGAAATTATGTTTGTAAGTTATTCTCATTGCTCATTAGTTAATAATTATTAGTTAACTAATAGCTCAATAATTCTTAAGGGTAGCTCGTTCAGCTATATTAAAACGTTAGCTTGTTAGCTCAAATAAATTGAGACCTGTGTTGGTAAATTATACGCAATTAATTAATTTCAGTAAATTGCAAAGTAATTTACCAACTCTGGATTTAATCTCTGCATAATAATGGTTTAAAGATGAGAATAAGACCGCTACGCGGTCTTATTCTCACCATTAAACCATTATTATGCAGAGGTACATTCAGGGTTGCAAAATATTTGATTTAATAGTAATAAAGATTTATACATCCCTCCATAAACTATTTATTTTGCAGGAGCTGGGTTAGTAAATTATTTAATTTAATTGATAGGAATAATTAACATAATAAATCTCATCGTTAAGCTTAAGCAGAACCAAAATCTTAGATTACTTAATTAACTTAATTCATTTCTAGTAGAAATCCTATGTTCTATTGATAGTCTTATTATAGAAGCCAATATAGGTGTAAATAAACAATGCATTTTAGACTCTAAGCGCATTCTTGTTGACCAAACAAATCAGATTGCTAGTAATATAACTTATGTGATTGACTTAAATACATCACGAATAGAATAAACTGATGGAAGCCAAACTGGATTAATCAAGTATGCAATTTCGGAAATATTGTAGGTGAAGATTAAATCATCAAACCTCAATATGTGCAATGATGCAGCAATTGGAGGTTACATTTTTGTTATTGCCTGGCTCAGATTAAATGCGAAAATTATAAAAATTTCTAGGGACATGCAATACATTCTGTTTTATAATGTGACAAAATTATTTGTCGATTGAACCAAAAGTGTAAGAGCTGAATCCAAATTAGTTCCCACGTGACGTCACATTCCCATAAATCGGAACACGTGTGTCTCATTGTATGTTGTGTTATCATTTAAAATTGTGGCCGAATCGGATAAAAACTGAAAGAGTTATTACCAAATATGTGCTATTATGACGTCATAGTCCCGTTATTTCGCTTAGAAAACCAATAGATCGTTGTCGCAGTACAAAGTTACCCCTGCATGCTAATTTTCAGCTTTCTAGGACTCGTAGTCTTTCCTATTAATTCTGGACAAACACACACACACACAACAATTCCGCTTTTAATATACAGATAACTAAACGCTTCAATAGACTCCGTTTATTTGGGTCACTTTGGATCGATTGTGTTTGACCCAATTGGAAGGAGAACCCAATTAACAGGCAATATTGCAAATCGAACTTTAATTCCATTCTGTAAAACCAATTAAGCGGAGAAACCTATTAACTGGTGACCCAGTCTACTGTATTTTGGTAAGTTTGACATTTTAAAAAAAACTTACTTAGTTAACCTGGTCATTGAGGGTAGATCATACGTGTGAATATCACATGTGTCAGTGTCACCTAAATCTTTTACTCTAAAACCTGTACTTGCTTGTGGAATTGAATCTAAGATATTATCAGTAGAATGATACTTCCTTAACGTATGCTTAAGGTTATTGGCAATGTCTTTATGCTGTAACATCGGCGAGTTACTGTACTGAGGTTGGTAATTCTTCTTTCCACTAGGTAATGCGTTAATATTGTTACCAGAGGACCTTAAATTCTTAGTTAGCTTCAAGGATTTTAATATAAACTTATATCTTCCAGCGTTACTTTGTGGTTCATTTCGCTTTGTGACCTAGGAATTTGGGATATACAATTTAATTACTATTTAGCACATTCTGAAGATCTGCAGCCGTATTCATTAAGAACTGAAGCACTAAGTTTGAACTTTTGTATACTAAGTTGGAACTTAAGCCGTATTCACTAAGAGTTAAGTTACTTAAATTACTTAAGCAACCTCCCTAGCTTGCTTAAAGTTCGTACTTAATTTGAACTACGAACTGAAATCTTGGTGAATACGTATCTTAGTAAATACGACTTAATTAAGTTCGAACTTAGTACTTAAGTCTTAAGTTCGAACTTAACTTCCTAGTGAATACGGCCACTGTTTTTGAAACGACATTAATCTCAGTCTGGTTAAGTTCATTAAACTTCTAATCGGTTTTAGTTAATTGTCCAGAAGAATTAATGTCCTATCAGATAATAATCGTCCTCCCTTAACTAGAATTACCTCTTCACTACTTCCACCACGCTCTTTTGATAGTCGTTTACTTCTTTTGTCATCAATAGATTTTGATTTTTCCAATGGTTTCTTCTCAAAGTTGACATACACCCCATTCTTGTTAAATTTGGATTTACTTGTTGGAAAGTATTCAATCTGAATAGATTCAATGCTTGTTAGGTATTTGAGTAGACTTCCTATGCATCGTAACAGTTGATTCTTCATGGAGTTGTCTAGCTCTGTATTCTGGAATTCTGGAATTGACTTGAGGTATTTTTGAGTTTCTAAATAAATTAATAAGTAATAACCTCTAAGATAATAACCGCGAGATGTTGTCATAAGTGAACTCCGGAATATAATTTTTATTAATTTACTATTAATTCAAAAATTTGAATTTAATCTCGAAGGATTATCTGTAGGAATGCAAATATTTCAATGATAACTTAATTATAATTTACTTTTCACTTTTATTTTTTCTTAAATAGCACATGCACAATAGGGCTTCTAAATGTGAATATTCGCGATATAAAACTTATATGGTGCAACAATCTTACAGGTGCGGCAGGTTGATTTCCAATATCAGGGGCTTACACAATGCTAAAATTAAATGGACTGAAACCGCTAAAACCAAGTGCAAATTCATGTGTGGTGCAACGGACCACAAATCAATTGCACTTAGTTTTAGCGGTCGATTTTGTACATAGATAGTCCGTCGCCGTACCGCTTTTGAAAAGGATGTGCATCGGCTCATTTTGCATTAGAGTTCAACATACAATGCAACAGTTTAATCATTAATAATGAGCTTGATTTTGTGATCCTAATTTGAACTTTCCATATATATTTGATACATGTTTTCTTCAAGTTGGCTTATTACAGTAAAGCTCGGTTAGTTACAACCAAGTTTGTGATAGTACTATGTCTTTATTTGCTGTAGGGTCAAATATTTAAATATACTATTAATTTTTCGAGTTCTACTGAGATACAGAGAGCTTAAATGCATGCTAAATTGCTAATAAATTAATGATGAAGTTTTCTCGTTCTAAACTCACCAGATAGTAAATCCACAGTTACATCAATGAACCCATTCCCGGAAAGGTTACCATCCATCAACTTCCCACCTAAATAACGCAACATTTTATACTATATAATTTTTCAAACTCTCAATGGACAACTATTACTGAGCTTAAATCAGTTTAGGTCTGCATATAGTACCAATATTACAGTTGCATATTTATGTTACGAAGGAGAGCTATTTATCCTGTATCCACTTACACATTGGTTACCGTAATCAACTTTTATGGAATATTGACTACTTCTATAATGCTCCAAGAAAGGATACTTACTTTGTAAAATTCCTTCGATGTGAATTTGCTTGTTAACTTTTTCCGTACCAGGAGCAAAGTACCCGTACCCTAGTTATTTGTTACCATTAATTAGTTAAATTAAAGCAGGTCTATTTATTGTAAACTATTATTCGTCTACTTAATATATAAAACTTTTATTATGAACAAACAACTTGGTACGATTTAAGTCCAGAGCGGACCATGAGTCATGGGTCACGGGCCAACGTCCTTAAACAACGAATTTATCAATTTGGGAGTATTTTGACAGTCATTGCAACAACAAATGGTTTTTCTTGTTTTTAAGATCGTAATGAACTTAAATGAACGAATAGTATTTTCAGGGATACTGTTTGGATACTTTTAACGATAATTTATTTTTAGCATCAAAAGAAACAGCCGGCAACGTCGTTAAACCAAGAATTTATCAATTTGGGAGTCTTTTGACAGTCATTGCAGCAAAAAATGGTTTTTCTTGATTTTAAGGTCTTAAATGAATGTAAATGAACGAAGTGTAATTTCTGGGGTGCTGTTTGGACACTTTTAACGATAAAGCATTTTTAGCATGGAAAGAAACATACGGCAACGTGACTCACGGCTCTGTGACCATGACCCATTTGAAATTTCGATGTTTGTCCAGTTATAATACGAATAACTTATCATCATCGTCGTGACTATGCGTATAGAATTACTAGATTAATGCAAGGAACATAATCATGCCTATGAGAATTCAAATTTACCCAGAAACAGTACAGGCTGTTTCTTTGGTATTAATAGTCTACCCAAGTTAATTAATTGACTGGCATCATACATATATTTATGTCGTATTGTGTTACAGAATGTTAAGATGCTAAAAATAGATATTTAACAATGGGTAACAGTGACACGATGGGTCAATGGGTCACCAATGTTGACGGTCCACTCTGGATTTAACAGCTTCATAGAGTTTATACTAATTTTGAGTTCACCTATTATTAAGGTCCTCTACTATGATTTTTTTGGCCCCTTGAATGTTCATAATAAAAAGAGCCTGCCAATAATGATTCATCAGCAATAAGTTGCAAATACAAGATTATTATTTACACTGTATACTATCTGATATAAAAAAATTAATCAAAATTGATACTCTGAGTTAGGTCCTCCATTTTGCATTCAGTTGCTTCTTCTATCTTGTTTGTCAGAACAATTTTGCCTTCCTTCACTGTCCAGTACCAGATGGTTTGTTCGCTTGTGAAAACGAAATGCCAGGTACTGTTCTTTCTGGTTTTTACCTTCGTGAACACGTTTTTCAGTCTCAGACCTTCGACAAAAGATTTTAGAGCAGTATTCAGTTGGACTGATTTATCTTTGTTTCCCATAATCTTTGTAATATCGAGTCTCTTCAATGCTATTTTATCGCTTTCGAATACTGGGCTAACCAAGTTGGTGCAACCGCTCTCCTTGTTTGAAGTAACGTAAAACAGCCTCATTTCTGTATCTTGGTTCCTTGCCTGAGTCTCCATGTAGTATCCAACTTCACCGATGGTGAGGTAGTTTGTTGTAATGAGTGACTTCCATTCTTTCGTGTCAACCAGAGCATACGTTCTCTCTTCATGATCAACCTTTACTTCCCCTTCGTCATGAGGTTCCAGTGTATTAGGAATCACAGCTTGAGTTACGAGTGTGTATTTGGTGAATGGGTAAATGTACGTTTCTTCTGGCAGCTGTGAGATTAGCGCAGATAGAATCTCTTCGTGGTCATCCCAGCGAATGCGATTCCCTATTGATTCATTCATTGAGTTTTCAAGAAACACTTTATTTAGATTAGTGGGCCTCGTGCCTCCTATTATGCTCAGCCTCGGATCATACACCGAATCCACTTTCTCCCGTACGGTTACTTTTGGTCTTTTGTGCCCATTGGAAGATCCTATGCAGCCCATCTTTATTGCAGATTCAATTCGTATGAATTTATTCTTGTTCTTGCAAGAACTTGTAACATTTATGAATTATTTATGCCTACTCGATTCTACGTATTTCAAATACAATGTTGTTTAGCAATTATAATTCAAGTGATATATTACAGCTTTTATTTCTTGGAATTAGGGCAGATAATCAATATTTTACTGTGCCCAGTTCTAATTTCGTTGCCTTATATTGATTACTACACTACTACGGATAATATAATATTACATGATAATAATATGTTATAGTTCCTGGGGGTTAATTGAGCTGATTTATTTATTTATTTTTAGAATGGCTGCAAAGAGTGTGTTGACCGTTATAGACGGTAGTTTAAAGGAGGGAGGGGGGCAGATTTTAAGAATTTCAGCCTCCGTTGCCTGTATTTGCGGAATTCCTCTTAGAATCGAGAACATCCGCGGCGGCAGAACTAAGCCGGGGCTGCAGAGGCAGCATCTGATGGGAATTAAGCTAGTTTCCCAGATCTGCTCCGGACGCCTGCAAGGAGCAGAGTTGTTGTCGCAGGAGATAGTTTTGAGTCCGGCCTCCATCTCTGGAGGTAGCTACAGCTCGGACATAAAGAGTGCTGGCAGCGTGATGCTGCTGCTGCAGGTGGCACTGCCCTGTCTGCTGTTCGCCGATAAGAACAGCAGTGTCAGTCTGAGGGGAGGAACCAATGCTAGCTTTGCCCCGCAAGTCGACCACACAGCACTGGTGTTCTGTCCCATCTCGAAGAGATTCGGGATTAACTTCGATATCAACATTGTGAGGCGAGGCTACTTCCCCAAGGGGGGCGGCGAGGTTAAGGTGGACATAGAGCCGGTCAGGAAGCTGAGTGCCGTGTCTCTGCAGGATATGGGGGAGGTCACGGAGGTTATCGGCGTAGTCTTTGTGGCTGGAAATTGCCCCAAAAAGGTTCTGCACGCAATGGCCGACACGGCCGAGGCGCTACTAGCCAAGTCCCTGCCCGGAGCAAAGCTGCAGCTGGAGCGACAGCAGAACGCTCACGCGCTGGACACGGCGAGCGGACTGGTGCTGTGCGCCGTGACCAGCACCGGGTGCCGGCTGGGCGGGTCCTGTCTGGGCAGCGCGAGCGAACTGCCCGAGCTGACGGCGGAGAAGGCAGCGGAGGAGCTGCTGGAGAGCGTGGGGCACCGCGCCTGCGTGGACAAGTGGACGCAGGACCAGATCGTGCTGCTGATGGCGCTGGCAGAGGGCAGGTCGGTGGTCAGGTGCGGACCCCTCACTCTGCACACAGAGACAGCCATGTATGTGGCCGAACAGCTGATGGGAGTTAAGTTCGCTGTTAAGCCGGCAGATCCGACCAGAGAGGACTGCAAGAAGTACCCTTGCTTCATTGAGTGCGAAGGCATAGGAAAGCTGAATCCTCATTTTAAATAGTCAATTTTAGTAAAATTTTATTCATTGCAGAGTATTAGCTATTTCATTCAGATTGTTCTTACCACGTAGAATATAATAGGTGTGTCTTCTAATTAGTTCTGTTATGTCGAAGCAAGTTCAGGTCCTGTTGAGGAATAAGGAGTCTAGGTATTCAATTCCGCCTACAAACCTCTCCGTGTCCGTGTCGATATCCTGGAAGGAGCTCAACAAGACCCTCCTAGCTCTCTTGCGGGAGCACGAGACGCCCGTCCCTGCAAACAACCCCGAGTTTGATTTTCTTATAAACGGCCAGCTGCTCGTATCCGACCTGCAGGAGTTCATAGCGTCTGGCGCTGTGGGCTCTGAGCAGCAGATAGAAATTGAATATTTCGAGAGGAAGCCCCCGCCTTCCCAGCCGCGGCTGCTGCCGCACCCCGACTGGGTCTCCGCCCTCGCGCTGGCGGGCCCGCGGGTCCTGACAGGCTGCTACGACGGCGTCGCCAGGAGCTGGGACCTCGGCACTCACTCGCTCCTTTCAGAACTCAGCTGTCACACTGAGCCCATCAGCGGCGTCGCTTCTCTCGGCGAGCAGCTGTTCGCGACAGCCTCCCACGACGAGTCGGTCTGTTTCTGGGGAGGGCCCCTGTCCGAGCCTCCGCGCTGCCTGTTCCGGGGGCGACACTCGCAGCCCGTGGCCTGTCTGGCTGCGGGCGCGGGCGGGACTCTGCTGGCTAGCGGGTCGTGGGACCGCGTTGTGAAGGTGTGGCCAGTCGGTTCTATGCTAGACGGCACCATGGACACAGGGGAGGACAGCTCGCAGCCGCTCCCGGTGTCTCCGCTGTCCGCACTGGAGGGTCACACGGACACGGTGTCGGGCTGCGTCTGGGGCAGAGAGCGACTGGTCTCCTGCTCCTGGGACCAGAGCCTGCAGTTCTGGGACGTGTCCACCGAGCAGAGCGTGCGGGCCCTGGCCAGCAGCCGGGCGCTGCTGTCCGTCTCGGAGAGCAGACACAGCGGGCTGGTGGCCACTGGGGGGACCGATAACGTGGTTAGAGTGTGGAACAGCAGGGATAGCGAGCCGACTGTGATACGCCTGGTGCTCAGGGGGCACACGGGGTGGGTGTGTGCGGTGGTCTGGTCGCAGCAGACGGAGCATCAGCTGATCTCCGGGTCTTACGACGGGTCCATTAAGCATTGGGACATTCGGAACTCCAAGTCCCCAGTGTACACAGTGGGGGCGCACAAGAAGAAACTGCTGTGCATGGACTGGGAGGACGGAGGGAATGTTGCCAGCGGGGGAGAAGATTCCCAATTAGTTGTTTCAAGATTCTAGTGCTCATTCGCTCATTAAGAGTATCAGGTAGTTTATAATTATTAAATTATTGCTATAAATACACATCTGCTAGAATCTTTTGATTCTCTACTCAGGTTATGTCAGAATTACTTTCTGACATCACCTGAGTATTATAATTAGAAACGAGGTATATGGGTTTATACCGTTATATAACTTATTTATTCAGTTACAACCCTTGGTATTTAGCATTTGGGTCGTTTAAACGGTCGACTTAAGTAACGTTTGAATAGCCCCTTAGAGAGCGAGTATAATTAATTGGTACGTACTGTATTATTTCTAAATTTAGAATATTAATGTAATGAGAATTGGTAGTAATTCCTTATCAAACAATGTTCTATAAATATACCATCCAGTATACCAATTAACATTTAATTAATACTATTTTCAAGTCTTTCTAGCTAGAATGGCTGAAAAGCAGAAGTTGACTCGAATAGCGGTTGTGAGTGGCGACCGGTGTAAGCCGAAGCGCTGTCGGCAGGAGTGCCGCAAGGGCTGTCCCGTTAACAAGACGGGCAAGCAGTGCATTGACGTGGTTTCCGACAGCAAGATAGCCTACATATCCGAGATCCTCTGCATCGGCTGCGGCATCTGTACCAAGCGGTGTCCCTTCGAAGCCATCTCCATCATAAACCTCCCTTCCAACCTGGAGAAGGACACCACTCATCGCTACAGCGCCAACTCATTCAAGCTGCACCGGCTGCCCATGCCGCGCCCGGGCCAGGTGCTGGGGCTCGTGGGCACCAACGGAATCGGAAAATCAACCGCACTCAAGATCCTCGCCGGGAAGCTGAAGCCCAACCTGGGCCGGTGGGACCAGCCGCCCGACTGGAAGGACATCCTGATCCACTTCCGCGGCTCCGAGCTGCAGAGCTACTTCATGCGTGTGCTGGAGGACAAGGTTAAGGCCGTGATTAAGCCGCAGTCCGTGGACCAGATCCCCAAGGCCGTGAAGGGGACGGTGCAGCAGCTGCTGGACAAGAAGGACGAGAAGAAGGAGCAGGGGCGCTACACCAAGATGTTCGACCTGGAGAAGCTCCGCGAGAGAGACATCTCGGAGCTGTCCGGGGGAGAGCTGCAGAGGTTCGCCTGCGCCCTGGCCTGTCTGCAGCAGGCGGACGTGTTCATGTTCGACGAGCCCTCCTCCTTCCTGGACGTAAAGCAGCGTCTGAACGCGGCGCAGGCCATCCGGGCTCTGCTCTGTCCCGACAACTACGTGGTGGTGGTGGAGCACGACCTGTCCGTGCTGGACTACCTCTCGGACTTCATCTGCTGTCTCTACGGGGTCCCCGGGGTCTACGGGGTGGTCACGCTCCCCGCGAGCGTCCGGGAGGGGATCAACATATTCCTGGACGGGTTCGTCCCGACGGAGAACCTCAGGTTCCGCCCCACCAGCCTCATATTTAAGGTGGCGGAGACCACGGAGACCGAGGAGGTTAAGCGCATCCGCCGCTACGCGTACCCCGACATGGAGAAGACGCTGGGGGACTTCCATCTGGCCGTGCAGGAGGGGGAGTTCACGGACTCCGAGATAATCGTGCTGCTGGGCGAGAACGGGACCGGGAAGACCACCTTCATTCGAATGCTGGCCGGACTCACGCCCCCTGAGAGCGGGATCGAGGTGCCGCAGCTCAACGTGAGCTACAAGCCGCAGAAGATCTCCCCCTCCTTCGACGGGACAGTGCAACAGCTGCTGCACGCCAAGATCCGAGAGGCGTACATACACCCGCAGTTCATCAGTGACGTCATAAAGCCGCTCTGCATGGAGAGTGTGTACGGACTCTCTGTGAAGCATTTGTCGGGCGGAGAGCTGCAGCGAGTGGCCATCACGCTCTGTCTCGGGAAACCAGCTGACATATACCTGGTGGACGAGCCGTCCGCCTATCTGGACTCGGAACAGCGACTGGTCACCTCTAAGGTGATAAAGCGATTCATACTGCACGCCAAGAAGACCGCTTTTATAGTGGAGCACGACTTCATCATGGCTACCTATCTAGCGGATCAGGTTATTGTCTTTGAGGGAATGCCTTCTGTCGACACGGTTGCTACGAGTCCGCAGATCCTATTAACCGGAATAAATAAGTTTCTCAAATCGTTGGAGATAACATTCCGACGCGACCCAACCAACCACCGACCCAGGATTAACAAACTGCACTCAGTCAAGGATGCTGAGCAGAAGGCAAGCGGGAACTATTTCTTTATCGACTCTTAATCGCTCCGTCGGAAAAGCGCGGTATCCGCCCTCAGGGCCGATCCACGGTTCTTTTGTATTGGCTATGTACTGACATCAGTCAGTAGGCTAATGGACTTATTGGTGTATTCTTAGAAATGACTTCATAGTAGAAATTTGCTTTTAGGAAAATTGCCTGATCTATTGGGTGTTTCACTCACATAACTTTATAGTCAATCCACAGCAGGAATTTTCTAGGATTTCTTGGCTGGCACTTTATAATGGCACCCCAAAGGCGTTACATGATCAGTATATAATTCATTGGTGCGGGATTATTTGAAGGAGGTAAATATACACAAAACCCAAAAAGGGGTTTATCCTTCAAATTCTGGGTCAGTCACCTGGCACCTAATCGAATACACTGCAAGATCCTTGGCACCTCAACCGATGCAGGCTGGCACCTAGATAACCCCTGATCCCCACATTCTTATAAGAACAGTAGTCTGATTAGGGGTATACTATATTTATAACTCTACTTAGGATGGGACAGACGGAGAGCTCGCAGACGGGGCCCGCAGAGGGCGACCACTCAGATCTGGTGTCTCAGCTGTCCGCTCTCGAAGTGGCCGCGGTCAGCGAGTCATTCAAGGAGCTGCATGCCAAGGCAGGTCGGGACGGACACCTGGTGAATCTCGAGGCTTTCAGTCAGCATTTTAAGCTGCCCGTTTTGCTGGGGGAACGTCTCTTCTTCGCGCTTGATTGGAAGAAAACAAACACAATCGACTTTGACGAGTTCGTGTCCGGCGCGGCGATGCTGCTGCACGGGTCTTTCCACGACAAGTGCCAGCTGCTGTTCTCTATGTTCAACATATCGGGCGGGCCCGGCGTCGACAGGAACGAGCTGAGCACCATGCTCAACATTATTATGTCTTCCACACAACTCGTGCTAAAGGGCTGTGGGAAAATGCAGGTGCACTTGTACTATTCTAATTACGCTTAATTAATTTGATTCTTCTATTTGTTAACAGAACTCTGCATTATTGAACGAAGGCGCCATTTCAGACATAGTAGCCCAGTTAGTGGCGAAGGCATTCACCGAGTGTGACGTCAGCAGGACGAACAGGCTGTCTCCGGACGAGTTCGAGGTCTGGCTGCAGAACAACCCCGAGCTGGTGGAGCACCTCGTCAGGTGGACCCTGCCCCCTGACAGCCAGCTGGTGCACAAGCTGGAGGGAGGTAGCTAGCTATTCATAGCCGGGACACTTATGTAGTGGGTTAATCGGGTCCCTATCCTGCCTATGGTATATGGTTAAGTTGATATTCAATGGGCACTGGTATCACACTCCCACGGTGCGTACAAACATCAGGGGGCCGTCGAAATTTGTTCGTATTATCCATAATTCGTATTATTCGGAGCCATTTAAATGCATTTGTATAGGCTGGGGGGATTAAACCATGTACTCCATAATTAACCGAGAATTCGCCTTATACGTGTTCGTATTAACGGGAGTCTATTGTATATTGTATTGTGAGTCTCCCGATCTAATTAGTTAACATCCTATTTAGTTAAGGCTGCAGGAGATAAAGAATCTGAGATATCAGCCTCCAGGAGGGAGTCCCTCAACCCAACCTCTGACGTCAGCACTGATCCCTCCCCAGAGAAGCCGGCGCCCAGCGAGGAGCCAGTCTCCAAGCCCTCTCCGCCTTTCCGAAAGACAACTTCTGAGTTGGAGCAGCTGGACACCATGGACTCGATACCCGACGCGATGCCTGACGCCAGCCTGCAGGCGGGAACAGCTGTTTCTTTCTCCCCGCACGGATCCTGCTCTGACGAGGAACCTGTGTCCAGCGCCAAACTCGCGGCTCGCAACACCTGTCCGCACTTCCTGCTGACCGCAGAGGAGCACAGCATATACTCCACGCTGTGGATCCCTGGCGTGGTCACGAGGGAGGCAATGCAGCAGGTATGCTGTGGGACATTCATGCTTATGGGACACAGATATTACATGTTCCACTCTCCAGAAGAGGTACATAAACCAACACCCGATCCCACAGGACCTGACCTGTCACGACTCCATAGCCCCCCACAAGATAGAGGCCCGACTGGTGGACTACGACATCAAGGTGGGGTACGAGCCGCGGCTCTCCCTCGCGGACGTGGAGGTGACGGCTGAGGGCCTCGAGAAACTGATCGAGGTCGGGAGCTACATCGACGCGCTGCACCTCTCGCGGGACCTGATCCTGCAGACGCGGTCCGTCAGCTCCGACCAGCAGAACGTGGAGTACTCCCCGCTCATCCTGCAGATGTGGCTGGCGAGATTCACTCTCATGCTGAAGCTGGGACTGCTGCCCGAACTGGAGAACGAGATAGACGGACTGGCGGGCACCAACTTTGACAGACCTGACATGTACTTTGAGTTCTATCCTGAAAGGTACTGTACACTGATTCTACATTATACCTGTGATATAGTCATAGTACAGTGTGCAATGCAACACGTTCTTAATATGCACATACTAGTGTAACTACTTGTGTAGCACAGTACTTAATAGAACGGATGCTCTTCTCGCAGGTACTCTGGTAAGTGCGGATGGATGGTCCCGTTCGGGCTGGCGCTGCTGCACTCGTCGCTGCCGCAGATGCTGGGGCAGCACCGCCGCGCCCTGGACAGACTCTACAGTCTGCTGCACACAGCGCAGCGGGTACAGCAGCACATCCTAGGACTGGAGGCGTCAGAACACGCCAAGGCTATGGGCACCCGCATGTGGCAGAAGAGAATCAATAGAATCACACTTGCCATAGCCAACACATTCATCTCCATGAAGGACTACTATAACGCCAGACTCCTGTTCTGTAACATGGCCAAGGAGCAGCCCGAGATGCTGGCCGACTGCTGCATATTAATCAGCAGGGTATGTTATCAGCTATGTGCATTCCATTAGCACTGAGTTGTTGCTATGAATACATGCAGTGTTTAATTATCCGATTTATAATTCCAGATTCACATTCTTGTTGGCAACACCGTTGCTGCTAGAAAAGAGCTAGAAACTGCACATACCAACCTGGAGAGTCCCGAGCAGTGCACTCGCTATCTGATGGCGCGCGGGCTGGTGGAGGTTTCCGAGAAGCAATTCGCTCGAGCAGAGAAGACATTTCGACAGATCCAGGAGAGCGCCCCCTCTTCCACTGCCCTCAACAACATAGGATTCTGTCTCTACTACCAAACGCATATGGACATGGCTCTGGAATTCTGGGAATCGAACCTCTGCTCAGAGCCGCCAGATTCCATCCACCCGGACCAGCTCTCCAACATCCGCAGCGTCGTGGGCCTGCTGCCGGGCTCCGGCCGCTCCATTAAAGTCAAAATTATAGACGTGCTAGCCAAGCGGTCCCCGGAACTGATACGATATATCCTATGATTCTACAGGTGTATTAGATTATTGTACATACATACATAGTATATACGTATATACACGTAGTTGGTTTTTACTCAATCAAGGAATGAACTAGTTTGTGTCCACACTGGCAAATTGTGGAACCATTTGATACAAAGGAATTTGCAACCACTAACTCTCCTCTCTGCGAACTGCGATATAATTAACTGATTGGTTATGGATTATCTGAGAACCACCATAATTAGATCAACTTATAGTGTAATTGTAATGTACGAGAACTTTAAACTATGACGAATTACCAATACAATAGTACACTCCTTACTAGATGAACACATATTTTGCTAACAGTTACATTGTACATTCCTAAAACCCAAATAGGTATCCTATTCATTTGAGTTTATTGTGTATTTAATATACTTTAATTCCAAATAGATGTATCCTTTTCTTCTTGATACTATTAATATAGAATAAAATGCTGATCAAGTAACGGTATAGTTAACTGGTTTCATTTGCTTTATACATTATATTAGTATATTGGAATAGTTATTCTAACAAAGCATGAGTCACGCTCACCTCTCAGCTGACATATCTCTCGCGCAGTACAAGCAGACCCCGGCCTACCACCCGCTCCACGCGCCCGCCGCCAGACACAGTCTGGAGCTCACAGCTGATCTCGACCCGCCGAGTCCGCTTCTCCCGTCCTACAGAACCTCGCTCGACTGCAAAGCGGGATTTCCTAAATCTTCTCCCATCGAGAAAAAGGCTTGTCACAGGACCACTTCTCAGGTATGAGCTCTGCTATGATAATATTATTACAATTACAGTTTAAATAGAAGTTCATTATACAGCTAGTCTCCTTTCTATGGTAACACAGTCCAGCTATGTGGAAATATGCCACTGGAATACCTTATCCGATCAGAGATGGATTTCTACGATCTCTCGATCAAATACCTTGTTATGTATTCTCACAATCTTCTCTAGTTCTTTAAGATAGTAAATATTTCTAATTACTGTGCTATGAAATCCGATGCAAGCTCTTAAATAGTAGTATTTCTAGATTTACAACTCTGGGAAATTCATTTTCGTTAGTTGGATTATCTGTTAGCATTCGATCCATTTCACTACAAGAGCTCTCTAGTAAATACTAAACTGTGTATATATTTGTTGGTTATTATTTGCTATGGAATCTTTCCCCCTCTCGATTCTGACTTCTTGCACTCGCCCGCAGGACTCCGGTCTGAGCACGCAGCGCTCCACAGCCAGCTCCAACTCCAGCACCGGCCAGCGCCCCGACAAACTCGGGATCTACAGGAACGACTCTGGCCTGGGTCTCGAACAGAAGCCGCAGCTGCGCATCATGACGGACATGGACCACCTCTGCAAGCGGATGCAGAGCTCCGCGCTCTCCAAGCAGAACAGACCGCCGGAGCCAGGCCGGGCGCTGCCTCTCGCGGCGGCGCCTCTCTCCGTGCTCCCCGGACTCCAGATCAGGTAACGCACTCTGTAGAGTAGTTATTAACAAGTGTTGCTATAGTCTGGCATACACATATGTGAGGAAATATACAGTGGAACTCGCTTAGTACGTACTCGGCTTAAGACGTACTCTCGGATTATACGTACTGTTCTCTAATAACCTATTTTTTCTCCTATCTGATCCATTATACATGATTCGGTTAATACGTGCTCGGATAAGACATCCCATTTCTATTCCCAAGTATATAAAATGTTCATTTTTATTCGGTTAGTACATACTCTATAAAACTATCTGCAGAACTCAATAAGTATTTGGTTTAAGTGAGTAGGAGACAACTAAATACTTCAATCTTATCGTTTTGTATGTTCGAGACTTGTATACACTCAGGGGCGTAGACTCGTTTTGGAGATTGGTAAGGCCCTTATAGGCTGGATGTTAGGATTGGTAGGGCCATCTTGGCATATTTGTGTTAACTTCTATGGCGAAAAGACAATTATTGGTAGGGCCATGGCCCTACCAGCCCTACGCCTATGACCCTACATCGTATTCATATCATTGAACAAGTCAGTATCGCGCGCTCCTATTTACTAAATATTATTGAAAAGAAAATGAGAAACGTTAGAGTTTTGAGTTTAGACAGAGCATTAAGCGCGCTTCATGTCACAAATACTCTAGAGTTTGGAACTTATTCTATTAATATTGTAAGACTAAATAGGCACATTCTTACTTGATATTCTCTAGACGCGCTTTCTCCGCCGCTTGTCCTCCTAGCACAGCTGGTCTGTCTTCTAGCAAGTACCTCGAAGACAGAAAGACCTCTCACTCAACTCTGGCAGAGACTTCTCCGCTAGAAGACTCGCTTCCCACTTCCTACCGGTAGGTTGCTTATCTGTCCCACGTCACTGTTAATGCGCTCCTCTAGTTCTAACCATGGATTCATCGCATACGACACCAACAACATAATTAACTACGACAACTCTCCTCGGAAGACTCGGGACACCGCCCTTCCCCCGGACGCCTCCAAGTCGCCGCTCCACAAGAGCTCGGAGACTCCCGACAAGCTGGAGAGCACGCTGACTGAGGAGAGCCTGCACGCGCGGCAAGGCAGCTACCCCTCCTGTCTGTCCGGACAGGACTCCGAGGAGTACGACAGCGACAGCATGGAGAGGTTCGGCTCGGGCTGGGACACGCTATACCACATGCGGAGCAGCTTCAAGTCCAAGCAGAAAGAGAGGGACAGTCTGTCCAAGTCTGTCGAGCCCAGACCCTCCCTAGTACAGAACCTCAGAGAGGTGCGTGCTGTGTGGTTATGTAGTGTGTGGATTCATTCTAGCACAGGTGTCATTCTATATCTCCTGCGAACACTAACAAGGGATCCCTATACAGCCAACTCTCGTTATAACGAAGTGTCTGGGACCTGTAAATTCCTTCGTTATATCCGGATACTCGTTATAAGCGGATGATAATTATGACATTTAGTGCTCTGAGGAAACATTTCCATTTCATTATAAGCGGTATTTCGTTATATCCGACTTCGTTATAACGGGAGTTCACTGTAGACACTGTATAGTATGTCGCACCAAGAACAAAATCACTAATTAAGAACTTCAAACACAAGCGATACTAACGTACTGGTCTCAGTGATCTGGCCTCTAGTGTTACATAGGACAGGGACATTAATGCAGTCAGCTTAACTTCCCAGTTTAATTACCCCGTTGGAAATCCAGAATTCAAACCATTATTTATGTACTTTAAGTTTAGGGGTTTCCAAATAGAACTGAGAACTCAGTTTGTTCTTGAAGCTCTAGAAACTATTAGTATATTAATAGTTCGTATAATCCACGGTAGAAACAAATTAAAATTGATATTGCATTGTTCTGCCCACCTTGGGATTAAATAATTAAACCGGACTACTTCAGAACTTTTCCCAATAATTTCAAAATCGATTCCCCTGATGGTAGCCATTGTTGATCTAATTTCCGTGAGATTTATCTCCAGTCATGTTTTAAAGAGGCCCAAACATTGAATGTCACTCTCTTCAACAAACAGAGGTCATTGTGCCTAGGGACAGGAAAAGCTCCAAATAGTTTATGGACTGGAATACTATTTGGATGTTAATATTGGTATTTTTATTACAGTAGAACCTACATAATTCGAGACCGTTGGGTAGGGAAAAAATGTCGGATTGCCAAAATAGTTGGATTATGCAGGCTCTATAATGCATAAAAATTCCGGGTCATAAAAGGTCGGATTATGCAGATTCTACTGTAGCGCACTATGGATGCACATTTTCTATGAGATTTATATAAATTATTGCTTGAAAATCTCTACGCATTCATGGTCTCTATATGTAATTGGTTGAAATATTAATCGTAACTGATGCATATGTCGTTTGCAGAGACACATAATACTCTCCACCATGGCCTACTTAATATACGGCTATATATGTCGCCGAGGGGCGCATGCTTTTGTCCGAATTTCTAGTATGCATTTGTCCGAAATTTTGGAGTATGCATTTGTCCGAATTTGTTGTATGCATTTGTCCGACTGGAGTATGCATTTGTCCGAATTTTGTTGTATGCATTTGTCCGACAGAAGTAAGCATTTGTCATTGAGTTTTTATGGATCATTGATAAAACACTCGCATTTCTAAGTGTGATTTTATGGTTTATTGTTAAAACGCACGCATTTCTAAGTGCGTATATATGATTTCGGGGGAAAGCGCGCCCTTTTTAAGCGTGTGGGTATGGTGCCCTGGTGGAAAATCTCAGTGTCTACGTGATCATTGGGAAAACACCGACTTTCTAAGTGCCTTGTATTGATTATTGATAAAACACTCGCATTTCTAAGTGTCTTAGTGACAAAATATCATATGAATGACAAATGCTTACATCAGTGTAAATTCGGACAAATGCATACTCCAGTCGGACAAATGCATACGTCAGTCGGACAGATGCATACTTCAAAATTCGGACAAATGAATACTACAAAATTCGGACAAATGCAGCTTCCCCGTTTTGCCGAGAAGGCCATAAAACAAAGAGGCCAGTTTCTAATTTTCAAAATGGAGAATTGATCTTTATTCGAATAATTAGCAATGATAGAGGTGAAAAGTGTATTATAACTATATAGGAATATGGTATCCATGTATACATAGCACCCTTCAGAATTGTGATATGTCATCATCTGATGACGTTATGGTTATTACTCAATGATTACTCATAACATTCATAATTTTCATAACGTCATCAGATGATGACATATCACAATTCTGGAGGGTGCTATGTATACCTGGATACCATATTCCTATATAGTTAAAATACACTTTTCACCTCTATCATTGCTAATTATTCGAATAAAGATCAATTCTCCATTTTGAAAATTAGAAACTGGCCTCTTTGTTTTATGGCCTTCTCGGCGACATATATAGCCGTATATTCAGTAGGCCATGTCTCCACTAAGATTCTGAAAGTCAATACCTGTCGGAACACATTCACTCTTGATTAATTATGAGCTAGACAAGAGTTTGGCCCTACATCCAGAAACTTGAGTTGCATTCACCAGTTTAGAATCCTTTTCTCCGGCACTTCTTGGTAGAACACTCACTTCGTTGTATACCGTATTTACTCGAATAATCGCCCCCTAAGGGGTTCATAATTAGTAATCGCGATTAAATTCAAAATATATCTACGTACATCTAAAAAGGTAACTAAGAAAACACGGGAATACATTATCATACAACACCGCATAAGCATTTGAGGGCGAGTTGGTTAACAGATCTATGGTATTTAACGTTTTTCCTCAAATAGCAAAAGTAGCTCTACTCAAATAATAGCCTCCTGCGGGCGGATAAAAATCAATAATCGCCTAGGCTACTATTCGAGTTAATAAGGTATATTAGTGATAATTATAACTTATATAACTTATTAATTAATACGATTAAGATTAGGTATATCCGTTGATTTCAAATGTTAAAATTTTCCCAAAAGGGAACTAAAACACATAAAAATACCAGATAATTTATAAGTACGTATATCTGTTTAGTTTTACTTTAAAGTTTTTAGTAATTTATTAGATTTACAACACTCGAATTATTGATGATTTTATATTTGACATGTAAAAGTTTCGCTATAGAATTTTCAAATATTTGTTTGCTTTGATAAGATTCGAATCTGCTTTGATTTCGAATTTCCATAAGCGTAGAACATGTAATTTATCGCTATTTTCGGGAGGGATTAAATTATTCCGATTAATCAACTTTCTAATCCATGTCTATCTATCTCTATGAATACTATAGTATATTTCACTCATTTTTCTAAAATTTACTAATACAGTCGAAACCGTTATTTTCTAACCGGGTTTTTCTAGCTAATCGGTTTTTCTAACTAACTATTAATTCTAAATTTGTAAGAAATTACAATTTCGTTATATTTTCAATCGGTTTATTCTAACTATCGGATTTTCTTACTTCATTTCCATGCAAATAATTGTTTAGAAAAAACCGGTTTCGACTTTCGACTGTACATGCACTTATGACAATTAAGGGTGCTCTGTACTGATATTTTGACACCCGACGACCTAATGTTTTTATTGCGTTTTTGGATAGTACTAATATATCTAAGATATCCCTGAAAATATTAGAGTTCTACTATGTATATATCCTTAGTTATGAACTAGACAATGTCAATATAGGCCTAATCCATACTAGACAAATATTTAAAAAAATTTTTTATGTTAGTTTTTAGCGCGAAACATGTCAATTATAAAATATACCTTAGTCAATACTCAATGTTTTAAATCGAACCGAAATATGCTTTTTCTTTAATCTACTCTATGTTATTGTCATTTTTGTGAAATTGGTCAAAAAAACCCCACTATTTTTCATTAAAAGTATACTAATTCAATTTTTTTGTATTATATTGCCAAAACTGCCCGCTTTTAAAACATGCGCCTACATATACTGAGCATTTTAAAAAAAAGTTTGACTTTCTAGAATAAAAATTCTCTTTTTTACATCCATATGCCCAAATGGTCTTTTTTTACACCTTCATAATTAGCATTTAATTAATTTGTGTCGAAGTGGCTGAGTCCAGAATATGAAAGTGCGAGGAAAAGGAGTTCCTAAACTGCATAAAATAGATAATGTCATTTGAAATTGAATTAGACTATTTTTAGCAATTTAGAGCTAATCTCTATCTCATTTGGATCAGAAGTTGGATTTTTGTCACCCTTTTAACATATTGCCACTTTGACACCACCATATTTGGGCATTTGAAATCAGAACACATCATTAGAATTATAATATAATCCCAAAAGTTTATCCAATGAGTAAGAAATAGTATCATGATGTGACTAGAATTTTAGAGCTAGTCTCTGCTGTCCAGAGATCAAGAGTTACAAAATTTGCTTCGTCATCAAAATTGGGCACATCAAATTACCATATATGGTCATGTTAAAAAGTGTGACACCTAGAGTCCTAAAATGTATTATAAACGTATAGAAAGTCAGGTATTTACAGTATTTTCTAATGCCTATGATCATTTTATCTCAAAGCGTTTCTGAAATATCAACAGGTGTGAAATGTCAGATTTTTTGCCCCCTTCTGTGGCCCAAAAGTCCATAACCTATCGAATAATGATTGGATCGTGTTGTGTAACGTCTCATTTTGTGCGCAAATGCTATTTCCATATTTGTATTACCAAATTGGTGTTTTATATAATACATTATTGTATATTTGAGGGCCTTGAGGTGTGAAAATATGACAAAACAGACAAAACCATAGTCATAAATTGGTCATAACTCATGATATATTATTGTAAAAGTGTTGAAAACAAATGCTACGCATAGATAAGAAGCTGGCGCATTTTTCTGGAGAATAACAGAATTATTCTGCTGTCCAATTTCCCACAGTAATATATGATCACCGGGTACTTGCATACCCTGCATATTCTTTTATGCCCCTAATTTCCTAATTTTTGACATATTCCTGAACTTTTTGACGTGAACCTGTATATTTTGACCTGTAGATTCCGAAATTTTTAATTTTGGGAACAATATATGGCAGTGTAGAATTTTATCACCTCTTTTGATGTTGAAATTCGGAAAAATTCGTGGGCCGCAGACTTAGAAGTCTTATAAAACCAAAAATAATAATCAGAAAGTCAAAAAATTTCTCTGGGGTAACACATGATACATCCTCAGACCCTTGAACTAGAATTGAAAATTTTTTCTTCTAACATTTTATAACGATAGTTTAGTGCACGACTGCGTTTTATGATTATTTTGAAAAAATGCCCTTTAGCATCGTTTCTTCTGCAAAAATAAATAAAATAAAAATTATTACTGAGAGGAAATAGTCTCATAATAATATGTTCAAAAATTCAAAAAGATTCAACAATTTTGAAAAAATGTCATGCCCATATGAGGAAGTCGACGTCTTGTTTTATTAAAAAACACCATCTTGATTGAAAATTAAGAAAAAAAAATCATAAAAGTCAATCTCTATCTCATCTAGAGTATTCCTAGTAGTAAATTATGCAATTCTGAGATTCACCGTGAACGCCCGAATATCAATACAGATTACCCTTAAGTAAATTATTGAATAGGATGATGAGTATACTTGAGCTCATATGAGTCTCTTGAGCTCACGAGTGTCACCAACATATTTTAAATGATTTATTGAATCAAATTGGTTATATGCACATTGATAACATATTTCAACATTACTTGTTATCTTAACCATAATATTACTATACATTTTAGTGAGTTGACTCTGAATTTTCCTTCGTCAACAGATAGTAAGTTATTGCACAACTGTGATTTATGATACTAAATAATGACTAGAAATATTTTTTGCCACCATTGAAACTAGATTGGTATTCGCCTAAGCGCTCTACTAGCAATTTAATTTTATATAAGTAAATTATATAATTACGAGGGCATTTAATTAATGTTAATTATGTTCCTCTAATAGCAAATTCACCTACGGTATTTGCAAAATGCGAGTTGATATTACACGAACCCCATTTTACTGAGAAAATTCAAATTCGTTTATTTATATTTTGCTACTGAACTTTAGAAGACTGATTCAACTGTAGAACGTTTATATTAGGGTATTTAATGAAATGTTTAGTAGGTTGTAAACTTGGCATCTTATGTCGCTGAAATATACGTATACTTTACGTAAATGTCTACATACGTATATCTACATCTATTAATCTAACGAATTTACTAATTATTATACATTGCCACCTGAGAGATTGACAAATAACACTAACTTCCCTTCTACCCTGAGAGATAATATAATATTTCTATTCTAATCAGTGAGAGTGAACTCCCATAATAACGAAGTCCAAGGGACCCGTTTACTTCGATACAAGCGAAGAAAGATCGACTACTTTACCCGTCTGGTAAAGTAGTTGATTTTTCTCTGCAATATATATATATAACGCAGGTATTTCGTTAGACCCAGGTTATAACGGGAGTTTACTGTTTTACCACTACAGGGCCAGTATTGATTTAATTTATTTTCAGAATAATCAATTAACGTGAAGGTATTTTGTACCTCTTGATGTTTCTAGAAGTATTTGAATTTATTATATATTAATTTGAACCCGGTTAAATGAAAATAGAATAAAACTCTTTATTCTTCCAATGTACTCAACTATGAAATATTTAGTAATTGTGTCGGGTGCAAAGTTCGAAAATGTAGACAAAATCTACATCTTGCGACACAATATGTAGATTATTTTGAGCATAAAGCAATTATGACGAAGTGCACCTGTAGATCGAACTGAACATTTCTGTGTCTCTGAATTTAGCAGTACTTTTGTATTTACTTCAGGACCTAAGACAAAGATTTATTTATTAGATACAATTCAAGTTACCATCAGCGTATTTAACCTATTATCTATTTCTAACGATTCAATGAAGGTCAAGTACATAGAAAGCCCAATTTTATTATTGTACACAATAAATCGCTTGTTTACAAGGGTGGTACCGAATCTACCAGGTTCCTTTCCTATACTAATGATATTAAGGCTTACGTAAGAAGGAATAATATTTGCAGAGAGAACTTTAACAAGAAAGTTGCAAACATGGAAGGGACAGCATCATGGTTTGGATTGTTTTTTTCGTCGGTTTTGTTGAGCTCGTCTATCGATTTGCTTCCTCCACACTCTGGGTGGTATCTAAACAGGAGAATGCATCCTGCCTTACGTCGAAGCGGTGAAGCAGTTACAGCAGCGCCGTGCGAGCCTATTGATACCTGTCCAGGTCAAACCTAACTAGAGTAAGCATCATTGCTACCCATGGTCAAAAAATTCTATTATTATTAACGCACGGTAATTTTGATAAATGATCTGAATTCTGAAATATATATTTCACTCCAAATGTTAAATAGCTTTATAACTAACAAAGCGATATACAGTCAAGGTCTGCTTATTATGAACAAGATTTCGTCTGCTTAGTATGAAGATCTTTTTATTATGAACAAGCCCTATGGTCCCAATTTAACAACTTACATAGGGTTTGTATTAAGTTGAGTTCGCTTATTATGAAGTCTCTCTATTATGAACACAATTTTTGGTCCCTTAAATGTTCATAATAAAAGAATCTGACTGTATTATAATCAATTTAATTACATGTATTTAGTAAAAATACCTAATATATCTAGATTAAGATGGAGTCCACTTTTTCAGTGCATTATACGTATTTTATTTATTTATTTAAATACTCATAACTTGGTTAAATTACCAGGTCAACCTGGTATTGAAAATTATGCCCTGGTTTGACTTGGTCAGTTTGTATTAGTGGCACGGTCCTGAGCAGTAGTTTTTGCAGAGTTACCTGGCATAGAACAACTAGAATCTGATCGGAGAATGTTCTACAAATTAATAATTACCAGTTGTATTTATTTTTATGACCTATATTCAATAAATACATACAATTAATTAATCACTAGGAAATTCGCAATAAAAATTGAGCAGTTTTTTATAATTTACAATTACTTGTATAAATGAGTATTCAATTAAATTTCTGAATATTCGTATACATTGAATTCTCAATTCATAAAAACACATACTTAGCACCATTATCGTCTCAATTCCACGACTACATATTCAGAAACTGTCTGGAAAACAATTTACTGCGGCCGAATAAATTATATTACTCAGAAATACATTAGTATTCATTTTAATATGATATTTAATTAGTTCATTATACTATGTACTTGTTGTATATTCGTACAAATTAATTAAAATTGATAAATACATGTGAAATATGATTAAGTGGATAATTGATAAATTAGTAAAATAATTATTCAAAAATACTACCGAATTTCCCCGAATAAGCGCCGGGTCAATAAAAATGACATTGTTAAGATAAAATTTAAGCACATTAGTTGATTACTTGAGTGTAATTCCATTGATTTTGGCTACTTCAGTATGTGTATTGATTGTCGGTGTGAACCGGCCTAAATATTATTTTCTGGATTTAATAAAATTTCAGGACAATTTTGGCCCACGAAAAGAATAACGCCGGGGCGCTTATTCGAAACAATAAGGTATATTAAAATAATGTTTTTTTTATTTAAAATAATATATTGTGTTCAAAACTAACGTATTGACTGAATGCATGTTAACAATATCCTAGCTTATAAATTGCGTTTTCCACCTCTTACCTTACATTTGTTGAGCACTGTTATCCACCACAGGTGTGTATTCTTCGCACAAAACTTCAGTATGGCTTCACTCTATCGCGGATTTCGGGTATCGGCGATACAGTAGTGGAATTGGAAGATAACTCAATTTCGAGTAACGCAGGTCTAATTGCTGGAGACATTATAGTTACTATTAACGACCAAGAGGTTTGCAACTTAACTCACAAACAGGTAAGTGGTTATTATAACTTTAGACTCTCGTTAGTGCGAATATGGTTTATATTAAATTCCGATTCATTTCGAAACTTATTTGAATTATACACAACTTGGTTAATACTTACGTACAGTCGCGGTCGTACACTGATGTTGTAGGAATGAGATGCTTGTTTTATCAAAAATCGAAAAAATATTATTCTTTAACAGTCACAATTTGATTACAGCTAGATGCACAAATTGGATTAATTAATGTACCTTGCTACGCCCCGGCCTGGTAACGTTATTAATGTAAGAGACTGTGTGCTTAGGTGGTGGAACTGCTCCTGTCTATCCCTGTGGACTACACGTTGAGACTGAGAGTGAAGGCTGGGATTTCCTTAACAAAGTCTCCTAGCATGCCTCTTCAGCTCGGAATTCCAACTAACCACCCTCTCCTAGACGGGTACCTCTATCTGCTCAATGGAAAGAAAACCTGGAAGAAGAGATGGTGAGTTTATTACTTGGGCCAATATCTGTTGTTTAGGCATTGTGAGATTTATAATTTTAATTAACAGTGCAACATCGATTATCAGAAAATCGATTAACCGAAATCTTCGATTATTCGAACATACCTGACCTGGCTAGTCCCAAAGATATTCCATGAATTATTTCAGCCTTAAATTATCCAAACTTTAGATTATCCGAATATGTTTGACCAGTCCCAACGAGTTCGGATAATCAAGGTTGCACCGTATGTATATCTGCGGTTTTTAGTCCCTTATTTCCCAGGTTTATGCTGAGAGAGGATCGGATTCTGTACTACTACAAGAGCAAGGGAGACAAGGGAGCCCTGGGAGCTATAATACTCGATGGGTACGTCGTCTCCAAAGCGTTTGATGTCAAACGGGTGTACTCATTCAATGTTAAGAAGGGCGGGGGACGTCCGTACTGCTTCAGCTGTGACACGGAGCCCCAGATGATAAACTGGGCTCAGGCCATGGCAGACGCTGCCGAGTATCAAGACGAGAACCGGGATAATATAATCGCGCCCTGTATGCCCAATGTAGCGTACAGCGCGCTCTCCATCAAGAAACCGGACATGCACGGAGTTCTGTACAGGAGCAGTGGACTCTGGTCCTGGAAGAGAAGGTACATTGATATTCAGTAGAACCGCGTTAATGCTTACACCAAGGTACCGTCAAATGTGTACCCCTTATCCGAAATTCGTATTAACCGGTGTAATTTGCATTGGAAAATATTGAAAGGGACTGAAATAGTGTGCGTATATACCAGAAATTCGTATTAACGAAGTTATACTGTATTTGAAAACATTGCGTGTGCTAGTCTCTAAGTAGATTGTTGCATTAGACCAATAGTGCTACTTAATTAACTTTAACATGTAGATAATATCTGATTTAAGCAAACTCGTATTCTGACTAACTGTATTGTTAGATATCACTTTTTTGGAAATATTTATTCGTTTTGATGAGAATTTATTTTTGCTCTCCAATCTTTCAGAGGAAAATGTTATAGAACTTATAATTAATTTTTCATCTTTTTGAAAATTAAATCCACCTACATAATTATTTCCAATTCAGTGCAATATCGGTGTAGAACTTGGTTAGTACATAGGTATTATATTATCTGTGAGAATGCAACTTTAATCTCTCAAAGGTAGATGATTGGTTGTCTAACATAAAATGATTTGTATGCAGAAATATAATACGATGAAAATACAGTTACTCTATAATGATTTTGCATTTTGTAGATATTGTGTTTTGAAAAATGCCCAACTCTTTGTCTATACAAAGATGTCGGACACAATTGCTGAAGATGTTCTGCACTTGTTTGGCTACCGCGTGCAGGAAGGAGACACGACTGGGCCGAGGAATTTTTTTCACCTCTTCGCTCCAGAAGGAAATGGGAAGGAGTCAAAAGATCATACATTTTATGTAGAATCTGAAAGTGAGAGAACACGATGGTTAAAAGCTTTCATCTGTTCAATTAAAAACGCTTTCATTCCTAACGCAAGTCATAGCCATTCTTAACATATCCCATGTTGTTATTGTTACTATTTAGACGGTGAGCTGCGCCTCCTCCCAATCCGCCAGACCCATTCAGCGTTTATGAATTTATAACTTTCTACTAATGTTTATTTCTCCAGTTTTACTCCATTGCTTTCAGGTGATGGGAGAGGTGTGTAAAATTCTTCACCTTGACTTTTACTTTTGTAATTATGTGTATGTATTTATGTATTGCCAATGAGAGTCAACTCTATCAATGCACTTTCAGTTTAACTTCAATTAGCAATGTATAATCCTCTTAATCATGCGACACTATAATGTATTGTTAATACAGGGTGCCCTTTTGACACATCATGCATTAACAATTATTGAATAGATTAGCTTACATATAATCTACTTAATTATAAATTGATATTTGTCTGTTGTTGTTTTGTCCCTATAGGCTGGTGTCGTTTTGGTTAGCATTTGTTCTGGAACGTTCTTATCTCTGGGTTAGGTTGAAATACAACAATTCGTACATCGTTTTGCAATGCAAAAAGCACATTCCTTAAAAAACCTGGGTTTTTCTATCCTTTTCTATGCAGTAAGAATAGTTGGAATAAAGCGATAGTTAGCATACCTGCCAACCGTTCAGGGATTTATTACATTTGTACAGGGATTTTACTTGGGACAATTTGCTGATTGTAAGTCTAATAATTTCTAGAAATGTGTACACCCTCAAATGTAGCATTTTGTTTGTGTAAATCCTATTAATTAAGCGTACATACATGGATTCCCTGTACAGTCTATATAATTCACTGTTTTCTTCTTTCCAAAGTATTAAATAATAAGTGCAGTAAAAATTAGTTAGAAAAACCGATAGTTAGAATAACCCAGAAAAACCCGGTTTCAACTGTATGTAATAATTTATTATTCATTACTTGATAATTTTTGTTGATTCGATTTTATCAAAAAATAATTTTATACAATACTTGCTTCGCGTTACTTAAAAATTCAGAGATTACTTATCTACACGTTTACCCGATTTGTAAGCATTCTTGTATGGAGTATTAAATTATAGTATACTCTCGTTGATGCGAACATAATACGAGTTAGGGAAATGCGAGGAAATTTTGAAACCGAGTTACGTACTAATAAGAATACTTTTTTGATATAAACACAGTGTACGTACTTCCTTATTTAACGAACTCGAACACATCTCCAATGTTTGTTGTTTGTTCGAATTGCTGGAGGAACTGGTAGAGTTACAAACTTTACAGTTGACAGCAGTCTGGGGATACTGTTATAATATTTCGGAAGCTCACTCGTTAAGTTGGATTTTGGGGTTCTTGTGTGACATTACCATTATTAATTAATTACTTAATTTCTACTCTGGTATCTGGAAGTTAAATTAATTATCTTTAATTAAACCACTATTCAAATTTCTTATGTTAACTGATTGTATTGTCTACTGGTAGAATATTCGAAATAGTGCTCTGTTTTATTTGAAGTATTAATTAAATGAGTTATTACCTATCTCACTGCATTGCGATCAACCAGTACCATCTTTACTTCTGGGATCCGTTAATTAGCAGCTGAGCCAATCTTATACAGAATGGATGAGATACCATATTACATAGCACTCAAGCCACGGCTTCAGGCGCCGAAATTATTAGATCAGAACTTGTCTGAATTAGATGGATAGTTTCGTACCACGACAATTTCCTATCTGCACATTCAATAATGTAACAACAATGCGAAAAGGCCCTAAGTTCCAAAAAACGGTATTCTAAGTTGTATAGTACGCGTTTTACTTATAAATCATGATTTTTTTGAAAAAATCAAAAAAGTCCGACTTTTTGATTTAAATCAGACTTTTTAAATTTAAATACTGCAAAGAATTATCCAGGAGCGCTAGACGCTTCCTTTGGAGCATGATTTTTGGAAAATTTGAATTAGGAGCACGAAAATTTGGAATCCTCTCCTATACCGTAGCATTAATTTGTGATTTAGGCGTATGAAGATTGGACCAGACCAGGATTAGGAGCGTATTTGCAAATGGCTGTATAATACATTAATTTGAACCCAACCTAATGCTGAGTACGCTGATTCTAAAGTATTGTCAACATTCTATTATGAATATTAGTTGAGTCGTAAATTATTAGTTCGACACAGCTTATAAGTTGAACTGAACCCAAGTACTCGGATAGAATACTGATATTATTTGTTCCAAAGTATGAGCACTCAGAAACCGCTAGATTCTACTCCAACTTTCAAACGGAGGCAAGCGAGTAGACACTCTATGGTAGAAATCAACAAGACACGTTGGACCCCACTCGATGACGTCATGTTGGTACAAGGAGTCCAGCAGACCAGTAGCCTCGCCAGTGTCTTCTTGGGTACAAAGTTCTCCTGCAAGTTCACCCTCAAGGAGGTCGAGGAGCGCTGGGACGCCCTCCTATACAACCCGACCCTGTCTGCTGCTGCCATGGGGGAGGTGGGCGTGCTCAGTGCAGAGGAGCGCTCGTTCTCAAACTCAGCTGTTCTCTGGAGCCCGCGAGAAGAGGACGTACTCTCTCTGCTGGCTTCTCAGCCAGAGCCGAGTCTCTTAGCGTTTGAAGAGACTCTAGCTGAGAACCTCTCCAGCTTCCACCCCTCTCGCACTGCCGCCTCTCTCCGCTACCACTGGTGCCTCCTCAGGAAGTACAGCCTGCTAGCCGACCAGTCTCCCCCCAGCATATACTCCACCCCCACCCAGTTCTCCCAAGCCCTCCTGGGCCTCAAGGATAAGGAGCTCACGCAGGAGCAGCGACACAGAGAGCTGGCTTGTTTGTACGAGAAGCGACTGCAGGACAAGAAGCAGAAGGTCGAGGTTATAACTCTCGAGAAACAGCTGGCCGAGTGGAGAGTTCTGCTGGAAGGAAGTCTCAGCGAAAACTTCGCTCCGAACACTCTCGCTTGTCTAAAAGGGAAACACGCTCGTTACTTGATGACGTCATCGAGAGTCTCAGTTGGTAGAAGCACTGAGGAGGAACCTGTGGACTTTGACCTCAGTCTGGAGGGGCCGGCTATCAAGGTTTCAAGGAAACAAGCTTACATTGAATTCGAATCCACCACTTCAAAGTTCTACATTACGAACACTGGGAGACGCCACATATTCGTTAATGATACTCCTCTGATGCCTGAAAACAGTGCAGTTCTGGAAGATATGTGTTTAATCGCATTTGGAGAACTCTCGTTTATTTTCTTTATAAACCCAGTTTCCCCATAACATATGCAGTGATTAATTTGTCTATCAAGCTCAAATTGCTCAATGTTTAATTTGTTCTATTGTCAATATAGTGGAAACGGTTTTTCTAATCAAGAAAAACCGGTTTCGACTGTACATATTAACTTTTGTTAATAATATGAAACTAGCTTCAAATGTATTATTATTATATGTAGGATTTAAAGTTTAAACGAATATTCATTTATTCGTTTTGTTCATCTTTCGATCTATTGTATTTTTCGTTCATCCCTACAAGTTCGAACCAAAACGAATCGAATTGTAGAAGAACACGATTCGTTTTAGATAGAGCTTACGGTATGTATAATGTACGTAATCACATTATCAAACAAACATCTGCCAACTCGATGTAAATATTATAATTCTTTTTTTTTAGATAATAAATAAATAAATACAAGGGGCTATACACCAAACGGTCAAATGTATTTTGAACAACAATAATTTGTATTAATACATTCAATCTTTTAGCAGGATAATAACATTTGTAATGCTCTAGGGCTAGGATGTTGACATGAAATGATATGTTAACTACAATATAATAAGATTATATTTGAATTTACATTTTTATGGAAGTGTTTAAACTCATTACTAACTATATAATTTCCTAATTAAATATATAATTTATTATCATTTTGAGGCAATTAGAAATAGAATGTACAGATTCTGATTTCAGATTTGAATACCACATGGTCAAATTATTCTAGGTACTCAATTTCAAATTATTACGATTATTTTCCACTGAGATACAGCCACAAGTAGCACGTGGCAGGGACACTAATACCACTTCATGGATATTGGATAAAATTAACTTATAATCGCATGAAATGTATAACTATAGCAACATATTAAAGTGTTTCAGAGTAGGTTACACAGCCATGAATATGCTACAAGAAGCATATTGTGTCTGGAATAAAATTCCTGTTGTTCAATACTTTTTGGTTGGTGTAGACTACTCTGAAAGATCAATAATTGTGAAATATATTGTATGAAGCTATGTGGAGGTCTAGTTTATCAATATAATTATACTTATTTGTTTATTTGTGAGATTCGAAAAGCCATCAAACATTAGACATATGAATAATCCTTGTAGACACAATAATAAACACAAGTGGTTAGAAAACGACATACTAATATATAATAACTTCAATCTATCACCTAGTACTAAGATAGTTGGAAGTTAATTTAGTTACATTTAATCGGTTTAGCGTAGGTGGACTTCCAATCTCTTGAGAATATATCTCTCAGCTGCTGAGGGAGGGAATCTTGTCCTTCTTGTTGGATGGTGATACTCACGCCAGCAGTCCCGTTGAAGTAGTCCCCTGTCCAGTTGGATGTCCCTATGTACCCTCTATTGTCTGTGACCATGTACTTGTTGTGGTTTACTCGTGCATACGGGATCTTGCTCTGCTCGGGAGTGAATGATGGAACTTCAAACAGCTTCACGTCAATCCAGCCGCCTTCGGAGTATCCGGTGTGCATGCTACTTTCCGCAGTTAGACTGCAAAGGTACTGATACATACCTTTTCTCGTGTGGCTCCAGGTGCTAGCCATCACGCGCACATCTACTTTGCGCTCAATAGCAGCTCTCCTCAGCTCGTCATCAATCACAGGCCAGAATCGATAGGGATGATCGTAAATAATCGCAGGAATGTAATCCATGACTGCGATCCAAATGAACTTCTCTGCGCTTCTAATGACGTGCAAGACCGCGTCCAAGTCCCTGGTCCGTCCTGTCGGACAGAGAGTGTGAGGAGAGGAGGAGAGGAAGACGAGAGGCGACTCCTCCCCGCTCCCGATGTCTACCTTCAATGGAGTCTGCATGTTGAACTGAGTGCTGAGAGAGGGGTCCCAGTTACTGGGCAGCTTGGCTCCTGGTTTGCTGAGCTGCCAGTAGACTTCGAAGAGTTTGGCTGCGTCCTGAACTAGTGTAGGACAGTCGATTGCAATCAGACCTAGCTCTTTCACTTGCGTTAGAGACCTCCAGTCCATGTTAGCACTGCCCACGTACATGTGCTTATTGTCAACAAGAATTATTTTGGTATGGAGTATCCCACTGTCACCAAAGTGACTAAAATTCAAATGTTGGACCTGAGCTAGCTTCAGCCTCTCCAGCTCGTCCGAGTCTGATTTACCTTTGCTCGATACTTCCTCTACAATTAACAGACGCACCTCACTGCCCCCCAGACTCTTGAGCGCTACAAGAATACTCTCTCCTTCATTCGTGCTTTGATCTGTTGTGTTAGTGTCTGATCCATTCAGAGTCATATAGAAAGCCGAGATGTTAACCTGATTCCTGGCCAACTTTAGTATGTCCGTCCATCCTTCAAAGGTTGATTCATGAGTAGGACTGCCTTTCGGGAAGGTTAAGTTCTGAGGAATGCTTTCAACTATTTTCAATTGACACGCATTTGTAAATTGAATTAAATGGAGAAGTATACAGGCTGTGAGGAATAGTAGCTTGTCCATATCTATGAAATACCTGATCTTGAAATGTAATTAAATACTCGTTAGTCAAAGAGATGATCATACTTTAATAATTGGTTGAGATTGGTATTTATCATAAAATCACATATGGGCATGATAAAATTACAGACTTTATACTTCTAAAGTACAGTAAATGAATTGCTTTTCTGAATTCCTGACTAAGGAATGCCAAGATTACTTACTGCTCACAAGATAGATAATTAAAAAGAGGCTTTTTGAAGGTAAGAAATTATACAGTGGACTCTCGTTAATACGAACACCAGGGGACCGTTGATTTTTGTTCGTATTAACCGGAGTCACTTGCATGTATTATATTGTAGGCGAGGGGAATTGGACTTATTAACGAAAGTAATATATTGTATTTAATTTATTTGAAAGAAGTTAGCAAATTTCTTTTTTCTTCAATTAATATTTTTCTTCGCATACCCGAATTGACTGAATTGTGGAATCTAGTGGAAACTAATGGAATTACTGATTTTAATGGAATTGAGTGAGCGTTGGAATCTAGTGGATTTCTAAAAACCGACTCAATAGTGGAATTTTTTAATTGTTAATTACTACTATATGCATTAAGCTACGTATTTACCATATTATGTTAATTTTATATCATATATAAAATTGTTACAACGATTAAAATTATGTTCGTTCATGGAGTGGTAGAATATTATATTATATTCTTAATAATTCTCTTTATTCAATTGATCTGCATAACGAATAGCTACTGAATATTTATTTGGAATTTTTGGTAAAGAACTATTATAGGGGCATATGGATATCTTAATAACATTCTATATATTCTCGGTGTATCCCCTTCTCAATACCCATTCCATTCAAGGACGCAGCAGTCAGGTTCTACTTGATGAGGTTGAAACCGTGTTAACTGTATTAACAATTCGGTTAAATTCCACCAGATTCCACCAGCAACCCCCAAATACTTTCGTTTAAACATGGCGTCAGCCTCCAGGTAACTTAGTTATTGATGCGTGTGTTAACGGAATTGTGTAACGTATTACAATATACTTAGTTACAATGACAATTTGACAAATATGGATGATTTGTTTATAATTGTGTTTCCCATCTCTGTGTTATTTAGTCTTTAATTAATAAGAAGTGAATAGAAATAACAATGATCTCTACTAAGTTAAATAAATAATTACAAGAAAATGCAATAAACTCAAATCAATAGTTTTAGTTTCAATACTAAATAATTCCCCAGGTTCCTTCTGCCTATTTGATACAAGCGATGGTTCATTTTAGCAAACTGCCCTTGATTACTATTGGATATAATTTATTGAATAGAATAAGTTAATCCCTAATTTAAAGGATTTAACAACTTACATTGCAATTCCAGCCATCTGGTTAATGAAATTGAAGCTAGACTTAGCTAAGCTAGTCAATAACAACTGAACATGTTTTACTAGTTCACATGTTTAACTGAACATGTTTACCGCTAATCGATGCAGATGTCCAATTAATAATTCAACTTGCAAATAGAACAATTTGTTGATAGTCCATTTGAGGTAAAAACATCGTCTCGTAATTAGAGCCCGCTCCATTTTTCCTAGTTATATAATTCATCTAGTTCATCATGTGGGAATACCTCGTTTTCACAATACTAAGTACGTAGATAAAACACTTGCAGTTAATTATAGTTAATTATCACAACATAAGCGCTACTACCTGTAGACAAAAAGACTCCTGCTTTGGAATATAAAAATAGTATACAGGGTTTTATACAGAATATTATTCAGGGAGGGGGGGGGGGAAGTCTGCTAGTACCAGGAATCCAGGATACACAAAATAATTGCATCGTGCTCCCCAGTGAGGTCCAGGGGCGAAGCCCCTGAAGACAGATACAATTTAGAGAGATTTGGAGTGCTGCAACCAAATCTGTTGAGTTGATTGCAGCTGCTAATGTTAGTAAATCACACTCTAACCAGCCTAACTAGAGTCACTATCAAAGAACAAAAATTGACTTGAAGTTATACCAACAAGCAGACTTTTCCGTAGGCTAGGAGCTTACCCAAATATACATTGGAGTCATCTAGAAACAGGATTACCTTCAAATCACAAAGCTATCCTACCCCATTAACAAATTGAATATTTTTATGTTGGCGCAAGTTGGGAATCCAGCATTATAACCGCTTTTTCTCCCCCTTGGTCTAATATCCTGTATAAAACCCTGGCTTGTGAAAGTATATCTGGTGGTATAATCTTATTAAAGGGTAGCAATTGAATAATATTATCTAAGACAATTTGTTTAATTACGTAATAGTTATTTCTTCCATCATTTTAATTCCTATTTCCTGTCATTAATAGTGACTGAGAAATTATGTACGTTGTTTTGCCGGAAATGTCCCCCCCTACAGATTTGGCCCGGGGGGTCCAAATCTGTAAAATATCTTTTTGCTTTACAGAAATGGACCCCCTTTACAGATTTGGACACCCCTTTTTCTATAATATTACTGCAAAGTCATTTACTTGAGTGTGTGATTACAAAATATGTCACAACCATTAGTTATTTCGTTTTAGTTTAAGGGGCGCACTTAGTGATCATCGTGCAAAAGTTTGGTAATGAAAATTTATTATTATTGTTAAATATAGTGCGAAAATATACCAAGATAACAAATTTAAAAAAAAATCACCTTTAAGATAAGTATAGGAATGTTTGTTTAATGCATACATAAATGACTAATAATAGTTAACTAATAACAAGTATAATATTTTAATGAACTAACAGTTAACACGCAGCTAAGTATTATAATCATTAATCAGTATGGGTACAAACATAGCGATACAATTGATTCTTCCGACAAAGCTAGAGTTAGTATTTGGAAGAACTCGCTTTAGCATGGGCTGTTCTATATCATCATATGTTAACATTTATCATTCAACAATGTATATTTTTGGAATTACGAGCCCTTCGGTCTCGGTCGCTTCGCGACTGTTCGATTCTTCACGCCTCAACTGACGGCCGCTGCGCGGTCTTTTATGCCATGAGCTCAATTATTTATTTGTATAAATCCGCTTGGCGTATTAATATATATTCCCCATAAGGTTATCTTTGTGGCCTTAGTTCATTCGTATTCGCTCGCCTAAAATTATGGACCATTTCAAATTATAAAATAGTAATTGAAACCTGTGGCTGGTAATTATACGTAATTAATTAATTCAGTAAATTGTATTGCAAAGTAATTTCCTAACCCTGGACTTAACTTCTGCATAATAATTAAATGTAAATTTTTTAGGAAACATGCAATGCAATATCTTATATATTAAATCACAATTATTTGTTTTTGTTTTTGTTTGTTTGTTTGTTTGTTTGTTTGTTCAGAATTGATTGAGGAACTGGTAAGAGCTACGGACTTGAAATTTGGCAGGAGGGTGGGAAATAATGTTTCTAGGAACAAGTTCTAATATCTAAGAAAAATATTCATATATTCCCTCTCAAAAGGTGACAAAACTATCAGCTGTTAAGTAGGCATTATAGAGAGCCTAACTGAGACTGCAATTTAATTGGCTGAAAAAATAAACACAAATAATTCTGGGTCAATACATTTGACCAATAAAATTTACCCTAAGTTAGTACTTTAATAGTCCCATTAATCGCATAAATAGTCTATTTAGTAAAGTTAAACTCAAACCTTTCATTCCACCTTATAAAATCTTCATTTCCAAACTTTTGATAAATTATTCAATTTGATTTCAGATTTGCTACTCATAAACCCGAAAAAAGATAGATTTGTCAGTTAGGAAAAAATTCCGTATCAATGACTTTTGTTGGCATGAATTAATGTATTTATTTACCGAGGATCATGAGCATATATTATTATGATTTAGTCTAAAAGTTTGAGCTGTTTACTTTCTTTCTGAAGTAACAAATTTGTCTAATCTAATTAAGGAATCAAATTGTTGTAAATACACGCGAGGGCCGAAGGCTCGAGAATAAGTTGTGAGAACGCGCGTAACGAAGCCGATCAGCTTAAATATACTGCACAGCTCAATAAGGTTGGGATCTGATACCTACATACTGTATAGTAGAATCTGCTAAAGGTTACTCTATACAACGGTCATTTGTACATAGGCTAGCGGTCAGCTATTATAATTCCTAAAAGATTTCCCGTAATATAATTAACTTGCGTATGAGGCTTTCGAACGTTACGTAACGCTTTGGAGGGAGGAGAAGGATTACGAATGTCACAGATCGTACTTTTTATTCCAAAATGGCAAAATCTTGACGTAAGGAAAGGGATGTATAATTTTCGTTAAATTTCCGTAACATTCCACAGTATTTAAATACAACTGGCATAACATTTGAAAAGGTATTTGCCATGAATACAAGCGAGGGCCACAGGCCCGAGTGCAAGTTGTAAGAACGCGCGTAGCGCGGACGAGCAGCTTGTATTTTATAATGTGACAAAATTTTGTGTCCACTGAATCAAAATTGTAAGAGCTGAAATAAAATTAGTTCCTACATGACTTTAGGATCCCATAATCGGTAGACATGTGTCTCATTTTATGTTGTTTTGTCATCTAAAATTGTGGGCGAATCGGATGAAAACTGAAAGTGTTATTCCCAAAATATGTGCTTTTATGACGTCATAATCCCGTTATTTCGATTAGAAAACCAATAGATCGTTGTCAGCGTGTAAAATTACCCCTGCATGCAAATTTTCAGATCTATAGAGTATATGCTCTTTCCTATTAATTCTGGACACACACACAAACAAAGGGAAAATTCCAAAAATACTCAAGTTTTTTTAAAATTTCCAAATATACTCAACAATACTCAACTAATTTGTAAATATACTCAAGTTTTTCCAAATATACTCAAGTTTTACCGGATTATTCCAAATATACTCAAGTTTTATTGGATTATTCCAAATATACTCAAGTTTTATTGGATTATTCCAAATATACTCAAGTTTTATTGGATTATTCCGAATATACTCAAGTTTTATTGGATTATTGAAACTAGTATGGAGATCCCAACCACAAAAAATATTTATTAGTACAATCTGCTCGTCTGCTCTACGCGCGTCCTTACAACTTGTACTCGGGTCTACGGCCCTCGCTTGTATTTAAAGCATCTGCTTTTCAAATTAAATGTCGTTCTTGATGGTTGGCCGCTAGCCGTCTATTTATATCCGTTCATCCTAGCTACAGGTTTCTATAAGGACAGATTAAATAATTTGGATATTTATGCAAATTTGAACAGATAATTTTCTAGATATATAAGCTTGTCCGTGTATAATAAATTAATAATATACCAATTCCAAATATATTATTAAATATCACTAAGAAACTGTACCAGTGGTCCCCTAACTTTGGGATGTGGAGAAGTTATTGTATTGATTGATAATAATTTGATATCAAATAACACAATGGAATGTTATAAATGTATGGCTAGACAGACAGAACACAAATAACTGATTAAATGCCTGAACTTCCTCTCGATCAATTAGATTACTTTCTCAGTATTCCATAATGCATACTTAACATTTGACAGACACTAAAGCATTCGATTATACTAATTGAAATGCTAGCTGCTAATCCATACTGGAATGGAACAACCCTCGAATTTAATTGGATAAAGGTTTTGACACCTTTTGTGATGGAAGATTTGAATATCTTTTTAGATATTGAACTTGTTTGTACATACAATACTAGTATTCCCCACCCCACTGCCAAATTTTAGGTCTGTAGCTTTTACCAGTTCCTCAATCAATTCTGAACAAACACACAAACAAACAAACACAAAAACATTGTGATTTAATATATAAGATAGATTAAATATAGCCTTTCTAAACTTGAGTAGATTTGTGAATTTATTGAAAAGTTGAGTAGATTTGGAATTTATTGAAAAAACTTGAGCAGAATTGGAATTATTCTGAAAAACTTGAGTAGATTTGGAATTATTTTGAAAAACTTGAGTAGATTCGGAAAGATCTAGTTTTCTATTTGAGTATCAGTAAAAAGTTGAGTATATTTGGAAATTTAAAAAAAACTTGAGTATCTTTGGAATTTTCCCCACAAACAAAGGACAATTGTGTTTTCAATATAGAGATGCATATGTTGCAGTCCAAGTGCGTTTCAACGCCAAACGCGTTTGGCGTTGAAACGGAATTGGACTGCAACAGATAGATAGATACGTCATTCAACTTTGTTACTGTAAAATGTTGCACAATGTATGTTTGGTTTGGTGCAATTTAGTTGCATCAAGTAAATGACTTTGCAGTATTATAGATAAGGGGGGTCCAAATCTGTAAAGCAAATGATATTTTACAGATTTGGACCCCCGGGCCAAATCTGTAGGGGGGGGCCATTTCCGGCAAAACAACGTATGTAATACAATTCATAAATGAACTAACCAGTAGAGAGCCGAGACTTCCAATCTAATTTGTGTCTCTAAAGTCAAATGATCGTGTTCAACAAGTGGAAACTTGAATATACTGGACTAAGTGGACTTATTCTGTAGATTGGATAAATACACTAATTATGTAGATTCTAATGGTTCTTTATGAAAGCATATGTGAGTTCCTTCAAACAGAGAGTAAAAAGTGTGTATCAACTTGTAAAGGATAAAAATTAATGTTTGTATTTAACGTGACGTCACTTTGCAGCACCAATAATAATTGGCTTGCTATGGGCCTGCATAATTAAAAACTTGTACTAATCTTTTTAAAACTACTAATTTGTATTTCTATGTAAATTATAGCAGTTATAGCATCAATTAGCACTCTAAACATACAAACAATAGATTTGAATATTCGTTATTTAGTATACCGTTTTATTCGGAATACCGATACATACGTATTTCGAATCATTACAATTCATAATTTTGTATTTATTACATTAACGAGTATTCGTTCTTCTCAAACTTCTGTTCCCTAAAAACAAGTACATTGTCAACTCCCGTTCGCTTTCTAATGAATTCCAAGAGACCTTTTGTTACTTCGATATAAGCCGATATTTAATTATATCTGCTTTATAACGAAAGTTACTGCACTTTAAGATATTCTAATACCAGTTCAATTTGTTAAGGCGTATTTACAAGTAAGCTATGCTCAGTTTACGCATCGTATAACAGACTTCAGTTATGTAGTTCGTTTTTATTAGAATCTCGATTACATTTGCTAAGGTTAGTAAATCATTTCTACATGTTTGTAGCTTTCCAATAATAAAATAAATATTTCCTTCCACAATTATTATGTGTTATAACTACAATCGCCTTGCTGACGGGTGCTATTTTATCTGCCACGACAACATTAAATATGCAGTACAGTTAGATTCTCTACATCACCACATAATACAATGAATCTGCAACCCCAAATTTGAATGATAATGCTTTTTACTATCAACCAAATTATCTTAATGGTTATAGACACCATAACTTCACAATCTGTTTGTAATTGGAAAATATTATCGCTCTGCGGACAATTAAGTTATCTATTTTTTTTTATCACTTCTTATCTGTTATACTGACACCCCCCATCATTTATGAAATATTTATGTGAGGTAACATAGGGAATTTCTTATTTCAACACATTCCCTGTGATATTTATTGTGTGTTTATTATACGTATAGTGAATATTTATCTGTTTGAATTACAGCCGAATCTCGTTAATTTGAATACGGTTATACAGATTAGTGTAAGTGCAAAGTTTAATTCCCCTAGGCTAGAGATGCACCATTACACTGGACCGACTTTTTAAATTTCGGATCCGCTTTGAAGTTGGAACGGAAATACAGAAATATATAGCAGGTGTCTGGTATCAAGGAATACATGGTGTATAGATACGTATTACGATATACGTATTCTTTGTATTAGGAACCCTCAACCAAATTCATTTATCTTATCTTTACCTTAAACTCTCAAATTCTAAATGTTCCTTAATTAATTAATGTTGACTATCATTTTATCTTGTACTAAATATCGTGTTTCCCATACCTCCCAAAATCTGAAAATCCGGCTGATCCGAAATGAATCCAGGACCGGAGCGTCCCTACCCTAGGCTATAAAGCTGCATGCGATTGACTCCGGTTAATACGAATTCTGGTTCGTATTATCGATAGTTCGAAATTCATTAATTGCTGTACAGATTTTATGTATTGCCCACTCAACTATTATTAATACGACTTTGTAGTACCCTATTTAACAAACACGAGCCATTTTGTCTCAATCGCTAGCGGTCTAATTTACAAACAACAACAATAAATATTCATATTAAAAGTAGGTATATGAATGCCAAATTCGGAATCAGCATGTTCATTTACATATTATATCCGTTGGAAGCTTATCTCTAGGTTATTTTAATTTTCATTATTTTGTTTGTTTATTTTTGTAAAGAACAACAATTAATATTAATATTATAAATTTGAATGAGAAATTCGTAATCAGCATACAGTTAAACCTCGTTAGTATGACAACAGGGGAAAACCGAAATGCGTTCGCCTAATCCATAATTTCGTATTAACCAATACCATTTGTATTGAAAAGGCTTTGAAAGGGACTGAAATAGTGTTCGTATTTTCCACCGGAATTTCGTATTAACCGTGTTCGTACTAACGAAGTTCTTCTGTACTTGTTTATAAACAAGTATGCTCATGCTTGATATCTACTGAAGGCTACATATTACGTATGTTTGCATATTCTTGATTCCATAAAAGTAGTATTTACACTATTGATTGATCACGTTCCCCTAATTAATTAATTAATGACGATGCCGTCTCGTACATAATGCACTTTTACTAAAGGAGAGCGGAAGTATGTTTGTACTATAAGGAAATTAATTCCGATGACTGATTACGGTGAATGAGAGAACCACTCCCTAATATGATATCATTTTCAGGGTTGTTAAATAGTTATGTGCTTCATGGCAGAAGTTTATCAATTCAAAACTAAGCCTAAGTATTAATTGCAAATTATTTATAGCTTTTGCTTTGTTCTTGTTATATTATGAGTGCTTAACTTTATTATATAATCCCTCCCAATTATTTGGGTAACAGCCCACCTACTTACTCAACACATAGTTATAGAAAAGTGTTTATTGAATCTGGTATGGTTAGCGAAATGGATCCGAATGTTTAGCATATGCAAAGTATGTAATCTATTTAAATTCCTATTAAGTAGAAACTCTGTGAGTAGTATTGCGTACCTATCTTATCTATCGGCTAATCTAATTCATTGGCCCCACCTGCTAAATTTTAATTTAATTATTACTGAGAAATTTTTCATTTGAAGATAACAATTATAATAGTAAGTATAATACTTGTATACGTATTATACTTAGAGGCACGCTACTGGCATGGCTACAAATTTCAATTGCTTTGTTCTGAGCATACGAATCTATTTTTAGATCACTTCCCTGCAATCTTTCCAAAGTTCAACGAGAGTTGGTTTATTTGCATTATTAAATTCTTATTTTCCTACCACTTGATCCCTGTGTTGGCAGCTTACTTTGATCCTCTTTCAACTATAAGTAATTGAGTTTAAATTTATTTTCTCCTAATGCCTCTCCATTGATGTGGTGACCTATTCAATATTCAATATAGTAACTCTAATCATAAATTGAGACTAAATCTTCGCTACATCATGGTATGGAAATTGGAATCAATAAACTAAGTTAATAATATTTTCTTTTCTTTACTGTTTGTGAAATGTGTAATAAATAAGCTACTCCCAAATAATCAAATAACAAAATCCAAGGCAGTGATTTTAAAACTGGTCCACTACGGAGTGAAAATTATAACTTGACTTGGCAGCATTGTAGGTAACATTGATATGATGGTAATAAGACCAATTAGATGGGCAATATGTAGATACGTTAAATTAATTAACTTGTATTCTCGTCTGTAGGTCCCATTGTGCGCATGTGCTTGACTAAAAACCAACTTAACACCACTAAATGATAGATTAAATATAGATTAACCACAATCTAGTTTCTAAATTATAAGCTCATTATAAATCCCAGAACGATTTTACAGCTAAATATTTTCTCTTTATACTCACGTTATATGCATACGATGCACAAACACGGACACAAGGACACAAAAACTTATGTTGAATGTACACATAAATTCATAGCCATGTGCTGTGTGGTGCCTTATCTATATTGTTAACGATATAGTGATTATACAGTACCTTAATTTTCCTTTTGTTTAACATTATTTGCTAGTTTTATTAACCTTGATTTTACTTGCAAATTAATTGTATACTATGTACTTCATATTGTATTTGTATTATGATATGATACCGGTAATTTACGCATTTTATCAATTATTGACTGAACTGAAGGAACAACTTTATTGGCTACTAGATGATTTCGTTACACTGCGCGGAATACGATAGCTGTGTTCTATGATTATTAATAAGCTATCCCAAATCGGTTGCACTCATCATCGCAATACCATATCATTATGATTACATGCATTAGCCTTGGGTCTCTATAGTCTAGGCTTGCACCATTAGTATAAATAGATTCACAAATCTTCATTTAATTAACAATCTCAGACAGGAACGAAATATCTAATTCGGAGACCATGGCAGACTTTTTCGATCCAATTGACATTCTCGGGAATGTGGACATGCCCTTATCGCATGAGAATATTACGAACTTAGATATCAAGACACTAAATAAGCTCCTTCAGAAGGAAGGGTTTACGAAGGAAGAGACCTCGCACATCAAAGAGACCAGGAGGCGAGCAAAAATGAAGGAATATTCCAGGAAAAGGAGACAAAAAGAAATGGAAGAGATCGAATATTTGGAAGACACAAAAGCAGAACTGGTTGATGAATATGAATCAATCCGCAGGGAAATATACTTATTGAAAAAACAGAAAAAATATTTTCGGTCATTGTAATTTTAAATTCCACTTGACAACTCATCCTTCCAATACAATTCCGTCTTATCAAATAGCTTCTGGAAAGGGGTTCATAAATCTTGCAATTTGTAATGTATTTTAATTTTTGATTTGTAAATATTTTCATTTTTGTTGTTGTGAATATTGCTAGATTTCTTTTTAAGTGATCTCCTTATTAAATAAACAAATCCCAATTAATACGACTCATATAATTGTAGTTACAATCTTTAATTAGTAGTAGTATTTTTTAAAACTGATTCTCAGTTTTCTATGAGTATTAGTTTCTAACAATATACGTAGTTATTTAATTATTAAATACAGTAATATTGTTGATAATTATGAACAATTTAATGATTTGTTAGAATACTTGTTCGAAGATTATATTTTAAATATTAATTAATTGTATGGCTACATTGTGCTTCTAAACTTTCGCGGCATTTGTCGAGCTGCGAAAAATTGTGGCTCTGAAGAGCTAACTGAATAAGTACTCTATAATTATTAGTACACTTAATGTCAAGATTTGTCAATGCAATATTGTTAAATAATTTACTGTTCCATGGCATGATGAAGTTTTTATAACATAATATCAATCTTGTTGCAGTGCCGGATTTAAAACAGCCCATGGGAGCAACCAAAGGCAATCCCAAGTTGATTGCGCGTATGCTCATTACTTCTGTAATTAACTTATTACAGTACACCCTCGCTAATCCGAACAGAGGTGTTCCGATTCAAAAATTTCTGTTCGGATTAGTGAATGCATTTTCTACGGGCATCTATAAATGAGAATCTCGATAATCCGAACCAAAATTGTACAAACCTTGTTGGTCCGCACTAAACATCTAGTGTACTCCTTAAAATTCTTGCCTCATACTTATTTTTGATATTTCCATTGCAATATACCTATATTTACGATTTTTCCAACTATTATTAGAAAAATATTTTGGTATCTCATGTTAGGATTAGCGAGGGTGTACTGTATTAAGTTCCCTTTCTCAGGAAAACATGCTAAGTTTGTGAACTTGTAGCATTTATGTTAATACAGTTGAATTGATATTTACATTAATTTCCATTTATGCTAAGACGATTACTTATTAAATTTCTCATATTAGTCTAGTATTACATTATGTGTTACTGTGAGATAATGATTTGAAAATAATTTCTTCATGTATCTTGATTACATGATAGATTGTGAACATATAAAAATTTCGCTACGAGTTATATCTTGCACACACATATTTATTTGTTGAAAGGTGGAATTTATTACGGAGAGATAATAGTTTGTTTGATAGCATAATTAAGAAATGGGTAACAGTACCTTCCTAAATGGAATTATACATCTAATATATTTCCTTCGCACAATTTCATTAACACCCTATTACAATTTCATGAACTAATATAAAACTGTCACATTCTCTTCTGTTTGTAATATTATCTCGTTCCTCGTTTGAGAATAATTTTTATAATCACTTAATTAACGTATTAAAATTCCGAGTCATTGAGGCTATTATAATGTACATATCTTATCAATTATTAAATTACTAATCAAAGGTAATTCCAGTGGCATAACGCATGCATAAAGTTACGTACATAGTATTACAATGAATATTATTTTTTCTATATACTTCTAATTGTTATCATTGGGCATAGTTAATTGATGGTGATGAAGAGACGGTTTATTCTTGTAGCCTTCGTCTAACTTTTTATGAGCAGATGCAGCTCAAGAATTACCAAACAATTGTATCAGTCATTTATTTTCGTTTAACGAGACAAGTTACGGGACAAATTTAAAATGCATGTTTTAAATTATACAGTGGCCAGTGGTTCAATGAATTATATATCCAACAGAGAAGTAATACACGTTTTACCATCAGTCAGTAATTCATAACCTGAAATTGACACTCAATTGCCTGATACTTATACTTATTGTAGAGTTCTTTATGTGTATACGTTTAGTAGCTTACAGTAAAATACACATTATCCTGTACATGACCAAGACTGTTTATTAGGGGTTTATTTTATTATTACAGAAAAGTTTCCCACCATTTGTATAGGTTGTATTATAATTTATAACAGATATGTTTCCAGACGTCGTGTAATGGGAACAGCGAATATGTTGGATAAAGCGCGTTGAGTATGGTAGGAACTTTTTTTAATTATTGAATGTTTTGTCTACTTAAAGAGTACGTACTATTTACCATTTATGACTTCTCCCGAAAATTCCTAGACTTAATTTTCGTATATCCTGCTGAGGGTACTCGAAATATTACATAACACAGCACTGCACTGCAATCAAGGATCAGCAAACTGCATAAGAAATTGTTTCAATTTTAATTGATGTTTTTTTTGTATTGATTTGGTTGCAAAATATACATTAATATAATAAAAGAACATCATTTTATATGCTGCCTTTGTATTAATCTTAAATAAAATTTATTGCAGTGTAATTATTCATTCAATTATTCATTCAATTATTCATTCAATTATTAAATTATTGTATTAAAAAATTCATGTAATTTCTTAATTAAGAAACGCTTAGAATGGCTGCTGCTATTAGAGCATTTTATTCTGTGAAGGACTTAGTGACTCACCTATCTTCTATTGGGACAAAGGATGTTGTTGTATACTTTTATGGAAGTCCGCTTGAGACCGGGGTTAGCTGGTGTTCTGATTGTGCCGCTTCAAAAGATATGATTTTGGAAGTCAGTGGGAAGCGAAGGGATAATTTGGAGTTCGTTCAATGTGAGGTTGGTGGCAGAGAATCATGGAAAGATCCTAGCAATGCGTTTAGAGGTGAGGAATTCTCTCTGAGTAGCATTCCTACTCTCCTCGCCTTGAGGCTATCTGGTACAGAGACGAGACAGCAAATACATAAGTTTGAAGAAGACCAGTGTTTGCAGCAGAGCAATCTATCTAGCCTATTTATTTCTCAGTGGGCTTGACTACTCACATTAAGTGGATTTATTTATCTTAGCTCTAAAGGAATTTATTATTGTTGAATTGGATCAAGTTATGAAAAGGTTATGAACACCTTGTTATTTGATAAATTTTCGAAGCAGCGAGGTGGTATATACTATATATTTATATGAAGTACTGTTAGTGGTTTTAGTAAGTAATTTAGTTTCAAAAAACCTCGCATATGGTATGGTATGGGAGTGTGCTTCTTCTGGTTGCACAGGCCGCACCCAATGTTTGATATAAATATAATTTCAATATTCAATTACGTTTCATCTTAATTTAATATAATTAATTAATGTTTGAATTGTAATGATTTTAAATCTTTAATTAATAAAGTAAGATTAACTATTACAGATAAAAATTGGAATAAATGAAGTATTTTGAATGATAGAATTGACATCATCAACTGTAAAATGTTTCAAGTGTTTTAATTTTGTATGAAACACATTCACTTACAACCAATCAAATAACAGTCAATATCTAGCAGTTAAGTAGGCTACGTAATGTTCTATAGTATCAGTTTAGAGTAATTACAATATGGGGAAGATGGCTGATTTCCATAGAATTGATTAGAGACTTATTCATTTTAATTGATACTAGTATCTAGAAAGAACATCCTTAGGAGAATACAACCTCTATATTTTCAATTGCTAATTCGAATTATTAAAGAGTCACTAGACCAGAACTCCATCAGACTACTAGAAGAATACACTAAAATAGTAAAAATACACTCTAAATAACGAATATCTCTGTAATTTAATTTTAATTGTCCATGTCGAAGTGTTTGCAAACGGAGATAAAAGTTGGATATTACTAGGCCGAATTACAATTGTATTACATCATTAGTAGTTTTAAAATAAGAATACTCTGAAAAATAAATTAATTTTAAGAATTAGTCTATTGTTATGTCTCGGACATGTCAAACAAGTTTTTATTTGCAATGCCCGTGACTAGGCTTAATACCCTCTCGTGTTTCCTAGCCTTTGAAAATAGTATACCAACGCACTGGATTTTGTTAGTTTAATCAATCACAATTTATTTATTCATTATTGATGATTCACTTTTTAATTTATTCTAAAATTAGAGCAACACTAAGTACTCTAGGTTATTTTTAGGACGATTACATCATTTCTTAAAAAACAAAGATATAAGTGCGTTCTCTCTGAAAAATGTAACTTGTCTCAAAATAAGTTAATATTCGGAGTTCCTTTAATGATAGAAGTTGTATGCCAATAACCCAATACGCTTTCGAGCTACTATCTATTAAAGTTAAGTTGGATAACCAACTGACGAAATGTCAGTTATAGATCATCTTTGGTTATAGCTATTTATGACTTTATTAAGCTTGTTTTACCATGAATTAATAATACCCTGATAAATTAATTACTAAAGTATGCCTTTAATTAACACTATAGTATACCAGTAACTATATTAGGTAATTCAATGCTTTTCAACAAATGTAAATCAGACTAATTAGCTGTTCTTTTGTCAAACAATTACACAAGGCTTCCTTTAGGATTTATTGCTAGAGACTAACAAAAATAATTTGTAATCTATTTCTACCTCAAACAGGTAGCTATTACATTAGAATAGATGGCCGTTAACTTTACGCAGAACTCCGGCGACCAGAACGTGGAGATGTGGAAAATAAAACGACTAATAAAGAGCCTCGAAGCTGCCCGCGGGAATGGCACCAGTATGATATCTCTGATAATTCCCCCCAAGGACCAGATCTCACGCATCGGTAAGATGCTGGCCGGCGAGTTCGGGACAGCTAGCAGCATCAAGAGTCGCGTCAACCGACTCTCAGTGCAGAGCGCTATCACCTCTGTCCAGCACAGACTCAAGCTCTACAACAGGGTCCCCACCAATGGACTGGTGGTGAGTATTGGCCAATACTAATTATGTAGAGTTATACTGCAAAACACATACACGGTTAAATACTAATTCAGTCCCCTTCAAAGCCTTTTCATTACAAATGATAATTGGTTAATACGAATTCGGGATAAGGGGAACGATTTTGACTCCCTTGGTGTCCTTACTAACGAGGTTCTACAGTATTTCGATTACTTATTACAACAAGCCACATTATAAAACCGCCGCTTATAACGAAGTGATTGATAATAGCTATAACTCTCAAATAATTGTTTACTCCTCTTATAACTAAATATTATTAAGGTCTCACGTTTCGTTATACCGGGAGTTTACTTTTATGAATGTTGTTTTAAATTTGTAAAATCGTGTTTATTTCCTAAATAATAAATTGGCAACCCTAACCAAGACAATCGTAACACAGAGCCATGAAATTTCGCAGGAATTTTATATAAATACTATTTTTTATAATTGTAAAAAATAGTCAAAAATTATCAGAGGTCATAATTATAATCGAGACCGAGAGTTTCCACTGGAATGTATGAAGTTAACAGTTTGTTACACTAAAGGAGAGATAGTTACACCAGGGTTAAATTTGGAAATTAAGCAATACTTATGAAGTGACCTCATAACCGAAAGCAAATACAATCCGCTCTGCTGCGACTTTTGTGAAATGGTAACACCCCAGTGTATTATACAGCCATTTGAATATACGCTCTCCAAAAATCATGTTCCAAAAGGAGCGTCTCGCGATCCTTGTAACATACCACTACGCGACGATACTACAGGGCTCGGTTAAGTTAATTAAACAGCGTAGGAACCTTGTCAAATTCCATCGTCTCGAAAAGCTGAAAAGAATTACCCTTTTAGGGGAAAAAGCATAATTTAGTCTCAAGATTTAATTTACTAATTATCCAATTAGTTGTATAAGAATTAAAATTAAAGAGTATATAACGGTGATGGTCAAAAACTTAAAATCTCATATAAACTTAAATTGGAATCTGATAAGTTATGATAACCGTACTAGTCTGTGTTGGGTTTTCTAATTGCTGATTTTAATTTGGAGATTAGTTGACAATTAGTATGAACAAGGTACATATTGGTGCATTGATTTGAAAATACTTTTCTAGCCCCGCGAAATCGAGAGATAGCCCCATTGACTTAATACCAAACGAGTAATTTAGGCGTGAGTGAGCGAGCTCAACTAAATCTAAGCGTTCAGAAAATTTAATGTACAAAAGCCTGATTATTACAGTCCCATTGGTTCTTTATTGTTTGATACCAATTAGCCAATCTTGTATGAAATTCTCTGTTCATATTACCAATGGTAATGCCCATTGCTTGTTTGTTTCACATTTCACTTGCATGCATTTGTATAGGCTAGGATAATTAAACTTTGTACTCCTTAACCAATATTTCGCCTTATTCGTGTTCTTATTAACGAAATTCTACTTAACTGGTATCATTCCGAGAATCGAGTTATGACTTTCGTCCAACGAATAATTTATTGTTATTCGAACGAATATGGATGTGTACTCCACGCTATGCTTGCGTTTCTATAACTGCAATTAATTTGTGTTTTGCATTTTTACATTATGGCTACCATCATACGAAGCGAATTTATTTATGAATTGAAATAGTATTGAATCTAAGGAATACATAATACAGTGATTCATCCTGATTAATTGGATTTTTATTAAGAACATGCTTATTTCTAATCTATTTGCTTCGAATATTCTAAGCTTGTTAGTAGTATATATAATTCATAAGTGATTATTCCGCGAAATGTTAGAATAGTTTTGTTATTATGACAAATTAATTATGCAAATTTATCGGGAGCATTATGAATATATACTACCCTTACTATTTATTTGTATCTAAAAAGTGTATGATTTTTATTACATTGTTTTCCGAGAAATATATACAGAACTAATACCAATGTTACAGACAACATTCTCTGTCTGTTATCTAAATGGATCACACACAGAATATTAATAAATATCATCATTTTAAACTCTGAAAAATAAATGTAGTGACCAGACAAAATACTTAGGTTCACTTTCTTTGCATCTAATTTTGCTATAACTTTTGTGTTAACAAGATATGTAATATCGTTGAACAGATTGATACCTAACATATATTATAATTGATCATCAGCTCAATAACAAGAACCTTGCTTGCTATCGTAGCGTTGAACAGGATTAAATTTCTTCATTACAATACTAATAATGAGCCTTGTGGTATCTTGTAATCAGCTCGTTAAATATCTGTTAATCCCATTTGCAGCTAGTACAAGGTGTAGCTATTGTTTCCTTTCAATTAGTGACGCACTCTCCAGACATCATTTTTCAATTGATCAATCCTGAAATCATTATCCAATTCGACTGTAGGTTGGCTCCCTTATCTCTAAATTAGATCAGAGCATTTTTTCTCCCTTGACACTAATTTGTGAATATGGAATGCTTTATAGTCAGAGGTTCAGAACCGTCCATTAATGGTTATACATAATTACATTATTAGTTTCTCTCAGTAATAAAATCATGTAACACTATAACATTGTTAGCAACAAGCTTCTTGCTCAGCAATCTTAGTTAAAGAAATTAATACTATTGTACTATTTAGTGAGAGTTCAAATTAAGTAGCATTGCCAGGGAATATTTGCTTCTAAAGTTGACAAATTATGTTATTTTATTCTCACTTCAAAACCTTTGGTGACCTGATTCATTGCGCCATGTTGTCAATTGCAATTTATTATCTAAAATGGTTATTAACATATACACTATATTTGATGAGTTTTATACTGATATGATCTGAACTGGCTGAGTAGCTTTGCCACATAACCTGACGACCTTTGGCAATCTATAAAATACTAAAAAGTAGCGTTTAGATATTTTCTTAATAATTAATACTATTTGGCTAGAGAAAGCAGGTTATACCGTACTCATCATATTTCAGTTAAGCCCCTTAGACTTAGCGAGTAAAGCGAGATTCCTCGTCCTTTAAGAGCGCCCCTTAACGTATATAATAGCGCGTGTGAGACCTAATTCTATTTTTCTGTTCCGAATTATGACTCTCTGGAACTTTTGAATTGTTTTAGGGCTCTTGACTAATAGTTATATTTTAACCATTGCCAAATGTTTTATTTATCAAATACATAGTTAGGATTTATAAATAATCATACTGCTATACGTGTTGTATCTATAGAGATCAATGTACACTCATATTTACCATCATAGTGACGAAAGTTGAATGTAGATTATATAATATTATGCGTGGAGTAAATTAATAACTAATAAATTCAGTGGATATATTCTAATTGCATTGGGATATTGAAATAGTTATTTCCGCTAGATTTACTGTGGCACTATCTTAACGGAGGACGGGAAGGAAAAGAAAGTTAACATTGATTTTGAACCTTTCAAGCCAATCAACACTAGTCTCTATCTGTGCGACAATAAATTCCACACAGAGGCACTGTCTGCACTGCTGAATGACGACAACAAGTTTGGGTTTATTGTGATAGACGGAAAGGGCGCGCTCTTCGGCACCCTGTCAGGGAACACACGGGATGTCCTACACAAGTTTAGTGTCGACCTTCCTAAGAAGCACGGAAGAGGCAAGTGGGCTATCATTAGTAGGACAATAACATTAATTATCAATTTACTATGGATATATGTAAATGAGCGGTCAGACTGGGAGAGTTGGTTTATTTAGTTTTGACATTTCTAGCTTTAATTAATCTCCTATTATTGAGCTGTTAACAACCTCTATGACCATGGATTTGACACCGAATACCCTCTCCCTCTATGCTATAATTTAATAGTATACAATGCATACTTATAATGATGTGATAACTATTTACATAGGTGGGCAATCATCTGTGAGATTCGCTAGACTAAGAATCGAGAAGCGACACAATTATGTGAGGAAAGTCGCAGAGACAGCCGTCCAGTTGTTTATTACAAATGACAAGGTTAACGTGACTGGGCTTATTCTAGCTGGGAGCGCAGACTTCAAAACTGATTTATTCGCAGCTGATTTATTTGACCCTCGACTACAAGGCAAGGTATGATATATTGTGACAAATATCTTATCTGTAAATAGTAATAATTGTTCGAATTCGTATGTTTTGCATAGTTTATAGTTCATTACCAGTACTTATGAGTAGATCTAATAACCACATTTAATTTGGTGTTAAAATGTGGTACATACATTAAGTTAATGTTAAATCTGTACCAGAGCTAGTTTCTATCATATTCATGGCTTAATCTATTCATTCCTTTTAATTCATAGACCCATTTATCTTAAATTGGAAGTTGAATGGATGTGGTTTATTTACAAGGAATGTGAGAATTGGAATTTAATGTATTTCTTATTGCCTTTTATTAGGTCTTGAAACTGGTTGATGTATCCTATGGTGGAGACAACGGTTTTAACCAAGCCATTGAACTGTCAGGCGAAGTGCTCTCGAATGTAAAGTTTATCCACGAGAAGAAGCTGATTGGGCGATATTTCGATGAGATTTCGCAAGACACGAATAAGTATTGTTTCGGAGTGGTTGATACTCTGAAAGCTCTGGAAATGGGATCAGTGGACACTCTAGTTGTTTGGGAGAATCTTGAAATAATGCGGTATGTTTTGATGAATCATGCAGCAGATTCTCAAACCATCCTCCATCTGACTCCCGAGCAGGAACAGGACAAGTCTAAGTTCAATGATCCTGCTACGGGCGTGGAGCTGGAACTAGTTGACAAGGTAATTATATTTATACATATGTTAATTGCAACGGAAATATTAATTGAAACTGCATTCCGTTATGCAATATCATCAAAAATGAACAGCAAATTATTGTATAAATTCGTTTTGCTCCTACACAAAAGTATGTTTGCTGATCCTGAATGCTCATTAGAGCCAACTTTGGAGTCATAACAATGAACTGGACAAATTTCTACATGATTAGTTCTTATTATATTTGCATAAAAGATAAGTTATATGACCCGATTAATATTTTATATTCACAAATCTACCAAAATTATTTTGCAAAATAGATTACTTTGCACAATTTCTGCCAAACAACTGCAACACTGACATCTGGTCTCCGCCCTTATGACCATGCGCAAATGTAGGAATTCACTCGTCTATAATTTAAAATTCTAATTTGTACTTATTAGTGAGATTAATTATGCACAATTTGCTGAAATATGAACTTCCCTTTCATAATTATCAAATGACATAGTTATAATACAAATTACGGATTCAAATCAGCATACTTGTTTGCCTTTTGTACCAATTGGAAGCTAGCCTCTATGTTCATATGAAATTTCATCAATTTGTGACTTATATTTCTATAACCCAACACATTAACACAATCCGGCAAACACATACATATACTTTGGGGAATCAGACGTCTCTGAAAAAACAAATTGCATATCCAACTTTTATCTCCGTTTGCAAACACTTCGACATGGACAATTAAAAATAAATTACAGAGTTATTCGTTATTTAGAGTGTTTTTAGTGGCTTCTTCTAGTAAAACTTATAGTCGAGTCTACTATGTGCACAGTATTGAATTCGTTCTGATGGAGTTCTAGTGAGGTTGTATTATCAGTGAGATTAATGGAAATGCTGTTTGGTAACTAATAACTATCCTCTATCGATTTTAATTATGTATAATCAATGCATAGAATATACTACTGATAATTAGATATATCTGTTCATTCCTTTCAAAGTTATTCTTAATGCGATTATAAAAATATAAAGCTGATCTGCAATAGATGTAGTTCGGTTTATTTATTCCCTATTTTCCTCGAAACAACAACAACAACAATAACAACAACTAATATTCATATTTTAAATTTATAAATATTAAATACCAAATTCGAAATCAGCATACGTACTTGTTTACCTATAATACCCGTTGGAAGCTAGCCTCTGGTTCATTTTGAATTTTCAATAATTTGTTTACCTATTTTTATAAACAACAACAATAAATATTCATATTATAATTTGTAAATGCTAAATTCATAGTCAGCATACTTGTTTACCTATACAGTGGAGCCTCCCATAACGGACACTACAAATAGCGGACAACCTCTAAATAACGGACAACCCTAGTGACACGGATTTATTTATTTAGCATATGTCTAATAGAAAAGCAACCTCTAAATAGCGGACAACGGTTCCGGTCCCAAGGTGTCCGTTGTTCAGAGGCTTTACTGTAATACATTTGGAAGTTAGTTTCATATAAATGTGGTTTCTATCCCCCTATCTCTTTAATATATCAGGACAAACAAACACACTTACAACGATCGAGTTTAATTAATAACGAGCCCTTCGGTCTCGGTCGCTTTGCGACGGATCGGTGCTACCCGGCAGGGTTGCCGTGGGAGTGGATTGCCATTCCCATTCCCATCCCATTCTGACAGGATTTCTGTGGGAATTCCCATGGATATTCCCATGGGGATCCCCATATGAATCAACAAATAAATGGAATAAGATGGGATTAATGGGAATAGAATTCCACACCAAATTATTACTTAATTGTCACATTTTGGCTATAACTTACTAATTAAAGCTAGAAGGTTGACTGTGCGGTTAGAATGCATAGCAGATACTTAAATTCTGAGCAAATCATATCAAAAACTAAATGGAAATCTTAGAGACCAATTTTATATTGTGAAAATTCAAATTTTATAATCTCGGATCGCGCGGATCCTATCTCAATATGACAGGTCCGGAGGGAGGTTGGAGCAAAACTAAACTGGTAACCAATAATTCTAACGAGGGTGATGCAAGATTTGATGGCCATTTCAGTCGCAACATTGGTAAGCCATTTGCAACTTTCCACACATACAAATAAGCTGATATAACAATTCAGAAAAAAGTAGTAGTGAAAAAAATGTCCATATCGAGATCCATATGGGAATTCCCACAGGGGAAATCTGATTCCCATGGTTATGGGAATTCCCATACCCACGGCAACCCTGGCACTGATATGCACCTCAAGTTAAAACGGCCACTGCGCCTTACTCCTCACCCTTTCTGCCACGGACATCCCTTTATAAGATTTTCATAGTTTTAACTTGTTTTTCATATTATAAATTTATAAATGCGAAATTCGTGTTCAGCATACTTGTTTACCTATAATACCCATTGAAAGATAACCCCAGCTTGATTTTGAATTTTCATTAATTTGTTTACCTATTTGTGTAAACAACAACAACGAATATTTAAATATTGTAAATTGATGAGTGCGAAATTCGTGTTCAGCATATTTGTTTACCTATTTGTATCATTTGAAGGTTAGTTTCTATCTCATATATAATTGCGGTTTATATTCCCCCATCACTTCAATACAATCCGGACAAACAAGCACACAACAATTGATTTTTACGTAGATATTGTTAATTATTTGCAGGCTGAGATGTATTATAACGGGAAGAGTCAGGTTAATAACTAACACATTATTAGTTCAGATTTGTAACTTCCATAAAAATACTTTTAATTCCCTACATTCATTATTTTATGTGTACTTCCATCTTCAAGACACCGCTACTTGAATGGTTCGCTAATAACTACAAGACCTATGGTGCTGCTCTCGAGATAATCACGGATCGTTCCCAAGAGGGGTCCCAGTTCTGCCGTGGGTTCGGGGGAATCGGAGGTCTCCTCAGGTACAAAGTGGACTTTCAGGACTTGGAATATGAATCTGACGACAACGACCTGTACGATGACGACATATTCTAACGACAAGAAGAGAGGCTCGTGCCAGCTGCGGGCCGGGCGAGACTCCTTGGCTCCCCGGCCCTTCTAGTTATTACTTAGATAGGTCAATATAGTTCCATTACTAACCCCAACTGCTTTCTGCCTCTCTCTGTGTATTGCTGTATTGCTAGCACTAAATAGTAGTGTCGCATCTGATTAGTTGAAATTCATTCTTTGATTCTTGATGTATGCATGCTCATAAGTAATTATATATATTCTTTTGTGAAGTATTGAATCAATTTAAGTTACTTTTGTATAATCAGGGCAAACCTTCCGATACACCAGACCAAACACTGCGTACACTCAAAACCATATTATTTTGTACCGTGTTTGGGCGACTATTAATTTCATTTAACTCCCTCTTTTGGAGTATTTTCGAGAGAGGCTATTATTGTTTATTAACACCTTTACACTGCACGAATAATAATCAGTTTCTCCTTCCTTGAACTTATTCACAAACTTCCTCGCGTAAATGCGGTAATTAACACCTATTGATTGGCTCGCTAGTTCACAAACTAATTAGATGGCTAGTACAGCTGGTGTTTTAGGTTCTAACTTGTTTTACACTCAGCCCCCTACGAACAACATCGTTACACACCATGTTGGTATTAATCAAGACCAGTCTTGCTTTGTTTGCTCCACCGAGACAGGATTCCACGTGTTTAACTTGGATCCCCTCCGAGAGAGGTGCCACGTAGATCTCAAGGTTCCCAAGTCCATTTACAAAGCTGAGATGCTGCATCGAACTAACTTAGTTGCGGTTATAGGCGGGGGCTCCACGCTCTCCCAGGATACCGTCATGATATGGGACGACTACAAAAAGAAGTTTATCCTCGAGTTCAAGTGTTCCGCTCCTGTGGCTTCCGTTAGTCTGCGAAGAGACAGGATTGTGCTTGTCCTGGCTTCACAGATATTTGTTTACTCCTTCCCTCTGCAGTCCCCTTCTCTCCTCTACACGGGCTACACCGCACACAACCCTGAGGGGGTCTGTGCTCTCAGCAGTTGCGTGGAGAGGGGAATACTCGCGTTTCCTTCAAAACTTTCTGGAAAAGTCCAGTTAATCGACATAACGCATGTCCCTGCCGGCATCACTGCCAGCCCAGTAAACATAGACGCACACAAGCACGACATTGCCTACCTATGCATCAATCAGACTGGGACAATGCTGGCCACCGCCAGCGTACAGGGGACTCTCATTCGTATTTTTAATGTGGAGAGACTCTCTGAGAAACCGAAGCAGATAATGGAGCTGAGACGGGGCTCAGACATGGCGCAGATTCTGTGTATTAACTTCAGTCTGGACTCGCGTTACCTCTGCGTGTCCAGCGACAAGGGAACTGTCCATATATTCTCAGTTGACGACCTCCGACTCAACAAGAAGTCTAAGTTAGCACCTGTCATCCAGCGAGGCTCGTACATCAACTCTCTTTGGGCTCTCGCGAACTTCACCCTTCCTACTGAATCTCCCTGCCAGTGCTGCTTCTCGGGTCCGCAGAGCGTAACTGCGATCTGTCTGGACGGAGCCTGCTACAGATATCTCTTCAGGACTGACGGGACATGCACCAGGGAGTCCTTTGATAAGTTCATTGACCCAGAAGATGAAGAGTTCTGACTCTGTAAACTTACAAGAACATGCACGTATGTAATCTTTAACAGTTGTTCATTTCCTGCTCTAATTATTATTTAGTCCGTTAAAGACAATAATATCCGTACAAAATTACAATTAATTCGACTATAATGTCTTATAATTTGTCGATCTAGTAAATTTGCTGATGACTAACTAATTTTAATCTGAAGTAAGTTAATAAATACTAAATTTTTTGTAGTTACAAAAATTGCTTTATTTTAACTAAGCACATTTCTTTTTCTTAATTTGTTAATATAATATACTCTCAGTGCATCAATAGTTTATGTTTTTAGGTTTTTTACTGTGTATGTAATACGTATATGTATAATTTTTCGTGTGAAAAATTAAATATTGGGCACATATGATCAATTTAAACCATAGTTGCATTATACGTAACGTATAACGTATATATGGTACCATTATACGATAGGTGAACGTATAACGTATAATCGTATAACGTAAAATCATCATACGACGTATAACGTATAACGGATTTTAACGTATATATGGCCCATTATACGCTCCCCGAACGTATAACGTATAATCGTATAATGCATCTATGATTTAAACAATAAAAATGCTAATTATCATATGTAGATCACAAAGAGTTGAACCTATTGCATTCTTATTACCTAATGTTAAGATTGTTGGTCACATTTTAGGCATAGAAAGCTGTTGCATAAAATTGGTATTTCCAATTAAATGGAACTTGCATATATTTGGGACTGTTTTTGATTGTGAGTACTATTACATTGAAACTAAATAGAGTCTACTCTTCGAAGAGTTCAAAATCTCAGAATAATACTGACAATAAATATACTTCTGTCTATGAACAGAACATACAATCCCTCGATGATAAAACTCTTCTATTACCGAAGCAATACAAAACTTCATTAGAGGGCTTACAAATTGATTCAGAAGATATGGGAACAATATGCTTATCTCCACAAGGAGGGCAGATAACTTTGCAAGAGAGAAGCAGAGAACCACCCGAACTATTCTATTGAAGTTTTCCAAATTGTAATGAATAATCCAAAAATTCTTCAAATCGAAATAAAACAACCTGTTTTTATTGCTTCTTTCATGCGAACTGGTTCAATTACTCAACAACCTTGTAGCAGTTGACTCGAGGATTACTTTCCCTATTTTTGGGAATTGCTCAATTCTTTAACACTGAAAAGTAGCAAAAACATTGAACAAGATGTTGAAATGCGACAACAATTGGCACATCAAGTTATAGAAAAATTCTATAATAGTGGTTTTAGAGATTCCAAGTGTATGAACGAGAGACGCGCAAATTATCCCGGACATTGCTATCGCCTATTTGATAGGTATTTTATTAACAGACATATTCCAATTTTCCACATTGATAACAGCATGCAGGATTATGCTGAATGGTTCATGAATCTTGGATCAGATCAGATTAATTATGTACAGTCAACTCCGCTTAATAGAGCCACCGGTTAGTAGATTTATCCGCTTAATTGGGTCAAAATTTCACAGGATTTATAGGACTAAGGTATAACTGATTATGGATTGAATGAACTAGAAGTAAGTTAGAGGTGAATTTAAAGACTATATTGACAAATTCCTCTGTAGTTTCTGACCCCTAAATATAGTCGCTCTATTCAACAGTATAGCTCTCTGTTTAAGCCAAAACTATTATATTCATACTTATCAATGCAATGTCACTGTCATTTGCATTCTTAGGATGAAAGGGTGGTGTATATGCTACATTTTGGAACATGTAACATTTATTGAGGGAGATGTTGGCATCCTTATTTTCAATTTATTAGTTTATTGTACTTCTACACTTCTTGATATTAATGTTTGTGAATTACCATCTGCAGAATTAGCATCAGCTAATAGCAGCTTATACCACTAGTACATCCTACCTAGGTGGACTAGTAGAGAGAATATGGACAATTAGAGAGTATGAATGGGGGTAAGTATTAGCAAACTAAACTTCAAGGTAAACTAGTTAGTATATAATGTGGTGTTATACTCCTTAGCCGATACTTTATCGCATATCGAGATTCCACTGTAGTTAGGATTTTACCGACTTTGATCCGACAATTGGCTAAATAACCTAAACATCAATTCTAGTATTTGACCTCTCTGATTGGTGCGTCAGGTAATGGGTAGTAGTTCTAGTTATGAATTGAATATAGAACTGTGAGATTTGCGTTCACATTACAGTGCCGGTGCAGTCATGACGGACCAATGTTTTAACCTGCCAACTTTCCCCAATCAGGCCACAATGGTCAACAACCGGATTGAGAAGATCTCAACTTTCCCGGAACAATAAAAACCGGGTCTTCATTACTTGAATTATTTGCATCAAATGAATGAATGCCATGATTCCAGTTATAATATTTTGCGCCAAACGAATTGAATGACCAAGAGAGGGTAATAATATAAAAATTTAAAACGAATCATTAATTTTCCCATCACAGTTCATTACAATTTATATTACCAAATATCTTATTTAGAAATATAATATATATATTATTAGGAATTTAATTTGCTTTCCACGTTGAGTAGGAGGGAGGAGGTTGGTATAGGACAGTTCCGCGATTGTTGCCATATTTCGGGGGAGGAGGCCTCTGGTTTGTTATCGGGAGAGACATGCTCATATTGTAGTTTTGGTCGAATGATTCGAAGTATTCTGTGTTCCTGAAGATTACAGGTTTGAATAAGTCGAAGAAGCAAATTATGTTTAGTATACAACATACTACAAGACAGCAGCAAGTCAGTCCCCCTGTTAATGCCCAAACAAACAGAATCTCTCTGTTAACCTCTGCCATTTAAAATATTATAAATTGAGAGCAACAACTTGTGTATATGAGTAAATATTCATATTAGGTATATTTCTATGCATAACTTAATTTATTCATTTTGGAATTCATTGGGACTTATATGGTACCTAATAATATTTTCAATATTATAAAGACAATGAAATTTGGGAGCATCTAACTATTTATTCAACTGATGTAATCACAAGGAGTGCATTTTTGTCACACTTTCTATGCACTTGATACGTATTATAGAATTCCTATACGTACGTAATATGAGGTTATGAGCGTTTATTCATATTATTGTTTTCCATTTCAATTTGCTCTCTGCAGTATTCAATACAATATAACTCATGTGCAACATTTTTAGTTTTCAAGATTATACATAGTAACTTAGTACGCAGTTAATATTATGGCATTAATATAATACTATCAATAATGTTTTTAATAGCAGCCTTGCAGCCGCCATTGGTCTTTAACAGCTCAGTGTTAACACTTCGCTAATAAGAGCTTATTATAAAAACCCGGATTCACAAAGGTGAATTTTTAATGTGAAAATTGAGCTTACAAATGCCGAAAATTTGATAAGGAAATAATTTGTACGATATATGAGTAATTCCCCTAAATATTGATCTCTTAAGGGAAACACAGTTTGGGCTATATAGTATCCTTAGTCATTAGTGGATGTAGAAATAGTTGTTGGCAAATGGCAACACCAAATTATATGTAGCAGTTAACGTGTGTTTCCTGTTAATACTGACAATATATTAAGAGATACCATTATTTTGTTGCCCTTTATGATACCTCTTGGTATAATTATATATAGTGTCATGTCATGTGATATATTAAATTATCGGAAATTTTACTCCGAACCCGAATTAAACAATAAAAATACGATATTACTTAATTTGAACAAGTTTTTATTGGGGACAAATCTGGCGAACACTATCGGACATGGTAACTATGGCGAGCTGTCATGGCCGATAAAGGCACTCTTTCAATTGCCTCAATATCCAAATATGTTCGCAATACATGAAAATACATGTGTACAAATTTTGGTGCTTTTATCAAAAAAACGAACAATCTGTTGAAATTTTACGTCTATCTGCTGGACTATATCATTATATTGCGTTGTAGCTAATTACAGTCTTTGTACCAGTTATACGTATTTTGAATTAATTTTGAGTACATACATAATAACTTAGAAGAGAGGATGGGAACTTTCAACTCTAAACCCAATATTCCTTTGTTATATCCTGAATCTCATTTGGTAAATCCTATAAAGTTTTTGAGAGGTGATGAATCATTGAACTCACCTTGTCGCCCCTATGGTATTGCAATACAAAAATCAACAAAACATGTTTTTGTTACTGATACACTTCCTTTTGGACGGGTGTCTGTGTTCACCTCTTCTTTCAACTTTCTAACTACATTTAATCATCCAAAAATGATGATTCCATGTGGTGTAGCTGTCCAAGAAGATAACCTCTATGTCACAGATAAGGGAGCTGAAACTTTGTACCATTACTGGGAAGATTCTGGGTTCTGTCGAGTAGCAAGTACATTTGAGATATTTTCAGGGAAATCCCAATTTTTTGGCTTGCGTGAACTTGCTTTGTCACATGACGGAAAGATATATTTGGTGGAATTTTACAAATTCAGGGTGCTGGTTCTAGATAGCAGTGATCTTAGTTTGATTCGCTACATCACCCATCCGTCACTGCTCTACCCAGTAGACTTGTATCTAACCACAAACGAGTTGTACGTGCTTGCTATGACCACGGCTACATTCTGTGTTAAAGTATTCTCTCTTGATGGAGAGCTACTGCGATCAATCGTCAGAAGGGCGATTGGAAGCGAAATAATTGTTTCCAGTCTTTTCTTCTGTCTGGACACACAGCTTAATATAATAATTACAGATAGCGATAGGAAGATGATTAAAGTATTTTCTAGTGATGGAAAGCATATATATTCGATGGTTGTAAATGAAGAATTGAAGGCTATGTTTCTATTTTCAAGAGGGTTGGCTCTAATCAGAGACTCAAGTATTATTGTTGCTAGCGTAGGTGGCATTAGCGAATTCAGGTATCCTGTAATAGGATCTCGCTAATAGGTATAAATGAACACAAGGTATGGGAACTGAATCAATCAAACAATGGAAAACAATACCGCTGTGAACAATATATGTTATCCAATGTGATCTCAAGAACTTGAACCTTAACTAAATCATAACGATATGCTTTAGTTAAGGATAAATTCTCCGCGCTACATCTATTTTATATCGTTATTGTACATTTTCATTGTTTTATTTATTTGTTAGAATCATTTAATTAATTTCTGGTCTCTTTGTTAAATATTAAATAAATTAAATTTTCAAACAGTGTAATTGTATAAAACGGTACCAATATTTAAACTATATACACCACCCCTTCATCATAAGAATGCAAATGACAGTGACATTGATAAGCATGAATATAATAGTTTTGTCATAAATAGAGATATTATATACTGTTGAATAGAACGACTATATCTAGGGGTCAGAAATCCATAATCAGTTATACTATACTATGTATGCTTCCCGTGTTTGTGTCTTGGGTTATTCCTGAGATAGTTACCCGTCCCGTCTTCGTGTGTACTGGTGCACCCTTTGCCAATTTGGTTGTACATATCCAACACTACTTTCAAGCGGGTTAATGCATAAATCATCAAATTTGATATTTATGAACACATCGGATTCCTCCCTTCCAGTTATCTGTCTGACTCGAGCCTCACTCTATTCTTGCAGATTTACATTTGTTTCGGACATCTGCTTGCTAGTTTCGCTCCGGAAATATCCTGCTCTGAGTAGCATTGTTTCATCATACAGTGATTTTACTGTTTTAATGAATGAAATAGTAGAGCCGAGTACATCAACTGGATCACGATGTAGATTTATAATGATTGTGTCTGAAAATGTTTTCAAGAGATTTTCTAAAAAGTACATAAATGTGTTGTCTTTACGGAACCAATGTTTGTTCTAATCAGCTATGCCAATATCATACTGCTTTTTGTAGAATGTTCTAAACTCGAGTTCCCTCTTATACAATGCAAATACATCACTCATCTGATTTGATCCAAGATTCATGAACCATTCAGCATAATCCTGCATGCTGTTATCAATGTGAATAATTGGAATATGTCTGTTGTAAAATACCTATCAAATAGGCGATAGCAATGTCCGGAGTAATTTGCGCGTCTCTCGTTCATACACTTGGAATCAATAAAACCACTATTATAGAATTTTTCTATAACTTGATGTGCCAATTGTTGTCGCATTTCTACATCTTGTTCAATGCTTTTGCTACATTTCAGCGGTAAAGGATAGAGCAACTCCCAAAAATAAGGAAAGTAATTCCTCGAATCAACTGCTACAAGGTTGTTGAGTAATGTTGAACCAGTTTGCATGAAAGATGCAATAAAAACAGGTTGTTTTATTTCGATTTGAAGAATCTTTGGATTATCCATTATAATTTGGTAAACTTCAATAGAATTGTTCAGGTGGTTCTCTGCTACTCTCTTGCAAAGTTATCTGCAATTCTTGTGGAGATAATGATCTTGTTCCCATATCTTCTGAATCAATTTGTCTGAATAGTGATCCAATCTCAATCCAACTGTACTGCAGTAAAGGCTATGAGCTTATTAGGGAGAGGGAAAAGCCACCATATCAGATGGAGCAGATTAGAACATTAGTTCAAAAAAATTCATACGCTTATTTCCACGCAGATGATCCCTACAATAAACATATGAACACATCTGGCATTTGGTTAATACGCGCATACCTAAACCACTCCTGTCTTCCAAATACCTCACTCACGTTTTACAAGGACGTTTGTGTTGTGTACGCAAACACTGACATTAATAAAGGCACTGAACTAACTGCTCGACGTGTGCCCGCGAATCAAAATGTTGAAAAGCGGAGAGCTATTTTACTGGACCAATGGGGTTATATTTGTAGTTGTGATTTGTGTGAATTTGAATCCGATCCTAGAAATAAGAATGCATTGGAAAGAGCTCTTCTCTTAAGAGAAAGAGCTGATCAGATGACCGATGAATTATATAATCCTGGTTATCCGAAGATGCAGCATGTCCACTTCGAGCTTCTAAACCAGGCATTCTCCCTTGCACAAGAGATGAAATTAGGTCCCACTCGATTTAACGAAGCCGTCTGGCAAGCTATACATTATTTACTCTCTACACTTCCTGCACCTAAATACCATAAAAAGTTCTTACACGTTCTCTATCGAGCAAAATCTATTCTGTGCAATGGTGAACTGGAGCATCAGCGCGCTCTTTGGAAGAGATGGATTACATTCAATGAAACTTGTGAAATTGCACTCACAGACGAGTGTATCAATGAGGTTAGAGAAAATTACAAAATACTCGAGTCTTATAGAACGAACATACCTTCATTTAAAATACCTCAACACTTCGAATGAGTTCTCTCCACTTCAAAATTATATTCGAAGTTATTACATTTCAAAATTATTTTCAGAATAGTAATTGCAATTCGAAATATTTTTGAAATACTTTTTTGCATTTTTATATTTATTTTTCTTTGAATCACTTTACCGTAATTTACCCAATTTACAATCGTTTAGTATTTTCAAACAAATAAATTATTTATACTGTATCTTTAGAATAACTGTTTTGACAATAACTGTCCCCCCTACAAAACTTGTCCCCTCTATTTTTACTAATTAGTCATATCGTGAAGTTTAAGGTTTCTATTTGCGATCGAAATGATTTTGTGAAATGTAATATGTAATCACAGTAATAGCATACTTAGCATACTTAAAAAGTTAACATATTCCAACAAAGTCGCATGAATATTTTTTCATGCAATCTTGTATATTTTTTGTTCCAATCAGACTCGCAGCTGCAACTCCAGCATTGAAATACAATTCTATAAATGTCTTGACAAAAATTGTTTTCTTGCAAGAATTTGACTATTTTCCCCTGAGGACCCCTCATATCCTAACATGTTCCATTCAGAATCGGTGATTGACATTCCTAGCTTAGGAGCTGTCCACAGTCTAAGTTTGTCAAAATTTTGTTCATCAACCATTGAGAAGATAGATCGAAGTGTAGGATTTGGCGATTGTCCAGTTAGATCGAATGCTGTTAGTATGGCCTATTTGTGTAGACTTAATAATGTGATAAAATTATCGATCGAACACTTGTTAGTTAATTTTCCTCCATCATAGTGACCTCCCCAAGTGGCGCACATTTCTTCAAATGAAGCTCCTGAATTAGAAAATCTTTGAAGTGGTAATGTTTGAGATTCTGAAGCTACCGAAGGTTCAAAGTGTGCGGCCAGAAGTTCCTTGACCACAGGTAGTAGAACTTTTGTTGCATAATTCATACTATCCGTGGCCCATTTAGTGGAGAATTAAAAGTCTTGAGAAGTGTACTGGTACTCTGGGATTTTAACCTTATAGCTCTCCAAATAAAACTGCGCTAGGACTTAACTTCACTTATCTCTTGCGTGGTATCGAGATCGATTTCGAACTCTTCACTGTTGATTGAAGGATAGTGAGCAGGGGTTTATCCAGGAGCGCGCCATACGCCTAGAGGCGTATAAATTGGGATATGTTTGCGTTTAGGAGCGCGAAAAGTGCCGAAAGTCCCCATAGAGTAATACAAAACTAACCTTTTACTGGCTTTTAGGCGTACAAAATTCATACTCTAGTGACCTTAGGACAGTTAGGAGTATTCAATTCTACTCCTGTATAATACCCTGATAGTGAGCATATCTCCAATCCATTAGATCTCTAAAATGAAAGTGACTTCTGATATGAAGTTGAGAGTGAAGTGGGGATAACGGAGTTGAAGTAGAATGGAGTTTATGATTTTACTCTTGAATGAAGCTAGTACTTGCAAAATTTCGATATTTCTTCTCAAATTCTGTTAGATTTGTTTGACGAAACAGGTATTATCTTCTTGCCCAAGAAAAGGAGAGGAAATAACTTCCTCTTCGTTTGAATTGAAATCTCCCCCTAAACGTTAACGTTTGCTGTTAGGTAAATCTGGAAGTGGTAATGATCGTTTTTCCAGAGCTTTGTTTTAGATTTCTTCACACGTTGAATTGATTTATTTCGGCTTACACGGACATTAGTAGGATTTACTTCATCTGCAAGATATGGGACAATCCAAGTTATCTTCTAGCTTGCCTCCTTTTTTCCTATTATATACATTTTCTATAAGAACTTCATCTCCTTTTTCGATTGTGTTTAAAGTGACCGGGTTCAATCTTTTATCAAATTGCCTTTTCATCAACGTTTTAGAATGTTTGAGAGATTCTCCAGCAATTTCTTGGTTATCCATTTGAGCTTCTTGCATAGTGTAGATTAATTCATTTATTTGCTCCTCTCCAGCCCATTCGTCCAGGTCTAAGCCCCCACCATCAGGATATAGAGCCGCAAGATTCTCAGCTTGGATTGGAAGTCGAGGTTTACGAGAGCGTGCATCATCTCAAAGGCAGAGAACTGTGTTGTTTGTCGAGGTCGAATATTCAATGAAAAAGTTATCTCTTCCAGATAGTCACTCCAATTCTCTTTTTTCCTTCTAAAGTTTTTACAAGGGATCGCTTCAAAGCTTTTTGCGACGATTCTACTAGCCCATTGGTCTGAGGGTGATATGGCGTTGAGAATATTAATTTGCAATCATATGCTTCGTGTAAAGATTTATGTAACTAGTTTGTAAACTCAGTACCATTGTCACTAATTATTTGAACAGGTGCTCCTTGTCTGCAGTAAATAGAAAACAAATTTCTGGCTACTTCCATGCTTCTTTCGTACGAAGAGTGCGCGTCTCAATCCATCTTATAAAATGATCAATAACGGTTAATATGTACTTGCACCCATTCGATTCTATCAGAGGCCCAGTCAGATCCATACCAGCGCGGAACCAAACTTTGGTGATTACTGGAAGAGGTTGTAGAGGAACTGTAGGACTTTTCAAACTGGGTTGATTTATGATGCAACGGACACAGGCTTGTAGTACATAGAGCTCGATATCCTTGAGCATACTGGGCCAATAGCCAATAGTACCGATCTTTTGCAATGCTATGAGTGTACCGAATGCATTGATGACCAGAGTTGTCGTGATTAATGTGCATGTTCTATTTAATTTTCAGAATTTTATCTCCCAGAGGGCGCGAATTATGTGCGGTTAAGTGATTTTTCACGGTCCTCAAAATGTGACAATGACGTCATAACTTGGGGAGGTGTGGTAAATTTGAGTGGAAACAGTTACCCCTATATTGATTTAAATCAGATTTTTATGTCTATTGTTTTTTGCGAAAAGAAAAGAAATACATTGATAATGAGTCAAATTACATTGATAATGAGTCATTAACAATGTAATTAATCTATTAGCCAAATAATATACGCCAGTGTGATATAGATTGCAAAAAAAAAACAATTAAAATCAAAATTCTGATTTAAATAAAAAAAATCTGATTTAAATCAAAAAAATCGGATTTTTTTGATTTTTTAAAAAAATCATGATTTTTATCAACCCTGTAATAAATAAATAAGCTGATACAAGTCATTCCAATGATGAAGAAGATGCATTATTTCTGCCAAATTCTGGAAATTCCACCTCTAGAACAGTATGTGCATATTCTGGTAGAGGAGATTAAAATATGGAAATTGGCAGATACTAATCTCGCCATAATTGCTGATTATCAATATTGTAATGGTAAAATCAGGGGTGGATCTAGCCACTAAAATTTGGAGGGGTGCAAATTTTGGATGGTGTAGTTTGGGGGGGTGCAAATTTTGGATGAGTTTTTTAATTAAATATTCTCGGCCAAGTGTTCAACAAAATAGGACTACAATTCAAAATAGAATGAAATTTTCTAATAGGATAAATTTTTGGGGGGTGCGCGCCCCTCCGCACCCCCTCGCTAGATCCACCCCTGGGTAAAATGTTGTCAATACAAATTTGAACTAAATTGATTGTAGTAATTATTTATTAATATAATATTTAGGAAGGATTAAAATGGTAAACTTCATAAAAACTTTTAATTTAAGAAAGAGAATACAACCAAATCCTGGGAATAGAAAGGATCCACTCCAGTAAAACTTGTATATAACAGCCACCTTGGACGAGCATGCTCGTTAGACTTTTCGTTACATGCAAAAATCACATTTGGAAACCGTCCAGTTTCTTAATCAACTCGGAACATACAATCAAATATATACACGCATTCATAACTTATCAATCCTGTGATTTACCCTGATATTCCCAAATATTTTATGATCAGCTAGGTTAGAATGCCTATCGTGAAGAGGTCCATTGAGCCTATCTGCGTGAGCAGGAACAAGCTGCCCAAGGGGACCAACCAGGAGCTGGAGTGCACCTCCACACTGACGCTAGCGGGCGTGATTCTGCAGCTGAGCTCTCTCAGCAAACACGCGGAGAACCTGTTCGGAGAGCTCTTCACTGAGGCTTCCGACCTCGGGAAGCGCTTTGGCACCCTCAAGGACCGAGTCGAGAAACTGAACTCCCGCATGGAGAAGATGAACCCGGAGGCAGATGAGGAGGAGGGGGCCCGCGAGGCCAGTGTCAAGAAGTTCAGGAGCAGACAGAATGCGAAACAGCAGATCTTATCAAGAGCCACGCTCCCGCCCACACTGCAGGTTTGCTAATTTAGATTATATGTGTTTATACAAAGTGTAGCTCCGAATAACATCAGGCTTTGGGTTCCAATTGAAGCATGCTTATAACTTATCGAGAGTTCCTTGAACTGTGTTAGCTTACTCGCATGTCTCACATCGAGAGCATCAGCAGCTGGCTGCTGCCGGACAAGCCGCCCGCCTGGCACCTGGAGCCGGAGCACCTGAGCTACCTGCAGGACCTGGCCACCTACTCGCTCTCGCAGGTGCAGGCGGAGCCGGCGCGGCTGCGCGAGGACAGGAGCCAGCTGCGGGCCGACACGCAGAGCCTCGCCTACCAGAACTACCGCACCTTCATCCTCACAGCCGACTGCAGCGCCGGCATCCTCGCGCAGATCGACAGGGTCAACCTGCACCTCGACTCGGTCGTGCAGGGCTCCTCGGACGCCAAGAGCCGCTGCTCCGAGTTCGTGCGGCGGTCGGCCGAGGTGGATCGGCAGCGACAGAAGAACTCCCTGGTCCTGTCCAAGCACTCGGAGCTGCTGGAGGTACTGGAGATCCCGCAGGTGATGGAGACCTGTGTGCGCAACGGGTACTACGAGGAGGCCCTGGAACTGTGGCACCACGTGCAGCGCCTCTCGAAGCGACTGAAGCACATCCCGCTAATGCAGGGCATAGCGCGCGACGTCTCCGGCACCATGGATCTCATGCAGAGCCAGCTGCTGCAGCTGCTGGGCACCAGCATCCAGCTGCCCGCCTGTCTTAGGACCATAGGCTACCTCCGGAGGATGGGCGTGTTCGAGGAGGGGGAGCTGAGGATCAAGTTCCTCCAGACCCGCAACAGCTGGCTCCGACAGACCCTGGCCGCCATTCCCTCGGACGACGCGTACGGCTATCTGGGGAAGCTGATCGAGACCAGCAGGGTGCACCTGTTCGACGTCATCACGCAGTACCGGGGCATATTCCCCAACGACGACCCGTCTGTCGTGATGACGTCATCAGACTCGGTGCTTAACAGGAGTTCGTACGCGCACGTGTTCTACGGGTGGATAGCGTGCAAGGTGGGCGAGTTCCTGCACTCGCTGGAGGCGGTGCTGAGCAGCAGTCCCTCCGTGCAGCGACTGGACTCTCTGCTGAGTCAGAGCATGTACTTCGGTCTCTCCTTCAGTCGCATCGGCGCGGATTTCAGACCGATGCTGGTCAACATTTTCCATCGGACCATGTTCAGGTCTCTCTCCTCGCAGCTCTCTGCCGCCTCAGCTGATTTCAGAGCCGCGATGCGGAACTACATCCTCACGCCCCCGTACCAGGCCCCGCACCCTCCCTCCTGCGCGCAGCCCCCGAGAGACCCCGGGAAGACCCCTCCCCCTCCCCAGGCCCTGCTCCAGTTCACGCCGCTGGCCCGGTACCTTAACCAGCTACTGGCCACACTCAATGAGGTTAAGCAGTGCCCCCTCACCTCTCTGGCTCTCCCCTTCCGCGCCGCGCTGGGCGGCTCTCTCGCTGGGATGGCGCAGGCCGTCTGCGAGTTCGACGCGCGAGAGCGCAGCTCCTACAGTGACAAGGAGCGGGAGTTGTTCGTACAGTTGTGCTTCCTGACTGTCTACGAGCTGATTCCATTCGTATCTTCCGCTCTACTGCACGTGTACCCTGTCGACTGTGTTAACGAGTTTCTATCTCGCACCCCTTGTGCGGCGTCGGGGCCAGACGCCCTGCAGACCGCGAAGAGAGCTAGAGTGTACACCGCTCTCAGCTGCGACGAGCTGGGAGACCCCCTGAAGCAGCTCTACCCAGAGGAGGTGCGGCAGAGACTGAGAGAGGCCCGCAGACAGAGCCAGCAACTCGCCCCTGCCCCGGCCGCTCTGCCGCGCACTCCTGAGAGGGAGGCACCCGCGCTGGATAGGCTAGAAGAGAATACAGATACAGATACTCAGACAGGAGAGACAGACCTAATACAGTCTCTACCCCAGACTACTGATGATACTGTCATTTAGTTCTCTCTATGGTGTAGATAATAGAAATGTAATTATTCCGTATACTAAGGTATATGCAGTTTTAACTGTACCGACTAGGCGACTACTATGTGGGCAGTATTGTTAGACTGCTAACAATACTAATATTGTGCAATTGCAGGAGCAATATAAGAGGTGTGAGCCGCCGCCTAATTTCCACCGCGTGACTCCCCTCCGAGAGGACGGGAAGGACGCTATGAAGCTGTACACGGATCCCAACTACTTCCTGAACCTGTGGATCGAGGGGGAGAACAAGGACTACGAGCAGAGAAAGAAGCGACAGCGAGACCGGAGAGAGAAACGGAAGAAGAGAGAGGGCAGCAAAGCCATTAGCGGACTCACCAGGAAGACACACACTGGTCTGGATAAGGAGTTTGAAGGTCATGTGAAAAGTAAGCTTGTTTATTATTTCACTTTATTAATACATACTGAGTTTGTTTATTAACAGATATATACCGTCATACGCAGTGGAGATCTCACACACCCACACACGTATAGGTTTGCAGTACTGTGCACACACAAAACCTTATACCATGGGTGTGTACATATTTTGATCCTGGTGAGCTGGGAGTGGGCGTGAGATTAAACAGATCCCTCATTTACTCCCTCTTAATCCTCTTATACTTATTTCATAGCATGCGCGGCGCCAGGATTTTAGAACTGGGGGGGCAACCAATTTTTCAAGGGGGCAGCTTTTCCATCTGTCAGAATTTATCTGAAAACAATTGAGCTACGATGAACTTGTCATACATGCAAACTATCCAGGGATTTTGGACTTCATCGAAAATTCAGTGATTTTTTGAAATCACCTACTAGATATGCATTGTATTACAAATAATTTTATTTTTGAACAAAATAATTATCACAAATACTGTTAGTAAATTTGTATTTGCTACTTTTGGGGTGCGGCGATGCTATAATACGAGATGTACGATATTAATATGTATGTTTTTGACGAAAATTGAGCGAGCGTAGCGAGTGAGCGAAAATTTTCAGACAATCGAGCCTCTAGAATGGTGTCCAGGGGAATGGGCTTTGGGATTATCATGGGCGAATTTATCACATATAATTTTAACTTGAGAATACACTAAATCCTGCCCCCCCTCTGGCGCCGCGCCTGTTTCATAGTCGCTAACTATTTCAGGATCCAAGGGATAACGCTAGTGATTTATGGCCATTCTTACAGCTGAGACTAATATTGCATGGAATTTTGATTTGGAGATAATTTTTAACGGTAAAGTGGTTAAGAGCAAAGACCATTTTCCAGTGACATGTGGTTGTAGACTAGTAAGGCTTTTTGACCAATTATAGTTACTCAACAATTTGGTAGAGTCATGGCTCTATTATACCGGGGCTACGTCTATACTGAAATGCAATAAGTTATCACTCTTGACTGTAAAGTAACTATTAATTTCACTTCAATGTATTCATTTACAAAAGTATATTGTGACCGAATACAGATGCATCCATACTATAGGTATTCATTATTTAACTCATTTGAGACTTAAGTATGGCATTAAGTCTATAGACTTTACTATTCAATCTATGGCATCTGAGTATGAAACTTTCCCAATATACTCCCATTCAGACCTTAGGTTTCTTTATTGTTTATTAGCATTTGAATACATTCTACGACAAAGTAACAGAACGAATACTATAGATTATAAAACTAATCAAAGACGGTAAATTATTGTAACCATCCTAAGAAAATTGGACATAATGTAAACACGCTATAAACCCGAGTAGTTAGAGATAATCTCATGTTGCAAATCCTACAAGGATTAGTTGTTTGACAAAAGTAAACGCCTATTGACTGGAGGAGTCAGCTGTTACACCTGGTGCGTTTCTGTGTGACCTATAAGCTGGTCAGTTGAGATTGATTGTGAAATGAATGTTTCATATTGATTAGCTTCAGCTATCACGGGAGTAGAGGAGCCCTGACTGGGAGAATCCTCGCCAGAGCTCTGTTCTAGCTTCACGTAAGAGCTGAAGCCAGCAGATCTCGGACTGCTCTCGATATGCCATTTCAATCCTGGGATTTCTTGTATGGAAACCTGGGAGGCCTGGGAGGATATCTAGAATAATTGTATATTATTAATCTAACATTTTCAATGAACTACCTGGCAGAAATAAGAACCTACCTCAAGAACTTGGTAAATGTTGTTCTGTAGACAAGCAGCAGGAATGATTCCAGACTTTTGTACCTGTAAATGGTACTTTCCCTTTGACTTGTAGCTCTTATTGATCTCTTCAAGGATGTCTTTCTGTTCTTCGTTAATTATTTCGATAATATTAATATGATCGAGGGAGGTGCTTGTCAAGATGCGGGCCATACTCGCTCTGTTAGAATTTCGACGAGAATTGCTGTGTTCTGTCCCACCTTTGTGGATCTTAAAGTTGGATAGGTATTTCTTCACGCTATTCAGCATCAGGTCTATGCTATCCACTACCAGTGCGAAGTGCTCATTCTGTAGCTCGGGCATCAGTTCGACTAGCTCGCTGAACAAGCTGTTGTACACCTGCGGGGATCTGCTTTCGTGGAGCAGCACGAGTACCGGGAAGCTGGGGTCCTCGGAGAACCGAGGATAGTTGATGTACACCGGAGTTACGAAAAAGCTCTCCATTCGGAAACTGAGATCGAGGGATAAGCATACTTCGCTTGGAAAGGGGTGTGTTCTGAGCAGATGTCGGAACTCTTGAATCAGATTGTTATAACCGAATACTACTGTTAACTGAGGAATGCTCGCGAGGAGGTATATCAAGTTGGGATTTTGCTCGGCCTTTTGGTGCAGTGCTATCGTACTATGCTGACGCATGTTGTTGTCCATTCTAAGATTTGGCTCTGAAATGCTTAGATTGTCTCCAAACTGGTTCCCCTGCTGTGAGCCATTGTCGTTCACCTGCTCGTACACGTGTTCACGGTGAATCAGTACTGTGGGGGACGTGTTGCCCTCCAATTCGCTGCATTCTTGTATCGCTTGGATCGAACACGTTACTGTTGGGGATACTTCCGCGATGTTTTGTATTTGTTTGAGTTTACTATGCGGCACTTTAATCGCGTGCTCATTGCTCCCGTGGTAGTATATGAGAGCAATGTACAGATCTTCTACCTGAGTAGAGTAGACCTGCTTGAAGAACATGCCCCTATTCCTGCCTCCGATATTTACAGTGAAGTAGTGGAGTTTAATTTGAAAGTTCCCTCTCTGACACAGTCTGCTTGAGTTATTGATCCATTTCAGATTGTCGTACTTCCACTCATCTAACAAGATATTTCTTATAATACTTTGGCTACTCCTCTTATCCCTCCATTAAACCCCCAGGTACCTTCAATTTATTCAAAAATGATATTATTAATAATCATTGTTGTTTATGTACTAATAACTTGTACATTTGTTACACTGTCTTTTCTAATAGAGCTCGAATACTCCATATTAATATTGTAAATTCGGTTCAATTTGTCACATTTGTATTCCAGTATTCCTATAGTCAATGAATAATTTGTTATGATTCTTTCACGATTGATAAGAAATTAGTACTACAAGAACCTGCGAATAACTACCCTACACCTGTTTATTTGTGTACATTATTATCAAATGAATTATTCAAAAAACGAAACGGACTTCAAGATGATGCCATCAAGATTGTTTTTAGAATTTTATTTAATGTGTGAACATTTCTTCTAGAACCTGCTCTAGTTTTACTGAACATAAAAATCAAATCCCAAACTCCTAATAAAGTTAACATTCCTTAGCTAGTGAGTATGAATGAAGAATGTCACTACAAGGAGTGAGCTTATTTCCTTGTATCTCGCAATTACTTATACCACCCTGACCCTATAAGATATTGGTTTAAAAACTTACCATTTCATTATACTAAGATTCGGGTTTACAGTCTTATCAACAACAGAATGGTAGTACTTGTTCCCTTTGTGGGATACATACAATTCTTGACCTTACAATTCGTGACACGTACAATTATTGACCTCATATTTCGTGACACTTACAATTCGTGGTTAGCGCATGGTTATTTCATTCATGTACAATTCGTGACCCGATATTTCAAGGCACTTACCATTGGTGACCTTGCATTTGAAGTCACACGCGCAATTTGTGACCTTACATTTCGTAACAAGGAAAAATTCTTGAAATACTTTCTAGGTACGTGTAGTACATATTTTGTTGATTCCTCAAAGTATTATTATATTATCCTGAATGCTGTTCAAAATATATTTAAAATGGACAAACAAGATACACATTATCCACTTTGTTATATTTTAATATTTTCTACGTCTTGAATAAAATGAAGGTTCTTCTGTAGGGCCTTTGCCCCTCCCCATACATGTAAAAGCATCAAAAACTGACTTATCTAAACTAAAGCCTGCTTTTAATTTTATAATAGAACACGAAGTATATACATATATCACAAATACCAGAACCTCTGCAACTAATTAATAAAGTTTCGTTAATAAGATCTGTTTTTATAAACCGGGTATGCGAGTAAGTTTCCCCTAGGGGAACATTTTGAACTCCTGGTTAAAACTTATAAAATATCCTGATCAAAACAAAGCTTCCCCAAGGGAAGTTGTACGTATGTACCTGTCACGAATTGTATGTATCCCAGTATTTGTTATATGCACACAAATATCTTATATTCCATTCTTTTACAGTTTAATTATTTCTAATTTGTAAACTAAGCACAATCTATTTGTCGAAGGACCTATAATTGAGGCTATAGCAATATGACAACGATACTGGATTATGGGTGCTATCAGATAGGGTAGAGGGATAGTTAGAGAAGTGTTCCAAATTGTACTCTGGAAATTACCTTTTTTAGTAGCATATTCACTCGCGAAAAGATACAGGTCTCCGCTCTTTGGACAGCTGGGCGCGGTTTGTATTGAGTATTGCAAATAATGCTGAAGGTTGCTTAGAATTTCGAGTGCGTATGAGCTCTCCAGTTTGCCAAGATTAGACACTATTACTGACATTCTTGTAGCATGCTTTGTAATTCATAGAATAATAAATAACTGTCAACAAAAATGACACAAAAGTATATTCAGTTTGCAACACTGATTTTCTCTGTTACCATTTTACTCGCTCTTTTATACTCAAACTTACCCACGCTTCGTGCACACATTACGGATAATACACTTCACGTGCATAACTCTTACGTGTATTTCATTGTAATATTATAAACTCAATTGGCTTCACATATCATTCAATTCATTCGTAAGAGATTCTCATTGGAATCTGGATCAGTTCATCAGCTCACCATATGACGACGTGCATGAGCTGATTTTCTTAAGCATTATACGTAGAGCTGACTATTGGGTAGTATTACAGCTCAACTTATACGTCTATAGTCTATACATTGCACAATGGGAATAGTGTTTCAAATATAGATTTCTTGACGTTGAGTTGACTACAATTTGCTGTTGCAGGCAGAATATTTCTGCATTGTTAATCGAGTGTAGCACCTAATTCCCTCTGTGAGGGGTTATTTGGTAATTTAATTAATTGTGATACAAGTGTGATGTTATCCAGATTTCTTGCTTATCGTGTTTCACAAACACTTTTATTTTTGAACATACTCAGCAGTTAATTGTTTCATAACATGTTTGATGTTGTGTTTATCTTGTAGCTCTGCTGTTTTATTTCAAAGAGCCATGTGCTGCTAAATAGCATGAGTTTATCAGTTAATTATCGATGAGAAATCATATTCTTGTATTGTGATTCTGACTAATTAGTTGGCTATAGTTGTAACAACGCAGGATCCTCTATAGTGATGCGATTAACTAACAATTACCACAAATTCGCCAACTTCCCTCGATTCTTGTATTTGAAATATTCTCATTTGAAGTTCTAAGCTTTACCAACATTGATTATTTGATAATTCCTGAATTTAACTGTTATTCAAATACTTGAAAGGCTAAAAGGTGTTGAACTATTGGCTGATAATGGCTTAATTTAGAATAGTCTATGATTATTTATAAATATTTATGTCGTATCTATCTATTAATTCTAGAGAAACAATCATAAACAGACAAAATTAATGTTTTATATGTTACAAACGATATTTCTTAATATAATAGTAATTGGGTGCTAAAGTGATGCAAATAGTTTTCCTTCTTATCATCCTGCTCTCTGAGTCGACAGCACTCGATAACGGGCTGGCCCTGACCCCCCCGATGGGCTGGTTATCTTGGGAGAGGTTCGACTGCACCACAGACTGTGTATCCTATCCCGATTCGTGTATAAATGAGCACCTGATCATATCACAGGCGCAGGCACTGGTTAAGCTAGGCCTCAACAAGCGAGGCTATGAGTACATTATAGTTGACGACTGTTGGCTAGCCAGCAGTCGTGACAGTGTAACTGACGAACTTGTCCCAAACAAGTCGAGGTTTCCGAGGGGAATGCCTTTCCTTGTTGACTACATACATAGTCTTGGACTCAAGTTTGGGATCTATGAAGACATCGGCACTAAGACATGTGCTGGGTTCCCTGGATCATGGCTGCACGAGAGGCAGGACGCCGACACATTTGCGAAGTGGAAAGTTGATTATGTTAAACTGGACGGCTGCAACTTGAACTTAGACTACATGAGTGGTGGCTATCAACTAATGGGGCGTTATCTGAACGCTACCAAGCGGCCTATGGTCTACTCCTGTTCCTGGCCATTTTATATTTGGAACAGCGTGAGACAAATTGATTATCAGCTGCTTGTGGCTACCTGCAACCTCTGGAGGAATTACTTTGACATATCTGACTCCTGGACTTCTATCGTTGATATTATCAAATTCTATTCTGGTAATCAAGCATGGATGGCTCCTCTGGCTGGCCCGGGCCATTGGAACGATCCAGACATGATTCTAGTCGGCGACTTCTCTCTCTCTAAGGGCCAGTCTCGGGTCCAGTTCGGAATGTGGGCCATGTTCTCCGCCCCACTCCTGCTCTCCGTAGACCTCACTCATATCCCAGATTATGCTCTTGAGGTAGTAACCAATGATGAAGTCATCGCTATCGATCAAGACCGGAAGGGACAACAAGCCCTTATGGTCTATAACTCAACTGACGGGTCATGGCATGTGTTCAAGAAGGAGCTTGCTGACTCTGCCTACGCAGTAGCTGTTCTCTATCTGAGAGAATTTGGCAGTCCAGTGCTGTTTGACCTGGACTTTTCCCTCATTGATAAAACCCATCATACTTTCTCAGTTAAAGACCTGTTCAGCGGAGTAGTTGGTAACCACACCGATAGTATGTCTCTCTTGGTGGATCCCGATGGGATCAGACTACTCAAACTCACTCCACTGTAATTACGGGAATTTATGCATACATTCAGTTTTAAGACTTTTGTTTATACTATGTGTTTCATATGGCAGTATGTAGACTTTGTATAAGTATATTCTGTAGATTTCTGATATTTTGACATTTCAAGTGATACTCTTTACATACTTATGTATATACCTAATTGTTTACAGGAGTTCTGATACTGTTAACTTTTGTTTCCGATAGAACAACAGTCTGCACAGAACGCTCCTTTACAAGAAGAGCCTCCGGCTGATACTCTAGAACCTCCCGATTCCCAGGAGAACGGAATCTCCACCAATCCCTCCCCAACACCCAAGGTCTCCCACTCCCACGCATCGCCCGCTCCCCCTCCTCCCCACCCTCCTGACCACGCCCCCCCACTCAACCCTAATGCAACCATCGACTTAACCCCTCAGGCCAGCTACTCCGCACAGAATGAATCGATAACTTCTCAGGCATCAGTGGCTGGACTTAGTCACAAGCACCCGCTGAGATCGGCCCCCCTCGCCCCCCCTCCCTCTGCCTCTCTGCCTCCCCAGCGCCCGGGCGCCGCCCCAATTCAGCCCCCGCCTGCTGTCCCGATGACCAGCCCCGGCGCCTCCCCCTACCATGAGCCCCCTCCCCAGCCCCCCCGGGAGCCCTCCCCGCCCCCGGCAAACATCCCAGCCCCGCCCCCCAACCTGCCAGGCGTCTCCGACGAGCTCCCCCCCTCGCCCCCTCCCCCAGCGGACTCGGACCTGCAGCCCGGCATTGCCTCTATGGGAGACATGGACGCCGTAAAGAAAGGACTGAAGAGTGTGGAGAGAACTGTGTTTGAGGATCCGAGAGGCGATCTTATGAGTTCGATTCTGAAGGTACCTCTACACTATAACTATATGTAAATAGGATACTCACATTAGGGTTGCCAGACGTCCCGGACAATCCAGGTATAAAGTCATTTGTCCGGTGTCCGGGTTTGAAACAATTTTGTCCTTGTTTGGAGAAATTTGCTTTCTTGTGAAGCAATGTGGAGTGGACAATATTTAATAATTAAATAATGTTATAGGTCAGTAAAGCCTAAAAATTTCTCTCGCTCGGTTGTATTATTTAGATTACATGCTACAACAAAATAATCTGTGAAAAAAATGTTTCATTGCTTTAATATATACAAATGAAATTTTTCCTCCCCTCTCCCTGTTTGGTTTGCCTCCCACTTTCAGAGAGCTAAAAATGCCATTGTACTTTAGATACAATAATATTAAAACATTGACTAATATTGAGAGACTACATTTTGTCCGGGTGTGAGTGTGACCCTAAGAAAATCTGGCAACCCTAACTGGCATTCACTAAGACACTACTTAATTTCTAAGCTAAGCGAGATATAATTTGCTACAAAGTACGAAGTTACGAACTGTACAATTATTTATACAACCGTTCATATGAACTTTTTCTGAGTTTATTTGCTTATTAGGGCGCTAAACTGAAAAAAGTTGAGAAGAAGGAGGAGGTCACTGCCGCGCAGTCCTACGCGGGAAATGACGTAGCCGCCATTCTCTCTCGACGTATCGCGATAGAACTCTCTGACTCGGACTCGGATTATGATGATGACTACTCTGATGACGAAGATTGGGATGCTTAACAGCTTCTCCCATCTCTGAGAGTGAATTCTATTTGCCATCTGCATCCCCGTTATCTATATTTCTATAGTTCGGTTTACTGAATTGTGTATTATATTAAGTAGAGTACACTTTGCATGTTTTATTTACCTATGAAGTATTTTAGTTGGCTCCTGGCCTATATCTATATATGTACATTGTAGCTTAGTAGACTGATTTATGGAATAATATTGCACTGTACATATGAGTAATCTTTTTGGTTGTACCGTATTTGTATGGGAGTTTATCAGTAATATACAGAATAATTGTACAAGAACATACAGAAAACGGTTTTCTTAATAACTTATCAATTTGATAACATTGGGTATTCTTATAGATCTCAACAAGGGCAAGATTCTTCCAGGGTACATGTGACAAGTTTTAGGATTTATATACTCAATTCCTATCAATCTAAATGACTACTATGATTGCCGGAATCTCTAAGAACTGTTTGTATTATTTTCAAACAGTTCTTAGAGATCTAGTGAACTCAAACATCCGATATCCGGACCTCTCAGATCCGGGCGCCTCCCTCAACTGGCACCATTATATCTTGTTGAGCTAATATGTACTAATTAAAAACAAAATATTATAATTAAAAACCTGGTAAAAAAGATCAGTTTTTGATTTTTGGATAAATCTAGAAAATATGTATTCTACACTGAGATGCAACATACTAGCCTTTGAGTTTCTGAGATCCGGTGTCATAGTAGATCCTGTTCCCCCATCTTATTGTTCCCCCGAACATTATTATTTCCTAGGGAATACTGTCACTTTGGTCCAAGGATAGATAGTTTGACCCGATTAAGCGGAGAACCCAATTAACCGAAATTGAAACAATTGACAGTATATTGACCCGATTAGTTGTAATTTGGGATTTTTAAAGCGAATATTGAGTAATCAACCCAAATTTTTCCCAGAATAACCAAACTTGAACTCAAAATTAATAATTTTGACCCGATTAACAGAAAATATTGTTTATTAGCTTCAATTGGCATGATTTTGTTCATGGAAAAATGATCCCATTGAGCAGTTGATCCCAATAACAAGTGACGAGCGGAGTTGACTATATCTGATATTGAGTACGACACTAGTGAGTGACAGGAAAGTCTAGGTAATTCACAACATTTCTACATCTTCTGTCACTGGAAATTGGTCCCCGAAAAATATTGGTCCCGGTGTAAGCGCGCTTTGGGGACCCCAGCGTTTTAGGCCCCCCCCCCCCGTCCCTAGAGCCCTAGCGTTTAGGGTTCCCGTCCCCATATAAAACGCTAACATTATGTGACGGGATCCCTAAAATGCTAGGACTTTAGGGACAGGGGCCTAAACGCAGGGGTCCCCAAAGCGCGCTTACACCGGGATTAAATTAATGTATCAGATCTTGAGTCTCCCAAATCTAATCTTTCATCAAGTTGATTCTAATTAATATTATTGAGTAACTAAACATATACCTCAGAGGGACCAATTGTCCACAGGACCAAACTTCCATGAAAATTTTAGTCCCCCGACTAAACTTCCATGAAAATTTTAGTCCCCCGACTAATTTTGCAAGGAGACCAAAATTTCCGTGAGAGTTCTACTAACCATAGTGCGAATTTCTGCTGAGGGGAAGAGAATTACCAGTGAATACTGTTCGGGTGAACAATATTCTAGGTTTAATAAGGAGAGCTGGGTTTAATTTTAACTTGTTTTTAGCATGGATGTATGTATGGGATGTTTGAATTAAGGTCTTAAAAACAAGCAAACTGACTTTTCTAAGGAAACTAATTTCATAATTAGTCATTTAGAATTTACTCTGCAACATTCTATGGTATATTTTTGTCAGGACAACTCTTAAATCTTTCGAAATCTTTCGAAAAATCGGTCAAAAGGACCCTCCACCACATGGCATCTGTAATTTAACAAGGGTACAAATACATTTGTTATATACTAGTAATTCAGGTAAGACCATATAAAATAAGCCTCTGGTAGTGTCAGGAAGTTAGAACTAAGCTCTAGGGAATTTCTTTTGCCCCCTGTAGGATTATTTGCTACCTGTAGGGCTTTTGCCCCCTGAAGTGGCAAAATTTCCTTGTATTATAAATACGGTATTTTGAGTTGTCCTGACAAAAATATACCATAGAATGTTGCAGAGTAAATTCTAAATGACTAATTATGAAATTAGTTTCCTAACTTTCCTTAGAAAAGTCAGTTTGCTTGTTTTTAAGACCTTAATTCAAACATCCCATACATACATACATGCTAAAAAACAAGGTAAAATCATCCTAGCTCTCCTAGGGGGAACAGGATCTACGCTGACACCGGTAAATTCCCACTTACGGCGACAATGCCCGGATAATGGAAGTTTGAATGTAGTACGTACGTATAGTAAGTTAGAGTCTCAGAATAGGATTATATGTGTCATGCAAAGGGTAACTAAAACACTGCCATAGCTCGATGCTGTCAGAAGACAGTGCACACTACATTAGGTCTGTGACAGCCAAGCACTATGAAGAGGGTCAGAACCTGTCCGGGATAGGCAGCTGGGTCCTGGAGAAGCTGGGCATGAAGCGGTCGGATTACGTCATACTGATCCTGCTCACAGTGGTGGGGAGCTATCTGTTCAACATGAGAGACAGAGTCTCGCTGCAGCCCGCCTTCTTCCAGCCCATTCAGACAGACCTGTATAGCAACGACTACTACCCACAGGCATGGGAGCGGGTCAGCCGTCCCTTGGTGACAGACCTGGAGAGCGACGGGGAGAACGAGGTTATCCTCTCTTTCCCAAACGGACACATCGTGGTCGCTAAGTTCGCAACGGTTACCCCGGAGGCAGACTATCCCCTCCCGCGCCTGGAGAAGATATTCGAGACCAGTCTCTCCTCCCCGGACGGGGCCCGCAGACACGCCCTCTCTGTGGAGACGGGGTTCTTGGAGCCGTATCTGGGCATGGGCCAGGTGCGGCGACAGGTGATAGCCGTGCTGACTAACGACAGCCACGTGTTCCTCTTCTCTGCGGACCTGAAGCTGCTCTGGTCCCGCGCGCTGGGGGGCGTGTCTCTCGCGGGCGAGCAGCGCCTCTATCTGAGGGAGTCTTCCCTCCTGGTGCTCTCGCACCCTCTGCAGGAGGGGGACCTGGGCGCCGTCGTGGTGGGCGTGGCTCTGGGGGTCCGCGACGGGTCCGCGCCCGGCGGCGACGCGAAGGTGGAGGAGAGTCTGTACCACTTCTCTCTGTTCGCGCTGGAGGGGCGCTCTGGGGAGACTCGGTGGAGTCACGAGCCCGGGGACTTCGAGGTGCGCCGAGAGAGTCCCTTTCCCAACTTCCGACACTTCAAGTTCGACGCCCAGTGGAGCTCCAAGCATCGGGGGGAGCGCCACTGGGGCGAGTACAAGAACGCGTTCCGCAGCGCGCTCCCCTACAGCTGGTCCAGTCCGTACGACTCGAGACTGAGGGTGGACAGGGTGGGGCCCCCCAGGTCCAGAGAGGCCAGTCCGGGGGAGGACTTCAAGTACCGCACCCTCCTCGACCTGGACCAGGAGTACGTCGCCGGTCTCCTGTTTGGGGGCCTCAAGCCCCACTCCCCCTCGGAGCGCGTGGCTAGTCCGGACGCTATTTTCCTGTACTCCGAGAAACAGGTGCAGCTGGTGGAGCTTTCCTCCGGACGGCCCCTGTCCGCGCTGGAGCTGATGCCCGGGCCCGTCTCCGTGGGGGACATCTCCGGGGACGGGGAGATAGAGGAGCTGCACGTGGAGCTGCACCCGGGGGACGCGGGCGAGAAGAAGCGCGCCGAGGAGGCGGAGAAGTGGCTTACGATGAAGAATGAGTTTGAAGTGTGTCGCGGACAGGTGCACACCCTGACCGGGAGCGCGCGTCAGTTCGCGTGGGAGGGGGAGCTCTGCTCGCACCCGCACGGCATAGACAACCTCGCGAGTGCCTTCGCGTCCCGCGTGACGATATCCCTGCTGGACCTGGCGCAGCTGCTGGGCTACGAGACTCGCGTGCGCGAGCAGGAGCGCTCCATCCAGCAGCTTAAGCTGCAGCTCTGGGGGGAAAGGGACGCGAATGTTCGCGAGCTGCAGGGGCTGCCCCCGCTGCTGGTCCCCTCCACCCACTACTCGCACTCCCCGCTCAGGCTGCACTTCACAAAAACCATGAGCAGCAACTTCCAGGTGGGAGGGGCCACCAGCTATGACGTCATATTCATCCTCTCGAATGGCCGCGTGACTAGTTTCGGCCCGGAAGGGCACCTCAACTGGCAGACCTATGTGACCACTGGCTGGGGCGACGCCGTTAGGTTCCGACTGGGATACGCCAACACGCCGCCCCACGGGGAGCAGGGCCTCCTGGCGCACGTCTTCGTGCCCCACGCAGTCCCCCTGAGCCTGCTCTCCTACGGGAGACAGACGCACCTGCTGCTGGCCGGACAGAGCGACCTGTCCCTGGTCTCTCTGGAGGACGGGGCCGTCGAGAGCGAGCTGGACCTCCCCTGCGCCCCCGTGGCGCCTAGCGTCGTTGCGGACTTTGACAGCAACGGAGTTAATGACGTCATTGTCATGTGCAGGGACAACTATATAGGATTCCGATTGAATCACACTTCTGGGAAATCTTACACTACCATGGTTACCTTCCTGATATCCGGTCTTGTTCTCGTTGTGTTGATGCACTTCCGAGGCTCGTCTGTCCGTCCTAAGCAGGCAGCAGCCGGGAAGAGCAAGCGACAGGACTGAGGCTCTACCTAACAATAGCCGTCTGTATATACGTGTCAATTCATAAATTATAATTAATGCTTTTAGTGTTCATTAGATACGCTCGCTTTATTTATTCATCTCTTAGTTCTACTTGTATATCTTTGTGACGTATTAGAACTTGTATGTCAGAAGTGGACTCCCCAGGTGACGCCGTTATCCGCAGGAACACCGGAGAGGATCTCGCGGCAGAGCTGGCGGACCTCCCAGACATCCTGCCCTATGACCCGCCCCCAGGGGACGTAGTGGGGTACACGGAGGGAGTTATAGGACTCATTTCTAGGCAGCACCCGTTTGCACAGCTGGGCATTGGCGTGGGTACCGGCTGGCTGTGCGGACTGGTTGGCCGCAAGGTCGGTACCTCGGTTCTGTTCCTCCTGGCCTCTGGCATCATCGTGCTGCAGCTGGCCAACCACTCGGGAGTCGTACAGGTGTGCATGCTTATTCAACAGTTTTGTATTCAACTGCAAACAATTTGTCTACTCTTAAGTTTATAATGGAGACAACGCGGAGTCAACATTTATTCCTAATTGCCAAGTCCTATGTTCAGATTAAATAATTGAATACAAAACTCGTTTCCCAACAAGTTCGCTATTAAGCGCTTCCACTTTATTAATGTTTGGTGTATACTAGCGCTTTTCGCGCATAACACAAATAGAACCTGTTTTTGCTAATATAAATGTCCTAAAAACCAAATCAGCACTTAAGGCGTCAAGTGAGAGAATGTCCTGAAATGGAAGTAAGGAATTTGCCCGATAATGGATCGCCAAGATATACAGTACATAATGGATATAGTGATAATGGTGGGGACATGGGATTTCTTGGCCAAATTATCACTATAACCAATATCACTATATCCAATATATCACTATGTAGTTCCAATATTTCACTATATCCAATATATCACTATGTAGTTCCAATATTTCACTATATCCAATATCACTATATTCATTATGTACTGTAGGCTGTAGCTAACTTCTTCAAATCTTATCTGATCAACTTATAATCACCAGAGTTAAACTCAGAGTTAAAATTCCAGCAATTTCGCACTTCATTATCATTCGAACTACTTCCCCTTTTCATTTTCAATTTCATTTCTCATCCTAACGAGCGGTTCATTTACTACTCCCCTCATCAATCTAGATCATTTGCACATTTGAAATCATAATCAGAATATCATCCGAAGAGACAAACTTTAAAATAATAGCTATAAAATTATAAATACTTTTATTAAATCGTTTTAATTATCGTTGTTCATCCACACTTTCGTTTATTTTATGCTATCCATCTGAGCCTCTATGATTCCCACTTGCGATTGAATGCTCCAGGCATTTAACATCAGACTACACTGTCGGTTTTACAGTTGCATCTATCAGCTATTGGATTTCTTCTCGAGCCAATTGAATTTTCAGAGGAACTCTTCTTTCCTTTGTAGAAATCGCTTTTCTTTTTGACCCCACCATACATGATGCAACTTTGTTGTGTGTAACATTGTTGCATCGTGTATGGTGGGCTTAAGGTTGTTGATTTTCGCCTGATAGAAATGTTGTTTCCCTATAAATGTTATATTGGTTGTAAAGAGAGTATTTAGCTATTTACAGGATATTTGGATGTTTAAGTTAATTTTCCTTTTAACAGGATCCTACAACGTCCTTGCACCGTCATTCTATTTACATTTTGGAAAAACGTATAAATTATATGCTTCTATGATCGAATCTATTGTTAATTAAGAACTAATTATAAAGTATTAGCCAGGTAGAGACTTGTCAAATACCTTCGAACAAGAAAGTTGCTGTTGGAGTACACTTGTAACGGAAACCTCACTAATGGAGTTAGAAATTATATCTATTTCTTTGAGACCTTTGGGAAGAGTTATGAACAATCAACGATACAACAGTCTTCCTAATCTTTACCAAAGTAAAATTATCAAAATTTGTTTATCTACCTCAGGGCCGGTGGAAGCAGTTATAAAGTGGTCAGGCCATGGCTTGACCGGCCTAACTAGTGACGTAAGAGTGGTCAGGCCATGGCCTGGCCGGCCTGACCGCTTCCGCCGCCCCTGTACCTTTGAGATGCAAATATAATTTTCTGGAATAATATACTACATACGTAATTTGTAAGTTAATCAACAAACAGAAAATGTTCAAGAAAATGTTGATTATCAATGTGAGAGAGAAATTATTATTACAGTATATTTATATTCGTATTTCCTATAAGCCAACCATAAGAAGTTCATTAACAAACACAGTATGGGACAAAAGAATATGCTTGTTGGAAGTTGAAATAATGCACGAATAGAAATGTATTGGATCTTAGTTAGAAATTACCAAACCTGTACTTTATTGTGGAAATTCTCGGAATAGTAAGCAAGAAAAGAATTATATTTGCACGGACTAATTGTAGAACGAGAATGAGAATAATTAAGTTACGGATTACGCATCTTAACTTAAGATTTTTGAGATGGTTCTTATAAGATTCCTTATATAGCATTTGCTGTGGAATCCTCTTTATTTCTCGATGCAGTTTGTATCTCCTCCGCATGTAATACACTAATACAAATAGCGCAGATATTTGTATTCAAGTAAACTAACAAATGAAGTATTTATAGAATTTACTTATCCACCGATCATCGGCGTTTGTATTAAATAAGCTGGCTAGTTTCTACCGATGGTGTTTTTTTATAAACATAAAAAAACAATCGGTAGAAAGTAGCGAGGTTTTTTAATACAAACGCCGATGATCGGTGGATAAGTAAACTCGTATTTATATTACGTATTGGAAAAACGTGGGTGAAAATTGAGCTTGAAATATTTCATTATCTCTCAAGATATTGTATTATACCCTCGTAACAAAACAATTCAAATTCCCTTGTCCTTTCTTATGATTATATTGAGAATGTCCTATAGGTTAACTGGGGCCGTGTCGGCGAAGCTGTTAACACTGCCTACCAGGACCAGCAGCTAGGCCAGCCCTACCTGCAGTCTCCCACCTCGCTGCTCTTCAGACTGCGAGCAAACAGACTCTGGCAAGCTATGTCCAAACACAGCTATCTCAACACTGGACTCCTGTCTGGAGTTTTACTCGGATTATCTATCTAGCTACACCCATCGAGTTACTCTCGTCAGCTTCCTAACTTAGCCATTAAACAGTAATGGACAGTCTATCTCGCTTCTCTGCCCTCTACGTACTAGTTGTTATTAATTTATTAATTATAGTATCGATATCTCAAAAATCTCTAAAATACGCACACACATTTCTTATTACATTTTTTGTGGCTCATTGGTTCGTTAGTTAATTGAAATCTTATTCCTGTGCGGATGTATTACTAGTTTCGAATATAATAATATTAATAATAATAATTTATATAAGGAGTATCCACGTCCAATTTATTGTCCCGCCCCCAGACTAGTATAATTACAAGCTACACATTGGTAACATTGAGATGGCTACTCAACCATAGCATGGCTGGATATAATAGGAAGATGTACATATTAACAATTGTATGTATCCAGGCTGTAACTTTTGAATTCTGGCTCACAGATCAGCTCACGGCTTCACTGCCATTTGGTTATGTTATCTGTTCTCAGCAGTATGCTGTTTCAGAGCAATCTCAATAAGTACTTACTCCGCTTCAGAATAGCATTCACGCATATTTGATGTATTAATTGAGTTAAAGCTCTGCTTTTATGTCTCACTCAAAGAATTATTGACAAATTTACATTATAATAATTCCTATATCTATTTCTTGCAGTTTAGAATTTATTTTCACAAACTTGAGTAACAATGGCTCTGTCGGACGCGGAAGTTTCCAAGCAGCTGCAGCACATGGTTGAGTTCATCAACAAGGAAGCAGGGGAGAAAGTGGAGGAAATTGATGCCAAAGCTGAAGAGGAGTTTAACATTGAGAAAGGTATTATTAGCATAATTTGGAAACTTATTTGTACTGTTTAATTACCGTATCTCTTCTTCAGGCCGTCTCCTCCAGCAAGAAAAGCTTAAAGTAAAGAACTACTTTGAGCGGAAAGAGAAGCAAGTAGAAATGCAGAGGAAGATTCAGCGCTCGAACCAGCAGAACCAGGCCCGTCTCTCCGTTCTCAAGGCTCGCGATGACAACGTGGACGACATCCTGGCTGACGCGGTTAAGAAGCTCGGAGAGGTGACCGCGGACACAGCCAGGTATCAACAGATTCTCTCCTCTCTGATCGCTCAGGGTTTGTTCCAGCTGATAGAGCCTCAGGTGAGTCTATGCTGTGTAGTGTGCTCAATACCATTCTGACTTATGTCTGATAGGTGACTATTTTCTGTCGCAAACAAGACATCAAGCTAGTGAGGGCAGCCCTACCGTCCGCAGTAGACCAGTACAAGAAGGCGACTCGTGCTAAAGTTGATGTAGACGTGAGTAGTACTAATTTCCTGCCTGAAGAGTGTTCAGGGGGCGTGATGCTCTACGACAAGACCCGTTCCATTTCAGTCAGCAACACCTTCGAGAGCAGACTGGAGCTGCTCTCCAGACAGATGATTCCGGAGATCAGGAGCATTCTGTTCGGACAGAGTTTGACGAGGAAATTCTACGACTAGCTACCCATTGTGCCACATATACATATGACTAGTCACAGATGTAACTTTCTCTATTCTCTTATAATACTTGTTTAACTGTACTAGATTAGTGTGTTAGATTATTGTTTGTCATGAGACGCACATGTTAATCATCTATCCGGCATAGGCGCAAACTTTTGACCTGTAGCCAAAAGTGCCAGTGGTGCACCTCAATACAAAGTACAGGTGCACTTGCACCACCGGCACCACCGTACTTTTCGCCTATGATCTATCGTGACTATATAGCTTGGTACATTTGACCCTATAGACAGATTGACTCACCTAACGTATTTCTTGTGCCATTTGGCAGACCCTCCTTTCGTAGGCTTAAGTTTCCTAAAAATTCTTACAATTTGATTGCCGAGATCTCTAATTTTGCTACCTCATCAAAACGGAGCACATAAGACTTTTTATATTTTGGCACATTTTCTTGAACCCTCTGATTTTTTCAAGAAAATTTGTACGTAATAATTTATGTCGTGGGTCCGGTTTCCGATCCCTTCTATATACAGTAAAACCCGTTAGTACAATTACAAGTGACCGTCAAAATGTGTTCGCCTTATCCGGAATTCGTACTATAAACCAATATATTTTGTATTAAACTAGTTTTGAAGGGGACTGAAATAGTGTCTGTATTAAAACCCCCAGATGCATAGGGGTAGATGGTATAAATAGAAAAATCCCATTTTCACTTTCAATTTGAATTGAAAGTGAATTAACTTCCAGTTTTACTTTCACATTCCTGGGCATTGGAGGGTTTAACCAGAACTTCGCATTAACAGTACGAATAAGTATAATATGAGGGGTTTTTACCCTTTTTAACTCTGAGACGTCCGCAATCCCTTTTAACAGGTGTGGTCAGGGGCGGATTATGGGGCAGTTATATATATATTTTGTCCTAGCAATGAAACGGGCATAATCAAGTGGCTTTACAAAGACAGCACTAATGGGATCCTCAACAAAACCTGGAACCATCTCTGACCGGCGAATAATTACCTTTGTAAGACAAGATTTATTCTATCACATATTGAAGTCGCGCTTCGTACCTAATGGATTGTAATTGCAATATATTTTCATACTAAAACGTACCAAAAATGAACTGTGCTCAAATATGGGACAGATTGAAAATACTGTCAAAGAAATTGCTCTAAGAAATCCTGAAAGGTGATATTGCAGTTGATAACTGTTTTTTTATTGATTTTATTTATGTATTTTTTTCTAAGTGTGGCGTTTCAGTCCCCCGAGGGCTCTTAATGGCTTGTGCCCTGGGGCACGTGCTCCAGTTTCCCATAGCAAATCCCTCGCTGGATGTGGTATATTCTGAAGACGCTCACACAATTTTTCTAAAATTACTGATTTCTTCTAATTAGTACTTTAATCTTTTAACTTGATGATTTTAAGACATTTTTAGGAGTGCTCTTAACAGCTGAAGTATTTTAAGTCTTTATTTAGGATCTTTGCTTTTCTCCGAAACCGCCACATCCATTTGCTAAGCTGTTACCGCACCGTAGGTCAAAAGTATTTGAAAAACAATAATTCGTATGCTTAATTTGCTATATTCAAGGCTTCTAGCAGATTATATTTAAGATGCTTCACCATTGCTATTTACACAAAACGATATGTTAAATGTGGTAAAATAGCATTTTTAAAATAATTTTATGAAGTGTAGACGCAATAACTATAATGAGCTAATTATATATTCAATTTCTGAACATTATAAGACTATTTGGCCATGTGAGAGATTTCTCTGCACCAAACGGTCAAGAGTATTTGAACAACAATAATTTGTATTCATACGTAGTGGGGTCAAAAATTAAGGTTCCGTGACCAACCTCTGGCTAGTTAAGTTTTATGCCTGATTCTGATACTTCAGGATATAACTCGCGATTTAAGCTCCCATGCCGCCGCTCTGGAAAGTTTGGGCAAACTTTTTTATAGCGACAAATTCAAAGGGCCTCCGGCAATCATTTTGAAAAATTAAGGCCCCTCTCTGAACATTTCATGAATTGAGATTAGAGTATTTTTGAACAGTATGCAATAAGTAGTAGCTGCACTGAAAATTTCAACTCAATCGGGACTATACTTTTAATGTAATAACCTTTTTGAAGATTCTTTCGTCATTTGTCACCATGGGAGGTCCCTTCTTTAAACTATTTTTTTAAGGGATTTTGAATCTGTTCATGAGCTGCCTGACTAATTTATGTTTTCCATTTAATATTAAAACATACATATATGTTGTCTAACTACTAGTACAGCAGAATGTAGATATATATATATAAATACGAGCCCTTCGGTCTCGGTCGCTTCGCGACGGATCACTCTCTCACAAAAGTCGCTTCGCGACTTTTGTTCGTTCGTGTTAGGCACTACGCAATGCAATTAACGGCCGCTTCGCGGCCTTTCCCTCCCCAAAAGCAATAATATTAATAATGAGTTCACCTGTGTCCGTGCCTAAAATTCATTTTTGGTTTTGATTAGTTACTGTAATTTGTTTTGGGAAATTATGTTTGTAAGTTATTCTCATTGCTCATTAGTTAATAATTATTAGTTAATTAATAGCTCAATAATTCTTAAGGGTAGCTCGTTCAGCTATATTAAAACGTTAGCTTGTTAGCTCAAATAAATTGAGACCTGTATTGGTAAATTATACGCAATTAATTAATTTCAGTAAATTGCAAAGTAATTTACCAACTCTGGATTTAATCTCTGCATAATAATGGTTTAAAGATGAGAATAAGACCGCTTCGCGGTCTTATTCTCACCATTAAACCATTATTATGCAGAGGTACATTCAGGGTTGCAAAATATTTGATTTAATAGTAATAAACATTTATACATCCCTCCATTAACTATATATTTTGCAGGAGCTGGGTTAGTGAATTATTTAATTTAATTGATAGGAATAATTAACATAATAAATCTCATCGTTAAGCAGAACCAAAATCTTAGATTACTTAACTTAATTCATTTCTAGTAGAAATCCTATGTTCTATTGATAGTCTTATTATAGAAGCCAATATAGGTGTAATAAATAAACAATGCATTTTAGACTCTAAGCGCATTCTTGTTGACCAAACAAATCAGATTGCTAGAATATAACTTATGTGATTGACGTAAGCTAAATACATCACGAATAGAATAAACTGATGGAAGCCAAACTGGATTCTACTTCATGGCTTCACCAGACAATGACATAAGGTTGAATAGTTCTCCAAGGTCGCAATTTAACACTTCTATCTGTAAATGTTTACACTTAGGGTGAAATGCCACCCGTATAGTATGTTAGGTACTATATATTCCCTGTTTACTCTACTGTGCATCTTCTAGCGATTTCATTTCTATCTAAATATTCTTCTTCTCCATTATTCTATTTTCTAATTACGACCTCGATGTGTGAGCCCTACACTCCACCTTCAAATTACAGCTCAGATTCTAAAGAATGCACCGCACAAGAATCTGAAACAGGAGATTCCTTTCTCCAGGACCATATGGCCCCAAACCTGACAGCCCCGGGTGGCCCCAATGTTACCATTTCTGGCGTCGTGCCAAGTAATAGGGACGCGGTAGCTATTGCTGACCATTATGCCTCCCGCACCCCGGTCGGGCCTTCCCCGAATTTGGTGCCCGGTAACTCCCTGCATTATTGCAGGCATTCAAAGGACTGCAGCAGTCCATGACAGTGATCACTGACCAACTAGCTGCTCAGGCTCCCACCCTAAGCCAGGAAGTGCAGCTTCAGACGGAATCTATGACGATTGCCGAACCTCCTGTACAAATTGCAGTCCAATCTGCCCAACCCATTTCCTTCTTTGACCCCAGTGGGCTTGTGGAAAAGAAATTCTTTGCCGGTGCACCGGATAACATATGTGCTTACCTCACTAAGCACTTCTCACATTCATTGGACTCTGAGCATCGAATTGAGATGGCTAAGCGGTACAAAAGGCCGGACATCTCTGCTATGAGAGTCCATAAGCTAGACTCACATTTTCAAAAACGAGATTTCGGATTTGTAAAAGCTCGTGACGAAATACTAAAGGAAATCCAGCGATCTACATTGCATACGGTTGGCCCCTTGTGCGAACTAATCAAGTATGTGAAGGTCATATAATTACTCAAGACCAAATGGTGGAGTATGCATCAGCGACTCTAGTTCTACTTGGTGCCACCACCACTAGAATCCTACTGGCCAGAAGGAAAAACGCAATCAGGGCAGTAAACCCGGCATTAGTCAGCGAGGTAGAGTCTCTCCCCCCTGATGAGCAAACAAACTTTGTCTTTGGTCCCAACAACCTAAAAACCCTCATTGAAACTCAGAGGGACCGGTCTACCTTTGAGAAACTAGCTGCAGAACGTCCAGCTAAGAGGCAAAAATCAGACAACGAATCTTACTACAACTCTCGTGAGAATACTGACTTCAAACCGAACCAGTTTTTTCGGAGGGGCTCCACAGGAGGCACGGGCTTCAGTGGGGCCGATCAGAGGAAATCCCGAGTATCATACCCCAGAAGGCCATACAGGGGCAACACCTCTGGCAACTACAGGCACTAATCCCTCTAAGCCTGCTCGACTTAATGTCGCCTCCGCCCGTCGAACCACCAATGACGGGACGTCTGCCCTATTTCTACCACAACTGGGCTCTAATATCCCCGGGGAGCAACATCTTGGCATACGTAGAGGGCCTTATTCTACCCCTAGCATCAGTACCGACTATGGCACTGCGAACCAACAAACTTCCAAAGGAACAAACTGTCCTTGTACGCCAGGAAATAGAGAGGCTACTCACTATCAAAGCCATTCAACGCACACAAAACCTAGGGTTCACGAGCCCGATTTTCTTACGCAAGAAATCTTCAGGCCATTGGAGGCTAATCCTGAACCTCAAACTCCTCAACAAATATCTTTCCCCTCCACACTTCAAGATGGAAGGCATTCAGTGTGTCCGATACATAATCACACAGGGAGACTATATGACCAAAATAGACCTAAAAGATGCTTACCTGACAGTTGCTGTCCATACGGACTCCCGCAAATACCTCCAGTTCGAATGGGACAACGTACTGTATCAATACACAACAATGCCCTTCGGACTGAGCATCGCACCCTTTGTCTTTACCAAGATCATGAAACGCCCGGTTGCAATCCTCCGGGGCTGGGGTGTGCTACTACTCGTATACCTGGACGAGATGTTAATAATTGCTCACAGTCCGAATACAAGCGCTCTACATACCCACTGGGTAATCAAAATGCTCTCACAACTGGGTTTCATTGTCAATCGGGAGAAATCTATATTAACCCCGAATCAGGTCATGGAGTTCCTAGGCTTTACGGTCAACACAACCACCATGACATTCCAACTACCACTGTCGACACTAACAACCATCAAAACGAGATGCAGAGCTATGATACGCAATCCTACGTGCACGGCTCGCCAGTTAGCAGCCCTACTAGGTCTACTGAGTTTTTCGAAAACTGCCATCAGTCCAGCACCTATATTCTACCGATCAATTCAATTCGAGCTCATACGAGCCCTCCACGCCTCCGAAGGCTATTACAATCAGTCGATTTCGCTGGGACCTCAGGCCCTATTAGACCTGAAATGGTGGACATCCAGTTCAACAGCTTGGAATGTGTCCCCTATCCTGAAACGGAATATCGACAATACTATGCAAACCGACGCATCCCTCACTGGATGGGGAGTAGTATGCAGGGAGCAGAAAGCGTCAGGACCCTGGTCACAGCAAGAGAAACAGCTCCACATAAACGCTCTAGAGCTGAAAGCTATAATGTTTGTGATCACCCTGTTCTCCAAACCCAACACACACGTACTAATTCAGACCGACAATCGCGCTGCAATCCGCTACATAAACAAGCTGGGAGGCACCCACTCCCAAACCCTCTGCAGCCTATCCCTCCAGCTACACAAGTTTGCGATATCCAACAATGTCGCTCTAACTGCAGAGCACCTACCTGGGGTAGAAAACATAGAGGCGGACAAACTATCCCGCCTCCCAAACCAGGATTGGAGCGACTGGAAACTGTTGCCCGAGATATTCAGGTGGACTTTACAGCAGGTGAAGCTAGAACCGGAGATGGACCTATTTGCCTCTCGACTGAATACCCAGCTTCCCAGGTTTATGAGCTGGAGACCAGAACCGGGAGCAGTAGCAGTGAACGCATTTGTACACAGTTGGACGAATCTGACATGTCCATACCTGTTCCCACCAATGATATTGATTGGCCGAGTCCTAACCAAGCTTCGCCTGGACGAAGTGAGTAAGGTAATCTTAATTGTACCCAATTGGCCCTCAAGACCTTGGTGGCCTGTGCTACTACAGTCCCTGATACAAGAACCAATTCACCTACCACAACTTCCGAATCTGCTCACGGATGTAGAGGGCAACCTTCATCCTCAAATTTTATCCAAGAGGATGAGCTTACTAGCATGTGTAGTATCAGGGACTTGCTCATCGCAAGAGGTGTCTCTGAACGCTCCAGTGACATAATATGCCAAAGTTGGAGACCCTCCACTCTAAAATCATACACTTCCGCTTGGAAAAAGTGGGTAACATATTGTACCCTTAAAGCAATCAACCACCTGAAACCCGACCTGTATGATATAATTGCTTTCTTAACGGAATCTTTTGACTCACAGAAGTCAACTAGTTGGGTATCAAAATCTAGCCAATCTATTGCCACAGAGTCCTTCACTAGCGCAGTCTTATCAGAGCTACCTACTGTACCAGCTAGCGACGACTGCTACCGCTAGTTATAGTTCATTACATAAAAAGCACTTTTTAGAACTAGTACAAGTGTTACCACAGCATACTGTGTGTCTGATTAGTTATTAGCTTTCTACTAATCTGCAATGACTAACAAATGACAGGTGCAAGCCTATGAGGTTAAACGGCCTATTCAACCTTGTGTCATTGTCTGGTGAAGCCATGAAGTAGAATTTGAAATTCGACGAGCCCCGTAGGGGCGACGTCGAATTGTAATTCTACAAATGGCGTAACCAGACAATGACATATAGCGTCCCTCCCGCTACCACCCAGTAGATAAAGGGGCGCTAGAAGATGCACAGTAGAGTAAACAGGGAATATATAGTACCTAACATACTATACGGGTGGCATTTCACCCTAAGTGTAAACATTTACAGATAGAAGTGTTAAATTGCGACCTTGGAGAACTATTCAACCTTATGTCATTGTCTGGTTACGCCATTTGTAGAATTACAATTCGACGTCGCCCCTACGGGGCTCGTCGAATTTCAAATTAATCAAGTATGCAATTTCGGAAATATTGTAGGTGAAGATTAAATCATCAAACCTCAATATGTGCAATGATGCAGAAATTGGAGGTTACATTTTTGTTATTGCCTGGCTCAGATTAAATGCGAAAATTATAAAAATTTCTAGGGACATGCAATACATTCTGTTTTATAATGTGACAAAATTATTTGTCGATTGAACCAAAAGTGTAAGAGCTGAATCCAAATTAGTTCCTACGTGACGTCACATTCCCATAAATCGGTATACGTGTGTCTCATTGTATGTTGTGTTATCATCTAAAATTGTGGGCGAATCGAATAAAAACTGAATGAGTTATCCTCAAATATGTTCGTTTATGACGTCATAATCCCGTTATTTCGCTTAGAAAACCAATAGATCGTTGTCAGCGTGTAAAATTACCCATGCATGCCAATTTTCAGCTTTCTAGGACTCGTAGTCTTTCCTATTAATTCTGGACAAACACACACATGCACTTTGCTATACCTGTGTTGGTACGATACGCTATTTATGGTTGATTAGTGTAGGGACTAATTAATTAACTGTGTCACAATCAGAAGAAAAATTGGAATTCGTGAACTGCTATCAGGTGTAGAAATTTAGTGTACGTCTAATGCTTTGAATTTTCTACAGATCGGAGCAAAATTGGGAGGCTAGTACAAAATATCTGTTTTTCGAAACTGTGACGTCATAATCCCGTTATTTTGTTTCAAAAACCAATAGATCGTTGTCGCAGTACAAAATTACTCTAGGATATAAATTTTCAGCTTTCTGGGACTCGTAGTCTTTCCAATTAATTCTGGACAAACACACACACACACAAACAAACACACAACAATTGCGCTTTAATATAGAGAAGATATAGATATCAATCCTAAACAAAACTTCACAGTTTACTTAAACAAGCTAATCTTCTGATTTTGTTGTTTCTCTGCCTTCTCTCGCTGTATCCTCTCCATCTCGACCCTATGCTCCTCTGAACGCTTCCTATCTTGTTCAGTGTGATACATGTCATGCCAAGCCTTATGCGCATAATGTCTCGAATAGGAGTTATTCTTGTATTCCGGGTCTTTTCCCCAGATGAAGTTGCTAACGGACCTCCAGAATTTATTATCTGTCATTTCTCTTCCCGGTATTGTCCTTAGTATCTGCTCCTGCTCATAAGTTGCTCTTATTATATACAGGCAGACATCAGGCCTACTCTTCATTGAATAATTTAGCAACCAAATTACACATCTGATCATTTGCAACTGATATGACTCAGGTTACAATTTTAGCATTTCAAATATGACTAGCGCGCTTCGCGGCAGAACAGAACCACCACCAACCGCGAAATAGGCATAAAATAGTCAAATTTACAATGTGAAAATGTTGTGATTACGTCATCATGCGATAATGAGTATGCATATTGGCAATCAGCTGTAACCAAAGGGTCCGCATCATTAATGTACATGTTCTATTCATTTTTCAGATTTTTATCTCTTAGAGGGCGCGAATTATGTGCGGTTCTCGAAATGTGACAATGACGTCATAACTTGTCGAGGTGTGAGAAATTTTAAGTGGAAACCTCAACTTGTTGGCGGGTGCCAAAAGTTACCCCTATATGCCAAAAATCATATTTGGAAACCGTCCAGTTTCTTTAATCAACTCGGAACATACAAACAAATATATATACAGTGGAGCCTCCCATAACGGACACTCCAAATAGCGGACAACCTCTAAATAACGGACAACCCTCGTGGCACGGATTTATTTATTTAGCATATGTCTAATAGAAAAGCAACCTCTAAATAACGGACAACGACTCCGGTCCCAAGGTGTCCATTGTTCAGAGGCTCTACTGTATATGTTATGTCGATTTTGTCAAATAGTCGATTTTACAAAATCGAAATATTTTATTCGTTGATTTTCCAAAAGCGCCCTGGAATATTTTTTCATTCTAGTAAAAAAATTTCATTTCGGTAAAAACATTTCTTCATGGCTTATCCGAGTAATATAGCCATAGTCGAACACTTGTTTTAATTCCGTTGATTCATGTTGATATTGTAAAATCGACATGTTGATTTTGTAAAATCAACATTTGACAAAATCGACATAACATTTACTATATATACAGCCTTGTGTTTTAATAGTACCCCCGTATAGATATAATATTTTCAGATATTCGAGTGCTTATGTCATATTTATTTCAATTTCTTAACTAATACTTTCTCCTCTTCACACTCCATTGTTGCATGTTGTTGTACATCTAGATATTATTATAGGATAGAACAATGAATTGAGATTTATCTGTACTTGTACTGGCTGTATATTGCAGGAGCAAGATGGAAGGTAACTTCATTCTTGTAATTGACGGATTATCAAGGATGGGGCAGAGTGTCTTGAGTTTCCATAATTAGGATTAGGGACTTCTTCCCTAATCCTAATTATGGGAATTCATTGTATTTATTATACGTTACGACTTATCAATTATATTGAAGCTATTTTGTTGCAAATGTAGTTTTAATTTAATCCCCTTATTATATTTTTAATTCTACTTCAGTTTGTAATGAATTTATCTTGATTGCCACATTTAGTTTGGCACTTATGTATCCCACATTAGGATTTGTCACCCAGCTTGCCCACCAATTATTAAGTACAACTATACAACAATATTGCGACATTGTATTTCCAAAATATTATCTTATTAACTTGTTTTCACCGGTTATTAGCTGAAATGTATCCATTAATTTTATCACAATGTTGGTAATCTGATTTGTTTGGTTAACAGTATTTTATACGTACAGTAGTTAGATTTTTCTTTTGACTTCTACTATATTAATTGATTGACGCATGTACTAAGGCCTTAACCTCTCTACTCAACAATTCATTTATTAAAACCCCCATATCGGGCGATTACTCGAGGGGGTTACTATTCGGGTAAATAAGGCTCATTGATTTCATTTTGATGAAATTTTCGCAATTGTTCACTTACATTTTTTTATTTCATAAATAAAAATCATGGTAATGCATTCCTACTCGGAATTAACGTGGCTTAGATTTACTTATTCTTCTTTCAATGAGGAAGCACAATCACATCGCATTTTGATAGGGCCAATTTTCTATTGGAAAAAGATCAGTGAAACAAGCTATAGACACTCAAAATACTCAATAACCAATAACTGTATAGATTATTTTTTAACTTGATCAATTCCTAACATCTCTTCACTAAGTCTCCAGAGATTCTCCGCTTCTTTCTTGTTCACAAACCAGAGGAGAATACCTTCTGCGCAGTTTGTGAAGTATTTTCCGGATTTCCCTAACACTTTATCGGAGACAGCGCAATAAATAGAAGTCTGAGCTCCCTGAGTAGGGGATAGTAAAATATTCTTGATGAGCTTTATCCGAACCAATGGACTGATATTAGTAATTACAAATCCTGGATGTACGCTGTACGCCTCTACTTTCGAGTGTTGCAGTCTGTCAGCTAACTCAACAGTAAACAATACGTTGGCAAGCTTGCTTTTAGAATAATTAGCGAATATACCACAGCGAGAATTATCAGGCTTAACATTATCTGCCGTTAGATAGGGAGATCCTAATTTATGTACAATTGAGGAGACGTTGATAATCCTACTGGGAGCTGATTCCTTGATTCTGTCCAGGAGTAGGTTAGTCAGATAGAAAGGTCCCAAGTGATTTACACCGAACGCTAATTCAAATCCATCTGTAGTCACTCCAGGTGTACTGTTGAGAATACCTGCGTTATTGATGAGAATATCAATTCGTGTCTCTTCCCTCAACAGCTTCTCAGAGAACTCTCGAATCGAGACCTTACTACCAAGGTCAATCTGTCTGTAGAATACAAGGTCGCTACCTGACTCCTCTCGCAGGTCTCTCTCAGCCCGTGTGCCCCTCTCCTCGCTCCTACAGCCGATGATTACCCTGGCACCTCTCCTAGCCAGGGCAAGAGCTGTGGTATACCCGATCCCGCTATTCCCGCCTGTCACAATAGCGGTTTTACCGTCCAATCTCTTTACAGGGAGCTTGTCCCCTGCAAGGAATAGATCAAACAGGTGTCCGTAGACCAGGGTGTGTAGGATTATAGATGCGGGTACAAAGGCTAGCCAGAGGGAGGGGAGAGGAACGAGTAGGAAGAGAGGGATAATGCAGAATAGAATGAACTCTGCGATGAATACGATGCTTAACACGACCATCTAATTGAATAGTTTAGTATTAAATTATTAATTGCATTCAGTAGATTATTGGTTAATTAATTGCCTGATCCCCTACTGAACTATATGCATCATTGTACTTTATTTTTCTAAATTAAACCTTTTTATCAAATCTCGCCTCGCTGCCTTACCCCTCAATAATAACCCATTCATTACACACAAATTAAACCTTTTATCGTTAAATTACTTATTTCAATACAATATTCTGTAATTTATGAATCAGATAATTTAACCCTCTAACGATAAAATTACTTATTTCAATACAATATTGTGTAATTATTCCTATGCATAGAGAATGCACTAAGCTGTTGTTGCATTCCTGTTGAGTGTTGACCAAACAAAAAAGATTTCCAATTATTAGTGCATTTAAGTTACTAATTTAGAATAATTAATAGTAATCTAGTATATGTTGCATAATTATTTTAATTATAATATTGAACTAATTTATAATGACAGTATTTGTTTAAAAAATCAAAAATAACAGAGTAGGCCATGGGCGTCGCCACAGGGGTCAAGTCCAGTCCTCGACCATTTCACAGTCGGCCACTGGGACCTGGGTGCTACTGGGCTATTCCATTATACCCCGAGGCCTGCTCTCACCAACGGTCGAACGTACACGACCGGCAGCACCTAGACTTCTGAAAGCGGTTGATATTTCGGGGCTGAGCCCTTTATCACATTACTGAGTAAATACTGCATATCACATCTTAGGAATGCGAGTAATAATTTAATACAAATATGTAATTAGATGGTTGTTCTAAACAACATATTCATCGCAGAGATTATTCTATTCTGCATTATCCCTCTCTTCCTACTCGTTCCTCTCCCCTCCCTCTGGCTAGCCTTTGTACCCGCATCTATAATCCTACACACCCTGGTCTACGGACACCTGTTTGATCTATTCCTTGTAGGGGACAAGCTCCCTGTAAAGAGATTGGACGGTAAAACCGCTATAGTGACAGGCGGGAATAGCGGGATCGGGTATACCACAGCTCTGGACCTGGCTAGGAGAGGCGCCAGGGTAATCATCGGCTGTAGGAGCGAGGAGAGGGGCACACGGGCTGAGAGAGACCTGCGAGAGGAGTCAGGTAGCGACCTTGTATTCTACAAACAGATTGACCTTGGTAGTAAGGTCTCGATTCGAGAGTTCTCTGAGAAGCTGTTGAGGGAAGAGACACGAATTGATATTCTCATCAACAACGCAGGTCTTCTCAACAGTACACCTGGAGTGACTACAGATGGATTTGAATTAGCGTTCGGTGTTAATCACTTGGGACCTTTCTATCTGACTAACCTACTCCTGGACAGAATCAAGGAATCAGCTCCCAGTAGGATTATCAACGTCTCCTCAATTGTACATAAATTAGGATCTCCCTATCTAACGGCAGATAATGTTAAGCCTGATAATTCTCGCTGTGGTATATTCTCTAATTATGCCAAAAGCAAGCTTGCCAACGTATTGTTTACTGTTGAGTTAGCTGACAGACTGCAACACTCGGGAGTAGAGACGTACAGCGTACATCCGGGATCTGTATTTACAAACCTCGATCCAATAATTCAGGCGAGCCTCCAGAGTTTACTTAGGATGATTTTACTATCCCCTACTCAGGGAGCTCGGACTTCTATTTACTGCGCTGTCTCCGATAAAGTGTTAGGGAAATCTGGAAAATACTTCACAAACTGCGCAGAAGGTATTCTCCTCTGGTTTGTGAACAAGAAAGAAGCGGAGAATCTCTGGAAACTTAGTGAAGAGATGTTAGGAATTGATCAAGTTAAAAAATAACTACTCTTATTCAATCATAGGTTAATAATTGTGTTACAATATTTTACTGGGCCGACTATTATAGTGGCCCAGTATTGAAAAGACTTCTTTGGTATTTTATTATAATTATAATTATAATTATATAATGTGCCGACTATACTATACTATACTATACTATAGTGTCCCAGTATTGAAATGACTGCCTTGGTTAGTTATTATTATTATTACGAGCCCTTCGCTCTCGGTCGCTTCGCGACGGTTCGGCGCTTCACGCCTCAATTGACGACCGTTGCGCGGCCTTACTACGCCTTGAAACTAAACATTTAGAATTATACATCTCTGTGGTGTATTAAATATATTCCTCATAAAGTCCCCTTAAGAAGAATGCTATACAATGTAATTTGTTTGGGAAATTCAAATCCTCCCATTAGTAGCTCAATAAATTTCAGTTGCACGATAAGGATAGCTCGAATCCAAATAATACTAAAAGAAAAACATGCAATAGATAGACAAATGATTAATTGGTTAGATGAATTTATTTTCAATCAATCAGATTGCAGCCTCAGAAAATCTTTCTATTATGCAGTCTATTTAAACATAGACTGCATAATGAAGTATAGCTAATCCATACTAACAAACCCTAAAATTTAATTGGCTAACATATTTTGTGTGAATATTTCTCTACAAAAACCAATAGAAAAGTATCCCTGTATACAAATTTTCAGCTTTCTAGGACTCGTAGTCTTTCAAATTAATTCTGGACAAACAAACGAACAAACACACTAATAGCACACAAACACACACTACAATTGTGCTTTTAATATATAGATTATTATTATTATTTTCTTCCGTATCCCATCCAAGAACAGAGTTTTATTATCTAAGAACTGAAATTTCAGGCTAAGTGTATCATGGGTTACATATGTGCACCTGGGGTCACGATTTTTGATCACATTTTTTTGGACACGTTTTACACCTGTTTATTGTCACAACAGGAACAATAAATAGTGCCCGAATATTAAATTTATTTGCATTCGCGATAGAGAATTTAATTGTACACCTTTTCACAGTGAACGAATTTTCAAATTGGGTTTCGTTTGTGCCACAATTGAGTTGCAAATTTCCTTTGTTTACTAACACTTCAATTCAATTGAAAGTGTTAAATCTAATTTGATTGTTTCAACTTGTGATAATTATATTGGTTCAACTTATGATTAGGCTTCTATTTTCTAATTGATAACTAAGATTTTACATCTGCAAGAATACTCTTGTCTATTAATATACTGACGTAATTAATTAAAATTAACTTATTCAGTATCTAACACAGGGTTTTTTTAAGGTTGAGACCTTGGTGTAACTCAGCGCGGCCTTGGTGTAACTCAACACTGCAGCGGCCGCGGCCGACTCGAATCGTGGTGTAACTCCAAAAAATCTTGGTGCAAATTTACACCAAGATCGACTTAAAAAAACCCTGTTTAACATATGGAGAAGCATCCAGTTTGGTTATAGGGGATCATTATCGAGTGTGCGGAATTGAAATATGGTAGCCAAATTCATTTTAAATTACTACCCCGCGTCAGTGCTAGGAACCATGAGGGTACAGGTAGAGGAGGAGGATGACCCTTTCCACTAGATCTGGACCCCTCTTAACATTAACTTTGAGCTTTTAAACAGTACTTATCTATCTATCTGGAGCGGAATTGTTGTGTGTGTGTGTGTGTGTGTGTGTGTGTGTGCAGGAGGATGTCCTCATATCGCAAAAACTTGTCCTCGTATCTATAGATGTGAGGACAAAAACTTGGATATGAGGACAAAAATTTGGATATGAGGACAAAAACCGGATATGAGGACATTTACCTGCGTGTGTGTGTGTGTGTGTGTGTGTGTGTGTATTAAGGCACACATTCGGGGCCAGTTCCCTGTCCGTTGTTCGGAATTCGGAGTTGTCCGCTTCTCGGGGACTGCTTAAGTATTACATGTATGCTAATTTAATTCCGTTCCAAGAGGGTTGTCCGTTATAGAGGGGTTGTCCGCTTCTCGGAGTGTCCGTTTTGGGAGTCTCTACTGTATACTAATTATACTAATTAGCTAAATATCAATAATTTCAGAGATGATACAAGATACAAACAAACTTCCCATCATCTTTCGGAATATCTGTATTAAATCGGTAGTGGCTGTTATGCACAGGTCGATATAATAGAGAATGGGACGGATCCATTGGGGGGGTGCGGGGGGTGCGCACCGCCTCAACTCTTCATGAGATTGGACTCAAAGACGGTCACATTTCACAGATAGCTAGATTAGAGTGATAATTACGCTATGGTTTAAATTTGCACCCCCCCCCCCCCACTAATTCTAGCCTGAATCCGTCCTTGATAATAGGGAATGGTACGGGACTGTGTTTAGATGACCGTTAGGCAGGTTTGGCTGTGCTACATGTGTAGATCCCTATGGCGGCACTTAGAATGATGTCTATACGTCTACATTTGGAATGAGTTTTCATTGCATTATTTGGGATTTTCCAAACGCCAATACAATGATCTTAACAATTGAGGACTTATATAGTACGAAATCATTGGAGTCTAGTTGCGATGTATAGCAGCTTGGAATATTAGAAAGTAATAAGTAGTTGCTTTCCAATCGATACGTCCCTTATGGGGATACCCACATTTCGTTACACGACATTTCGTTACTGCGACATTTCGTTACACGACAGTTTGTTACACGACACTTCGCTACTAATTTCATTGGTTAATCCTAAACACCGGAGTGTTATTGTTTATAATGATATTTTAGCTGCTAGAATGCTGTAATTAATGTACTAATTGTAACATACTATTGTAACATAAAACTAATTATTAACAATAACAACTAGTTTGCATACTGAAATGGTGTGCAACCCCTCTTAGAAACTCCATTCTGGGACGATATAAATAACTAGCGATGAGTTCTTTCAAAGCTTGTTCGCTAGCTTGTGACTTCACGCGTTTAGGTGGCTGAGCTCCTGCAATGAACTTAGCCTGTCGCACCTCGACCAGTCCTTGTTCACGTTTTAGGATGCTATAAACTTCCAAATTGTAGGATGGTTGCACCCAACAGTTGCATTAAAGGAACGGTGTCATGCTTCAACAATATTAGTTGTCCGGGGTAGTCCGAATGGGGTGTCGAAATGGTAATTCCATTTTTCAATGGGAAACAGCGCCTCCTGGTAAGTGCCGCCTGGTAGTGTTTGCCCGATATAGGTGTTCTCGAAATATAAGACAAGACCGTTGCTTGGGGCATGGGAAGTTGTTGTACAACATCGCCAAATAGATGGGGCACCTCGTGGGGTGCGGCGAAGGCGTGGGCTGGCAGCAGGCGGATGCGTATTGCCAGTTCTGCATCCTGATTGTAATCTGATTGCAGTCCCTCAGATTGTATTTTGCGCCAAACGTTTTATGTCAGATGGAAGAAGCAACACTTTACAGATGTGACAGGCCATACATGCTCAAAGCTGTTGATTGCAGCCTTTTCGAAGTCCATGATCATCTGGCTTGGATGAGCATTAGGACAAAGAGTTTTAATTTGTTGCCACATCCTCGTATAGGTAGCCTGAGTTTTGTTGGGTAACAAGACGAACAAGCTTGGTAACAGGTGACCATTCTGTAGAGGGTCAGGTCCTCCTCGGAGAGCATGTATTACATAGACCTGTAGGAATAGTTCGGGAGCAGTTTTGAAGGTCCCATCAGCAAGCCAGTATTGGGGTGATTCCAGCATCTCGAGGTTGCGTTGCGTCCCGAATATTAGAATTCTATCTGGTCCAGAGCCAGAGTCGTGGAAAAGGAAGTTCTCCGCCTTAGCTGTCTGTTGGTAGTCCGGGGGAAGGATGAACTCCTCCAGGGTAAGAGGCTGTGCTGGTGCTGCAAGTATTCGCTCCCGTTGACGCTGAATAGTGCGCTTGAGGCTGGTTAACTTGGGCAGCTTAACTGAAACTCCGTCGGAGACAGTGAGGAGACTATCGCCTACGATGAGATGCGAACCATCCTGCGTTTCACTCGCCTTCCTCTTTACGCCTATTTTTACCTTCTGACAAGTAACTGACTCTTCATCTGGTTCATGGAAATGCTCGTTAGTGCGCTTAACTATCTGCGATCCCTTCTTGTGAACTCTGGTTTTGCAAACCACTCTCCTCTCACATTGCCAATGTACCACTTCCCCTACTCTCCTCTGTTGTCCATAAATGAATCCTCCTTCAACCAGCTTATTGCCTCCTTTTGATGACTTGATGAGGGTAAATGACTTATGATTATTTTCTGATATTATTGTTGTTGCCTTGTGTTGCGAATTATGAAATATGAAATTTTTTCCTATTTATTTCCACAATAAGTGATGGAAGAAAACCTTTAAATTTCAACAAAGGTTAACATGACCTTATTCAATAACATTCTAGCAGCTAAAATATCATTATAAACAATAAGTTATCACTCCGGTGTTTAGGATTAACCAATGAAATTAGTAGCGAAGTGTCGTGTAACAAACTGTCGTGTAACGAAATGTCGCAGTAACGAAATGTGTGTAACGAAATGTCTGTAACGAAATGTCGTGTAACGAAATGTCGGTATCCCCTGTGAATACAAGATCCCTATAAGTCAGTTTTACACACAATAGGAATATAGTTAGTATTTAGTATGACAGAGGTAGAATAAGTTAGTTCCGACTGAGGATAAATTGGGACGGGCGGGGATGATATACAATTTATTTACTTAGCCTTAGTTGCTGCGGGGATGGTTCCAGACTTTAGTTTGAAATAACAATGCGATTTCTACCCATATCGTAATACTGATCCAATTTTAGGATTGACCAAGTTTTGATATATTGATACCATGCTATCGATAGCTATTCAATTAGATGGTCGTGTTAAGCATCGTATTCATCGCAGAGTTCATTCTATTCTGCATTATCCCTCTCTTCCTACTCGTTCCTCTCCCCTCCCTCTGGCTAGCCTTTGTACCCGCATCTATAATCCTACACACCCTGGTCTACGGACACCTGTTTGATCTATTCCTTGTAGGGGGCAAGCTCCCTGTAAAGAGATTGGACGGTAAAACCGCTATTGTGACAGGCGGGAATAGCGGGATCGGGTATACCACAGCTCTGGACCTGGCTAGGAGAGGCGCCAGGGTAATCATCGGCTGTAGGAGCGAGGAGAGGGGCACACGGGCTGAGAGAGACCTGCGAGAGGAGTCAGGTAGCGACCTTGTATTCTTCAGACAGATTGACCTTGGTAGTAAGGTCTCGATTCGAGAGTTCTCTGAGAAGCTGTTGAGGGAAGAGACACGAATTGATATTCTCATCAACAACGCAGGTCTTACAACTAGTACACCTGGAGTGACTACAGATGGATTTGAATTAGCGTTCGGTGTTAATCACTTGGGACCTTTCTATCTGACTAACCTACTCCTGGACAGAATCAAGGAATCAGCTCCCAGTAGGATTGTCAATGTTTCCTCTGTCGCACACAAAGTATCCAATCCTTATCTAACTGCAGACAATGTTAAGCCTGATAATTCTCGCTATAGTATATTCTCTAATTATGCCAAAAGCAAGCTTGCCAACGTATTGTTTACTGTTGAGTTAGCTAACAGACTGCAACACTCGGGAGTAGAGGCGTACACCGTACATCCAGGACTTGTATTTACAAACCTCAATCCAATAAATGAGCCGAGGCTCAAGAGTATACTTAGGATGATTTTACTATCCCCTACTCAGGGAGCTCGGACTTCTATTTACTGCGCTGTCTCCGATAAAGTGTTAGGGAAATCCGGAAAATACTTCACAAACTGCGCAGAAGGTATTCTCCTCTGGTTTGTGAACAAGAAAGAAGCGGAGAATCTCTGGAGACTTAGTGGAAAGATGTTAGGAATTGATCAAGTTCAAGAATAACTACTCTTATTTAATAACGGTTATATTTTTAATATTTTTTTGCTTCTATTGCTTTAATTATTTTTTTATTTTTTGGTGTCTTCGCTGCAGTTCATAGGCGTGCCTTGGTGTATAACACGTCGGGGCGGGCCCAGGGCTGTATCAACTCATTTTGAGTTGACAAAAAACTCCTTTTTTTTTGTATGAGTTGAATGAATTGGTACATTTCAAGGCTGTTATTTGTGATTAACTTGTCATGTTTATAAATCCCTGTTGAACCTGTCAATAATGGCCAACCATTGGACTGACAGAAAATGCCGTTATATACATTTAATGACCAGAATATTCAAGGTCGTGATGTGATGATCATTGTGATGATACAATGTGACATCAATCGATATATAAATTGACTGAAGCACATATTTCTTATGTCTAAGCGCAAAATTTCTAAAAACTAAATCATCTTTCGGAATATCTGCTGTATTAAATCGGTAGTGGCTGTATACACAGGTCAATATAATGGCGAATGGTACGGGACTGTGTTTAAGTGACCGTTAGGCAGGTTTGGCTGTACTACATGTGTACATGCCTATATAGGTCAGATCTTAAGGCGGCACTTTGACTTAGACTGATGTCTACATTTGGAATGAGTTTTCATGGCATTATTAGGATTTTCTAAATGCCATTATAATGATCTTAACAATTGAGGACTTATCTAAATACGTAATCCATGAAGTCCAATTGGGGGCTGACTGAATAGTGGAATCTAGTGGAATCTAGTGGAATCCAGTGGAATCCAGTGGAATCTAGTGGAACCTAGTGGAATCTAGTGGAATCCAGTGGAATCTAGGGTGACTGAATGGTGGAATCTAGTGGAATCCAGTGGAATCTAGTGGAATTACTAAATTTTAGTGGAATTGACTGAACGGTGGAATCGAGTGGATTTTCTAAAAACCGACTGAACAGTGGAATCGAGTGGAATCTTTGACTGAATAGTGGAATCGAAGGGAATTTGACTGAATAGTGGAATCGAGTGGAATCTTTGACTGAATAGTGGAATCGAGTGGAATCGAGTGGAATCGAGTGGAATTTGACTGAATAGTGGAATCGAGTGGAATTTGATTAAATTGTTAAACACCACGTATATGCTATAAGCTACATGTCCATCATATTACGTTAAATATTCGCCCATGTAAAATTGTTTGCAACGATTAAACTAGTGTTGTGCAAAAAGTGGCACAATATGTACTATATTAGTATTCTTACTAATCATCTCTATTGAACTGCCCAATGAATACCAACTGGAGTTGCTAAGGAATTGTTGATAAATAATGTTTATAGGATGTGTCTAAATAACATGGTAACAAAGTCTAACAAATAAATACTATTGAGTTACTGTTAGGCTTTGTTACCATGTTATTTAGACACATCTTATAAACATTATTTATCAACAATTCCTTAGCAACTCCAGTTGGTATTCATTGGGCAGTTCAATAGAGATGATTAGTAAGAATACTAATATAGTACATATTGTGCCACTTTTTGCACAACACTAGTTTAATCGTTGCAAACAATTTTACATGGGCGAAAATTAACGTAATATGATCACACGTAGCTTATAACATATATCTAGTGTTTAACAATTTAATCAAATTCCACTCGATTCCACTCGATTCCACTCGATTCCACTATTCAGTCAAATTCCACTCGATTCCACTATTCAGTCAAATTCCACTCGATTCCACTATTCAGTCAAATTCCCTTCGATTCCACTATTCAGTCAAAGATTCCACTCGATTCCACTGTTCAGTCGGTTTTTAGAAAATCCACTCGATTCCACCGTTCAGTCAATTCCACTAAAATTTAGTAATTCCACTAGATTCCACTAGATTCCACCATTCAGTCACCCTAGATTCCACTGGATTCCACTAGGTTCCACTGGATTCCACTAGATTCCACTAGGTTCCACTAGATTCCACTGGATTCCACTGGATTCCACTAGATTCCACTAGATTCCACTGGATTCCACTGGATTCCACTAGATTCCACTAGATTCCACTATTCAGTCAGCCCCGTCCAATTGCGATATGATAGCAGCTAGCAATAACATAGTAATTAAGTATTTGCTTTCCTACCGTAGTTTGACCATGTAAAATACATTATTTTACATCATCCAGGTTTTTAGTAAATACAGATCACGGCAGGATTTTTTTATTTCCTATGTCAGCAACAAAATTACTATTTTATGCAATCAGAGAATCACAAGGAAGGGTGGGGTTGGCTAACCGATCTAAGGCAACGGTTACAACTTACAATTCGATTTCTCGCCACGGTTAACCGGTTAACCGCCCATCCTACTGAATACAATAAATCCTTTATAAAATTTGATTATACTACAGAATATGACTCAGGTGTATAAAGTATAACTGCATAATTATATTAACTGATACATTTCGTGCTTTAGGTAAATTTAAATCAATGTTGTCAAATCAAATTTATTAAGTGGTGATGAAAAATGGATTTAGGACTACATATTCTGATAAAATTCAAAAAACTTAATACTTTATACATTAATTTCCCAATAACTCTGCTATTATTCAATAGACCGGCTAACTGGTTAATAAAATCTCTAACCGTTAACCGATGTCAGCAACGGTTAACCGAATCCAGCCTTGCACAAGGCAACGCCTGAGCAAAGCTTGCTAAATAAGGATAATGCAGACATGTAGTATATGGACTGAATAAGGGTCTTAAATAAGAACACTGTCGTCAGGGGAGCGATTGCTCCCGCTCCCCCATTGGTTACGCTGTAATGAGTCAGAAACACCTACGCTCTCCCATCATAGGAGTCTATGTGTAATAGAGGTGGTTTCATGGAGGCAAAATTCACACCTGCCGTGGAATTATGACGTAAATTGTCACATTTTGAAAGTGTGAAAATCCACCTAATTGCTTTAACTCACAATCCCTAAGAGATAGAAACGTGAAAATTTAATACAATATGTACAGTAATAGTACCAATATATCACCCACACAAAAATCACCAATATGCTTACTCATTGTCAAAATATGACATTACAAAAATTTTTAAAACAAAATTGTTTTCTCCTTCGCGAGGCACGAAGTGCCGAGTACACCCACAACAAACGCGAAGTGGTTGTTGTGTTGGGTGCGTCACATCGCGAAGCAAGCGAGCAAGCGTAGCGCGCTAGTAGTTAAGATTTAGTATGACAGAGGTAGAATAATTTAGATCAAGACAATGCGATTTCTACCAAATAACGTAATAAAGACCCAATTTTAGGATTGACCAAGTTTTGATATATTGATACCATGCTATCGATAGCTATTCAATTAGATGGTCGTGTTAAGCATCGTATTCATCGCAGAGTTCATTCTATTCTGCATTATCCCTCTCTTCCTACTCGTTCCTCTCCCCTCCCTCTGGCTAGCCTTTGTACCCGCATCTATAATCCTACACACCCTGGTCTACGGACACCTGTTTGATCTATTCCTTGTAGGGGACAAGCTCCCTGTAAAGAGATTGGACGGTAAAACCGCTATAGTGACAGGCGGGAATAGCGGGATCGGGTATACCACAGCTCTGGACCTGGCTAGGAGAGGCGCCAGGGTAATCATCGGCTGTAGGAGCGAGGAGAGGGGCACACGGGCTGAGAGAGACCTGCGAGAGGAGTCAGGTAGCGACCTTGTATTCTTCAGACAGGTTGACCTTGGTAGTAAGGTCTCGATTCGAGAGTTCTCTGAGAAGCTGTTGAGGGAAGAGACACGAATTGATATTCTCATCAACAACGCAGGTCTTACAACTAGTACACCTGGAGTGACTACAGATGGATTTGAATTAGCATTCGGTGTTAATCACTTGGGACCTTTCTATCTGACTAACCTACTCCTGGACAGAATCAAGGAATCAGCTCCCAGTAGGATTGTCAATGTCGCCTCTGTCGCACACAAAGGAGGCTCTCCCTATCTAACTGCAGATAATGTCAAACCGGAGAATTCCAGCTGTGGTTTCTTCTATAATTATGGCAAAAGCAAGCTTGCCAACGTATTGTTTACTGTTGAGTTAGCTGGCAGGCTACAAAACTCAGGAGTAGAGGCGTACAGCGTACATCCGGGATTTGTTTTTACTAATATCAGTCCAGCGTACCAGGCCAGTGTTGTACAAATGGTTTTACTATCCCCTACTCAGGGAGCTCAGACTACTCTTTACTGTGCTCTATCTGACAAAGTGTTAGGGAAATCCGGAAAATACTTCACAAACTGTGCAGAAGGTTCTCGATTCTGGTTTGTGAACAAGAAAGAAGCGGAGAATCTCTGGAGACTTAGTGAGGAGATGTTGGGTGTTGATCAAGTCTAAGCTATGGTAATTCCCATTGTTTTAATTTAAATTACTAAGTCGTATTATTATTATTTTTATCTATTATTATTAATATCATTTTGTTCTATTTGTTTGTATAGTTAGAACTGCTAAATATTTTATTTTTTAAATAATAAAGGCTTGTTGATTTGTTTGTTGGTACGAACTGTAGGTTTGGGGCAGACATTGTTAATGAGTAATACTAACCGAACTATACCACTGGTGCTGATAAATATACATATATGACAGTTTATTTATAAGGATTAATAATTTATCTAAATATAGTTTGATATCTTCAATAGATGCCATTGTTTGTCTCAGACAAGAAATTTACTAAATCAACTTATAAACCAAAGTTTTGTCAGAGAGAAGCTTGTGCTATTCAAGATTGCCTTGCATTACACCATTACAACCAGGTATGTGAGTGGAGTTTTCTAACCTGAATGCTAAAACTTATACAGATGCAATTTATAGAGTTGAAATTGAATGGTTATTTCTAACGGGTTTATAATTCAGTTGTAATTAATATAAGCACTGCAAAGCTGTTGATAATGTGAAAGTAGAATTTTATTGAAAACTGAAGTCAGTATTTGACCAAAAATGCAAGTAGGAATATGATCGAAGTATGTGTAGGTATTTGGAATTTGTTATAAATTTTGTCTACTAAAACATGGCACTTTTTAGTTTGGCACCTACTCTTACATAAGGGATTTGCTCACGCTGGGTTTGTAAAGGATATATATTCAACTGAATTACGTATTACGAGGCATGTCTGCCTAATATGCCAGGACCAGTAATGGGAACAATTAAGATTTTATAGTTGAATACCAATTTTAACTTAATTCTTTAAAATCTAGGTTGCACACATATTTCAGGTTCATTTTAGAATATGTAATAACTATTTAGCTAATACACAATCTATAAAATGTGGCTATGGATTTATCTATTTTTCGATCATTTTCCGACAATAGTAACTTTTCGAACAAATTCATTCTTATTCACTTTTGGTCAAATTACGAATAATATTAATACCTACAAATTCAAACCTAATTTTAGATCAAATTCAGACGACTCGTTCTAGCCTTGTTATATTATTTTGTTTACACAACTCTTGACACGAACTCATGTACATTCTATTAGAATAAGTGCGAGTCCGTAATTCGTCAGTTATACAACTGCTGTGACAAACTTACTGCTGAAGAGGCTGATTCATCTCCACACTGTTTTCAGAAGAGACAGTAGCTATCCACAATGGGAGCAGTAGTGAACACACTATTCGGTACCCGACAGGGGAATGCCGCGGGGACAGAGGGAAGGGAGGAAACTGAGCAGAGAAACGGATCCAGTATGTATTCAGAACAATAATTTATATACAAATTATTTATAGACTTGCAACAATATTATACAAGCATCTAAGAATATCGACCAACACCTTTTCTAATGAAATTTCCAGGCACTGGCAAGGACATTTTACTATCAAAAAATTCACCTTTTGCGAAGCCGCCTTTTTATAATGAATAAGTGTTGGCCAATATATATATATACTATATAAGTAAGTCCTTATTGCTAATGCTTGTTCCAGGTACAGGGGATACCCAAGCGGATCGAACTCCATTCCAGAGTTACATGTCTACCCACTGGAACACAGTTATATATTTCGGAGCTAGGGCTTGCATAGTTTTGCTAGGCATTATGTATGTCCTGCAGTCTCTCGTTCAGGACTACTACTACTCACCAACAACATACTACCTCATCTTCCTCGTAGGTATTTACATCTTTGGTCTGTAGGAATGTTTACCCATTCACTCATAGTTGCTTTATAATGGGATACAGTGAAGCCGCTTAATCGGGACGCCTCGGGAGTAGGCATTTAGTCCCGTTTATCCGTTCTCCCGATTAACCGATATGCATAATACATTTTGATACGAATTGGTTTCAAAAGCCTCGTCCCGATTAAGCGGCTTCCACTGTATAAACATTAATTAATTCCATTTGATTTATATATTTTTTTGTTCAGCATGCATAGTGAACTTATCAAGATTCTACACTCGCTACTCAAGTACCAACATTCGATTCTTCAGCAGAGAGTTCCTGCAATACTCAATGCTCGAGAAGTCATTCCTATCATTCGCCTACGCGTTTATGTTTCTCAAGAGCTACCCCACCCTCCCACTGGCTATACCCATTGTTCTCACTGCTCTAGTTAACATGGCTTTATTCACGAAACAGGTCGTCCAGCTCCTCTCTCCTCAGATGCGCCCTACGGTGACCAAGTTCACTCAGCTGATCACTTCCCATCAGGATCAGCTGATGAGGATCAGTGCCGTAGCAGAGATTTGTTCCCTCCCAATAACTGTGCTGCACATGACGTCTGGACACGCTTCCATCTTGCAGCCTTTCCTATGCTTCACTTATTTGAAGGTACAGCCTACTCCGCTTAATTGGGACACGTTCGTTTCAGGCCTCTTGTTCCAATTAAGCGGAGTTCCCAATTAACCGAAAATTATAGTAAGTAGCGATCTAGTAGCTAGTAGCGATTTTAAACTATTTCAGTTTATAACCTGTTACAACAATTCCTCCACTGCCTGCGGACCATTGAGGCCCTCACACCCATTGTATGTGCCTTAATTAATATTTGTGGACTGTTTGGAATTATCCGTGAATCACAAGGTCATAATCTATGGTAAATTGCGATTTTACGGAAATCAATAAGACAATAAACCCTATTTATATATTTTGTTGTTGTACTTTTATCAGAATTGATCAATATAATTTTAGAATTTGTTCTGATCAAAATATTAACTTTCTATTGAGCGAGCACTATTTGGAACCCAATTTGTTGAGTTTGTCCCGATTAACCGAAATTTTTAGTATTAGCTTCTTTGGAAAAGATTTGGTTCATGGGGAGTTGTCCCAATTAAGCAGGTGTCCCGATAACTGGTGTCCCAATTAAGCGGAGTCTACTGTTCATTGAATAGATACCTGTAGGTGTTACTATTGTGCGGTTAACTAATAGCAGTATTAAATTTTGTTATTTTGTTTAGCTCCGTGTTGCCTCGGGATCTAACCCATACATTCTACACAATCTACAGGGGTTGGAGATGATGTTCATATCTCTGGGCAATCATCAATACTGTCCAGCTCTTCTGTCTCGTCTTATCCATGGTTCCATATACTATATCGGGAAGATCTGTTCTATCCAACAGGTACCTGTACAAGGCGCGCGTTAAGTCTCTTCTCTTAGTTATGCTACACTCTAGTTGTTGTATATGTCACAGGCTATTATAATGTAATGTTTGGTTATCTGCTTTGTGTGAGTTTAATAGGAAATTATTAGTTGGGCTTATTTCTGAGGAAGGAAGTACTGTTAGCTTGGAGGTCTCCTAACATAAGGAAATTAAAGTGTGTTATGTCTAACATTAAATAAAATTGAGGTTTACATATGAATTAGGTGATATTTTTGTATTCCCAAGTGATTAGGATTTTATCAATTTTACTTTTAGTATTTGTCATGTGCAGAGCCCAATATTATAAGTTTTGTTAATGTTTATTTATAATAAAATGTTAAATAGCTGGTTAGGAAGATGCTCACAGAACTATTGTACTTTATTGGTTTACTGATTGTTTGTAAGTTCGTATTGAGTACCGTGTGCCGTCTCATAAGGTGCTTCTACGTGTTCTTCTTGTCAGGAACTGCGGACTTCAAGAAGTTCGGTAAATGGGCGGTAGTGACAGGCGCTACAGACGGCATAGGCAAGGAATACTCGGAGCAGTTAGCCGAGAAGGGAATGTGTGTTGTTCTAGTTAGTCGCACTATGGATAAGCTAGAGACTGTAGCATCACATATCGGGGAGAAGTATGGCGTAGAAACGAAGGTGATCGCAGTAGACTTCTCACGAACTGACATCTATGCTCAGCTTACGTCAGAGCTAAGTGGACTGGACATAGGCGTTCTGGTTAACAACGTAGGAATGTCATACGAGCATCCACAGTATTTCCATGAAGTCCCTGCGGAGAGGGTAGAGGGTGTGTTGACTGTGAATGCACTCTCTCTAGCAGAGATGACGCGTATCGTGCTACCTCGCATGCTGGAACGCAAGAAGGGAATTATCATCAATATCGGATCGATGGCAGGCGATATGGTTATCCCACTTCTTGCTGAGTACTCAGGATCTAAGGCATTTGTTAGCTTCTTCACCAGATGCATCCAATACGAGTACAGGGATAAACCGTCTGTCATTATACAGTATGTAGCACCTGGAACTGTGGCTACTAAAATGGCTAAAATTCGTCCCAGGTTATTCGTTCCCTCTCCCAAATCCTTTGTGAGGTCTGCACTTAAATCAGTAGGGAAATTACCCGTTACTACTGGTTGTTTTGCGCACGAATTACAAGATCATTTATCAATGTTAATTCCAGATTTTATAAAGCTTCGAATAATCTCTTCTGGTGCTATTGCAATCCGAGCTAAAGCCTTGAAGAAGAAAGGAAAAACCCAATAGTTATTTAGTGATTTATTCTTTTTTAGTAATTTGTGGACCTGAATCTAGTGATCAGAGTAACTACCCAATATTATTTTTATAACGATTTAGACATTCTACGTATTTGTATATTTATATTATTAAAACTCGATTGTGTGTGTGTGTGTGTGTGTGTGTGTGTGTGTGTGTGTGTGTGTGTGTGTGTGTGTGTGTGTGTGTGTGTGTGTGTGTGTGTGTGTGTGTGTGTGTGTGTGTGTGTGTGTGTGTGTGTGTGTGTGTGTGTGTGTGTGTGTGTGTGTGTGTGTGTGTGTGTGTGTGTGTGCAGGAGGATGTCCTCATATCGCAAAAACTTGTCCTCGTATCTATAGATGTGAGGACAAAAACTTGGATATGAGGACAAAAATTTGGATATGAGGACAAAAACCGGATATGAGGACATTTACCTGCGTGTGTGTGTGTGTGTGTGTGTGTGTGTGTGTGTGTGTGTGTGTGTGTGTGTGTGTGTGTGTGTGTGTTTGTGTGTTTGTGTGTTTGTGTGTTTGTCCGGATTGTATTAAAGAGATGGGGAGAAACCGCATTTATAATTGAGATAGAGACTGAGTTCCAAATGTTATAATAGGTAAACAAGTATGCTGAATTCGAATTTCGCATTTACAAATATTTGTTGTTGTTGTTTACACAATTAGGTACGTAATCAAATTAATCAAAATTCAAAATCAGCTTCCAACGGGTATTATTGGTAAACAAGTTAAAACTATGGAAAATGGTAGAAAGGGTTGTATATAACATCCTCCATAGTAGAAAGGGTAAGGCCGCATAGCTTTCGTTAACTTAAGGTGCGTAGCCCCGATCCGTCGCAAAGCGACCGAGACCGAAGGGCTCGTGTATATCTATATATTATTTTTTAATAAATGTTGCAACTGAATAGTTATTAATCGTTTGAAACGAATAATATTTGCTAAATAGTTAATATTCGGTATTTGGTTGGGAACCGAATATATTCGGTTCACCGATAATATTTATTCTATTATATATGTCATATATGTCATATGTCACGAAATATTCGGTCCGTGTTGTTTTTGGTCCGGCCGGACCAAAATGTAACCCGGACCAAATATTTCAGACATTGTTGGTCCGGGTTTACATTTGGTCCCCCCCCCCCCCCCCCAGACGAACGTTTTTGATCCGATTGTATATTATTGTGTTCAATAGGGTAATATATTCTAGATTATGAGAGCAATATTTCTAATAAATATGCATTTTCTTAAGCAGATAAATATAGAGTTAATTTAACAACAGCATCGATTTTAACCATTAGTGTACTTATTTTGTTTGGTCCCTTTGGGGAACACGCATTAAAACTATTAAAAAAAATGTGGTTTCACTGAATCTCTTCCCTCGAGACTAATTGGTATACTATTGGCACGACGGTAACCCAAATCTCAATGTTGAAAATGTAAACCCAAAAGTCTGAAATATTAGTCCGGTTAATATTTGTCCGGCCGGACCAAATATAACTGAAATATTTGGTCCGGCTTGACCAAAAACAACACGGACCAAATATTTCGTGCAGACCAAATATCATTATTTTGTTGACCAATATGTTCGGTTTGATCAGTATTCGGTTGAAGTGATTTCAACCTTTATATTAATTAATTTGTTTTATAGAGGGGTTTAAAACCATGGGTTGCGGCCCAAAGTAGGGTCGCCGGATTGTTTATGACAATAATTTAAATTTGAATTTGATTGTTCGGTCATGATTTTTTATGCAAGTCGGGTCGCCAAGGAATTCAACCCGTTAAGAGGGTCACAAGAGGAAAAGTTTGGATACCTAGAGTTTATATTCTGCATTCTTATAGCAATATGTATGTATATTTAATTAATACTTTATTTGGGTAGCTCGAATGGCGTTTCTAGGATTCGGTTAAGGGTGCTCAATTTTGTTAGAGTTGCCATTGTAGTTGAATAAACACTACAGTCAGTTAAAATCTGGCGTCCTCGTTTGATACATTTTGTTTGATATTTTTATATTAAATTATTGGAATCATTATCAAGGTTGTGGGAAGCACTTTTGATATTCATTAAAACCATCGAGTTATTTTAAAAAAGCAAGGTTTATTAAATTATAGCAGGTTACTATAATTGCTGACGAGGCTAGTGGGGGTTGTTCGAGCACCTCCGCCCCCTTCGACCTTCCCTGGACATGCCAATGACACGCGCGAATATTATAACAAATTGTGTTCGATCAATTTTTAGCAATTTCTCTAACACGTAGCAAGTTGCTTACTCTCCCCATTGTCCCAAGCGAACATTTAATGTTAATACTGTTCCTCTAATGGCAAGTTCGCCTATTAGTAGCAAGAAAATTTCGTGCAAAATACGAATTCCTATAACGCGAATCCCCTGTACTTTAATTCAGACGAATTCAATAGCTCATAGGAGTGCGGATCGAATCTTACAGTCGCGACATAAGTCCTGAAGATTTCGCGAGGTGGCTTTAACTTTTCAGATTTGATTCCAAATTAGCAAGGAATGTATTCTCATTTCATTAATGATACCCCTAATCTTTGGAATCAATTACCTGACGTATTTATGGACGCTGTCGATTATGTAATTAACTTTATATCCAATAAGCCAAATCAAATTACCAAATAAATTGAATTTTTGGATTTCGGGATGCGTGATTATTTAAATATATTACAAATATTTAAATTGGGTTCAATATCGGCCTGATATTAAGATCTTTTCACACCTGTGAGAACGTATGCAACATAGCATCCATATCAGGCTTGGACCGGGTCAAGATATCATGACCCGGTCGATCCGGTAAATTTTGACCCGGTGACCCGGTTGACCCGGTAAGTAAGTATACAGTGACCAGCGATACCAAAGAAATTTCAATTGAAGTACTATGTCTCATAAATATTAAAAGACTTACTATATTAGATGAATCTTTCTAAGTTATAATTCTACAAACCAATAAAATTTAATTAGCATTACTGTGAAGTATCGGGTAAAATCAAAATTAAGTGAGCCGGTTGACCCGGTATCTGGTGACCCAGTCCAAGCCGGACCCGGTAGTGACCCGGTGTTTTAGCGAATATTGTGACCCAGTTGACCCGGTGACCCGGTCCAAGCCTGATCCATATAAATCATATGTTTGTATACGCAAGCAGGTTAGGATATTTTTATTTGATCTTCATCCAGTGTGTATCTAATTTCCATTGTGGAATTGAAGTTAGCCTCTAGGTTTATTTTGAATCTTTACATTTTGTTCATCTCTTTTTACTATTCACTGAATTCCTATTATATTTGTAAACGTATTCGTAATCAACATACTTGTTTGCTATTATCATGATTAGAAACGGGTCTCTTCTTGAATACAAATGCAAATAACAATCTAGACAAACAAACTGACAACAATTGAGGAAGATGGTTACAGAACTATTGTACTTTATTGGTTTACTGATTGTTTGTAAGTTCGTATTGAGTACCGTGTGCCGTCTCATAAGGTGCTTCTACGTGTTCTTCTTGTCAGGGACTGCGGACTTCAAGAAGTTCGGTAAATGGGCGGTAGTGACAGGCGCTACAGACGGCATAGGCAAGGAATACTCGGAGCAGTTAGCCGAGAAGGGAATGTGTGTTGTTCTAGTTAGTCGCACTATGGATAAGCTAGAGACTGTAGCATCACATATCGGGGAGAAGTATGGCGTAGAAACGAAGGTGATCGCAGTCGACTTCTCACGAACTGACATCTATGCTCAGCTTACGTCAGAGCTAAGTGGACTGGACATAGGCGTTCTGGTTAACAACGTAGGAATGTCATACGAGCATCCACAGTATTTCCATGAAGTCCCTGTGGAGAGGGTAGAGGGTGTGTTGACTGTGAATGCACTATCTCTAGCAGAGATGACGCGTATCGTGCTACCTCGCATGCTGGAACGCAAGAAGGGAATTATCATCAATATCGGATCGATGGCAGGCGATATGGTTATCCCACTTCTTGCTGAGTACTCAGGATCTAAGGCATTTGTTAGCTTCTTCACCAGATGCATCCAATACGAGTACAGGGATAAACCGTCTGTCATTATACAGTATGTAGCACCTGCAGCTGTTTCTACTAAAATGTCTAAAACTCGTCCCAGTTTATTCGTTCCCTCTCCCAAATCATTTGTGAGATCTGCACTTAAATCAGTAGGGAAGTTGCCCGTTACTGCTGGTTGTTTTACGCACGAATTACAGGAACATTTATCTATGTTTATTCCAGATTTTGTGAAGCTTCCCCTAATTTGTTCTGGCATGGTTGGAATGCGTGCTAGGGGCATGAGGAAGAAAGAAAAAGCGAAATAATTCTTATTTTAGTGATTTCTTTCTTATAATATTTGGTTTGAATATAGTTCGTATCTAGTTATCAGAGTAACTACTAACTAGCTACCATTTTGTAATTCAGAATTTTCAAGTTCCAATAAAATTGTAAACATTAATAGTATCTGTAAGTATGTACTTTAATCTATTTCCAGAGGCGTAGCAATAGGCGGTTCAGGAGGTATTGAACCAGGGCCCCGATGTCTCGGGGCCCCCCAAAGATTCCAAAATTATCCATTTGCAATTTTGCAGATATACTTGAATCATAATTCGTCAAAATGCGGGAAATATCATTTCCGAATCCAAATTTACCCAGATGTATGCCTAAAACCTCCTTAAATTTTACTACTCCAATTTGAACTAGTTTGGCCAGGGGCCCGGCACATACTTTTGAACCGGGGGCCCCGGAACCTTAGCTACGCCACTGTCTATTTCCTATTCAAAGTTATTTTGACTCCTGTTTAGTATCCGCCGATATAGTTAATTACACCAATTGTTGAAATTGTAAAGCTATCAATGTAATATCAGTATAATATTTCACATAGTGGTTGATACAACAATTAAATCATCTGCTACAGTGTCAACTTGACCAATACTAGTTAACATGACTTATAAAGGTATCATTCAGTTGTACTCTTAAAGAGTTTAATTCAGAAATTAGATAAACACCAGATCATGAGTAGCACTGAATAGAATATTACGTTGCTTTAACTTGATACTATACTTGGTCTCAATGCACATTTGAGAAGGTTTCTGCGCTAGTAATGAGATGATTAGGAACTATTTCGAGAAATTACAAAGAATGACATAAATGATAATTTATGATATTATTATACTAGAGTTGTATTTATACGTACGTGTACATTATTCTAAATAAACAGAGTCGTTATCATCATAATAATTGCTGTACTCTTATTACGGTACAAATTTTGAAGCTATTGTAGTACGTACGTATAATGAATATTGTATTGAACTGTGTCAGGATATTATTGATTAGACAAATTTACCCTGCAGTTTAGTTTCGTCAGGATTTGTTTACTTATTCTCTCTATACACAACAAGTGGTGGCTTAGGCTCATAATCAACTTGTCGAGCACTGTATTGTTGTATACGTATACAATACATATACAAGTACTGTCTACTCAGCTTAATTTGGTCAACCACGTTATTGGGCATTTTCCCAGTAATACGAGAATAACGCCAATAGAAGCTAATAGAAAAGATTTCTTTTAACGGGTCAAATTTTTTTTATTCGAGTCCCAATTTGGTTACTCTGGATAAAATTTGGGTAATTGTTCAATATTTGCGTAATAAGATCAAATTTCCCATTAATCGGGTTGGTTGTTTGTATCAAAGCACGTACGTAAATGTATTTATCACTCGATACTCGTATAGTAGAGTAGATATGTATGTCTACAATCATAAAATATAAAAGTCTACGTATATAATATACGTGTATAGTTATACCCTCAAAATAGGATATTTACAGATAACTAATTTGGTCAAGTGACTCAAGTTACCCTCGGACCAAAGTGTCCCGATTAAGCAGAGTTGAATATATCGTGTTTATGTTATATAATTACAATTGTGCAAATAACTTATATTTATAATATATACTCAAGTTTGTAGGGTAATATCAAAACTGGGCTGCTAGTACGAAATCCTCATTCTTCTATAAAGCAGTGATTAAAAATTGATAAAAAAGAGTTCCAACTTCCAAGGAATTATTTATTCTACTAGGTGTCTGCAGGTGAAAAGCATCGTTATTAAGAATAGTTTTGTGCGTATATGCTACGGTAGATGTTGACCTATTCCGATAGTCAACATCTACCGTAGCATTAAACTTGAGTATACTGACTTGCAATTCTTAAAATATAGCTGTTGTTAGCTGTATTGTAATTTGTATTCATCGGTTATTTGAAATCACCTGATTTAATATTACAAGATTTATTTTATTACAAGTATATCAAGTTAGATGGTTCCCCGTTTACCAATTATACTCAATCCTATGACGAACTTATGTATTGTCCTCTAGCAAATATGTTCAGCTCGTAGAACTAAGGTTCATGTCTATTTAAGGTTCCATCATTCTATCTTCCAGAAATCAATTGTCTTGAGGTTATAACTTATAATTTATTTATTACAGAACAATTCTACATTCTTTATTATAAAGTTCATTCATTCATTCATTGTATTACTTACTATAAGTTATCATTTGATTATAGTACAAGCTATTATATTCAACTCCGGTCACGCTGCTAGTAGTTCTCAGATATAATACATAAATTCAACATATGAATATTAGAAAAAGCTACTTGTATATTTTGTCTAATAAACTGCAAACATCAGCGCTACATTCTTTGAAACTATATTTCTTTTTATCTACCTGTTTGAAACCATTATTTAAACATGATGATGTGTTTATTCCTTAGTCTTTGCTCGTCACCCCTATTGAGGGGAAAGTTGAACTGATATTGTACAAAAGTTTTGTCCACTTGATAATAACAGGAACAATAATTTATATTTCATTAGACTCTCGTGACTCGTTAATACGAAATATTGGTTAAGGAGTACAAGGTTTATCTCTCTGGCTTATACAATTGCATGCAAATGACCCTGGTTAAAAAGAATTCCCGATTAACGAGTGACTACTGTTAATGAAAATATTAAGGGATTTAAACTATATTAAGTAAATTTATAAACTGCTATAGTTTCGTTAATTACTCATAGTAGCGATATCTGAAAAAATATTTTAACATTAATTATTCTTATAATGAAATCATTCTAAAGGCATAATATACAACAGCAAGGAGGAACCTTCTGGAAATAGTTGTCAGAGGATTTAATATTTCTGTAAATAACTATAGGCGCGATGTTTTCGGGACCTATTATTCAGCTTTTTCCTTCTGCCCCTCCCCCAGAACCCCAAACTTGGCGCCTATGGCCCCCACTGAGACATGCGTTTATTCCCCTTGTGTATTATAGTAGAACCAAGGGGAAGCTAATAATACATTCGCATTCCTATGGAGTGGGGATCAAGCGTATATCCCAGTTAGGACATTTTGCTGAAATAATAAGTTATCTCTCTGAGATCAAATTTAATGAAATTTTACAGAAATATGTTCAGATGGGGTTTAAATTACAATTTATTCAACAAGTACCAGCTTTTATACTAGTCCAATTGTGCCAATTATCAAACTTATATTACCAGACAGCTGACAATAACTGGTATCAAAACCTGGAATCATATCATAGAGCTTATGTAGAGTAGAATCTGCTTTATACTATACCGGTTAATTAGGTAAACATTTCACATGATTTACGGGCGGAATTACAGTTTGTTTTGCAATGTTTTCGGTTAATTGGATTCTCCATTTAATTGGGTCACCGCTCTCGCCCAAAAGTGACCCAATTAAGCGGAGTCAACTATACTTTCCTAACCTTGGGAATATTTAGGTTGGGGTGGGACAATCCAGCTTCCCATCCCTCTGAATTATATTGTAGACAAAAATAGGGATAAAGAACAAGATTAGTTCAAAACTCCAATCTTGCTAAATTTGACCTTCCATTGAAATTGAAGTCAGATTCCTAATGTCGCTTTAATCTGTATCACTTGATGAATGCGTCAGGAGTAAGCCTATGAACTAATAGTTTATGTATAATACAATTAATTGAAATCTTAAAGTCGTTAGCACCAGCGGCTATTGTACTGTATTAATTTCATCAACAAAAGTATAAATACAAGAAAATGCTCTCCATCTTCATTAATCAGTAAATCCATCCTTTCAACAAAATGAAACTCGTACTTGCAATAATATTCAGTCTCCTTTCGATGCCAGAATTGATAATGGGACAGAAAGTTTACTGTGAGAATCTGACAGATATAACCATGCTAAATCAAGAATACAACTACATAGAGGGCGATATAATTATTCCTGCTGAAAACCTAACTGATTTCGTCATGTCCACAGAACCGTACGCAATTCAGAACGCCGTAGCCAGGAACACGCGTGCCCTATGGGAAGACGGCATCCTTCCTTATGTGCTATCCACCAGTCTCAACCAGAGGGCCAGAGACGCTATCGCTACTGCTATTAAGTTTTATGAGGAAAACACTTGCATTAGATTTAAAGTTAGGACCAATGAAATAAACTGGGTTAACTTCTTCCCTGGGAGAGGTTGTTACAGCTATATTGGGAATATTAGGAGGGGACCTCAGGACATCTCAATAGGGAGTGGCTGTGAATTCGTTGGGATTGTTGAACATGAGATATTCCATGCACTCGGACGCTGGCACGAGCAGAGTCGACCTGATCGCGATGCATACATTATAATTAATACCGATAATATAATCTCAAATCAAATATCTAATTTTGAGAGGGTGTCCGAAAACGTAGCAACTACACAAAATCTTGCATATGATTTTAGCTCTATCATGCACTATCGTTCCCGAGCATTCACCAGAAATGGTTTGGACACGATTTCAACCATTGATCCCAACAACCAAGATCTGATAGGACAGCGCCAAACCCTCTCTGCGACTGACATTCAACACATTGCTCTACTCTACTCTTGTGAAGGGCAGACTTCAACTTGGGCTGATTGGACACAATGGTCCATATGCGATAAAAATTGCGAAGAATATATGCGAACTCGTACGAGATCATGCATGGGCAACGGGTGCCAAGGAGTCAGTCTCGAGAGCGAGTCGTGCGGAACCACTAGTTGCAATATGCAAGCTAGCTGGGGCACCTGGAACCAATGGACTCAGTGCAGCGTGACATGTGGCGGTGACGGCTATAGGTACAGGGTCAGGAGCTGTGAGAATGGAAATAACTGTCCTGGGCTCTATTACGAGGTTGATAGGACATGCAATAGTGTTGCATGTGTGACCGCTACCTGGAACGAGTGGAGCAATTGGGGATCGTGTTCCCTCACGTGTGGAGGCGGAAGTCGCACCCGCACACGAACTTGCACTGTAGAAAACTCGTGTGTAGGTCCATCCAGCCAGGCTCTGGTTTGTAATACACTTGTTTGCCTAGCTGATGAACAAATAATTAACGACACTCTCAGGCACCTGGGCTGCTTCCAGTACCTTGATTCGACCAATCTCTTCTACTACTCGAATGGCTCCTCCTTCACATTGGATATTCTAGAAATATCAGCTATAAACCGTGCTATAGTTAAGTGTTCTGTCTCAGTCGTCAGTCGAGATAGGCTCTTCTTTGGTATGATAGATGGCTACTGTATGCAGGAGGGGTCTGCCTCCAATACTGGAATAAGAGCATTTGTTGGAGAGGAATTAGCTTCTTCGGTTTGTCAAGATCGGGCAGGAAGTTTTCAGAACGGGTTAGCAATGAGTTTATGGTATATATATGATCCCAGTGGAATAACTGCCCGTGAGAGGAGGGACACTATTTTCACAAGTACCAACGAAACAGACGTAGACGAAATGGATAGAGAGGCTGAAGCGTGCGGCATTAATGTGGGGGGTCCAGATGAGTTCAATGGAGCGGTGAGGTTGTCATCCACCCTACTTTATGCCTTCCTAGCTCTTGCATTACTGCTTCAATATTAGTCTTTTTAACTTACATGGAATAACCATGTTGTTTTAACTGTGTAGATATTTTCTCTTTCTTTATTCTATCTTGCTTTTCTTCTGTGTTGTAATTTCTTTCCACTGTTGCTGTAGATAATAATTGTAATTACTCCCATATTAATTGATTATGTTATCCATACTCTGCTTGTTAACAGTTATAGTAGAACCTCGTTTTACGCGGTTTTTACTGTGCCGACTATACTATATAATAGTGACCCAGTTCTAAAATGACTGCCTTTAGTTAGGGAATTTTAACTCAAAACCTTGAAAATAATTGTTACCAAACATTTCTAAACTAGAGTCTTCTTCTGGGCCCAAATAAACATAGAAAAAAAGTTGCAAGCCCAAACCCGTGAGGAAATCTGTATCCTCTCCACAAAACAGAGTTTTATTAAAACTAACAACTGAAATTTCAGGATAGGTGTCTCATGTGTTACAAATGTGCACCTGGGGTCACGATTTTTTATTACAATTTTACACCTATTTAATGTACAAAAGGAACAATAAATAGTGCCCGAATATTGATATGCATTCGATAGAGAATTTAATTTTATACCTTTACACAGTGCACAAATTTTCAAATTGGGCTTAGTTTGTGCAATAATTGAGCTGTTAATCTCCTTTGTTTACTAACACTTCAGTTCAATTGAAAGTGTTAATTCATTTACTACGACTACTAATCACTGAACAAATGGAGTAAATCCCCAGACACCTGGACATAGGGCGAAACCCCTGGACTTTCCAGGGAGTCCCTGTGTACGGTTTGGTATGTTTGAAGTTAATTAATCAAGGATTTGAAAAACTTAACATTTGCCCTCAGATAGGATTTATGAAGAGTATCAAGACATACAGTCGTTATGCTCTCCTGTCCACTTACGAGCTCCTGTTAGAATATGACACTCCCAAGTATGTGCATGTGCAAGACAAGTTTGCTGGACTATTCTTCAGATTGGTTCAGCTCTGCGTGTTGTTGTTTATTTCCCTTTACTTGGTGTGGTGGAAGGCTGGCTACCAGAAGGTGGGTTACGTTTCTAGCGTCACTACCTACAAATTGAAAGGGGTTAGCTTAGGAGAGTCTCACGACGGATCCTCTCCCGTATCCCAGTTCTGGGATCCGGTTGACTACACCATCCCAGTTAAACAGAAAGACCAGTTCATAATCCCTACTCGCTACGTGTACACTCCTCGGCAGACCTACGGATACTGCCCTGAGAGTCCTAAGTACTCCAAGTGCAGCACTGATAAGGACTGTGCTGCCAACATACAGGTAAGTGATAGAGTCGGTTTATATAAAGCAATGCATTCCACTTGCTCCTGTAGGTTCCAAGTGGAAACGGCATAATGAATGGCACCTGTGATACCAACACCCACACCTGCATCATAAACAGCTGGTGTCCAGTGGAGAACGATAGTAGAAATGCTGTGTATATTTCTAACTTCCTGAACTTCACAGTTCTCATTAAAAACTATATATTCTTTCCAAACTTTCCCGACGCAACTCCCAAACATGCGCATAGGAATGTGAAGAATGTAGATAAAACTAACTCCGACTTCCTGAAGAACTGTAGATACGACCCGACAGAGGTTAAGACTAACCACTCCATGCTATTCTGCCCCATTTTCACCCTAAGAACCCTCCTGAGTGACCCCGAGATGATATTGGGCAACACGTCTATGGATGTAGACAGTCTAATCGAACTGGGCGGTGTGGTTGATATTAACATACACTGGGACTGTAACCTAGATTTTTCAATTGAAAACTGCAACCCACAGTACCAAAGCAGGAGACTGGACCAGGACAAGGTGAGCATATCACCTGGGTACAACTTCAGAAAAGCAGATTACTCGTATGAGGATGAAGGGAAAACTAAGTACAGGTATCTGTACAAACTATACGGAATAAAGTTCAGCATAGTCGTGACGGGTATAGCTAGGCAGTTCGACGTCTACCAGCTGTTCATCACGATAGGATCTGGAATTTCCTACTTTGCCATCGCTACTATTACCACAGATTTCTTTATACTGTGGGTGTATAAAAAGAAAAAACTATATCGCAGAGAGAAGTATCAGTTAATTTCAGACGTTGAGGATCCAGATTTGCTGACGAGATTGCTCACTAGTAACAAGAACGAAGACAGGAGTTGAGAGCCTCCTAAGTGAGGTTCTCAGATTGTAGTAAGAATTTACGAATTAAAAATAATAATAATAAGATAACTCCAGTTATTTATGCTGGGTTATTGAAATTTTGAAAATGGTTTGTAATTTATGATTTTTGAGCTTCTAATAATTTATATCTTGACTTAATTAATTTATGATATTAATTTATCAGCCATTTGTTAGTGTGTCAGAGTAACTCCTAAATTGAATCAATAGACCTGTTTATAATTCCCCAGGTAGTTCAGTAAGTTGGTCTATCAATTTATTTGGCTATTTCGCCAGGACAGGGTCTTGGACTAAACGTAGATAAGTCTAATTATCTTGATTACGTTACTGGATTCCTGAAAACGCTATATTGTATTTAATCTATTTTCAACAAATACTACATTTCAGAACATTTAAATCTGAGATAGGAGAATGCCAAAGAAGCGCAGCCACTACTCGAGAGAGAGGAACCCCTCTCGGTCCCGCTCCAGGTCTCGCTCCAGTTCTCGCTACAAATCTAAACGCAGTAGAAAGAGGAGCAGGAGTCGATCTAGACATGACTCCCGTAGTCCCAGCAGGTTATCTTGTATACATAATAAAAATAATATCTCTAATTTATTGCTAGAAAGTTTCATATTATAAATGAGTTGATAGGTTGAGAGATAGGAAGGAAAAGAAATACCAATCGCGCAGAAGATCTCCAGAGAAGAACTCTAAACAATATGACAAACTCCATTGTCCGAATTGCAAGAATCCCATCTCGGTCTCTCGGTAGGTAGTTTTCTCCATGATTTTATACTAAACTATTCAGTTGTAGGTAATATTAGTGTCGTAACTCTTCAAATTATGTATTATTGTTATTATTTTCTTTAATCTTACATAATTGTATTCCTCGAGATTTGTTTCGCTGCTAACTATTTACTTTGGTTACAGTTTATTCTCTATTTTTGGCTACCTTAACTTAAATAATTTGCTAAACTAACCAAGGTTCTTCCAGTGTGTTACACCTGGATGCGCGTTTATTTAAAAAATGATGCACGATTAAATTATGATCTATCCAACTGACGTATGCATTATTCAGGTTATAAAGAACCAAGGATTTAAACCTAGATACAACCCGCTATAAATCACCTCAATTGATTTATATCTACTATGTCTATGCCCTGTGCACTTCTCTGATAATTAGAACTCTGCTAGGTTTACAGCTGAACAGGAAGCAAAGCTGATCGAAGAGGAGACGAAGCACCGAATAGAGTCTGTGCTGTCCGAGCGAGTGAGCTCTGAGCTGGAGCTAAGGAAGGACGAGATCGAAGAGGAAGTGAAACGCCGAGTTGAAGAAGCAAAGCGAATAATGGAACAGACAATGGTAGAGGAGTTAGAACGTAGAAAGAGACTGCAACAAGACGAAGAGATCAGGAGACAGGTACGCCATAATACAGTATAGTATTTGTACTTGTATAACAAGATTTATATTGTGGTTAATATGCTACCTGAACAGAATTAATATATTAACTGGTGCCCAATTGTTTGAACTGCAATTTATATTCAATGTTAATTGTTATTCTACAGACAAACTTTGAATTACACTCAATAATATTATTTATTAATGTTTACAAGAATATATTCGTTGCCTCAGAATCGAGGTTAGCAGGTTTTGTGATTACGTTAGATCTTTCTCTGGCTTTCTCTGGATCTGGATGAAGTATCAAACCCGAATTTACAAGATTATGGTACATTCTCGGGACAAGAAAAGATTGCTACATTTTTCGTAACAGTTTTATTTCTATCTCTCTCACTCACTTGGCACGTATCTTCATTCTATCAGGACGCTTAAATATTTCTGTCAAACCTCGTAAATGCATATCCAAATTATACAATACATTTCTTTATGTTTCAATTTAACAATGTGTAAATAGGCCAATTCTCTACTGGCTAGAATATGCGATGTTTCCTTTAACTAAGGATTTAAGTAGAACCTCGTTAGTACGGACTCGGAGACGGTTAATACGAACACTATTTTCGTCCTCTTCAAAACCTTTTCAATACAAATGACACCGGTTAATACGAATTCCACACACTAATGAGGTTCTACTGTGACTCGCTTTTTTATTATTACTCTCATTCACGAGGCTTGACTGTATAGTTATTTTTATATAATATCTTATTTTGTAGTTTCCTAGCTATTTATCTTGCCATTTATAGCGTTTGTTATGTAAAAATTGTAAACCAATTCCAACCGCTATCCATTAAATAATAATAATATATTATTCTTGTGTTACTAGAGTTGCATATGTTTATTGGCACAGTTATTGATTGGAATTCGACTAATTTGTAATAATTCATCTCGATATTTTATATGATCATTTATTAAAATTAAATTATATTTAAAAGCAATATGTTTTTCTTCGCGTTGTATTATAATTTGAATATAAAGTGCTTTAGTGCCTTGTGTCTGTAGCAAGATGCGAAGAAGCAAGAGGAGAGGCTACAGAGGATTATGGCAGAGAACCAAGCTAGAATTGAGAAGGAGACGAAAAGAATAGTAAGACCCATTAAAAATAATAATTTTTAATGTGCACATTCATTTCCTATCTAGCAGAACTCTGTTTTGGCATATGTCAACAGACATTTAATTTTTGATGTTTTACATCTTTGAACGAGCGGATATCTGCAAAGCGCTCATTTATTTCCTTTGACATTGAAAATTCAATTGGGAAAAGGCCATTAATTAACTCTACTTTTCTAAGCCCTTTTATACTGTTTTACGATGTGGACTGTCATGGTGTGATGTAGCCAGGTAGGTATATAAGCAAGATTTGTCTTCTCCCTAGGTTAGAACCTGACACGCCCAAAATATTGGTTTTGTATTACTTCATTCATTGGCGCGTTACGGATAAATCCCTGTAGCTGTAGGCATCTGGTGTATCTCAGGCGTTAAAATAGCTATACTTAGGCTAAGTGATAAAATGTCCTGCTGTATACTAATGGACTATCTCGTGTCTTTTAATTAAATAAAACTTTTCACACTCTCTAGGCACAAACATAATCAGATATTCTCATGAGAAGTCCATCCTACTATTGCTTGTCTTTTCTAATTCAATATTAGTCACTCATGTATGAAAGTACATAAAGCATTGTACCAGCTCGAACTATTGTAGTCGTAACAACGAACTAGGTTGTCACTATCCATTCTGTTCCGCAACCTATGTTGCTGCTGCTGTTTGCAAGAAATTGAGAAATGTATCTCAGTGGGTAAGCAGCTATTATTTGCTCAAACTGACCACCTAATTTAATATTAATCAAATATTCTTAATGCACTTCGCATGGAGGTGACTCTGCTTAATTGATTCCGCTGGGACAACAATTAAATTATTTTGTAAAGAGAAGTTATAGACCACTCGTAACTGAATAATTCAATAAAGCAGAGTTACCGGTATAGGTGCAATTGGCGTAAAAAGAAACTTAATTCATTTTAGTTGGGGTATGCTAGAATCTCAACTAATCTATTATCTTCTGCTTCAAATACAATCGTTTAAGTGTTTCCTTACCCTTCCACATAATGGCACAAAATGATATTCTCGATTGGCATAGAGTCTCGAAAATACTTTATATTTAATTATTCTCATTACTAATTTAATGGCAGAACTAGGTAGCGGACAACAAGTTATTTCTGCTCAAAAGGTTTTAATATTGGCGGGGCGACGGCGGGTAAATTAATTTATGGGTTAATTGTTAAGAAGATTATTACGTTCATATACAAACAATACAATCACTTTCAGGACATTAAGCTGATGAGATATTGAATATGCACAGGCATTGACCCCCAAACTGTTCTGACCATAACTGTGACTGTGAATATTCAAAGAAGTATCAAATTATATCCTCACTTAATTAATACTTGTATTTATATCATAAAGTGAAAAAAACTTCTTGAAACTCGTGCATTTATTCCGATTTGACTTGAAATTTGTAGATCCGTGCTTTATTTGTTTTAATTTGATTTCCCACAAACAGGGGCGTAGACTTCGAGGTTGGTCATGGGGGTGCGAACATGGCACAAACCCACTTACACCAAATAGAGACATTTGGTAGTGGATAGAACCAATGTATTACAGCGTTAATTTAGATGACGTTAACTTGAATATTTCAAAAAAAATTATTCGCGTTAATTTCATGTATTTAAAAATGTTCTCCCTCAATCGCGTTAATTTCATGTATTTGAAAATGTTTTTCTCCAAATCGCGTTAATTTCCTTCGGGTTAATCTTCTATAATAAGGTATTCTACATCTTAGCACAAGCGGCACTACCAAGCATTTCGTCTTGGCAAGGCAACATAAAATCATGGGGGTGCCAGGCAGGCCTGGCACCCCAATGATTTTCCGCCAGGGGTGCCATGCACCCCCGGCACCCCCCAAGTTTACGCCACTGTCCACAAACTATAAAATTATCGGGTCAATGTATTCTTTGTAGTGCGAGTGTGGAACCCGGATTTATGCCTTCACAGAGCTCTAGGCCCATGAGCATAGGCGTCGGACCCATCCGGCATGGGCCGGGCAGCCCGAAGGGTCTACCCGGCTCTACCCGGCCCATTCCCGGCCCATAGTTGTGTTAGTGATGCCGTGAATGTAGCGGCCCCAGAATCGATTGGGCCGGCGGGCCCATTTCCGACGCCTATGTCCATGAGTCCAACTTTGTTATTATTCTTATTACCACACTCAACATTTGTTAATCCTACTAATCTAACTATGGAGTGAGACGTAAATTTACCCAAGTAGTGCACATATTTTCGAGGCTCTATGTTATTCTGGATTTTGTATACTCTGTCTCCTATGGGCGAGTATTCACTAGTTGAATATAACAATATTATTTATTTATTTACAATGTTTATTATATATTGAATTAATTTTATGGAGTCCCAAACTCAAACTGGGCTTAGTAGCTAATACTCTGATCTACAGAATTTTATTTGTATTTTTAATAATATCAATTTGACCAAAAAGAAACTAATTAGTTAATTAATAATTAAACGATTTTCCCGAATGCAGCCCTCTTAGTTTAATTATTTATTTAATTTGATTTACTTATTTTTGAGTTACCCAATATTTCATATTAGGAGGAAGAGCAGTTACGAATAGTTGAACAAAGGAGGATTGACAATGAAGAGAGAGTTAAACGAGAAATTTCAGAACAACAAGCTAACATGCAGATCCAGGAAGTAATTTTAAATAAATCTGGGGGTAAGAGAGCTAGACTCTCTTTCCAGTTTGGACCAAAAATGGACTCAAAATAAATGCAATTTTAACATTTATTTATAGTTTCCTCTAATTTATAAGTATTAACTACTTTAATCAGTACGGTACTTTCTTTGAGATTAACAATTTAATTCTTATCAAGTGTAATATGAATTTAATTGCTAATTTATCAATGAAAGAACATAAATGTGACTCCTATTTTGTGATCAGTTCTACATTCATTAAATTATTTTAAATACTTTTTATTTTTTTAAATTCCTACATTACAATTTCCCCTTTAAACAAACTAATAACTAAGTTCTGAATTTGACTTCCGCTATCTATCTCGAACCTCAGGGGATATCAAAATCAGTTCGAGATAACGAATGTTCGAAATTATGGATGCCTCCATAAGATACAGGGGTTTATCTAGGTGCCTGGCCGGAACTTTAAAGTTCCGGCCAGGCATCAGTTGTGGTCAAAAAGTGCGTGATTTTCGAATCGTTTTAGGTGCCGGGTGTATTGACAAATTTTCTGTTCCAGAAATGCTTGGATAAGCAACTGTTTGTGCACCGTAGCAGTTTTTCCTCCTTAAAATAATGCCGTATCATTGAATTATACTGATTATGTATTATTGCTAATACCTATAGGGTGCCGGAAAATTTCTAGCTCCATGATAAAGTGCCAGCCACGAAAATCCTAGATAAACCCCTGGGGCCTTATTCACTAACAATTCTTAACTTTTTTCTTAACTCATATTTATACAAATTCTAGGAAATAATTATAATTTCAAGAAGCCTGCTTAGATAGCATTTCAATTAGGGCTTAGATTCGTAACCAAAGTATCTATGAAATCTAACAACCAAGGTGCAATTTTGTATAAAAATGAGTTAAGAAAATTCTAAGAATATGATGTCATGCTTAAGTTAAATGGTGGCATAACTCTGAAGAAATTCTGAGGAATCAAACAAAATTTATCCTCCAAAAAGGTGTTTTAGATATTTCGAACCTTTAGACTGGTAATTCAAATATTATTTCAATAACCTCTCATAATTTCAAGAATACAAAGTTAAGAAAAAAGTTAGAATTGTTAGTGAATAAGGCCCCTCTCCATATCCATTTAATTAATGTAACAAAATGTTAATTCAAATGATATGTAGAAAACTGCTAAATCTGAAAAATTCGAGTTAATTAATTAAAGGGTTGTAATTCTTTGGGAAAACAATAAAAATTCCATTTATGAAGGGAAATTAAAATTTGTTCGAGATTGCGGGCAATTATTTCAAACGCCATTTTTGTCAAAACAGCCACATACAATCTTTATAAACTAGCATTTTTCTTGAGCAGTTACCTGCTAGCTTATACCCAATATATAAGATGGATAATAATAATAACAAAAACGACAGCCCCACACAGCCAGAACAGGACGACACTTCCCCTGTCTCGATCCCTGACCCACCATCCGAACTCCCCCCGTCCCCTCCCTCAGCTGACCCGGCAGTCCCCTCTCCCGCGGAGCAGCCGGATACGGAGCCGCCCCCTCTCGAGAAGGGGGACTCCTCGGACCCAGACCCGGCGCCTGAGGCCGAGACTGAGCAGCCGGAAGGATCAGCTCAGGAGATCGACACACTACAGACCGAAGCGGAGCCAGCTTCCGAGGCCCCGAGTGCTGACAAGTCCACGCCAAGCGCCCCGCCCTCCAGAGAGACCTCTCTCGAGCCCCCTCCCGCCCTCGCAGCCCCCGACAGGGTGTTGGAGTCCAGAGGGAGCAGACTGTCCTCCGACCCGCCTTCGGCTATCGGCATGACCCGCGTGGTGACCCCTGGCTCCGAGGGCGCCATGCCGCGCCTGAAGGAGCGCGGGAGGAGCAGGGCCAGCGGCCTCCCCACCCCCTCGCGCGGCACCCGCACCCCCAAAGAGGACACCCTCCTCTCTCTCATGGACTCCGTCTTCCTGGCCGCGGACAGCAACGGAGACGGGACTCTGGAGGAGAAGGAGTTCTGGCGGCTGCTGCAGTCCCCTCTGCTCAACCTGAAGCTCACCAGCGCCGACGTGAAGCGGCTCCGAGCGCGGGTCAGGCCCGGGCCCAGCGGGTCCGTCAACTACCTGGAGTTCCTGCCCGCCGCGCGAGAGATGATCCGCTCCGTCTACCAAGACAGGCCGCGCTCCTCCGCCTCCAACTGGACCATGCTCGTCAGCCAGGAGGGCGCGACGCTGGGGTACTTCAACAAGCACTCTGGGGAGGTCCGAGACACGCCCCCGGAGGGAATCACTTTCGAGGATCCCAACCTGATCGAGGACACTATCTACGACTTCCTGGTGGTGATGGACGCGGATCAGAAGGGGATAATATCCGAGAGGATGTTCCTGGAGAGCATAGACGCCATGAGGTCGGGGGCGCTGGGGCTCATAATAACGGCCGAGGAGCTGGAGGAGATAAAACAGATTTTCCGTCTCCGGAAGGACCGGGTCCCCTACGAGGACATAATGCCGGTGCTGCTGGAGCTCATCTGCCGCACCTACCAGGTCAAGGACGCCTCGCACCTGAACTGGATCCAGCTGGACAGTCCGCGCGTGGGCATGTTCTGGTTCAACAAGCGGACGGGTCGCTCCAAGCGCGCCATGCCGCCCGAGTTCCAGGAGCTGCACCAGTGGTGCGTGTACCAGCAGCAGGAGCGCGCGCAGGAAATGAGCTTTGTGCAGCAGACCATCCACGACCTGGAGGCGGCCAACCAGGAGATCCAGCTGGGCCGGGCGCGGGTCGGACAGCTGGAGAACCAGGTGGCTCTCCTCAACGAGGAGATGGAGACCGTGATGGTGCAGCTGGACGAGACGGGGACCACCCTGGACCAGACCACGGCGCGCCTGCAGCAGAAGAGCTCCCGACTCGAGGAGGCGGGTGACAACCTTCTGAAGTCGGAGCGAGAGAAGGAGCAGCTGAGGAAGAAGCTGCAATCCGGACAGCCCTACAGCGAGGAGACCGGCGCGTCCGATCTGCGGCGCGAGCTGCGACAGACGGGGGACAGTCTCCGGGAGACAGAGAGGAATCTAGAGAGGAGAGACGCTAGGCTGGAGGAGATAGAGACAGATGTCAGGATCCAGCTCGCTAAAAACCGCGATTTGGAAGAGGAGCTGCTGCGAGTGGGCGAGCTGGAAGGAAGGCTTCAGGGCACGGAGAGTCTGCTGGAGAAGTCGGATCTCCAGCTGGAGGAGAAGAACGCCGCCCTGAGCCACGCCCGCAGGAGTCTGCAGCTGGCCAAGCAGCGCAACCAGGAGCTGGACGAGGAGCTGCAGCACATGGCCGAGCTGCGGGAGAAGCTGCACCACTCGCGCTGCGAGATAAACACGCTCAAGAGCTTCCTGGCGTCCAAGACTGCGCAGGTGCAGTCCAGGGACTGCGAAATCGAGCGCGGCAAAGAGTTGATAGACACGCTTCAAACCAGGGACGAGAAGAGAGCTCAGATCCTGTCCATCGTGCTGGAGCGGACTGCCCGTCTCCAGCAGGAACAGAAGCAGCGCGACACAGCGGGCGCGAAGAGCTTGGCAGGGCGGCCTTCCTCCGCGGGGCGCGAGCGCGAGAGGACGCTCTCTGCGCCCAACACGTTCCCCTCTCCCGCGCCCCCTGCGGCCACTGGGCTGGGGACGGGACGGAAGAAGAACCAGCAGTTGGCGAAGAGACTGGCTGCAGAGTCTCGCAACAAATCATTCGCGGGAGTTCTCCCCCAGCTGGACGGGAAGCCGGCTCAGAGGAGGAGAGCCAAACCCTCGTTTTCTCTGCCGAACAGCAGCGAGCTGCGCTACCTGACCAGACTAGCGGACGCCTCTATCAAGAAGGACTCCGAGCTCCTGAACATGCCGTTCTACGACGACCCGCCCCCTCCCCTCCTGAGGACCGGGGACAGGGTGCTGGTGGACGTGTCGAGGCCGGGCCTGAGCAGACTCACACCCCACGCGATAGCCGGACACGTCAAGTACGTGGGCAAGGTGGACAGCGCCTACATAGACAGCAGGTACTTCGTGGGGGTAAAGCTGGACGAGGCGCTGGGGGACTGTGACGGCACCAGGAAGGGCAAGCGCTACTTCTCCTGTCAGCCCCTGCACGGCCTGCTGCTGCAGAGCGACCGGGTGGTGGCTGTTCTGGACAAGAAGACCCTCAAGTACGTGCCGGTCTCCAGCAGGGGACACGCGAGGAACGAGACTTCTTAGCTGCGAGGTAACCCTGTCTCTTTTTACTTTTCTACTCAAATAATATTATATTTATGTATTTATGATGTATTCCTGTAGTTGGCATATATAGATAATTTATTTTCTAAGTTACAACTGTTTATGTAGAGCTGGAAAGAGGTTTCCTAACCTTTTCACAAAATCTTGATACAGTCAGGTCTGCTTATTATGAACAAGATTTCGTCTGCTTAATATGAAGATTTTTTATTATGAACAAACCCTATGGTCCCAATTTAACAACTTACATAGGGTTTGTATTAAGTTGAGTTCGTTTATTATGAAGTCTCTCTATTATGAACACAATTGTTGGTCCCTTGAATGTTCATAATAAAAGAACCTGACTGTATTATAAACTGAATTAACATTACATGTAATTGGGTAATTTTTTTAGATCGCACTTATTACACTATTAGTTTCTAAATACAGTAGACTCTTGTTTATTAATAATACGAACACCACCGCCGAAATTGTTTTATTTTCATGAAACTCGTATTAACCAGATTCACTTGCATGTTTATAGGCTAGGGGAATTAATTAAACTTGTATTTGTACTTAACGCCTCACTCGTGTTTATATTAGCGATAGTTTTTGTAGTTTCTAATGAATATGGATACTCTCATTCCTTTATTATTGAAGCATTGAATAAATATAATTTTATGTGTTGTACCAAGTGCGTATTGCCATTCATATTTTATATTGAATTACGACTGACATAGTTTACACTAGGTGTATAGCACAGTAGATTTATAGGTACTTGATGGAACAGACACAGACACAGGAGAGAACGAATGCAAAGCCTGTCCCCAGCTCTAAGCTCTCTCACTCCCTGGTGCACACCGCCCCAGACGCGCTAGGCGAGTCCAGCGAGATCTGCGAGCCCTCCTCCAAGCTGCTCAAGATGGACACTGACGTCACGGGGGAGGAGACAGACCCTCCCGCCGACCCCGCCGACCCCGCGACAGACCCCGCGTCCAAGGAGGAGTGCAGCTCGCACCAGGGACCTGTCAACTGGGATCTGACCTCCTCCGACTACTACTTCGATTCCTATTCCCACTTCGGTATCCACGAGGAGATGCTCAAGGACGAAGTGCGGACCCTCACCTACAGGTCGTCTATCATTAACAACCGGCATCTCTTCAAGGACAAGACCGTGCTGGATGTGGGCTGTGGGACCGGCATCCTGGGAATGTTCGGCGTGAAGGCGGGCGCTAAGCTCGTGCTGGGCGTGGACTGCAGCAGCATCATCGAGAACGCCAGACAGATAGTGCGCGACAACAACATGACGGAGTCCATCGTGCTGCTGCGCGGGAAGATGGAGGAAGTGAAGCTGCCGGTGGAGCAGGTCGACGTCATCGTCTCTGAGTGGATGGGGTACTGCCTCTTCTACGAGAGCATGCTCAATACGGTCATTTTCGCGAGGGACAAGTACCTGAAGGTTGGCGGCGTGATGATGCCCGACAGAGCGCTGCTCTACCTCTGCGGCATCGAAGACGGGAACTACAAAGAGGAGAAGATCGAATGGTGGCGGAATGTGTACGGATTCAACATGAGCAGCATACGCGAGATGGCGCTGCACGAGCCACTCGTGGACGTGGTAGACCACCGACAAGTGGTCACGGACTACTGCAACGTAAAGGATGTGGATCTGTACACGATAACCGAGGAGGAGCTGAAGGGGTTCGAGTCGCCCTTCGTGCTCCGGCTCAAGAGGGACGACTACGTGGATGCATTTGTGGCGTTTTTTCGTGTCGAGTTCACAAAGTGCCACAAGCTGCTCTCCATCAACACCTCGCCAGAGTCTAGGTACACGCACTGGAAGCAGACCGTGTTCTACCTGGCAGAGCCTCTCACGGCCAAGGCGGGCGAGGAGATACGCGGCACCTTCTCCATCCGCCAGAACGAGAAGAACAAGCGTGACCTGGACTTCAAGCTGCAGTACTCGTTCCAAGGAGAGCTGATGCAGGTCGAGAGCACACAGATGTACCGCATGAGATAGTAGTATGTAGTAGTCTAGAAAATATACAATGTGCCTTAGGCAGTGTAGTATAGATGAATGGTTAGTTTTAAAATGCTAATATTCCCGCGCACATACAAGCCACTTACAAATTCACAATACATTAATTAGCTTTGACTATTTTATTTGCATAATTACTATTAGTTCTTACGAGTCTGAAGATAGATAGCGCAATGAGCTTGAGAATGGAGTGCTATTCTAATGCAGAGGATTCTCTTTAAAGTACTATTTAGTATTTAGTGTTAAATTTGATTATTGACAATTAGAAAAGTATACATATTATAGTCACTCTTTGTATTGAGTATTGACATTTAGGCTGGTAGAACTCTCTTGTAGCACCAGTCGTAAATACAGAGTACTCCGGTTAATTAGGCCAACATTTCACAGCATTTACGGAACATAGTTTGGCTTGCAATATTTTCTGTTAATTGGGTCAAAAGTTTCATAACACACTCGATCCAATTGACCCAATTGATACGTCTTGACGTATTGACATACCCTATAATCTAATGTAATAATCTAATGTACGGATACAGTAGATGTCGGATATAAGTACACCGGCTATAAGAACACTATGTTGGAAAACGGTTGCCATATACTCTATATAATTTATGTCGGTTATAAGAACATGCCGGTTATAAGCACACTGCACACTATATGCAGTTCCCGACGATGTGCTTATAACCGGCATCCACTGTACTAATATTTGGTTATTAATTTTATTTTATTATTCATACTAACAATTCTATATTATACAGCGTGTTGCATGTTGTACCCTTCTCCATTTTATTTTCTGTACCAGCTGTGTACAGAAGTACCTATTTAATCTCTTCACATTATTGGTTAGCATTAGATAGATGGCTGCTCCAAATGACTCCGTTTCTATATTCCAAAGATTGAGAGAACAGATTGAGTTGGAATTTAATACAATACTTGCCCTCTTGTCAGATAAAAAATCTAAACTATTTTCTTTTCTCGATACTCATGAATTCGATTTCAACAATTCAAACAGACAGATCAATGATAATATAGGTTGGATAAATGAATTGTTTTTGTTTTCACCTATTCGAACCCTTAGGACTATAAATAGTATAACTTCAGTTGTTTAAATAATTATTATATTTTTTAGAAAGACTGAATAAACTGCGGCACATTACTGAAGAACTCCTTATCCCCAACAACCTAGGAAATACACAAGAAATTATTGTACATGAAATAGACTTAAAACTGAATGAATTAAAGATTAATAAAAGGAAGGACCCAATCTTCTCTCTAGAATGTGACATAAAAGGTTTAAGAGATTTGATTGAGAAGTTTGAAATTAAGATTGGGATTTTTCACCCTCTAAGCCAAGAGTTAGTTTTGGTATCGAGTCAAGATCTTCTATCTATTAACCCTACCGCACCTGGAGCCTCTCAACCTATACCGAGTCAGACAATGGACCATGTTCCTTTCTCTACTCAGAGTGATCTGGAATCTGATTGGTGATTGTTGGCAAACAGAACACAAAACGAACAGATACACGAATACTTAACTGATAGTTTATTTTTATTTTTATTTTTATTTACTAGAATTTCAACTCGCTCACTTAGAAACTGCTTTATTTTTCTCAAACAATGGTAAGAGATATATGTGTCAATTTGCTGAGTTACAGGCGACTCTCCTTAAGCCTTAAGCCGACCATACACGATGCATTTTTGTGGCATCGTGTATGTTGATTTTAATGCAACAAAATTTAACGCAACTTTTAGTTTTTTATTGTGTTACATGCAAATTTTGTAGCATGGAACAAAGTTATGTTTATGTTGAGTTTCATGCAACTTTATTGTATTAAAACTTGTTGTATGGAAGTCAAACTGTGATTTTATGCAACCTGTTTTACCATCTATTTACCTAGTTGCAAACTTCCAATAGTTGCTTACAACGAAGTTGAATCGTGTATGGTGGGCTTTAGTACGAACAATAGGAGACCGTTAAAAATTTATTCGCCTTATCCGACATTCGTACAAACGGGCTTCACTGAGAATACGAATGTTTTGATGGGGACCGAAAGTGTTGTAATAATTAATTAATAATTATATAATATTCGTAACAACGAGAGTACTGTGTATGAGTAATGTTATAATTGCATATTTGGCGCATGCAGATCTACTGCTTATATTATATTTATACTCTGACCCACTGGCGATATGAACATCTGGCCCGAGTGGACCGACACTGAAGAGGCGAAAGGCAAGGCCGGGAGAGGAGCGCCCGCTCTCTTCGAGGACGCGGAGTCCTTCGAGCTGCCCCCTGGGCTGCTGCGCGCCTGCGAGCAGTGGAAGCGGCCCTCGGAGCTGCTGCCGGAGGAGGGCAGCGAGGAGCCGCTGACGCCGGTCATAGTGGAGACCGAGACCACCCAGCTGCTGGACCTGGTCAGCTCCAACCTGCACCTGTTCCCGCTCAGCGAGCTGGTGCGCTGGATCGTCTGCCAGCTGCAGGCGCTCTGGCAGCAGCGCGACGTGTTCCTGGCCAGTCCCACGAGCCCCCCGGACGCGGACAAGGTCCAGTGGAGACCGTGGGACCACATCTACCCCCAGAACAAGGGGACCCCTATCCTCTCGGCTAACGGCAAGTACGCGGTGCGCCTCTTTTGGCTGAACAGCTGGCGCCGCATCACCATAGACGACCTGCTGCCGATAGACCTGGACGGGCGGCTCCTGCTGCCCTCCTCCACCAACCCCTGCGAGATCTGGCCCGCCCTGCTCTCCAAGGCCATCCTGAAGGTCGCCTCTCTCGACTACAACTCCCCCTCCTCTCGCGGGGACTTCGGGGAGGCTAGCGTCGTGTACATGCTCACTGGCTGGTGTCCCCAGCGGATCGGCACGCAGGAGCTGAAGAGCAGCGACCGTCTGTGGCCGCTGCTGCTGCGCGCGCTGCCCCTCTGGAAGCCCCCCTCCGAGAAGGGAGCCAAGAGCCCCGTGCCCTCCCCGGACAAGCAGGAGCCCTCCGGACTAGAGTCCAACTCCTCGCGGGCCTCCATGAAGGGGAAGCCAGCTGCAAAGGGATCTGCTAAGGGCGACAGCAAGAAGCCCGCCTCGCGAATGGGCGGACAGGGAAAGAAGCAGACCGCTGAGGTCACGGATAAGCTGGAGCAGCTGGACAAGTTCGCAAAGCTGAACCCTGGGGGCGAGCCCGAGCACCCCTCCACCTGTCTCCTCTTCGCCACCTACAAGTCCGTCAGTGAGTGCGTCAGCTCTTTCGAGGCTAAGAAAAACGCAGAAACCTCCTCCTTCATGAGAGGCAACCAGATCCCTCCCGACCAGTCGCACCCGCTCCAGCTGATCGAGGTGCGAGACCGGCCGCTCAAGCCCCCAGAGACCCCTCCCCCGTATCCGCCCAAGAAGTTCCCGCGCTACCCGGGCCACAGACACCGGAGAGAGAACCCGTTCGACGACCGGCTGCCCCCGCCCACTCCCCCCAAGGAGCCGCGCTTCATTCGCCTGCAGTCCGTGCTGGCCGGCACCTGGCAGCGCCCCGAGAAGGAAGTGGTGAAGCAGCCGCTGCTCGTGAGTCTGCTGGAGAAGGTGCGGGAGAGCGAGCGCACCAAGGATAGGATCGGGAAGAGAATGAGCATCGACATCAACGCAGTGAGTGATGTGAACGAGACTCCGCCGAAGGAGATGGACATGTGGATAGAGTTTGAAGAGTTCCTGCGTATCTTCTCCGCTTTCTACATATTCTACAGACCGGACGTATACCGATACGATGAGAAGATTGAACGGGTGTCCCCCTACGCCCTCAAGGCCGGCGCCAGGGCTGCGAGCGGCACGAACTCGCGCACGCCTCTCTCCACGCACAAGTCATCCGTCATCAGCCACTACGCCATCGACCCAGTGTCCGAGTCCAGACTGCTCTACGTGGACAGCAGCCAGCCCATCCACGTTCTCATCTCTCTCAGCGCTTTCGTCAACTGGAAGACCAAGTCTCAGGGCAGCCTCGTGTTCCAGAAGAGAACCAAGGTCATCCTGCGTCCCACCGCCACGCCCTCCACCCGCTCCACGGAGTCCGTGCACCGCATTCAGAGACTCGGGCCCCCCTCTGTCGACAAGCAAGAGGTGCTGGAGACTAAAGAGGCGTGGGTACGAATCGTCCCCTACGATTGGAGGGTGCTGGGCGACAGCCGCCCCCTCCACATCCTGCAGACGTCAGCAGTCAGCTCCTTCCTCCTCTCGCTGCCGCCGGGCCGCTACGCGTACAAGCTCTCTGCCCAGTCGCCCATCGGCATGGTGCTCACGCTGCGCTCCCACAGCAGGTTCCGCCTCGTGGAGGAGGAGGAGCTCCTGGCGCTGCTGAGGGGCCCGCCCGCCGCATTCCAAGCGGTATCCAAGAAAATGTTCGATCACATATTCGAAGTGGCTCTGCCGAAGCTGCGAGACGTGGAGGAGTTCTCCCGAGTGCTGACGAGTCGCGACTTGTCTCCCATACAGGGACACCACTCGGACATGTGTCAGGCTCTGTTCGACAGCCTCACGAGCGGGAAGGAACAGCTGTGTCTGATTAGTTCCAAGTACTTGCTTTGCAAACAGTTCCTGTTGGACACCTTCAGGCGCTTGGACCCGGGTCTGCAGGTGGACACCTCTCTCTCCTACAAAGCCGTGTCTCACTCCGAGGAGAGACAGCTCAGCGAGGAAGAGAAGACCAAGGTTCGGAAGCTGCAGTTCTACTACAGGGTGCACCGGAGAACGCGCAAGAGACTGCTCTACACGAGCGGCAGCAAGGAGAACGAGGAGTTCTGCTCTGACCTGATGAACGTGTTCGAGTCTCTCAAGGAAGAGCTGCTGGCGGCCTGGGAGAGGAGGCTGTACCAGATCTGCGAGAGGTTCCCGGAGCGCCGGGCCCTGCTGCGGCTGGACGGGACCCACGAGATGAAGATATACACCGAGACTTACGAGGGCGTGACTGATCTCCAGAACGAGAAGTGGGCCCTCCTATTCAGAGACACGTTCCAGCTGTCCCAGCCGAATTTCCTTTCTTTCCTGCTCTTCACCAAAGGCGGCGCTAAGACGAGACTCAAGATGATAAACAACGACAGCGGAGAGGAGCTCCCGGCTGTCTCCGGACGGCTGCTGCCCCGAGAGCTGCGCCCCGCCCAGCTGGGCTACACCCTGCTGGGGGAGGGGGAGCTGCTTCCGGGCGCGGAAACGGACAGTCCGGACCTCAAGTGGAGACTGGTGGTGGTGGGCACTCAGGACAGACTCCCCAGTCTCAGCTCGGGCGAGCCCCTGCAGGCCAAGTTCTTCAAGCTGAGAGAGAAGGAGCCGTACCTCCCGGACAAGGACTACGTCATGTTCCGGTACATAATCGCGTCCCGGTTGGACAGGGACACTCACGTGACTCTGCAACTGACCACCTCCAAGCCCGAGGCAATGTTCCGGGTGTGTGTCCAGGGGGAGGGGGAGGGGGAGGGGACAGAGGTAGAGGGGAAGGGGACCTGTCTCATCCCTTCTCTGCTCATCAGAGCCCCGGAGAAAGGTGTTGAAAAGCGCGAGTACCTGCTAAGATGTGAGGTGCTGAGGAAGTCCTGGTCCCACCAGGAGAGCGCTTGGGACCAGTACAACGAGATTAAGACTCTCGCCGCTCAGCCGGAGAGCACGCGCAGCGGCACGCCCCACGACGGGAAGAAGAAGCCGGGCGAAAAGAAGTCCAGCAGCCTAGCGAAGGGCGGCAAGAAGACGGCGGCCTCTAAGAACGCCAGCTCCACCGTGCTGCTGGACCGGTACCCACACTGGGTGCTGCGGCTGGCGTCGCCGCACGAGCTGGACCTGAGCAAGGACACGCGCCGCGTGGACGAGATCAAGAAGATGAAGGAGGGCTGGGAGGAGGTGGACGAGGGCCGGGCTGAGAGGGCCAGGGCCACGCGGGACAACTTTGTTCGCAATAAGCTGGGACAGGATTCCGAGGAGGGGAGCGTCACTGACCTCGACGCTCTGCACAGCGAGACCTCTCTAGCCAACCCCATCAAGCCAGTGGCCACCAGCCTCGAGCTTCCGCAGACCGACTTCTCTAACTACGTCGTTGCTGACTCGGGGGAGCCGCGCGTGCTGGACGCCGGAGAGGAGCAGCGAAGGGAGGAGCAGCAGAGGGCCGACAGCCGCAAGTACAAGGCTTGGAGACAGGAAGTGTTGGGGAGGAGAGAGTCAGAGAGAAAACTTAGGAATAATTTCAAAGCGAAACAGCTGATGACAATAGAGAACTTGATTAAGATCAGTGATGAGTTCCATGAGCGCATTCTCCAGCCGCGCGAGACAATGCGGCAGACCGCACTCAGAGCTGACAAATCTCGTGATGAGGTGGACTCTCCTACTCAGGGGAAAGATGCTAAGAAAGACAAAAAGGAAAAGTCTCCGCCGAAGGGTAAACCCAGAAAATAGGTAGATCCGCCATATTATTTATTTGTCTCTGATCATTTGAATATTGCAACCCAATCTCTATTACATACCCCTATATTCCTAAACACGAATATGATTGGTTTGATTGTTACGAAATATTCGGTCCGGGTTGTTTTTGTTCCGACCGGACCAAATATTTCAGACATTGTTGGTCCGGGTTTACATTTTGGGCCCCCCCAGACGAAATATTTCATACGTTTTTGATCCGATTGTATATTATTGTGTTCAATAGGGTAATATATTCTAGATTATGAGAGCAATATTTCTAATAAATATGCATTTTCTTAAGCAGATAAATATAGAGTTAATTTAACAACAGCATCGATTTTAACCATTAGTGTACTTATTTTGTTTGGTCCCTTTGGGGAACACGCATTAAAACTATTTAAAAAAATGTGGTTTCACTGAATCTGTTCCCTCGAGACTAATTGGTATACTATTGGCACGACGGTAAGCCAAATCTCAATGTCATAGTCGTCGATCTTTCCAATTTTTCAGAAAATCTGGGGGGAGCAGCCAGAGAACATTTAAAAGACATTAATTTTCTGTTGCAATTAATAAGCAAAAACCACACATAATTTTTAATTAATAACGCAAGTAAGATGTATATTACTGAGAAAGCTTTATGCAACCTGACATTTGGAGCAAATTAAATTTAAAACCTATTATCTTTCATTGATCCAACTAATTTTCAAGCAAACACCAGCTTCGGGGACGAAATCTTTGGGGGGGGGGCAAGACTTATGCTGTATTGCAGTTGTATGTACGCTGTAATTCCTTCATCATACTATTGATAAATTCTCTTCCATTATCTGAAAGAATTTCAATAGGAGCACTTTGTCTGTTGTATATTGAGCTGAGCACAGGCCCTTTGAAGCCTCTTCTGCGGACTTGCATTTTAATGGACGAGCTTCGATATACTCTAAGAAGGGAACTTAGGTTGGCAGAAATCCATTTCTACTTTATTCCAAGGTTCCGCCACGACATTAATCGAAGTAACTTAATGACTGTTATTTTATTTGGTGTAAGACTGTAAGTGAATATCTCTTTCATACAAGTGCAATAAAAACACTTGGAACATTTTACAGTTCATGATGATGTCAATTCTATTATTCAATCTAGTAACTTAAATGCTACATGTATAATGTATTCCTATTCTATTAGTAATAATTAATTAATTAAACATTTGTAGTCTTCACAATTCAAACATTAATTAAACGAGCCCTTCGGTCTCGGTCGCTTCGCGATGGATCACTCTCTCACAAAAGTCGCGAAGCGACTTTTGTTTGTTCGTATTAGACACTACGCGATACAATTAACGGCCGCTTCGCGGCCTTTCCCTCCCCAAAAGAAATCACATTTATAATGAGTTTTAGTAGCTCAATAAATTCAGTTGCACGATAAGAAAGCTCGAATCAAAATAATACTAAAAGAAAAACAGGCAATAGAATAGACAAATGATTGATTGGTTAAATTAATTTATTTTCAATCAATCAAATTGTAGCCTCAGAAAATATTTCTATTATGCACAATCTATTTATACTAATTGATGAATCTTCTAATCCATACTACAGAGATGGAACCGGTCGGGATTTTCATGATCCGACCCGACCGGTGCAGTTGGAAATTTGACCCGACCCGACCGGCCGGTCGACCGGTCAATCATAGCTAGCAATAATTTATAAATAATAGAAAACAAATTATGATATTATGATATCGAATAGATCATATAGAGATCTCGACCGGCCGGTCAGGGTGAAAATGGTGTTAAATTATAAATAATATTAATAATTATTTATACTAATTTATTAAATATCATAAATCTCAGAGATGATACAAGATATAAACAAACTTTCAATTGATCAATTGGTCCTTATGGCACATATTACCTATACAAGTGGGTCTTGACACCTTGATGATGACATCGTCAAAAAAATGTGTTTTTACAATTTTGTGAATTCCATATTTCGAATGGGTTGGTTGGTGTTGGGTGATCACCCAACATTCAGATAAAAAATGCTGACTCATCACTTATTATATTCTACTGAAACTTGAATAACTCTGAAATGAAGTGAGCTAAAACGAAACTTCCAACTCACTAAGGATCGTTGCCTTCCGAAACACCTTTCTGAAATAATTTAACACCTTCATAGTGATGATGACATGGCGAAAAAATCCCAAATTGCAGCTGTGGCGACAGCATTTTCCTTGGAGGCACCAGCCAGTTGCCACCAAAAGATAGTGCCACCAAAGGGAAATGCGTCGGCACAGCTGCAATTTTTGATTTTTTTAATACTTGTTTTCTTGTTTGAATATATAATAGGATAATATGTTTTAGTATATAATGGATATGCTATGGACTATGTATTACAGTAGATGCCGGATATAAGGACACGGTAATTAAGAAAATTATACTGGAAATGGTTGCCATATATCCTATATACTTTATGCCGGTTTTAATAACATTATATGCAATTCCCAACGAAGTTCTTATAACCGGCATGGGCATCCACTGTACTAGCTACTAGGTCAATGGTACTAAAAACTCCCTTCAAAATATAGAAACATTGTAATTGGAACTAAATCATAAGTTTAATTAACTCCTTTATTAAAGCGAATTCGGATTAGCGAGGATGTACTATACTATCCTACTTCTGTATCGATGCATTGGTAATCTCATAACTAGCCACTGGGTAGCCATTCTATTATAATTAGATTGTTGTAATACGTTAATAAAATTTTTGATAATGAGTAATTGTGTTGGACGATATAAGTAATTGCTTGTATGTTAAGTTAAGAAACGAAAAATAATATTAATTATGTTATTAACATTTCGCAATTAAAAAAATCCAAAATTGCAGCTGTGCAGACACATGTTCCTTTGGAGACACTATATCTTGGTGGTTGGTTAATTGATAGTGCCTCCAAAGGAAAATGCTGTGTGCACAGCTGCAATTTTGGATTTTTTTCGACATATCATCATCACTATGAAGGAGTTAAACCATTTCAGAAAGGTGTTTCGGAATGTAACGACCCTTAGTGAGTTGGAAGTTTCGTTCATTTCAGAGATATAAAAGTTCCAGTAGAATATAATAGGTGATGAGTCAGCATTTTTTATGTGAGTGTTGGTATTTAGTATTATTTACCCACACCATTCAAAGTATTTAATTCACAAAATTCTCAAAACACATTTTTTTGACGATGTCATCATCACCTCAAGGTGTCAAGACCCATTTATAGAGGTGTTACGTGACATAAGGATCAATTGGAAGTTTGTTTCTATCTTGTATCATCTCTGAGATTAATGCTATTTAGCAAATTAGAATAAATAATTATTAAAATGATTAATACTTTAGCACCAATTTCAAATTTTCAATGTCAACTTAAATTTATTAAGTTTAATTATTTGACATAAATAGTAAATAAAATTAATTGGCTATTAAATTTGAATTCCGCCCGCTCGATGACCCCTAATAAACAAATTGGAAGCAACTATATATGGCAAAATTAAGACTGAATTCATTCTAATAATTACGTCAGCAGTACAAGAGTATTCCTATCTACAAAACATGTCCATATATCTCCAGATATAGTGACAAAAACAAATTAACTTTGTCAATTAAGTTTAATCAATGTTTAATGCTGATATTCGCAATCAGCATACGATTTCCAGTCATTATAGGGGTCACATGACCATGTTTGGGGGGAGGACATTCCTTGGCAACGCTGGAATGTAACACATTCCATTCTCAAATATTGTTTCTATCCTATCGAGTGACCCCTTTTCTTCATCGCACAGTCATTTGAGAATAACTATGCGCATATAAACACTACGAGGTCATTTAACAAGTAATCGCGAGAGCGGGCTTTTGTCCGACATTTCCGACAATTTTTGGCCGCCATCTTTGAAAATATTAAAATTTCGTGATGCCTCCATATCCATATCTTTTTATAATATACGAGCCCTTCGGTCTCGGTCGCTTTGCGACAGATCGGTGCTACGCACCTCAAGTTAACGGCCGCTGTGCGGCCTTACTCCTCACATTTTCTACCATGGAAATGGTAGAAAGGGACGTTATGATTTTGATTTTCATTAATTTGTTTACCTATTTGTGTAAACCACAACAACAACAAATACCGTATTTCCTTGAATAGTAGCCCCCCCTCGAATAATCGCCCCCCTTGAATAATCGCCCCCCAAAATAGGTCTAATTATTTTTTGACACCGCCTAGAATAACCGTTGATATCAAATAATCGCCTCCCTACAATTATTGACTCTCTCAAATGATTATATTCCACAAATATTCGCCATTCTCGAAAATCATAACAATTTTCTTCGGCCTAAATGGACTTGAAATCAATAATCGCCCCGGCTACTATTCAAGGCAATACGGTACTCATATTAGAATTTTATAAATGCGAAATTCGTGTTCAGCACACTTGTTTACTTATAATACCCATTGAAAGCTAACTTCTAGGTTGATTTTGAATTTTCATTAATTTGTTTACTTATTTGTGTAAACAACAACAACAAATATTCATATTATAAATTTATAAATGCTAAATTCGTGTTCAGCATACTTGTTTACCTATAATACTCGTTGAAAGCTAACTTCCAGGTTGATTTTGAATTTTCATTAATTTGTTTACCTATTTTGTGTAAACAACAACAACAAATATTCATATTATAAATTTATAAATGCTAAATTCGTGTTCGGCATACTTGTTTACCTATAATACCCGTTGAAAGCTAACTTCTAGGTTGATTTTGAATTTTCATTAATTTGTTTACCTATTTTGTGTAAACAACAACAACAAATATTCATATTAGAAATTTATAAACGCGAAATTCGTGTTCGGCATACTTGTTTACCTATAATACCCGTTGGAAGCTAACTTCTAGGTTGATTTTGAATTTTAATTAATTTGTTTACCTATTTTGTGTAAACAACAACAACAAATATTAATATGAGAAATTTATATACGCGAAATTCGTGTTCAGCATACTTGTTTACCTATAATACCCGTTGGAAGCTAACTTCTAGGTTGATTTTGAATTTTAATTAATTTGTTTACCTATTTTGTGTAAACAACAACAACAAATATTAATATGAGAAATTTATATACGCGAAATTCGTGTTCAGCATACTTGTTTTACCGATTATAACATTTGTTTACCTATTATAACATTTGTTACCAATTATAACATTTGACAGTTAGTTTATATCTCATATATTAATGCGGTTTCTATCCCCCGTCACTTTAATACAATCCGGACAAACACACAACAATCGAGATTTAATAATATAGATTTATCTATGTCTGTGCCAATTTTCATGCTTGTATCAAAAATCGAACAATTCACTCCAATATGGCTGTTATGCTGCCCCACTAATATAACACTTTCAATTGTTAGTAAACAAGCAAATTTGCAACTCAATTGTGGCACAAACTAAGCCCAATTTGAAAATTCGTGCACTGATGTGAAAGGGTATAGAATTAAATTATCTATCGAATGCATATAAATTGAATATTTGGGTGCCATTTATTGTTCTTTTTCCAAAATTAAACAGGTGTAAAAATGTGTCCAAAAAATGTAATCAAAAATCGTGACCCCAGGTGCACATCTGTAACCCATGAGACACCTGTCCTGAAAATTTCAGTTCTTAGTTAATAAAACTCTGTTCTGTGAAGGGGATACGCACTAATATACCAAAGCAGTCATAGCAGTCCTATTACTATACTATAGTAGTATAGTCGGCACAGTAAAAATCTATACTATTAATAATGGGGCGTGAGTTATAGCCAAAATGTGATGATTAAGTAATTATTTGGTGTGGAATTCTATTCTATTCCCATGAATCCCATCTTATTCCACAGGATTTATTTGCTGATTCATATGGGAATTCCCACAGAAATCCTTGGGAATGGGAATGGAAATTCCACTCCCACGGCAACCCTGTAATACCTTTACGAAGCACCTTTCTAAAATTGTTTAATTAAATTACCTTTATAGCGATGATGAATTGATGAAACATATGTGCACTCACTGTACTGTGCAGACACATTTTCTCACCGAGGGACTATCAATAAACAATCAAAATATAGTTCCTGCAAAAGAAAATGCTCTCGGCAACACCTTGTAACGTTTTGGTTTCTATTTTTGGCTTCCTCTTACATATTTGGAATTAAAACATAGTTCCTGCAAAAGAAAATGCTCTCGGCACACCTTGTACGTTTTGGTTTCTATTTTTGGCTTCCTCTATACGTATTTGGAATTAAGAAGAACACCCAGTAGCACAGCTATTAGATATTCTATAGATAGTATAGTTATAACTCAAAAGTTCACAGAAATGTATCACTCTCTATTTATTCACTTATTACATATTGGTAGGGTCAGCGATTATGTCCATTTTCACCACTTTTTTGTGACAATATTCTTATAAAATAAAACTATCCTGTAATTTGATTATCGGAATCAGGGATATCTAAAGTTACTATTTTCACTAAATTAATAAGTAATGTTTTATACATTTTAGCTTTCTATCATCTAAACTCAATTCTGAAAGGTTTTTTGAACTTTGATTCTGCCCATATATGAACTTTTGAGAGGAAGCAATTCAAGGAGCAGCAGGAGAGGATCGACTACAAGTTCTTTCTGAACTAAATGAAGTTGTTCAGGTTATTTGGAATGGAACACTGATAGTGTCCCAGTGGGGTAGCAAGTTGGTTTGGTTATTTGGTTTTGCAGTTATACTTCTTAATTAATTATTGGTTACATTCCACTACCATATGGGCATTGAATTTTTAGAGTCATTGGAACAAAAAATGGTTTTTATTTAATAGCAACCATTTATATAAAGCCCACCATACACGATGCAACAAAGTTGCATGCAACTTTGTTGCATCGTGTATGTTAAATTTTCCATGCAACAAAGTTGCATACAACAATGTTGCATACAACTTAGTTGCATCGTGTATGTTGAAATGTTGCGTGCAACTTAGTTGCATCGTGTATGTTGAAATGTTGCGTGCAACTTTGTTGCATCGTGTATGTTGAAATGTTGCGTGCAACTTAGTTGCATCGTGTATGTTGAAATGTTGCGTGCAACTTTGTTGCATGCAACAAAGTTGCACCGTGTATGTTGACTGTTGCACGCAATATTGTTGCATGCAACATGTTCCATGGACATTGGACATGTTCAATTTTCTTGCAACATTGTTGCACGAAAATATGGAAATTCAATACATATTTTTCAGATTATTTTCGTTTGCATTTTTTCACCTACTCAAAACAATTGAAAATTCACATGTTATTTCTAGTGTACCTATTTAATTTACTACTTACTCTCACTACCCTTAATCAAGCCACCTATGATGCGAACACAAATGTATATATCAGAAATTTGAGCACGGTTTTAAAAACACTGATCGTATTGCTGCATATTCTTTTCCTAGAAATACTACACATCTAAATTATCCAGGACCCGTTAATACGTTTTTTGATTTTGAATGAATCTAGAAAATATGGATTAGACACTTTGGGATTGCACATGTACTAACCACTATATTTCTAAGATCCGGGTAAATTCTAGTTATGGGCAGCCTCCGGACGACAGTGCCCGAATTAATGAGGTTTGGATGAATATATAGATATCCAGTTCTAACTAAGAATACCAAAAATGGTAATTATTAATTAATTTTAACACTGGATAGACGATCCATCCTTACGAAATTTCTATAACTTGATGTGTCAACTAAAAAATTTCTCTCATCAATAGATGAAATGCACTTTGCGTCTCTCGATTTTGATCCAAGCCTTAACCCATGAGATCTCAATTTGCGTTGACGGGTCAAATGCAATTTCCTCCGGCGAAGTATAATAATTTGGAATGCGGAAACGACAACGTGTGTTTTATCCACAATAATGAATTGGGAAATAACAAATCCATTGGGATTATACGTATAGTACTGATTTAAACTAATATTTTACCACGTGTAATAGAGTAATTTCCATGCAACAATGTTGCACGAAAATAAATGTTGCATGCAACTTGTCGCACGAAAATTGTGTTGCATGCAACATTTTGCTTGCAACATTGTTGCACCGTGTATGTTACCTTGTTGCGTGCAACAGTTGCATCGTGTATGGTGGGCTTAAGAGGCCTAAAAGTTATTCCAGTGATTTAGATAAGTGATATTGATGTGATTAGACGTTTAGAGCTAAGTTTTACAGTCTATAGTTTAGGAGTTAGAGATTTGCTCAGCCACCAGAAGTGGGAAAATGTATATGCCCATTTATGGGTTTTTACGGCCATTTTAAGTATTAATGACGTATAGAAAGCTAGCTAGTTTTTTAGTTTTGATTGTTGTTTGTTGTTTGTTGTATCGATTCTAATGGCTTTGGTGTCTAAGATACTATCTCTTGACAACAATGGAGGAAATTGACTCTCAGAAAGGACTTAGGGTCACTAACTTGAGTGACCCTAAGTCCTTTCTGAGAGACAATTTCAATTTCCTATAAACTTTCATCATGTGGAGTCTGAATACCCAAAATTATAATATAAAATTGGTGGTTATATAAATATAATTCAAAACCTCCGGCTGTATTATACAGGCATTTGTAGATACGCTCCTAATTCTGGTTTGATCCAATTTGCAAACGCCTAAATCACAAATTAATTACGTATTAATGTTACTGTATAGGAGAAGATTCCAAATTTTCGCGCTCCTAATTAAAATTTTCCAAAAAATCATACTCCCATAGGACCGTTTCGCGCTCCTGGATAATTCGTTGGTGGCAATGATACTAGTCCCCTCTAGAAATCGATTATAATTCCGAAAATATTTAGTCAAAAAAACTTCATTCCAAAATATATGGAAACATGCCATCATACTTCTAAAGTGCTGTATAAATAATTTTTATTATTTACTAAAGAAAATTAAATTTAGAGGGCATGCACTATTGTTAACAATTGATAGATACACTAAAATCGTTTTTATACTAATTGAATACTAACTGCTAATCAATACTGAGACAACCCTCGAATTTAATTATCTGAAGGTTTTGTCACCTTTTGGGATGGAAGATGTGAATTTTTTTAGATACTTTTAGATACAGTGCACCCCACCTCCCCCCCGCCCCACAAAATTTCTTACTAGATTATCAATCAATTCTGGATTATAAAATCATTGTGATTTAATTTATAAAATAAGATATATATCTTTCCGGAAATTTCCGAAAACAATAGCTAAATTTATAGAAATTTAAATCACTAATATTATCTATCACTAGTTTCAATACTTTTTCATGAACGCCTTGGAAGCTATTTCTTTTTTGATCTCTTTCGAACATTCGAAGGGTAATGCTATTGCAACCCTCCAACAGATTGAGTTGCATATGAAATCTGTTGATATTGATTCAAGAACAATGAAGACTATCGGGAATGCCATCTCCATAATGGGGACAGTTGCTGCTCCTTTCACTGGCGGGTTAAGTTTGTTTGCTACTGGACTTGGTATTGCTGTTAATGTAGCAACCACTTGTGGAGAATACAATCTATTGAAGTTTCTTGCTCAGAAAGCACAAGATGAGATCGAAATGTTAAATAAAATATCTCAGAAAATCGATTCTCTATGTGTAGATTGGGTAGAAGTTGGAATTACTTTGAACAAGGCGGTTTGTGACGCGGCAATTCAAGGTCTAATCAAAAAGCTGTTATCATCTTCTGCTGGAGAGATTATAGTGACAATATCTAAGGAAACCATTACCAAGACAATTTTGCTTCTGGAAGTTAAGATGACCGGCGCTTTCACTAAAGTATCCATTGATGTTACTAGAACAACTACGACTAGTGTAATGAAGTCAATCACCAAACAGGTTTCTAGTGAGGCAACTGAACACTTGAGCAAACAGTTAGGAAAGAAAGTTATTCTTGCTACTGTTGTTGCTGTCTCCGTTGGCGTGGTTATTGATGTTGTTGATATCATTAGAATCTGGAGCAAGGGAGATCCGAAGGCTCTTGAACAGATTCAATCTGTCATTAAAGAACTGAGAGGATGATAAGAATTATATTCTATTATACTATAATATTATGCTATTTGATAGTTTTATTAGGATTGTTATAGTTAGTTACTAATTTAGAATGTATTGTTTACTATTGTAGTAGTTCATGTTATCTCTAACATTTCTTTATTTTCATTACTAACATCCCCTAAAATTTATTTTATTTGCTATTGAAGTAATAATTAAATAATGTTTTCATTTTCCAATCCGGCTTAAATTATATAAATTGGAATTTTCACTTAACTTGATACCTTTTTTGTATTATTGATATAATTATATAAATGCCAAGTGTCGAAATCTGGATATCTAATCTCAGTCGCCTCGCGACGTCACACGATCTTGATTTGTTCATTAATTTATATGTCTTACTCTTATTGTATGATGTCAAACATCCCAAAACCTATTCAGTCAGGGTATGGTGATTTTACCCTCGAGCGGACCTCAAAGCTGGAGGGTGCTTGCCTAGCATCTCAAAAATTATCTATATATATAAAATACAATGTCTGTCTGTGTGTATGTCTGTCTGTCTGTCCTCACATCTCCTCTGAGATGCCTGAACCGATCTGTACCAAATTTCGCATATTATCTAGGAATTATCTCACCACTCCAGATAAGGAATTTTTAAGAAAAATATTCACATCTTCCATCCCCAAGGTGCCAAAACATTTAACCAATTAAATTCGAGGGTTGTCCCAGTATGGATTAGCATCTAGCATTCAATTAGTATAAAAGGATTTATATGTCTCTATCAATTGTTAAGTGTGCAGTATAGAATGCCAACTGAGACTGTAATTTAATTGGTCGAGAGTAAATTAATTTATCCAATCAGTTATCTGTGTTCAGTATCCCATTGTGATTTCCCATAATATAAACAACAATTGAATATACATATAGACCAATAAACTTACATTTGTGTTGTTGGACAATTTAATAGTCATACCTATTGCTATCAGTCAGGTCTGCTTATTATGAACCAGATTTCGTCTGCTTTATTATGAACAAGCCTTATGGTCCCAATTTAACAACTTACATAGGGTTTGTACTAAGTTGAGTTCGCTTATTATGAAGTCTCTCTATTATGCACAATTTATGGTCCCTTGAATGTTTATCATAAAAGAACCTGACTATACTATATAGATCGGGTTGACATATTTTGCCAACTTCAGTCATAATTTACATACAAAATCCAAACCTGTTATCAACTATGTTACTATACGTATGCCACTTAAAAACGTTCGCGAGTTGGTAATGATTGTAAACAAACGCCCAATACAGCGAGAATGCGATTAAAACGTGAAAATGAAACCAAATACAAAGCGTAGTAAAGCATAGTAAACTAGCAGAAAAATGCCGCCCGGAGGGCGGTTTTTCGGCTAGTAAAATATAAACGTTCAAACTAAATGCAAACTTGCTTCTTATCAGACGGAAGAATCAAATATACTACATAGAATCTCTATTTATTCATTTTAAAATATTCTAATTTCTACTATATTTTGAACATTGGTAAATAATTAACCAAATTTCGAAAATGTTTAAAAAAATTAATTAGCAATTCAAAAAGGTACTGTTGTATGACAGTTCAACAGATATGTCCCCCCCCTTGTAAACTCCCCCCCCCCCCCCCCCCCCCACCACGGTTTACAATGACTTGTCATTATAAGTGAATCCTATCAAGGTCTTGTTTATTCTGAAGACGATGGCTGGATGCATCGTTCGTGACCAGATATATTTAGGTGTGTGTTTGTCTTTTGTTAAATTAGGACACTAGTTCAAAATATATCTATAATGGACAAGCAAGAAGATACATATTATCCACTTTGATATATTTTTATATTTTCTACATCTTGAATAAAATAAAGGTTCTTCTGTAGGGCCTTACTACCCCTATTATAATTACGCATGCACATGTTAATTATTACATGTAAAAGCATTAAAAACTGACTTATGCAAACTAGTAAAGCCTGCTTATAATTTATAATAGAGTACGAAGTATTAGTATATATTAGAAATACCAGGCCAGGGGCCTTATTCACTAAACGTCTTAAACTTAGTTTGTGCTTAGTTTAGAGATAAACCTTAGTTCTTGCTTAGTTTTTTGTTGAAAACTAAGCAAAAAGTTAAGTCTAGTTAACTGGATATTTATCGATAAGAACCTCTAGAACTACTTAATAAAGTTTAATTAATAAGATATGTATTTATAAACCGGGAGGGGGGTATGAATGAGCACATTTTGAAGTCCTGGTTAAAACAGATAAAATATCCTGATCAAAACAAAGCGTCCCCAAGGGAAGTTGTACCAAAGGGATTTACTTGAAATAATTATCGTCACGAATGATGCATCCCGCCGTCGTCTTCAGAATAAACAAGACTTTGATAGGCTTCACTTAGAATTACAAGTAATTGTAAACCGTGGGGCCGCAATATTTGACATGCACCATGGATATTTGACAGAAATTGCCCCCTCCCCCGGACATAATATCAGGGAGGGGGGGGGGGGCAATTTCTGTTAAAACATGGTTGGTATTTTCCAGGACACTTGTTTCGTTTCGTTACTAATACAACCTTAATTCTTATCAACACTACTAATTGAACTCCATTAATTAAGACTACTAAGCTCTCAAGGAGCCAGATTCAATCAAAACAAATTATGACATTATGATATCGAATAGATCATATAGAGATCTCGACCGGCCGGTCAAAATTCCGACCGGTTCCGTCTCTGAGTACGGTGTATCTAAGAGAAGTTAATTAAACTAGTTTATCCTACATACTTACTCTACTATTATTCGTTCAAAAGATGCGTTGCTTCTCCCGCAGTGAGTTTAGAATTCCTGCCAAGGTACCAGTAAGATCTTATTATTTTGTGCGAGGCAACTATGTACACGAACGTACTCCGATTGAGCCACACCCTCTTGGGCCCGGTAAGAACTGGAGGACTTGCTTTGTGGTGGATGCCATCCCTCGCAACACCGCTCCCGTGGCGCCTGGCCTCACGTACGCGTGGCTAACCAAGACGCGGGAGCTGCTCGACGAGGATGGAAATGCGAGTTTGAATGCTTCTCGGGAGAAAGAGGACCAGGACCGCGAGCTCACCATCGAGCTCATGGACAGAGTACAGCATGTGATCGATTCCCACGCACACCTCGTAAGGATAAACTCCCATAGGACAGACGCGCACTTCATGGGGCTGCTGACCAACCTCCTCATTTACATGTCTAACTGTAAGGTGAGTGCTAGCGCGCAGCATACGTATTCCATTATACATTTGTGTTATAACAGAGATACCCTCATCTGCACGCCTGCAGCACTGCAAGGGATCTGGAATACGAACTGTTCTGGAGAAGGAACGAAGTTAACTTCGTTAGTAAGTCTACAATGGACTATGTGTTGAGAACGAGACACCCCCTGCCCCTGCTGCAGGGCCCGACTGTAGAGACTGACGAGTCTCTCTTGCAGCGGAACTACGCACACACCGACATGGTGTTCTTCGATAAAGGGTTCAGTGTATTGGGGAACTATGGAGGCTTCAGGTTAGTTATCTCGTTTATTATACAATTTGGAAATTATTTCTATTGTCCCCACAGAGTGGACATGGACCAGACTCTCCCACACGTGCACACCATATTCTGCTACCGGACTGCAGCCGGGTCGGAGGCTCATCTTAAGATGTACGGGCTCACTACTCTGTTCTCGCAGGCGCTAGCTCAGGCGAGGCAGTCGGGCCTGAGGGGGGACGCTCCTCTCCTGCCCCGCCCCGTCGTCAGCCAGGGCGTGTTTCTGAACTACAACTCCGCCATATTCCTTCGCTTCCAGCTGAACACTCTGGACTACAGCTGCGGCTCTGCTTACTACAACTGGCTGCAGTCCAGTCCGCTGGTGAGCAGGTACACGCAGGAGTCCCCCGCTGCTCCCAGACAGGTTAACTACGAGTACATCCGGCACCTGATCGGGGCTCTGTCCGCGCCCACTGACGCCGAGGTATCAAACGTGCACGAGATAAACAGTTCTATTTCTCTGCCTAAACCGGAGAGTTTCATTCCGAAGTACGATCGCACTAAGAAGTACAAGACCAATGTGTACAAGTACAGGCGCTCTCGGGGAATAAGGCTTCAGGGGAAACTAACGGGAAAGAGGAGTTTAAAATGCTTGCCCGAAAACCGACCCTGAACTGTCAATGTTTATCACTTCACCAATTTGTAGTTTAATTAAATCAATTTATTGGAGATGATTTCTTATGCAGGACTTATCAGTACTATTCACCATTTGTTTAAAGGGAATCCTTATATAGAGCTGAGCTTTCTAGAGTTCAGATTTTTTCCCATACTAAAAGCCCTTTACTTTCTAAAGGTCAATTTCAAACTCTGGAAAAAAACTGACCTTTCTCAGTGCCTGAATATACATAGTGAAAAACTGAACTCTACTAGAGCTGAGCTCTATATAAGTAATTTGTTGTTTAAAATTGACCGAAATTATTAGTGACAGAATTACATACTTGTGACAATTATATAGTCAAACATTGGAATAGTTAGTTAAATATGTTCTATAATCCAGCGCCTGAACTTAGCTAGTAATACTGTTTGGTTGTTTACTCTTGCCTGTGTACACTTGTGTAGAGACAAGGAGGATATGCGGGTAGTATGGCTGAAACATAAGTTGATACTGTCTGTTAGCATATTCCTTGTTCTAACATGTTGTATGCTCATCTTCAGAGCAACTCGCTCGAACACACTCCCCCCTGTGGTTGTGGAAGATGAATTTATCCATTCGGAACAAACTAAAAACCGAGAATCTAACAAAATTGATTTGGTGACAAACACAACAAACCAACCCCCTACTCCTATCGAGGCTACTGTACCGTCTCCGCCCGAGACAGTTCCAGTTCCTACCAATAAATCCCTCTCCCGCGTCTACGAGGAGATCAACACCAGGTCTAGCCAGATGGAGTGCGGAGCCCCGCGACTGGTTCTGTTGGTGCAGGTGCACGACAGGCTGCGACACCTGGAGCAGCTGCTCGAGAGCCTAGCGCAGAACGCGCGCATACAAGACGCACTTATAATAACGAGTCACGACTTGTACTCGCAACAGATACACGAGCTGGTGACCAGTGTGCGCTACACGCGTCTCATCCCGATATACTACCCCTACTCCCAGCAGCTGCACAGCAACAGGTTTCCCGGCGCCGACCCTAACGACTGTCCCAAGAGCATGCAGCGAGAGGAGGCGCTGCGCGTCCGCTGCAACAACGCAGACTCGCCGGACCAGTACGGAAACTACAGAGAAGCGGCGTTCACCGCCATCAAGCACCACTGGTTCTGGAAGCTAACCGCGGTGTTCGAGCAGCTAGACTGTCTCCGCGGGTACACGGGGCAGGTGCTGTTCCTGGAGGAGGACCACTACACCAGTCCCGACTTCGTGGCAACAGCCCTGACGCTGGCGGGCCTCAGGAATGCCAGCTGTCCGCACTGCGACTTCATCAACCTGGGAGTGTACCAGCCTAAGCACACGGAGACGAGTAACGTGTTGGTGTACGAGTGGGTGGCAGGGGAACACAATATGGGGTTCGGGATGGACAGGGGCACATGGGAGCGGATCAAGTCGTGCGCAGACTATTTCTGCAAGTTTGACGACTACAACTGGGATTGGAGTTTGGAGGCGGTTGGATTGTTCTGTCTGAAGAAAAATTTTGTAGTTCTTAGCATGGCTGTACCAAGGATATTCCATATAGGAAAGTGTGGTTTGCACCAGAAAGGTCAGGGCTGTGACCCTAAGCGGCTAGCAGAGATCCCGCAGTTGTCCTTTCTGAGAAGAGAACATTTGAGTCAGGACAAACTTATTTTGGTGGAGCCTACCACTCCATTGCAACGAGCTAGAATGCCGAATCCTAACGGGTTTGGTGGGTGGGGGGATAAACGAGACCACAAGCTGTGTCTAGATTACTTACAAGATGAATTTCCTATTGGCAAGTTAGATCTTACTATTTGAAATAGAGATGTTTTTACTTTACAATTTGTCTACTCTCTCAAACAGTGTACTAGTTATAAGGCTGGAAGTCTCTTCATTCATGGTTTGTTTTATTGCTTATCAATTTTATTTTAATTACGCTATGTTTGAAAAACTCCGTTCGCAACTTACTTATATGATTCCCTAAATTCTAACTAGTCACTAATTTGGATTTGGATTTTTTCATATATTGTAGAATGCACACATAGAACATCGTTTTCAACTGTTCTAAGAAATCAGAGTAGAATCTATGCGCCTTAACTTTAGTACTTTAATCGCTTCGCCCAATAATAGCCAGTGACGTAGTTAGTGTGACCACTTAGGGCACAGGCCGCACCCAGCCTTTTGTGTTTAGCCACAAAGCTAAGTATTCCATAGATCTCGTAAAGTCCAACCACGCCCCTTTTATAAGAATTAAGTTGTTACTTTATTATTATTATTATTATTATTGTTATTGTTATTTACGCCCTCCTGATTTATAGTCTGGTAGTAAAGTATATAATAAATTTGAACTTTTAAGTATAAAAACCTAATCTGTATAAAATATATATTGTAAAACTAAAGTATATGTTTTAAGAAAGTTAAGCTGCGCTCAGAGTCTGTAGCCCTCGTCCCGCTCCGGCTCTCCGTCCAGCTCATCCAGCAGTCCCTCGTCCAGCACCATTCTCAGGCCGTCGGGTTCCTCCTGGTCCTGGATGTACCTGCGGGGGGGCAGGCTAGGGGGGTCCGAGCCACCGGATGTGTCCAATTGCCAGTGTTTGGGCCTCTTCTGACCGAGCACTTTATCGAATATGAATACTCCGTTTTCTTTTCGCGGCGAAGAGAGTTGTTTCCTTTCTCTATCAACGTTAATTCCTTCATGATAATCGCTTAGTACCTACAATAATATTATATTATATTACTAAAATTAGTTAGTTTTATAATATAATTCATTTGACCCAGTAGCTGTCTCCGCCGTTACACTGCTTACCTCTGCAGCTAGCCTTCCGGACGGTTTGCTCATCCCAGTTGGAGACGGGGTCGGCTCTCCTCCCAGAGCAGGCGGCCGGTATCCGTACGGGGTAAACAGGTTCCCAGGGCCCGCTTGCTGCCTCTCCTTCTCTGCTAGCAGGTCTTGCAGCGTGTCCATGGTGTCAGGCTTCGGTAGGCCCATCACTGAAGTGTACCAGGACCTCTCCGACTGTGGGTTCCTGGAGGAGGTGGCGCCCCTGGAAATAGCGTGGTAGGGGTTGGACAGGGTGAGGCTGTGCGGCCTTCTGGAGCTGGACACTGAGCTGGGCCTGCCGCGCGACGGGTCAGTCAGGGCTGGAGAAAGAGAATCAGTGTTAGATATTTCTTTTCTCTGGATTTTTCAAAAGAATTGAGGGTAAATTGGACCACGAAAACAATAATCACCGGGTGCTTATTCGGGGAAATACGGTATATACCGTGTTACATCGAATAGTTACATGAGGGATGCTAAAATCAAAACGTTATTTGTATTATTTAATTGCATACCTCTGAGTGAGAATGCATTCGCTTTGACCTTGTCAACTGGTCTCCGCGCGAAGACCACGATGCAGACTAGCAATAGGAACATCAGAATTAGTACTATCGCCAATATAACTGCTATTAGCACTACCACTATCACTACAGTTGACACGGTAAGGTTATCAAATAAAGTGGGTTCTCGCTCAGTTGGAGTAGGTTCTTCTGTTCGAGGAGTCGTGGCAGCGTCCGGTGTGGTTGGAGTGCTGGATTCGTAAGTCGAGTTAGTGACGACATCTGTAGTCGAGGAATGTGTAGTGTGTGTAGTAGGGTCAGTTTGTGTCTGGGATAGATAGTAATTTATAATAAACATATACTAGTCAGCTGTTTATAGCATTCCACAGCCAACTCGGCACTTGTTCATTACATTTCAGCTGCTTAGCTTTATAAAGCAGGTTGGCTTGCTACAATGTATAGATTAAAGAAATACTACATTAGCAACATTAATATCAACATGTTTTGGAGCACCGCGCTGCCAACTGGCTCAGCTTATATCAACCAAATAAACTTGACATTGCTAGTTGTGAACCACAGCGTTCAATTGATCTTTTAGATAATAATATACTAAGACTATGTATACATTAATTCTTAGTTGGTTCTCACGAGCGAGCCAGGGACTGTAGGACCAAGTTTGGGCTCACAAAACTATGAATTATCACATAGACTTAGGCGCTATAATTAGAAAAGGCGTCACATAAATTCGGACTGTCTCGGAGGTAAGAAAATAATATCACAAATGTGTACGTATGCCGGAGGTTGCTTATTATTTTGTTATTTAATGCGAACTATCAATCTATCTGTACACATTATATACTTACGGTACTAGCAGGCGTAGAGGGCTGTGTAGAGGGCTGTGTGACAGGCTGTGTGGTAGGAGTAGTCTGTGAGCTGGTGGAGGCTGGAGTTGATAGGGTGGTTGCGGTAACAGTGACAGTAACAATAACAGTAACGGTGAGTGGGGGAGGGGCAGTGGGCCGCATCCCTGGCGTGGAGAATCCAAATGTTTCAGATGCGACGCCGACACCTGCCCCGGTGCTAGCGGACACGGAGAATGTGTAGTTGGAACCTGGTACCAGTCCATCTATTAGTAGGAACGGCTCTGTAATCCCGTTTGTAGTCGGCACGGTAAGCACGAGAATATCAGCTGACTCTGTGTCCACTAGCGTTACTGCGTACTGGCGTAGCAGCCCGCTCTTAGTGGCCGGCTGTGCCCAGTTAAGTCTAACGCCGGTCTCTCCTACGTCTACGGATAGGCCGATCGGAGCTGTGGGCAGGCCCTCTGCTGTTCTCTGGACAAGTGGGGGGTCGTTTCTAGGCCCGGTACCCTCCCCAGTGACTAGCGCTATGCTGACGTCATACTCTGTATAGGCGGTCAATCCTGTAATGGTAGCACTCCTCGAGTTAGAGCGAATAATATCAAACTCCCTGTCCTCGTCAGAACGTTTGTAATGGATATCATATCGCACTATATTACCTCGTATCTAGAGTAAATTAGAGCTGATAACACTAGTGCTTATCGGTTCGGTAGCTATGCAGGGCTTAGCTAGACTGCTCAATTTCCAGAATAATTATTATCTTTAAAAGTATTTATAACGTTAGTGCCAATCTGAAGGGGCATCCTTAATGCATTCGAATTAAAAGTTTAAATAAATATTTTACACAATTTTGTTAAACGAATTATCGCACACCTGAATAACTAATCTTATATCATCTCTATGGAACTTCTGAGAAATGTGTGTTGGATATTTGGTAGTGGAAACAATTCCCATAGATACTTTTACTAAAGATAATTTATAATCTACATACTTGGATGAATGGTGGATCTTGCCAACTCAATTGAATTGTTGTTGATTCGTCAGAGGCGAGAGTGATATTAACCGCAGGGGAAGTGGGTATATCTTCCTCTGTCGTCACAGTGCTCTCGGGACCCGCAGTACTATATCCCTTGCTGTTAGACGAAGCCATTGACACCAAGTACTGGGAGTATGGGAAGAGCCCTGCGATCTCCGTAGTGTTGTAGAGCGCACTGATCTCTGTGGGAGCGGGCGCAGGGGGCACCACCTGCGAGACTGAGGTTGTGTATATAATGTATGACGTCACTGGAGCAGCGATATCAACATCAGGAGGCAGCCAGCTGACGCGTATGCTCTCGGATGAAGTGGGAGATAGTGTTACTATTGTAGGAGGGTTGGACGGGTCCTGGAAGCCAGTGTCTCCCAGGATTGCCTAGTTATACATTCGAGTAAGCTCGATAGTATACAAATACAGCTTTAAATGCAGTGCTTGTAATACCTGAGAAAACTGTCCGATTAGAAGGTTTCCTTGCTCGTCCCTGTTTTTGGCGCGTATGGACACAGAGTAGGCACTCTGTGGCATCAGACCAGTTAGATTAGCAGTGAGTACGTTTGCAGCCAATTCCAAGAACTCTATCTTGTTGGTCGTCTGACTACCCGTGAACAGCTGGTACTGAATCTCGTAGAAGGCAATAGGGCCATTGGCGGGGACGGGTTCCTCCCAGGAGACTGTGAGGGTGTAGGGGCCCGGAGAAGAGAGCTGAATTCCTCTTGGAGTGGATGGGTACAGAATTAGGGATCGGATTGTCTCAGGAGCGGAGAATGGACTCACGCCTATCAAGTTCCTAGCATAGATCTGTACCTAAAGTAAACATTATTAAAATTAGATTGTAACACGTACTAGTATAATGTTTCATTGAACTGTTATTAGAAGCATTCTAGTTAACAATTAGTTTAAAGATGAACTCCAATCAAAAGGTTTGCAAGTTCTTTAAGGATGGAAATTGTAAGTATGGGAACAGTTGTTACTTTCTACATCAAAATACGCAGCCTCAAAAATCCAGCGGGAGTTCTTCATACAACATTTATACTACCAATCGATATTCTCAGTTAAGCACACAGCCAATAAAGACCGATTATTCTCAACCAGGGTCATTCTCATCCAGAATTCGTCAAAACACAAACGGACAAGTTTCCAATCCATTTCCTACTCAAAAGGTTTCTTTAACTCAGCCGAGTATAAACCCCCTTACACAGAATCAACATACGGGACCTGTTACCAGCCAGAAGATGCCATTTAGCTCTTCACAACCGGGCTTAAAATCCCATTCTGCCCCACACACAGCCCCCATTAGCAGTGGTGCTACCGAATCGGTGTACTCGAGGATATCCGATCTCACGAGTGAAGAAGTTGATGCTTTTAAAGCACAAAGATTTGTGATTGGAAAGATACCAGTCAAACCACCACCGAAAGAACTTTGTCACTGACAGATTAATTTAATTGTGAACACACATGTGATTACAAGTAATTACATTTACAAAGTTTGGTGAAATACATTTTAGACAAAATATAGATCCGTATATTAAGTTAACTTGACTGATAATCAAATAAATACTAAACTCGCGTTCACACAGAAAGTGCGAAATATCGGTTAAGGAGTACAAGGTTTAATTACCCCAGCCTATACAAATGCTTGCATGTGACTTAGGTTAATACGGACATCCAGAAAATACGAACAAAATTCGACGGTCCCTTGGTGTTCGTATTAACGTAAGTCGACTATACGATTACTATTTCTTATTATAATCCCAACTCTCGTTCTATTTAATATTTTCCTCAAATGAGGATCAGGATGTATTTTACATTCATATTAAGTTACTACTCTTGTTATTATATTGCATTTAGTTCAATTATTCTGGCACAACAAGCTAGCTAATCTAGCAGATAAATAATCCATGGAAAGTTTATTAAATTGATATGGGCCAAAGACAACAGTTATAACTTAACTATACAAGAATTGAGATGGATATGTGCTAGACGAAATACAATTCAGTGGTTACAAGGTAACGAACTATGATTTTATTTGTACATCTGTTATTTTGTATATCTTTTTATCAGTTGATACGTAAGATTATTAAACATTGTAGGAATTATTACTACCTAACTATCTGCTGCGAGAAACAAATCAGGACTTTACTATCCACATTCTTTGTATATTAAAGTGTAATGAATGCCACTACTAAAACCATTTGTTACTAGAGTTTTAGCAACCCAAATTATTTGAAGAAACTTGTTGTTCTTGCAGCAAAATACATAAGAAATATATTTGCTGTAAGACAAATTAAATATCTAATAATTTACCGTTGCCAAATAAATAATTGAGTATCCAATTCAGCTTGAATAATAATAACGGATAATATTTAGCAATTTGCTAAAAACAGATCTCATATCACTGCCAGGTAGAATTAGTTGTATTTCCGGAATATATTGGATTTCACTATATGTAGACAATTGTTGATGTTTTGAGTGGTAATTATCATGATTATAGTAATTGTTTATAGAGCAAATTTTAAATTTTTTAGTAAACAAGTTCCATACTGAAATTGATAATGAAATTGATTTAATAAATCGAATAACAATAGCATAATTAAGTGGATTACTCTCTCAGATCGGTTACAGTCTGAACTTTATTTCTATCGCGTCCGCCACCACCTCGACAAGAGAAGGTACTATGCTACAGAACGCCAGCACATACCAGAATGAGTCGCAGTCCCAAGCTTGTACGCGGAAGAAGAGGAGAGTCACACAGGCAGCTGCGTGCAGTATAGCGGACAGTACGGACACAAAACTGTTGAATAGAGACAGGCCTGATAGGAATCCTGCGTACTCGACTACCAGCAGAGCTAGCATTAAACTCAGGCCTGTGATTAGTTGGATATCTTTAATTCTGTAATCTTCTGAGCCGACTAATGCCTCCTCAGGCACACAGGCTAGAACGTTAGGTTCTCTCGACCAGAACAGCATTACTGTAGTGATTAAGTGTGCAGTGAGACATAAGAACCGCGTGGGGACTATCACTGGTGTTACAGCCATATGATGCAGCTAATTACTTATACTAGAGAGTAGCTCACAAACAGGTCAGGTTTATTCTTAATTAGTATTACACAGTTATTTGAACCTAGCGGTGCCATTCTTATAGTGTCACGCGACTCAACGCCACTAGCAGCCAGTTGCATTAAGATTTAAATTGATTAATGATTAGTGACCAACTTAGACAATAAGTCTGAAGTAATCGCAAACTTCTTTGAGAGGTTATACTACCAAATAAATAGTGCGAAGGAAAATGCCAATTGTATAGGAGAACCATAATTTACAGGATTAATTAAATGCCTTATGAGTTACCCTTTTAACTTTTCCATTGTACAAGTTAAGCGCGTAATCTTATATTTATTCATCGCTTTTAAGTTTGATAACATTACCAAAGCAAATGATATTACAAAGGATTTGGATCTGAATTGATTTGTTTAATTCTGAGTAATTACATCAACAATTCTTGCTAAGATAAGACTAAGCGAAGTGACCTCATTAGATTCCTGAATAATTGCAGGCTAATCTCTGCAATTAATCCGATATACAGTGTAACCATTTAACCATAATCTACCCAGTTCTTGCTATAATTTAATTTGTGGTGGATTCTCGCAACAGGGGGTAATGTTATGTCGCAAACTTTATACGAAGGTACTGCCTAGTTCTAAAGGTAGGATGAGTTGAGATGTTATATCAACTGACAAAGATAGTAACTAAGAACTTGTTACCAAAGAGGCGGCAAGTAAAATAATAATGTATAATTATTCGTTTCTTTCATAATCAAGATTTTATTTTAAGACTTGGATTAAATACAGTAATACTCCCGTATACCGGGCCTGAGGAGGGCTTGAAGCAACCAAAGTGTTAATGCGGATCAGTGAATTTGTCACTATAGTGAATGACCGTTAAAATAAGCAGGCCCTTGTCTACGCCCCTTTACCGATAACTAGTTCACCTCTCTCCTATAGTTCACCTTGGATCCTTTTCCCAGTGGAGAAATATTGAGAGAAGAGTATGTATTCTCATCAAAATTAGTCTTTTTAATGTCAACTCTTCTCTAAATTCGAAATCAGCAATATTGTTTACTTATAATTAGGGTTGAAACAAATATTCGAAACGTAACGAACAAACCTTCTAAATGAACGAATACTTGTTTATTCGTTCATTTTGATGACTAAGCATTAAATATTAAAATTTGTCAATGCGAAATTAGCAGTCGTTCAAATACAAATGTTTTTCTAATTACCGTATATACTCTAATAGTAGCCCCTATTCGAATAATCGCCTACCTCCAATAATAAATTTACTACCGGTATATTCATTCTAAATTGTAAATAAATTCATCAATTCCATGAAGATTATACGTATCATATTAGGAAATGAAAGTGCGCTATAACCTAAATATTTTAAACCTAATATTTTCAGTAATCCTTCAACGTATTTGAATCACTGTTTGATTATTCAAAATGATTAATGAAAAGCCATCTAGCCCCAACAAGCCATTTCACTTGGCTATATAGTGCTGAAGAAAGCTAATAAACTGAATATAGAGAGTATAAATACAGTTTATTTCATAAGAACTACATTATCAAATATAGTGTATCTTACAATTGTGAAATTATAGTTCAACAATGGGATCCAATATGAGCAGAAGTCCGTCTAAGAATGAAATAGAATTCACAGAGACATTTGACGTTAGCACCTCAGGAGTAGAGGAGCTATGGAATGTAAATATGTGCATAATGTACATTGAACGGAAACTGGACGATCTAGACCTGGACACACACCTGCAGCGTATAATGACTGCCCAGGATAGAACAGACATATCGTTCAGCTGTCGAGACACGAAGCGAGAGCTGAGAGGAAGACTTTGTCTTTTAAAAAACAGACAACATAAACTAATGAAGGAAATAATACAACCAAACAGAAGACTGGAAAAACGTGTTTCAATTTGTCGCAAACAAAGCGAGAGAAGAAGAAGAGGGAATTTAACCTACGTTAGCAGTTATAAGAGACCTTGTCATAGACTGGCAAGTTTGGATGATACATACAGGAGTTTCACACAGTGCCCTCTACCACCTATAAGTGCCAACTAACCAACATTACTAAACACTTGCTGATACACAACACACGGTGTAACATCCTTACAATTACGAAGTTAAATGTGACTTTAAATGTGTAACTTGTATTACGATTAAATATCATGTCTAAATATATTCATTAATTTAGAATAACTCTGTTATTCAAATATTACTGTGGATTTTCATGAGTGTAAGAAACTTTTAAGAATGTTATACTATACTAAATATAAGCCAACTCAAATCACAAAAATTAAAATTTTAAGTGCAAGCATATCAGTTTATAGTACAACCGGCAAATTTCTACATGAGAATATTATACTTTTGTTCACAAATAATATTTAAATGAATTAAATACATTACAACTAATCACATTTAAAAGGTTGTGAACTTGTAATCGTTAGTCATTATAATAATTAGATTTCCAAATGAATAAAGAGAATAAAGGTTACGTTTTGTTGCAGTTTCCTGTTATAATAAATTATTAAACAGCATATTCATTACAAAGTTCTATCCCCCTAATGTAATGGTAATTGAGGAGAAACTAATTAATAAGAAAACGATTATGTTTGCTCTTTAAGAGTCTCTAAGTCTATCATTAATATTATGTAATATAGTACTTTTTGAATCACGAGCCCTTGTCTCGATTTATTCAATTAAATGCGAAATTCATGTTCAGCATACTTGTTGGCCTATAATACCAGTTAGAAGCTAGCCTCTAGGATAATTTTTGAATTTTAATATATTAGTTTACCTATTTTGTAAACAACAATATATATTCATATTATAAATTTTTAAATGCGAAATTAATGTTCAAAATACTTGTTTATCTATTATAGCTTGAGTCTCTATCTCCAATATAACCGCGGTTTCTATCGCCCTATCCCTTTTAATTAATTAATACAATCAGTACAAACAGGCTTTCATCCAGGAAATTTTTACCGCGCTCCTAGATTTTGTTAGAGCTCGTTCAGTTTTATTTTGTACGCCTAGATTAGTAATCTTGTATTAAGTCTATGGGAGCAACTCTCGATATTGAGGCCTAGAATCGATTTTTGTACGCCTAGATAAAAATCCTGCCAAATTACGCTCCTTTAGGCGCGCCCAGCACGCCTGGATAACACCCTGAGTACAAACAGACAAACAACAATCGAGTCATAAGAACATAGAATATTCCGCATTGGTTACCATATACTTATAGTTGCTATACTAAAACAGAGCTCAGAGATAATACGGAGATATGCAGAGCAGCAGAGGGGACATGACGGACGCCCACAGACTGCTAGTGCAGAGCTTCCTCTCCCAGAAGTTCATGCGGGAGGAGGAGCTGAAGCACAAGCTGGAGCTTCTCAATCGGAACTACGAGTTGGACTGCGACCTGCTTCGAGCAGTGCGGGTGATCAACAAGCGCCTGGAGCTGCTCTCGCTGAGGGTGCAGAAGGCCCGCTCGGAGGACAGCGGACAGCTCTACTACGGACTCGTAAACCTGAGAGAGGACGAGGCAGCCAAGCTAGGGGCAGAGTACGGACAGCCCGAGAGGCTGTTCTTCAAGGAATGTTTCGAGGCGATCCTGGGGTGCGAGAGCGGAAAGGTGTCTTCTCTAGAGCTGCTGGGCATGGAGAGCGCCTACGGGGCCGGCCGCAAGCGGGTGACAGAGAAGGAGGCTCTGCTGGAGCTGTTCACTACGGACGGATGGCTTAGCAGCTCGGATGGGAAGTTCTACCCCGGGCCGAGGACAGTGCTTGAGCTGTACCCTCACCTCTCGGAGACGCATGGGGACAGAGACTTCAAGTGCACCCAGTGCAAAGAGGTGGTTGTGCTGAGAGAGAGCTGCGATAACTGCGAGGCTTGCTTCCATCTGTACTGCGTGGAGCGCCTCAAGTCTGCTAGCGAGCCTGTGTGTCCCAAATGTAAGTCCCGGTGGATTTAATTCAATACTTTGTTATAACACTTATTTTAATAGCAACTGGTGCATTAATTAGTTCAGTAATTATTTACAGACGAGATATTATGAGAATATCAGTAGAATAACAATTCTAGTTTATTTCGTAAATAAGATTTTTTTCCATTATTCAGAAATGTGTGATAAAATGCGTACGTATTAGTATTTTAAACTTAACAGTGTTAACACGTTAGTACGAAGATGTAGCTCCGATTAATAGTACAGTCCATCGGGTAGTGAGGTAGTATTATAAATAACTTAGGTTTAGAAGTATACAAACTCAATACATGACCATACTTTCTATACTCCATCTCTTCGTTACTTTGAGTTCATATCTTAAAACTGATCGCTACAGAAAAAATATTATATATTTTGTTATGTTCAGTTTCTCCAGATAATTTAACAAGAGTAAGATTTATCCTGAATTGGAAAATGCTTACAGAAGGAATGTTATATGGTTAAATGATGCTCGGTTTTCCAGATGAGTTTAAGGATGAGCTCGAATTGATAATATCACATAAAACTCGATTATTTTTCATCAGCTGACCAAATAAAATATTAATATAGTCTGGCTATTCCAATATAAATCCCCTCGTACATACATTCAACATCTGTTAGTTTGAACACTCAAGGAAGTAACAGTTCTATTCGAATTATTGAAAGCAATAAAACATCAAAATGAAATAAGTATATAGGAATATAGGGTGCTCTAATAAAATGAAGCAAATATCATCTTTTATTTCCTTAGAGCCGAGAAATTCAACATCTGTAATAAAGATTACAGTAAAGCCCATAAATATTGGTGATGAGTTGGGATTCAAGTATCACGCATTTTATGTTAGAGGGACTACAGCCTGTAGAAAAAACCCTACATGATAACTGATACACTTATATGAATGTACATGATAATACAGTCAACTCCGCTTAATAGAGCCACCGGTTAATCGGTTTCTCCGTTAATCGGGTCAAAACAACCTGGTCCCGAGGTGGCTCTATTAAGCGGAGTCGACTGTATACACATAAATATAATTTTACTGTGCCGACTATACTAGTACGACTGCTATGACTGCTTTGGTATATTAGTCCGTATCCCCTTTACAGAACAGAGTTTTATTAACTAAGAACTGAAATTTTCAGGATAGGTGTCTCATGGGTTACAGATGTGCACCTGGGGTCACGATTTTTGATGACAAAATTTTTAACTAAGTAAATTCGAGGGATGTCCCAGTATGGATTATCGAGTAGCATTCAATTAGTATAAAATGATTTTTTATACAGAGGCTGTAGTTTAATTGATCGAGAGTATATTAATGCATCCAATCAGTTATTTGTGTTCCATCAGTATTTTTCAGTTATTTTTCCAACATTTTCTTTTGGAGGCACTATTAATCAACCAACGTCCAAAATATAGCGCCTCCAAAGGACCTACTGTCGGCACAGCTGTAATTTTCTATTTTCATATTTAAATTTTTTCTTAAAGCTTCTCCAGGAATTCGAATTAACGGATGTTGACTGTAGTTGGAAAATATCGCATTGGAATTACAGTTCGAAATATCTAAATTTCTATATTACGATGTTGCAACTCATACTACAGTCACTATATCCAGTGTGGTTAAAATGTACAATAGCAATAATTTACTAACTTCAGTAAGATTGCTATATACGTAAGTGTACTGATACATTCACAATTCTAATGAAGTAACCGTTTAGACGCCTTTGAAATTGAACCTAGTAACCAATGGAATGTTTTAGGACATTTTCTAACTCTTATCTAGCTAGCAGCTGCCTAGTAAATTATATGTTTACATATTTTAGTATTAAAATATTTAAGCTACGCGCCACCTTCAGCTTAGTGGTTGAACATAACAATAATCTGCAATTTATACCAAAATATCTTGTATTATCTTACTAATCAATAATTCCTGACGATTAGTATGGCTCGTAATGCTGAGAAGGGACAGACCATGCTCAACCGGTTTTACATGGCAAAGCAGCAGGAGGGGAAGTTTAAGGCGCTGAGGCCGTATCTGGCCTCTGAGTGCAAGGACCTAGGCAGGGCCGAGAAGTGGAGAAGACAGATAATTAACGAGATTGTTAAAAAGGTGTCTCAGATACAAAACGCGGGTCTAGGCGAGTACCGCATCAGAGACCTGAACGATGAGATCAACAAGCTGATGCGAGAGAAGGGGCACTGGGAGGACCACATCATCCAGCTGGGGGGAACAGATCACCGCAAACACGGGCCTAAAATGCTCGACCATGACGGCAAGGAGCTCCCGGGTAACAGGGGGTACAAGTACTATGGGGTGGCGAAGGACCTGCCGGGCGTGCGGGACCTCTGGGCCCAGGAGCCGCCTAAGCCCGCCAAGCGGACGCGCGGGGAGCTGGCGAGACTCGTGGACGCGGACTACTACGGATACAGGGACGACGACGACGGGGTGTTGGTGCTGCAGGAGGCGGAAGAGGAGAGGCGAGCCGTGGCGGACGCGCTGGAGCGGTGGCAGGGGGCGCGGGAGCAGGGCGCGCGGGGGGGCGAGGAGAGGAACATCTACGCAGTGGGAGCAGACTCGGACTCAGAGGGGGAGGGGGAGACTCGAGAGGGTGCGGTCGAGCGGAAGGAGGGGGAGGATGCCTACGTGAAGGTCCCCACTCAGGAAGAGGTGGAGGAGGCTCTGCTGCGGAGGCGCAAAATGGAGCTCCTAGAGAAGTACGCTAGCGAGACGCTCATGGCACAGGGAGAAGAAGCCAAGACACTGTTAGGGCTCACGAATTGCTAAACTGATTACGCTATTTAATATTAATTACCGGGTAATATAATTGATAAGCATTAATGCATTTCTATGAATTTGGAATTCTCACCCAGAAGAAATTAATTAATATTGATTTTTGAGGATAGACATATAGTTGTGAGAACATAAAGATGGAAGCGACTAATTCATCGGTAGAACAGCAGGCTAACTCGAACGGTGGGTTGGAGAGAACGCTAGTAATGATAAAGCCAGACATGGTCTCAAAGTCGGACCAAATACTCCCCGAAGTAGAAGCGGCGGGTTTCGTAGTGCTGCAGACGAGGCGTGTCAGGTTCACGCCTGAGCAGGCCTCTGACTTCTACGCAGAGCACTATGGGAAAATGTTCTTCCCCAGTCTCATTGCTTTCATGAGCAGCGGACCCACCCTAGCGATGGTAGTGGCTAAGAAGAATGCGATAGAGGGGTTCAGGCAGATTTTAGGTGCAACAAATCCTGATCAAGCTCGCGAAATAAACCCCAAGAGCTTCCGCGCCAGGTACGGCAGTGACACGCTTAAGAACGCAATGCACGGCAGCGAGTCCCAGGTAGCCGCGGAGCGAGAGATAAGATTTATATTTCCTGACTCTATCACGGAGCCGCTCCTGAGCGGGGACCAGTCCACCCAGTACCTGGAGAAGAGAGTCAATCCAACTCTGATAAAGGGACTGACAGAGCTCTGCAGGACTAAGCCGGCAGAGCCCGTTAGGTGGCTAGCCAACTGGCTGTTGGCTAACAACCCCAATCAGCCCAGAATAACGCTGCCTTATTAACCTGTCTCTCAACAGCTGTTATGTTATACTAATACTATACACATCACTTCATATACACCGTATATCTACTATACCCATTATCTGTAGTCAGTAATAATATTATGAATTTACTTATCCACCGATCATCGGCGTTTGTATTAAATAACCTGGTAGTTTCTACCGATAGTGTTTTTATAAACATAAAAAAACAATGGGTAGAAATTAGCGAGGTTTTTTAATACAAACGCCGATGATCGGTGGATAAGTAAACTCTAATATTATTATCTCTCTACAGACACATTAATGAACAAACACTCATGTTACCATATGATACAGTAGGGTAAGCATAGTTACAGATATTATAGTGTGGGTTTTCACAGCCTGTGGGAATTTGGCCCTAATTTATCAGCTGTATTCCTATATTAGTATAAATTATTACTAACACAATAGAGCTATGATTAATTAGAAATTCAGTTAGTAGTAAAGTAGGGTATAATATAATTATTGGCTAAATAACTTATAAACTTTATTGCCGGGTTAACCAGCCAGATATAGCTGTGTATGTTAGATGCGTAATTCTTGCAAAAGAAAAATAATAAATTAATCTTCATTTTGTTAGAATATAATAGTTTTATATTAGGTGTACCATTATTGGCAAATCAAGTCAATTATTTTGGCAACTAAAATAATAATTAAATTCTTTTGTTAAACAAATTCAAATATTTCGGTGAATTTCGCAATAATTAAATTATTCTGGCAATTCAACCGATTTCATTATTTTATTACTTATAAATTAACCAGATAAATTCACGTGTACTTATTAGGCAGGTTTATTTAAGAAATTAATTATTATTATTGATCATCTGTCCGGTATTAAACTTGTATTTTATAAAGTAATTGTATTGCAAGCTCATATAATGGCTAGTACTGTGAAGTCTAACAATCTAAAACTAGAGTAAATAAGTTATATATTGTTTCTATAGTTAAGTTAGGACATGTGGCAAGGTACATTAAGTAAGCCATATCAGAAATAATAATTTGCATTAATTAGAAAATATTATCACACCAAGATATAAAACCTCTACAGATGCAACATTACGTGTAATCTATTGCGGTACTATCATTATATGTACTATATCGCGTCCATATTCTAATAAACTCTCATTTTGCTGCGTAAATTACTGAGGTGAAATTGCATGATTATTGCTGTTACAGATCCATGTTAAAGCTGTGAAAGAATAATGTACCTTACTCTAATACAGTTATTTGCTGCTTGCACTCAAATATGGATCAGATGTTTTTTGTTAATTATTCATAAATACTAACTCTAGAAGTATTCTATCAGAAGAACACTTCGATCCATATCGCGACCCTTTTCTGATTAATACAGGGCAATTTTACATAATATCGATATAAATTTCTTCTTATTCAATCATAAACAAAACAAATATATCTTTACTTTACAATCATAAGAAGTAGTGACACATTTTATACGTATTGTAATATTATTTACTATGAACATTCAGACTTCATAATATTTAAGCGAACTCAACATAATAGTAATACATTCCTTTGTAAGTTGAATTGGGAGCTAAGGCTTGTTCATAATAGAGTACGTACAGTCGAAATCGTTTTTTTTTTTTGCCCCCCTAAATGCATGGAAAAAAGAGGCAAAAAAACACGATACGCAAAAAAACCCGTATTTAACAATACACGTATACAGTTCTATGAGGTTATGAAGAAACAAGGAGAAGCAAGGAGGCAAAAAAAACCCGATTTCGACTGTATTAATATGAAGCAACAAAAAATTGTTCACAATATGCAGACTTGGATGTATTTAATTCGGAGAGTTATACGGAAATAGAAACATCCTAAAAATGCTATCATGTGCTGAATTTATCTTGCTAATAGACAGTAATAGTGTATAATATTTACATACATTTTGGTTCAAATATACAAATTTAGAGTGGTGTAATAATGAGACTAAAAGTATAAATTCAAAAATGGGCTGTGAGATTATTATTATTATTAGTGACTAGTGAGCAACCAGCTTGTAAATATAAATTTTATAATTACAGGGGCGGCACCTCTTTTCGAAAAGTGATATTGCGGAGAATTTTAAGTATTTGAATATGCGGTCCGGCGATGCCGCACAAGGTAATGCGTTCTGGCGATGATTAAATCATTAATTGGATAAATTATTGATTAATTGTTTAATTTCGAACAGATAGAGGTGGTACAGCAAAGCTGGCCATCCTGAAAAGTGGTACGGCGCTCGCCGCACCAGCTTTACCGGGTATGCCGCCCCTGATTATAAGTTATATAATTATCCCTCAATGATCTATGGCAGTGGTTCTCAACCTTTTCAAAATATATTGCGACTAAAAACATGACTAATTAATATGATATTATTATCGTGATAGGTTGCGCGGCCTCAGGCCAGGTTGAGAACTACTGATCTATGGTAAAAATATATTATACGGAAAAAATATTTTCAGTCCATGGGGACTGAAATTAAAGTAGAATTATAGCTTTGATATAGTATTACAATTGACATGTTATATCAAAAGTGGAGATGCTGATTGTGAAATTGCCAATACATATTTATATTAGTTGCTTTCGTTTGAGAAAAATTAATTGCTGAATAAAGCAATATCACGAAATAGTTGACCGAAGAAATAAATCGTTTGAATAATACAGTAGACTCTCATTAATAAGAACACCAGAATCGCCCAAATTTGTTCGTATTAACCGGAGAAACTTAATACATATGTATTAGGGTATAGGAATAAAACCTTGTACTCTTTGGGGCCGTTCAAAATGTATTTGGGATTCAAGATCCAATATGTTACAAGGTAGTACAATGGATTAGCTAGTGTCTTTATTAATATAAAAAACTAAGTCTTATTTCTTAATAAATATTAAATACTTGTTACAAAAATTGCCTTCCAAAGCGTCAGTCTTTAAGTTGGGAATTAGTTTTCTGGCACAATTGAGCAGTTGATCCAGTTAATACACAGCCTACGTAGGCTGTGCAGTTTATAGATTTATGAACTTTAACAATAAGTAATAAGATTTCTAAAGAAAAACTTAAAAATTAGAAAAAAATTAGAAAAGAGAGGTCAATAGAAATAAATAAACTATATTTGTGTACACGAGGGAAACAAAACAAAAAACCCCAGCAAAAAGTAAATATTTTAATAAATATTATAAATTACTTGATATACCTTATTATAGGAAATTAACGCGAATTTCTCCAAATCGCGTTAATTTCATGGAGCGTTAATTTCCATGACCTTAATTTCCTGCTATTTAGCAAAATTATACAATGGATGGACAAAGTTCCGAGCAACATATTTTCAGATGTGCAACTAGTTTGAAAGGATATACCATGTCTATCAAGTAGATTGCAAGCCTATTTGGGCACAATAGTATTAAATCAGGAGATTAATAATCCTGAAATTTTTTTATAAAATTTATTCGCGTTAATTTCATGTATTTGAAAATGTTCAGCTCCAATTCGCGTTAATTTCCTTCGCGTTAATTACGTGGCGCGTTAATTTCCTATAATAAGGTAGTTTTTTTTGAAATATAAATTTCAATTTATATCAATTTAGTTGTTTACAAGTCTCTATAAGACTTGTAAACAACAACAATAAACATATACATATAGTGGAAATATAGCACACAAATAATTATGGATGGAAATAGTTAGAATCATTAATCAGGTTCAAAATTGTTGCTCGCTCAATGCAAATTTCATATTGATCAACACAGTCTAAATTAAACTTCATCAATTCTGACAAAGGTATAGGTATAACAAAATTTTAAATAGGGTCTATTTTCTTATTGATTTCCGTAAAATCGCATTTCCCAGAGATTATGAGCTTGTAGTTGACGGATAATTCCAAACAATATTAAGGCGCATACTATAGAAGTGACTAGAATCAAGGGTCCGCAGGCATTGGAATGTTGTAACAGTTTTTTTTTAATTGTTGTAAATCGCTCGTCGTACACTACTTTACATAATTTTTCGGTTAATTGGGAGAAGAGGCCTGGAACAAACGTTTCCCAATTAAGCGGAGTAGACTGTATACACGTATATATATTTTACACATAACATACACCCAGGTTTGTTAATGGTATAGATTAATCATTCCAAATTTTATTAGTTCTTGTAGACAGATAGTTCCCGTAGATAGACTTGTCCTGGTTATGAGAGAGAAATGGAGAAAAAAGCGTATGCGTAGACTCAAGGCCAAGCGAAGACGAAACAGGAAGAGAGCCAAGTAGCTAACTATAGAGATTAACGATTAGTTATTATACAATATAATTTATTGTATTATTAAATATCAATTGAGTTTCCCTTGCAATATTCCAACCCATATGTCAATCTGTCAAAGCTAAAAAGCTTGTAAAACAGGCCCGAATTAGCAATCTCAGAGCGAGGAGCCAATAACGTCGAATACGAATGCCTCAGGGGAACCAAAGACCTAGAATTTGCGTTTTAAGACTGCGATTAAAAATTTTCCATTGCGAATTAAATTAAGCTATGTATTTCGGGAACAGCGACGCAGTAATCGATGCAAAATTCCACGGTTGCACTTATTAACCGCAATTTTCCATCAACTGTCTACTAACCACTATACTATAGTATAGTCGGCAGCATAAACGTCGGAAATGGGCCCCGTAACCGTCTCCCGATTAATATTAAGCGGCTTCCACTGTAATAAACTTGTTTAGCATGCTCACTTGACTTTTCATTACATGTAATAATCATAACTTCATGAGTGTTTAGAAACAGCTAAATATGCTAGCTAGAGCAGGTAATGTTGCCAGTCAAGTATGTTGAGTGAAAACGCACTTGATTGTAACATATGTATATGTCGCAGGCGAAATTGAGACTCAATCTCGCCTGAAACTCAATTTCGCCTACAACATATACAATTATACATAGTATAGGTTTACATAGTTTCCCTTCAAATGTACGTATATACGTACGTCATTTGAAGGGAAACTAGTCTCACTTGTATGCCAATTTGCATATTTATAATGCTAGTATATTACAAAATCCTAGGTCACCTGTATGTATGCCTACGGCCTCAGCGGGGGCCAAACACCTAAGCAGAACCTCCTGTGGCAGGACCGGAGGGTGAGCAGTCAGCTCCCGGAGAGGCAGCAGGGAGAGAACTGGTGGAGGAAAATAAAGAAGTCTATTTCTCCCACAGAAGCACCTGAAGTTGCTCCGAGTAGGGTGTTCTCAAGGGAGAAGGGAGTGCTGAGCGGGAGAGCTATAGCGAGTCTCCCCGGACCCGAGAGGAAAGATCAACAGCTGTTCAACCTAGAGACTCTGGAAGAAGGCCCGACACGCCCGCAGCTCAACTTGGGAGACATACATTCCCATTTTAGCCCCGCAAACTCGGACCAAACTAGCCAAACAGAGCCTCCATTACCCGCTGCTCCGGTCTCCCCTAAGTTGCCCCTAGCAAGCAAACCAGCCCCTCCTCCTCAGGAGCCGCCCCCCCTCCCTGTCAAGACCCTCTATCAGATCCCTCTCAAGGACACACCCAAGAAGAAAACTGAACTAATGACTGCCAGTGAGACCGAGATAATAAAACCTCCCTCCCCATTTCTGGACAATTCCCGTAGGAGGCCGCCTCCTATCCCTAGGGACACACGTGGCTCACTCCCGTCTGAAGAGACTCAAAAGAAGAACTTGTCCAGTATCTCGCGGCCCCAGTCATTCGTAAAGAGCCCGGCAACAAGCGCGGAACAGGGCAAGGGTCCGCAGAAGTCACATTTCGTGAAAGACGCCGTCTCTATTTTCGAGAGGAACAGTCCTGCTCTCAAGCATACACCGGTGCCCCCCGAAAACCTTATCTCTCTAAAGATTCCTAACAAAGTTGCCAACACGCGCCAGCGGTCTAGAGGTCCCAGTCGGACCCCTTCGGACCTGGACCTGTCTCGACAGGCCACGCCAGACGGCAGCGCTCAGCTCAGCGGCTCCAGGCCCGACCTCGCGGGGGGGCGGGAGGCCGCCTCGCGGGACCCGTCCTCCGACGCGTGCAGTCTGGACTCCCTGGAGCCCCTGGGCCTGGGGCCGCCGGTCAAAGAGAAGAAGTCCTCGAGACTGAGGGGACTCATAAACGCGACTCGCAGCAAGATAACCATGGATGCGCCCGAGCAGGATCGAGAGAAGTCCAACACAGATCCCTCCAGGCGGCGAGTGAGACGTTCCTCCTCCTCTGTGAAGCCAGTCAAGAGCGAGACCAGCGTGGTAGACTCGCCAGCAAAACCCGCTGACATAGGAACGAGCTCATTTCGGGCAAAACGCAATAAAAGGAAACCCCGTCACTTTGAGCTGCAGCAAGGATTCAATGTAAAAGGGTTTGATAACTTTATGATGTACTAAGATACCAGAATTATGTTTAACGTGTATTTTAATAATATTATCTATTCGTTACCAGTGTATGTGTGTCCCTATCAATGAATAAATGAATTGAGTTTGTATTTAGAACTTCCGAAATTTTAATCAAGTTACCTCAAATTTCAATATCCATAGTGTTTGTACTCATTTCCACTTAATATTTATTTTGAGCAGAATGCAATTATTATACATTCCGATGTGCTTCCTCTTCTTGCTACCCTGCAGGCCGGAGACCTACAACTCCACTGCCCAGATAGCCCCCGCGCAGAGCTACGGCTACCTCCCCTACAACAACTGCTCGGCTCAGCAGGGCCTGCCGTGCTCGCACTACCAGCAGTGCGTAGCCTGCTCACCGCTCCCCAACAGCACCTGCCGCTACGGGGAGGAAACCCAGGCTGAATGCTCCTATCCTGACAGCCTCCTTTGCAGCGGAATTAGATCCCAAACAGAGACAGTCCGCTGTCGGTACTGCTACCAGCTGATCAGCCTCACGCTGTCGGTTCAGTACCGAGACCAGCAGCACGTGCACCTGGCGGCAGGCAGGGACTACGAGTGCGCTAACTACACAAGCAGCGACAACAACTCCTGTCCCTCCGTGGCCACCCCGCAGGCGCTCTACCTCTCCCAGTGCAGAGTGCTGCCGCACGTGCGCTGCCTGGGCAAGAGGATGTTCTTCGTGCTGCGGCCCTGCAACTACGGCAGCGGCTACAGCTGGAGCACGGCCTTCATTCTGAGCGTTCTGCTGGGCGGCCTGGGCGTGGACAGACTGTACCTCTCGCACTGGAGATCTGCGCTGGGAAAGTTATTCTCCTTCGGGGGGCTGGGGGTCTGGAGCTTGCTAGATATTCTGCTCATCGGCACCGGCTTCCTAAAGCCGTCCGACGGGTCTCTCTACCAGTAGAGTATGCATTTATATTTTGTGTTTAACTTATGTAGAAATTAAGGAACCATATCATCGTTGTGTTGCAACAAAGTGTATTTCCTAGTTTGGACTATGGAGTGTATACTCGCTTAATTGGTACACCTGTTAATCGGGACAATATGCAGGACCCAATGAGTCCTATTAGCAAGCTACGCTGTTATAAATTATAATAAATATACAGCTAACTCCGTTATCATTACTTAGATACAGTATAAGCGAGTAAAATCAACTACTTTATCCGTCTGGGGAATATATACAACTTCGTTATAAGAGGGTATTCCGTTAGTTATAACGGGAGTTTACTGTATTACTCAGTTAGACCTAATTAACATTAGCAGTCTATTGACCGCGAGAGCAGCGGAAGCAGGCATGGAAGAGAGCGACGCTGTGTTCGAGAAGCTGTACTGGATTCGCCAGTGCGCCTCTCTCATGCTGGGCGTGGTGTGGGGCGCCATTCCCCTCACGGGAATATTCGCGATACTAGGCTACCTAGTGCTAATATCCGCAGTTGTATATGTGTCTACCGTTAAGCTAGCTGAGGTGGAGATGGAAGATTTGGGAGGGGTGCAAGAGGTGTTAAAGGATGGCTTGATGACGGGCTTTGGAATGTTTATGATTTCATGGATTATAATATTCACTTCTGTGCATTCTTAGAGAATAATTAAAGCCAAATCTAAGTACGTACTGTTTTAATATAGTGACTAATAAGATTTTCCGGAAAAAGTAATTAGTTAGATAACGAGCCGTATTACCCATGGTCTCAAATTGTACAACTAACGTTTAAATAATAATGCTTGAATAAAAAATAATTAAAATCCACTTCAGCTTGTGAAGACTCAATTATAAAACTCGCATTCGCATGCGAAAAGTAGATTAAATAGAGTATAGTTAATATAAATCGGTATACTGAGACTAGCTATAACAAACCTCGTAGGTGGTGTATGGCGTGAGGGAGTCTACGAGTGCCTCTCTCGGCTCGGACGGCACCACTGCCTCCCGCGTGAGGGACGGGGTCGCCAGCAGGGCGGCGTACCGGATGACGTAGGACAGGACAGGGGTCCCCCCGTCGTCCTCCATGGTCCAGTTAATGAAGAGAGAGGTGGAGTCCGAGGCTGGGGGGGAGGTCGGCAGTGCGAGCAGAGACAGGACCTGGGGCGTGGCGGGGGCGGAGAGCACCGTGAGCAGAACGGAACTCTCTGAACTGCCAACTGCATTCACGCCCTATGGATATCATATAATATAATATCTGATACTAATTGCTTTGTACACTCAACTCCCGTTATAACCAAGTCGGGTATAACGAAGTATCTGTTTATAACGAAGTCATTCATTGGTCCTGAAATCCTTCTATCTTATTATCTATCTATATATAAAAAGAGGAATTGTTGTGTGTGTGTTTGTTTGTTTGTGTGTTTGTTTGTTTGTCCCGAATTAAATGGAAAGACTACGAGTCCCAGAAAGCTGAAAATTTGTATACAGGGGTAATTTTATACTGCGACAACGATCTATTGGTTTTTGAAGAGAAATATTAACATTTTAAGGTGTCAAAATTTGTTAGCCAATTAAATTCGAGGGATGGTTAGTATGAATTACAGATTTCATCAATTAGTATAAATAGATTGTGCATAATAGAAATATTTTCTGAGGCTCCAATTTGATTGATTGAAAATTAATTTATTTAACCAATCAATAATTTGTCTATTCTATTGCCTGTTTTTCTTTTAGTATTATTTTGATTCGAGCTTTCTTATCGTGCAACTGAAATTTATTGGCTATTAAAACTCATTATTAATGTGACTGCTTTTGGGGAGGGAAAGGCCGCGAAGCGGCCGTTAATTGTATCGCGTAGTGATTAACACGAACGAACAAAAGTCGCGAAGCGACTTTTGTGAGAGAGTGATCCGTCGCGAAGCGACCGAGACCGAAGGGCTCGTATATAAAAAGAGGAATTGTTGTCTGTTTGTTTGTTTGTTTGTTTGTTTGTTTGTTTGTTTGTCCAGAATTAATTGGAAAGAATGCGAGTCCCAGAAAGCTGAAAATTTGTATACAGGGGTAATTTTGTACTGCGACAACGATCTATTGGTTTTTGAAGAGAAATATTCACATTTGAAGGTGACAAAATATGTTAGCCAATTAAATTCGAGGGTTTGTTAGTATGGATTAGCAGATTTCATCAATTAGTATAAATAGATTGTGCATAATAGAAATATTTTCTGAGGCTGCAATTTGATTGATTGAAAATAAATTCATTTAACCAATCAATCATTAGTCTATTCTATTGCCTGTTTTTCTTTTAGTATTATTTTGATTCGAGCTTTCTTATCGTGCAACTGAAATTTATTGAGCTATTAAAGCTCATTATTAATGTGATTGCTTTTGGGGAGGGAAAGGCCGTGAAGCGGCCGTTAATTGTATCGCGTAGTGTCTAATACGAACAAACAAAAGTCGCGAAGCGACTTTTGTGAGAGAGTGATCCGTCGCGAAGCGACCGAGACCGAAGGGCTCGTATTATTAAAACTTCGGTTACAACGAAACGGATATTCCGAAATTCCGCTTATAACCAAGTCATTTAAATCCCATATAGGATATTGATTTACTCCGGTTATAACGAATTCTGCTTATTCGAACTCCGGTTACAACGAAAATCAACTTGTAATGAAAAACACTTTTAAGATCGAACTCCGCATATAACGAAATGAAACTAGGGTCCCGAGCACTTCTTATAACGAGAGTTGACTGTATTTGCTATACCAACGTTAGGAGTGAATAGCTATGCTGGCACTGAGCATTAGGCTAGCCAGACAAGCCCTATCAGCTGATCGCTTTAACTGCATCTTGCTGCAACACAGCACGCAGACTCAAACCATGCAAGCAGAGCTGCAGTCTGACAGCATGGATACCATGATAGACAAGAGGAATGCAGAAATATTGCACTCGATGAAGTCACGAGGATTGCCGGAGTTCCTCACTCCGCATCAGACCTGGGTGCACACGATGGAAGGCAATAAGATGGAGAAGATAATAGTGCTGGACCCGATCGCGTTCTGCTTCAAGCCTCGAATCGACATCCTCAACGACGTGGTGCGCTGGGAGAAGGAATGCCTGAGGTCCGGAAACGAGTGTCAGAAGACCCGCGCGGAGAAGAGAGGCAGCGGCCGCAAGCCCTGGCCTCAGAAGGGGACCGGCCGGGCCAGACAGGGAAGCGTACGCGCGCCCCACTTCATGAAGGGGGGCAAGGCGCACGCGATTAAGCCGACAGACCCGAGCTACTTCCTGCCCAAGCGGCTGCAGAGCCACGGACTGAGCACGCTCTTCACGCTGAGGTTCCTGCAGGGAGACATGCTGGTGGTGGACAGACTGCTGCCCGCAGAGAGCCCGGACGAGCCGGCCGACATAGCCGTCAGACCCGACTACTTGTTCTCGCTGCTCGAGAGATACGATTGCAAATCTATTTACTTTGTGGACGATTACGCAGACCCGAAGTTTGACCACGTCATGGCCAAGTCTCTGAAGCGTAGCGAAGAAGAAGGGAACTTCTTTAGCTACCAGATCTCCTCGCACGGACAGAGCGCGTTCGATCTGATAAAGTGTGACAAACTGGTCATCACTGTGGCTGGCCTGAGACTATTCGAGCAGAAAATAGCCGAAGATATTCGTTAGTATTAACGGATACATTAATGCATTGCTTTAGTAGTTAGAATAATTAAATGTAAAATTACGATCTCTTATTAATTGTTAAATTAGAATGATTGAATAATATACAAGTTATAATTTAAGGATTCTTGATAGCCAGTTTGTGGGATAAATAATTATTATAGTATAAAAAAATGATTTTGTCAAGAATAATTTAATTAATCTCAACTTGATTCTCATCCCTGGTTCACAAATACAGTCTATCTGACTCTAATATAGAACCTCGTTAGTTCGAACACCATGGGACCGTCAAAAGCGTTCGCCTTATCCGGAATTCGTATTAACCAGTGTCATTTGTATTGAAAAGGCTTTGAAGGGGAGTTAAATAGTGTTCGTATTAACCGTGTTCGTACTAACGAGGTTCTACTGTATAGTTAATCTAATACATTAATTAACCTCTACAAACCAAAGTATGGAGATTAATAATGTTTGTAACTACGTATCACAGGTACCTTGCAGGTGTAGTTGTTGGTATCACTCCTGAGAACAGGAGAGATGTAGAGAGTAGATGCCTGGCTGGACAGAGAAATTGAGATTGAGGGAAGTGACTGGGTTAACATTTGGTTATCTTTATGCCATGAAACCTCTGGGATCGGGTTGCCTGACAGAATCCGGCATTGGATGGAAGTGCTCTGTCCTTCTATGAGTAACTGAGGTCCACCAGTGATAGAAACCTAGCATTAAGAGTATTAATTATAGTGTGTTGTTAATAATAGGTAGTCGGAAGCCCATAATTGATGGAACAGATGGTAACTTGATTTAATAGTTATCAATTAAGAAGTCCTACACAACATTCAATTTAAGTGAATGCGAATTATAAGTTATCAAATAGATTGTCAAAGGAATTAGCTAGAACTAACCTCGGGTGGGGCAGTTACTATTATCAGTATCTGAATGCTCACAGTTCCCACTAGGTTCGTAGCCTCGCACGAATACTCTCCGTCTGCATCCGGCTGTACGCTGGTCAGGGCGAGTAGCCCGGAGCCGCTGCCAGAGACGGTACCATTCGGTCCCTCCCACGAGACCTGCGGCACAGGGTTGCCTTCAGCTGTGCACAGCAGTGACACGCTCTCTCCAGGTGCCACCAGCTGATCTGACAGCTGGCTTGTTATGAGAGGTGGGAAGTGCACCTAGCAGGATTTAACTCAGGTTACTGGAGTGAATACCTAGTAGTACCAATCTGAAACCTAACTGACTGTATTCCAAATACAGCAATAATCGTAAATTGATTATCCTTCTGCCAAATATTACCAAAATAGGAAAAAAATTTTATCACAGTCACGACACAGTGATGGAATCACATTATTCTACTTAGGGAATAATTCACGAGAAGACGCAATTTGTCTATGTATAATAAATGGATTGTTAGATTATAGTAGTGTTCGCCTAATAGCATGGCAATTGCTCTATAGCAATATTCCTCTATTAGCAAGTTATTTTCAGTCCCCAAGCGAGCGCGAGCATTTAATGTTAATTCTGTTCCTCTAATAGCAAGTTCGCCTATTAGCAAGCAAATTTCGTGCAAAATGCGACTTGCTATGTAAGCGAACTGTAAATAAGAAATTATTAGACAAATAACATCCAGGAGATTTACTAATGGTAAATTCGGAAGTTCTCAATCACCACTAATGGAGTCCTCAAACGGGTTATCCACAATAATTTATAAAGATCAAATACAGCAGTACAGCCATTTGTAAACACGCTCCTAATCCTGGACTCTGATCCAATTTTCATACTCCTAAATCACAAATTAATGTTACGGTATAGGAGAGGATTCAAAATTTTCGCGCTCCTAAATTCAAATTTTCCCAAATCATGCTCCAAAAGGAGCGTCTCGCGCTCCTGGATAATTCCTTGAAATACAATCAGGTTATTTTCCTAAAATTGTGTTCATAATAGAGACTTCATAATAAGCGAACTTAACTTAAAACCTTGTGTAAGTTTTTTAATTGGGACCATAGGGTTTGTCATAAAATAAAAGTTTTTCATATTGAGCAGATAAAAAACTGTTCAGAATAAGCAGACCTGACTATTATTTTATACATATTTATTATCTCATAGATTAATTATTGAATCATATTAGTTAATATACTAACTACTGTATCAATATTGAAAAAGCCAAAATATCCGGAAATCCAATTGAAGAACTTAGAGGTTCCAAGCATTCGATATAACGGGAGTTGCTGTACACACAGGTAATTAAAGCTCTAGCTTCATTTATAAATTGAGTTTGATAAAAACTAATTTGTTTACGAGCAAGGCAGGTTGTTTGATAGCTAGAGCTATCCTTTGGTAGTCGGTAGCCATTGTGAAGAGGAATGCGAGTAATACATATGAATGAAATAAATTATGGATTTCTATTATACTCTGTGCTTCCCTGTAACCCGTATCACTATCGTCATTGAGAAACCCACATCTGCATCCTAGTCAACTAATTACATATTAGGAGAAATATCTAACCTAGAAGCCCGATGTCCATGTTAGTGAATAGAATCACGCATTATGAAATTACTTGTTCTTCTGAAGCACAAAAAAACTTTAATTATCAGAATATAAATGACCATATATAGGCAAAAACTAAACACATCGCTCGAACCATTTTGCAACCATATATGGTAAAAAATCGTACCAGGAGAATAAAAGAAGAATATAAATACACGGGCTTTCCATTGAATCGTATCTAGACACGTTAGGAGAATCCAATATCCACTGAACTATTCCTTCCTTATAAAGACTAACAATTCACAATGGGTGACGATGAAACCGCAGCTTTGGTAGTAGACAACGGATCCGGCATGTGCAAGGCCGGGTTCGCCGGAGACGATGCCCCCCGTGCCGTGTTCCCCAGTATCGTAGGCCGCCCCCGCCACCAAGGCGTCATGGTGGGGATGGGACAGAAAGACTCGTATGTCGGAGACGAGGCGCAGAGCAAGCGCGGCATCCTAACACTGAAGTACCCCATCGAGCATGGGATCGTGACCAACTGGGACGACATGGAGAAGATCTGGCATCACACCTTCTATAACGAGCTGCGAGTAGCGCCAGAGGAGCACCCCGTCCTGCTCACCGAGGCTCCACTCAACCCCAAGGCCAATCGCGAAAAGATGACACAGATTATGTTCGAGACCTTCAACACCCCAGCCATGTACGTAGCTATCCAGGCCGTCCTCTCGCTCTACGCCTCCGGCCGCACCACCGGGATCGTGTTCGACTCTGGCGACGGGGTTTCTCACACCGTCCCGATCTACGAGGGGTACGCGCTCCCGCACGCCATCCTGCGTCTCGACCTGGCGGGGCGCGACCTCACCGACTACCTCATGAAGATCCTAACCGAGAGAGGGTACTCCTTCACCACCACTGCTGAGAGGGAAATCGTGCGAGACATCAAGGAGAAGCTCTGCTACGTGGCGCTGGACTTCGAGCAGGAGATGCAGACAGCCGCGTCCAGCTCCAGCCTCGAGAAGAGCTACGAGCTCCCTGACGGCCAGGTCATCACCATCGGAAACGAGCGTTTTCGGTGCCCCGAGGCGCTCTTCCAGCCCTCCTTCCTCGGCATGGAGTCCGCTGGGATCCACGAGACCGCCTACAACTCGATCATGAAGTGTGACGTAGACATCCGGAAGGACCTCTACGCCAACACTGTTCTCTCCGGGGGCAGCACCATGTTCCCTGGAATCGCCGACAGGATGCAGAAGGAAATCTCGGCCCTGGCTCCCCCTACGATGAAGATAAAGATAATCGCCCCTCCCGAGAGGAAATACTCCGTCTGGATAGGCGGGTCCATTCTCGCTTCGCTATCCACCTTCCAACAGATGTGGATTTCAAAGCAGGAATACGATGAGTCCGGTCCCAGCATCGTTCACAGGAAATGCTTCTAGCTCGCTCACTTATGTTGAGAAGAATTTCAACACTGGCTAGACTATGGATTGTGTATGTCTTATCTAATTACATAACGAATATTATTGCATTGATCTGGATTGAATTGTGACTGTTAGGAGTGTACTTAATATTGAGTAAAATATATTATGTAGTAACTTAAAAATTGTTTGAAATTAAATAGAAAATTACTTTCGTTATACTATGTAGAAAAAACATCCTTATTGGATAATTATTGCATAAAAAGAAAATAGTTAGGACAAACAAAATTACTTAAAACTAAAAAAATAATCAATTTTCGCATTCGATGCCAACAAACTAGAAACTCTCGTTTGAAAAAGAACAAACAAACGAATAAAATTCCAAAACAAAACGATTATTTGTCAAAACCCTACAAATTTACTCTCGTAAAAATTGATTATAATTGATAAACAATTAGCCTTTTAATTAGCTGTCAAGTTGTTTGAATAATAATGTTATGATAATACTAGTTTAAATCAGTTAACTCATAAAATACTCCTAATTAATATGGTACGTGCTGTCAAAAAATAACTTGCATTCAATGAGACGATGTCCTGGTCCTCTCCTCCTACATTGCTGCCTCGACACACATAGTTTCCAGAGTCACTTCTGTTCGTGTCGCTAATCACGAGGCTCCCGTTAGCGTACACTGCATGTCTGCTAGGTAGAGCGGAGGTGTTGCTCTCCCCTTCCAGAGACCAGCTGATGACGGGCTGAGGGTCCCCAGAGGCCACGCAGGTCAGAGTGGCCAGGTACCCCTCTCTTGCTGTTAGTTCGCCAATCACAGCAGTCACAGCTAATATTACAGATATCGTAACGTCAACTGAGCCTTTAATGGTAGTATTATTAATAACTTATCTAATTAACGTACTTGGAGGCTGGATGACGTCAATGAAGATCTGAGCCACCTGAGTCTCCACCTGATTAACGGCTGTACACAGGAAGTAACCCTCATGAGCGAGGCTAACATTCCTAATCCTCAATTGGTTACCACTAACAATAATCTCAGGATAGAGAGAACTGGGAAGAGGATTGCTATCCCTGGTCCAGGAGAGGGAGGGGGTAGGAATGCCGGAGTTTAAACAAGATATAATAACTTCCGAGTAAATTAGAGCTTGAACCAAATCAGAACTGGCTGTCAACTCAATGGGGCTTGCCACTAGAAGATACGCAGTCTGGCTTGTCTTCTATAAACAAATATATTTATAAACCATGGGGTAATTAATTATTAATTAATTAACTGATATAAATATAGTTACCATTTGTATTCGGTTGAACTTTGGTACAAGTATTTCTGTGCATCATGCATCATAAGTTCCACACCAATATTATCATTAAAAATATATTATTAATATTTGATACATTCAACTGTTGGGCGTTATATCAGTTGTGTGCTATCATAGAGATTGCCAGTATAGCATGCCCAGATTAACCTCCACCAGTATATACCCGGGTATATTCTGTCCTAGCCTAAAACATATACGGATATGAAGTGGGCTAGCCCAAAATATACCCCTCTAGTCCAGATTATACCCCCTTGGGGGTATAATCTGGGCTAGGACAGAATAAATCCCTCTCTTATTGGGTATGCCTAATTTTCGGAACGGGACGGAACAGTCCCGGAAAATCCAGATACACAATTTTCGGGACGGGACAGTAGTAGTAGGTTACCAAATATTTAGTATTTCGAATGGTGATTGAAAAAATAAAATAAAAACACCACAAATTTATAGTATGTGGTTTTAATTTATATAACTAAACACGTTCTAATTAATTGAAAAAAATGGCAATTAATTGTGCTTCTTGACGAATAATCCATTATTGATTGTTAAAACTACCAAGAGAACTCATATTTTATCAAATTCAACTTCTCAGCAGATAAACTAATAAACTATCCATATCGCGAATACCAAAAATTTGCCAAAAAGTGAATACGGTAGTTCATGAGTAATTCGTTATATTCTAGAATTATTCAACTTAGAGATGGACATACGTTTATTTGTTTTATACGAAGGAAATTAGATAGTAGAACAAAGTTGCATCGTATATTTGGAATGTTGCATACAAATCTGTTTTTGCGATATTTCATGCAAATTGTTGAGTGTTCGATATTCATGCAAAATTGTTGCACCTTGTATGTTACAAAATGTTGCATGAACAAAGTTGCATCGTGTATGATGGGATTTATGTAACAAAGATTACACCAGTAGACATTTTTGCACATGACACAATATACGGTAGGCATGGAGTATAATCTGTCCTAGCCCAGATTAGACCCGGGTATAGTCTGGGCTAGGACAGATTAACTCCGAGTATATTCTGGGCTAGCCCACTTCATACCCGGGAGTATAGTCTAGGCTAGGACAGATTAACTCCGGGTATATTCGAGGAGGGGGTATAACCTGGGCTGTTACACCTGTCATAACATTCTATATACGAGTATATAAAATGCTATGGGCATGCTTTGTAATTTAAAGAGAAAATACGATTCACCGCAAATTGGTTAATCATTTTGTCAATTATGAATTTGAAAATAACACGAAGTGAAACTATAACCTAGAGATGTATTAGTGGTAATTGAAGGATTCTAAATTATTAATTATGTAAAGTGTTATTGAGCCGATTAATAACTACATGATTAGGTAAGCGCACAGAATACAATTAAATTCCTCAAATTGGCTAACAAAGTGAGTCCTTTAAAAAATTAATCAATTTCAATTAATCGGTTAGATAGAAATTTTGCTGAAGTAACTAATCTAGGTTAATCAAGTCATTAGTATCATGTGTAGAAAATCCATGTAAAGTACGTCCAGTAATATTAATAACCGACAAACTCTACACTCTCAATTAGAATAAAGCTTAACTTAACTATGCTGATCTTAACCTGCTAAACTTATTTAGAATGATAATTAATTGTAATTGACTGCTAATATTTGAATTTACTTCCACAATTAATTACTAGTTATTAATAGAGATAAATATTTGACCCAGAAATTCAGTTTATAACTGGCTTACTATTTTCTAATAAATAAAAAGGTCGAGTGTGAGAAACATATTGTGCTGCTAGTATTATAGTAAGTAGATAGAAGTTAGGGGTTCCCAATTCCTTACCCGCCGAACCAATTCCTATGGTATGGTATGTTAGTGTGACAACACATTTTGCTTGAACAGAGAAAAATTGTAAAGGTGTAAAAAATGTGTCTGAATATAGATCTAAGAAACTGGATTCAAAGTGCAATTATATTTTCTACTTAACAAAGTAATCAAACGGCCGAACAACAGAAGATTTTAAATATCATTATAATAGTATTATGTACTATAGTTTATACTTAATAAGCACATTAAAATGGAAGCTACTAACTTGAAGGTTAGTCGATGGATTAGTAGCTGTACAGCTGTATTCCCCTGTATCCACGAAGTTGGCACTTGTAATAACCAGGTCGCCCATCACTGTAACCTCGTAGCCAGCGCCTTGTACCAGTGCCGCCCCTCTAGTCCAGGTGACGACAGGGAAGGGAAAGGAGGAAGGGGGTTCACATTTGAGATATGCTTCCTGTCCTAGAAACACTGTCGTATTCCCAGGATGTTCTGAAAAGTTCTCAAGAAGGAAGGCAAGTCTAAATATAAAGATTTGACAAAGGTATATAAGTGCAACTATAAGCCATTAAAATCCGTGGCCTCCGAAATATAACTTCAGTAGCTCCAGTGATGAGTTCCAATTGCAACACGTAGCTGCTTATAATATAACACCAGACTAAATATTGAAAACGAGTCAATTAAGTCATCATAGACTTGGTAATTAATCAAACTTAGGAAACAGTCTAGATACTAACGCATGGCTACAATAATTTAATAAGAAATTTCTAAGCAACTGTATATAAATGTACATTGTACAAGCTCATCATATTATCACAAATACGTATCTTTTTGATTGTATTATCTAGTCATTAGATATTGAGTTAATAATTAATTTGTTATTGTAATGAGGTCTTAATCTAATTAATAAAAAGACTAAACTAAATATTCATGATAAACAACGTGTTACCCCGGATTATGGGATACAGTTTGCACTCAGAATCAACTATAAAATGTCATTTCGGAAGAGTTGTTGAGGAGAAATAGATTGTGGCTGAGGCAGACCTAATATTCTTTGTCAACAATAGAGTGAGTTATTAATTAGAAAAGACAATCTAATTTATATTTATTAAATAAGTCAAGTTATATTTTGCAAGAAAATCAGATATTTTGGACTTATATAAAAGGTATTTAATAAATTAAATCCAAAAAGAAGTTGAGATAATCAAAGATTAATATATCTTGCATTTATTAGCAATTACAACTCACACGTTTTATTCACCAAGAGTGAGCCTACTATTGCTAGCTCATTTAATCAATTCTTCTAATCCCTAGCTCGCTTTGCACTGCCTACTGCTACTGCCTGCTGCTGAGCTGTTCTAAAGAAGTATGGACAATTTGAACAACCAAATATGTGAAAAACTGGATTTGGATAATCTGAATAATTTATGTATAAGAGACAACATAATTCTGAAAGAAATGGTCGATGCCATCCGTCAGGAGAAGGACGAACTAGTTCATGAAATTATCGTCCTCAAATCTGTGCTGTCTGTCGTACAAAAGAAGGCTCAAAAGTAGCGCAACTGATCGCATAAAATCAGGGCCGGTGCAATACCTCTTCGCTGCATTTCCTTTTGCATAGTGACATTGTAATTTGTGCATTGCTTTTGCGTTTAATGTTTGTATTAATTTGAAAATGTTTAACTTGTGTCAATAAAATTATCTTACTAGGTTAATATACAACGATATACAGTATTACAGTATACTTCTTTCTCAAGATAATTGCATTTTTGTCAACTAATTATGGAATCTCATATCATAATCTCTCAAATATATAATACAAACCGATCTGCGTGAGGCATATCTTAATTGAGTTTAGCTATTTTATTGTGTAGATTCAGAATGAAGTAGAATCGTTATCTAAAGTATTCTATTCCGATAGCAAGCAGTACTTGTACAGCATAAGTAATGCGACGTTAGTTTCGCTACGGAATATAATACACTGGTAATACAAGTTAATATTACTGTTTCCATAACATCCATAACTGAATTGTTCTTACAGTCTGTTCTCTCTAATTGTCCACTTCTCTAATACCACTTATCTACTTGTCCAAAAACAACTACGTATTTCTATATCTAGAAATTAATAGTCCACCAGTTCCAATTCCTTTCAAATGGAAAATGACTCAGCAGGGAATTAAAATATAATCAAATTGTGAAAATTCAGAATTATTCAAACTTTTATTCGTATAGTACTAGCGCGGTTCGCTGCTAGATCACTTCCCGACTTGTTACGTGCATACAATAACCGCTTCGCAGTTGTTGTTAACGCAAAAGTGTGTTGTATGGCGCATTCAAAGATAATACAAACAGATTTATTGCGTTTTAATAGTATAAATAAAAGCGTATATCCCTAGGACACCGAGTTCAATTGTTTAATGAAACTAATTAGTTTAATTAGTCTTGTTCTCAGATCTTGATTGAAACATGAAATTTGAACAAAACTGTACAGATTAATTCGAATTTCAAATTTTGTTTGTTACTATGCTAACTTTTTGGTTTGTCCCTGATAGTTGAGAAGACAACAAATTCTTAATCACAGTAGGAAGTTAACAATAGGAAATTCGTAATCAACAAACGTATTTATTTCATATATATTGTGTCCCGGATAATAATGTAGGGTTGGAAAACAGTATCAGTTAATTATGGTTTGTACCAATATAGGACAAGACTATTCAACCACTTAATAACAGTAGTGTATTTTAAATCATATGATTCCGGGTTATCTAAATAGTGAATATAGAACAGTACGCCCTCGCTAATCCGAACAGGAGGAAACAAAATATTCTTCTAATAAATGTGGGAAAAAATCGTAAATTGCAATGGAAGTTAAAAAATAAGTATCAGGCAAGAATTTTAAGGAGTACACTAGATGTTTAGTGCGGATTAACAAGGTTTGTACAAGTTTGGTTCGGATTATCGAGATTCTCATTTATAGATGCCCATAGAAATAAATGCATTACTTCACTAATCCGAACGAATTCACTAATCGGAACAGAAGATTTTTGAATCGGAACACCTCTGTTCGGATTAGCGAGGGTGTACTATATCTCAATATCTGAAATATTTAAATTGATTATCATTAAAATTGATTTTCCATTAACGAAGTCAGTATCTATAAAATATTATTTTATGGTCGAAATAAGTTTCTGCAGAAGTGAATGGTATGATTAGATTATTACTTTACAAAGCTGTCCCATTTAAATAATCGGTGTGGCTTAGGTGGCAGGAGTGTAATGACAATTAAAACAATACAGGAATTCAAGGCACATAAATGTTTTGCGAAATTTTATGTCTCGATTTTGATGTCAGATTTACGTATCTATTTTTTTCAACCATAAATTGGTATTTTATAGATAATGAGATAATTATCTCATTAATGAGCAAAACCAATTGTAATAAAATTCCCTAATTTAGAAGTTGCTGGCATATTGTCTTAAAATATTAGGAATACGTATATTACAAAATATTATTAAAACTCCATTGTTGTGTTTCTGTGTTTGTTTGTCCAGATTGTTTGAAAGTTATAGGAGGATACAAACCGCATTTATAATTGAGAAACTTCCAAATGTTATCATAGGTAAACAGTATGCTGATTTCGAATTTGGAAATTCTAAATTTATAAAATGAAAATTACTTGTTGTTTACCAAAAATTGATAAAACAAATTAATGAAAATTCAAAATGAACGAAAAGGCAAGCTTCAAACGGGAATTATAGGTAAACAAATATGATTTTACGCATTTATAAGTCTACAAATTTCTGATGTGAACTTTTGTTGTTTTCGTCTACAAAAAGAGGTAAACAATCTGTTAAATTTAAAATGAACCTAGAGACTAACTTCCAAATGTTAGAATGTAAACAAGCATGCTGATTACGAATTCAATTTTAAAAAAAAGCGAGATCGCGTAGAGGTTGAGTTATCCGTCTCGAAGCGACCGAGACCGAAGGGCACGTTACAATAAACTTTATTAGGATTACACAATATTGAAGTGGTCGAATACTTTTGTACTCTCTGACTAAACTTGTTTGTTGATATGTTACAAATAAGCAGCTATTGCATTTCTATTATACTCCACTTAGTGAAAGGTTAGTGTAGACTACACACTATTGTTTGACAAGGCTTATATAGTGTGAATATAAAATTGATTAAATTATGATAACTATTACAAATGAGAAGTGCTTGGACTGTATTTTGTCTAAAAAGCAGTAACTTATTGATTTGAAGTGTATGTATTATTGTATTGTTATTGTGACACAATATCAAGAATTTATGATGTGAAATTATTATGGGGAATTGATATAAATTATTATGTATCAAAAATTAATTGAGAACAATCACACAGGATAGTTTACTGGACAAAATCCTAAAGTATCTAGTGTGAGTTTGTCACAGAGACAGAGAGTCTTCCTCCTAGTTAAATATTATCTCTAATTTACAAAGCTATAACAAAGTTAAGAAAGCTAATTCATAACAATCACGATCTTATCTTAACCTCCTGCATTATAGTATGTTACCAAAGTGAGTTTTGTATTTTTGTATAATTTATAAAAGATATATTGCAGTTAGAATTATGGGAAAGCTATTTAAAAATGTAGTTGCTTACAGAATATAAAGGGAATGAATTCTAGATATTAAAGATTGATTTATATATATTTCCTTCGCATTAATTAAAGCCGGGACCAATCCTTGTAAATAGGAATAAATGCTAAATCTTCATTCAGATCGTTTGTCAAATATTAAAGAAGCATGCTTCATGGGTCTACAATTAATTATTGAATCGTCTCATTGCATTAGATAGATAATTGTGTGCTAATTAATTGAACGAATCAAATCAGTAGCTAGTGTAATCTGATAACTGCTACAGAGAATGTGACAGTAGATACTATGCAAAAAAAAAAGAATTCAATCTGGGATATCCAATTAGCACCTATGTGCGAGGTAAAATATAAACAATAAGGATAACAGTAGATTTCTTAATTCATTTGCTGGAAGAATAACTAACCTCAGAAGAACAGCATTGGAGTAGGATGAGCCTAGAATGTTCAGCGCTCTGCATCTGTAGCTCCCTTCATCTGAATCGCTTACTGAAGAGATTGTATAGGAACTTTGCACTCCAGTGGTAAGAGTGAGCTCAGTGCTGCCTGCTATTTGGGACCCGTCTCTCTCCCAGGTGATAGAAGGAGTCGGGTTTGCGAATACCGTGCAAACGAGTTCTATCGCTGTGCCATTGACGATTGGGAGTTCTGGCTGGTCATGAGGGTGCTTAGTCCAAACAGGCGGCGAGGTCTCAGCCCCTACCATCAGCAGAGCCGTGTCTGAGTACACCGCCTCTCCAGGGAGGTACGAGTTGGTAGCCACACAGGTGTACGCTCCGAGGTCCGACTGCTTAGCCTGGGATATCATCAGAGTGCTGTAGGGGATACAAATAATACGAATAGGATTATCCTTCAAATTTTGATTAATTATGAAAATATAAATAGTGAAATGTTTTAGTATAGTACGTATGAATATTTCGAATCGATGAGTATAAAAGTGCACGAATTATATATACTCAGTTGCACGCGGACTGCGGGCTGATTTTCATTGCTGGCCGCAGGGCCCGTACGACTCGCCAGGATAAGGAGTGACCTGACCGTCGTGTTGAATCATAGTGATAATCTATATACTACCTATTAAAAGCACAATTGTTCTGGATGGGTTTGTTTGTCCAGAATTCATAGGAAAGACTATGGGTCCCGGAAAATTTGTATACAGGGGTAATTTTGTACTGTGACAACGATCTATTGGTTTTTGAAAAGAAATATTCGCATTTTAATCCAAAAAGGTGATGAAATATGTTAGTCAATTAATTTCGAGGGTTTGTTTAGTATGGATTAGCTTGACTTAATTCAATTAGTATAAATAGACTGTGCATAATAGAATACAAGCTGCTCGTCCGCGCTACGCGCGTTCTTACAAATTGCACTCGGGCCTGCAGCCCTAGCTTGTATTTAAAGCAGATACCTTTTCAAATGTTATGCCGGTTGTATTTAAATACTGTGGAATGTAACGAAAATTAACGAATATTATATATCCTCTTTCCTTACGTCATGTATTTTCCATTTTGGCACATTCGTTATCTTTCTCCCCCTTGGATGCGTTACGTAACGTTAGAAGGACTCGCACACAGGTTGGTTATATTATGGGAAATCATATAGGAATTAATCTAAATGGCCGCTATCTTATGTACAAATGACCGATATATAGAGTGACATTTTAGCAGACAGCATATTTGTAGCAGAGCAAGGAATCCCACCTTCTTTCAGGTGTAGCCTCTAAGCAGTATATATATTTCCGAGGACCCCATGCCCCAGCTTTAGGTTGTTATAAGAACAAAGCAAATTATTTAGAAAATACTAACCCAGTACGCGCGGGAATATTGATTCTGATTTAAACAGACAATTTTATAGATAAGCTTGTCCGTGTGAATACCGACGCCAAATATTGTAAATTAACGAACATTATGAGGCGGGTCAAAACTCAAGACCAACATCGAATGTTCCAACTGCTCGATTGTATAGTGCAATAATAATTTGTCGCAAACCACCATCTTAATTTTGTCAAGTTCTTACACACCTATCTGACGTATTACTCCACTCTTTTTTTATTTTACTGAATGTATTTACGTAGATAATGGTAATAAAATATATGTATGTAACTGATAATTATCATAATCGATAAAAATTATAATGAGTTCGTACATGTGTACATCATTCTGAGATTACAAACTTGAATTTTAGTACTAGTATATTAATTAAAAGTAGTCAGTTTAACAATTAACTGTATTTCAAACTGGAATTGCAGTCAACTGAGAATCTAAATTATCATTTAAATCTCAAAGAATTTGATGATAAAATATTACTTAATCAACAAAGTTAAATAAATATATTTCAATGATGGGCCTTGGGCCAATATGTAGTCAGCATTACTAAAAGTAATTATTCTCCACAAAAAGAAATTATATGACTGCAATTTTTATCAATTAACGAAGAAGTGCTATAAACAACAAAATTAAAATCAAAACTAATAATGAAACTGATGTAGCCATGCAAGATATGGGTAGACTAATAACTTACAATCCTCCTCTATTATTGGTAAGTCCGCTATGAGAGTGTGGGAATTTTAGGAAATTGAAAGTTTCAGTAAAAATCATTTTGGATAATTGAATATTTGTATCAGGTTAATTAAGTTAACCGTAAACCAATTATTAAATTATTATAGTAACAAAGCCCTCGTGTTAGTTTTAATAGCTACCAGATTTTTAAGAGGTACGCAATAAATAGGACGCCACTATACATCTGGTAACTCAAATTTTATTGAGGACTTTGGTGTTAATCAGATTTTCACATTAACAGCCTATAAAAATATATCAAATCCGTATTTGTAGTCAACTCTACATGAGAAATGAGAATGTACTAATCTAGCAGAGTGATTAAAATTTATTGTACTTGTCTATGTGTAGGCACGGTGTTAATTAATAATTATCTCTGTGATTATTATATTAACTTAGTTAATAAAGACAGAATGTACATCTAGACGAAATAGTATGTAATTAGGCTGTTTGAATTAATACCACATAGTGCTATTTGTACGTATGCCAAACTTGACTGTGGGGAATACGAAACACTATACAGATGTATTATTAAATTGGCAAATAAGTGTAAAAAGAATATTTCTCTTGCAAAGGTTGTGTGCGTTGATTGGATGAATATTTTAATTAATAAAATAGTAAGTAAGTAAGAAAAATATATTCCTAGACTATAGAAAAGAATCAATAGACTTGTAGCATTTGTGTCACAGGTGTGTAGTCCAATTTGTGATTAATAAATTATTTTTAAGTAGATTTACACTACCCTCACAGGACTACGGAATTAATTAACCACTAGTGGTGGCACTGGGGACTTTTTAGATGAAAAATACTTGTTTGCTAATATTTTTCCAGTCTTATGACTGACATCGGATTTCGAATAATTACATTCATTGTCAGCTACCTCCATGGAGGGAGGGTACGCAGCCGCTCAACTATTTTCTTAAAGAACAACCAACCGGAATATGTTTATACCCATCACTTCAACTAAGAAGCCAAACCTCGAATCGGATCTAGCCTCCAAAAAGTATTCTGCCCCAAGCAGGGAGGTACACAAAATTAATCTGAGAAGTACGTGCCCCCCTCGGGGCTATCACTGTAATTCATAAAAATTACAAGCTTTAGTAATTACTCCTCAAATGCTTTCTGTATGGAATATTATTACCAGTTAATGAATGTAGGAAAATTGATCCAGTTTGGGTGACAATACTTAAAATTTTATTTCCTTTTCGAGATAATAACTTTATATCTGTACATAAGTTGGTATAATAGTAAACTATCAACATTATAGCAAGTGGGATCCAAACATTCAGCGAATAATGCGGAAATTGATATTATTAAAAACATCTTTATTTGCCCGGATTGTATTAATTAAAGTGATAGGGAAATAGGAACCGCGTTAAAAAATATATATTAGGAATATCTATTTAAATAGTTGACCAAAAATACAAAAGTTCAGAATTAAGCTTCCAACCGGAGTAATAGGCAAGGCTGTGTCTACAGTACCGGTAACGGCAACCATAGCATAGCTTCCTGTAATAATATAGATATCATGGTACGATACACTTTTAATTAAGGCAACATGATCGATCAGCTGACAAATAGTTTTTGACCAGTCCAAGATTCGAAACAATAACCAAATTCAATGGCTTAAACCTCATGGACTACAATAGATAAATGTCTAATTTAACTATGATAATACTTTTCAACGCTTTCAACCAGTCCTGTACCGGTAATGTAGACACAATGATTTACTAAACGAATATGCTTATTACAGCTATCGAGTTATAATATTAATAATTTTTATTAGTATAAATGTAAAACTAGGTAAACGAATTGTTGAAAGTCTAAATTGAACAGAGACTAGCTTTTAATAAGTACAGTGAACTCTCGTTTTAACGAAGTGCTTGGGACCTGTAAATTCCTTCGTTATATCCGGATATTCGTTATAATATAAGCGGATACTAATTAATGCACTTAGTGCTCTGGGGGAAAATCTCAATTTCGTTATAAGCGGTTATTGTGTTATTTCCGACATGGTTATAGCGTTGAGTTTACTGTATAACAAATGAATGCTGATTACGGATTTGTCGTTAGTGGTGACTCGTGACTCACGTGAGTATACACATATAGTAGCAATTTCCGAAATTATCCCGTTATTTAAACAATTTAATTTAAAAAATATTGTAAATATACCAAGATTGTGTTGAGATTTAGTGATCTGTCGCGAATTGAAGGGATCGTTTAATAAGTATCATTAGTCAGTATAACTAACCAATTATGTAAAGCAGGGTTCCTCAAACCCTTCTGTTGAGGCCGCATGGACTTAAAAATCTACAGGCCGCAACCAATATCAAGCTTAAATATAAATTTTATGGTGAAAATTAATTCAAAATAAATTATAACTTTTTCTTGGTTCACTCAGTATTAATTGCGTATCTATGAATTATCAGTTTGCTTATTTTTGTAATGATTTTACTCGGAATACATTCAACAGGCCACAGCAAATGCCCCGGATTTATACTAAAGCACCTCCCTGCCCCGGGCTGGCCAGGGGTGGCCACATGTGATGCAAATTGAGGCCAAACCCAGTTACCGGAGCAGTGATGAAAAGAGATAATTGCTCATTGGATTAATGAATAATGACAGTTGTACCATGGATCATAAACTAATTGTAAATTCCATTGATAGAAAGAATAATGGTATTCAATGCAGAGCCGGCCGATTCTTCCATAACAATGGTCAATTGGTCACAGTAATTAATAAATAATATTCTTACTAATAGATTAAAGTCTCTATACTATCTAGTAAAATTCTAGTTAGAGAGAATAACTGAATCCTTGGTAATCTTAAAACTGCTGAAGTTATAACATTTCCCATATTTCAGAAGCGAACTATATTAGACCGTTGGTATAAACTTAAAGGAACATACTACATGTTAACATTGGGATCAAACTGTAACAATTGTGGCCGGAAATATCCAATCAAAAGTATAATCCAATTATAGTAGAACCTCGTTAGTAGGAACAACAGGGGACAGTCAAATGTTTTCGCTTTTTCCGGAATTCGTATTAACCAATATCATTTGTATTGCAAATATTTTGAAGGGAACTGAAATAGTGCTCGTATTAACCGGATTTCGTATCGACCGTGTTCATACAAACGAGGTTCTCTGATTTAACTACCTCGATGCCACCATCTTAGAACCAACAGTGAGTGTGGTTGTTGTGAACATGAGAGAAGTATCGGGTTGTGAATTCTTGAGCCACGTAATGTTAGCGCGAGGATTAGAGTCTCCGTGGGAACAGAACAAATACACAGGCCCCTCTCCCACCATTGGGGATTTGCTCTCGGGGCTGGTGAGGAAGGCGTCTGCGAGAGTTGCAATCTCCAAGCGAGCCGAATCGGAGGCTGCAGAGCTGCCGTTACTAAACAGCTGACAGGAGTAGAGACCTGAAGAATATACAAAAGCACGTACCACATGGCACGGTTACAAGCCCGGAAGAAAATTCCTGATGCCTTAACAACAGCGTTATTATAAGCGCATAATTATTCGGATGTGAAAATTAATTGTGATCGTGAGATAGTTTAGAATAGATTTACTATTGTACTTAAATATCTTCAACAAAGGGCAGGCTCCGGTATGGTTTGCAGATCCATGGCCCTACCAATATAATTTTTTGTTGAGAGGTTATCTATATTGTTCAAATGCAAATTGTCCCAAAAGTCCGCACTAGTTATGCCTCCTATCCTTAGACACCATCAATCCCCAACCCCAAGTCTACGCCCTGTAATAACCCGGGTTGAGGTGGCATGAGAATTCTAACATAAATAATACCTGAGTCGCTCCAGACGGTCTCTGCGAATGAGAGGGTAGACGCGAGGGAGTCGAGTGAGGACGACCGTCTGGCTATCCCTGAAGGGGGGACTAGGTCCAAGAGGGAGCCATTGAACAGCCACTGCACCGTGTAGGGATCAGTGAGGTCAGAGGTTTGCTGGATGGTGCACGAGAAGGAGATAGGGGAGCCTAGCGGGACTATCTGATGAATGGGCGGGACAGATATTTGTAGGTTGTAGCAGAGATAAGGGAGGAATGAGAACAGTAGGAGTGAGAGGCAATACATTGTATAAATCTATAATTAGTACATTTTATTGTGTAAAAGCAGCAAATATCCAAATTAATGCAATATTATCTTACCAACTGATTTCAAATAATATGGCAAACCAAAGCAATTACAGTCAGGATCTTTTATTATGAACATTCAAGAGACCAAAAATTGTGTTCATAATAGAGACTTCATAATAAGCGAACTCAACTCAACTTAATAAACCCTATGCAAGGCCACTGTTTGTTGGAATCTTATTTCAGCTCCACCGCCCGCGTCAGATTTCACTCCCGCACGGATATTGTCATTATTGTAATTATTTCCATTATTACACCTACATTTCAAAGTAAAGCCACTGTTCGTTACCAATTTTATGGTATTTTATGGTACTCTAATAGGTTGCAGGTATGTGTTGGACATAGTTTCTTAGGTTGGCCCAAATCTCATCAAGGGTTCTGGAGGACGATTTAAGATCACCCATTTGAGTCCAGGGTGGATTGTTAAGCCCATTCGCAGTGGCGGATCGAGGGGGGAGGGGTTTGGGGGTTGCAACCCCTTTTGATTTTAAATGACCTTTGATTTCCACTGTCTTAATGAGTGCAGGGTTGCCAACCCTCCCGCTTTTTTGACTTTTTTCTCCCATCCTCCCGACCTCCCGCAAACTTTTCAAATCCCGCTTTTTTGGAAATTGTTTCTATACTTATATTTAATGATAAATAAGTAATAACTGGATTTTTTTGCTAAAATTAGTCAAGGCACGAGTACCAAGATTTGCTCTACTCATATACTTGTAAGTTAGTTAATATTCTTTAGCCCAAGGGTGCTCAAACGGTGGCCCGCGAGACCATTAGCTGTGGCCCGCGGATAATTCGCTTCTTTTCAATTATATATACTCTACAAATGCATCAATGTTCCTAGTATGAATACAGTATTTGGTAACTATAGTTTGCATTTACGAATTCTATCAATTATTGGATATTATTAGATATTATTAGATTGTCCACTTGCTAGAAAACAAGCTGAGTTCAAAAGAGACATCAAATGATTCGAATCCATTCAAAAAATTATAATTTAATTTTAAGTCAATAACTTGAATTTACAAGTAGAATCCATTGTTAATGCAAAACGAGGTCAAATAGTATAGCTTGAAAATTGATTAAACTAAAGCCAGAGGCGATCTATGATTTGTGGCCCGTAAGGCGGAGCCTAATTTTAAAGTGGCCCGTAGATTTAAAAGTTTGAGCACCCCTGCTTTAGCCCCTCATAATACATTGTACTATTATGTTTTAATTCGAATTTGGAAGAAATTCTTGAAAAATATCCCGGATGGCCTTGCGCCTACATCCTCCAGAAAGTTATTATACTATATACGATGCTGAATTTTTCTCGTTTAGTTTATATGTCGATCTATGGAACCACGGGTGGATTAAATATTACAACACATTTTAATCGTCATGAAATTCCTTGAAATCTCAAGAAAAATATCCATAAATTACGAGAACTTTTGAAAATATTTAAATCTGCTACATCTATGTACATGTATATCTAATAAAAAAACATACTTTATAAAAAATTATAATTAATTATTCTAGCTATTTCGTTTTTGTTGTAATAATTTATTAGATACATTGGGTGAATACGAGATATGCTGAAGAAATTTGATAGATAGAACTAGAAAAATAAGCGTTTTCTAATCGTAAATATCCAAACAAACAAATTAATCATATTGTATCGTTCTATTCACGATAGATTCAAAGAAATGGCTTATATTTTGAGTCTCCAGCTTTTGGTAAAAACCCCGCCAAAATGGCAAAAACCTCGCGATATTTGGTTTCAATGGTTGGCATCCCTGATTATGGTGCAGTTGAGTCAGATGCTATCATTACATCAATTAGTGACCCTAAACTCTAATACTATTTGATTATTTTCCAAATTACTAATAACTTCATCAGTAATATTATTTTTAGTTTCTAATAGTACAGGCCGTATCACGCCAATATTTATTGGTGCGGCATAGTAACGTCACCATATCTATATGATTAAATCTCGATTGTTGTGTGTTTGTGTGTTTGTTTGTTTGTCCGGATTGTATTAAAGTGATGGGGGAATAGAAACCGCATTAATAAATATATGAGATATAAACTAACTGTCAAATGTTATAATTGGTAAACAAATGTGAAAATAGGTAAACAAGTATGCTGATTTCGAATTTCGCATTTATAAATTATAATATGAATATTTGTTGTTGTTGTTTACACAAAATAGGAAAACAAATTCAAAATCAACCTAGATGTAGCTTTCAACGGGTATTATGGGTAATAAAGTATGCTGATTTCGAATTTCGCATTTATAAATTATAATATGAATATTTTTAGTTGTTGTTGTTGTTTACACAAAATAGGTAAACAAATTAATAAAAATTCAAAATCAACCTAGAAGTTAGCTTTCAACGGGTATTATAGGTAACAAGTATGCTGATTTCGAATTTCGCATTTATAAATTTATAATATGAATATTTGTTGTTGTTTACACAAAATAGGTAAACAAATTATTGAAAATTCAAAATCGACCTAGATGTTAGCTTTCAACGGGTATTATAGGTAAACAAGTCTGCTGAACACGAATTTCGCGTTTATAAAATTCTGATGTGAATATTTGTTGTTGTTGTTGTTGTTGTTTACACAAATAGGTAAACAAAAATTAATAAAAATTCAAAATCATAACGTCCCTTTCTACCATTTTAATGGTAGAAAGTGTGAGGAGTAAGGCCGCACAGCACGATTGCCGTGGGAATGGAATTTTCGTTCCCATTCCCATCCCATTCCCATAGGAATCCTGTGGGAATCCCCATAGGAATTCCCATGAGAATCCCCATAAGGAATCCCATTGGGAGTATAATGTATACATAAAAACGAATTTAATTACTAAAGCAGATTCGTATCAATAGTAAAGCCTATATTAATTAAGGATGATCTAATGAAACCATATTCGAATATCCCATGGGAATTCCCATGGGGATCCCCATAGGGGAAATCTGATTCCCATTCCCATCCCATTCCCATGGGTATGGGGATCCCCATGGGAATTCCCATACCCACGGCAACCCTGCCGCACAGCGGCCTTTAACTTGAGGTACGTAGCACCGATCTGTCGCAAAGCGACCGAGACCGAAGGGCTCGTTTATTATAAACATAAATGAATATTTTGTACTTTATACAGTGGAACCTCGTTAATACGAACACCAACGGACGGTAAAAATTTCGTTCGCTTTATCCGGAGTTCGTATTAACCGGAGTACAGTAGAGCCTCTGAACAACGGACACCTTGGGACCGGAACCGTTGTCCGTTATTTAGAGGTTGTCCGCTATTTAGAGGTTGCTTTTCTATTAGACATATGCTAAATAAATAAATCCGTGCCACGAGGGTTGTCCGTTATTTAGAGGTTGTGTCCGTTATGGGAGGCTCCACTGTAATACCCATTCAATAGGTATTGAGGGACTTGATTTTGTGGATCTGTTTGTTCGTCTTATCCGGAAATTCGTATTAAATGTGTTCGTACTAACGAGGTTATACTGTACGCGCTTTTATTCTATTTTTAAGTTACTCAGCTAAGGGAAATACAATATACAAAATACTATTATATATATATACATTTTAGAAATTACTTATATAGAGCTGAGCTTTGTAGAGTTCAGTTTTTCACTATGTGTATTCATGCACTGAGAAAGGTCAGTTTTTTTCCAGAGTTTGAAATTGACCTTTAGAAAGTAAGCCTGGGCTTTTAGTATGGGAAAAAATCTGAACTCTACAAAGCTCAGCTCTATATAAGGATTCCCTACATTTTATTGAAGTGTTTCTAATTTTAAATAAGTAACCACCTGATTCTACAAAGTATTTAATAGTTAATTTGTGAAGATATCCAAGCAGGTATTTTCGGAATTGAGTCCTCTCATCTACTTCATAGATGTTATTAGGAATTGAATCATGTCTACTTCAATATTACGTAAACCTAGGTTTCAACAACACGGGGGTTTTGAATTTGGAACCAGTGAATTAATAGCACACACGTTTCTAGGGAATTCTTAATTTGCTGTCAAGTCACCAACCACATGGCGACGAGACTGACAAAGAAATTAATAACTAAATACAGTCGAAACCGGTTTTTTCAAACTAACTATTTATTCTAAATGTGTAAGAATTCAATTTTGTTTTACTTTCAATCCGTTTTATTTTAACTATCGGATTTTCCTTACTTTATTTTCATGTAAAGAATTGGTTAGAAAAAAAAACAGTTTCAACTGTAACTGTAAAATATAATGAATAAACAATATATCAAAGAAATTATAAAAATTATAGTGCATTCTTGTAAAACCAAACTGAACAGTTCACCCACAAAGTGTTAAGGAGAATGCCCCTTCGATCGGACCAAATAATTAAAAATGTTCAAATAAGGGTTGCACCTGTGCAATTATACATCCATGTCTAAACCTCCCGAATATGAAGTAAAATTCCAATCCGATAATTTTGGGTGACTTAACCGACACTCTTTTAGATAATTTAGAAACAATGTTGTTACTGTAACAAGTTAACAACATTGTTTACTTACTTGCTATAAGATAATTATATCCTTTTAAATAAATATTATCCAATTAACAGACCGGTTAACTGGCCAAATAAAATCTGCCAACTATTAGCAGGGTTAAACGGTTAACCGGCTAACCGAATTCAGCCTTGACTAGTGGTATTGTCATGCCATATGGTCCTCCTACGGTTGGTCCGGGAGACCATCCATGGCGCCATTGATGGTCCCCCGGACCAGTTATGGCGGCGAACCAACGGCGTGACATTATTACTAATTTATGTTCGATAACTGGAGTCCTGGACAGCTGTTTATAAGAATCGAGAGACGTAAATTGCAATTAAATAGTTTGATGTACTATTTAGATATGAAAGGAGTTAATAGTACAACTGAATCTAGTGTTCCAAAGGCATCCGACTAGTGAGGTTTGGGCAGGTTCAGGTTCCATAATAGTATACACGAGCCCTTCGGTCTCGGTCGCTTTGCGACAGATCGGTGCTACGCACCTCAAGTTAACGGCCGCTACGCGGCCTTACTCCTCACTAAACAATTGATTATATAAGCTAGTAAATATTTGTTATAGTTGTATACATCCCTTTACTATAATATAATGAATTATATTTAGTTTGTTTACCTATTTTTGGTAAACAACAACAATAAATTTTCATATGAGAAATTTATAAATGCGAAATTCGTGTTCAGCACACTTGTTTACCTATAATACCCGTTGGAAGCTAGCCTCTAGGATCATTTTGAATTTTCATTAATTTGTTTACCTATTTTTGGTAAACAACAACAATAAATATTCATATTAGAAATTTTTAAATGCGAAATTCGAAATCAGCACACTTGTTTACCTATAATAACATTTGAATGTTAGTCTATATCTCAATTATAAATGCGGTTTCTATTTCCTCATCACTTTAATACAATCCGGACAAACAAACAAACAAACAAACACACACACACACACACAAACACACACACACACACCCAGTGATTGTCTATATATCATGGTTTTTGTCCTTATATCCAAAAAGTGTCCTTATATGCTAAAGTTTTGTCCTCGTATCATATGATAAAGGGACAGTTTTTTACGATCTAGGGACATCGACATGGACACACACACAACAATCGAGCTTTAATAATATAGATACTATGTTCAAATTATTCCACAATCAGCGTAATTAAAACACGAATCAAGTAGTATGACCTTTTGAGAGGTCAAAAGAAGCCATATTATTAACGCAATGTGAAACCATACAATATTGAAACTGAAAACGTTGCATAATTAGAAGGGGGGCCATTTGGCCCAAAAGGTAGAAATTTGGTCCAAATGGTCCCCCGGGCCAAATATCTAGGGGGGACCATTTGGAACAAGACAGTATAATTCAATGACATCAGGCACCTATAAGTGCCGGCCAGGCACCTTGATAAACCTCTGGTCCAAGACGCACAAGCCCCGATACAATTAATTATATTTATAATAATTTTTCAAAAAAATCTTTTAATTAGATGGGCTGAAATTTTTAAAAGCTGAGTCTTATAAAGTATCAAAAACAAAATGTTCTAAAATACTATGCAATAGTTTTTAGAGAAATCGAATCGTAACCGTAGACTCAGAACGGTTATCTTGCACTAGTAAAGTTAAATCTAAAGTGTACTAATTAGTGTCTACAAAATAGCTTTGTCATATTAGTAAAAATCTAATTTACTTAACAAATATGTTAACAAAGGACTGGAAACAGCTAAGAGAAAATTTTCGCTGTTTATAACAGTCAAATGTTATTTAACAGCTAATGGGCTGTTCCCAGCAAAGATAAGCGTCCCTGGACTCCTTTGTTAAATAAATAGTCCAACGTCCATACTGATACTGCAGGCCCCTATTCACTTTCCTATAAGGTCTAGAACACGAAGTAGATAAACATTATTTGGGCATAGGATCTCTCGATCCGGATCGCGATCCTTTTGAGGTCGTTATAAGGATCTGACCGAAGATTTTCCAGTAAAAGAACACGATCCTTTCAGTTTAATACAGGCCAATTATTGCTTAATATCAAAATTAATTTCCACTTATTCATAAACATACAAAAGAAATATACCTGGGATTTACAACAATATATATTCAGATACGAGCCCTTCGGTCACGGTCGCTTTTCGACGGATCGGTGCTACCCACCTCAAGTTAACGGCCGCTATGCGCCCTTACGCCCCACCTCTTCCTTCATGAAGGATGTTATATGTATCCCTTTCCGATAGTATTAACAAGTTTAACAATATTACCCGTTGAAAGCTAACTTCTAGGTTGATTTTGAATTTTCGTTAATTTGTTTACCTATTTGTAATTGTGTAAACAACAACAACAACAAATATTCATATTAGAAATTTATGAATTTGGAACTCGTGTTTAGTAAACTTGTTCACCTATTATAACATTTGTAATTTAGTTTATATCTCACGAGCCCTTCGGTCTCGGTCGGTTTGCTACTGATCGGTGCTACGCACCTCAAGTTAACAGCCGCTGTGAGGCCTTACTCCTCACCCTTTCTGCCATAGAAAATGGTAGAAAGTGACGGTATATACAACCCTTTCTACCATTTTCCATAGCTTTAACTTGTTTACCAATAATACCCGTCAGAAGCTAACTTCTAGGTCGATTTTGAATTTTCATTAATTTGTTTACCTATTTTGTATAAACAACAACAACAAATATACATATTAGAAATTTTTAAATGCGAAATTCGTGTTCAGCATACTTGTTTACCTATAATACCCGTTGAAAGCTAACTTCTAGGTTGATTTTGAATTTTCATTAATTTGTTTACCTATTTTGTGTAAACAACAACAACAAATATTAATATGAGAAATTTATAAACGCGAAATTCGTGTTCAGCATACTTGTTTACCTATTATAACATTTGTTTACCCATTATAACATTTAAAAGTTAATTTAAATCCCAATATTAATTGCGGTTTCTATTCCCCCATCACTTTAATACAATCCGGACAAACAAACACACAACAATCGAGTTTTAATATTATAGATATTCGTGCATAAGACGAGCAATTTTGGCTTAAATATAGGAACAAGCATATTATATACTGTAAATATCTGCCTGATTGAATTATCAAGGATCGTGATCGGAATTGCAATCCTTTTTCCAAGATCGTCTAATGCCTTCTAACTGCATTACAAATTAACTATAGTGAAGCTGCTACCTTCCTAACAAAGATATGACTAGTCTTTGTTGGCTATAGGAAGTTTCCCCACGGGCCCCAGGCTGGGGCAACTATCGCCTGTCCTCTCCCGAACGGTGACTCGGTTGAGTATACTGTATCATACCAACTAGATAGGTGCCAGTGACAAGGAATAACAATGACGGTAACTTTTGTTTAATATTATGTACAAATTAATAATGAATATATTTGATCTACATTACTTAGTATTTTCGTGATATTATTTGTGGCGGTAATATAGACATATCCAATCATAAACTTATCGTCTTGGTCAAGCCTTTTTACGTAGAATTTGTGATGTGGTAGATTCTTTTGGTACTAACCATCATAAAATATTATTTGGATATTTATAAAACGATAAGGGAACCGAAGCCTTTGTAGTTGATTTATTATTATCTATTTAGCACCAGGGAGAGCTTTGATGATTTGATAAAAGACAAACAAACGGAGTATAAATATGAATCACACATTGAGCAATAAACAAGCATACTCATCTTACTCTCTCACTTGAAATCTATTGGCCATTATTTTCAAGGTAAGTGATAATTATTTAGTATTCTATTTACCAATTGAGTTGAGGATATTAACACCTCTAGAAATAGAGTAATTAATTTGAGAATACAGTGTAGTTATGAGAGTGCATAAAAATTCACATAGTGTAAATTACTGGCAAAAAGCAAAAATGACATAGAAATAATGAATATAATTTGTAGTCAAGAACGGAGGTAATTAAATAAGAAGTCCCCCGAAAATAAACCTTATGAAAAACCAGTGTTCGGAAAAAAACGCCCTTTTCAGAAAAGACTGGGGCAGGTGAAAAAAACGCCCTTATCTGGACTTTTCAGCCTTTTTCTATTGACTGGTTTACGCATAATTGATATATTTCGGTGACAGTGCGGATACTATTTTTACTGTCTACAGTCAATAAATGCTTATTCCACAACTTTCACATGGTTAGAGGTAATTACTTTTACATGATTTTGTTTCGAAGAATTCCTAAGTACCACACTTCATTTATCAGCGTTCATCTTTGGTATATATTGTTGGTTTGTTTAGCATAGGGACCCACTCTCAAAGGTCCTAAATTCAGCAACCGGTGGTACTAGAAGAGTAGAATTTCTTTAGAATATCTGTCTATTGAATATAGAAGCTGAGCATAAATGGGCCTGGAGTGTTGCCATATATGGTCCTAATTAGTTTTTTCCTAAATTTACAGTCATTTTCCGGGGTGGAAAAAAACCCCCAGAAAAGACACCCTCGGAAAACCGTTTTTTTCCGAGGTGGTCTTTTCTGGCTAACACTGAAAAAATCTCGAAAAATAAACAATATTTAAATTACAACCATCCCTTTCTACGATTTTCCATACTTTTAACTTAGGCCGTATAAAATAAATAACTTGTTTATCATCCCCGCCCGCCCCAATTTTTCTATCCGTCCGGATCTATTTTATTATTATCTTATGAACATAATCGTACAAAATATAAGCAATAAACTTGTGTAAAGTACCTACTATGCATAAATTTTTGATAAGTCCTATATTTTAGAGCATTACTTTAATTATTTGGGCATTGTCATGTTATTTTCTAATTAAATTAAATATTTAGATTTATTTCTGGCATAGGATGATGGTATTTGCATATTAATGGGAATAAAAAATATAAATAAAATCCCGTCCGCCGTCCCAATTTTCTCGAAAAATATGGATGATAAACAAGTAATTTATTTTATGTGGCCTTAACCTGTTTACCTATAATACCCGTTGGAAGCTGGCTTCTGGGTTCATTTCGATTATTTAATAATTTCCTTCAATATTTTTGTAAACAACAACATTAAATATTCATACTATAAATTTATAAACTGCGAAATTCGAAATCAGCATACTTGTTTACCTATAATACCCGTTGAAAGCTAACTTCTAGGTTGATTTTGAATTTCATTAATTTGTCTATCTTTTTTTGAAAACAACAACAATAAATATTCATATTCTAAATTTGTAATGCGAAGTTCGAATAATCAGCATAATTGTTTACCTATTATAACATTTGGAAGTTAGTTTCTATCTCAATTCTAAATGTGGTTTCTATTCCTCTCAATAATCCGCACAAACAAATATTAAATATACGTGTATATTGGATATTACCGACATTTACGTTAAATACAAATAATGTTAAACAATTATCCCAACAACAAGTATACTTGACTCTATTAAAACGACTTAAATCAATATTTTAGAATTCGATTGTTGTTTGTTTGTTTGTTGGTCCGGATTGTATGAAAGAGATGGGGTAAAAGAAACCGCATTATATTTGAGAAATAGACTAATTCCAAATGTTATAATTGTTAAACATGTATGCTGATTACGAATTCAAATTTTTCCTATTTTAAAAGTAAACAGTTATTGTCTATTGAAAAAGCGAGATCGCGTAGCGGTTGAGTTATCCGTCGCAAAGCGACCGAGACCAAAGGACTCGTTTAGAGAGAAAATGAAATAATGTATTAATTAACTGATGTTGTTCAACAACAAATAATCATTTGTTTGGTTAGTTATTCTGCATTATGCATTAGTTATACGTACATTGTAATAATTATGAATCAACTACAATAAAAAAGTTATTTAGGCAATATTCCAGGCAGATTGGTAAACAATGAAATTGAGAACGATTCTCCAAATAGTCAGACTTCTACTGAAAGTGGGTTCCTGCATACTATACATAGCTCAGACAATTCCTAATGACACAGATAGCAACTACATCTATCCGAGTTGGTGTTGCCAAAATACAATTATTACAATACTGAAATATAGCAGTCAGCCACCTATCGACACGATTCTAAACTCAGCCGTTAGGAACAATAATCTATGTCCAAGTCCTCTAATGCATAACTACACATTCAGTAGCCTCAATGGTGCTTTCCCGCTTTACCCAGCTTATATGGAATGGGAAACAGCTGGCCATTGTTACAGGTCGAACCTCATTAACTCCTCCTGTGATTGTACTATCACGTGTGGAACGGATCATATTTGTGCGAATAAAATTGGAAGAACTAATAATACTAGCACTGAGGCACTGCCTTTGTGTAAATTTGACGAAACAGCTCTGGAACAATCATTCACTTTTCTCTTGAAGTTTATATTCTATCCGAAGAGTGTGCGGATTTGGGTTGCGCAATGCGCATTTGGGATATTAGACATGGGCGCTTCAGTCATTATCTCTCTATTCTCGTTCTACGCGGGCAGAAAGTGGATGAATTTCTTCGATATGCACAGTACTATTGACATTCTGCTAGGATTGATGTACACAGCTACATTGCTCTTCCCGCCCTGTCTCAAAAACATATTCATTCCAAGTTTCCTCCAATGTATCTCTTGTGTATCGATCATCACGTGGTTAGTGCTGGATGTCGACACCTTCACGACACACCGTCGCTTTTTCACATACAACATTCAAAAAGGCATCAGCATAATCCTGAATGTTCTTGCATTCATTTTCATCAGCACATGTGCAATTGAGTATGTTGAGAGAGTTCAGATAGGCCAGAGGGAGGATAGTCAGCCGAAGAATCTGGCAGAAGCTACATATCTGTTGCTCATTACCATAACTACGGTCGGATATGGGGACTTCTCCCCTGGTACATGGTTTGGCAGGGCACTCACGCTGATTGTCGTATTTAGTGTTCTACTGTACTTACCAGGGATAATAGAAGAAATGCTCGATACTTTCAAAGAATCTGGAGTGTATAGTCAGTCAGTTCATAGTTTGTCAGCTTCAAAATACATTATCATTTGCCTATCCAATCCAAAATTACATTTTTTGCTCGATTTTTTGAGAGAAGTCTACGCACAAGAAAACACAAAACTGGGGACCATAATACTTTCTCCGAGAGTGGTGGACCGAATGATAGAAACCCGGATGAATAGCCCTATGTGGCGAAAGCGCGTTCTAATTCTAACTGGGTCAGCTCTGAAATCGTTGGATCTTGAAAGAGCTGGCGTAAAGAAATGCATCGCTTGTTTCGTGATTTCAGATAGGCACTCAGACGAACCCGATGCCAGCGATCAGGAAACTATTCTTCGTGCTCACTCAATACACAGCTTCGCTCCGAACTGCAAACTTTATGTCTATCTCCTTAAAGTGGAGTACAAGCCTCTGGTATTGTTTGCTCGTAATGTTGTGTGTGAAGGGGAATTAAAACACGCAATATACGCTGCAAGTTGCGTGTGCCCAGGATTCTCTACCTTTATAAGTCTGTTGCTACACACAACATCAGTGGCACCACAGGGCGAGAACGCAGTGTACAACTATTGTTCTGGAAATGAAATTTATGACATCGTGTTGAGAGACAGTAAGCTCCTAAAGGATATGATCGGAGTCGTATTCATAAACGCAGCACTTTTTATTCACAAAAAGTATGGCATTCTGGTGATAGCAATTCAAAAACAGGACAGTAATGAAATCCTATTAAACCCAGGGCGGAAGGTTACCCTAGAGCCGGAGGACAGATTGTTCTACATCTCGCAAACAAATGAAGAAGATGAAAAGGGAATGCAAGAAATGAGACGTGAAAACGAGAGCATTCAGAAAATAGCATCTCAGGAAGTAGTATTATTCAACCAAATGTCGATTGATGAGTCGAGAGACACAGACGATCCTACCACGGTATCTTGGACAACTCTATCACCCACCTCAACTGACTCCCCAGGTCAGTCTTCAAGCAACCTAATTCCTTTTGATTCGACAGTTGGCAGAAATCCGTTATCACTCGATCTTGGTAACGATTCGAATATCGGGTCAAAAATTGTTTCTGAGCAGGGTAATAGTCTGAAACAGAAACAGAAGAGACAATCAAACAAAGTGGGTCCAACGCCAGCTCCGAAGAATGTCAAAATCGGAGCATTTTCATTCCCAACACACAAAGCTAATGTACAAATCGACAGCAGTGCTAAACAGAAACAAAGGCCAAACAAGCCTCCTACATTTAAAAAATTATACTCACAAACTTCTGAAGATGATTTTATAATAAGTGACTACACAAGCAACATGCAGCCTTCTCAAATGAATCTTACATTAGCCAAAGGTATTCCAAAACAATCTCTTTTCATGATCCCAGGGGGAAACAAGTACCACACAACTAAATCTTGCTATCTTTGCTGTTTGCAAATCGGATGGAAGTATCCTTGCCATGAAAGCAAACGGGGAATCCCAGTAGCAAGAAGACTCAGTATTCCTTTTCAACAAGAACTGGACCTCTACCACCACAGCTACAAGAACCCGATCATAGTGATTGCTGACGAAGCAGGTCCACAGTTGTACAACTTCATTCTTCCGCTGAGGGCTGCACACATCCCAAAGAAGAACATACACCCGATCATACTACTGTTACCAGCGAATCCTAGCATACGATTCCTAGAAGGAATCTCCTGTTTCCCTCTGATCAAGTTCATGACAGGTCAAGCCAACAATGTAGAGGATCTCCTAATCGCAGGGATAGTTAGGGCGAAACTGGTGATCTTGTGTCTGGGGGATGGAACACCGACAGAAAAGGAAGAACAGCACATGACAGATGCTACCAAAATACAAACATTCCTCAAATACAAACAGTTATTTCCTCGTACGAGATTCCTGGTTGAAATATTTCATCGGTCCAATATGGAAATACTCTGCTCGAAGAGAAGTAAATCGACAGATCTAAATGGTTTTCTCACAACTCCACATTTTATGTCGGGACAGGTTTTCAGTCCAAGTCTCCTGGATACGATCCTGTACCAATCAGCTGAGAAAGAGTACATCATCCGTCTGGTGAGGATCATGCTGGGCCTCGAGCAAGGTGCAGGCAACCGATCACTTTCCAGCATTAGCCGTAATGTGCCAGAACTACGAAGCCTGCGCACCTATGGAGATATAATGGAGCGAATAGCAAAAGAATGGGACATGCTGTCTATTGGTATTTACCACTGCGAGTTTAAGGGAGAGAAAGACTTTGAAACGTATGAGGACTACCAAACTAATATCATGCCTTTCATCAAGGATCAACTTGATCATATGAACCATGCTCTTAAATCGGTTTCTGATATGAAATTCAGAGAGTATGCGTACAAAGTGCTAGTGAACCCGGTGAGTAACATTGTAGTCTATGAGAGAGACATAATACTGGTCATAAAGTCAACAGAAATAAACGAAAAAGACCAAGAAAATAGACTAAGCTTAGGATCAGCCCATTCCATGAGCGTATTGCCTGAGATTTCCAACAATGAGAATTTAGATATCATTCAGGTTGTGGAAACGAGCACCACAGATCTAGAAAGTTATACGTAATTAAATCAGAATTTTTTTATTTCTATATACAATACGTATGTTAACCCCAAATTTTTTATGTTTTTATCTAGCATATCACTCCTTTATATTAAATTATTATTATAGTGAAATCTCTCTCATTCGAAACGGGGAAAGTTTAAATGAGCACAATATTTTGATGTTTTAGGATACAAATTTCGATACTTAGGATGCGAATTTCGGTTGTATACAATTTTTAACCGTCCTCTTGTATATGTATTTACGAGAGGTGCTATAGGATATAAATATTTATCATCTGGATTTCTTTGTTTTAGTAAGAGACTTTAACCTACATTTTATAAAATCTCCCCCCGGTTTACAAGGGCCGAGACCCGGTCGATCCCTAACTGTATCTGGCCAGTGAAGCCATGGCCTGACCACCAGGGAATGAAAGGCAAAGGTTCACGAACGAACTTATTTAACTTCAACTGAACGAACTGAACATCGATAAATTAGAAATACTGAATAATTAATCATAAGTAGAATATAAATATAGGATATTATATATCACTAGAAAAGTAAGATACAAATAGATCACTACTCATACCTGCTTGTCATACCTAATAACTACCACCAACTCATCTGAACTGAACGAACTGATCTAACAAAACGAACGAACTAAGGGAATAAGAAGATATTAAAAATCTTATTTTATAGCGTAATATTCCTTTATAATGTAGTACAGTCGAAATCGGAATATTTTGTCCAATTCTTTTAATGGATAATTCGACAAAATAAATCGATGACAAATAAACCCGGTGGGATATCCATGCAAAATGGTATATATATATCATAATTTTCCTCGAATATTAGGACAAAATAGTCCGATAAAACAAAATAATCCGATGACAAAATAATCCGATTTCGACTGTATTATACATAGGGTTTGCAATCCCGGGATCCCGGCATCCCGATACATTTTCTCCCGGGATTCGAGACCAATCCCGGGGTTCAATAAAGTACTAGGAATCCTGATCAATTTGTTGTTGTTAAGTGCTAACCAAGTTCCTTTAATGCAAATCCTTTGATTTAATAATTAGATGTGTGAACTTAAACACGATGCTCAACAAGAATTATCATATCAGAGTTTACATTCGGCTCTCGGAAAACGCTCGCTACCCCGGCTGGCATGTGCATAGCAGATAGCGTGCTGTACGTATGATTCCAGGTGTTTACTACTAATTATTCTCTTTCATTAGTTACACTTTTATCACTATTACACTCATTATACAGCACTAACGTAACATTTAGATCTATTAAGTTATGGTCCTTAAAAGTTTATTTCATTTATACTAGCTTTTCCATACTATATTACGTGAAATGTTTAATCACGGGATCCCGGGATTGAGTATCGGGTCAATCCCGAATTCCGGGATTGGAAAATATGCCCCGGGATTGCAAACACTAATTATACAGTCAGATCTCCTTATTGTGAACAGTTTTTCGTCTGCTTTATATGAAAACTATATATTAGGAAGTATAGGAACAACCCCTATGGTCTCAATTTAACAACTTAAATAGGGTTTGTACTAAATTGAGTTCGCGTATTATGAAGTCTCTATTATGAAAACAATATTTGGTCCCTTGAATGTTCACAGATGCGACGCGAGGGTGGGGCAAGGTGGGGCATGTACCCCACCTCATTAATATAAGTGTGCCCACCAGGGGCGGCTGGCTAGCGCCACCACTGAATGTCTGTACTAGTGTATTCACTGTAATTTGGTTAGAAATAATTTGCAAAATTTAATATTCAGCAATAAAAGATCTGTTCTACCAACTATCAATTTTTATTTCGAATGTATAGTAGGGTAGTGTAGTTAAGTGGTACTATAATTTTAATCCCCATTATCAAAAATAGTGTGTGAATTAAATCCTAATGGTTTGGAAACTCCTGAATTCACACAACTCTTATTGCACTAGTTTATATAACATCAAAAATGTGAACTGCAGTGGTGGTCTGGAGGCGATAACCTCGAGAATAATCCAATCATCATATCCAAAAAATAGCTTCATGCCTGAAAACTAGTTGTGCTAATAGAAACTTTATGTCCAAGCATCTAAAATGACAACCCCCCTTTGAATAAATCCTGGATCCGCCCCTGGTATACAACATCAAAATTGGGGTAAGCAAAAATGAGTTTCCGAATCTACCGATCTGTAACTTGTTAAGTTTAAAGGGCGTTTAATTTATTTGTGTGATTATATGTAAAATATTACACGCTTTTGAAGAGACCCTGTATGTAAAGGTGAACCGAGGAATACATAGCTTAAGCTGTATTAAAGTTATCTTGCCATTATATTTGGTTGTAGTAGTATTTGAACATAAATTTCCAATTTCCACAATCTACCTGCTTGAGTATGCAGGAATGAACTATTAAATCTATACACAAGTGTAGTACAGATTCTACGCAATATCAGTTGTAGACTCATCTCAGACGGTCCGTAGGTTTAGCGCTACGCTTGATCTGTTGTGTCTCAGATGGCTCTTCACCAGGTGCCCGGCAGCCAGAGCAGACATCAAGCTAAGCTCCCCGGCCAGCACGGTGCTGCAGATAAGTCGGGCAAGCAGACGGGCGTGTCCCCCAGAGTTCTCGAAATCTGGTCCCTCCACACCCATCATCTTCAAGCAGGCGCTCTGCGCGGGCAGGATGGTACCGCCCCCCACCGTTCCCACCTCGAGCGAGGGCATGGTGCAGGAGATGTAGAGGTCGTCCCCACTGGGCCCGTACGTCTCCATCAGAGTCATGCAGTTGGCGCTGCCCACCACCTGAGCAGGGTCCTGTCCGCACGCTATGAACATGGCCGCTACAATATTAGCTGAGTGTGCGTTGTACCCCCCCAGGGAGCCGGCCATCGCAGACCCCACCAAGTTCTTGGACAAGTTGAGCTCTACCAGAGCTCTGGCTGATGTCTTGAGTACTTGAGTGATCACCTAATGTAGAAATGTTAAAGTCACTTAAATAGATTACCTATGTTAGAAGAATTAGTGGTTACATTTCCAGGTATGGTTGCCTCTGCTACGACACTCTTGCCTCTCCCCTCGAGCCAGTTCAGAGCAGACGGCTTCTTGTCAACGCAGAAGTTTCCACTGAGGGAGAGAATCTCCATGTCTGTGAATTCCTTGTTGAGCTGTGCCAGGGATTTTTCTGTTCCCTTCCCCAACATATTCATTCCCATCGCATCCCCTGTTAAAGCCTTGAAGCGTAGGTAGAGCATTCTTCCGGCTAAAGCAACCTTCAATGATGTTAGTCTACAAAATATTAAATGAAAATAAGTCGTGAGTTATATTCAGCACAAAGATTCCTGCATCTAAGTACCTTGCGTATCTGCTGGTAGAATCGAACCACGCCTTCACTTTATCGAAGTTTGCTTCTTTTTCCAACCAATTCTTCATCTCAGCAGCCCGGACAGCTGATGGGAATCTGACAACTGGTCCGCGACTCATCCCATCATTCGTCACACACGACTTTACGCCCCCTGCGCTGGTGATGGCGCGACAACCGCGGTTAGTACTCGCGACCAGACATCCCTCAGTGGTGGACAGAGGAATGTAGTAACTGATTCCGTCCATCAACAGGGGACCTGATACCCCAATTGGAACAGGAATGTATCTGTAGAAAAGTAGAAATAAATACAAACTATGTAATTATAATATTCCACTCACCCCAGCACATTTTCACAGCAGGCTCCCATCACCAGCTTATAGTTGTAGTGCTCGAATGGGAGTTCTTGCAGCAGGTTCTCACCAGGCAGCTTCCTCTCTATCATCGCTCTCCTTACCCTCACTCCCCTCAGCGTGTCTCCCAGGGCCTCTTCCAGCTTGTACGCTTGGATGTACTTCTGTTCCACCAGGAATTCTATCTCCAGGTCGCTGAGGCTATTAGGCCCGGCTTTATCCGAATTGAATATCTCAACGCAGGTGTCGAAGGGCCGGGGCTCGGCAGGTGCCTCTCCTGGCTCCGCAGCCTCGCACGCCTGTTCGATATCCTCAGTGGAACTGTTCCCAGAAGTGCTCAGGAAGAACATTCCTTTCGACACAGGTGTGTCCACCTGCTCGTTACACTCATCAGCAGTCTGAGTGCTAGCATCAATCAGCTTCACAGGAACAGGTGTAGAGTTTTGTACAGTCTCGTCTGACTCACTGCTGTTAGCTCCCTTCGCAACTAAGCTCCCCGAGAGTGAAACTCTATTTGGATCTCCGCTGTACAAAGTGTCCTTCTGATCTATCAGTGTGTACTTGAAGACCATGGATAACAAGAATCCGAGAGTGATATATTTCTGGGGCGACAAGTGTGTCAGCTCGTGCACGACGTGTGTGACTACGTATAACGCGTCGGGCCAAGGAATGTCTCGACTCAGGACTGAGGCGAATGGAATTCTGTTGTTCATGTATATAACTGCTAGTCCGGCAAACATTATCAAACGCACCTATAAAACAATACAATTATGAATACAGAGAATACTCAGAGTAGTATTGCTCGCTATGAACAGAAATCACTTACCCTGTTAACAACATAGTTGCGTCCGACTCGGTGATTCCCTGCCATGGCCCGGGTTAAACTGTCCAGAGGCTTGAATGGCTCTGCCAAGGGGCCAGTCTCGAACAGGAGAGCGAGAGCAGCCGGCAGGAATGTCATGAATAGAAAGTACGAAGCGATCATCCACAGGATTCCGAATAGACATAGCTCCCCTATGCCGGGCGCGGAGTATGAACTGAGAGTGATAATGGAGATTAGGAATATAAGCTCTAACGTCAAATCAGGGCCTACTAGAGAGATGCCTCGGCTAACACGAGAACACGCGTCATTCCTAGAACAAGATAAATGAAGTTAATAAATATTTACTCAGTTCATTTCAACTCTCCAGTTTCTATATTCCGGTTGATGATAATTTATGAATTAGTATATGTATATCTGTAACATGGAAAGAGAACTCAAGAATGAAATGCCCAATACAAAGGTGACTATTCGAAAACATCCAATTTCTTGTTTATTTAAACGAGTGGTTCGAAACCTGGGTTCAACGGAGCGTCTACAGAATGTTTGATATTTCTTACAGGTGTTGATACAGGTTGGGAATCGCTGCTGTAAACATTAATTAAGCGTCTTATTGTATTAGATTAACTGCAACCAAGTGTTGATTTTGCCATATATATTACGTAAACGTATAATTTTTACTAATGACATGCGAGAGCAGGGCCGGATTATGGCATAAGCTAATTAAGCTATAGCTTAGGGCCTCACAAGTTTAGGGGGCCTTATTGAATTGGGGGGGGGGGGGGGGGGCCTCATAAGTCAATATAGCTTAGGGCCTCACCATGGCTTAGTCCGTCCCTGTGCGAGAGGCTACCGAACTTTTGAGCATTATAAGTTGTACCTTGAAAACTAAACCCACGTTCTGCTAGTTTTAGATCGCGCCCCAGTTTAATTTCAAATTAAATTTCCGGTTAGAAATAGCTGGAGGCATATCCATAGAAGAGTTATACTACCTCATTAAATGGTCGCTCTTTTCAGTAAATTCTTAAAGAAACTTACTGAATTGTCACTAAAGACCTTAGAAGTTTAATACGTCTTATATTGGGTACGTATTTCGTATAGTACTTATAATGAATACGTATTATACGTATACCTTACTTATAATATCGCGCTCATGGAATTTGCCTTGGACAACTTTCGGGTTAATCGTTATTATTGTATTGTTATAAATCGACTCATAGTAGTCTGTATAGTACAAATTTGATTATTTGCTAGAGATTCAAAAATATACTACAGTATTAACTTCGAAAACATCCCAGGTTGATCATAGATTTAGCGTATAATACGAACTGATGGATAGCGTATTACGTATAATTAATCACGCGTATTAATCAACTTAGCTAAAGACTTTACCGAAATCAGGGGAGAAATTTGTACCAAAATGTTTAATATTTGGTACATTTATTCCGCCCGGAGCATTTAACCAAGCCAAGGGGACCATTTTACCAAACCAACTCTATCGAATCCTACAGGAACAGACTAGAAAACAACAATTTGAAATTACACTAACCTGTTTCTCGCTCCGTACGCATACATGCCGACCTGCTTCACCTTACCGAGATCTGTGATGAAGAAGAAAAAAGGCAAAGCTTGGTCACATGTTGGAAGAGCATAACCGAATAAAATGAGACATTGGAACGTGAGCACGAGCGAGGAAAATAGCATGAATATTCCTATTATAGCGAAAGTGTACTTGTAGCCTAGCTTCTGGAGCTGATGGAACTGTGTGTAGAGGTATACAACTGCCAGACAGTTGGTGACAAGCGACGAGAGATTCTAAGAAAATAATAATTTGACAAGTACGTACATTAATTGAAATCCGTATATTAGCTCTACCTCCTCAACATCCGCATTGCTGCTAGACGGAGTCTCCAGTGGTATAGCCCTGAGCAGACTGCAGCTGACTACACACATTGTGAGGGTAACTATCGTACAAATAGTCTCCCAGGCGTGTGTAGCACAAAAATGTCCATAAGGTCCAACGATTCGTTCAAGTCTAACGTATATAGATTCAGGGACAAAACTGTAATGTTTCGACTTTTGGTGCTCTACATTCAGCTCTGTGAAATCAAGATGCGTTTTTTTCAGAGGATGGTCAGTATCTGCCATAATATAAAATAAATAAATAGTATGTGTAATTATTGTGTATACAAAAATCGTATTATTAATTGATTCCCATTGTGGAAACTATATTTATTTAGTTTAGCAAATAGGAAATTGATAGCTGATCAACATAACATGAGATATGTGGAATGATAGGAAGTTATCTGTAAAACTAGTGGTGTGCAACATGATCAAGTTCAAATTATATAGAATCTGACATAGCCTTTATGAATATAAATCTGACTATAGCTAACTAATACTAAATGTTTAGCTCTGAAAATACTCACGAGTATTGGAGTAGAATAACTTGTGAAGAACCAGAAAGTGTAGAAGCATTGTGGAAGTAAGGTTGAAATGTGTACTTGATTTGATTTGATTTGTTGAATATATAGTGTATTTGCTTTGAGAAAGTCCTACAAAGCTGATATCACGTCGAATTAGGTACGCAATTCATTTTACATAATGGTCTAACTAAATTCAAATCAAAAATACCCAATACACATGGATATTTTTAGCTTTGGAAATGAGAGTAAAAATAACTTGGCAATATTGGGTAAAGTCTGAATTACACAATATTTGGATAAATTTGATTGATTACATACATAACGTAGTTATCTATTATTCTAATATTAGAATCCGTCTTTTTACCAATTAATTAGACTAATTTAAAATAGATTCTTACCAATAATTATTTGTATTATATTACGTAGTTGATAAAACGCATCTCTGTTAGTTTCACTGCACGCAAATAAGTTAACATATACATTTGTAGACAAAAACCACAGATATTAACAATAGAGAATATGTGTTCCTAACCAAGTAGTGTATGTGCTATGCGAACCCATCCAAGAAGTCCGATTTAGGTCGCTCTATGAAGTCAGCAGGTCTGAAACAGAACAGATAGAGGTTGTATAGTTTCAGAGACAATGAGCGAGCTTGAATCTTGCTAGTCAGGTCTCTGGCTCCTGAAATGTTGAAGTACTGAGTGCGTCTGGCTGTGATGTAGCTGAATTGGAAGTAGCAGAGCAGCCCTCCCTGCACAGCGACCAGAATGTTGTAGCTCCACATGGCGGTAACCCACGGCTCGTTGGTCCAGCCGTACGACAAGACAGAGTACGGATGTGTACTGCCTGATACCATGGATAAACTGATGTATCCCATTATCAGCCAGAGTATCGAGCTGGTGAACAGAAACGCTACCATGATCACAAAGATTCGGTGGTTCCTGTGCCCTACACAGGTGTTCATCCAGGCGCAGTGGTGGTCAAACCCCCGGACACACCAGTCGCAGAGCTTGCAGTGCTTAGTCTTTGGGGGCTGAAATATGCCGCATGAGTAACAGAAAGTAAACTCAGACTGATAGTCCTTTGCGAGGTCCCGGATGGTAAAGTTCCCCCCCAGGTGTTCCTTCCTCACGACCCCGGGATCCATGAACTTGGCGCGCAAGTACAGGAAGAGCGCTATAAATCCAAGCATAACGTCAAAGGTTAGGAAATGTCCATAGTCCTCCCATAGCAGAGGCACGCCCCTGTACAACGCGCACGTGGCAGAGTGGAAGAGTCCCAGGACCAGCCAGCCCATGGCGGCGGGGTTCGAGGGCCCGGCGGGGTGCGCTATGCGGTGCGTGTGCACCAGCAGCTGAGGCACGCCCACTATGAGGAAGGCAGCAGTCGGCAGCGAGTACCAGAGCGAGTAGTACGTGAGCAGATAGAACGCCAGCGCCATGGAAAGGCCGGGCGTGAGGAAGTTGAACAGCCAGGTGTGGTAGGGCCAGGAGAGTCGCGGATAATTAGCGATGAATTCCGCGTTGGCCGCCCGCACTCTGCCCAAGAACGGATCCTCAAACCCGGCTAGCTCTCCGGGCGTGTAGTCGTCCAAGTTCCGCATGCGTATCTGCTCCTTTGCCCGGCGTCGGAAGAGCTCCCATATGATCCTATTGTTGATCTGTCCATCTTTGAGCGCGTAGTGCAGTGGGATGTTGTGGACTGAGTCCGGGCAGGCGGGGTCAGCTCGCAGGCTGCGCATTAGGAAAGTGACAGCCTCATAGCAGTTCCCCTTGACAGCTAAATGCAGCGGCGTCTGTATGTCCTTGTCTGTAGTCGATGTCGAGAATGAGTGCACCTCGCTCAAGTACAGTATAATATCAACGCTGTTGTAAGCAGCGGCTAGATGCATACAGGTTTGTTCCCCTGGAGCCAGAGCGTGCAGGTCTGCGCCTAGCTCGAACAGCAAGTTCAGCAAGTAGAGGTTCCCTTTCTTCACAGCTAAGTGCACAGGGCAGCACTGATCAGCGTCCAGCGCATTCAAATCTGCGTTGTTTCGAGCGAGCACAGTCAAGAGAAGGGATCTCTCTTCCTTAGCGGCTCTGTGCACTATCGTGTCTCCGTCCAAGTCCCTCACATTGGGGTCCAGCTTCCTCTGCTGAATAACCACCTCAAAGTCGTCCAGAGGCCTCCCGTCTCTCGCCACCAGGAGGTACGCGTCGAACACATCCTTGATCTATTGGGAGAGAGCGGCGTTATAGCTGTTGTGCAATACAATCAAATATTATATCATAAATCGAATCATTGTTGCTCAATATGTGATTAATAGACATTAATCAGAGATATTGTGTAATAGATAAGCAAGTGCAATAGAGCTACAGCTAAATAAGTGATTATTTGGTTCATTAAATCAGTAGTGCTGCGAGCGCTGATATTACAAGTCAAAATAAGAAATTAACTGCGGTGTATAGGAGAGTAGCAAGGATAAGAGAGAGAAGGAAGGAAACGTAGAATCCGTCTAGCGGGTCAAGTCTCGACGGGAAGCGCTCGAGATGGAGAGAGCCCATAGAACTATAGAGCGGGTAGAACAGCTGATCGGCTCTGTAGCAGGGCTCGCGGCAAGTGGGGGTGTATCTGAGACTGGAGCGAGGCGGGGGAGAGGAGAAGACCAGTGGCACTTCAACAAACTCCACACTCGTAGAGATTTGGACAGCCCACATTCCGTTAGCTGCCAGCAGCTGTGGGGCAGGTGCTTCCGAATAGCGCAGCTCAGCAGCAGCCCCCACCAGCTCCAGGATCGGCTGGCTGCCCGCTGACCCGGCGCGGGAGTAGAGGTAGCGCGCGGCGAGGCGGGAGGGGAGGGAGCAGGGCGAGCGGACAGCGGGGGGAACATTGGCGAGAATGATTGGGACCCAGTGGGAGGGGTCCGTGCTAGAAGCGCGCCTGGATCTGGCGACATGTGTGGCACTCAGGAGAGTGCGGAACAGCTGCGACAGGTCCAGCTGGAGGGCAGTGCAGTTAAAGCCAGGAGAGAGCAGCAGAGAACAACCGGAGTATGCATTGTCGAGAAATTCCACATTTCTTGGGATTATAGTGGAGCAGTGGCCGTTAGAAGAAGTGAGTAACGCGCCACCAGAGGGTTGAAAGGCGCCTGTGATATTGCTCTGAGCCCCAAACAGGAGTTCGCTGCCTCCGAGGTACCCTAGGGTGAGCTGCTCCAGGGCAGAAGTGCCCAGGTCAGGAGTTGATCGAGTTTGATTCGAAATATACTTGTAACGGAGATTATATTCTTGGAGGATTAACGGTACAGGGAACAGTGCAGGTAGCTGAATTAGTCTAATCTCGTCTTGAATTCCAATGATCCCCTCGTGTGACCAAGTGATAACCCTGTGAGAGGACAGGAGAGCGTGTAGACAGCTGTCGGAGGAACAGCTGGAGAAGTTAGCCTCAGAGCAGACAGAGAACTCAGGCGTGTCCAGAAGCGAGACTCCCTGCGCAGTGTCTGCAGCATACGCTCTAATCCACTGAGTGTAGTCAGTGCAGAGGTGGAGAGAGGTGGGCAGCACCTGCGTGAACGGAGATAGGATGGAGGGCTGGGTGAGTGGGTAAGGAAGATAGGGGAGACAAGATGTTTGTATGTTTCGTAGGTAGGAAGTGGGAGAGGAAACACACTCGCTATTCGGACCAGGGATGGGATACGTGAAATAGTGTGTATACCCACCTCTCAATGAGAGGAGGGGGTCTCCGTACTTATAGTAACCCGCTGTGGAGCTGGGTGGGTCGGTAGGGGGCAGAGACAGTTCGAACGGTATGTTGCCGGATGCCAGGGACTGGAACTGATCAGGAGCTACAGTAGCAGGACTGGGATAGAATAAACCGAGGAAAGGGCTGTTGTCTAGGGACAAGTCGAGAAACTGGTCAGGGAATGAGCGTGAGATTTGATTAGCAACGGGAGAAGGGTTACAGAATGCAAGCTGTTTATACTGATCTCCACAGTCTCGGTCGCAACAGCAGCTGGGCTGACAAGTGTCCGGGAAGAGATTACACGGACAAGAGACCTGTGCAGTGACTCCTGTCAACATGCCAATGTAGAGCAGAGCGAGAGATGCCATGTTAGTATACATAAATTCAGATAATACACCTAATACGTATAGCATAAAATCAATATTCTAACTAATTTTAACTCACCTCAAGATTGTTTATTTGATCCATAACGTTTAATCATCAGTAAGAATAAGCTAGTATTTAAAGATGAGATATACTAAATATCTGGTTCTCCGAAATCTTAAACCCTCAGGAAAAAACAAAATATGCTCTAACCGGAGCGATCGATAGTAAGAGGGCACCGAATTTTGCACATATTTCATTGGCAATATTTTTTCAAGGGGGGGGGCATGTGCCCCCCGTGCTCCTTCAAAAATCCGTCACTGAAAAGTTACAAGAAATGAAGGAGAATAGTTGATTATGATTCTTTGCAAATACGTACCTACTTTATACTTCAGACTACAAAAGGTGTTAAGTTACACGAAAATCATATGACTCAAGTGAGAAAGCAAAACTTAATTAAATGTGGGTATCAAATTATCATTTCACATTGTTTAATTAATTAATATCATGAATAATTGGTAACCAATTATTTCAGAATCATTCCAAAAGTTAGAGATTTCCACATTTTGATAAAATTGTGTTTGCAACATTTCGTTTAAATACTACTCTCAGTTGCTTTCCAAATGAAATCTTGTAATAGTCATCTCCCTGGCATAACTTATGCCGAAAGTTGTTAATTAAATGGACAATACTCGTTGGGTGCATCTTCAAGAGAAGAACTCCTACTTTAGTGCAGATGTTTGATAACTAGAATATCAACTTGCTATGCTCTGATGCAATTCTGGCAAAGTTAAAATAAAAAAGAAACGTTTCAAACAGTCTCTGCATGATAGTCACAAGGTTGCCGTTGGGAAGAGAATTTCAATTCCCATTCCATTCCACTTCCCATGAAGTTACTAGAACCTCCTGATTAGTGAGAATAGACAATAGAGGTGTAACATTGAATATAAGTACAGCCGAAATCGGATTATTTTGCCATCGGATTATTTTGTTTTATCGGATTATTTTGTCCTAATATTCGAGGAAAATTATGATATATATACCATTTTGCATGGATATCCTACCGAGTTTATTTGTCTATCGGATTATTTTGTCGAATTATCCATGAAAAGAGTTGGACAAAATAATCCGATTTCGACTGTACTGTATTACCTCACTGTACTATTGGTATTCGGCGGGTCTGACTGAATGGAGGGAAATGGTGGAAAACGACTGAATGGTGGAAAATGGCTGAATGGTGGTGTCACGGAAATTTTGGTCCCCTTGGAAAATTGGTCCCTCTGAGGTTTATGTTTATTTAGTTACCGTATTACTAGAATAGTAGCCTAGCCGATTTTCGTCATATTGGGACCAGACATTTTTAGGAATAAACCTTCACTGGAAAAATTGTGCCCCGAAAAATTGATCCGGGACCAAAATTCCATGGAAAACTGGCCCTAGGACCATTTTTCCATGGAATTTTGGTCCCGGATCAATTTTTCGGGGCACAATTTTTCCAGTGACAGGTTTATTCCTAAAAATGTTTGGTCCCAATATGACGAAAATCGGCTAGGCTACTATTCTAGTAATACGGTAACTAAATAAACATAAACCTCATAGGAACCAATTTTCCACTGAACGACCAAATTTCCAGAAAATTTTGGTCCCCCGGTCACAGGCCTGGGGTAATAGTAATATGTAATAGTAATTGTATTAGTAACGATTACATTTTAGAAGTAATAGTAATAGTAATAAGTAATAGTGTTTCAAATAGGATGTAATAGTAATAGAACCTATTGTAATAGGAATTATCTATTACAATTCTAAAACTTCGGACTGGCTTATTTGATTTTTCGTGAAGAAATAGGAAGTTGTTAAAATAAAATTAAGGCAAGATGATTATCGTTTTGAATTTGTCACTTTATTAAAATTAGTTGTTTTATTGAAATTAGTTGTTTGCTTAGATTAGATAATATGTTTTGTTCAGGGTTCTTGCCAGGATTTTTTGTTGTATGGGTGGGGTACATGAGAGTGAGATATTACTTAATGTCAATGTTTTAATGAAACCTTCAAAAAATAATATTGACTCGAAGGGCACATGCACACTTACGACATGTGAATAAAGGGTACAATAGTATTCAAGAAGGGCATGCACCTTTTGATAGAGGCCTAGCGAGAACCTTGGTTTGTTTGTGTGGGATAATCATTTAAAATAATAAACTTCAGACATTCTGAATCATAGCAAAGTCTTAGTAAATGTCGGGGCTGACTGAATAGTGGAATCTAGTGGAATCTAGTGGAATCCAGTGAAATCTAGTGGAATCTAGTGGAATCTAGGGGGACTGAATGGTGGAATCTAGTGGAATTACTAAATTTTAGTGGAATTGACTGAACGGTGGAATCGAGTGGATTTTCTAAAAACCGACTGAACAGTGGAATCGAGTGGAATCTTTGACTGAATAGTGGAATCGAGTGGAATTTGACTGAATAGTGGAATCGAGTGGAATTTGATTAAATTGTTAAACACTACGTATATGCTATAAGCTACGTGTGTATCATATTACGTTAATTTTCGCCCATGTAAAATTGTTTGCAATGATTAAACTAGTGTTGTGCATGAAGTGGCACAATATGATACTATATTAGTATTCTTACTAATCATCTCTATTGAACTGCCCAATGAATACCAACTGGATTTGATAAGGAATTGTTGATAAATAATGTTAATAAGATGTGTCTAAATAACATGGTAACAAAGCCTAACTAATAAATCCTATTGTGTCACTTCATGCGAAAATTAACGTAATATGATACACACGTAGCTTATAGCATATACGTAGTGTTTAACAATTTAATCAAATTCCACTCGATTACACTATTCAGTCAAATTCCACTAGATTCCACTATTCAGTCAAATTCCACTCGATTCCACTATTCAGTCAAAGATTCCACTCGATTCCACTGTTCAGTCGGTTTTTAGAAAATCCACTCGATTCCACCGTTCAGTCAATTCCACTAAAATTTAGTAATTCCACTAGATTCCACCATTCAGTCACCCTAGATTCCACTAGATTCCACTAGATTCCACTAGATTCCACTATTCAGTCAGCCCCGTAAATGTCTAGTAATAGTAAAAGTAATAATAAAAGTAATAGTAATAGTAATATATTACATATTATAATAATGTAATTGTAATAGTAATAGTAATAGGAAGAAATATAAGTAATAGTAATAGTAATATATTACATTTTAGAGTAATTGACCCCAGGCCTGCCCCCGGACCAATTTACCAAGGGGACCAAAATTTCCGTGACACCACCATTAAGCCATTTTCTACCATTCAGTCGTTTCCCACCATTTTCCACCTTTCAGTCGATTTTAGAAATCCCACCACTTTCCACCATTCAGTCATTTCGACGAAAATTCAGAAATTCCACCATTTTCCACCATTCAGTGAGACCCATATTCGGCTCTGTAATATTTCAATCAATTTCAAGTACTATCTCCATAGAATTCCCATGGGAATTCCAACATGAAAATTTTTCCATTCTCATACCCACGGGAACCTGAATTGATAGAGCTATAGAATTTCCTTTGGTATGGAGAACCTTTATTAACTAATAAATGGTTCTCCTATCTTTGCAGTAACAGCTTGTTTTTGCTACTACTACAATCGAGTGTTTCTGGAGACTCACCTCAGTTCTCCAGGTTGCAAGACAGTGTTTCGGTCCCTTCAAAACCTTTTAATACTATGTAATACCTGATAATACGAACAAGTTCGACAGTCCCAGTAACAAGATATTTTTCATCTCTTTTCTAGTAGACGTCGCAACGGGCCTATATCTTTGGTCCGAGCCCGGCCCGACTCACAGAGGCCCTAGCCCTGCCTAATAATAACTTGTCTGCAATCAAAACTTAGATATTCACCCAATCCCACCAAGATATGAGATATCACGTAATGAAATACGTAGTTGTATAAATGGATGATCGTATAAACCAGGTGTCAGCAACCTTTTAAGCCTGCGGGCCAGATTGAGCCATTTACCTCTACCGGACAGTGAGTTTATACAGAATTCTGGTGTTTTGCTGATCAATACTACCTCTAAATCCCTATTTTCCGCATTGTCATTCAATAATTAAGTAAAAGGTTTGCTATAGAATATTCGAATATTCATTGGTTTTAGCCTTAGTAAATGCCCCCAGTACCCCAGTATTACGTATTATTAATAAATGTATGAAGTAAGTTTACTAACGTTAATATAATTTTTGATATCATTAATGCAATTATTCGAGTGCTCATTATTTCACTTCAGAGGTGCGGCGGCGCGAGGGTGGGGCCAGGTGGGCCTGTGCCCCACCTCATTAATGTAAGTGTGCCCCAGTTTAATAGCCTGTGCCCCACCAGTGGCGGCCGGCTAGCGCCGCCACTATCTCACATCAATTAGATATGGGCCGTGTCATGCTGCTGTCTGTTCACAGTTTTCTTAGTCATTTGCTTCATGAACAATTCTTTCTATGTACTTCAACTCTTCACAGACACAGGTAAATTCAGATGCTAATTGATATCAATGCGTTTCGATATTTTGACCAAGAGACTGAAATATCATACGTAGAACAGGTGGGCAAGGGTCCAAGATTTCTAGCAATGACTATTTAGTTCTGGGCCCTTATTTGCAATTACCCATATACTACGTTCGATCAATTATCCTTTCTTATATGTAGGTAGTTTACATAAAATTAATCCTTGTATCTAAATACGTAGACTAAGAGGGAATTATTATATGTATTAAATGACAAAATTATGTTAGAGAAAACAATCAAGGAGCTTAGTGTTTTTCAGAATATTGTACAGAATCGAATGCCCGAAATATGATTCAAAGCCTTTGTATAAAAGGGATAGGGAGCGATACATGTTATTATATTAGAATAAATACTGACATCTGAAATCGAGATACTGAGTACTGTAGTGTATATTGACTAATTAACTCCAAGCAACTTTTCAGACAGAATTTCAGCTGTGATCTCTTCAGGAAGTAAATACCCGAAACTGTCGTCATCAATAGAGGAGAGAGGCTCAGTCAGGTCGGGATCTTCTCCAGACGTTAGGCCTAAAAGAGAAAAATAAATACTAACTAATTACAAGTTAATATCAGTTTTAACGAAGTCGGATATAGCGAAATACCCCTTTAAGTTATAAGTAACTAATTACATTATATTTTTCCCAGACGGATAAATAGTTGATTTTACTACACTTAAATCGAAGTAACTAAGGGTGCCTTAGGCATATTATTAATTAATGATTTAATTATGAGCATCCATATCTCTTTAAATATTACGGGAATTTACTGTATTACTTGCTGTATTTACCATAGCCCAGGGTTGTGCGAGAGGTGGTCGAAGATCGATTAGAACTGGTCGCGTATAAGAGGCGGTCGACCCAACCAACTCCTAACAATGTCCGCTTAGAATTTTTTTCCAATTTTGTCTCATAGAAAATTAGAAATGAATATTTTTTATAAAATATTTTATAAAAAATATTAATCATGTTTCTATAGTCGCTTTAATTTAACGAGTATACTCTAATGCACCTAGCACTGTAGCTAGACAGTCTGCCAGTTCTGCCTCTGTCATTTGCTCTCCGCCGCTCTCGAGCATCTCCAGCAGCTCCCCCCTCTCCACCCCCCCGGCGCCCTCCCCCAGCACGTGCAGCGCCTCCGATAGGTGGAAGGGGTGCAGGCCGTAGGCTGGCCGGTGGTTAACGAATAAGCGAATGAATCCCTCGAGGTCTATGCTAGCTGAGTGCTGGCCCGTCTCCACGTACTGAGAGAACTTCACTTCGTTCAGAAGGTCAGCTATCTCTTGCTCGGAGGGGAAGAAGCCCAGAGCGCGTAGGACGCTAGGAATCTGGTCAATTGGAATGGTGGTGCTCACCTGTTAATTAATATATATTACACACAAGAGACAAGACGCACAGTAGATTCCAATAGTGCGCACCTGCCTGCTGGAGCTGTGCTCGATGCCTTCGCTCCTGAGCTGAGCGTAGTAGAACTGCTCCTCCATCTCTCGGTAGAACTCCCCGCTGCGGCCCCCCTGCAGCAGCTCGTAGAATGGAGCCATGTCCGCGCCGCCTAGCCGCACGTGTGCGTCCAGAATGCCCGGGTTAACTCTCCACTGGAACACACAGCAGTCCTCGCCCCCGGCTGTGAACACGAATCTGCCGTCGTGACTCGTCACGAGATTCACCACCTACAACAGTATCAGTAGCAGAGGTGCTAAAACCACATTCCTACCGACCTGTCCGGGGTGGGCAATGGTAGCCATGTAGTGATACGGGTTGCCGGACATAGGCAGCACTGCCATGCCCACTTTGTCGTGGGTTATGAAGGCCAGGTAGCGCGCCAACTGGTCCCCCTCCTCGGAGCGGAGCAGCGGCTGCGGCAGCAGCGCCATGCGCTGTATCGGATCTCCGTAGGCGGGGCCCAGCACCGTCTGGCGACACAGGGCAGTGGTGGAGTTGTACAGTCGCAGCTTGAACTGATTGTTAGCGACCAGGAAGAAGGACTCCTTGGTGAGAGGGGGGTAGGGGAGGAAGCAGGTGGGACAGGCGGACTGCTCGATGCGGACCATCTCGCCGATGACTAGGTTGTTCTCCGAGCTGCTGGAGAGGTCGTAGCGTATCAAGAGCCGGTCCCAGCCCAGCGAATAGAGGGAGACCGGACTCTTTCCCCCCTCAGAGAAGAACAGGAGGTCCACGATCGGCTTGTAATGGGATCTGTACTTGGCTACAGAAATACAATAACACTACTCTTCAGGGCAGCTCGACAGTACCTAGATAGGAGTAAGTCCAGTCCACAGTCCTGCCGTTAGCAGCCGCCAGAGCAGCCTTCCCTGCGAACACCACCACGCAGCAGTCCGCGTCGCAGAGCGCCAGGTACCGGTTGTCCGGGGAGAACACGATCTTAGTCACGCACTCGTGGGAGAACTTGAGCGGGCCAGTGACGGTGCGCAGCGTGATCGCGTCCAGCACGAGGAGAGTTCCGTCCAGCGCACCGGCTGCCAGGGCCCCGCCGGAGGAGTCGTACGCCAGACAGAAGAGGAGGAGGTCGGAGGGGAACTGACGGGTGGCCAGGACCCGGTGTCGGGTGTAGTCCCACACCTTCAGTCTGCCGCTGTACCCGCCCATCGCAACCAGGTCCTGCGAAGGGTGCGCGGAGAGCGCGCAGAGAAAGGAGCTGTGCTCCTCCTTCAGTTTGTCGATGCTGTGACCGTCTCCAGTCACGTGCACCAGTTCTGAATCCATGGTCCCTACGGACGGAAAGGAAATTGTATCGGGTATGTATCGGATTATATAATAATTCGGTTATATATTAAATACTCAGTATACAAAGGCGACTAGGTTAGTATGTAAAAGCATACCGGCCATGAAGTTAGGGACGGAGAACTTGCTCTGCTGAATGGTAGTTTCCTTAGGCAGCAGGTGCTTGTGCAGTTTCCTCTCCGAGACAGAGACTGCGAAAGAGATGGAGTTGATAGGACCCGTGGCTACTCGCTCCTTCCACTGAGTCAGCTTCAGGTCTCTGTCCAGGAAGCTGACCTCTCCCTTCGCGTTGCCTAGCACCAGGTACTGGCACAGGGACTGCACGCAGGTCAGGGCCACGCCCTCTGAGTGCTGATACAGCTTGAGCACTCTCTTCAGCTGGGAGCCCTCCTGCGAGGGAGAGGTCCACACTAGGATGTTCCCCTCTGACGTCAGAGTGAGCACGTTAGGGGACTCGGGTACGAACTGAGAGAGAGTGAACCCTCCAATCGCCCTGTTGAAGTCCTGTCCGGAGGCTGTCTGCACGGAGGACCTGTAGGAGCGTCTGTCCCACTCCACAAACGCGACCTCTGTCCGTCCAGTGCACAGCAGCTGGGAGCTGTCGGACTTGTTGAACAGAACCTACCAATGCAATGCGTCTCATAATGCGAGCTAGAGTGATTAATACACGCGCTATCTGGTGCAGTGACAAGTTACCTGCATGAGCTGTCCGCCGGCCGATACGCTGGCTAGAGTAATCGAGTGCAGCGGCGAGGTGTCCGCCAGACTCCACTCCCAGAGAGACAGCACCTGGGAGCCGGTCTCCTCGCGGCCCGGCCCCGAGCAGCTGAGGGTGGCCAGGAACCTGGAGTCCGAACTGAGGTCCACTGAAGTACAGCCCCCATACAGAGGCTCGTAGAAGATCTGATTCCATATACAGAAGAGTAGAAATTAGTAAATTATTTCTCAAGACTAATAAATTAATGTATAAACAGCGACCACACACCTGCACAGGTGTCGCTTCCGGTCCCCTCTCGCGCTCCTGCACGCTCATGTCCCAGAGAATGACGGAGCAGCTGGCAGCGGACTCCTCCGCGTCGGCGGTCGCTACCCACTGCTTGTCGGCGCTGACCGCCAGACAGGTGATCTCGTTCCTGTGTCCCTGCAGCAGCACCTCTCGGTCCGCCTGGCAGTCGTACCAAACAGCTGTGTTGGAGCACGCGTAGAGCACGCAGGCCCGGAGGTCAGAGAGCGTCATGTTGTGCGCAGGCACCTGGCTGTTGAGTCCGTAGGCCCAGTGGAGACTCAGGCAGTGGTGGTCTGTCGGCTTGTGTTTCTCAGAGCTCATCGCACTCACTTACAATAAATTAATTGTATTAAATCCACTCAGTTAATATAAACTGTAATTATTTCATTGTTCTTCCATGGATATTAATATTTACAATTCCTCATTGCTAGCACATAGTATATACAGAACAAGTTAGTAAAAATTATCCGAGACAGTGGTCTGTGATTGTAGATAGCAGATATGAACTAAGAACCAAGCTAAGTGTGTTTATATTGCCAGTCCCGCCTCGCTGTAGCTAACGTAGATCTTCTCCATGCTGGAGATGTAGCAGGCAGTCCGTAGGTCCAGGCCCAGGTTGTGGAGCTTAGCTTTCTCTTTAATCTTCCTAGCAGACCTCTCCATTGTGAACTCCAGCCCTGAGTGCACGATGTCTCTCTCGGTAGCCGGAGACAGGCTCTCTCGGTCTATCCGGATGCCAGGGACGGCGGGGACTGCCGCGCCGACGTATCTCTCCACGCTGTCCAGCAGTCTCAGGTCGGACTGAGATTCGTGCTTGAAGGTCAGACGCCCGAAGCTCACGTGGTTGAGGTTCTTCAGCCACTCGAAATAGGACACAGTAACACCTCCCGCGTTGGCATAGAGGTCAGGGAGAATAAGCACCTGCAACATATAATAAACCTTGCTACACGGAAATAATACAACTAACTAAGTAGTAATGCAGGAATAACTTACATTTCTCTCCAGGAGCATCTTGTGAGCTCTGGGGGTGGTGGGGCCGTTTGCTCCTTCGACAATAACTTTTGCTTTTATTCCGTTAGCATTCTCCGCGTTAATGGATTTCTCAGTGGCGCAGGGAATGAGTATGTCGCAGTTCTCCTCCAGTAAGTATCCCTCGTAGGCGTAGGCAGCCGGGTAGCCCTGTACCCCCCCGTTGTCGGACTTGTACTGTTTCAGATCTTCTGGGTCTATTCCGTCCGGGTTGTAGAGACTGCAGTTAAACTGTACGGTATAAGAACCTCATTTACTAGTTAGTAATTTCAACCATGCTTTTATCAGGCAAAATATTATGTGCGTCTATATTAAGTTTCTAGATTAAGCACCTAAATACTCAATTTGTATTACGTATGGCCTATGGGAGCATCTCTCGATTTTTGGAGCCTAGACAAGTTCTCTTTAACGAGTTCACTCTAATTTACCTGAATATGCTTCGGAGAGTATATACAATATATTCAATGAGATACTCACCTCTGCTACTCCCACTATAACCGCCCCTGCCTGGTGCAGATAGTGAGCAGAATGGTATCCCACGTTCCCGAAGCCCTGTATTATGACGCGCTTCCCCTCTAGCCCGGGAGTAAGGCCACACACAGATGTGTACTCCTCGTCGTTGATGAAGTTCTTGAGAGCGCAGAACACTCCTTTTCCTGTCGCCTCCACGCGTCCGTTTAATCCTCCCTGACTGATGGGTTTTCCAGTGACACACGCGATAGCGTTCAGATCCAGATGCCCCATCGTCATGCTGAAGTGGTCAGCAATCCAGGACATCTCCTGGGGCCCCGTTCCCATATCTGGCGCTGGCACGTCAATCCCTGGTCCCAAGAATCCCTTCTTGGCCAGCTCCATTGTGAAGCGGCGTGTTATCCGCTCTAGCTCGCTCTTTGTGAAGTCACGCGGATTGATTCGGATGCCTAGAGCATACAGAAGCATAACTAATTAGCTATACTATACTACCATAGTATATGTTAATAACAAAGTCACTAAGCAATAGTAAGCATTCACTAACGCTAACCTTGCAGAAATTGCTATAAGTACATGCTGTATTGTAAATAGTGACTGTGTACAGAAAGACTCACAAAATATTAATTCGAGTTTGGTTGATGGCCGTGAAATATAGTAGTACGTATATAATTACTAATTCCACAAGTTCATATTTTAACGCGTTATATGAGAATACACAAGACAAACCTGCTTTTGCTCCTCCAAATGGTACGTCCACAATCGCACACTTGTAGGTCATGAGAGCAGCCAGCGCCTTCACCTCGTCCTCGCTGACGTCGGCAGCGTACCGGACGCCTCCCTTGCACGGACTCCGGTGCGAGCTGTGCTGCGCCCGCCAGCCCTTAATAACCATAATCCTTCCGTCGTCTCGACGAATCGGAAAAGAAACTTGTAGCACGTGAGAGCATGGCTCGACTATGTCTAGTATTCCCTGCACCTCTTTGATGGGCTGTTTGTTTATCTCTGTCTCTTCCCTAATGACGAGTTCGCGAGCATACGCGGTGAATTCTCTCACCATTGAGTAGAAAGAGGGGTCGTCCGAAACCGTTTGGTTGCTGTTGCTCCTCGCTATACTATTTCTACATATCTGAGAGAGGAAGTTCCTTCTCAAAAGGTGCACACTTATTCTAAGACACATAATTAGATTATTATGATTATTCCCTTTCTATGATAACTTGGGCTATAAGTACATAAATTGTCGTGGGATAAGAGCCTATCGAAGTCGAGACTAGAAGCCAATAGATTTGTAGAGTTCAGACCGGACTATGCAGTATTTGCGTACTTATAAATTAAAGAAATTGCTACATGCTATGAATAATCTACAAACAAATAAAACTTTATAGCAAAAGAACGAATAATTCCTGAAGAATTACAGAAATTTAGAATCGAATTAAATTCGTTATTGAAATTTCAATGGTTTATTAGAAATAACTTCAAATAAGTAATACTATGTGTAGAACCTTGGCAATTCAGGGCTCTGCCAGGGACCATTATTGGTAGTCTACACGCCTTTGTTTGCTCCATAGGGAGACTAATACTAAAATGAAGGAATTGCTGAATACAAGGTTGAAGGTTTCTCCAAGATAAGTGGGAAAAAGTGTAAGTTTTAATTAGTTTAAACTCGTGGCGATTTGGTGGTGAGTTGTAAAAGAATAAATATTTATAGTGCAAAACAAATAAGGATTAGGGTACAATAATGTAATATTAACCCATACATAGATCAATAAAGGTGTATAAATCTCATTAATCTGTTGTGTAACATCAAAGTTAATACCACAATCGATAAGGTCAATATATGTAAATAGTATATTAGCTCCAGTATATGTACTATACTTCGATGTGATTCAACTTGGCAATTGATTAATGTGAATGGTACATTAAATTAATCCATTTATCGTATTTGCAATAGACCTATTCACTCTTGCTCTTTCTCTGCTTCCTAATAATCCTATATCCGCTTTTGAACCAGAAGTAGTCAATAGAACTCCAGACTGTTGTGGTGCCAGTCAGATACCAGAGGAACGGGAGAACTGAGCTAGAAGCGAAGTCAAATACGTGCGCTAATAAACTGGTTGATATGAGCAGCGCTTGTAGGACTGTGTTGACTTTACTGACATTGGAAGGAGTAGCTTGAACAGATTTCAGTTTCAAATTGCAGTACTGATATATGGTGATTGGCGGAGGGAGAGAGATGTAACGGAGGTAGAAAGAGAACAGCACAAGTCCTACGTCTCTCAGGACAAACAGAAACACAAGTGGTAAGGGGAGTATGCCTACAACACCCAATGTTACGGTGGCTGTACCGATCATGAGCTTATCTGCGAGAGGGTCAATTATGGATCCGAGGATGCTCGACTGCCCTTTAACATTCCTAGCAATGTACCCGTCAACAAGATCAGAAAAACAGAGGATTGAAAAAGTGACCGCAGCAATTGCATAGTTGTTGTGAATGATTAGGTAGCCGAGAACAGGAGTGGTAAGCAGCCGCGAGAGGGAAATCGCGTTGGGAAAGGTTAAAATATTTTCCTTTGAAAATTTTTTGACTGATTTTAGTTTACTTGAAATTTTAATTTTATGATTGCCTAAGTTTGCGATAAATTTCTTTTCTGTTTTAAGATATAATTTTCCGTTCGTGCCATTAGAAACAAATGCTAAGGGAGAGAGAGTGCCAGATCTAGGTATAATTCCAAATCTTATCAGGGGAGAAGCGAGGCTAACAACAAATCTTGAAATAATTAATCGATGAAACATCGGCTATGTTACTCTACAACGCATTCTAATAAAATATGGACAATAAATTAAATGATATTTTGAATATTAATAAAAAAATAATTTCTAAAATGGACTTACTTATATATCGGCGGACAATTTCAATATAAACCTGGTTTCTTAAAGGTGAATTTTGATGTTAAAAGATGACCTTATCGGTGCTTTAGAAAAGGCCGATATTTCAGTAATTCCTTAATTAAGATGCTTAGAAGATAATTGACGATGCTTAGTTAACTTAAAATTAATGAATTAATTGTGTGATAGTAAATGTCTATTTGCTATGTTCCTGATAGATTACTAAAGTACTAATTACAGTACAGTCAAAACCCGTTTTTCTAACACCGGTTATTTATTCTAATGTGTAAGAAATTCGAATTTTGTTTTATTTTAAATCGGTTTATTTTAACTATCGATTTTTTTACTATATTTCCATGCAAATAATTGTTAAGAATAAACCGGTTTCGACTGTAGTAATTAGTTCTAATATACAAATTACCTTTCAAATACAAAACAGTGCTCGGTGATCCAGCAGATAAATTGCTTTCCCTCTTCCAGAAACATGAATTTGTCGAATTGAGAATATTTGTACATGTAGTTAAATAATACATACCATATTTGGGAATAAAGTGGTTGCAAATGAAGAAATGGAAAATATTATTTTAATAGTGAGGATAGATAAATCAAATTCTGCATAAATTGTATTTTGAGAGCAACTAGTACCAGCAATATTTTCAAAATAATGGGACCTCAATTAACTGTATTCAAATTATAGGAAAATGCTGCACAAGGACCAGTCAGCATAGCGGGAAAACAATACATACTCCGTTTGGAGAGTAATTTTCAACAGTATACGTACTCATAAATTGATCAAGAAACTTAGCAAGTTATGACAAGTTAATAAGTTCTCATTTTCCGCCCCTGTAACTGATTGATTAAATGTATATGTTATGTCGATTTTGTCAAATAGTCGATTTTACAAAATCAACATGCAAAATGTCGATTTTGTAAAATCAACATACAAACTTAAGTTAAATTTGTAAAATAGTTGATTTTGTAAAATCAACATTTGACAAAATCGACATAACATATAGTTACTAATCTGAAGAAGTAAATGCATTTAATTAGGAGTAGTTTAGAAGAGTAGTACGGTCCCCTGGTGTTCGTACTAACGAGGTTCTACTGAATTCAGTAAAACACCTTAAGGAAGAGCTTGTGGTAGGGAATGCTCTCTCGGTCCCAAATTTGCATACAATACTTTACTATTGGACGTAACTCCCGGTCAGAACTATTGTGGGGTCCAAATAGTATTGGGGTTTCACTGTATTGTCAATTAATAACAGGTTATTATTTCGTATTGACTACTTTATGATTTATATAAGTTATGATAAGTTATGATAATTATGATAACACTACTTTGCCGGTCAGTTTTGGTTGTTTATGCCGGCATTCGAACTAACGACCGTATTCTTAAAATCGATTCAATTAATGACATCATCAAATTTAGAATCAACTATCCATTGTTGCACAATAATATAAGAATGCACTATATTGAGTACAAAATTATAGATAATTACATGCACACACACCTTTCAATACTAAATCAATTCGCAACTAATGAATATCAACAGGCAGTACAAATAACTAAGCCAACAGACCTCTGTAGTAGGACAAGAGGTTGGTCTCCTGATCAAGTGAGATGTCCAAGTAATCCTCGGACTCCTCCCAGTTGGCGACAAAATCAATAACCTCTTCGTCTTCAGGTTTCGGTGCATGGTTGTTCAATTCTGGCAACTGAGTGCCATTAGCTGTCCCGAAGAATAACTCATTGACAATAGCATACATATCTCCGCAGTGCGCCTCGATAGCACTTCTGGCCCTCGCCTCATCGGCCCCCAGCACCAGCAGCTGAGACAGCAAGCTGTCCAGCGAAGACAGCGCGCTGCTGTGGATCGGAACGTCGTCAGTAGCTCCTTCAGGCCCGGCGTCAGGCGCGGGATTAGTCGTCTCAGCGACCGGCGTTTCCATCAGCTGTTGGGCAGCACTCATCAGCTGGATGGCCGCATCCACGTCGTTGTTAGATATGCTGAGAGCGCGCATAACTAGCTCCTTTGGGAATCCCATTCCTTTCAAGATCTTGTACTTGTCTGTGTCGACCTGCTCCCCGGCTGCCGTCCTGCCGAGTCTGTGTCGCAGCACCTGGAGTCGGGTCTCCGCCCGGTCCTTCTCGGCGCGCTCGCTGCGCTCCAGGTGCTTCTGCTGGATGTAGTCAATAGCGGCCATCAAGTCCCCCTCGCACACTCGCAACGCGAGTCTGGCGTCCCTCAGCTCAAACCCCATATTAATTAGCGACAGGAGGGTGGACTCGTTGATGCGGATCTTCTCAGAGAGCTCCTCGGCCTTCAGGAGTTTAACTTTAGCAGTGAAGTGGTCGTCTTTATGGAATGCCACTATTCCCTGCATCAAGTACAGTCGCACAAGCAACGCGTACTCCAGGATGCTCTCCTTGCTCTTCAGCTTGCTCAGCCGAGAGAGGTCTCGGCCGTAAGATCGGTAGAAAGCTGTCTCGCATCGCCTCAGTCGCTCGTCCGCGGAGCTCAGCTCTGAGATCTGCTCCAGGTTTAGGTAGCACCAACATAGGTCGAGAGAGAGAATCGCGTAGTTGTCCACCACCTCCAGTATGCTGCTGCGGCACTGGTTAAACTCGACGTCCGCTTCGCACAAGAGGACCAGCGCGTCTGAATATTTGTTAGCGCTGATCAGAACTTTTCCCTTCTCGTGGAGAGCCATGGCGCAGCTGAGTGCCTCCTTCTCGGCGGGGGGAAGGCTAATGGACTTTCCATTCTGGTCCTGTATTTCTAGGAAGTAGTGCGAATCACTCACACCGCGCTCAGCCAGTTTCTTAGCGGCGTGTTTGCTCTTTTCAACCATTTGGTTTTGATTCTGTTGAACGCGCACTCGCTCCCTCTCGCTCAACTCATGCTCAGACAGGCAGATGCACATTATCTTGCTCATGTGCTTAACGCTCAGATTGGAGATCAGGTCGTCTCCGAACAGGATCCTACCTTGGTTAATCAGTTTAATGGAGAGGGGCGGCAGCGCGTACATACTGCTAACCAGCTGCACAAGCTCGTCTCCCGTTATGTGCAGGCTGCATTCCAAGTCTAACGGTGGGTAGTCAGGTGACGTGTCAGACTTGGTAGGTTTGATCTTAAGTGTGGCGACGCCTGTGTTCTGAAACTTCATCCGAGCCGCCAGCTTCGACAACGATAATTTTCGCAGATGTTCGCACGCGGAAATGAAGGTTTCCTTGTCAAGACCAGACTGGACAACATATTTGTCAAGAAATTCTTTAGAATAAACGCCAACTCCCAGGACATCATATTGATCCTCTGTATAAGGCGCTTCCCATAGCTTTACGCCGTTTTGGTTGAGAAGGCGACGTACTATTGTCAGTATATCGTCCCCAACTTGAGATTCCATCTGCCCTAAAATAAAGTAATCAATTTCCATCGTAAAATAAATTCGTATAAAATATTTGACAAACATTTGTACATATAAGAATCCGTTTTGAATATATGCATATACCTGCAGTTTAGATCGTACAACTTAATTAATTAAATGGATTGATGAAGCCACTTCCTCAAAACAATAGCGTCTCGTGTGAATTATACCAATCAGATGGACAAATATAACTAACTACTTATTACATGTTAGAAACAAGGAAAGTTATAGCAAGTGTACCGAGGCAAGCGAAGTGCAATCAAAAGGTTGCAACTGCTCAGGTTTAATAAACAAGAGTAAATTTAGGTTAAATGTCCCTTCATTATTATCGTGTCGAGAAATTTAACAATGAGTATACAAAGATGAGTAAGTTTTATGAATGAAAAAAAATCTTGTTTGCAGAAGTGTGCTAGTATTGGAATGCAAGCGCAAGGACTTCCATTCTCCATCCAAACAAAAATTTCTGCGCGCCTAGATTTATTCAATTTGTATTACGTCTATGGCAGAATCTCTCGATTTTCGAAGCGTAGAACTTTTATTTCAAAATTACGGGCCTGGATGAAACCCTGATAAGGAACTATGCAGATTGCAGAGCACTAATTAATTAATTAATTAGTGGAGCGCGCTCTTCTTTTACGACAAATTTGTAAGAACTGTGACACAGTTAATTCTGACAGTGTTTTACTCTCAAATCGAGGGGATTGTTCGTAGCCATTTGTAACTAAATATTCACCCAACGACAGACATCATTACTTTCGTGTGAATGGCTATCTAACGTTTTCTCGAATGTACAAGAGTAAGCTCGACCCACACCTTAAGCAAATTGTTTCTGATTTTATCCATTGTTATATCAAGTTAATGAATAGAGCATGCCATGCCGGCTTGATTTATATTAAGATGCGAAAATGCGAAAATGCCATCTGGTAGAGCTAGCTGCTACATTTATTGAGGAGTGGGAGCGAGCTCATTTGTTAATTTAGGAGTGGAATGAGAGAGCGCTCGTTTTGTGTATGGAGCATGTGGCGGGAACTCGCCCCAAAAATTGAGGATCGAATAGTGCTCTGCTATCATGTGGTTTGGTAAGCAAAGTTCAAGCAAAATAAAACGCTAAGAGGTACGAAAATAAATAAACACACGCTCCGAAATTTCTTCTCAGTTGAATAGCCCTACTATGCGAGGAAATAGGTACAGTATTTTGTTTAGAACAATGATGGTCGTTACTCGTTAATTAAATCCTTTTAATTAAATATATGAATTTAAAGTGTTGTTAAGTCACAAAGATTCCATAATCGTCTCAGCAAACGAGAATGCTAACATGGGTAAGATAATCTCGAGTCTAAACTGAAGTGAAGACACTGCAGAGGGCTTATTAAATAGATAATAATTATGTAATTGCGACTGCCTATATTTCCAATTATGTTATTCAGCCATATTTCTTCCAGAAATGCAGAATAAGAGCCAAATAACATAAAATTAGTATATACGACTATAAATAGTATACACTTGTTGGCACAAGTTTAATTGAACCAAGCCAACCAACGTATCTCAACTAAGCGGAATCGTTTATTTGTACTATAAACCAATATTACTTAGGTATCGTTTGGCAATACAAGTGCGAGAACTTCTACACAGACTTGGTTAGATTTGATTGTTATAGTGTCACGCCGTAACTGATCCCCCCGCATATATCGTTGTTCAAACTAATTCCTAACATTATTAGTTGACCACAGTTTCACTAATAGTAAACACTGAAAATTCGGCCAACACTGACACATAAATTCCTGAACGTGTATTTCAGAATGAGCTGATCCTTCTTTCAAGATAATACAGCCCGAATTACTACGTATATAAACATTGAACTAGTATGTCAATTTCGATATTTTCTATAATAATAATAATAATAAATCAGCTTTGGGATTTAAAGTAGTGTGTAATTAACGTAATTAGAAATGTGGTAAGAGACTTATAGGAGAAGAATACTAGGATATACGTAATTACCTGTGATCAGTATAATGAGTATAGTTATAGAATAGGACGGTAATAGTTCGAACAACTAGTAGTACGAATATACAAAGTCTTATATGACAATAGCGTACAAGAGATGAGCCACATAATAAGTAGGTATTGAAGTGAGAGGGTAACCGCTAGCCATTAAGTCATATGTCTGGATCCCGCGATATAGCGAGTGTCGCGTAGGACATTTGAGGACCCACGATTAGTGCCGTCTCTCTGGCACTGTTTACACCGCCCGTAGCCACTCGACTGGTCCAGGATAGAAATGTAGTCTCTCTTCAGCTCACTTTCCTCGAACTCTTCTTGCAGCTTCTTCTCCGCAATGCTCTGGTCCCAGGACCTGGCCAGCTGACTGTATTTCTCCTGTCTCTCCTTGTAGCTCCTATCTCTGTCCACGACCAGCTGTTTCTTGGTAACCTGCAACCGTGTGGCTTCCTCTTTCATTTCAGTTCTGCTTTTCTGTAGCTTGGTCTGTTTCTTGTGCTCAGCTGTATTCAGCTGATCTTTGTATAGCTGTTTCGCCTGTCCGCGTTTCTCCTCTCTACGCATCATCTCAAGTTCAATTAGGTCAACTCCTTCCCCCTTCAATATAGGTTCCCTCACTTCCAGCTCCTTGCTTCGCTGTGACGTCACTTGGTAGTCAAGAGTACCGTGGTAGACCCTAGCATTCTCCGCTCGCTGCTTCAGGTGCAGCTGCACCTCCCGAGCCATGGCCTGGGAGAGGCGCTCCTGGTCGCTCTTCTCGGTATCCTTCTTGAGGAGGAGCACTTTCTCCATCTCAGCCTTCTTGTCCTTCACCTGCTCCGCCAGGTCTGTCCAGTACTCGTGCTGCTTGACATACCTGGAGGGCGTGGTTGAGCGGGAGTGGAAGAGGTAGGAGGGCTCGGTGGAGTGGGACCTGGCCTTGCGGCTATTCAAGAGCTCCTCTGCCGCGTTCCAGTTCAGAGCAGACACCTCTTTGTTCTCCTTGCGTCTCTTCGCGAGCGCCATCAGGTCCCGCGCGATCACAGCTGCGTCCTGCTCAACCTGGAACCGCAGCTGCTCCTTCTCTTCCGAGCGAACCTTCTTCTTCCAGTCGATGGGGGCGGGGGTCACGTTCCTGGCGGACCTCATCTCGCAGCAGGGACACATCTCTCCCTGGCTGTGGCTCTTGGGAGCAGCGCCAGTGGGCGCAGACTTGGTTCTGTAGCGAGGGTCTGCTGAGAGGCCGGGGGGCGCATTCGCGGTTACGGACAGCTTCGAGGGAGGCTTGACACTGTTTGTGACAGAAAACACGGGCTTTCCGGGTGACGGAGGCGGCTTGGAGGGCGAGTTGGAGATCCTAGGCAAGCTGGGCGTGTCTCCTCTGTTTGAGGAACCTGACTGCTGAGTGTCTGAGAGAGCGAAGGAGGACGCACAGGGCGAAAATGGTGAGAATATCCGCGAAGCATATTCATCCGGGATTCCAAGTGCATCTAGAAAGTCCTGAACGAACTTTACTTTTATTTTCCTGTTTCTGAGGTAGATGTTACAGATGCCCGAGAACATGAGCAGCATTCCTTGTCCCTTGTCAATGCAGCGCTTCAGTAGTACTAGCAATTCTTTGATGCAGCCCATCACCTGGTCGCGTGTGCGGCCAGCCAGCTGGGAGATGGCGCTAAAATTCAAGTCCAAAATAGACAATTGTCCCGAGACGTGCGGTTTGTGCCCATGAGGTCCAACCGTGTTTGAAAGCAGAAACATGGGCCTATTTATCTCAACGGACTCCTTCTGACCAAGGAGTATCTGTTTCATCGAGAAGTAGAATGTCCCTAGTCCGGGTATAGCAACCCCTTTCCTCTGTATCAGCTGGCCGTGGATGTAGAGGCACATTGCGTCCCAGATGGAAGATATCTCAAAGAAGTTCATCCTGTTGAGCGTGTAGAAGGTCTGGATGTTTGCCTCACTCACTAAAGTCTCCAGAGTAGCTGCTGTCGTCATTATTTACACTGCTCTAAATAAGCCACAACAAAACTTCAGAAGGGAAACTCATTGACAGGATAAAAACCCAATTTCGTCAACGGGAACGCTCCGTAATTTATTGCTACAGTAGCTATATTATAAATTACGAAACGCAACAGTATGGTGCCATAGTAAATCTTGATCCCTAAATATTGTCCCTCTACCCATATATATCGCGTTCACACCGGTGTAATCGCGATTTAGGTTTTTAGTTGAGCTTGTGGTTAGTTTAGATAGTTGGTTATACACCAGGCACGTCCATAAACTGTAACAATACTTGGTATATTAATGAGAAGAATTGTAGTTTGTAAAATCACATAGTCATAAGGCAAACTGTCAAAAGAAACATTGACTCAAGTTATTTGACCAAATACCGTATGATTCGCTTAGCTTTCCTATTCTTAGGTAAAGTAACATCGAAGAAAATAAAATACATTATGAGAGAGTGGTCCGTCGGGAATCGACCGAGAGCGTTCGTTATATACAATTTTTATTTGATTTTAGATTTGTTGATTCTTGTGTGGTATATATACTAATCTAGATTCTAGAGTTACGGATCTTTGATCTATTTCAACTTACTGTACTTATTATAATTGAAATTTGTTATATAAATTAAAAATTAATCGGACTAGATATAATTACTGAACGTGATTTAGATCGATAAAAGGATTATTGATTGCCTACAGATTGGGTGGTACAAATATAAGTTTGTAAGCACCAATTAGCTAACTAATGAACTGGCTAGTAATATTACTTGTTGAAACAGCTATGGTCCTTGTGACATTTAGGTTGCAAGCTCTCCATGACTTCTTACATGGGCACCTCTGCGTTTTGCAAAACTTGCACCTACAGGAAGATCCGTTAGTTATTCCAAGGGAAGCACTCTGTGTAACCTCTGTCTGTGTTACGGTCTCATGCGGGACACTTTCGATAGATAGCAGATTACTGGGACATAGCTCAAACTGATTCCTAGTATAAGCAACTGAGATTGTGCCTTGGAAGTGCCAACAGTGTATGTAGAGTCATCTTTACCAGTAATGCATCCAATAATATTCCGCGGACCCAAAGAGTTGACTTTGCCCGGCTCTGAAATTGGTATTACAACTGTATTTCCTATATGTGCTGGCTTAAACTTCTTAGAGCTCGAATTCAGCATTCTGTGATGCGAAATTTCTTGGTTTCGCTTTACGCCGGACGCATCGTACTACATGTTTCTTTGCGTGATTCAAGATCACATGCTGGACATACCACACTGCTACCATATCCTTCTTCACCTACTAATCTGCCACATATCGTATGAATGAAACGAAAACAATGTGGACAAGAATGAACACCGGACGTCTTTCGACCACATGCAACGCAATCCATAATAATTAAAGCACCGTTGTCATGTATTCTTTCGATATAACGAGGTGGAGTAGGAGACCTAGGGAAAGGGAGGTCAGGGCTGTGATGGTGCGTCTGAGTTTGGTAGCTAGTCAATTATGACTGTTCCGTTATTTCAGATTGATGATAGCCAATTTGGAAAGGATTGTAATTTGACTCGATTGGAGATTCAAAGCCATCTGTATTATAGTTCCACAGGTAACGGATAACATATTTGACTTTCGTACTCGTCAATCTGAGGTCGAAATTTAGAATTGTATGGCACTGGGCTATGATGGCTTACAGAATCAGAAGAGTGACTGAGTAGTTCATTAACTTCGTCAAAAGAGACTTCCGATGAACGTACTTCAGCAGCAGCAGGTGCACTCACTTCTCTTTGAAAAAAGCTAGATCTTCTTCTGTATCTATTGATCCCCAGAATTAATGGGCAATACCATGGTGAGACAGACCGAATGATGGCTTTTTGTTGTATACAGCTTCGAATGGAGTCATCTTGATTGTGCTGTGATAACTCGTATTCTTGTGGAACTTCACCCACCTAAGATACTTGACCCAACACTGATCATTCCCATTATCAAACATACAAATCTACCTGAGCTCTGCAGAGATAGTCTGTTGATTCGATTGGCTTAACAACAATGGTTTTACTGTGCCGACTATACTATAGTATAGTGGCCTTGGTATATTATTATTGGTCCGTAGATCCTCCACAGAAACAGAGTTTTATCAACTAAGAGCCCAAATTTTCAGGATAGCTGTCTCATGGATTACAGATGTGCACCTGGGGTCACGATTTTTTATTACATTTTTTGGGAAACATTTTTACACCTGTTTATTGTTCAAACAGCAACAAGAAATAATGCCCTAAAGTGAATTAAATTCTACACCTTTTAACAGTGCACGAATTTTCAAATTGGGCTTAGTTTGTGCCACAATTGAGTTGCAAATTTCTTTTGTTTACTAACACTTCAGTTCAATTGAAAGTGTTAACTTCAGATGATGATTACAGTTATGCTTTGTGTACTAGGTACCAATTTGTCAATTTGGGAATAGAAAAGCAAAGAAACGGCTAGCTTATAAATATATTTGAATTGAGTAGCATTTGGAGATGTCCCGAAGTGAATTTGTAGAAAAATTAAACTCCTTAACCCGAGTTTATTCGCGTGAAATCTACACTCCAGCCGATATTGCAACAAAGATTGCTATATTACAATCTGGAAAACCGTGTCTACTACAGAAAGAAGTGACAAGGTGGAAACGTGTGCATGAACGATTTAAGTTGCTATCTTATCAAGGTACTAACATACTGTATCTCCGAGAGCGAAAAAATCATCCTGCAAAGCGAGTTCTCTCAACTGAAGAGCTTTTTGACACTATGAGAGGCTGCACAAAGTTGAAGGAGATCATACAGGCAGAACTAGGTTATACAAGCGTGCTTCACAGGAATTCTACGGTGTTACTGAGAGAGTGTGTGGCATTTTCGTTAAAACTTGTATTGTATGTCACATAAAGAAGTCAAGGAAGTCGTTAATAAAATCCAAAATTGCAGCTGTGCCGACGCATTTCCCTTTGGTGGCACTATCTTTTGGTGGCTACTGTTTGGGTAATTGATAGTGCTCCAAGGAAATGCTGTCGGCACAGCTGCAATTTGGGATTTTTCGCCATGTCATCATCACTATGGAGGTGTTAAACTATTTCAGATAGATGTTTCAGAGAGTTTTAGAGGTGTCCCGTGGCATAAGGATCAATTGATAAATTGGAAGTTTGTTTCTATCTTGTATAATCTCTGAGATTAATGAAATTTAGCTAATTAGTATAAATATTTATTTTATTTAAAAATAATTTAACACCATTATTATGTACAACAAAATAGATGAAGTTCAATTATTTGTAATAATTATTAATCTAAATTGAATTTCACTATTATATTTGAATTCAGCGCACTCGTTAACCCCAATAATCTAATCGATTTCACAAGTGGAATCAATATAGAATTAGATTTAACTTCAATAGATTTTGCAGAAGTCTTCTAAGTTCTACCTTTGATGACTGTTTAGAATACAAACAAAAAAACCCTCACAGACGGGATGGGAGTGTGCTCCTTCTGATTACACTTCCCCAATGTTTAATTTAACTAGAATTTCAATATTCAAATTACATTTCATCTTAATGTAATACAATTTAATTAATGTTTGAATTGTGAAGACTTCAAATGTTTAATTAAATTAATTAAAGATTAATTATTACAAATAGAAATTAGGAATACGTGCTAGTATTTACGTTACTATCTTGAATAATAAATTGACATCATCATCATCAACTTGTAAAATATTCCAACTTCCAAGTGTTTCAATTGCACTTGTATGAAACACATATTCACTTACAAACCAATCAATAACAGTCATTATCCTAATGTAATATGTTCTATTGTATTGAGTATACTATAGAGTAATTACAATATGGAGAAGATGGCTGATTTATGTAAATAATCGTTAATAAAACGTAGAATTGATTAGCGACCTAATAATTTTAAATGATATATAGAAAGAACATCCTTAGGTGAATACAACCTCTATATTTTCAATAACTAATTCGAATTATTAAAGAGTCACTGGACCAGAATACAAATTTCGATATAACTGACGAACAAAAGCGAAATTGAGAAATCAGGCTTCGAGGTGATCATCTCCAGGAAATTCTATATCTCCTGTCAAAATTTTAAATCTCTATCACCAATGGTTTAGTCAGGCCATCGCGTACGGCCGGCCGGCCGGCCGGAAGTCCGACAGAGGTAAATTCAATAGTGTGCACTTATAGTATAAAACTATAGTAGGACCCTACTATAACGTTTTTTACGGGTCTGACTGAATGGTGGAAAATGGTGGAAAATGGTGGAAAACATCCGAGAGTGGTGGAAAATGGTGGAAAATGGTGGAAAACTACTTGACTGAATGGTGGAAAATGGTGGAAAATGGTGGAAAATGGTGGAATTTCTGAATTTTCGTCGAAATGACTGAATGGTGGAAAGTGGTGGAATTTCTAAAAATCGACTGAAAGGTGGAAAATGGTGGAAAATGGTGGAAAACGACTGAATGGTGGAAAATGGTGGAAAACGACTGAATGGTGGAAAATGGTGGAAAACGACTGAATGGTGGAAAATGGTGGAAAACGGTGGAAAACGCCTGAATGGTGGAAAATGGTGGAAAAACGGGGGCTGACTGAATAGTGGAATCGAGTGGAATTTGATTAAATTGTTAAACACTACGTATATGCTATAAGCTACGTGTGTATCATATTACGTTAATTTTCGCCCATGTAAAATTGTTTGCAATGATTGAACTAGTGTTGTGCATGAAGTGACACAATAGGATTTATTAGTTAGGCTTTGTTACCATGTTATTTAGACACATCTTATTACATTATTTATCAACAATTCCTTATCAAATCCAGTTGGTATTCATTGGGCAGTTCAATAGAAATGATTAGTAAGAATACTAATATAGTATCATATTGTCCCACTTCATGCACAACACTAGTTCAATCATTGCAAACAATTTTACATGGGCGAAAATTAACGTAATATGATACACACGTAGCTTATAGCATATACGTAGTGTTTAACAATTTAATCAAATTCCACTCGATTCCACTATTCAGTCAGCCCCCGTTTTTCCACCATTTTCCACCATTCAGGCGTTTTCCACCGTTTTCCACCATTTTCCACCATTCAGTCGTTTTCCACCATTTCCCACCATTTTCCACCATTTTCCACCATTTTCCACCTTTCAGTCGATTTTTAGAAATTCCACCACTTTCCACCATTCAGTCATTTCGACGAAAATTCAGAAATTCCACCATTTTCCACCATTTTCCACCATTCAGTCAGACCCGTTTTTTTAGTATAGTGGCCCAGTTCTAATCTTAGTGCTTTGGTTAGCTATTATTATTACTGTGCCGACTATACTATAGTATAGTGGCCCAGTTCTAATCTTACTGCCTTGGTTAGTTATTACTGTGCCGACTATACTATAGTATAGTGGCCCAGTATTAGAATCACTGCCTTTATTACTGTGCCGACTATACTATAGTATAGTGGCCCAGTATTGGAATCACTGCCTTTATTTATATTATTACTGTGCCGACTATACTATAGTATAGTGGCCCAGTTCTAATCTCACTGCCTTTATTTTTTTTATTTTTTTTTTTTTCTCCGTAGACGGTGCCCTGGCCAGAGCTTTATAGTTGATGGGCTGAAACTTGGCATGTAGGTGCGATGGGACCGTCTAATTTGCACCTGGGGTTACGATTTTTTATTAACAAATTTTGGACACATCTTTAACACCTTTCAAAATTTGTCTGGTCCATAACTCAAAATATGTTTTACTAAACCCCAAAATTTTATTTCACATTTGGATTCACCATAAAATTCTGCGTCTGATGGGAGAAGAAAACTTTCAATAAAGGGTTTAATTTCTGCCATAAATGGGCGTTGAAATTTCTTTGTTTACTCACACTTCAATTTCAGTAAAACTGTGAAATCTAATTCCATTGTTTCAACTTGTAATAATTATATTGATTTAACTTGTTAAATCCTACTCTAGTGATTCAACTTGCGATAATTATATTGATTTAACTTATAAATTCCAGCTGGCTTCTATTTAATTCTAGTATTACTATACAATGGATTAAATAAAATCTAATTATATAAGGAATTTATTGACTTAATTCAACTTAACCGTGGATAACATTGCTAAAATACATAACTAATACTATAATTTATTAACAATACATAATGAATGAATGGCTTTAAAGTTTAAACTCAAGATGGTTTATGATAGAACCGTAAGATTTTACATTCCACAACAACGACAGATTAAGTGAATATATTTATTTCGGCGAGAATATTCTTGCACAATTAATGTACTGACGTAATTAATTCTAATTAATTCGCTCTGTGTTTAACGTATAGAGACGGTTCTAAATAGATTATTGGGGTTATCGAGTTCGCTGAATTCAAATACGATAATGAAAATCTATTTAAATTAATAATTATTGCAAATAATTGAACTTAATTTATTTTGATGTATATAATTTTGGTGTTAAATTATTAATAGATTAATTAAATTTTTATACTAATTAGCTAAATTTCATTAATCTCAGAGATGATACAAGATAGAATCAAACTTTCAATTTATCAATTGGTCCTTATGCCAGGTACCACCTATACAAGTGGGTCTTGACACCTTGAGGTGATGATGACATCGTTAAAAAAATGTATTTTTACAATTTTTTTAATTCGACATTTAAAATGGGTTAGTTGGTGTTGGGTGATGACCCAACACTCACAAAAAAAATGCTGAGTCATCAGCTATTATAATCTACTCAAACTTGAATATCTCTAAAATTAAGTGATCTAAATGGAAACTTCCACCACTCTAAGGGTCGATGCCTTCTGTAACACCTTTTTGAAATAATTTAACACCATCATAGTGATCATGTCATGGCGAAAAAAAAAATCCAAAATTGCAGCTGTGCCGGCAGCATGTTTCATTGGAGGCACTATCAATAAGCCACCACCAAAATATAGTGCCACCAAATGAACATGCGTCGGCAGAGCTGCAATTTTGGATTTTTACTGTGCCGACTATACTATAGTATAGTGGCCCAGTATTGGAATCACTGCCTTTATTATTTTTATTATTATTTTTTACTGTGCCGACTATACTATAGTATAGTGGCCCAGTATTGGAATCACTGCCTTTATTTTTATTTTTATTATTATTTTTTCTCCGTAGACGGTGCCCTGGCCAGAGCTTTATAGTTGATGGGCTGAAACTTGGCATGTAGTTGCGGAGGGACCGTCTAATTTGCACCTGGGGTCACGATTTTTGATTAAGAAATTTTTGACACATCTTTAACACCTTTCAAATTTTGTCTGGTCCATAACTCAAAAATTGTTTTACTAAACCCCCAAATTTTATTTCATATTTGGATTCACCATAAAATTTTGCGTCTGATGGGAGAAGAAAACTTTTAATAAAGAGTTTTATTTCTGCCATAAATGGGGGTTGAAATTTCTTTGTTTACTCACACTTCAATTTCAGTAAAACTGTGAAATCTAATTCCATTGTTTCAACTTGTAATATTTATATTGATTTAAGTTGTTAAATCTTACACTATTGTTTCAACTTGCTACAATTATATTGATTTAACTTGTGAATTCCAGCTGGCTTCTATTTAATTCTAGTATTACTATACAATGGATTAAATAAATTATAATAATATAAGGAATTTGTTGACTCAACTCAACCAACCGTGGATAACATTGCTAAAATAAATTCCTGATAATATATTTTATTATCAATACATAATGAATGAATGGCATTAAACTCTTGATGGTTTATGATAGAAACTAACTTCAAATTTATCTACCGTTCCTTGTAACTCCGACCAATTAACAAATGGTTCTTCACACCTTGGGCGTTGATGACTGGGCGAAAAAAAATCCAAAATTGCACCCTGTGCTGACAGCATGCTCCTTTGGAGGCACTATCAATAACCAACCAATAAAATATAGTGCCACCAAAGGAGCATGCGTCGGCACAGGGTGCAATTTTGGATTTTTTTTTTCTCCGTAGACGGTGCCCTGGCCAGAGCTTTATAGTTGATGGGCTTAAACTTGGCATGTAGGTGCGATGGTACCGTCTAATTTGCACCTGGGGTTACGATTTTTGATTAAGAAATTTTTGACACATCTTTAACACCTTTCAAAATTTGTCTGGTCCATAACACAAAATATGTTTTACTAAACCCCCAAATTTTATTTCACATTTGGATTCACCATAAAATTCTGCGTCTGATGGGAGAAGAAAACTTTCAATAAAGAGTTTTATTTCTGCCATAAATGGGGGTTGAAATTTCTTTGTTTACTCACACTTCAGTTTCAGTATAACTGTTAAATCTAATTCCATTGTTTCAACTTGTAATAATTATATTGATTTAACTTGTTAAATCTTACTCTATTGATTCAACTTGCGATAATTAAATTGATTTAACTTATAAATTGCAGCTGGCTTCTATGTAATTTACCATACAATGGATTAAATAAAATAATATAATATAAGGAATTTGTTGACTTAATTCAACTCAACCGTGGATAACAATGCTAATATAAATAACTAATAATATAATTTATTATCAATACATAATGAATGAATGGCATCAAACTCAAGATGGTTTAAGATAGAAACAAACTTCAAATTTATCTACCGTTCCTTGTGACTCGGACCAATTAACAAATGCTTCTTCACACCTTGGGCGTTGATGACTTGGCGAAAAAAAATCCAAAATTGCAGCCTGCGCCGACAGCATGTTCCTTTGGAGGCACTATCAATAAACAACCAACAAAATATAGTGCCACCAAAGGAACATGCGTCGGCACAGGGTGCAATTTTGGATTTTTACTGTGCCGACTATACTATAGTATAGTGGCCCAGTATTGGAATCACTGCCTTTATTACTGTGCCGACTATACTATAGTATAGTGGCCCAGTATTGGAATCACTGCCTTTATTATTTTTTTTTTTTTTTTTTTTTCTCCGTAGACGGTGCCCTGGCCTGAGCTTTATAGTTGATGGGCTGAAACTTGGCATGTAGATGCGATGGGACCGTCTAATTTGCACCTGGGGTTACGATTTTTGATTAACAAATTTTTGACACATCTTTAACACCTTTCAAAATTTGTCTGGTCCATAACTCAAAATATGTTTTACTAAACCCCCAAATTTTATTTCACATTTGGATTCACCATAAAATTCTGCGTCTGATGGGAGAAGAGAACTTTTAATAAAGATTTTTATTTCTGCCACAAATGTGGTTTGAAATTTCTTTGTTTACTCACACTTCAATTTCAGTAAAACTGTGAAATCTAATTCCATTTTTCAACTTGTAATAATTATATTGATTTAACTTGTTAAATCTTTCACTATTGTTTCAACTTGCGATAATTAAATTGATTCAACTAATAAATTCCAGCTGGCTTCTATTTAATTCTAGTATTACTATACAATGGATTAAATAAATTATAATAATATAAGGAATTTGTTGACTCAACTCAACCAACCGTGGATAACATTGCTAAAATAAATTCCTGATAATATATTTTATTATCAATACATAATGAATGAATGGCATTAAACTCTTGATGGTTTATGATAGAAACTAACTTCAAATTTATCTACCGTTCCTTGTAACTCCGACCAATTAACAAATGGTTCTTCACACCTTCGGCGTTGATGACTGGGCGAAAAAAAATCCAAAATTGCACCCTGTGCTGACAGCATGCTCCTTTGGAGGCACTATCAATAACCAACCAATAAAATATAGTGCCACCAAAGGAACATGCGTCGGCACAGGGTGCAATTTTGGATTTTATTATTATTTTTATTATTATTATTTTTTCTCCGTAGACGGTGCCCTGGCCAGAGCTTTATAGTTGATGGGCTGAAACTTGGCATGTAGTTGCGGAGGGGCTGTCTAATTTGCACCTGGGGTCACGATTTTTGATTAAGAAATTTTTGACACATCTTTAACACCTTTCAAATTTTGTCTGGTCCATAACTCAAAGATTGTTTTACTAAACCCCCAAATTTTATTTCACATTTGGATTCACCATAAAATTCCGCGTCTGATGGGAGAAGAAAACTTTCAATAAAGAGTTTTATTTCTGCCATAAATGGGGGTTGAAATTTCTTTATTTACTCACACTTCAGTTTCAGTATAACTGTTAAATCTAATTCCATTGTTTCAACTTGTAATAATTATATTGATTTAACTTGTTAAATCTTACTCTATTGATTCACCTTGCGATAATTAAATTGATTTAACTTATAAATTGCAGCTGGCTTCTATTTAATTGTAGTATTACTATACAATGAATTAAAACAATTTAAATTAAATAAGGAATTTGTTGACTTAATTCAACTCAACCGTGGATAACAATGCTAAGATAAATAACTAATAATATAATTTATTATCAATACATAATGAATGAATGGCATCAAACTCAAGATGGTTTAAGGTAGAAACAAACTTCAAATTTATCTACCGTTCCTTGTGACTCGGACCAATTAACAAATGCTTCTTCACACCTTGGGCGTTGATGACTTGGCGAAAAAAAATCCAAAATTGCAGCCTGCGCCGACAGCATGTTCCTTTGGAGGCACTATCAATAAACCACCAACAAAATATAGTGCCACCAAAGGAACATGCGTCGGCACAGGGTGCAATTTTGGATTTTTTTTATATTATTATTATTATTATTTTTATTTTTTCTCCGTAGACGGTGCCCTGGCCTGAGCTTTATAGTTGATGGGCTGAAACTTGGCATGTAGGTGCGTATGGACCGTCTGATTTGCACCTGGGGTTACGATTTTTGATTAACGAATTTTTGACACATCTTTAACACCTTTCAAAATTTGTCTGGTCCATAACTCAAAATATGTTTACTAAACCCCCAAATTTTATTTCACATTTGGATTCACCATAAAATTCTGCGTCTGATGGGAGAGGAATATTTTCAAAAATAAGTTTAATTTCTGCCATAAATGGGGTTTGAAATTTCTTTGTTTACTCGCACTTCAATTTCAGTAAAAGTGTTAAATCTAATTCTATTGTTTCAACTTGTAATAATTATATTGATTTAACTTGTTAAATCTTACTCTATTGTTTCAACTTGAGATAAATATATTGATTCAACTTATAAATTCCAGCTGGCTTCTATTTAATTGTAGTATTACTATACAATGGATTAAATAAAATATAATGATATAAGGAATTTGTTGACTAAACTCAAATCACCGTGGATAACATTGCTAAAATAAATAACTAATAATTTAATTTATTATCAATAAGTAATGAATGAATGGCATTAAACTAAAGATGGTTTATGATAGAACCGTTAAGATTTTACATACCACAACAACGACAGTGTATGTGATTATATTTACTTCTGCGTTAATATTATTGCACTGTTAATATACTGACGTAATTAATTATAATTAATTCAGTCAGTATATGACATATAGAGATGCTTCCAATTTGTTTATTAGGGGTTATCGAGTGTGCGGAATTGAAATTTGATGGACAAATTAATTTATTTATTATTTATGACAAAATAATTAAACTTAATAAATATAAGTTGACATTGAAATTGGTGTTAAATTATAAATAATATTAATAATTATATATACTAATTAATTAAATATCATAAATCTCAGAGATCATAGAAGATAGAAACAAACTTTCAATTTATCAATTGGTCCTTATGGCACGTGCCACCTATACAAGTGGGTCTTGACACCTTGAGGTGATTATGACATCGTTAAAAAAATGTGTTTTTACAATTTTGTTAATTCAATATTAAAAATGGGTTAGTTCATGTTGGGTGATGACCCAACACTCACATAAAAAATGCTGAGTCATCAGTTGTTATATTCTACTCAAACTTGAATATCGCTAAAAGGAAGTGAACTAAAACGAAACTTCCACCACTCTAAGGGTCGATGCCTTCTGTAACACCTTTTTGAAATGATTTAACACCTTTATAGTGATGATGACTTGGCGAAAAAAAAATCCAAAATTGCATCCTGTGCCGACAGCATGTTCCATTGGAGGCACTATCAATAAACCACCAACAAAATATAGTGCCACCCAAGGAACATGCGTCGGCACAGGATGCAATTTTGGATTTTTATTATTATTACTGTGCCGACTATACTATAGTATAGTGGCCCAGTATTGGAATCACTGCCTTTATTATTACTGTGCCGACTATACTATAGTATAGTGGCCCAGTATTGGTCTTAGTGCTTTGGTTATTATTACTGTGCCGACTATACTATAGTATAGTGGCCCAGTATTGGTCTTAGTGCTTTGGTTAGTTATTATTATTATTATTACTGTGCCGACTATACTATAGTATAGTGGCCCAGTATTGGTCTTAGTAATTTGGTTAGTTATTATTATTATTATTATTTTTTATCCGTAGCCACTCCACAAAACAGAGTTATATTAATTAAGAGCCCAAATTTTTAGGATGGGTGTCTCATGGGTTACAGATGTGCACCTGGGGTTACGATTATTGATTAACAAATTTTTTACATATTTTTAACACCCTTAAAAATTTGTCTGAACCATAACTCAAAAAATGTTATACTAAACTCCCTATTTTTATTTTACGATTGGATTCATCTTCAGATTCTGTGTTTGATGGGAGAAGAAATTTTTAATAAACGGTTTAATTCATGCCATAAAAAGGAGTTGAAATTTCTTTGTTTATTCACACTTCAGTTTAAGTAAAAGTGTTAAATCTAATTCTATTGTTTCAACTTGTAATAATTATATTGATTCAACTTGTTAAATCTTACACTATTGTTTCAACTTGTGATAATTATATTGATTCAACTTGTGAGATCGAGTAGGCTTCTATTTTCCAATTGAAAACTAAGATTCTACATTCCATAACAAAGACAGATTATTTGATTATATTTATTTCTGCTTACAATATTCTTGAACAATGGATACATGACATATTTAATTCTAATTAATTCGCTCTGTGTTTAACGTATAGAGATGGTTCCAAATAGATTCCTGGGGTTATCGAGTGCGCTGAATTCAAATATGAAAGTGAAATTCAATTTAGACTAATAATTATTGCAAACAATTGAACTTAATTTATTTTGATGTACATAATATTGGTGTTAAATTATAAATAGATTAATTAAATATTTATACTAATTATCTAAATTTCATTAATCTCAGAAATGATATAAGATAGAAACAAACTTTAAATTTATCAATTGATCCTTATGCCACGTACAACCTCTACAAATGGGTCTTGACACCTTGAGGTGATGATGACATCGTAAAAAAATGTGTTTTTACAATTTTGTGAATTAAATAATTCGCATGGGTTGGTTGGAGTCGGGTGAATACCCAACACGCACCTAAAAAATGCTGACTCAGCACATATTATATTCTACTGAAACTTGAATATCTCTCAAATGAAGTGAGCTAAATGGAAACTTCCAATACTCTAAGGGTCTTAGCCTTATGAAACACCTTTCTGAAATAATTTAACACCTTTATAGTGATGATGACTTGGCGAAAAAAAATCCAAAATTGCAGCTTGTGACGACAGCATGTTCCTTTGGAGGCACTATCAATAAACCACCACCAAAATATAGTGCCACCTAAGGAACATGCGTCGGCACAGGCTGCAATTTTGGATTTATTATTTTTTATCCGTAGCCACTCCACAGAACAGAGGTTTATCAACTAAGAGCCCAAATTTTTAGCACAAGTGTCTCATGGGTTACAGATGTGCACCTGGGGTTACGATTTTTGATTAACAAATTTTGGACACATCTTTAACACCTTTCAAAATTTGTCTGGTCCATAACTCAAAAGATATTTTACTAAACCCCCAAATTTTATTTCACATTTGGATTCACCATAAAATTCTACGTCTGATGGGAGAAGAAAACTTTTAATAAAGAGTTTTATTTCTGCCATTAATGGGGGTTGAAATTTCTTTGTTTACTCACACTTCAATTTCAGTAAAACTGTGAAATCTAATTCCATTGTTTCAACTTGTAATAATTATATTGATTCAACTTGTGAGATCGAGTAGGCTTCTATTTTCTAATTGAAACCTAAGATTTTACATTCCACAACAACGACAGATTAAGTGATTATATTTATTTCTGCGAGAATATTCTTGCACTGTTAATAGACTGACGTAATTAATTATAATTAATTCAGTCAGTATATGACTTATATAGATGCTTCCAATTTGTGTATTAGGGGTTATCGAGTGTGCGGAATTGAAATTTGATAACCAAATTAACTAATTAATTATTTATGACAAAATAATTTAACTTAATAATTGTAAGTTGACATTGAAATGGGTGTTATATTAAAAATAATATTAATAATTATTTATACTAATTAATTAAATATCATAAATCTCAGAATTCAAATAGGATAGAAACAAACTTCCAATTTATCAATTGATCCTTATGCCACGTAAAACCTCTACAAATGGGTATTGACACCTTGAGGTGATGATGACATCGTAAAAAATGTGATTTTACAATTTTGTTAATTCGATATTTAAAATGGGTTAGTTGAAGTTGGGTGATGACCCAACACTCTCATAAAAAATGCTGAGTCATCAGCTATTATATTCTACTCAAACTTGAATATCTCTAAAATGAAGTGAACTAAATGGAAACTCCCGCCACTCTAAGGGTCGATGTCTTCTGTAACACCTTTTGAAATATTTTAACACCTTCATAGTGATGATGACATGGCGGAAAAAAAATCCAAAATTGCAGCTGTGCTGACAGCATGTCCCATTGGAGGCACTATCAATAAACCACCACCAAAATATAGTGCCACCAAAGGAATATGCGTCGGCACAGCTGCAATTTTGGATTTTATATTATTATTATTATTATTAGTCCGTAGCCTCTCTACTGACCAGAGTTTTATTAACTAAGAACCCAAAATTTCAGGATATGTGTCTCATGGGTTACAGATGTGCACCTGGGGTTAGGATTTTTTTATCACACTTTTTTGGACACATTTTTGCACCTGTTTAATATTGAAACAGGAACAATAAATGGTACCCGACAATTAAATTTATATGCATTCGATAGAGAATTAAATTCTACACCTTTTCACAGTGCACGAATTTTCAAATTGTACATAGTTTGTGCCACAATTGAGTTGCAAGTTTCCTTTGTTTACTAACACTTCAGTTCAATTGAAAGTGTTAAATCTAATTCTATTGTTTCAACTCGTTATTATTATATTGATTCAACTTGTGAGATCGAGTAGGCTTCTATTTTCCAATTGAAAAAAAAGATTATATATTTCACAACAACGACAGATTATGTGATTATATTTACTTCTGCGAGAATATTATTGGACTGTTAATATACTGACGTAATTAATTATAATTAATTCAGTCAGTATATTACTTATATAGATGCTTATAATTTGTTTATTAGGGGTTATCGAGAGTGCTTAATTGAAATTTGATAACAAAATAATTAATTTATTATTCATGACAAAATAATTTAATTTAATAATTGTAAGTTGACATTGAAATTGGTGTTAAATTATAAATAATATTAATTAATATTTATACTAATTAATTAAATATCATAAATCTCAGAAATCAAATAAGATAGAAACAAACTTCCAATTTATCAATTGATCCTTATGCCACGTAACACCTCTACAAGTGGGTCTTGACACCTTGAGGTGATGATGACATCGTAAAAAAAATGTGTTTTCACAATTTTGTGAATTATATAATTCAAATGGGTCGGTTCGTTTTGGGTGATGACCCAGAGCTCACAAAAAAAATGCTGAGTCATCAGCTATTATATTCTACTGAAACTTGAATATCTTTGAAATGAAGTGAGCATAAAAGAAATTTACAACTCACTAAGGGTCGTTGCCTTTTGAAACACCTTTCTGAAATAATTTAACACCTTCGTAGTGATGATGACATGGCGGAAAAAAAATCCAAAATTGCAGCCTGTGCCGACAGCATGTTCCATAGGAGGCACTATCAATAAACCACACCAAAATATAGTGTCACCAAAGGAAAATGCGTCGGCACAGGCTGCAATTTTGGATTTTTTTAATTATTTATCCGTAGCCACTCCACAGAACAGAGTTTTATCAACTAAGAGCCCAAATTTTTAGGATGGGTGTCTCATGGGTTACAGATGTGCACCTGGGGTCACGATTTTTTATTACATTATTTGGACACATATTTGCACCTGTTTAATATTTGAAAAAGAACAATAAATAGTGCGTGAATATTTAATTTATATGCATTCGATAGAGAATTAAATTCTACACCTTTTCACAGTGCACGAATTTTTAAATTGGGTTTCGTTTGTGCCACAATTGAGTTGCAAGTTTCCTTTGTTTACTAACAATTCAGTTCAATTGAAAGTGTTAAATCTAATTCTATTGTTTCACCTTGCAATAATTGTAGTGATTCAACTTGTAAGATCGAGTAGGCTTCTATTTTATAATTGAAAACTAAGATTCTACATTCCATAACAACGACAGATTATGTGATTATATTTATTTCTGCTTAGAATATTCTTGCACAATGGATACATGACAAATTTAATTCTAATTAATTCGCTCTGTGTTTAACTTATAGAGATGGTTCCAAATAGATTAGTGGGGTTATCGAGTGCGCTGAATTCAAATATGATAGTGAAATTCAATTTAGATTAATAATAATTACAAATAATTGAACTTAATTTATTTTGATGTACATAATATTGGTGTTAAATTATTAATAGATTAATTAAATATTATACAAATTATCTAAATTTCATTAATCTCAGAAATGATATAAGATGGAAACAAATTTTCAATTTATCAATTAATCCTTATGGCACGTGCCACCTATACACGTGGGTCTTGACACCTTGAGGTGATGATGACGTCGTTAAAAAAATGTGTTTTTACAATTTTGTTAATTCGATATTTAAAATGGGTTAGTTGATGTTGGGTGATGACCCAACACTCACATAAAAAATGCTGAGTCATCAGCTATTATATTCTACTCAAACTTGAATATCTCTAAAATGAAGTGAACTAAATGGAAACTTCCACCACTCTAAGGGTCGATGCCTTCTGAAACAACTTTCTGAAATAATTTAACACCTTCATAGTGATGATGACATGGCGGAAAAAAATCCAAAATTGCAGCCTGTGCCGACAGCATGTTCCTTTGGAGGCACTATCAATAAACCACCACCAAAATATAGTGCCACCAAGGGAACATGCGTCGGCACAGGCTGCAATTTTGGATTTTTATTATTCTTCCGTAGCCACTCCACAGAACAGAGTTTTATCAACTAAGAGCCCAAATTTTTAGGATGGGTGTCTCATGGGTTACAGATGTGCACCTGGGGTTACGATTTTTGATTAAATTTTTTTGGACACATCTTTAACACCTTTCAAAATTTGTCTTGTCCATAACTCAAAATATGTTTTAATAAACCCCAAAATTATATTTAATATTTAGATTCATCTTAAAATTATGCGTCTGATGGGAGAAGAAAATTTGTTAAAATTGGTTTAATTTCTGCCATAAATGAGGGTTGAAATTCATTTGTTTACTCAACACTTCAATTTCAATAAAACTGTGAAATCTAATTCCATTGTTTTAACTTGTAATAATTATATTGATTTAACTTGTTAAATCCGACTCTATTGATTCAACTTGCGATAATTAAATTGATTCAACTTATAAATTCCAGCTGGCTTCTATTTAATTGTAGCATTACTATACAATGGATTAAATTAAATTAATTTATATAAGGAATTTGTTGACTTTACTCAACTCACCGTGGATAACATTGCTAAAATAAATAACTAATAATTTAATTTATTATCAATAAGTAATGAATGAATGGCATAAAACTAAAAATGGTTTATTATAGAACCGTTAAGATTTTACATTCCACAACAACGACAGATTAAGTGATTATATTTATTTCGGCGAGAATATTCTTTTTGCACAATTAATGTACTGACATAATTTATTATAATAAATTCCTTTTGTATTTAACTTATAGAATTTTCCAATTGGATTATTGGGGTTATCGAGTGCGCTGAATTCAAATATGATAGTGAAATTCGATTTAAATTAATAATAAGTGCAAATAATTGAACTTTATTTATTTTGCTGTACATAATATTGGTGTTAAATTATTAATTTATTAATTAAATATTTATACTAATTAGGTAAATTTCATTAATCTCAGAGATGATACAAGATAGAAACAAACTTTCAATTTATAAATTGGTCCTTATGCCACGTACCACCTATACAAGTAGGTCTTGACACCTTGAGGTGATGATGACATCGTCAAAAAAATGTATTTTTACAATTTTGTTAATTCGATTTTTAAAATGGGTTAGTTGATGTTGGGTGATGACCCAACACTCACATAAAAAATGCTGAGTCATCAGCTATTATATTCTACTCAAACTTGAATATCTCTAAAATTATATGAACTAAATGGAAACTTCCACCACTCTAAGGGTCGATGCCTTCTGTAACACCTTTTTGAAATAATTTAACACCTTCATAGTGATGATGACATGGCGAATAAAAAATCCAAAATTGCAGCCTGCGCCGACAGCATGTTCTTTTGGAGGCACTATCAATAAACAACCAACAAAATATAGTGCCACCAAAGGAACATGCGTCGGCACAGGCTGCAATTTTGGATTTTTTTTTCTCCGTAGACGGTGCCCTGGCCAGAGCTTTATAGTTGATGGGCTGAAACTTGGCATGTAGGTTCGGAGTCGACGTCTAATTTGCACCTGGGGTTACGATTTTTTATTAACAAATTTTTGACACATCTTTAACACCTTTCAAAATTTGTCTGGTCCATAACTCAAAATATGTTTTACTAAACCCCAAAATTTTATTTCACATTTGGATTCACCATAAAATTCTGCGTCTGATGGGAGAAGAAAACTTTTAATAAAGAGTTTTATTTCTGCCATAAATGGGGGTTGAAATTTCTTTGTTTGCTCACACTTCAGTTTCAGTATAACTGTTAAATCTAATTCCATTGTTTCAACTTGTAATAATTATATTGATTTAACTTGTTAAATCTTACTCTATTGATTCAACTTGCGATAATTAAATTGATTTAACTTATAAATTGCAGCTGGCTTCTATTTAATTTACCATACAATGGATTAAATAAAATAATATAATATAAGGAATTTGTTGACTTAATTCAACTCAACCGTGGATAACATTGCTAATATAAATAACTAATAATATAATTTATTATCAATACATAATGAATGAATGGCATTAAACTCAAGATGGTTTAAGATAGAAACAAACTTCAAATTTATCTACCGTTCCTTGTGACTCGGACCAATTAACAAATGCTTCTTCACACCTTGGGCGTTGATGACTTGGCGAAAAAAAATCCAAAATTGCAGCCTGCGCCGACAGCATGTTCCTTTGGAGGCACTATCAATAAACAACCAACAAAATATAGTGCCACCAAAGGAACATGCGTCGGCACAGGGTGCAATTTTGGATTTTTTTTTACTGTGCCGACTATACTATAGTATAGTGGCCCAGTATTGGTCTTAGTGCTTTGGTTATTGTTATTGGTCCGTAGCCTCTCTACTGACCAGAGTTTTATTAACTAAGAGCCAAAATTTTCAGAATATGTGTCTCATGGGTCACAGATGTGCACCTGGGGTCACGATTTATTAATTTCGACTTGGGAAAATTTTTAACGGGACTTTTAGCTTTTTTTGTCCCATAAGAAAATAAATGCAATAACAAGAAAAAATTAGAATCATTAGTATCAGAAAAGTATTTTGCAACTGATAGCTCTTCACGATTTTTTTAATCTGTCCTCATTTTCCCAATAATTAGGCTCAAAGTTGCCACAATTCACCCTTAACTTTCTAAAATCATAAATTCATTAATATTCAATTATGCAATTATTTCGTGGTTTCAATGAATAACTATATTTATGAATAATTCAATTAGATTCAGTGTTATTTCGATTCAAGTTATTGTTGATATCATAATTACAATAAAGAATTCTAGAATATATGAATAGTTAATTTACATTCAATAGCTATTACTATACAAATCAATTTCTGATATCATAGTTACAATAAAGTATTCTAGTGTATATGAATAATTCAATTTGATTCAATAGCTGCTACTATATAAATCGATTTCTAATACAATAGTAGTATTAAAGTTTTCTCCTATAAGAAAATTCAATTTAACTCAACAGTTATTCAATTTCAGAACGATTCTGATATTCAAACAATGGATTAATGAGATGGAATATCTATTTGTATAAATATTTGTCTATGTGTATGCTTGGTGCCCGAAATGTATTAGAGTGTAAGGGGGGTTTATAACGCATTTATAATGGAAATATAAACTTAATCCCCATATATCATTCAAAGTAAGCGAGTATGCTGATTTCAATTTTAAAACGATGACAGATATACAAACAATGGATTAATGAAATGGAATATCTATTAAATGACTATTCGTCTGTGTGCGTGTTTGGTGTCCGAATTGTATTAGAGTGATAGGGGGGGGATAATTATAACGCATTTATAATGGAAATATAAACTTAATCCTTTTGTCATTCTAAGTAAACAAGTATGCTTATTTCCAATTTTTAACAAGATATTAATATTCAATGGATTAAAGCAAAGTAAATTATATTGGGAATTTGTTTACTTAACTCAAATCACAGTGGATAACATTGCACAAATAATTAACTATTTATATAAATTATTATCTATACATAATGAATGAATGGCATTAAACTCAAGGTGGTTCAAGATAGAAATAATTTAAAATCAACAATCGTTCCTTTGTACCATACAACTTGTTAAATGAGTCTAAACACTATGAGGCGTTCATAAAATGGCGAAAAAATCCAAAATTGCAGCTGTGACGACAGCATGATCCTTTGGAGGCACTATAAATAAACCACCACCAAAATATAGTGCCACAAAAGGAACATGCGTCGGCACAGCTGCAATTTGGGATTTTTTTTTTGTTTTCTCCGTGTCGCCTCCCCAGGCAAAACCATAAGTGCTAGAGCTCTGAGATTCTCAGGATAGGTGTCTGGTTGTTGATTAATGTGCACTTCGTGGCCTGATTTTTCAATTTTGACTTGGGAAATTTTTAACGGGACTTTTAGCTTTTTTTGTCCCACAAGAAAATAAATGCAATAACAAAAATTTTTTTGAATCATTAGTATCAGAAAAGTATTTTGCAACTGATAGCTCTTCACGATTTTTTTAATCTGTCCTCATTTTCCCAATAATTAGGCTCAAAGTTGCCACAATTCACCCTTAACTTTCTAAAATCATAAATTCATTAATATTCAATTATGCAATTATTTCGTGGTTTCAATGAATAACTATATTTATGAATAATTCAATTAGATTCAGTGTTATTTCGATTCAAGTTATTGTTGATATCATAATTACAATAAAGAATTCTAGAATATATGAATAGTTAATTTACATTCAATAGCTATTACTATACAAATCAATTTCTGATATCATAGTTACAATAAAGTATTCTAGTGTATATGAATAATTCAATTTGATTCAATAGCTGCTACTATATAAATCGATTTCTAATACAATAGTAGTATATTAAAGTTTTCTCCTATAAGAAAATTCAATTTAACTCAACAGTTATTCAATTTCAGAACGATTCTGATATTCAAACAATGGATTAATGAGATGGAATATCTATTTGTATAAATATTTGTCTATGTGTATGCTTGGTGCCCGAAATGTATTAGAGTGTAAGGGGGGTTTATAACGCATTTATAATGGAAATATAAACTTAATCCCCATATATCATTCAAAGTAAGCGAGTATGCTGATTTCAATTTTAAAACGATGACAGATATACAAACAATGGATTAATGAAATGGAATATCTATTAAATGACTATTCGTCTGTGTGCGTGTTTGGTGTCCGAATTGTATTAGAGTGATAGGGGGGGGATAATTATAACGCATTTATAATGGAAATATAAACTTAATCCTTTTGTCATTCTAAGTAAACAAGTATGCTTATTTCCAATTTTTAACAAGATATTAATATTCAATGGATTAAAGCAAAGTAAATTATATTGGGAATTTGTTTACTTAACTCAAATCACAGTGGATAACATTGCACAAATAATTAACTATTTATATAAATTATTATCTATACATAATGAATGAATGGCATTAAACTCAAGGTGGTTCAAGATAGAAATAATTTAAAATCAACAATCGTTCCTTTGTACCATACAACTTGTTAAATGAGTCTAAACACTATGAGGCGTTCATAAAATGGCGAAAAAATCCAAAATTGCAGCTGTGACGACAGCATGATCCTTTGGAGGCACTATAAATAAACCACCACCAAAATATAGTGCCACAAAAGGAACATGCGTCGGCACAGCTGCAATTTGGGATTTTTTTTTTGTTTTCTCCGTGTCGCCTCCCCAGGCAAAACCATAAGTGCTAGAGCTCTGAGATTCTCAGGATAGGTGTCTGGTTGTTGATTAATGTGCACTTCGTGGCCTGATTTTTCAATTTTGACTTGGGAAATTTTTAACGGGACTTTTAGCTTTTTTTGTCCCACAAGAAAATAAATGCAATAACAAAAATTTTTTTGAATCATTAGTATCAGAAAAGTATTTTGCAACTGATAGCTCTTCACGATTTTTTTAATCCGTCCTCATTTTCCTGAGAATTAGGCTCAAAGTTGCCACCATTCACCCTTAACGGAATTCTATATAGCGAATTGATAATTCAGTACTGAACATGTCTATAGATTATCTGATTACTTCATAGTAACCACAGAGTTATGCCAGAAGTGATATTACTAGGAATTTATTCATTCAAGTGCTTATTGAATTGTTTTGTCTAGGTATGGATTCTTTTGGAATGCAGTTATGAGCGTCTATTCAATATAACATAGATACTGCCATGGATTACTTAGTTTATATTTGTTCTAGAATGTTCTCTATTTGTATTCAGCTATATTAATGCATAATCTAACGATTCAGTGACAGAGAAGTTTGATTTTAGACTTCCACATGCCGAATATCAAGGGACAGTGTCTGTATTGCGGATTTGTGAACATTTATTTTATTTATAAGACACTTTATATTATATTTATTGAAGTTTGGTGTTTTTGGCTTATCGAATTAATGCGAAAATACATGTTAGTGACATAGAAATTGTATAAAAATTTTGAGCTCTTAACCTATCTTAATTTCGTCAAAATCTGTGGCAATATCTCCCTAACACCGGCATTTATATCATATTGAGATAAAGGCCGTGAAGAATCCCAACGCGTTTAAATTTACGAAGTAGTATATTATAACTATACCATCTAACTTAAAATGGATTATTGATGTTACTAGGAAGTTAGAACCAAGGTCTAGCGTAATATTTAATTTCCAACTTTATGGTCACATCACTGAAATGACACCACCATATATGGGCATGCGAATTTATAGAAGAGTGACCATATGGTTACTAGTCTCATTTGTTCTTCCAGTGAGTTTGTAGTGGGATATTGATGTGAATAGTTGGTTAGATCTAAGCTCTAGAGTTTATACTTTCGTTGATATAAATTTTGTTGTGTCATCAAAATTGGTCACATTTCATGCCCATATACGGATCATTTTGAAAACGGTGCATGTTGGGGTCACAAAATGTATTATGAACGGATAGGAAGTCGGGTATTGCGAGCATTTTGAGAGGTATTTAAATATTGTAGCTGCTCGGGTGTCTTAGAAAAAAAATGGACCAGAAAACGTACCCTCGAATGCGATTATAGGCCATAAGTGTTTAAATTTTCACTTTTTGCGAATTTTTTTTGATCAATTGTTGTTTATTTTCGTCAGTGATTGCTAGGATAGAGTAATGGAACCACAAATCTTACCATTGTTGAGGAATATAAAAAAGAGAATCGTTCAAAGTGGAGAAACCAGTGATCCGCTGTACAAAATAGCTTATAACTCTGAAAATACGGGTGGACGAGACTCAAAACCATATACAAACATTAGTTATGGTCCTTCGGGAGTGTTTGGTACCAAAAAAAAAAAAGGGTTATGATGTCTTTTGGAGCGAAATTTCTGATTTTTCCCTTTAGAGAACACCGTTAACTTTCTAAAATCGTAAATTCATTAATATTCATCATGCAATTATTTCGTGGTTTCGATGAAGATCTACTATTTATGAATAATTCAATTAGATTCAGTGTTATTTCGATTCAAGTTATTGTTGATATTATAATCACAATAAAGAATTCTAGTATATATGAATAATTAATTTACATTCAATAGCTATTACTATACAAATCTATTTCTGATATCATAGTTACAATAAAGTATTATATTGTAAATGAATAATTCAATTTGATTCAATAACTGCTACTATATAAATCGATTTCTAATACAATAATTGTATTAAAGTTTTCTCCTATATGAAAATTCAATTTCACTCAACAGTATTCAATTTCAGAACGATTTCTGATATTCAAACAATGGATTAATGAGATGGAATATCTATTTGTATAAATATTTGTCTATGTGTGTGCTTGGTGCCCGAATTGTATTAGAGTGATAGGGGAAGGGGGGGGGGGTGTGTTTATAACTCATTTATAATGGGAATATAAACTTGATCTCTTTTGTCATTCTAAGTAAAAAGTATGCTGATTTCCAATTTTTAACAGTATATTAATATTCAATGGATTAAAGCAAATTAAATTAAATTTGGAATTTGTTTACTTAACTCAACTCACATTGGATAACATTGCTAAAATAATTAACTATTTATATAATTTATTTTCTATACATAATGAATGAATGGCATTAAACGCAAGATGGTTTAAGATAAAAACAAAATTCCAATTTATCAATCGATCCTTTGTCCCGTAACAACTTGGTGCCCGAATTGTATTAGAGTGATAGGGGGGTCTAAAACGCATTTATAATGGAAATATAAACTTAAACTCAAGATGGTTTAAGATAGAAAGAAGCATGAAATTTATCAAACGTTCCTTTGTCCCGTAACAACTTGTTAAATGAATCTAAACACCCTGTGACGTTCATGACATGGCGAAAAAAATCCAAAATTGCAGCCTGTGTCGACAGCATATTCCTTTGGAGGCACTATCACTAGACCACCACCAAAATATAGTGCCACCAAAGGAACATGCGTCGGCACAGCTGCAATTTTGGATTTTTTTTAGCCTATGGGAATTCCCATAGGATTATCAATAGAATTTCCACACATTCATATAGAATCTATAGATCATCATATTACCAATAAAGCATAGTGTACATTATGGTTGTAGACAAACCATAATGATTCATGAACAATGGTTGTAAATGTGACATGGAATATTTCGCTGCTAACTTCGCTGCTAACTTCACAACCATCTAGTAATGACAAGTAATAGCATATCGGCATAATATTACAACCAAGTAAACAAATATAATAATAGCTTAGAAAATAATTGTCAATGATATCAGAATACATAAAAGTTGGGTAACTGTGTAAATATTAATTGCAAATAACATGTAAGAATAAGAAATCAATTGCAATTTGCAAGTAAATGTCAAAAGTGTTTGGTAGATAGTATGTTGCTAGTTGCCGAAAATTCACTTTACATGTCAATCAATAGAATTTTATTAGAAATAGATATTGCATGTATGATGTATTCGCATCACATAAATGATTTAGATAGCTTTAGAATATATTTAGTGATTAAAAAAATTCGGGAATACTAGTGTTACATTGTGTAGTAGTACATCAATTTTATAGCATCATTATCAAAAAAGTATGAACTATCAGACTTTTGATAGGTGTAAATAAAGAGAAATTAAGGAAGTAGTAAGAGCAACAGAATCGAAATGAAATTTGAAACGTCATTAAATGTGACACGATTTCAGAAAATTGAACATAATTTTTGCTGAGTCATTGTGCGATTAGGAGGTGTCAGATGGATTTCTATTGAAATGACATAATCCTCCTAGTCTCACTTAGGCCTGTGCCAAGTGGAATGTCCATTGAGTCAGCGGTTGCAAAGTTATAAGGTGTTAAATGTGACACGATTTCAGAAAATTGAACATAATTTTTGCTGAGTCATTGTGCGATTAGGAGGTATCAGATGGATTTCTATTTGAAATGACATAATCCTCCTAGTCTCACTTAGGCCTGTGCCAAGTGGAATGTCCATTGAGTCAGCGGTTGCAAAGTTATAAGGTGTTAAATGTGACATGGAATATTTCGCTGCTAACTTCACAACCATTCATGAACACTATATAGGCGAATTCCCATACGTAGGAATCCTGTGTAATATTGTAAATGCTATGGGATTTCCCACATGTGGGAATCCTGTGGGAATCCTATGGGAAATCCTGTGGGAATGGGAATGAAAATTCCCTTCCCACGGCAACCCTGCAGTACACCCTTGCTAATCCGAACAGAGGTATTCCGATACAAAAAATTTATTTTCCGATTAGTGAAGTAATACATTTCACACGCAACAGGCCTTGTTGTATCGTATATTGAGGCGCTGTATGATACACAATATAAACCATGGATATGCTATTACAAATTATACTGTGGTATTTTGAGGCGCGGTAGATTTTGACGCTACTATAAATGTGATTTCGTATCATTTTGCATTATATCATGAACTCTAGACTCTGCATAAGTGAACCATGGATGCGCTATTAATATTATATTGTAGGATTTTGAGGCGCGTACTAAACAATTTTCCATTTCGAGATTTAATTTAATTTAATGTAAAATTGATTAGTTACAGGGTGGTATCCAAGGCGTATTGGGCGCGCCTAAAGGAGAGTATTTTGGCAGGATTTTAATCTAGGAGTACAATATCGAGAGATGCTCTCATAGACTTAATACAAGATGACTAATCTAGGCGTACAAAATTAAAACTGAACGAGCTCAAACTAAATCTAGGAGCGCGGTAATTTTTCCAGAATGAAAGCCTGATTAGTTATCTTAAATTTGCGACTAACTACGATAAATTATGTCCTAAAATGATAGGAAATCACATTATAGTAGCGTCTCAATCTACCAGAGCGCCTCAAAATACCACTGTACGTGACCTACGTTATAATAAGGCATGTTCATTAGTGTTAAATTTTGGACCATGGACAGGGGCGTGCTGGCCATACAATCGATGCGGGATTCCCGCTCGGGCCCCCCCTTTGGGAGCCGTCTTAGGGGCCCCCTTGTGGGACCGCAGGCTCCCACTGCGATTACTTTCTGAATGGAATCCCGCATGGGCCCCCCAACCCCAGCACGCCCCTGACCATGGATGTCGGTTAAGTCCATTGATTCTTTTACAATAAATGTTATAGTTAGAGATAATTAACCAAGTTGTTGGAATTAGGGAGGCTGTACTGTACAATTCTTCTCATTAGTATACCAGTATCACCAACTATCTAAACTAACCACAAGCTCAACTAAAGACCTAAATCGCGATTACACCGGTGTGAACGCGATCACACCAACATATTAGTAAATCGCGTTTGCACTGCAACAGTTATACCATATTTGGCATTGACACCCAAAATTCAATACCTCTTTAGTCAGTGGTACTAATTTCTTGCATGGGGAAGGTTTATATTTATATATTAAAAGAGGAATTGTTGTTTGTGTGTGTGTTTGGATGTTGTCCAGAATTAATTGGAAAGACTACAAGTCCCAGAAAGCTGAAAATTTGTATACAGGCATTACAGGGGTAATTTTGTACTGCGACAACGATCTATTGGTTTTTGAAACAAAATAACGGGATTATGACGTCACAGTTGCGAAAAACAGATATTTTGTACTAGCTTCCCAATTTTGCTCCGATCTGTAGAAAATTCAAAGCATTAGACGTACACTAAATTTCTACACCTGATAGCAGTTCACGAATTCCCATTTTTCTTCTGATTGTGACACAGTTAATTAATTAGTCCCTGCACTAATCAACCATAAATAGTGTATCGTACCAACACAGGTATAGCAAAGTGCAAAATCGATTTTCGATTGTGTTCTTATTCTCATCTTTAAACCATTATTATGCAGAGATTAAATCCAGGCTAAGTGAATTACTTTGCAATATAATATACTGAAATAAATAATTGCGTATAATTTATCAGCCACGGGTTTCAATTTATTTGAGCTAACAAGCTAACCTTTTAATGGAGCTGAAATCAGCTACCTTAATTAAGAATTATTGAGCCAATATCATATATTATTAACTAATAATTAATAACTAATAAGTAATGAGAATAACATACATAACACATCATTTCCCAAACAGATTACATTAACGAATCACAACCCAGAATGAATTTAAACGCGCGTTAAGTAGTGTGTGTAATATACTAGCCACAGGTTAACTTACTTATTATTAATATTATTGTCTTTAAGAGGAGGGAAAGGCCGCGAAGCGGCCGTTAATTGCATCGCGTAGTGCCTAACACGAACGAACAAAGGTCGCGAAGCGACCGAGACCGAAGGGCTCGTACGGGTAATACGGAAATGGTTCGATTTTTTCAAAATAGGAAATAGTTCGACTTTCATTTTTGTATTGTTGGACCATGGATTCAAGCCGGGATTTTCTCATATCCATGGTGCAGCATGACTAAAAAATTCGAACTATTTCCTATTTTGGTTTTTCGAACCATTTCCAGCATACCTATATACGGGAGTGCGTCTATGTACCAGAATTCCAAAATAACATCTTGCATATTCATATATATATACTGCTGAAAATGTCCGTTAATTAATTCATTAATGAAAATATTTATGTAAAATACACAATATTGGTTCGTAGATTAATTATATAGATCAGCGTTTCTCAACCGGGGGCCCGTGGCCCCCCTAGGGGGCCACTAGGCCTTCGCCGGGGTACTGGGACGGGCACTGAGGGTCTCGGTAGGGGGAGCCACGGACCATTAAAGGTTGAGAACCACTGATATAGATTAATAATTCATTTTAATGATAATATTTATGTAAAATACACAATATTGGTTCTTAGATTAATTATATAGATTTTTAAGAACAGCTGTGAAGCAAAGTACACCTTCAATCTGAGCGTTGTTCTCAAAGAGAGTCATTTTCTTGAATCCACCCGTGAAGAGAACTGGAAAGTAATACCGTTGAGGATTTATCCCAGGAAGGAACCCCTGCATTGTATGCACATAAGTAGAGTAGGAAAGTTTATTTGCCTGGTCCGGAAGAAGGGTCGGGTTGTCGAAATCGAGAATACTTTCTTTCTGGTATGATTTGAACTTGCCAACCTCAGAGGGGTGAAGGAATTTGGTGATTTCCTGTCCTACCAATTGAGACGGAGATAGACCTAGTAGCAAACTTGCTGACCCTTTAGATGCATAAATAATTTTTAAGTCCTCACATTTGAAAGTAATCAAGAACCCACTAACAACGCTAGTAGTCAGGTAGGAGAATTCTTCCCTAATCAGAGATGGGATAAGAGGGGGGCCATGCTCCGTGGTACTCGATTTGATATGCTTGAGATGATCGATAGCAGCAGTTAGAGTCGACAGCTTGTCAGAGCTGGGATAGACAAGTTTCTCGTCCAGGAGGATGCTATGGATGTCTTCAATGTACGCATTAATGTTTTCGCGGCGCTTCTTCTCAACTGCGTTATGGTTTTCCTTCTTCCAGTTAGTGGACTGTTCCTGCTCTGGAAGCAGGGGGGCTGATCCATAATTGGAGGGGCGCTTATTACTCGAATTCACCTGGCTCGGAGACTTACATCTTTTCACTTTTTTACCTTGAGGAAGTTCTAGCGTTCGAATGGCTTTCTCAATGTTTGACGACATATCAAAATTAGGTATTCTCCGATATGAGAAGCCAGCAATAGTCCTTGCTTCTGGAGTATTATAAGTTGGACGCGGAAGGGTGGTAATAATGTGATTAGGCTTGGGAGGCAAGCCATTAGCTGCGAAACGTTCATAATTAGGCGTATGATACATTTCGTCTATAAACACAACTAGCTGTACGTCCAAAATCAAAATAGAGTTATATTTGATAAAGCAAGTATATTTATCTAACTCCTAATAGGTGAAGTTACGATAGAAAATGAAACCAATAGATACAATGAAAAACAAATGACAAAATAATGAAACTTGAGGGTAGCTGTAAAATACGTTAATATTACAATGGCCCGGCCCTCGCATGAATTAACGTACGTACAGGTAAACCTTCACCTGTTCAAATCACCTGCGGGGAAATAATATAAGGGGCCCCATAGGCGCCAAGTTTGGGGTTTTGGGGGGGGCCGCCCCCCCCATGATTTTATTTGGGGGGGGCTGGGGGGGGCCAGCCCCCCCCAAATTGCTGATTGCCCCCCCATATTGCTTATTGGGGGGGTGCTGGGAGCAACACCCGGACCTGTCGGTCGATTTAATTTTTATATGAAAGTGGTCCTTTTGATCGACCAAGGGATGATAGAAGGTGAGAATCACGTTTGTTACCCAATATATCCTGATTTTGTTTCTAAAGAAACAAATCTGGAAATATTTAGTAAAGATCCCAGTGCCCCCCCCCAGAACCCCCCCAAGTGGCCCGCCCCAGGCCCCCCAAGTGCCCCCCCCCCACCCCATCTTTGATTATATTTTCCAAAACTTGACGCCTATGATAAGGGCATACGCTATTGTCAATAAATATTCGAGTTAATTAATTGAAGAAACAGGATGGTTTCAAAATCAGATTTTTGGCATAGAAATAACTTTTGCCCCCCCCACAGCAAGTTGAAGTTTCCACTCGGAATTTCACACTATTATGACATCATTCTCACATTTTTTAGACAAAGTGAAAATTCACTTAATCGTTAATAAATACATAACACCATCCATAGAGTACTTAATTAATTAAGTAGTCTATGCACCATCTAGAGATAAGATATAAAATTAAAGCTGTGCGGACAGCATGCACTTTGGAGACTATATATTGTATTGCATGTTTCTTTTAAATGTTAAAATTTTCACAATTAATCTGCGCCAGTTATTATCAAAAATGTATCGTCTTATTGCGTTTCACTACACAGATTGAGGTTGGATGATCCAATCTTACTTTCACTTAGATAATATCCGAAATTGCATTGGTTAATCTAGTTTGGCTCCCGTCAGTTTAGTTCTATAGGTGATATATTATTAACTTAATCCATCACATAAGTATGCATAATATTACTACGTATAAATGTTATGCATTGACGATATCCCCAGAGGACAAAAATTCATTTTAGTTGAATTATTTGAATCATTTGACAACACTTCTACTAGTTCTACTAGTAGATATTTTTAGAATAAGGATATAGCTATATAATAGGTAAAATTTTACCCCAAAAAGGGGATGATGGGCCATGATTAAAAAAAAATTATCTCTCAGAATTAAAAAAAATCAGTTATGAATTTTAACGTTAGAGATAATATGGATATGTCGCAGGCGAAATTGAGTACCAGGCGAGATTGAGTCTCAATTTGGACTAGTCCAAATTGAGTCATACTTATAGAAAATGTTTAAATAAATATTATGGGTTGTTAAAAATTGATTATATCCAGGTATGAATCCAGTTATTTGTTCACTTCTAAATGTGTATATGTCGCAGGCGAAATTGAGTACCAGGCGAGATTGAGTCTCAATTTCGCCTGAAACTCAATTTCGCCTGCGAGGGTCAGGCGAGATTGAGTACCAGGCGAAATGGAGTCATATTACTTATAGAAAGTTTTGAACTAAATATTATGGGTTGTTATAAATTGATTATATCCAGATCTAATCCCGCTATTTGTTCACTTCCAAATGTTAATACTAGGTAATCAAGTATGCTGAATACGAATTTGACACTCACAAATTTCTATTATGTCTATTTATTGTTGTTATTTACAATATAGGTAAAAAAATTAAGGAATATTCCAAATTAAGGAATATTCCAAATTAACATAGAGACTAGCAGTTGTTTTAAGTAATTGCATAGTAACTAAATACGAATTTAGTCTAGAATTAACTACATATGTACTTGCAAATAAGTGCTGTTTGTTGTTAAAGAGACACTTAGTGACACTTGTATTTGAGATACATACTAATTTCTAAGCCACTTACTAAGTTAGTAATAGGCGTCGTTACTCGCCCGGGTGCCCGGAAATGTCCGGGGTGCCCGGAAATGTCCGGGCGGCCCGGAAGGGTTGCCCTTATGCTACTAATACTATACCCGGAATTTCCTGGCTGCCCGAAGGATTGACCTTTGCATTTACGACGCCTATGCACTTACTGTATAGCGTCAGGAGGGAGGTGTCGACCCCACCCTCAAGTCAGGGGAGAGTATCTTGTTGTTCTCAATATTTTATTCAATGGTAAATTCTGGGGTTACGGTTACGATTCAATTTCTCGCCACGGTTAGCCAGTCAACCGCCCATGCTGATCACCACAGTAGAACATTATTTATACTACATAATTAGTAAGGTTCAGCTTTGTTTTTATTCCTTAGTATCCTTACTACTGCTACATTTCGTCCTTCAGAAAATATTAAATCAAGGCTGAATTCGGTTAACCGCCGCTAATATCGGTTAACTGTTACGGATTTTAGTGATCAGTTAACCGATATGTTAATATTACAATTTACAATTAGAAGTACAAATTATTGGATAACAGTGTGAATTTGCACGCATTTTGTTCAGAATATAATAATTGTTTATCTTATTTAGACTTATTACCCATAGTCACAGATATATTTTGGTGACAACACAGTGTAGAAGTAACCTGAAGTGATAAACTTGTACCGCAGTTAATTGTACTAATAGAGTACTTGGCTAAAAGAATGTGTTTTTCGTTACTACAATTTAGATATTTTCTGAGAAATGTCTATATATTTTGTTATAACTTTCAGTGCCGGTTAACCGTAGTGTGAAGATAATCGTAACCGTGGCCTCAAAATGGTTAACCAACCCCACCCTTGGTTTATAGGAATTTACTACATACATATGGAATTGCATATATTTAAGATTACCATATTCTAACAAAATTAATATAATTTAAATTAGTGTTTTATATACGCAATTACATTGATATTATTTAACTAGATTAACAGAGCGGTTAACTGCTCAATTAAATCTGTAACAGTTAACCAATATTAGCAGCTGTTAAGCGGTCACCCGGCTAACCGAATTTAGTCTAGACCTGTGAATTGAGTCTAGTCTGTAGGTATCGTTTCGCCCCTCATAATATTATTTGGGGTGGCCGTTAATAGACAGCCGGGACCCCGGATCAAAACCTCTTGAATAAAATAGGTTACGAGATAGCAAAACAATTATTGAACTACCAGAATTACAACTGGTGGATAACCTTATCCTTAAGAATGCACTATTGTTAGCCCGCCTATGGTCTCGCGGGCTACCAAATCCGGCAGTGCTTAAGCAGACCACAATAATCTATATATTAAAAGCACAATAGTTCTTTGTGAGTGTGTGTGTGTGAGTAGGTATGTGTTTGTCCGGATTACATTAAAGTAATTCGGAGATAAAAAACGCATCTCTATTTGAGATAAAAACTAACTAGAGGCCTGCATTTGTCCGGCTCCGTATGTCGGCATTTGTCAAAAATTCCAAATATCAAATGTTTAGAATTTTCCGACTACTTTGTCTCTATGTTTATGCTGGCATTTCTCCGACTGTTTATTAAGTATCGCAATGTGAGTATTCAATAACAGTTGTAATTTATTTATGTTTTCACTCAACACAATTTTTGTTGATATATGTACTTTTCAGATCTTGTGTTTTATTTAAAGATGATATATTGGCTAATAATAGAATACGTATAATAAATATATTAATGCTATTTAGTAATTGATATTTAAATTAACATGGATTTTACTTTGGCTCAATATAAATAAAATCGCTGTTCAAAATATAGAACATATGAAGGTCACAAGTTGTTTGTATCCAAAAGAAAGATAATCAATGTACTAGGCTAGTGCTCTTTTTAGCTAAGCTCAGTCAAGAATGTAATCATATTAGTTAGCTTTCACAGTCAATATGTGTTACTGTGCTATTTCTTTTTCAGTCGTTACATAGCACCTTTTTTATAGAAAGTGCTCCTGAATTAACATTTAACAAGGCCTCTTAGTGTGTAAGAGGTTTTCTGCTGAGCACCCATTAGGGTCGCTGGCTATACTTACTCCTACGCACTTGACACCCACTATAGTTAGGGCTGACTTCGCACCTGTCCAAAGATTATATTATGTACTTAGTGAAAGTAAAATGTAATGAAGCTTCTAAATAATTTTTATTATCAATTATATAATTTATATTACATATAATTACAATACACATTTATTGTTTGTTTGAAGGTACGAGAAACGAAATGACTTTCAGACCCTGTAGACATGCAAATTGGTGTAGATTGCTGAATTAAATTAAATAACTTGGATTAACATTCGTATTTGTCATTCACCAATTCAGAGCAGTTTCGAAATAATATCATTTAGAAGTTCCTTAATTCCCACACACTGACCTTGAGTTTGAGATTTTCTGATTAATTCCCAATCCCATTCTGAATGGACTGGGATTAATCTTAAAATCTTTTAAACTATAATTTCCATAGGGATTTGGCCCCATCTCTGGTTGCATATTATAACAATTGTTATTTTTAGACTATTTTCCAATATTGAGAAAGTAGTCTGAAAAATGTCAACATCTTAGATTCGGAGAATTCCCACATACGGAGTTTGACGTAGTCTCAGAATGGGATTAGTAGGGCCCATAGGTTAGTCCATTACGGTGACATTGGGAGGCCATTGCACATTGGTGATTCAATTGGCAAACTTTTGTATGTCCATGGCCCTACCAACCATACCAGAGCCTACGCCTTTGTATTGTTAATTTATAGATGCACATTTAAACACATTTACTACATAACTAGAAGGTAATTACTCATTTACTCACTATACATTCTCAACTGAGTGATATTGATAAGCTGATTTAACAGCAAAACCAGCTATTAAACCAACTAACAACACAACCAGCTTATCAATAAACTCAACATTCATTTGAGAATGTGTCGCGATTAATTATGTTCTGTTTATGGTGAATGTATTGAAAATTATATGTATTGGAGATTAAACTGGTGGCTTGAGTTAAATGGTTTGAATTCGCGAGTAGATTAGGATAAATATTTATTAGGAGGCAATACGAGCCTACAGTATAATCTCGTTCGCTTTTGCTAGGGAATACTTAACTATTCCACTTAATTAATTATAATGTATAATTTACACTTTACAACGCAATATAATTAACTTACAAAAGGATTCGTATTCCTTTTGTCAAGTCTTCAATATTAATCTATATACGTAACTATATGATACTAGTTTGCTTACTTAGTTATATTTTAAAATCTCAATCTTATTCTTAGTCATTAATTCCCCAACTTTAACAACAAACAGCCCTTATTTGCAAGTAGTTAATTCTAAATTCGTATTTAGCATATGCAATTACTTAAAATAATCGTCTCATCTCTATGTAAATTCTAATATTTTACAAACTTATTTACCTATATTGTCAATAACAACAATAAATATTTGTATTAGAAACTTGTGAGTGTCAAATTCGTATTCAGCATACTTTGTTTACCTAGTATGATAAGTGAACGAATAACTGGATTAGATCTGGGATATAATCAATTTTTAACAACCCATAATATTTAGTTATAAATTTTCTATAAGTATTATGACTCCATTTCGCCTGGTACTCAATCTCGCCTGACCCTCGCAGGCGAAATTGAGTTTCAGGCGAAATTGAGACTCAATCTCGCCTGGTACTCAATTTCGCCTACAACATATACTAGGTAAACAATGACTGTGAAGTTGGCTTAGTATTCGACCAGGCTCACTTCAGTCAAATATTTGACTCACTTCTAGTTATTAGATTTGAATAAATTTAGTCTCGTTCGAAAGAGGAGATACGGAGGTTTCCCGTGATATTATTTATTTTTTAATTTTTTAACTTTCAGTTGGTTATTTTTATCATACAAAGCCGCACTGGTATCTCATCAAAAATCACATTCTCAAAATTTGTTTACAATTCTGAAAATTTGTTACCATACTTTGGAGAGTTGGAGGTTTATGTGATTTAATTTTCATTTAAAATTTCCCAAAAATTGTGGAGTTATGAACATTCAAACTTGAAGTTGGGAAAAAGAGTGGAAGTAGAATTTTGGAAAGTCCATTGAGTAGGGTTAGTACAAAGTGTCAATTCCTATCCAATATCAACCTGAATCTATTTTATTTTGGTATCATTCGTTAGAAGAGACACGGAGGTTTACCTCAATGCCATTAGATTCCCGAATATTCCCTATATAACAGATAAATAAGTCCTTTAAAAATGGCTTAAATCTCTGTTTTTATTGTTTTATCTTTTCAAACTTTGAGCTCAATTTTCCGAGATAAAATTGAACCAGAATCGATTCAAACTTTACAGGTACTTTCTCTGATATATTATTATTCTATCCCCAGAAAAAAAAACAGGGGTCGCTAGTCATTTCTTTCAGAATTTTTTTAATTTCTTGGACAGCAATAGCTAATTAATTAAATTTTCAATATTCATACTTTAGTTTATAATAAGCTCTCTACAAGTATGCACCTATAGCTATCCCTAAATGGTATTTCCCACAAGTCTAATTTGCGTCACACAATCGTTAGTTCCACTTACAAATTTAGCTGTTGCGCATTTAGGCTATTCTTAGAATATTTAAGCCTCGACTCAGGCTAGTAGGAGATTTCGAACTTTACATTCATTGCTTTTTTCATCACTCTTTCAAACTTTTCCTTGATTCTTCTACAATTATTTCTTGAACTTTAGTTCTTTTCTACAATTATTTATTGATTCATTATTCTCTCTCAATGATTTCTATTGAATTGTGGCGTGCTCACATCGGATTGCATTGCAGCCGCAGATGCAATAATACCCATCATCGTCATCAATCAACAGACCAAACTGATTCATCTGTTTCGATCATCTCGGCTTTTATTGCATGTATAGTAGCCATTCTACTCGTCATTGGCGGCATCGAGATCAACCCTGGGCCTATCACCCCAGCTCAAGATACTCATCACGAACGAGGTAATTTTGACTTATATATGTTATGGATAAGAATAACCTTTATTGTTATTTTTTTTAGAACTACCAGCTGAGATCAAATCTTTTATCGACGCACTCCTCTCCACAACAATATCATTCGAACAATTGGTCCAGTCCCTGTCTGCAAGCTACAGTTCGCCCAGTTCCATTTGGGGTTCCATTTGTAAGAAAGTCTACTTGCGTAACAAGCCTGATAAGAGACATAGCCTGTACTTGAAGTGGAGAAATAATTCTTATGACGTAAGAACCCTGGTGAGGGATGCTTTGAGCGAAGTTAAGCCTTCAGTAAGTCCCCCTAGTTCGGAGGAGCAATTTCACGTGAGTTATAGTCTTAGTAACTTAACTATTCAGAGCAGAGTATCATTGGTAACTTCCACAATTCTTAAGGAAGTAAGTTTAAGTGTAGCTGCTTGTTTCGATTTATTTTCGTCATTCGATAACTTAGATTTAAGAAAACTTGAATTGAATGTAGTTGACGATAAACTACTTATTGTGTGGGCATCTTCTGCGTCCGACCAAGCTATGTATGATCAGTTAAAGATAGATTCTCAGAATACAAATCTTAGTTCTCTGAATAGTGAAGGTCACGACGTGTATTACATGTTCAATACAACTGAATGCCAGTTATGGGTAGACGGTGCTATGTTTTATGGATTAATTAATCCACAAAATGTTTCTGGTTTTTTACAATTCGAGGAAATGTGCTATTTTGAGGAGTGTTTTGATTTTATTACCACGATTGTAAATACTTATTGTAAAAGCTTTGTGGAATGTACTCCTTTATTGTTTTTGTGGTTGTCTGAAGTACAGCTTGAATGTAGTTTCTTGTATCAAATGTTTGGTAAGAAATATGTGTTTTTAAGTGGAGATGACTTGAGTCTTTTTATAACTTGGGTAAAGGTGTTGAGAGATGAGTACAATGCTAATGGTGTCAAGTGCTTAGAAAGTAAGTGTACTGATTTTAGTGTTAAAGTTGAAAGTGAATTTAGTGAACCACTTCCTCGTTCTCACGATGTGCCTGATATTAAAACTGACAACTTTGAAACACAAATGGTGATAGAAAGTTCTGAGATTGAAGTTATAAGTAGTACGAGTAGTAGTGACTGTGGTGAGTTTTATCTCGACATGAGTGAGTGGGATAATATTTGTATTACCAATTCTACTGGTAAAACTTCATTGGTTAGTAATTGGACTAATGTTTTTGCTGAAAAATTTAAAGATTTAGCCCCAATGTGTGTTTTGAAGTTTGTAAATTATTGGTTGAAGAAACCTGATAGTCGCAAGGTTAATAGTCCACTCTTCAGAGCTAGAGCGTCTTGTAAGTTTGAAAATTGTCGATCTTATATCTTCTATATTGATGATGCACTAAATTTGGTAGATAATGACATACTTGTCAAAATTTACTCAGAAGGATGTTTGTCACTTCAACACACAGATGGACAGAGCGCACATAGTCGCCATCTATCTTGCAGTGAGCGTAGTAAAATGGGAGAATTATTAGTGAATAATTCGGTTAGTAAAATTTATAATAAACAATTTAATAATTCAAGTAATCATGGTCTCTGTTATGGTAATTTTACTTCTCTTAAATCACAAGATTGTTTGCGGAAAGTTAGAGCTGAATTGAAATCTACGGAGAGATTTTCTAATTTATATATGGAAGATATAACAGCAACCCAGCAGTATTTCCGTTATTTACTCCCTGAATCCCCCCTACCAGGCTATGTTCAGTATTTCGTACAGGATCCTTTCATTATTCATATGTATTCTTATAAGCAGCTGGAAATTCTAAAACTAATGAATAGTAAAGATATTGTCTTGAATTTAGATGCGACTGGTTCTCTTATTTCTAAACCCCCTTCCTGTTCTAAGAAAATATATTACTATGCCCTTACAATACAACACCCGGAGTTTTCCACTAGTCCCATCCCATTAGCTGAAATGATAAGTAGCGATCATAGCACAGCTGAAATCTCACACTTCCTAAATAAATGGTGTTTGAGTGTAAAATTATTTAACACAATGGAGTTAAAAATTAAGAAAGTTGAGATAGATTTTAGTTGGGCTATGATGCACAGTACATGTTTAGCGTTTAACAAATTTACTATTTTTCATTATCTCCAATATTGTTGGGAATTTATAGCTAATAGTGAGAACTTAGGTGTTATAACAGTCCTCCATCTCTGCTCGGCTCATATCATGCACAGAATTAGTTATAATTTAAATAAGAAATTCAAATTAGAAAAGGCTTTAAAAAGATTAATATTGCATGTATTTGGTCGTATGGTTAATAGTAAACAAATGGATGAAATTAATCAACTTTTCGGGTTAATTTGTTATATTTTGTGTAGTAAGAAGCAAACTAGTGTTTATTGCACTAAATTAAACCAACTAGAAGAATGTATTAAGGCGGAGATTAATGTTAGTAATGATGTTCCCAATGAATTCGAGGATGAGACTGAAGTTAAAAGTAATGCTGTAACTTACAGAGATAAATCCCCTTTTGGCAGACATTTTGAAATGATTTATCGTAATACCTTAGTCTCAATAAGCGAATTCGAAAATAATTCGCAACTTGATCCTAGTGTTTCTTATAACCCCCAGATAGTTGAATTTCTTCTAACGTATTATATGCCATTGTTACCGTTGTGGAGTGGGATAATTTTATGTACAGTTAATTCGTCAGAGAATGCAACAGACAGTAATGCGATTGTTGAGAATTGGTTCAGAATAGTTAAACACAGCATATTTAATTCAGAGACCGGGATACGAGCTGCTGATTTCATCAGAACAGTTTATAATAACATAGACGATAGGATCGCGGCGTTTAAATTTGCTTTCACTCCACTGGCTCATAAAGTGTTTAAAGTTAAGAAGAGATTACGCGTAGAGAATGAGGAGGAGTGCAAAGAGGAGTGGTCTAGAAGTAAGAAGAGTAAATTTAGTTATACTAAACCAACTGTTGATAAAGTTAGTAAGATATTTACAAATTTCAAGTCTAAAAGTTTAAGTAGTAAAAATAAAAGTTTTAATGTAGAAAGTATAAGTAAACGTTCAATAGACAGAGAGGAAGCTACTATTTGTGAAGAGAATCCAGTCGATGTTGCTACAGTTATTAATGATATAGTGCGTGCAAGTGTGGTTGAAATAATTGGTGATTTAGATTTAGTAGAAATGGCTACCATGGAATATAAGTTACCGGCATTCCAACCACTTACATATCGGGGACAGAAGAAGTTATGTGAAGGTTTACATTTACAGTTGTCGGATTCTACAAATTCCATAAGAGATAATATCCCAGCTAATTCTAATTTAAAAGAATATGTACCTTCAAAGTGTTTGCGAATTCCTGGAGATGGAAATTGTTTATTTGCATCATTGTCGTACTGGTTGACAGGAAATATTGATGGTTTTAATTTAGTACGGTTGAAAGTTGTAGAGAATATGGTTGGTAAGCTGAAGGATGCATGCAATAAGTTTATTGCCAATAAATTTCCAAGGAGTGTAATCAACTATCGTAATGTGGCAGACTATGTAGTAAAATCTAATATGAAGAGGAATTCTACGTGGGGTACTGATGTGGAGTTATTTGCAACAGCCTTATTATTGCATACGGATATTTGGGTATTTAGTTCAGACATGGGTAACAAGTGGATGGTATTCTCAGGCAGAGGTGCTAAACTAATTGATACTTTGGAGTCTCCTCCAGGAAATAATGCAGGCTCTATCTATATTAATCATAATGGAGTGCATTATGAACCAATACTAAGGGTGGATTTAATATCTACGGGCAATCAATGAATTCACTGATTACCTCGTAGTCGTAGATATTAATTAATTAAAACTATATAATTAGAAAACCAAAGGATTCCCTTTATTAGTTAATGATTAATTGTCTTATGCGGAATGTTATCCAGGTTTAGAAGCGATCCAATTAATTACATCGATAGAAGCAAAGAAGAATAAAATTATCTCGGGCTCTTATAGCGCAAAAAATTGCGATTCTCATTTCTACAGGCAATAAACAAACATTTCTACAGCCACCTTCTCTACTTAAATAGTGAAGATTTTCAACAACATTTATGTTGGACAGTGTGACATAGCGGTGTGTGGTCCGCGAGAGCTTATGATCAGTCACTCCCAGGAGGACTAGGAGCTGCTGGAGCTGTGTAGACAGCGAGAGAGAGCAGGCCTAGTTGTGTCGCGACGATGGAAGAAGACCATCTGGACGAGGTCGGATACAGCGGTCTTAGTGAGCGTACCGTGGGTAGAGGACTGGACCGTCCTCCTGATGAGGCCTATGGAGGGCCGAAACCCTAGAGTGGTGGCGACACCACTTGGACCACTTGAGCTGTCAATGGTGGCAGCTTGATACAGAAAGGTCCCAAAGCTTCTCATGACAACAGTTATAAAGTGGTAAGTTCTATTCTTAAATGTACATGTGGATGATTTATAAATATTTGTGTAAAGATTTATCCTATAGTTCTTTAAAGGAAGGCAAATACAAAAAGGAATTGATCTATCCCAAAGCAGTCGGAATTGATAACAGCTACAGTAGTCTCCCAAAACGGACACTCCGAGAAGCGGACAACACATTTAAAACGGACAAACCTCCTGGAACGGAATGAATTTACCATGCATGTAATTAATACTTCAGCCGTCTCCGAGAAGTGGACATCTCCAGAGTCCAAAGAACAAAGGCCATTTCCCCAACATGTCCGTTATTCGGACGGTAAACACATATTATTTTAATGAGATACCTGGATGCCATTCTCTCTTCTTGGAATTGGATAAGTAAGATCAATCCAAAAAGCAGTGGGAATTGATACAAGCACACATTGTGGATGCCATTCTTCTTGCATTTGTTAATAATTATATAATTATCACTACCATTATTTCAACCAGAATAATTCATTGTTTACTTATTCTGTTTGCATTCCAATCTGATGTCTTAGTTATATAGTTGCAATTACAATTTACTATTATTAGTTGAAACTCAATACTACAATGGGAACTAAGATAAGCGAATGAATTGTGTTACATTACGTAGATAGTATATATGATATCACTAATATTGATGTTATGATGAAATAAAGATAGGCTTAGCTAAAATAATGAGATCGAAATTAAAACATTTTGGAGAAATTAAAAAAATTCTGAAAGAAATGACTAGCGACCCCTGTTTTTTTTTCTGGGGATAGAATAATAATATATCAGAGAAAGTACCTGTAAAGTTTGAATCGATTCTGGTTCAATTTTATCTCGGAAAATTGAGCTCAAAGTTTGAAAAGATAAAACAATAAAAACAGAGATTTAAGCCATTTTTAAAGGACTTATTTATCTGTTATATAGGGAATATTCGGGAATCTAATGGCATTGAGGTAAACCTCCGTGTCTCTTCTAACGAATGATACCAAAATAAAATAGATTCAGGTTGATATTGGATAGGAATTGACACTTTGTACTAACCCTACTCAATGGACTTTCCAAAATTCTACTTCCACTCTTTTTCCCAACTTCAAGTTTGAATGTTCATAACTCCACAATTTTTGGGAAATTTTAAATGAAAATTAAATCACATAAACCTCCAACTCTCCAAAGTATGGTAACAAATTTTCAGAATTGTAAACAAATTTTGAGAATGTGATTTTTGATGAGATACCAGTGCGGCTTTGTATGATAAAAATAACCAACTGAAAGTTAAAAAATTAAAAAATAAATAATATCACGGGAAACCTCCGTATCTCCTCTTTCGAACGAGACTAAATTTATTCAAATCTAATAACTAGAAGTGAGTCAAATATTTGACTGAAGTGAGCCTGGTCGAATACTAAGCCAACTTCACAGTCATAGGTAAACAAGTAAGCTGAATACGAATTTGACACTCACAAATTTCTAATACAAATATTTATTGTTGTTATTGACAATATAGGTAAACAAGTTTGTGAAATATTAGAATTTACATAGAGATTAGACAGTTATTTTAAGTAATTGCATATGCTAAATACGAATTTAGAATTATCTACTTGCAAATAAGGGGTGTTTGTTGTTAAAGTTGGGGAATTAATGACTAAGAATAAGATTGAGATTTTAAATTATAAGTAAGTAAGCAAACAAGTATCATATTGTTACGTATATATATTAATATTGAAGACTTGACAAAATGAATACGAGTCCTTTTGTAAGTTAATTATATTGCTGGTAAAGTGTAAATTATGCATGATAATAAATTTAGTGGAATAGTTAAGTATTCCCTAGCAAAAGCGAACGAGATTATAGGCTCGTAATAAATATTTATCCTAATCTACTCGCGAATTCAAACCATTTCACTCAAGCCACCAGTTTAATCTTCAATACATATAATTTTCAATACATTCACCATAATAAGAACATACTAATTAATCGCTACACATTCTCAAATGAATGTTGAGTTTATTGATAAGCTGCTGTGTTGTTATTTGGTTTAATAGCTGGTCTTGCTGTTAAATCAGTTTATCAATATCACTAAGTTGAGAGTGTGTAGCGAGTAAATGAGTAATTACGTTCTATTTATGTAGTAAATGTGTTTAAATGTGCATCTATAAATTAACAATACAAAGGCGTAGGCTCTGGTATGGTTGGTAGGGCCATGGACATACAAAAAATTGTCAATTGAATCACCAATGGGCATTGGCCTCCCAATGTCACCGTAATGGACTAACCTATGGGCCCTAGCCCTACTAATCCCATTCCGAGACTACGTCAAACTCCGTATGTGGGAATTCTCCGAATCTAAGATGTTGACATTTTTCAGACTACTTTCTCAATATTGGAAAAATAGTCTAAAAATAACAATTGTTATAATATGCAACCAGAGATGTGGCCAAATCCCTAGGCCTAGGGAATTAGAGTTTTAAAGATTTTAAGATTAATCCCAGTCCATTCAGAATGGGATTGGGAATTAATCAGAAAATCTCAAACTCAAGGTCGGTGTGTGAATTAAGGAACTTCTAAATGATGTTATTTCCAAACTGCTCTGAATTGGTGAATGACAAATAGGACATGTTAATCCAAGTTCTTTAAATTTAATGCGGCAATCTACACCAATTTGCATGTCTACAGGGTCTGAAAAGTAATTCGTTTCTCGTACCTTCAAACATACATACAAATGTGTATTGTAATTTGTAATCATATTAATATAATTGATATTCATTAATTATATAGAAGCTTCATTATAAAAAAACAATCGATAGAAACTAGCCAGGTTTTATAATACAAACGCCGATGATCGCTGTATAAGTAAATTCATATTATACTTAGACAGGTGCGAAGTCAGCCCTAACTATAGTGGGTGTCAAGTGCGTAGGAGTAAGTGTAGCCAGCGACCCCAATGGATGGGAGCTCAGCAGAAAACCTCTTACACACTAAGAGGACTTGTTAAATGTTAATTCAGGAGCACTTTCTATAAAAAAGGTGCAATTTAACGACTGAAAAAAAATAGCACAGACTGCACAGTAACACATATTGACTGTGAAAACTAACTAATATGATTAAATTCTTGACTGAGCTTAGGACGTAATTGCATCTCTTACGAAAAAGAGCCTTAGTTATATTGATTATCTTTCTTTTGGATACAAACAACTTGTGACCTTCAGATGTTCTATATTTTGAACAGCGATTTTTATTTATATTGAGTCAAAGTAAAATCCATGTTAATTTAAATATCAATTACTAAATAGCATTAATATATTTATTAATACGTATTCTATTATTAGCCAATATATCATGTTTAAATTAAACACAATATCTGAAAAGTAGATATACTATCAACAAATATTGTGTTGAGTGAAAACATAAATAAATTACAACTGTTATTGAATACTCACATTACGATAATTACTAAACAGTCGGAGAAATGCCAGCATAAAACATAGAGACAAAGAAGTCGGAAAATTCTAAACATTTGATATTTGGAATTTTGGACAAATGCCGACATACGGAGTCCGACAAATGCAGGCCCCTAGTTACGGTAGTTTTGATCTCAAATAGAGATGCGTTTTTTTAATCTCCGAATTACTTTAATGTAATCCGGACAAACACACACACACTCACAAATAACTATTGTGCTTTTATTATATAGATTATAGTGGTCTGCTTAAGCACTGCAGGATTTGGTAGCCCGCGAGACCATAGGCGGGCTAATAATAGTGCAATCTTGAGGATAAGGTTATCCACCAGTTGTAATTCTGGTATTTCTAATAATTGTTTTGCTATCGCGTAACCCTCTTATTCAAGAGGTTTTGATCCGGGGTCCCGGCTGTCTATTAACGGCCACCCCAAATAATATTATGAGGGGCGAAATGATACCTATTTTAATTTGAACATACAGACTAGACTCAATTCACAGGTCTAGACTAAATTCGGTTAGCCGGGTGACCGCTTAATCGCTGCTAATATTGGTTAACTGTTACAGATTTAATTAAGTAGTTAACCGGTCTGTTAATCTAGTTAAATAATATCAATGTAATTGCGAATATAAAACACTAAATTATATAAATTTTGTTAGAATATGGTAATCTTAAAACTATGCATTTCCATACGTAGTAAATTCCTAAGAACCAAGCGTGGGGTTGTTAACCATTCTGAGGCTACAGGTATGATTCGTTTTGTTTATACTACAGTGTAGGACTCAAGTATTATGAAGTATTACTCCATAAGTAGTACATTAACTAATACATTTCGCAATTTGGGCAAGTTAGAAACAGTGTAGTTGTTGCAGCGTGTACGCAAGATTAGTCCGCATGCATGCACGCTAGCGTACATGCATGCGGATTAATCTTGCGTACACGCTGCAACATATTCATTGTGGTGATGAGAAATGGATTTATGATAATCTTTTCCAACAAAATTCAGATATTTTTAATTGTTTAAATGTATTTCCTCGCTAATCCCAACAGAGATATTCCGATTTTTAAAAATTCTGTTCCGATTAGTGAATTCGTTCGGATTAGTGAAGTAATACATTTTCTATTGGCCTCTATAACATGAGATTCCGATAATTTGGATCAAACTTGTTCATACCTTTTTAAACCAAACTAAACATGTAGTATACTACCTAAATAATTGTCTGAGACTTAATAATGTATAATTCCATCGTAATATACGTTGGATCTCCTGTTCGGACTAGAGAGATGTACTGTAAGATAATTTCCAAATAATACTGCTGATTATCAACAGCCCGGCTAACTGGTTAACGAAATCTGTAACCGCTAACCGATATTTAATAGCAACAGTTAAGCGGTTAGCCAGCCGGTTAACAAATCTAACCTTGTATAAACAATAGTTAAGGGTGGGATTGGTTAATACGTACAAGTTTATCACTTCAGGTTACTTCTACACTGTTGTCACCAAAATATATCGTGTTACTATGGGTAATAAGATAAACAATTATTATATTCTGAAAAAAATGCGTGCAAATTCACACTTTTATCCAAAAAATTGTACTTCGAATTGTAATATTAACATATCGGTTAACTGATCACTAAAATCCGTAACAGTTAACCGGTATTAGCGGCGATTAACCGAATCCAGCCTTGATTTAATATTTTCTGAAGACGAAATGTAGTAGTAGTAAGGAATAAAAGCAAAGCTGAACCTTACTAATTATGTAGTATAAATAATGTTCTACTGTGTTGATCAGCATGGGCGGTTAACCGTGGCGAGAAATTGAATTGTAACCGTAGCCCCAGAATTTACCATTGAATAAAATTTTGGTAACAGATACTCTCTCTCCCCTCCCCATGACTTGAGGGTGGAGTCGACTCCTCCCTCCTGACGCTATACAGTATGTGGCTTAGAAATTAGTACGTATCTCAAGTGTACTAAGTGTCTCTTTAACAACATTTGCAAGTAGATAATTCTAAATTCGTATTTAGCATATGCGATTACTTAAAATAACTGTCTAATCTCTATGGGGTCTGACTGAATGGTGGAAAATGGTGGAAAATGGTGGAAAACATCCGAGAGTGGTGGAAAATGGTGGAAAATGGTGGAAAACTACTTGACTGAATGGTGGAAAATGTTGGAAAATGGTGGAATTTCTGAATTTTCGTTGAAATGACTGAATGGTGGAAAGTGGTGGAATTTCTAAAAATCGACTGAATGGTGGAAAATGGTGGAAAACGACTGAATGGTGGAAAATGGTGGAAAACGACTGAATGGTGGATAATGGTGGAAAACGACTGAATGGTGGATAATGGTGGAAAATGACTGAATGGTGGAAAATGGTGGAAAACGACTGAATGGTGGATAATGGTGGAAAACGCCTGAATGGTGGAAAATGGTGGAAAAACGGGGGCTGACTGAATAGTGGAATCTAGTGGAATCTTTGACTGAATAGTGGAATCGAGTGGAATCTTTGACTGAATAGTGGAATCGAGTGGAATTTGATTAAATTGTTAAACACTACGTATATGCTATAAGCTACGTGTGTATCATATTACGTTAATTTTCGCCCATGTAAAATTGTTTGCAATGATTGAACTAGTGTTGTGCATGAAGTGACACAATAGGATTTATTAGTTAGGCTTTGTTACCATGTTATTTAGACACATCTTATTACATTATTTATCAACAATTCCTTATCAAATCCAGTTGGTATTCATTGGGCAGTTCAATAGAAATGATTAGTAAGAATACTAATATAGTATCATATTGTCCCACTTCATGCACAACACTAGTTCAATCATTGCAAACAATTTTACATGGGCGAAAATTAACGTAATATGATACACACGTAGCTTATAGCATATACGTAGTGTTTAACAATTTAATCAAATTCCACTCGATTCCACTATTCAGTCAAAGATTCCACTCGATTCCACTATTCAGTCAGCCCCCGTTTTTCCACCATTCAGGCGTTTTCCACCGTTTTCCACCATTCAGTCATTTTCCACCATTATCCACCATTCAGTCGTTTTCCACCATTATCCACCATTCAGTCGTTTTCCACCATTTTCCACCATTCAGTCGTTTTCCACCATTTTCCACCTTTCAGTCGATTTTTAGAAATTCCACCATTCAGTCATTTCGACGAAAATTCAGAAATTCCACCATTTTCCACCATTCAGTCAAGTAGTTTTCCACCATTTTCCACCATTTTCCACCACTCTCGGATGTTTTCCACCATTTTCCACCATTCAGTCAGACCCATCTCGATGTAAATTCTAATATTTTACAAACTTGTTTACCTATATTGTCAATAACAACAATAAATATTTGTATTAGAAATTTGTGAGTGTCAAATTCGTATTCAGCATACTTTGTTTACCTAGTATAAGTGAACGAATAACTGGATTAGATCTGGGATATAATCAATTTTTAACAACCCATAATATTTAGTTATAAATTTTATATAAGTATTATGACTCCATTTCGCCTGGTACTCAATCTCGCCTGACACTCGCAGGCGAAATTGAGTTTCAGGCGAAATTGAGACTCAATCTCGCCTGGTACTCAATTTCGCCTACAACACATATAAATTGAATATTCGGGTACTATTTATTGTTCCTGTTTAAATATTAAACAGGTCCAAAAGTGTGTCCAAAAAAATGTAATCAAAAATCGTGACCCCAGGTGCACATCTGTAATCCATGATACACATATCCTGAAAATTTGGGTTCTTAGTTAATTAAACTCTGTTCTGGGGAGAGAATACGGACTAATATACCAAACCACTAAGATAGAGAATTGATCAGAATAGGAACACATTTACAGTACATGTATATAATAATGTTCCATCCATCCTTAAGTCAGGAAAAACTGTTTTGAATGTCAAAAATCTACTAAAAAAGCGAAAATCATATGCTACCTGCAATGCACGATTAGTTAATTATAGGTTCCACAGTGAATCCACACTGACAACACATGTTATATTACTTGACAGTAATGGTTTACTTGGCAGTTGTGGTGTACTTAACATTTAACAGGCCAGATGGCTTCAATGCATTGGGTCACAATTAGATGTATACAATAATTCAAAAATAATCGCATCGTATATATATTATGACTAATATGTACATATCGTTAAGAAATGTAGTAGCAAAGCCAGAAATATTTATAAAATCTGGGGTGGCGGACTATAGTCCGACACCCTGGTTCAGAATCTGGGGTGGCGCGCCACCCCACCCTGACGATGGCATCATCACCTCAAGGTGTCAAGACCCATCTGTAGAGGTGTTCCGTGGCATAAGGATCACTTGGAGATTTGTTTCTATCTTAAACCATAATTGATGTACGTATACTAAATAATAGAGCGCTTCGCAAGCTAGGTCGCTTCGCGGCAAAGGTGTGAAATTTAGTGATTACGTCATCATGTGATAATGAGTTAGCATGTGTAATCTGGTGTGACCACCATGTCTGCATCATTATTGTGCATGTTCTGTTAAATTTTCTGATTTTATCTCTTATAGCCATAGGAGCGGGAATTATGTGCGATTAAGTGAATTTTCAGGGTTCTCGAAATGTGACAATGACGTCATAACTTGTCGAGGTGTGAGAAATTTTGAGTGGAAACCTCAACTTGTTGGCGGGTGCCAAAAGTTACCCCTATATGCCTAAAATCCCATTTGGAAACCGTCCAGTTTCTTCAATCAACTCGGAACATACAAACAAATACAGGTAAACCTCCCAAAGCGGGCACCCATCGGGAGAATGATTTTGTGCCGCTTCTCGGAGGTTGCCGCTTGGGAGGTTGCTCGTAAGGTAAAACTCCCAAAGCGGCACCCATCGGGAGAATGATTTTGTGCCGCTTCTCGGAGGTTGCCGCTACTCGGAGGTGCCGCTTTGGGAGGTTTACCTGTATATATGTTGCAGTGTAAGTGCGAATTTGGTGTATTTGCGAATATACCAAGTGCGATTACACTGGTGTAAGTGCGAGTCAATAGATCACTAATTGTAAAAGCACATTTGTTTGACGATGTCATCATCACCTCAAGGTGTCAAGACCCAATTGTATAGGTGGTACGTGACATAAGGATCACTTGATAAATTGGAAGTTTGTTTTTCTATCTTAAACCATCATTGAGATAATTAATGTATTCTAAATAGGGAAAATTCCAAAAAAACTCAAGTTTGTAAAAAATTTCCAAACATACTCAACTTTTTACTGATACTCAAATATAAAACTAGATCTTTCCGAATCTACTCAAGTTTTTCAGAATACGTAATTCCAATTCTGCTCAAGTTTTTTCAATAAATTCCAAATCTACTCAACTTTTCAGTAAATTCACAGATCAACTCAAGTTTAGAAAGGCTATATTTGGTCTATTTTATATATTAAATCACAATGTTTTTGTGTGTGTTTGTTTGTTTGTTCAGAATTGATTGAGGAACTGGTAAAAGCTATAGACTTGAAATTTGGCAGGGGGTAGCGAATACTGTATGTACAAACAAGTTCAATATCTAAAAAATATTCACATCTTCCATCCCAAAAGGTGTCAAAACCTTTAGCCAATTAAATTCGAGGGATGTTCCAGTATTGATTAGCAGCTAGCATTCAATTAGTATAATTGAATGCTTTAGTGTCTATTAAATGTTAAGTGTGCATTATAGAATACTGAGACTGTAATCTAATTGTTCGAGTGGAAGTTCAGGCGTCTAATCAGTTATTTGTGTTCTGTCTGTCTAGCCATACATTTCAAACAATCCATTGTGTTATTTGATATCAAATTATTATCAATCAATACAATAAATTCTCCACATCCCAAAGTTAGGGGTCCACTGGTCAGGCCTGGGGTCAATTACTTTCAAATGTAATATATTACAATTACAATTACATAATTTTTCACCGTTACAATTACTATTACAATTACATTTCCAAATCTTGTCACATATTACAATTACAATTACTTAATCTCCCCGTTACAATTACATTTCAATTACATTACCCAAGGTTGGATTTGGTGATAGTGTTAATAGAAAATGATAGAAGTTACGCTAGTGACTAAAAAGATTATGGAATGCAAAAATAGGAATGGATTGACATTATAATCAGGTTAAATAAGTAGATATGCTTTCTATATTTATAGTATACTCAATGTATCTGCTTATCACCTGTAGGAAATTAAAAACTATTCAACTTGGTTCAATGTATTTTTCACATCTTCCTAGTTCTTCTCTATATAATTTATTAGTCAAGATTCGAAGTAATAGAAAAGTAATATAGAATTACATATTACAATAACATCAATTACAATTACTATTACTATTACATCCTATTTGGAAAACACAATTACAATTACTATTACTATTACTTTTCAAATTGTAATCGTTACTATTACAATTATAATTACATATTACTATTACCCCAGGCCTGCCACTGGTACAGTTTCTTAGTGATATTTAATTTTATATTTGGAGTTGGTATATTATTATACACGGACAGCTTTAATATCTAGAAAATTATCTGTTCAAATTTGCATAAATATCCCAATTATTTAATCTGTCCTTATAGAAACCTGTAGCTAGGATGAACGGATATAAATAGACAGCTAGGGGCCATTCATCAAGAACGACATTTAATTTGAAAAGGAACATGCTTGAAATACAAGCGAGGGCCGTAGGCCCGAGTACAAGTTGCAAGGACGCGCGTAGAGCAGACGAGCAGATTGTACTAATAAATATTTTTTGTGGTTGGGATCTCCATACTAGTTTCAATAATCCAATAAAACTTGAGTATATTTGGAATAATCCAATAAAACTTGAGAATATTTGGAATAATCCAATAAAACTTGAGTATATTTGGAATAATCTTATAAAACTTGAGTATATTTGGAATAATCCGGTAAAACTTGAGTATATTTGGAAAACTTGAGTATATTTACAAATTAGTTGAGTATTGTTGAGTATATTTGGAAATTTTTAAAAAACTTGAGTATTTTTGGAATTTTCCCATTCTAAATATGTATAAAATTAAAATACCATTTATTATTAAATATTTAATAAATTTTCATTAATATCCACAGTGAATTTAGGCCAGGTAAATAAATTAATTGTTTATCATCCACATTTTTTTCACAATATACGGACGGCGACGGGATATTATTTTCTTTTTTAATTTCCATTAATATGCAAAAAACATCATCCTATGCCAAACAATAACTATTAATATTTAATAGAGCTATATCGGATTAGAGATTCTCTACTCCGGCCGGATCCGGATATCCGGTGCTTAAATTATCCGGTTATCCGGCTAAATATGTATTTGACAAATGATACCATAATATCACATCAAGCTGGGCTTCATTTAGGGGATGGCGAGGGATGGCTCCCGCCATCCCTCGGTAATAACTCGCCATCCCTTGCACCCCCTACCTTACAGCGTGCTTCCGCGCGCGGTCATATCCGCGCCATCCCTTATTCCTGAAAACCATAATTTTGCCATCCCTTAAGTCAATGTCTAAATAGGAGCCCGTCAAGAACAAGTTCTGCTTATTCTTGATTAAATTGTACATACGTATACTAAGCTTGTGTTCTTTTAGGGAGGCTTCTAAAATAATTTATGTGATTCCACAATTGATACAGTATATGAATATGCTTTCAATCGCATTCGCCTTACCTTTGGTAAATAAGATCTTTTCAATAACATATTTATTTTCGATTCCTATATATTTTTTGTGATCGCTTTTCCTATTAGCTTGAAAGGTTGCATTTTTTATCAGTCCCAGCATGAGTGAAATTTGGTATTTTTCTCATTATCTAAGAACGATTCTTTCAGAGCACTCTGTAATGAATGTGATGTCAATACATATATCACGTGGTAAAAATCCTAAAATATATAGCACGTCACCACTGTGGAACCACATAAAACATTAACATCCAGAAATTTACAAAAAACTATAAATGAAAATCCTCTTGTAGAAATTCACAACAAGGTGATCATAGTATTTTTCAATCAACTAGTTCTGCTATTACACATTATCTAAATTCTACTCCAAGAATATCTTTACAAGAAAACCTGTACCAGACATTAGAACGATAGAAGAAATGGACAGTTAATGACCCTAGAGCTATGGAAATTCACTTTATATTCGGAGAGATAGTTATTCTTTAATTCATACACAAATACAATTGGGACCGTTATCCGGCCGGATAGTTGTTCATATCCGGTTCCGGCCGGATACCGGATTATAACCGGATATCCGGTACAGCCCTAATATTTAACTTGAATCAGAAAATCGAATGACGATGACGTGATGCTCTAAAATACAAGACTTATTAAAAATTGATACACTAGGAGTACTTTACACAAGTTTATAGCTAATATTTTGTACGATTATGTTCATAAGATAACAATTAGATATATCGGACGGAAGGTAAAATTTGAACGGACGGGGATTATAAACAAGTTAGTTATTACTGGCCGACTATACTAAAGTATAGTGGCCCAGTTCTAATCTTACTGCTTTGGTTACCGATTTGGTCCGTTGATTGAGGGCTGAAACTTGCAATGTAGGTACGGAGTGACAGTCTAATTTGTAGGGCTGAAACGAATATACCGAATATATCGTTCGAAATGATTGAACGAATATTCGTTAGGAAACGAATATTCGTTTGGACGAATATTAGATTGAAAGGGATATTCGTTGACAAATGTTGGACAACAACAAGACTTTTGTATAGCTTAGAGATATCGTAAATATAAATAGCCACTTAAACTAGCTGGTTATTAGTTAACTTGTGTATAATACACTTTGTAACTATTATTATACCATTGTAACATTATCAAAAACCTTTTTGCCAATGTATTTTGTCTCTGAAATTGATTTAATGCTTAGTCATCCAAACGAACGAATATTCGAATATTCGTTCGTTCGTTACATTTCGAATATTCGTTTCAGCCCTACTAATTTGCACCTGGGGTTACGATTTTTTATCAAATAATTTTAACACCCATTTAAGCTATTTATGGCTCATAACCATGCGGAGCGCCAGCTATTTCGACCTGGGCGGGGGCAGAGGGGTGGCGACCAATTTTTCAGGGGGGCAGCTTTTCCATCTGTCAGAATTTATCTGAAAACAATGAAGCTACGATAAACTTGTCATACTTACAAACTATCCAGGGATATAGGGACTTCATCGAAAATCCAGGGGGGGGGGGATTTTTTTGAAATTATATTTGCTTATCTTCCCGTTAATAAATAAGCATTGTATTACAAATAATGTTATTCTTCTGAAGAAAATAATGATCACAAATAGTGTTAATGATTTTTTTGTTACTTTGGGGGTGCGGCGATGCTACTATTCGAGATATTCGATAGTAATATGTGTGTTGTGATGAAATTCGAGCGAGCGTAGCGAGCGAGCTAAAATTTATAGAAATTCGAGACTCTAGAAATGTGTCCAGGGGAATGAGTAAATTTCCAGGGAATTATTGCATGAGTCCAGGGATTAGCCTGGGCGAAGTTATCACATATGATTTTAACTTGAGAATACCTTAAAGTTCTGACCCCCTAAGGCGCCGCGCATGCTCCTAACACGAAATAGTTAATAGTGAGCTTGATAAAATTCACATATTTGGATAGATAATTAAATTCTATACCTTTTGGCAAACCAAAAATGTTCAATTTGGTCTAGGTTTGTGCCATAATTGGGGTGCCAATCTCCTCTATTTCCTCACGCTTCAGTTTAATTAAAACTGTTAAATCTAATTCTATTGTTTCAACTTGTGATAATTATATTAATTCTACCTGCGAGTTCGACTGTAGTATTACTATACAATGGATTAAAGCAAATTAAATAAATTTAATAATTTGTTGAGTTAACTCAACTCACCGTGGATAACATTGCTAAATTTTTAACTATTTGTATAATCTATTATCAATACATAATGAATGAATGGGCAATGGCAATAAACTCAAGACGATTTAAGATAGAAAGAAGCATGAAATTTATCAAACGTTCCTTTGTCCCATAACAACTTGATAAATAGGTGTAAACACTTTGAGGCGTTCATGACAAAAATGACATGTTGAAAAATCTAAAATTGCAGCCTGTGCCGAATGTATTTCTCTTTGAAGGCAGACTAGTTACCCAACCACCAAATATAGTGCCTCCAAAGGGAAATGCGTCGGCACAGGCTGCAATTTTGAATTTTTTATATGGCCTTAGTTTATAAGCATCACTATTCATAGTTCTGTTTTATGGGCTTTAATTAGTTCAAATACGTGTTAAAAAATAATTTGATCTAAAATTGTGACCCCAGGTCCAAATCCAAGTTAGACGGTCACTCCGCACCTACATGCCAAGTTTCAGCCATTAATCTATTAGTGTGGCCTGGACACTGTCTACATAATAATAAAGTCAGTGATTACAATACTGGCCCAATACGTAGTAGTCGGAACAGCAAAATTGAGAGTAAAGCTTTCACTATATTTATATTGGGCAATATTGGGCATCCATTCTATACATACATAAGGCAATTGCAGTCACTCAATCTTCTGGACCAGCAATTGGGTAGTAATATTAAACAAAATATATGCGATTCAATTCAACTAAACAAAAGCTTGTCTTACTCAGCTCATCTCCCCTCTGAATCCTGCAATAGTACATATTAAATGTAACAAAGCTCAGGGAAATAATCTAAAGTTACTTTACATCTGTATACAGAAAGTTAGCGTATATAGTACATTACTGAAGAGAGTCTGTATTCTAATACAATCTCAATATGCTAAAAGGATTCAGAATGCGATCTTATCATTAACAAGACATAGTGTGAGTCATAAAATCATCGTAACCCAGAGTGGCAGTTCCCTGTCTATTAGTGTCGCGAGACAGGAAATAGTTTGAGAGAGATCGGAGTCTTGTCGTAAGGGCTATGAAGTCATCAAAGTAGACTTTTCCGTTAGTATTGTACCGCTGCATTACAGCTGCCAAAGCTGTAGGAGACAGTCTAAATCCAAAACTTGTGACTGCAGAGCTAATCTCTTGAGCGTCTAACGAGCCAGACTTGTCTTTGTCCAAAGACTCAAATGTCTGCTTCCACTTAGCTAGAACGTTCCATAGCTCTTTGTACTCTGGAAAGTCCATCTTTCCTATACCTGCGTAAAGTCGAAATTGTATGTCCGTAACCATAAGTACAAATACATAATTGAGAGGGTATTAAAATTTACCTGACTTGTCTCTGTCTAACAGTGCAATCAATATTTTGCATGTCTCCTGTGTGAATGGTTTGTAGGATCCAGTAAATCCGGACTGTGACAGGCACTTGCACAGCTCGACAGCATCAATTTTCTGGTCAGTTCCAGCTACAGCGGAGAAACTAGCCCACATAGGGTCAGCAGTAGGAGCAGGAGATCCATAAGGTGCCCCGCCATAGCTGGGCATTGAAGACTGAGCTCCGAGCTGGGTGCCAGGAGGGGCTCCAGGCGTTGTCTGTTGGGGCGCTCCTGGGGTACCATAGGGCGTGGTTTGGGGAGTACCTTGCAAGGTACCATAAGGCGTGGTTTGGGGAGCTACTGGGGTACCATAAGGCGTGGTTTGGGGGACACCTGGGGTACCATAAGGCGTGGTTTGGGGAGTACCTTGGGTACCATAGGGTGTGGTTTGGGGGACACCTGGGGTACCATAGGGCATGGGTTGGAGGGCACCTTGGGTACCATAGGGCGTGGTTTGGGGGACACCTTGGGTACCATAAGGCGAGGGTTGTGAAGCAGCAAGGGGAGCGCCGGGAGCTGCATATCCAGAAGCACCTGAATACTGACCGGGGGGAGGTTGAGATGGAGCTGAACCTGTGGGGTACCCTGGTTGGTAGGTCATATTTATTCTAGACTAATGCATTTGTATAAAGATCAAGTATGTAAAAAGTGATGAAGCAAATGAAGAGTCCAAGAGTATTAGGTAAATTCATAAAATTAATTCCGAATAAAATCAATTTTTAGGAAAGAGAGGAAAGTACAACAAATGAAGTCTTCCAAAAATCGGACGCAGTTTATGACGTCATCACTTCCGGGAAATCGAATTCTCTCAAATGTTCCAAGTCATATCTGAACTTAACTTAAATTGTCCGGGGTGTGTTCCTCTACAAAATTACTATTTCGGACATATTTTATTCTGACGCAATAATGAACCAATCCAGTCATGATAATCAAAATAAGCGTAGGTTCCGGCAGGTTTGATGGCCTACCAACAATTTGCATTCATCATTAGAACGGTATCACCACAGGCCTGTAGCCAGGAAGCTATAGTGGGTAAGGCTGAGTGGGGCTATGTATATTCAACGGAGTTTAATTGGACAAAAAAATTCTAAGGGGGCCCATAATTCTCTAATTCTCCAGGGGGGCCTAGCAATATAAAGACGATGGAAATACTTTCAGGGGGGAAAGACTAGCTCAGAGTATACTTGTCATAGAGAATACAATATCAATAAATAAAATCAGGATTAAAACGTGTGTTTATGAGACTCATCAATATGTACATATGGAGTAAGTGATTAAATTACAATATAATTCTGTAAACAGTGAGTGTAAGTTTTGTGCTCGCTCCTAGAGATAATTAGATTCTTAGAGCAAGAGTGACGTCAGGCTGCGATAGATTATAAATTATATATTAAGCCTCAGATGATCCAACTGAGCTTGGATCTAGCTGGAAAGCGATCGCTTGCATTGCTGCGCCTGTATCTATGACGTTAACGTTGGCGAGCTTCATCAGCTGAGAAGAGGACAGCTTTTTCAGGTCTAACTGGTGTAGCATGTGACCTATGTTGAAATGTAAAGTAAAGATTAGGTAGTGAATGAATTGTAAATAACTTCAGATAAACATTAAATGGTGTTAAAATGTATCGTATCGTATCTTACAATACGTATACCCATGGGCGGAAAAATGGGGGGCGCCCCCCCAAAAAAATTTCACAACTAGGCCCCATAGTTGTAATAATATGTACAACCGATAATTGACAGGTCTCGCCCCCCCCCCCCCAATAATTTTAGGAATTTTTAGATAACTTTCCGCTTATGCGTATACCCTTGTCAATATGACTGATTACACCAATATAGAAATTTTCAGTTTTCTAGGGTAATGGAGTTTCCAATTAATTGAGGACAAACTTATAAGAAACAAAAGTATAGTGAAGATTATGATCAGTTATGGAATTATATCCTCGCAATACAGATCACTAGTTAGACCTCAAAAGACTAGAAATCATCCTCCAATTTAAAATAATGTAATGAAATTTCAGAAAAGTTAGTTAATAAATTCAACATTAATAAATTACAGATGAAAGTGTTTCCATGTTCGAGTGGTATTGAGTGAGCATCTGCCCAAGACAGAATAGCATTCAACTTCATTTCTTCTTGAACTGTGAGGTCACGCTGCATAATGGAGGATAATAGGAATTCAGAAATATTGGGAAAAAAGTCAGAACAAAGAATATCTTCGGCGTTTTGATCTAAGAACGCCAATGCCTAAATATACAGAACAAAATTCAAAAGTTAGGTCTATTTTAATTTATAAACTATTCAGAAAATTAGTAGAAGTATAGAAGTATAATAATATAGAAAACTCCCATTATAATGAAGTTCAAGGCAATCCCTTGGACTTAGTTTCATTTTAAATCAATTATTTTCAAAATCATTAAAATCAAGAGCATCCTTATATGTAGACCGTCTAGAAATAGACGGTCTATAAAAGCCCATACAAATAAGCCAAAAATTTGTAGACCGTCTATAAATTCTGTAGACCACTTGCCCTGCTTTTTATGGGTAATACTAATGCATAGGGAATAAAACCTGGTCTATTTCTAGACGGTCTACATATAAGATATCTCTAAAATCAATTACTTTATCCTTCTGGGGAATGCTAAAAGTTAGATACAAGGGAAGTTATGTTTTTCAAGAGTTCGGAATAACGGGAGTTCACTGCATATAGTCCCATAAGAATAATACCTTGACAGTGAGCGTCTTAGCGCTAGGGTATTGAATATAAGTTTCAAGAGAAGAAAGCACGGGACAGACCAAGTCAACAAGCAGGCAATGAGGCAATTGTTCGAAACAAGCTTGTCTCAGTTCGGGGAGATCGAAGAGGTCAGAGGCACTCACCAGTCCGGCTATTGTGAGTGGATTGATAACACACTGGCCACACATGAGGTACTCCATCAGTTGACTGAAGCTTATCTGTATAAATAAGTATAGATAATGGCTCTGACATATACCATAGGAGAGCTGAGCAACTACCTCATCAAATTCCTCGAACCAATAGTGGTCAAGGTGTGCATACTCCTGCTGCATGCTGGCTATCTTCCCAGCACCTCTTAAGCTACTCTTCTTGCTCCTGAAGAATCTCTTCTTGCTCCCTCTCAGCCCTGCGCTGAAGGACCGCTGTATAGGAGACTCACAGTTAAATTTACTGCGTAGCTTGTGGGAAATAGAGTTACTTGGGCGCCGGATAATAGAGGATCTTTTTGCATTTTTCTTGGGCTTCCTCTCGTTCTCTGGAGCTTGATGGAGTAGGTTGGCTAGCGTTCTTGACCTGCTGGCTATTATAGCCTTTATTCCTATTGTTTGTAATTCAAAACACGGTAACATACATAAATAAATCAGAAAACAAAGAACTCACCGAAAATGGGTGCTTGAATAGATCCGACGATAAAAACAACATCACAAAGTTCTGTTACAGAAAATGCCTTTCTATAGTCAGTAACTAATCTTTCAACATTCTCATAAATCTCAGCGTTTAAGTGCAATGAATTTTCGTTTCTCATTGGAGCTTTTCGTACACACTCGTAGTCTTCCATAGCGCGACACAGGTGTTGCAGTAGGTATGTACGAGTGCGTTTCTGCAACTGTTGGAACTTGGGGCTTTTTACAGCAGCCTTTTCAGAATTAATGCACTTACAAATTAAAAAATCTTTAAGTTCTGGGCCCATCTCATACACATCCTTTTCAAAGAGATAAGGGCTAAAGATTGGTACTCCGTCTCTGCACACAGTTGCTATCTTGTAACGAACCTATGATAAGTTTAAGGAATTATACAGGAGCGTAAGACACTCCTTTTGGAATTTGAGTTTTTTGGAAAATTTTAATTCGGAGCGCGAAATTTGGGAATCTTCTCCTATACCGTAATATTTATTTGGAATTTAAGCGGATTCAAATTGGATCATACCAGGATTAGGAGCGTATTTACTATGGCTATATAATCACTGGATAAGTTTGATAAACTGGGAGTCAAGAAGCTCATAAGAAATATTTAGCTTACCATTTGAGAATTTATGTTATATTTCCTGTGCTTTTTGCATTAAGTATTAGCGAAATAACAGAATGTTTCCCTTTAATTCATAATAATTTCTTGAAGTATAACCATCAAATCAGAGGTCAAATATATTTTCAAATACAGTTAAGAGTCAACTTAACGACACTTGTTAATACGAATTTCGGATAAGCAAACAAATTCTACAGTTTCTGATGTTTATAATTACTAAAGAGACTAAGAGAGTCAACTGTTACATGTACAGTTGAAACCGGATATTTTTAACACCGGATATTTTTAACAATCGGATATTTTTAACACATTTTCTTGTAAATAATTAATTATTGTTGTTGTTATAAAATCGGGTATTTTTAACAATCGGATATTTTTAACAAATTTTCGTGTAAAGAATGTGTTAAAAATATCCGGTTTCAACTATACATTCATTTCATTTCACTAAATACTTAAACTTGATCGTTGTTTGTAAGATTGAGATAAGGCAATGCAAAATCCATTTAAATCTGAGAAATGAACCAAATGTCACAATTGGTAAAGAAATATGCTGATAACTTATTTCGTATTTAGAAATCTATGATAATAATATTCGAGCGATCATCGGTAGATTTCACATATGATATTATATAATATGTCAATTTACTACATACAATTTTCTGTGAGTAACAAGGCATTTCAATTTCCCTGTCTATTTTCTTAGAGAATTTGATCTATTTCAGGAACACACCTATGTTTGAATATGAATATGATGATTATATGGCATGGCAGTTATAACCTCTCCTCAGAATATCAATTCCTACCAGGACCACCTGGTTATTCCAAATCCGCCGATCTTGATAATTGATAATCACCAAGTTTACCAACTGATATAATCTGACTTAAACTTGGCTAGATTAATACCAACAAAATGTTTAAGAGCACTCAAGTCCAAGTTTATATCCAAATCCATTGCCTAATCCTGATCCAATTAAAAGAGAAGTAAATTTCGTAGAGGAAACAAACCAAATAATATAATTCCTGGTAGCATTGATGCAAATATTCGCACAGATAAGTTCCGAACTGTAGCAGATGTTGTGCATGTTAGAAGAACTTTCTTAATGGGCCCACAAGTCACAAGCTATTAACAGGTGGAGGACGTTTTAGTCTAAACTGGAGTGCTAATATTGTAAGAACGAGTAAAAGGTCGCAAAAGATTCTAAATTGTCATCGTTCGAGTAAGACTAAACTAACTGGAGAAGAAAGATTTACCTAGTCTTTTAAATGCAATTGTCCTTTCTTGCTTGCATTGAAGAATGTTCTGACGGATGGGATATGGTCGTGGAAATTTCAACATAATAATACAGTTCACCAAATTACTGGGTCTAGTCTAGCAGAAGCCCCTCTTCGCTCTAAACCCATGGAGTTTCTAAAGCTCGGTTAAACTTTGAAGTGAGCTGGTTTTTCAGCTTTAAAAATATCTCAAGCTTTAGAGAGTGAGGCTTATGGGTAGAACTACCAGTATCATGGACTTATCAAGCACAGAAGAAAGGACTTTTGATTCCGGATGGTTGTTTAGTCAAAGTATTCTGGGAAATGACAATGGCCTATAATGCTGGGCCGAGGATTACGAGAACAATCCTGCATTTTTGACACATCACATGGTACAAACAAATATTGCCTAAAGTTTGGAGCCCCGACAACAGTTGACATGCACGGAAGAGCAGTTATTCTTGCGAGTTTGTTATTAAGTAATGAAACTAAATCATCGTTTGATTGGGTAATTAGAAAAACCACTACTTATACTTATATAAAACGGTTATTTTAATCATAAGGCTGGAAATGCCAAAGAAATGTGGAATAAATTTTGTAATTTTTGGTGGGTTATTTGTAAAAAGCAGGGCTTTTCATGTGACTCGAGTCACCGAGTCATTTGACTCGTGATAAAATTCAGTGACTCGAGTCACCGAGTCAATTGACTCGTGACAAAATTCGGTGACTCGAGTCATCGAGTCAATCAAGTGACTCGTGAAAAGCCCTGGGGGGTTATTCACTAAACTTCTTAAACTTAAACTTAAACTTAAACTAAGAAAAAACTTAGTTTTTGCTACAAAACTAAGTTTAAACTAAGTTTAAGTTTAAGTTTAAGTTTTCGTCTTAAACTTAGCTTTTGCTTAAACTTAAACTTAAACTTAAACTAAGTTTTTGCTTAGTTTTACTGTAAAAACTTAGCAAAAGTTAAGTCCAGTCCGAAGCAGACTTAACTTGATTATTCGCTCCTTTTTGATATGATGGCATCAATAAATATAATTTTAGAGCTTTGTAACAATTCGTACTATCTCCCAACATAGTATACACTTAAAATAAGAATATAATGAAGTGACTTCCACATAATTATTTTAAAATCATGGTTGGACTAGGATTATTAATAATACATGTATAATTGCGTGGATATTGCGATAGTATTGTTTTTAAGAAGTTTAGTGAATAAGGCCCCTGGTAAAAAGCAAGATGTTGAATAATGTATTAGTTTTGATGAAGAATGGCATGATCTTATTAGCAATACTGAGTCTATTGACCACTAGTACTGGTGTGAAGACATTAGAATTTGCAAAGCTTATTCTTCTTAGCGATCAATTACATTTGGGTCATTAGATATTCTCTGAAATTAATAGTACATTAAAACGTAGAAGAGATGACACATATTAGGCAGAGAGCAACTCAATATACTTACAGCAAAGCAGGATATTAACCCAATTTAAATCGAGATTAACTCTATTCCTGGCCTGCCTCACAGTATATTTGGTTTCGGTGCTGTGTAGTACCGTAGGAAACTGGGTTAGGTTGATATCACCTAATCCTTGTTTCTTTGAGCCAATATTTTTTTCCATGCAAGACCCTAGCGAGGAGATAGTGCTAGCAGCAGGCTACATATCAGCTGTACTACTAATATGAAGTGATTTAGGGATCCTACAGTTTGACTGTGTTCTCATATTCTTGAACCTAGGATATCTCTGATCTCTGCTCAAGGACTAATACACTAGAGTAGCTCATAGCGCAACAAGGAGAGAAATACAAAGGCTTATGGATGATTATAATAGTTCAATACTGACGAATACTTCGTAACTATCAGTACTTAGTGTATTATCAGCAATAGTATATAAGTAGAAGTCACTAATGCTTGTTTTGGTCGGTATATTATAGATAACTATACCCACTGAATATTTGTGTAGAATGTTTGGCATCTGAATTCGTACAATGAAATAGCCAAGGATAATTATAAATAAAACAGAATGAACTTAGTAAATTGATAAGGAGCTAGGAATTAATATAATTCCGGGATTGCTAGCGCAAACCGTAGTTAAAATTAATTTCAGATAAAATGACACATATCAATAGCAATATGTAAGTTTCGAAACTGAGATAAACAGAGATCATAATTCATGGCTGGATTCGGTTAACCGTTGATAATATTGGTTAACGGTTACAGATTTATCAACAAGTTAGTCGGGTGTTTGAATATCAGCAGTATAATTGGGAAATTATTGTGTAAAACATAAAAATCATCTAAATTTTCTTAGAAATGATAATCATAAATCCATTTCCCATCACCACATAATATATTTTCTGTAACATCGACATCATTGTTTGTATGTTATTTAATTACGAATGTATCAGTTATTGTACATAGGGTGTATTAATATATAAAGCTGAGTCTTATACTGTAGTAAAAACAAAAATGTTCTATAGGTTAACCGGTTAACCGTGGCGAGAAATCGAATCGTAACCGTAGCCTCAGAACGGTTAACCAAGCCGTTGATTGAAGAAAGTGGACGGTTTCCAAATGTGATTTTTGGCATATTTGGGGTAACTTTTGGCACCCGCCAACAAGTTGAGGTTCCCACTCAAAATTTCTCACACCTCGACAAGTTATGACGTCATTGTCACATTTCGTGAACCCTGAAAATTCACTTAATCGCACATAATTCGCTCCCTCTAAGAGTTAAAAGATCTGAAATTTTTAAAAAGAACATGTACATTAATGATGCGGACATGGTGGTCACACCAGATCGCAACTATGCTAACTCATTATCGCATGATGACGTAATCATTAAAATTTCACATTGTTAAATTTGACTATTTAGGCCTATTTACGCTTTATAATCAATATTAGGAGTATATAAACCACACACCAACCGCGAAGCGGTTGGTGTGTGGTTGTGTTCTGCCGCGAAGCGACCTAGCAAGCAAAGCATGCTAGTTAATAATATACGTACAATATAGGATTATATTAGAATTGAACTGACTGGGATAGCAGAGTCCTTTTCATACAAGACCTTCACAACAATGAAGACGTGTATGTACTGAGACTTGACTGCTCTCGGAGAGAATACGGCATCTCCTTCCAGGAAAATTATACAAACGAGGTCATTTCCAATGTGCCTCTTCTTCTGCACCATCTGCTCATCAGTCGGAGAGTAGGGTAGCAGGGTAGCGACATGACACATAACCTCGTAGCCCTCCCATCTAGTGGCACATTCGTATTAAGATACAAGTGGACAATACCGTCAATTATATGTACCTTGTGTATACGGAGAATTTTCCTGTCGTGTTATTATGTATATCCAGCCCCCCATCAAACTCGGGAAATCCTTTCAGATGAATACGGTCCCCGAGGACAGCCAGAAATTCCCTGAACGGGCCAGGCTCGTCTTGATTACTCAGAAACTCCAACTCAGTCTTTTGTCCAGGTTTAATATTGATTACTCCTATCTTAACCTATTAGAAAGTAAAATAGCCAAGGTTCACAATGGATTTCGTCTCTACCTTGTCTTTCACAAATGCCTCGTCCATGTTGAGTATTTCTAGCTCAGCTTTAGGGTAGGTAGCTATCCTGAACTGCTCCTTAAGTCCGAGCTCTCTGGCCAGCGCGTGCACGCAAGCTCTGACGTCAGGGGCGTGGAAGTCTTTGGCCTTAATTATTCCGTGTAAGAAGTGCTCTTTGGACCTGAGAATTATTCTGCATAGGGGCGCGTTGGAGTCAGGGTGCAGAGGGGGCTGGAATACATTATAAATAAATCGGCACAAGGAAAACATTAAAGAGTAAAAAGTGCATTTAAATCGCTATGGGTGCTAATTTGTTATTTAGTATAACTGGTTCACTACATATAAAACTCTAAGCTTGTCTCTAACTCAAACTTTCATATTTTAGCTCAATATGTGAAATCGGAACTAAAAAATATTTGTAATAAAGGTATTACATTGGAACTAAACGTATTTGTATGATGCGATGTAGATTCGTTGTAAGGCATAATCGAGAGGAGACAGGGACCGTGTTTGGACTCAGGACTGGAGTGAGTAAAGTAATTGAAGTGAGGACGGCCTTTGAAGAATCTTCGATAGTTCTCACTTTCATGATATTCAATCTCGTACACCAAGCAAGCATCTAAATAACAATTGGGAAATTAGAAATAGGAGTGTATTCCCAATAAGTCTACAAACTTTTCTGTATTTAGTAAATACCTTCATTTCCCGAAAACTTATAAAAGTCACACTCCTCATGGCCGCCGAAGCTCTGCGACGCCCGTCCCTTCCTCCTAGCTGCTACGCTGGCCTCCTCCCCGAGGGACTCCCCGCTGTGCTCCGCCCGGGCAGAGCCCCCGCGCGAGGAGCTGCTGTTAGTGCTGGCACTGTTGGTTTGGCGGCGAGACGACGGCTTCATCTCGAACCAGTATCCGTCTGCTCGGTTAATCGAGAGGAACTAGAAGAATAATTAAGTTATACTATAATATACCAGCAGGCAGCAGCTTAATACTGGTTAGATAGTAAAGCTAGCTGGGCGCTAGGAGCTATGAATACAATGGTATTCATGTTGTCAACAATATTACTCCTTAATTAACAAGAGTTTATAGTTTCAGTTCTGTTGAAAAGCTAGTACGTATAGCACTTAACAATTGATAAAGAAAATAAAAATAAATTTCTTATAAACTATAATAATGTAAGTATCCAGCATACCAGGTTCTCTGGTGGGTGGCGCAGAGACTCCATAGAGGTAGCAAGCGCCACGCCTCTCTGCAAGAGCGTGTTCTTCCTCTCCCTCCGTCCCGGACTCAGCTGCAGCTCGTACCGGCCGCACGAGCCGGCTAGGAGGGGACAGCTCTCGGGACAGAAGAAGTGCCTGATTACCTCGGGTGGGAGAGGGCAGTTGTCAAAGTGCTGTAGGAAGGTACCGCGGACTCGGGGGCTGTGGGAGTTGGAAGCCATACGACCGAGTGCTAAGAATTGTATATCACTATTCGGAATTGAATATTCTTTTAATTAAATATAGTATAATCTCGAAAAGTACGAACGCGGTTAATACGAACACCATTTTAGTTCCCTAGAAAGCTTTTCCAATACAAATGACACCAGTTAATACGAATTCCGGATAAGGCGAAACATAGAATTCTATACTCTAAGGCAGCGATTCCCAACCTTTTTCAACCGTGGACCCCCTATAGTCATTCTGTAGACCCCCTCCCATTGACCGTAATACATCCTGTGGACCCCCTACAGCCATCCGTGGACCCCAGGTTGGGAACCACTGCTCTAAGGCATGGGTTTTCAACCTGGGGGGCGCGACCCCCAAGGGGGTCGCGTGAAGTTCCGGAAAATTATATAGAATCGTTAAAATCTACCGAGATATAAGTCAAAACTTATTTAAATTATCTACCGTACATTAAATGCGTATATTGTGTGGACATTGTACATGCACTTAAAAAATGCAGTGCTACATGTGTAATGTACATGCAATTATAACGAAATGAGCTTTCAGGGAATATGCGATGATTTGTAAATACATAACCTTGTAGTTATTTCATAATTGTCAGAATATGTTTGAAACATGAGGTGCAACAAATTAATTAAACAATGGGAATACTTATTACACATTAATAAAAACTTTCACATTAACATTGTGGGGGTCGCGAGCATTTCTACATCTGTAAAGGGGTCGCATGGTACAAAAGGTTGAAAACCCCTGCCTTAGAGTATAGAATGCTATGGGCGAACATACAGTCCATACAGTCGAAAAGGTTTTTTTTAAACCAATTCTTTGCATGAAAATAAAGTAAGAAAATCTGATACATAGTTAGAATAAACCGATTGAAAATAACACAAATTGGAATTTCTTACACACTTTAATAAATAATCAGTTAGAAAACCCCGGTTTCGACTGTATTTTGGTGGTTCCCTGGTGTTTATACTAACGCGGTTCTACTGTATAACGAATACAATCTGAATATCATATAATAATAAATGAACTAGACTACACCCGCGTTAAAATAGAGAATCAAACATTGAACAGATCTGCTGGCCTGACTGACTGAACCTGCATAGGAGCAGTGCATGGGATGACCCAGAAAGGAGAGAGCGGGCCGAACACCATCTTCAAATTATCCATAGTCCCTGTTTTGTTAGTAGACTTCCTACCTTTCATTATTTCCACATAGGTAGTGTCGCTACCGACACAGTACAATTGAATCAAAAACAGGTTAGACAAGAAGCCGATGAATCCGAAGCATACCACATAAGCAAAGCAGACCACGATAATACAGGTCCCAAACCCGTCGATAGGCAGCCGCTCCTGGCAGGCCGGTACAGTCCCGCCGAAGAGCACGGCGCCAGAGATCACAGCGAGGTTCAGGTAGGCACAGCAGAGCTGGTAGAAGAGGAGGTGGATGAAATACTTCTGGTTCCGGTGACCAACGCAGCGAGCGATCCACACGCAGTGGTGGTCCATGCGCCACACGCAACGGGCACACGTGCTGCAGTGGTGGATGCGCGGCGTTTTGAGAGAGTTGCACTTCTCACAGAATCTGATGCGCTCCTTGTGCACGAGGTGCTCCGGGGCGTCTTCCGCAGTGGCCGTGTTCTTCTCTGTATACCCAGGGTCCAGGAACATCAGAAAGCAATGCAAGGACATTGCGCTGATTGCACAGAACCAGTGTAGAGAGTAGACCGTGTTAGATGCGCGGCCGAATAGCTGACAGGTGTAGAGAAACTTATAATCGATGAACGACGAGAATAAAATCACACATGCATGTCCGCTGAAAGCTGCTAGAACCACTAGCCAGCGTCTAATCATTCTACTGATCAATAAAAATAAAAATATGCTTGTGTCATGTCAATAGTTGCTGCACTAGAGATGCTTCTTTCATTTCTTCCGCCTGGATCATGTTTTACTACGAACTTTATTGCCATTATTACATCAGAGCTCCATTATGTGAGGAGCGGAGGCAGGAACGCGCTCCTTATGAATTTCGGAGCTGAAATGGGAGCGTGCTCCTTTTTGAGACAAGGAGCGCGGAGCGAGAGCCTGCTCAAAAAATTGTGGAGCGCTTATTAACATGGGGCATGCCTAATTTCCGGGACAGGGACCGTCCGGGAAATCCATGTACCTAAGAGTACTGGACGGGACAGAAGTAATAGGTTCCAAATAACTATTTCCAATTATGATGGGCATAAAATAACCACATCATATTATTATATTTTTGCCTTTTATTCTTAATAAAGAACACTAGAAATTTAGAAAACGTATAATCGACAATTTTTTACTGTGCCGACTATACTATAGTATAGTGGGCCAGTTATAATCTTATTGCTTTGGTATATTATCCTTCCGTATCCTCTCCACAGAACAGAGTTTTGTTAACTAAGAGCCCACATTTTCAGGACAGGTGTCTCATGGGTTACAGATATAGGGATTTGTGTTTTTCAATTACAATTACGATTACAATTATTTAAAAAACGTAATTAATTGTAATTAAGTAATTACAATTATAATTGAACCCAACACTGATTCAAGGAACCAAATTATGTTCATTATAATAGAGACTTCATAATATGCAAACTCAACTTAGAATACAAATCATATGTAAGTTGTTAAATTGGTACATAGAACTTATTCATAAAAAATATGTTCATATTAAGCAGACCTGACTGTATTACAGTGAAAGCCGCTTAATCGGAGACGGATAATCGGGACGAGGTTTTTGAAACAAATTCGTATCAAATAACATAATTTACATCGGTTAATAATCTGGAACCCGCATAAACATTACAAAATGCTTACTCCCGAGGCAACATCCAAATCCCCATTTTCCATTTCTCTTAATATAAATTAACCATACGGGACGTGACGATACACCACATTTATTAAGGGACATTCCGGTACGGGACCGTCCGGAAAATTCATTATATAGAATAGTTGATAAACTATTCACAAATCATATGTTATTTTTCAATGAATTGTTTATATAAATTATTAGACACCAGTATGGTTTGACTCACCTAGGATTACGATCTTTGATTAACAAATTTTGGAAACATCTTTAACACCTTTCAAAGTTTGTCTGGTCCATAACTCAAAAAATGTTTTACTAAACCCCCAAATTTTATTTCACATTTAGATTCACCATAAAATTCTGCGTCTGATGGGAGAAGACAAATTTTTATAGTGAATTTAATTCATGCCACAAATCGGGGTTGAAATGTATTTGTTTACTCACACTTCAGTTTCAGTAAAACGGTTAAATCTAATTCCATTGTTTCAACCTGTAATAAATATATTGATTAAACTTGTTAAATCTTACACTATTGTTCACATAGATGCATTATACGATTATACGTTATACGTTCGGGGAGCGTATAATGTTCATATATACGTATAATGGATCATATATACGTTCGAGCGTATAATCATCGTATAACAAATGGCCAACGTATAATACCATCATACGATTAACTGAATTCACTGCCCACCTCAGCCTTTGATTGTTTACAATAATAACAATCAAAACATTTGTAATTTGTGGTTTATAACTCTCAATAAATTTCTCACCATGATAAATTCCAGTCAATGCAATAGATTGTCATAACATGTTCTCAAGGAAAGTATAGTAACTAATCCTAAATACTGACAGTAAACTAAGATGCTATCGTATTGTACGAAGAAGCCCATCCAATTAGTGATGCTAATTGACGACAGGTTTCTTCGCTACATAACACTATTATAAATCCAACAAACGTAACTGGCATAGTCATAAATGATAAATAATTCCATAAACAATGCCCCGCTGCAATTCCACCGATACTCCAAAACGCCGACACCTCATGAACAGATAAACCCTCTCCGATGAACGTATGATAACGTATGATGAACGTATAATGAACGTATGATAACGTATAATGAACGTATAATGAACGTATGATAACGTATAATGAACGTATGATGAACGTATGATAACGTATAATGAACGTATGATGAACGTATGGTAACGTATAATGAACGTATGATGAAAATCGTATAAAATCGTTATACGTTATACGTCGTATGATGATTATACGTTTTCCCCATATGATCCTCTAACGTATGATGGCATTATACGTTCACCTATCGTATAATGGTACCATATATACGTTATACGTTACGTATAATGCAACTATGATTGTTCAAACTTGCGAAAATTATATTGATTCCACTTGTGAAATCGAGTAATGTAAAATCTTAACGGTTCTATCATAAACCATCTTTAGTTTAATGCCATTCATTCATTACTTATTGATAATAAATTGATTATTAGTTATTTATTTTCGCAATGTTATCCACGGTGAATGAGTTGAGTCCAGAAATTCGTAATATTATATTATTTTATTTTATCCATTGTATAGTAATACTACAATTAAATAGAAGCCAGCTGGAATTTATAAGTTAAATCAATATAATTATCGCAAGTTGAATCACTAGAGTAGGATTTAACAAGTTAAATCAATATAATTATTACAAGTTGAAACAATGGAATTAGATTTAACACTTTCAATTAAACTGAAGTGTCAGTAAACAAAGGAAACTTGCAACTCCATTGTGGCACAAACGAAACCCAATTTAAAAATTCGTGCACTGTGAAAAGGTGTAGAATTTAATTCTCTATCGAATGCATATAAATTAAATATTATCGCACTATTTATTGTTCTTTTTCAAATATTAAACAGGTGCAAAAATGTGTCCAAAAAAATGTAATAAAAAATCGTGACCCCAGGTGCACATCTGTAACCCATGAGACACATATCCTGAAAATTTTAGTTCTTAGTTAATTAAACTCTGTTCTTAGTAGGGTCAAAAATGAAGGTTCCGTGACCAACCTCTGGCTAGTTAAGTTTTATGCCTGATTCTGATACTTTAGGATATAACTCGCGATTTAAGCTCCCATGCCGCTCTGGAAAGTTTGGGCAAACTTTTTCATAGCGACAAATTCAAAGGGCCTCCGGCAATCATTTTGAAAAATTAAGGCCCCTCTCTGAACATTTCATAAATTGAGATTAGAGTATTTTTGAACAGTATGCAATAAGTAGTAGCTGCACTGAAAATTTCAACTCAATCGGGACTATACTTTTAATGTAGTAACCTTTTGAAGATTCTTGCGTCATTTGTCACCATGGGAGGTCCCTTCTTTAAACTATTTTTTTAAGGGATTTGAAGCATATCTCATCCTATATACTTGCAATAACCTTTTAACTCGCTATGTAGTATGTCTCCATGTAAATCTCGGTAATAGACCTAAATTTACCACTTTGACTATACAAAAATTAAAAAATCCAGTCATTTGACGTCAAAATTGTGATAATTATATATATAAAGTGGCCAATTAAAACGATTATGGGTCAATTTTCTTTGCTTCGTCACCCCCATGTGAGATCTCCAGAAGAGTCAAAGTGGTAAATTTAGGTCTATTACCGAGATTTACATGGAGACATACTACATAGCGAGTTAAAAGGTTATTGCATGTATATAGGATGAGATATGCTTCAAATCCCTTAAAAAAATAGTTTAAAGAAGGGACCTCCCATGGTGACAAATGACGTAAGAATCTTCAAAAGGTTATTACATTAAAAGTATAGTCCCGATTGAGTTGAAATTTTCAGTGCAGCTACTACTTATTGCATACTGTTCAAAAATACTCTAATCTCAATTTATGAAATGTTCAGAGAGGGGCCTTAATTTTTCAAAATGATTGCCGGAGGCCCTTTGAATTTGTCGCTATAAAAAAGTTTGCCCAAACTTTCCAGAGCGGCATGGGAGCTTAAAGCGAGTTATATCCTAAAGTATCAGAATCAGGCATAAAACTTAACTAGCCAGAGGTTGGTCACGGAACCTTCATTTTTGACCCTACTAAGAACATAGTTTAATTAACTAAGAACTAAAATTTTCAGGATATGTGTCTCATGGGTTACAGATGTGCACCTGGGGTCACGATTTTTTATTACATTTTTTTGGACACATTTTTGCACCTGTTTAATATTTGAAAAAGAACAATAAATAGTGCGAGAATATTTAATTTATATGCATTCGATAGAGAATTAAATTCTACACCTTTTCACAGTGCACGAATTTTCAAATTGGGCTTCGTTTGTGCCACAATTGACTTGCAAGTTTCCTTTGTTTACTAACACTTCAGTTCAATTGAAAGTGTTAAATCTAATTCTATTGTTTCAACTTGTGATAATTATATTGATTCAACTTGTGAGATCGGTTAGGCTTCTATTTTCCAATTGAAAACTATGATTCTACATTCCATAACAACGACAGATTATTTGATTATATTTATTTCTGCTTAGAATATTCTTGCACAATGGATACATGACATATTTAATTCTAATTAATTCGCTCTCTGTTTAACTTAAAGAGACGGTTCCGATTAGATTATTGGGGTTATCGAGTGCGCTGAATTCAAATATTTTAGCGAAATCAATTTAAATTAATAATTATTGTAAATAATTGAACTTAATTTATTTTGCTGTACATAAAAATGGTGTTAAATTATTATACTGATTAGCAAAATTTCATTTATCTCAGAAATGATATATAATAGAAACAAACTTCCAATTTATCAATTGATCCTTATGACATGTAACACATCTACAAATGGGTCTTGACACCTTGAGGTGATGATGACATCGTCAAAAAAATGTGTTTTACAATTTTGTGAGTTATATAATTCGAATGGGTTGGTTGCAGGGAATGAAAGGTTCACGAACGAACTTATTGAACTTGAACTGAACGAACTGAACGCACGGCTTTTAAGGGATTCACGGTGAACGAACTGAACGAACGCCAACGGTTTCCGAACGGCAATTGAACGAATTGAACGAACTTAAAGAACTGAATTGAACGAATTGAACGGATTGAACGAACTGTACTGAACGAACTAAACTGAATAAAGATAAGTTATTAATATAGATCCATTAAATATAATAGGTGACTGCAAAAGTGCTAAATCCGGACATCCCTAGTGGACACATGTATCTTAGCTTAAATTCTAGCTTCTTAACCTGAACTTCAATAACAGCTTGGAGGATCGAACAGTCTATGATAAACGGAATAGTTCGACCCACTCACTGTACACTAAACGAACTGAACGAACTTAATTGAACGGATTGAACGAATTGAACGAACGAGGGTTAGCCCGTGAACGAACTGAACGAACGCTGGTGGAGCTGAAGTTAGGAGGTGAACTTGAACGAACTGAACGTGCGTCATTTTAAGATGAACTGAATTGCGTCAATTCTGTCCGTTCGTGAACCTTTCATTCCCTGGTTGGTTGTTGTTGAGTGATCACCCAACACGCACATAAAAAATGCTGACTCATCACTTATTATATTCCACTGAAACTTGAATATCTTTGAAATGAAGTGAGCTAAACGAAACTTCCAACTCACTAAGGGTTGTAGCCTTTTGAAACACCTTTCTGAAATAATTTAACACCTTCATAGTGATGATGACATGGCGAAAAAAAAATCCAAAATTGCAGCCTGTGCCTACAGCACGTTCCTTTGGAGGCACTATCAATAAACCACAATCAAAATATAGTGCCACCAAAGGAACATGCGTCGGCACAGGCTGCAATTTTGAATTTTTTACTGTGCCGACTATACTATAGTATAGTGGCCCAGTATTGGAATCACTGCCTTTATTACTGTGCCGACTATACTATAGTATAGTGGCCCAGTATTAGAATCACTGCCTTTATTATTATTACTGTGCCGACTATACTATAGTATAGTGGCCCAGTATTAGAATCACTGCCTTTATTATTATTATTACTGTGCCGACTATACTATAGTATAGTGGCCCAGTATTAGAATCACTGCCTTTATTTATATTATTATTTCTCCGTAGCAGGTGCCCTGGCCACACCTGTATACATAGAGGGCTGAAACTTGGCATGTAGATTCGGAGTCGACGTCTAATTTGCACCTGGGGTTACGATTTTGTATTAACAAATTTTTGACACATCTTTAACACCTTTCAAAATTTGTCTGGTCCATAACTCAAAAAATGTTTTACTAAACCCCAAAATTTTATTTCACATTTGGATTCGCCTTAAAATTCTGCGTCTGATGGGAGAAGAAATTTTTCAATAAAGGGGTCAATTTCTGCCATAAATGGGGGTTGAAATTTCTTTGTTTACTGACACTTCAATTTCAGTAAAGTGTTAAATCTAATTCTATTGTTTCAACTTGTAATAATTATATTGATTTAACTTGTTAAATCCTACTCTAGTGATTCAACTTGCTATAATTATATTGATTTAACTTGTGAATTCAAGCTGGCTTCTATTTTGCAATTGAAAATTAAGATTATATATTTCATAACAACGACATATTATGTGATTATATTTACTTCTGCGAGAATATAATTGCACTGTTAATATACTGACGTAATTAATTATAAATAATTCAGTTTGTATTTAACTTATATAGAAGCTTCCAAGTTGTATATTAGAGGTTATCGAGTGTGCGGAATTGAAATTTGATAGATAAATTAATTAATTAATTATTTATGACAAAATAATTGAACTTAATAATTGTATGTTGACATTGAAATTGGTGTCATATTATAAATAATATTAATAATTATTTATACTAATTAATTAAATATCATAAATCTCAGAGATCATAGAAGATAGAAACAAACTTTCAATATATCAATTGGTCCTTATGACACGTGCCACCTATACAAGTGGGTCTTGACACCTTGAGGTGATGATGACATCGTTAAAAAAATGTGTTTTTACAATTTTGTTAATTCGACATTTAAAATGGGTTAGTTAATGTTGGTTGATGACCCAACACCCACTTAAAAAATGTTGAGTCATTACAGATTATATTCTACTGAAACTTGAATATCTCTTTAATGAAGTGAGCTGAATGGAAACTTCCACCACTCTAAAGGGTCGTTGCCTTCTGAAACACCTTTCTGAAATAACTTAACACCTTCATAGTGATGATGACATGGCGGAAAAAAAAATCCAAAATTGCAGCCTGTGCCGACAGCATGTTCCTTTGGAGGCACTATCAATAAACCAACAACAAAATATAGTGCCACCAAAGGATCATGCGTCGGCACAGGCTGCAATTTTGGATTTTTTTTTTATTATTTTTATTTTTTCTCCGTAGACGGTGCCCTGGCCTGAGCTTTATAGTTGATGGGCTGAAACTTGGCATGTAGGTGCGTATGGACCGTCTAATTTGCACCTGGGGTTACGATTTTTGATTAACGAATTTTTGACACATCTTTAACACCTTTCAAAATTTGTCTGGTCCATAACTCAAAATATGTTTTACTAAACCCCCAAATTTTATTTCACATTTGGATTCACCATAAAATTCTGCGTCTGATGGGAGAAGAAATCTTTCAATAAAGGTTTTTATTTCTGCCATAAATGGCGGTTAAAATTACTTGTTTACTCACACTTCAATTTCAGTAAAGTGTTAAATCTAATTCTATTGTTTCAACTTGTAATAATTATATTGATTTAACTTGTTAAATCTTACTCTATTGTTTCAACTTGAGATAAATATATTGATTCAACTTATAAATTCCAGCTGGCTTCTATTTAATTGTAGTATTACTATACAATGGATTAAATAAGATATAATGATATAAGGAATTTGTTGACTAAACTCAAATCACCGTGGATAACAATGCTAAAATAAATAACTAATAAATTAATTTATTATCAATAAGTAATGAATGAATGGCATTAAACTAAAGATGGTTTATGATAGAACCGTTAAGATTTTACATACCACAACAACGACAGATTATGTGATTATATTTACTTCTGCGTTAATATTATTGCACTGTTAATATACTGACGTAATTATTTATAATTAATTCAGTCAGTATATGACTTATATAGATGCTTCCAATTTGTTTATTAGGGGTTATCGAGTGTGCGGAATTGAAATTTGATGGACAAATTAATTTATTTATAATTTATGACAAAATAATTAAACTTAATAAATATAAGTTGACATTGAAATTGGTGTTAAATTATAAATAATATTAATAATTATATATACTAATTAATTAAATATCATAAATCTCAGAGATCATAGAAGATGGAAACAAACTTTCAATTTATCAATTGGTCCTTATGGCACGTGGCACCTATACAAGTGGGTCTTGACACCTTGAGGTGATGATGACATCGTTAAAAAAATGTGTTTTTACAATTTTGTTAATTCGATATTAAAAATGGGTTAGTTCATGTTGGGTGATGACCCAACACTCACATAAAAAATGCTGAGTCATCAGTTGTTATATTCTACTCAAACTTGAATATCGCTAAAAGGAAGTGAACTAAAACGAAACTTCCACCACTCTAAGGGTCGATGCCTTCTGTAACACCTTTTTGAAATGATTTAACACCTTTATAGTGATGATGACTTGGCGAAAAAAAATCCAAAATTTCATCCTGTGCCGACAGCATGTTCCATTGGAGGCACTATCAATAAACCACCAACAAAAATAGTGCATCCAAGGAACATGCGTCGGCACAGGATGCAATTTTGGATTTTTTTTATTATTATTATTATTTCTCCGTAGCAGGTGCCCTGGCCACACCTGTATACATAGAGGGCTGAAACTTGGCATGTAGATTCGGAGTCGACGTCTAATTTGCACCTGGGGTTACGATTTTGTATTAACAAATTCTTGACACATCTTTAACACCTTTCAAAATTTGTCTGGTCCATAACTCAAAAAATGTTTTACTAAACCCCAAAATTTTATTTCACATTTGGATTCGCCATAAAATTCTGCGTCTGATGGGAGAAGAAATTTTTCAATAAAGGGGTCAATTTCTGCCATAAATGGGGGTTGAAATTTCTTTGTTTACTGACACTTCAATTTCAGTAAAGTGTTAAATCTAATTCTATTGTTTCAACTTGTAATAATTATATTGATTTAACTTGTTAAATCCTACTCTAGTGATTCAACTTGCGATAATTATATTGATTTAACTTATAAATTCCAGCTGGCTTCTATTTAATTTTAGTATTACTATACAATTGATTAAATTAAATAATATAATATAAGGAATTTGTTGACTCAACTCAACCAACCATGGATAACATTGCTAAAATAAATAACTAATAATATAATTTATTATCAATACATAATGAATGAATGGCATTAAACTCAAGATGGTTTATGATAGAAACAAACTTCAAATTTATCTCCCGTCCTTGTGGCTCGGATCAATTAACAAATGGATCATGACACCTTGAGGCGTTGATGACTTGGCGAAAAAAAATCCAAAATTGCAGATGTGCTGACAGCATGTTCTTTTGGAGGCACTATCAATAACCCACCAACAAAATATAGTGCCACCAAAGGAACATGCGTCGGCACAGCTGCAATTTTGTATTTTTTTATTATTATTATTTTTATTTTTTCTCCGTAGACGGTGCCCTGGCCTGAGCTTTATAGTTGATGGGCTGAAACTTGGCATGTAGGTGCGTATGGACCGTCTAATTTGCACCTGGGGTTACGATTTTTTATTAACAAATTTTTGACACATCTTTAACACCTTTCAAAATTTGTCTGGTCCATAGCTAGAAAAATGTTTTACTAAACCCCCAAATTTTATTTCACATTTGGATTCACCATAAAATTCTGCGTCTGATGGGAGAAGAAAATTTGTTAAAATTGGTTTAATTTCTGCCTTAGATGGGGGTTGAAATTCCTTTGTTTACTCAACACTTCAATTTCAATAAAACTGTGAAATCTAATTCCATTGTTTCAACTTGTAATAATTATATTGATTTAACTTGTTAAAGCTTTCACTATTGTTTCAACTTGCGATAATTAAATTGATTCAACTTATAAATTCCAGCTGGCTTCTATTTAATTCTAGTATTACTATACAATGGATTAAATAAAATAATATAATATAAGGAATTTGTTGACTAAACTCAAATCACCGTGGATAACATTGCTAAAATAACTAACTAATAATATAATTCATTATCAATACATAATGAATGAATGGCATTAAACTCTAGATGGTTTATGATAGAAACAAACTTCAAATTTATCTACCGTTCCTTGTGACTCGGACCAAATAACAAATGCTTCTTCACACCTTGGGCGTTGATGACTTGGCGAAAAAAAATCCAAAATTGCAGCCTGCGCCGACAGCATGTTCCTTTGGAGGCACTATCAATAAACAACCAACAAAATATAGTGCCACCAAAGGAACATGCGTCGGCACAGGGTGCAATTTTGGATTTTTATTATTATTTTTATTACTGTGCCGACTATACTATAGTATAGTGGCCCAGTATTGGAATCACTGCCTTTATTACTGTGCCGACTATACTATAGTATAGTGGCCCAGTATTGGAATCACTGCCTTTATTATTACTGTGCCGACTATACTATAGTATAGTGGCCCAGTATTGGAATCACTGCCTTTATTATTATTATTATTATTTATATTATTATTACTGTGCCGACTATACTATAGTATAGTGGCCCAGTATTGGAATCACTGCCTTTATTTATATTATTATTATTTTTATTTTTTCTCCGTAGACGGTGCCCTGGCAAGAGCTTAATTGTTGATGGGCTGAAACTTGGCATGTAGGTGCGATGGGACCGTCTAATTTGCACCTGGGGTTACGATTTTTGATTACGAAATTTTGCACACATCTTTAACACCTTTCAAAATTTGTCTGGTCCATAACTCAAAATATGCTTTAATAAACCCCCAAATTTTATTTCATATTTGGATTCACCATAAAATTCTGCGTATGATGGGTGAAGAAAATTTTCAATAAATGGTTTAATTTCTGCCATAAATGGGGGTTGAAATTTCTTTGTTTACTCACACTTCAATTTCAGTAAAAGTGTTAAATCTAATTCCATTGTTTCAACTTGTAATAATTATATTGATTTAACTTGTTAAATCCTACTCTAGTGATTCAACTTGCGATAATTATATTGATTTAACTTATAAATTGCAGCTGGCTTCTATTTAATTTACCATACAATGGATTAAATAAAATAATATAATATAAGGAATTTGTTGACTTAATTCAACTCAACCGTGGATAACAATGCTAATATAAATAACTAATAATATAATTTATTATCAATATATATTGAATGAATGGCATCAAACTCAAGATTGTTTAAGATAGAAACAAACTTCAAATTTATCTACCGTTCCTTGTGACTCGGACCAATTAACAAATGCTTCTTCACACCTTGGGCGTTGATGACTTGGCGAAAAAAAATCCAAAATTGCAGCCTGCGCCGACAGCATGTTCCTTTGGAGGCACTATCAATAAACAACCAACAAAATATAGTGCCACCAAAGGAACATGCGTCGGCACAGGGTGCAATTTTGGATTTTTTTTTCTCCGTAGACGGTGCCCTGGCCAGAGCTTTATGGTTGATGGGCTGAAACTTGGCATGTAGGTTCGGAGTCGACGTCTAATTTGCACCTGGGGTTACGATTTTTTATTAACAAATTTTTGACACATCTTTAACACCTTTCAAATTTTGTCTGGTCCATAACTCAAAAGTTGTTTTACTAAACCCCCAAATTTTATTTCACATTTGGACTCGCCATAGAATTCTGCGTCTGATGGGACAAGAAAGTTTCGCATAAAGGGGTCAATTTCTGCCATAAATGGGCGTTGAAATTTCTTTGTTTACTCACACTTCAATTTCAGTAAAACTGTGAAATCTAATTCCATTGTTTCAACTTGTAATAATTATATTGATTTAACTTGTTAAATCCTACTCTATTGATTCAACTTGCGATAATTATATTGATTCAACTTATAAATTCCAGCTGGCTTCTATTTAATTGTAGCATTACTATACAATGGATTAAATTAAATTAATTTATATAAGGAATTTGTTGACTTTACTCAACTAACCGTGGATAACATTGCTAAAATAAATAACTAATAATTTAATTTATTATCATTAAGTAATGAATGAATGGCATTAAACTAAAGATGGTTTATGATAGAACCGTTAAGATTTTACATTCCACAACAACGACAGATTAAGTGATTATATTTATTTCGGCGAGAATATTCTTTTTGCACAATTAATGTACTGACGTAATTTATTATAATTAATTCCTTTTGTATTTAACTTATAGAATTTTCCAATTGGATTATTGGGGTTATCGAGTGCGCTGAATTCAAATATGATAGTGAAATTCGATTTAAATTAATAATAAGTGCAAATAATTGAACTGTATTTATTTTGCTGTACATAATAATGGTGTTAAATTATTAATTTATTAATTAAATATTTATACTAATTAGGTAAATTTCATTAATCTCAGAGATGATACAAGATAGAAACAAACTTTCAATTTATCAATTGGTCCTTATGCCAGGTACCACCTATACAAGTGGGTCTTGACACCTTGAGGTGATGATGACATCGTTAAAAAAATGTATTTTTACAATTTTGTGAATTAAATAATTCGCATGGGTTGGTTGGAGTTGGGTGAATACCCAACACGCACTTAAAAAATGCTGAGTCATCACAGATTATATTCTACTGAAACTTGAATATCTCTCAAATGAATTGAGCTAAATGGAAACTTCCACCACTCTAAGGGTCGTTGCCTACTGAAACACCTTTCTGAAATAATTTAACACCTTCATAGTGATGATGACTAGGCGAAAAAAAATCCAAAATTGCAGCTAGTGCTGACAGCATGTTCCTTTGGAGGCACTATCAATAAACCACCACCAAAATATAGTGCCACCAAAGGAACATGCGTCGGCACAGCTGCAATTTTGGATTTTTATTTTTACTGTGCCGACTATACTATAGTATAGTGGCCCAGTTCTAATCTCACTGCCTTTATTTTTTTTTTACTGTGCCGACTATACTATAGTATAGTGGCCCAGTATTAGAATCACTGCCTTTATTATTATTATTATTATTTTTATTATTTTTTCTCCGTAGACGGTGCCCTGGCCAGAGCTTTATAGTTGATGGGCTTAAACTTTGCATGTAGGTGCGATGGGACCGTCTAATTTGCACCTGGGGTAACGATTTTTGATTAAGAAATTTTTGACACATCTTTAACACCTTTCAAAATTTGTCTGGTCCATAACACAAAATATGTTTTACTAAACCCCCAAATTTTATTTCACATTTGGATTCACCATAAAATTCCGCGTCTGATGGGAGAAGAAAACTTTCAATAAAGAGTTTTATTTCTGCCATAATTGGGGGTTGAAATTTCTTTGTTTACTCACACTTCAGTTTCAGTATAACTGTTAAATCTAATTCCATTGTTTCAACTTGTAATAATTATATTGATTTAACTTGTTAAATCTTACTCTATTGATTCAACTCGCGATAATTAAATTGATTTTTTTTATAAATTGCAGCTGGCTTCTATTTAATTTACCATACAATGGATTAAATAAAATAATATAATATAAGGAATTTGTTTACTTAATTCAACTCAACCGTGGATAACAATGCTAAGATAAATAACTAATAATATAATTTATTATCAATACATAATGAATGAATGGCATCAAACTCAAGATGGTTTAAGATAGAAACAAACTTCAAATTTATCTACCGTTCCTTGTGACTCGGACCAATTAACAAATGCTTCTTCACACCTTGGGCGTTGATGACTTGGCGAAAAAAAATCCAAAATTGCAGCCTGCGCCGACAGCATGTTCCTTTGGAGGCACTATCAATAAATAACCAACAAAATATAGTGCCACCAAAGGAACATGCGTCGGCACAGGGTGCAATTTTGGATTTTTTTTTTTTTTTCTCCGTAGACGGTACCCTGGCCAGAGCTCTATAGTTGATGGGCTGAAACTTGGCATGTAGGTGCGGTGGGACCGTCTAATTTGCACCTGGGGTTACGATTTTTTATTAAGAAATTTTTGACACATCTTTAACACCTTTCAAAATTTGTCTGGTCCATAACTCAAAAATTGTTTTACTAAACCCCCACATTTTATTTTATATTTGGATTCACCATAAAATTCTGCGTCTGATGGGAGAAGAAACCTTTCAATAAAGGGGTCAATTTCTGCCATAAATGGGGGTTGAAATTTCTTTGTTTACTCACACTTCAATTTCAGTAAAGTGTTAAATCTAATTCCATTGTTTCAACTTGTAATAATTATATTGATTTAACTTGTTAAATCCTACTCTAGTGATTCAACTTGCGATAATTATATTGATTCAACTTATAAATTCCAGCTGGCTTCTATTTTGCAATTGAAAATTAAGATTATATATTTCATAACAACGACATATTATGTGATTATATTTACTTCTGCGTGAATATAATTGCACTGTTAATATACTGACGTAATTAATTATAAATAATTCAGTTTGTATTTAACTTATATAGAAGCTTCCAATTTGTATTACTGTGCCGACTATACTATAGTATAGTGGCCCAGTTCTAATCTTACTGCCTTGGTTATTATTATTATTATTATTATTATTATTATTGGTCCGTATTACATCCACAGAACAGAGTTTAATTAACTAAGAACTAAAATTTTCAGGATATGTGTCTCATGGGTTACAGATGTGCACCTGGGGTCACGATTTTTTATTACATTTTTTTGGACACATTTTTGCAACTGTTTAATATTTGAAAAAGAACAATAAATAGTGCGAGAATATTTAATTTATATGCATTCGATAGAGAATTAAATTCTACACCTTTTCACAGTGCACGAATTTTTAAATTGGGTTTCGTTTGTGCTACAATGGAGTTGCAAGTTTCCTTTGTTTACTGACACTTCAGTTCAATTGAAAGTGTTAAATCCAATTCTATTGTTTCACCTTGCGATAATTCTAGTGATTCAACTTGTGAGATCGAGTAGGCTTCTATTTTATAATTGAAAACTAAGGTTCTACATTCCATAACAACGACAGATTATGTGATTATATTTATTTCTGCTCAGAATATTCTTGCACAATGGATACATGACGAATTTAATTCTAATTAATTCGCTCTGTGTTTAACTTATAGAGATGGTTCCAAATAGATTAGTGGGGTTATCGAGTGCGCTGAATTCAAATATGATAGTGAAATTTAATTTAAATTAATAATAAATGCAAATAATTGAACTTCATTTATTTTGCTGTACATAATAATGGTGTTAAATTATTAATAAATTAATAATTGTTTATATTGATTTGATAAATAGCATTAATCTCAGAGAGTATTCAAGACAGAGACAAACTTCCAATTTATCAATTGATCCTTATGCCACGTAACACCTCTACAAATTTGTCTTGACACCTTGAGGTGTTGATGACATCGTAAAAAAAATGTGTTTTCACAATTTTGTGAATTATATAATTCAAATGGGTCGGTTGGTTTTGGGTGATCGCCCAACACGCACATAATAAATGCTAACTCATCACCTATTACATTGACTGAAAACTTGAATAACTCTGAAATGAAGTGAGCTAAAACGAAACTTCGACCACTCTAATGGTCGTTGCCTTCCGAAATACCTCTCTGAAATTATTTAACACCTTCATGGTGATGATGACTTGGCGAAAAAAAAATCCAAAATTGCAGCCTGTGCCGACAACATGTTCCCTTGGAGGCACAATCAATAAACAACCTCCAAAATATAGTGCCACCAAAGGAACATGCGTCGGCACAGCTGCAATTTTGGATTTTAGAGGTTATCGAGTGTGCGGAATTGAAATTTGATAGATAAATTAATTAATTAATTATTTATGACAAAATAATTGAACTTAATAATTGTATGTTGACATTGAAATTGGTGTCATATTATAAATAATATTAATAATTATTTATACTAATTAATTAAATATCATAAATCTCAGAGATCATAGAAGATAGAAACAAACTTTCAATATATCAATTGGTCCTTATGACACGTGCCACCTATACAAGTGGGTCTTGACACCTTGAGGTGATGATGACATCGTTAAAAAAATGTGTTTTTACAATTTTGTTAATTCGATATTTAAAATGGGTTAGTTAATGTTGGTTGATGACCCAACACCCACTTAAAAAATGCTGAGTCATTACAGATTATATTCTACTGAAACTTGAATATCTCTTTAATGAAGTGAGCTGAATGGAAACTTCCACCACTCTAAAGGGTCGTTGCCTTCTGAAACACCTTTCTGAAATAATTTAACACCTTCATAGTGATGATGACATGGCGAAAAAAAAAATCCAAAATTGCAGCCTGTGCCGACAGCATGTTCCTTTGGAGGCACTATCAATAAACCAACAACAAAATATAGTGCCACCAAAGGATCATGCGTCGGCACAGGCTGCAATTTTGGATTTTTTTATTACTGTGCCGACTATACTATAGTATAGTGGCCCAGTATTAGAATCACTGCCTTTATTATTATTTTTTCTCCGTAGACGGTGCCCTGGCCAGAGCTTTATAGTTGATGGGCTTAAACTTTGCATGTAGGTGCGATGGGACCGTCTAATTTGCACCTGGGGTTACGATTTTTGATTAACAAATTTTGGACACATCTTTAACACCTTTCAAAATTTGTCTGGTCCATAACTCAAAATATGTTTTACTAACCCCCCAAATTTATTTCATATTTGGATTCGCCATAAAATTCTATGTCTGATGGGAGAATAAATTTTCCAATAAAGGGGTCAATTTCTGCCATAAATGGGGGTTGAAATTTCTTTGTTTACTCACACTTCAATTTCAGTAAAGTGTTAAATCTAATTCCATTGTTTCAACTTGTAATAATTATATTGATTTAACTTGTTAAATCCTACTCTAGTGATTCAACTTGCTATAATTATATTGATTTAACTTGTGAATTCAAGCTGGCTTCTATTTTGCAATTGAAAATTAAGATTATATATTTCATAACAACGACATATTATGTGATTATATTTACTTCTGCGAGAATATTCTTGCACTGTTAATAGACTGACGTAATTTATTATAATTAATTCAGTCAGTATATGACCTATATAGATACTTCCAATTTGTGTATTAGTGGTTATCGAGTGTGCGGAATTGAAATTTGATTACCAAATTAATTAATTATTTATTTATGACAAAATAATTTAACTTAATAATTGTAAGTTGACATTGAAATTGGTGTTATATTATAAATAATATTAATATTTATTTATACTAATTAATTAAATATCATAAATCTCAGAATTCAAAAAAGATAGAAACAAACTTCCAATTTATCAATTGATCCCAATGTCACGTAACACCTCTACAAATGGGTATTGACACCTTGAGGTGATGATGACATCGTAAAAAAAATGTGTTTTTACAATTTTGTTAATTCGATATTTAAAATGGGTTATTTGAAGTTGGGTGATGACCCAACACTCACATAAAAAATGTTGAGTCATCAGCTATTATATTCTACTCAAACTTGAATATCTCTAAAATGAAGTGAGCTAAATGGAAACTTCCGCCACTCTAAGGGTCGATGCCTTCTGTAACACCTTTTGATATATTTTAACACCTTCATAGTGATGATGACATGGCGAAAAAAAAATCCAAAATTGCAGCTGTGCTGACAGCATGTCCCATTGGAGGCACTATCAATAAACCACCACCAAAATATAGTGCCACCAAAGGAACATGCGTCGGCACAGCTGCAATTTTGGATTTTTTTTTTCTCCGTAGACGGTGCCCTGGCCACACCTTTATACATAGAGAGCTGAAACTTGGCATGTAGGTGCGATGGGAGCGTCTAATTTGCACCTGGGGTTACAATTTTTTATTAACAAAATTTTGACACATCTTTAACACCTTTCAAATTTTGTCTGGTCCATAACTCAAAAATTGTTTTACTAAACCCCCAAATTTTATTTCACATTTGGATTCGCCATAAAATTCTGCGTCTGATGGGAGAAAAAATATTTCAATAAAGGTGTCAATTTCTGCCATAAATGGGGGTTGAAATTTCTTTGTTTACTCACACTTCAATTTCAGTAAAACTGTGAAATCTAATTCCATTGTTTCAACTTGTAATAATTATATTGATTTAACTTGTTAAATCCTACTCTAGTGATTCAACTTGCGATAATTAAATTGATTTAACTTATAAATTCCAGCTGGCTTCTATTTAATTGTAGTATTACTATACAATGGATTAAATAAAATAATATAATATAAGGAATTTGTTGACTCAACTCAACCAACCATGGATAACATTGCTAAAATAAATAACAAATAATATAACTTATTATCAATACATAATGAATGAATGGCAGATTAAGTGATTATATTTATTTCTGCGAGAATATTCTTGCACTGTTAATAGACTGACGTAATTTATTATAATTAATTCAGTCAGTATATGACTTATATAGATACTTCCAATTTGTGTATTAGGGGTTATCGAGTGTGCGGAATTGAAATTTGATTACCAAATTAATTAATTATTTATTTATGACAAAATAATTTAACTTAATAATTGTAAGTTGACATTGAAATTGGTGTTATATTATAAATAATATTAATATTTATTTATACTAATTAATTAAATATCATAAATCTCAGAATTCAAAAAAGATAGAAACAAACTTCCAATTTATCAATTGATCCCAATGTCACGTAACACCTCTTCAAATGGGTATTGACACCTTGAGTTGATGATGACATCGTAAAAAAATGTGTTTTTACAATTTTGTTAATTCGATATTTAAAATGGGTTATTTGAAGTTGGGTGATGACCCAACACTCACATAAAAAATGCTGAGTCATCAGCTATTATATTCTACTCAAACTTGATTATCTCTAAAATGAAGTGAACTAAATGGAAACTTCCGCCACTCTAAGGGTCGATGCCTTCTGTAACACCTTTTGATATATTTTAACACCTTCATAGTGATGATGACATGGCGGAAAAAAAATCCAAAATTGCAGCTGTGCTGACAGCATGTCCCATTGGAGGCACTATCAATAAACCACCACCAAAATATAGTGCCACCAAAGGAACATGCGTCGGCACAGCTGCAATTTTGGATTATTATTATTTTTTTTCTCCGTAGACGGTGCCCTGGCCAGAGCTTTAGAGTTGATGGGCTAAAACTTGGCATGTAGGTGCGATAGGACCGTCTAATTTGCACCTGGGGTTACGATTTTTGATTAACAAATTTTTTACACATCTTTAACACCTTTCAAAATTTGTCTGGTCCATATCTCAAAAATTGTTTTACTAAACCCCCACATTTTATTTTATATTTGGATTCACCATAAAATTCTGCGTCTGATGGGAGAAGAAACCTTTCAATAAAGGGGTCAATTTCTGCCATAAATGGGTTTGAAATTTCTTTGTTTACTCACACTTCAATTTCAGTAAAACTGTGAAATCTAATTCCATTGTTTCAACTTGTAATAATTATATTGATTTAACTTGTTAAATCCTACTCTAGTGATTCAACTTGCGATAATTATATTGATTTAACTTATAAATTCCAGCTGGCTTCTATTTAATTGTAGCATTACTATACAATGGATTAAATTAAATTAATTTATATAAGGAATTTGTTGACTTTACTCAACTCACCGTGGATAACATTGCTAAAATAAATAACTAATAATTTAATTTATTATCAATAAGTAATGAATGGCATTAAACTAAAGATGGTTTATGATAGAACCGTTAACATTTTACATTCCACAACAACGACAGATAAAGTGATTATATTTATTTCGCGAGAATATTCTTGCACAATTAATGTACTGACATATTTAATTCTAATTAATTCGCTCTGTGTTTACCGTATAGAGATGGTTCCAAATAGATTATTGGGGTTATCGAGTGCGTGGAATTCAAATATTATAGTGAAATTCAATTTAAATTAATAATAATTGCAAATAATTGAACTTAATTTATTTTGCTGTATATAATAATGGTGTTAAATAATTAATAAATTAATTAAATATTTATACTAATTTGCTAAATTTCATTAATCTCAGAGATGATACAAGATAGAAACAAACTTTCAATTTATCAATTGGTCCTTATGCCAGGTACCACCTATACAAGTGGGTCTTGACACCTTGAGGTGATTATGACATCGTCAAAAAAATGTATTTTTACAATTTTGTGAATTAAATAATTCGCATTGGTTGGTTGGAGTTGGGGTGAATACCCAAACGGCACCTAGAAAATGCTGACTCAGCACATATTATATTCTACTGAAACTTGAATATCTCTCAAATGAAGTGAGCTAAAACGAAACTTCCAACTCACTAAGGGTCGTTGCCTTTTGAATCACTTTTCTGAAATAGTTTAACACCTTCATAGTGATGATGACATGGCGAAAAAAAATCCAAAATTGCAGCCTGTGCCGACAGCATGTTCCATTGGAGGCACTATCAATAAACCACCACCAAAATATAGTGCCACCAAAGGAACATGCGTCGTTGCCTGTCATGTAGGTGCGATGGGACCGTCTAATTTGCACCTGGGGTTACGATTTTTGATTAACAAATTTTGGACACATCTTTAACACCTTTCAAAATTTGTCTGGTCCATAACTCAAAATATGTTTTTATAAACCCCAAAATTTATTTCATATTTGGATTCACCATAAAATTCTGCGTCTGATGGGAGAAGAAAGTTTTCAATAAAGGGTTTAATTTCTGCCATAAATAGGGGTTGAAATTTCTTTGTTTACTCACACTTCAATTTCTGTAAACTGTGAAATCTAATTCCATTGTTTCTACTTGTAATAATTATATTGATTTAACTTGTTAAAGCTTTCACTATTGTTTCAACTTGCGATAATTAAATTGATTCAACTTATAAATTCCAGCTGGCTTCTATTTAACTGTAGTATTACTATACAATGGATTAAATAAAATATAATAATACAAGGAATTTGTTGACTCAACTCAACCAACCACGGATAACATTGCTAAAATAACTAACTAATAATATAACTTATTATCAATACATAATGAAAGAATGGCATTAAACTCAAGATGGTTTATGATAGAAACAAACTTCAAATTCAACAATCGTTCCTTGTGACTCCGACCAATTAACAAATGGTTCTTCACACCTTGGGCGTTGATGACTTAGCGAAAAAAATCCAAAATTGCAGCCTGCGCCGACAGCATGTTCCTTTGGAGGCACTATCAATAAACAACCAACAAAATATAGTGCCACCAAAGGAACATGCGTCGGCACAGCTGCAATTTTGGATTTTTATTATTATTATTACTGTGCCTACTATACTATAGTATAGTGGCCCAGTATTGGTCTTAGTGCTTTGGTTTTTACTGTGCCGACAATACTATAGTATAGTGGCCCAGTTCTAATCTTAGTGCTTTGGTTAGTTATTATTATTATTCTTCCGTAGCTCATCCACAGAACAGAGTTTGATTAACTAACAACCCAAATTTGCAGGACAGGTGTCTCATGGGTTACAGATGTGCACCTGGGGTTACGATTTTTGATTAACAAATTTTGGACACATGTTTAACACCTTTCAAAATTTGTCTGGTCCATAACTCAAAGAATGTTATACTAAACCCCCAATTTTTATTTCATCTTTGGATTCATCTTCAAATTCTGCGTCTGATATGTAAAGAAATTTTTAGTAATGGGTTTAATTTCTGCCATAAATGGGGGTTGAAATTTATTTGTTTACTCACACTTCAATTTCAGTAAACTGTTAAATCTAATTCCATTGTTTCAACTTGTAATAATTATATTGATTAAACTTGTTAAATCTTACACTATTGTTTAAACTTGCGATAATTATATTGATTCCACTTGTGAAATCGAGTAGGCTTCTATTTTCTATTTGAAAACTAAGATTTTACATTCCACAACAACGACAGATTATGTATTATATTTACTTCTGCATAGAATATTCTTGCACAATGGATACATGACATATTTAATTCTAATTAATTAGCTCTGTGTTTAATGTATAGAAATGGTTCCAACTTCCAAATAGATTATTGGGATTATCGAGTGCGCTGAATTCAAATATGATAGTGAAATTCAATTTAAGTGAATAATTATTGCAAAAGATTGAACTTAATATATTTTGATGTACATAATATTGGTGTTAAATTATTAATAGATTAATTAAATATTTATACAAATTATCTAAATTTCATTAATCTCAGAAATGATATAAGATAGAAACAAACTTTAAATTTATCAATTGGTCCTTATGGCACGTACCACCTATACAAGTGGATCTTGACACCTTAAGGTGATGATGACATCGTCAAAAAAATGTATTTTTTACAATTTTGTGAATTAAATAATTCGCATGGATTGGTTGGAGTTGGGTGAACACCCAACACGCACTTTAAGAAATGCTGACTCAGCACATATTATATTCTACTGAAACTTGAATATCTCTCAAATGAAGTGAGCTAAAACGAAACTTCCAACTCACTAAGGGTCGTTGCCTTTTGAATCACTTTTCTGAAATAGTTTAACACCTTCATAGTGATGATGACATGGCGAAAAAAAATCCAAAATTGCAGCCTGTGCCGACAGCATGTTCCATTGGAGGCACTATCAATAAACCACCACCAAAATATAGTGCCACCAAAGGAACATGCGTCGGCACAGCTGCAATTTTGGATTTTTTTTTTTTTACTGTGCCGACTATACTATAGTATAGTGGCCCAGTATTAGAATCACTGCCTTTATTACTGTGCCGACTATACTATAGTATAGTGGCCCAGTATTGGAATCACTGCCTTTATTATTATTATTATTATTTATATTATTATTTTTTCTCCGTAGACGGTGCCCTGGCCAGAGCTTTATGGTTGATGGGCTGAAACTTGGCATGTAGGTTCGGAGTCGACGTCTAATTTGCACCTGGGGTTACGATTTTTTATTAACAAATTTTTGACACATCTTTAACACCTTTCAAATTTTGTCTGGTCCATAACTCAAAAGTTGTTTTACTAAACCCCCAAATTTTATTTCACATTTGGACTCGCCATAGAATTCTGCGTCTGATGGGACAAGAAAGTTTCGCATAAAGGGGTCAATTTCTGCCATAAATGGGCGTTGAAATTTCTTTGTTTACTCACACTTCAATTTCAGTAAAACTGTGAAATCTAATTCCATTGTTTCAACTTGTAATAATTATATTGATTTAACTTGTTAAATCCTACTCTATTGATTCAACTTGCGATAATTATATTGATTCAACTTATAAATTCCAGCTGGCTTCTATTTAATTGTAGCATTACTATACAATGGATTAAATTAAATTAATTTATATAAGGAATTTGTTGACTTTACTCAACTAACCGTGGATAACATTGCTAAAATAAATAACTAATAATTTAATTTATTATCATTAAGTAATGAATGAATGGCATTAAACTAAAGATGGTTTATGATAGAACCGTTAAGATTTTACATTCCACAACAACGACAGATTAAGTGATTATATTTATTTCGGCGAGAATATTCTTTTTGCACAATTAATGTACTGACGTAATTTATTATAATTAATTCCTTTTGTATTTAACTTATAGAATTTTCCAATTGGATTATTGGGGTTATCGAGTGCGCTGAATTCAAATATGATAGTGAAATTCGATTTAAATTAATAATAAGTGCAAATAATTGAACTGTATTTATTTTGCTGTACATAATAATGGTGTTAAATTATTAATTTATTAATTAAATATTTATACTAATTAGGTAAATTTCATTAATCTCAGAGATGATACAAGATAGAAACAAACTTTCAATTTATCAATTGGTCCTTATGCCAGGTACCACCTATACAAGTGGGTCTTGACACCTTGAGGTGATGATGACATCGTTAAAAAAATGTATTTTTACAATTTTGTGAATTAAATAATTCGCATGGGTTGGTTGGAGTTGGGTGAATACCCAACACGCACTTAAAAAATGCTGAGTCATCACAGATTATATTCTACTGAAACTTGAATATCTCTCAAATGAATTGAGCTAAATGGAAACTTCCACCACTCTAAGGGTCGTTGCCTACTGAAACACCTTTCTGAAATAATTTAACACCTTCATAGTGATGATGACTAGGCGAAAAAAAATCCAAAATTGCAGCTAGTGCTGACAGCATGTTCCTTTGGAGGCACTATCAATAAACCACCACCAAAATATAGTGCCACCAAAGGAACATGCGTCGGCACAGCTGCAATTTTGGATTTTTTTTATTATTTTTATTTTTTCTCCGTAGACGGTGCCCTGGACTTAGCTTTATAGTTGATGGGCTGAAACTTGGCATGTGGGTGCGATGGGACCGTCTAATTTGCACCTGGGGTTACGATTTTTGATTAACAAATTTTTGACACATCTTTAACACCTTTCAAAATTTGTCTGGTCCATAACTCAAAATATGTTTTAATAAACCCCAAAATTTTATTTAATATTTGGATTCATCTTAAAATTCTGCGTCTGATGGGAGAAGAAAATTTGTTAAAATTGGTTTAATTTCTGCCATAAATGGGGGTTGAAATTCCTTTGTTTACTCAACACTTCAATTTCAATAAAACTGTGAAATCTAATTCCATTGTTTCAACTTGTAATAATTATATTGATTTAACTTGTTAAATCCTACTCTATTGATTCAACTTGCGATAATTATATTGATTCAACTTATAAATTCCAGCTGGCTTCTATTTAATTGTAGCATTACTATACAATGGATTAAATTAAATTAATTTATATAAGGAATTTGTTGACTTTACTCAACTAACCGTGGATAACATTGCTAAAATAAATAACTAATAATTTAATTTATTATCATTAAGTAATGAATGAATGGCATTAAACTAAAGATGGTTTATGATAGAACCGTTAAGATTTTACATTCCACAACAACGACAGATTAAGTGATTATATTTATTTCGGCGAGAATATTCTTTTTGCACAATTAATGTACTGACGTAATTTATTATAATTAATTCCTTTTGTATTTAACTTATAGAATTTTCCAATTGGATTATTGGGGTTATCGAGTGCGCTGAATTCAAATATGATAGTGAAATTCGATTTAAATTAATAATAAGTGCAAATAATTGAACTGTATTTATTTTGCTGTACATAATAATGGTGTTAAATTATTAATTTATTAATTAAATATTTATACTAATTAGGTAAATTTCATTAATCTCAGAGATGATACAAGATAGAAACAAACTTTCAATTTATCAATTGGTCCTTATGCCAGGTACCACCTATACAAGTGGGTCTTGACACCTTGAGGTGATGATGACATCGTTAAAAAAATGTATTTTTACAATTTTGTGAATTAAATAATTCGCATGGGTTGGTTGGAGTTGGGTGAATACCCAACACGCACTTAAAAAATGCTGAGTCATCACAGATTATATTCTACTGAAACTTGAATATCTCTCAAATGAATTGAGCTAAATGGAAACTTCCACCACTCTAAGGGTCGTTGCCTACTGAAACACCTTTCTGAAATAATTTAACACCTTCATAGTGATGATGACTAGGCGAAAAAAAATCCAAAATTGCAGCTAGTGCTGACAGCATGTTCCTTTGGAGGCACTATCAATAAACCACCACCAAAATATAGTGCCACCAAAGGAACATGCGTCGGCACAGCTGCAATTTTGGATTTTTTTTATTATTTTTATTTTTTCTCCGTAGACGGTGCCCTGGACTTAGCTTTATAGTTGATGGGCTGAAACTTGGCATGTGGGTGCGATGGGACCGTCTAATTTGCACCTGGGGTTACGATTTTTGATTAACAAATTTTTGACACATCTTTAACACCTTTCAAAATTTGTCTGGTCCATAACTCAAAATATGTTTTAATAAACCCCAAAATTTTATTTAATATTTGGATTCATCTTAAAATTCTGCGTCTGATGGGAGAAGAAAATTTGTTAAAATTGGTTTAATTTCTGCCATAAATGGGGGTTGAAATTCCTTTGTTTACTCAACACTTCAATTTCAATAAAACTGTGAAATCTAATTCCATTGTTTCAACTTGTAATAATTATATTGATTGAACTTGTTAAATCTCTCACTATTGTTTCAACTTGCGATAATTAAATTGATTCAACTTATAAATTCCAGCTGGCTTCTATTTAATTCTAGTATTACTATACAATGGATTGAATATAATATAATAATATAAGGAATTTGTTGACTCAACTCAACCAACCATGGATAACATTGCTAAAATAAATAACTAATAATATAATTTATTATCAATACATAATGAATGAATGGCATTAAACTAAAGATGGTTTATGATAGAACCGTTAAGATTTTACATTCCACAACAACGACAGATTAAGTGATTATATTTATTTCGGCGAGAATATTCTTGCACAATTAATGACTGACTTAATTAATTATAATTAATTCATTTTGTATTTAACTTATAGACGGTTCCAAATAGATTATTGGGGTTATCGAGTGCGTGGAATTCAAATATTATAGTGAAATTCAATTTAAATTAATAATTATTGCAAATAATTGAACTTAATTTATTTTGCTGTATATAATAATCGTGTTAAATAATATATAAATAAATTAAATATTTATACTAATTAGATAAATTTCATTAATCTCAGAGATGATACAAGATAGAAACAAACTTTCAATTTATCAATTGGTCCTTATGCCAGGTACCACCTATACAAGTGGGTCTTGACACCTTGAGGTGATCATGACATCGTCAAAAAAATGTATTTTTACAATTTTGTTAATTCGATATTTAAAATGGGTTAGTTGATGTTGGGTGATGACCCAACACACACTTAAAAAATGCTGAGTCATCAGCTATTATATTCTACTCAAACTTGAATATCTCTAAAATTATATGAACTAAATGGAAACTTCCACCACTCTAAGGGTCGATGCCTTCTGTAACACCTTTTTGAAATAATTTAACACCTTCATAGTGATGATGACATGGCGAAAAAAAATCCAAAATTGCAGCCTGCGCCGACAGCATGTTCCTTTGGAGGCACTATCAATAAACAACCAACAAAATATAGTGCCACCAAAGGAACATGCGTCGGCACAGGGTGCAATTTTGGATTTTTTTCTCCGTGTCGCCTCCCCAGGCTAAACCATAAGTGCTAGAGCTCTGAGATTTTCAGGATAGGTGTCTGGTTGTTGATTAATGTGCACTTCGTGGCCTGATTTTTCAATTTCGACTTGGGAAAATTTTTAACGGGACTTTTAGCTTTTTTTGTCCCTTAAGAAAATAAAAGCAATAACAAGAAATTTTTTCGAATCATTAGTATCAGAAAAAGTATTTTGCAACTGATAGCTCTTCACGATTTTTTTAATACGTCCTCATTTTCCTGAGAATTAGGCTCAAAGTTGCCACAATTCACCCTTAACTTTCTAAAATAGAAATTTAATTAATATTCAATTATGCAATTATTTCGTGGTTTCGATGAATAACTACTATTTATGAATAATTCAATTAGATTCAGTGTTATTTCGATTCAAGTTATTGTTGATATCATAATCACAATAAAAAATTCTGGTATATATGAATAATTAATTTACATTCAATAGCTATTACTATACAAATCTATTTCTGATATCATAGTTACAATAAGTTATTATATTGTAAATGAATAATTCAATTTGATTCAATAGCTGCTACTATATAAATCGATTTCTAATACATAGTTGTATTAAAGTTTTCTCCTATATGAAAATTCATTTTCACTCAACAATTATTCAATTTCAGAACGATTTCTGATATTCAAACAATGGATTAATGAGATGGAATATCTATTTGTATAAATATTTGTCTATGTGTGTGCTTGGTGCCCGAAATGTATCAGAGTGTAAGGGGGGGTTTATAACGCATTAATAATGGAAATATAAACTTAATCCCATATGTAATTCAAAGTAAGCGAGTATGCTGATTTCAATTTTAAGACGATGACTGATATACAAACAATGGATTAATGAATTGGTATATCTATTAAATGACTATTCGTCTGTGTGCGTGTTTGGTGCCCGAAATTGTATTAAAGTGATAGGGGGGTCTAAAACGCATGTATAATGAAAATATAAACTTAAACTCAAGATGGTTTAAGATAGAAAGGAGCATGAAATTTATCAAACGTTCCTTTGTCCCGTAACAAATTGATAAATGGGTGTAAACACTAGGGCTGAAACGAATATACCGAATATTCGTTCGAAATGATTGAACGAATATTCGTTCGTTACGAAACGAATATTCGTTTGGACGAATATTAGATAGAAACAGATATTCGTTGACTAATTTTGGACAACAACAAGACTTTTGTATAGCTTGGAGATATCGTAAATATAAATTCCTAACCTAAACAAGCTGATTATTAGCTAACTTGTGCATAATACACTTTGTAACTATTATTATACCATTGTAACATTATGAAAAACCTATTTTCCAATGTATTTTGTCTCTAGAAATTGATTTAATGCTTAGTCATGCAAACGAACGAATATTCGAATATTCGTTCGTTTAGAAAAAGGTTCGTTCGTTACATTTCGAATATTCGTTTCAGCCCTAGTAAACACCATGTGACCAGGGGCGGATCCAGGGGGCCTGGGCCCACCCTTCAAAAATGAAATTGACTGAAATTTAGCTGAAAATGACAAATTAATTAAGAAACTTCAGCCTCAAGTTTGAATTATGGCTCATTATAAAGAAATTAGCGTTTAAAATGACTTCTGAGTGTATATAACCCAAAGAAAATCTGGGGGGTTACCCCCAATATCCCCTTATAAGTTGCTCACTACGCTCGCATTATTTCTTGAGCCCCCCCTTTTCAGCCTGTCTGGATCTGCCACTGGTGACGTTCAAGACATGGCGAAAAAAAATCCAAAATTGCAGCTGTGCGACAGCATGTTGCATTGGAGGCACTATTAATAGACAACCACCAAAATATAGTGCCACCAAAGGAACATGCGTCGGCACAGGCTGCAATTTTGGATTTTTATTATTATTATTATTATTATTTATCCGTAGCTCATCCACAGAATAGAGTTTTATTAACTAGGAGCCCAAATTTTCAGGATATGTGTCTCATGGGTTGCAGATGTGCACCTGGGGTCACGATTTTTTATCACATTTTTTTGGACACATTTTTGCACCTGTTTAATATTGAAACAGGAACAATAAATGGTACCCGACAATTAAATTTATATGCATTCGATAGAGAATTAAATTCTACACCTTTTCACAGTGCACGAATTTTCAAATTGTACATAGTTTGTGCCACAATTGAGTTGCAAGTTTCCTTTGTTTACTAACACTTCAGTTCAATTGAAAGTGTTAAATCTAATTCTATTGTTTCAACTCGTTATTATTATATTGATTCAACTTGTGAGATCGAGTAGGCTTCTATTTCCAATTGAAAAAAAAGATTATATATTTCATAACAACGACAGATTATGTGATTATATTTAATTCTGCGAGAATATTATTGCACTGTTTATAATATACTGACGTAATTAATTATAATTAATTCAGTCAGTATATGACTTATATAGATGCTTCCAATTTGTTTATTAGGGGTTATCGAGTGTGCGGAATTGAAATTTGATAGCCAAATTAATTAATTAAAAAAACCCCTCACAGACGGGATGGGAGTGTGCTCCTTCTGATTACACTTCCCCAATGTTTAATTTAACTAGAATTTCAATATTCAAATTACATTTCATCTTAATGTAATACAATTTAATTAATGTTTGAATTGTGAAGACTTCAAATGTTTAATTAAATTAATTAAAGATTAAATATTACAAATAGAAATTAGGAATACGTGCTAGTATTTACGTTACTATCTTGAATAATAAATTGATATCATCATCAACTTGTAAAATATTCCAACTTCCAAGTGTTTCAATTGTACTTGTATGAAACACATATTCACTTACAAACCAATCAATAACAGTCATTAGTAGGCTTATGTAATATGTTCTATTGTATTGAGTATACTATAGAGTAATTACAATATGGAGAAGATGGCTGATTTATGTAAATAATCGTTAATAAAACGTAGAATTGATTAGCGACCTAATAATTTTAATTGATATATAGAAAGAACATCCTTAGGAGAATACAACCTCTATATTTTCAATAACTAATTCGAATTATTAAAGACTCACTGAACCAGAATACAAATTTCGATATAACTGACGAACAAAAGCGAAATTGAGAAATCAGGCTTCGAGGTGATCATCTCCAGGAAATTCTATATCTCCTGTCAAAATTTGAAATCTCTATCACCAATGGTTTAGTCAGGCCATCGCGTACGGCCGGCCGGCCGGCCGGAAGTCCGACAGAGGTAAATTCAATAGTGTGCACTTATAGTATAAAACTATAGTAGGACCCTACTATAACGTTTTTTACTAGAAGAAGCGCACTAATTATTTATGACAAAATAATTTAACTTAATAAATATAAGTTGACATTGGAATTGGTGCTAAATTATATATAACGAGCCCTCCGGTCTCGGTCGCTTTGCGACAGATCGGTGCTACGCACCTCAAGTTAACGGCCGCTACGCGGCCTTACTCCTCACAAACAATTGATTGCATAGTTAGTAAATATTTGTCATAGTTATATACTTATAATACACGTTTTCTTATAATACCCGTTGAAAGCTAACTTCTAGGTTGATTTTGAATTTCATTAATTTGTTTACCTATTTTGTGTAAACAACAACAACAAATATTCTTATATTAAATTTATAAATGCGAATTCGTGTTCAGCATACTTGTTTACCTATTATGACATTTGAAAGTTAGTTTATATCCCAATATTAATTGCGGTTTCTATTCCCCCATCACTTTAATATAATCCGGACAAACACACACACAAACACACAAACACACAAACAACAATCGAGATTTAATAATATAGATATAAATAATTATTTATACTAATTAATTAAATATCATAAATCTCTGAGATCATAGAAGATAGAAATAAACTTTCAATTTATCAATTGGTCCTTATGGCACGTGCCACCTATACAAGTGGGTCTTGACACCTTGAGGTGATGATGACTTCGTTAAAAAAATGTGTTTTTACAATTTTGTTAATTCAACATTTAAAATGGGTTAGTTGGTGTTGGGTGATGACCCAACACTCACATAAAAAATGCTGAGTCATCAGCTATTATATTCTACTCAAACTTGAATATCTTTGAAATGAAGTAAACTAAAACGAAACTTCCACCACTCTAAGGGTCGATTCCTTCTGAAACACCTTTTTGAAATAATTTAACACCTTCATAGTGATGATGACATGGCTGAAAAAAAATCCAAAATTGCAGCTGTGCCGACAGCACGTTCCATTGGAGGCACTATCAATAAACCACCACCAAAATATAGTGCCACCAAAGGAACATGCGTCGGCACAGCTGCAATTTTGGATTTTTTTTTTTTTACTGTGCCGACTATACTATAGTATAGTGGCCCAGTATTAGAATCACTGCCTTTATTACTGTGCCGACTATACTATAGTATAGTGGCCCAGTATTGGAATCACTGCCTTTATTATTATTATTATTATTATTTATATTATTATTTTTTCTCCGTAGACGGTGCCCTGGCCAGAGCTTTATGGTTGATGGGCTGAAACTTGGCATGTAGGTTCGGAGTCGACGTCTAATTTGCACCTGGGGTTACGATTTTTTATTAACAAATTTTTGACACATCTTTAACACCTTTCAAATTTTGTCTGGTCCATAACTCAAAAGTTGTTTTACTAAACCCCCAAATTTTATTTCACATTTGGACTCGCCATAGAATTCTGCGTCTGATGGGACAAGAAAGTTTCGCATAAAGGGGTCAATTTCTGCCATAAATGGGCGTTGAAATTTCTTTGTTTACTCACACTTCAATTTCAGTAAAACTGTGAAATCTAATTCCATTGTTTCAACTTGTAATAATTATATTGATTTAACTTGTTAAATCCTACTCTATTGATTCAACTTGCGATAATTATATTGATTCAACTTATAAATTCCAGCTGGCTTCTATTTAATTGTAGCATTACTATACAATGGATTAAATTAAATTAATTTATATAAGGAATTTGTTGACTTTACTCAACTAACCGTGGATAACATTGCTAAAATAAATAACTAATAATTTAATTTATTATCATTAAGTAATGAATGAATGGCATTAAACTAAAGATGGTTTATGATAGAACCGTTAAGATTTTACATTCCACAACAACGACAGATTAAGTGATTATATTTATTTCGGCGAGAATATTCTTTTTGCACAATTAATGTACTGACGTAATTTATTATAATTAATTCCTTTTGTATTTAACTTATAGAATTTTCCAATTGGATTATTGGGGTTATCGAGTGCGCTGAATTCAAATATGATAGTGAAATTCGATTTAAATTAATAATAAGTGCAAATAATTGAACTGTATTTATTTTGCTGTACATAATAATGGTGTTAAATTATTAATTTATTAATTAAATATTTATACTAATTAGGTAAATTTCATTAATCTCAGAGATGATACAAGATAGAAACAAACTTTCAATTTATCAATTGGTCCTTATGCCAGGTACCACCTATACAAGTGGGTCTTGACACCTTGAGGTGATGATGACATCGTTAAAAAAATGTATTTTTACAATTTTGTGAATTAAATAATTCGCATGGGTTGGTTGGAGTTGGGTGAATACCCAACACGCACTTAAAAAATGCTGAGTCATCACAGATTATATTCTACTGAAACTTGAATATCTCTCAAATGAATTGAGCTAAATGGAAACTTCCACCACTCTAAGGGTCGTTGCCTACTGAAACACCTTTCTGAAATAATTTAACACCTTCATAGTGATGATGACTAGGCGAAAAAAAATCCAAAATTGCAGCTAGTGCTGACAGCATGTTCCTTTGGAGGCACTATCAATAAACCACCACCAAAATATAGTGCCACCAAAGGAACATGCGTCGGCACAGCTGCAATTTTGGATTTTTTTTATTATTTTTATTTTTTCTCCGTAGACGGTGCCCTGGACTTAGCTTTATAGTTGATGGGCTGAAACTTGGCATGTGGGTGCGATGGGACCGTCTAATTTGCACCTGGGGTTACGATTTTTGATTAACAAATTTTTGACACATCTTTAACACCTTTCAAAATTTGTCTGGTCCATAACTCAAAATATGTTTTAATAAACCCCAAAATTTTATTTAATATTTGGATTCATCTTAAAATTCTGCGTCTGATGGGAGAAGAAAATTTGTTAAAATTGGTTTAATTTCTGCCATAAATGGGGGTTGAAATTCCTTTGTTTACTCAACACTTCAATTTCAATAAAACTGTGAAATCTAATTCCATTGTTTCAACTTGTAATAATTATATTGATTTAACTTGTTAAATCCTACTCTATTGATTCAACTTGCGATAATTATATTGATTCAACTTATAAATTCCAGCTGGCTTCTATTTAATTGTAGCATTACTATACAATGGATTAAATTAAATTAATTTATATAAGGAATTTGTTGACTTTACTCAACTAACCGTGGATAACATTGCTAAAATAAATAACTAATAATTTAATTTATTATCATTAAGTAATGAATGAATGGCATTAAACTAAAGATGGTTTATGATAGAACCGTTAAGATTTTACATTCCACAACAACGACAGATTAAGTGATTATATTTATTTCGGCGAGAATATTCTTTTTGCACAATTAATGTACTGACGTAATTTATTATAATTAATTCCTTTTGTATTTAACTTATAGAATTTTCCAATTGGATTATTGGGGTTATCGAGTGCGCTGAATTCAAATATGATAGTGAAATTCGATTTAAATTAATAATAAGTGCAAATAATTGAACTGTATTTATTTTGCTGTACATAATAATGGTGTTAAATTATTAATTTATTAATTAAATATTTATACTAATTAGGTAAATTTCATTAATCTCAGAGATGATACAAGATAGAAACAAACTTTCAATTTATCAATTGGTCCTTATGCCAGGTACCACCTATACAAGTGGGTCTTGACACCTTGAGGTGATGATGACATCGTTAAAAAAATGTATTTTTACAATTTTGTGAATTAAATAATTCGCATGGGTTGGTTGGAGTTGGGTGAATACCCAACACGCACTTAAAAAATGCTGAGTCATCACAGATTATATTCTACTGAAACTTGAATATCTCTCAAATGAATTGAGCTAAATGGAAACTTCCACCACTCTAAGGGTCGTTGCCTACTGAAACACCTTTCTGAAATAATTTAACACCTTCATAGTGATGATGACTAGGCGAAAAAAAATCCAAAATTGCAGCTAGTGCTGACAGCATGTTCCTTTGGAGGCACTATCAATAAACCACCACCAAAATATAGTGCCACCAAAGGAACATGCGTCGGCACAGCTGCAATTTTGGATTTTTTTTATTATTTTTATTTTTTCTCCGTAGACGGTGCCCTGGACTTAGCTTTATAGTTGATGGGCTGAAACTTGGCATGTGGGTGCGATGGGACCGTCTAATTTGCACCTGGGGTTACGATTTTTGATTAACAAATTTTTGACACATCTTTAACACCTTTCAAAATTTGTCTGGTCCATAACTCAAAATATGTTTTAATAAACCCCAAAATTTTATTTAATATTTGGATTCATCTTAAAATTCTGCGTCTGATGGGAGAAGAAAATTTGTTAAAATTGGTTTAATTTCTGCCATAAATGGGGGTTGAAATTCCTTTGTTTACTCAACACTTCAATTTCAATAAAACTGTGAAATCTAATTCCATTGTTTCAACTTGTAATAATTATATTGATTGAACTTGTTAAATCTCTCACTATTGTTTCAACTTGCGATAATTAAATTGATTCAACTTATAAATTCCAGCTGGCTTCTATTTAATTCTAGTATTACTATACAATGGATTGAATATAATATAATAATATAAGGAATTTGTTGACTCAACTCAACCAACCATGGATAACATTGCTAAAATAAATAACTAATAATATAATTTATTATCAATACATAATGAATGAATGGCATTAAACTAAAGATGGTTTATGATAGAACCGTTAAGATTTTACATTCCACAACAACGACAGATTAAGTGATTATATTTATTTCGGCGAGAATATTCTTGCACAATTAATGACTGACTTAATTAATTATAATTAATTCATTTTGTATTTAACTTATAGACGGTTCCAAATAGATTATTGGGGTTATCGAGTGCGTGGAATTCAAATATTATAGTGAAATTCAATTTAAATTAATAATTATTGCAAATAATTGAACTTAATTTATTTTGCTGTATATAATAATCGTGTTAAATAATATATAAATAAATTAAATATTTATACTAATTAGATAAATTTCATTAATCTCAGAGATGATACAAGATAGAAACAAACTTTCAATTTATCAATTGGTCCTTATGCCAGGTACCACCTATACAAGTGGGTCTTGACACCTTGAGGTGATCATGACATCGTCAAAAAAATGTATTTTTACAATTTTGTTAATTCGATATTTAAAATGGGTTAGTTGATGTTGGGTGATGACCCAACACACACTTAAAAAATGCTGAGTCATCAGCTATTATATTCTACTCAAACTTGAATATCTCTAAAATTATATGAACTAAATGGAAACTTCCACCACTCTAAGGGTCGATGCCTTCTGTAACACCTTTTTGAAATAATTTAACACCTTCATAGTGATGATGACATGGCGAAAAAAAATCCAAAATTGCAGCCTGCGCCGACAGCATGTTCCTTTGGAGGCACTATCAATAAACAACCAACAAAATATAGTGCCACCAAAGGAACATGCGTCGGCACAGGGTGCAATTTTGGATTTTTTTCTCCGTGTCGCCTCCCCAGGCTAAACCATAAGTGCTAGAGCTCTGAGATTTTCAGGATAGGTGTCTGGTTGTTGATTAATGTGCACTTCGTGGCCTGATTTTTCAATTTCGACTTGGGAAAATTTTTAACGGGACTTTTAGCTTTTTTTGTCCCTTAAGAAAATAAAAGCAATAACAAGAAATTTTTTCGAATCATTAGTATCAGAAAAAGTATTTTGCAACTGATAGCTCTTCACGATTTTTTTAATACGTCCTCATTTTCCTGAGAATTAGGCTCAAAGTTGCCACAATTCACCCTTAACTTTCTAAAATAGAAATTTAATTAATATTCAATTATGCAATTATTTCGTGGTTTCGATGAATAACTACTATTTATGAATAATTCAATTAGATTCAGTGTTATTTCGATTCAAGTTATTGTTGATATCATAATCACAATAAAAAATTCTGGTATATATGAATAATTAATTTACATTCAATAGCTATTACTATACAAATCTATTTCTGATATCATAGTTACAATAAGTTATTATATTGTAAATGAATAATTCAATTTGATTCAATAGCTGCTACTATATAAATCGATTTCTAATACATAGTTGTATTAAAGTTTTCTCCTATATGAAAATTCATTTTCACTCAACAATTATTCAATTTCAGAACGATTTCTGATATTCAAACAATGGATTAATGAGATGGAATATCTATTTGTATAAATATTTGTCTATGTGTGTGCTTGGTGCCCGAAATGTATCAGAGTGTAAGGGGGGGTTTATAACGCATTAATAATGGAAATATAAACTTAATCCCATATGTAATTCAAAGTAAGCGAGTATGCTGATTTCAATTTTAAGACGATGACTGATATACAAACAATGGATTAATGAATTGGTATATCTATTAAATGACTATTCGTCTGTGTGCGTGTTTGGTGCCCGAAATTGTATTAAAGTGATAGGGGGGTCTAAAACGCATGTATAATGAAAATATAAACTTAAACTCAAGATGGTTTAAGATAGAAAGGAGCATGAAATTTATCAAACGTTCCTTTGTCCCGTAACAAATTGATAAATGGGTGTAAACACTAGGGCTGAAACGAATATACCGAATATTCGTTCGAAATGATTGAACGAATATTCGTTCGTTACGAAACGAATATTCGTTTGGACGAATATTAGATAGAAACAGATATTCGTTGACTAATTTTGGACAACAACAAGACTTTTGTATAGCTTGGAGATATCGTAAATATAAATTCCTAACCTAAACAAGCTGATTATTAGCTAACTTGTGCATAATACACTTTGTAACTATTATTATACCATTGTAACATTATGAAAAACCTATTTTCCAATGTATTTTGTCTCTAGAAATTGATTTAATGCTTAGTCATGCAAACGAACGAATATTCGAATATTCGTTCGTTTAGAAAAAGGTTCGTTCGTTACATTTCGAATATTCGTTTCAGCCCTAGTAAACACCATGTGACCAGGGGCGGATCCAGGGGGCCTGGGCCCACCCTTCAAAAATGAAATTGACTGAAATTTAGCTGAAAATGACAAATTAATTAAGAAACTTCAGCCTCAAGTTTGAATTATGGCTCATTATAAAGAAATTAGCGTTTAAAATGACTTCTGAGTGTATATAACCCAAAGAAAATCTGGGGGGTTACCCCCAATATCCCCTTATAAGTTGCTCACTACGCTCGCATTATTTCTTGAGCCCCCCCTTTTCAGCCTGTCTGGATCTGCCACTGGTGACGTTCAAGACATGGCGAAAAAAAATCCAAAATTGCAGCTGTGCGACAGCATGTTGCATTGGAGGCACTATTAATAGACAACCACCAAAATATAGTGCCACCAAAGGAACATGCGTCGGCACAGGCTGCAATTTTGGATTTTTATTATTATTATTATTATTATTTATCCGTAGCTCATCCACAGAATAGAGTTTTATTAACTAGGAGCCCAAATTTTCAGGATATGTGTCTCATGGGTTGCAGATGTGCACCTGGGGTCACGATTTTTTATCACATTTTTTTGGACACATTTTTGCACCTGTTTAATATTGAAACAGGAACAATAAATGGTACCCGACAATTAAATTTATATGCATTCGATAGAGAATTAAATTCTACACCTTTTCACAGTGCACGAATTTTCAAATTGTACATAGTTTGTGCCACAATTGAGTTGCAAGTTTCCTTTGTTTACTAACACTTCAGTTCAATTGAAAGTGTTAAATCTAATTCTATTGTTTCAACTCGTTATTATTATATTGATTCAACTTGTGAGATCGAGTAGGCTTCTATTTCCAATTGAAAAAAAAGATTATATATTTCATAACAACGACAGATTATGTGATTATATTTAATTCTGCGAGAATATTATTGCACTGTTTATAATATACTGACGTAATTAATTATAATTAATTCAGTCAGTATATGACTTATATAGATGCTTCCAATTTGTTTATTAGGGGTTATCGAGTGTGCGGAATTGAAATTTGATAGCCAAATTAATTAATTAAAAAAACCCCTCACAGACGGGATGGGAGTGTGCTCCTTCTGATTACACTTCCCCAATGTTTAATTTAACTAGAATTTCAATATTCAAATTACATTTCATCTTAATGTAATACAATTTAATTAATGTTTGAATTGTGAAGACTTCAAATGTTTAATTAAATTAATTAAAGATTAAATATTACAAATAGAAATTAGGAATACGTGCTAGTATTTACGTTACTATCTTGAATAATAAATTGATATCATCATCAACTTGTAAAATATTCCAACTTCCAAGTGTTTCAATTGTACTTGTATGAAACACATATTCACTTACAAACCAATCAATAACAGTCATTAGTAGGCTTATGTAATATGTTCTATTGTATTGAGTATACTATAGAGTAATTACAATATGGAGAAGATGGCTGATTTATGTAAATAATCGTTAATAAAACGTAGAATTGATTAGCGACCTAATAATTTTAATTGATATATAGAAAGAACATCCTTAGGAGAATACAACCTCTATATTTTCAATAACTAATTCGAATTATTAAAGACTCACTGAACCAGAATACAAATTTCGATATAACTGACGAACAAAAGCGAAATTGAGAAATCAGGCTTCGAGGTGATCATCTCCAGGAAATTCTATATCTCCTGTCAAAATTTGAAATCTCTATCACCAATGGTTTAGTCAGGCCATCGCGTACGGCCGGCCGGCCGGCCGGAAGTCCGACAGAGGTAAATTCAATAGTGTGCACTTATAGTATAAAACTATAGTAGGACCCTACTATAACGTTTTTTACTAGAAGAAGCGCACTAATTATTTATGACAAAATAATTTAACTTAATAAATATAAGTTGACATTGGAATTGGTGCTAAATTATATATAACGAGCCCTCCGGTCTCGGTCGCTTTGCGACAGATCGGTGCTACGCACCTCAAGTTAACGGCCGCTACGCGGCCTTACTCCTCACAAACAATTGATTGCATAGTTAGTAAATATTTGTCATAGTTATATACTTATAATACACGTTTTCTTATAATACCCGTTGAAAGCTAACTTCTAGGTTGATTTTGAATTTCATTAATTTGTTTACCTATTTTGTGTAAACAACAACAACAAATATTCTTATATTAAATTTATAAATGCGAATTCGTGTTCAGCATACTTGTTTACCTATTATGACATTTGAAAGTTAGTTTATATCCCAATATTAATTGCGGTTTCTATTCCCCCATCACTTTAATATAATCCGGACAAACACACACACAAACACACAAACACACAAACAACAATCGAGATTTAATAATATAGATATAAATAATTATTTATACTAATTAATTAAATATCATAAATCTCTGAGATCATAGAAGATAGAAATAAACTTTCAATTTATCAATTGGTCCTTATGGCACGTGCCACCTATACAAGTGGGTCTTGACACCTTGAGGTGATGATGACTTCGTTAAAAAAATGTGTTTTTACAATTTTGTTAATTCAACATTTAAAATGGGTTAGTTGGTGTTGGGTGATGACCCAACACTCACATAAAAAATGCTGAGTCATCAGCTATTATATTCTACTCAAACTTGAATATCTTTGAAATGAAGTAAACTAAAACGAAACTTCCACCACTCTAAGGGTCGATTCCTTCTGAAACACCTTTTTGAAATAATTTAACACCTTCATAGTGATGATGACATGGCTGAAAAAAAATCCAAAATTGCAGCTGTGCCGACAGCACGTTCCATTGGAGGCACTATCAATAAGCCATCACCAAAATATAGTGCCACCAAAGGAACATGCGTCGGCACAGCTGCAATTTTGGATTTTTTATTATTATTATTATTCTTCCGTAGCCACTCCACAGAACAGAGTTTAATTAACTAAGAGCCCAAATTTTCAGGATATGTGTCTCATGGGTTACAGATGTGCACCTGGGGTCACGATTTTTTATCACATTTTTTTGGACACATTTTTGCACCTGTTTAATATCGAAACAGGAACAATAAATAGTACCCGAAAATTAAATTTATATGCATTCGATAGAGAATTAAATTCTACACCTTTTCACAGTGCACGAATTTTCAAATTGTACTTAGTTTGTGACACAATTGAGTTTCAAGTTTCCTTTGTTTACTAACACTTCAGTTCAATTCAAAGTGTTAAATCTAATTCTATTGTTTCAACTCGTTATTATTATATTGATTCAACTTGTGAGATCGAGTAGGCTTCTATTTTCCAATTGAAAAAAAAGATTATATATTTCACAACAACGACAGATTAAGTGATTATATTTATTTCTGCGAGAATATTCTTGCACTGTTAATCGACTGACGTAATTAATTATAATTAATTCAGTCAGTATGTGACTTATATAGATGCTTCCAATTTGTGTATTAGGGGTTATCGAGCGTGCGGAATTGAAATTTGATAACCAAATTAATTAATTAATTAGATATCATAAATCTCAGAATTCAAATAAGATAGAAACAAACTTCCAATTTATCAATTGATCCTTATGCCACGTAACACCTCTACAAATGGGTCTTGACACCTTGAGGTGATGATGACATCGTAAAAAAATGTGTTTTTACAATTTTGGTAATTCGATATTTAAAATGGGTTAGTTGAAGTTGGGTGATGACCCAACACTCACATAAAAAATGCTGAGTCATCAGCTCTTATATTCTACTCAAACTTGAATATCTCTAAAATGAAGTGAACTAAATGGAAACTTCCACCACTCTAAGGGTCGATGTCTTCTGTAACACCTTTTGAAATATTTTAACCCCTTCATAGTGATGATGACATGGCGAAAAAAAAACCCAAAATTGCAGCTGTGCTGACAGCATGTCCCATTGGAGGCACTATCAATAAACCACCACCAAAATATAGTGCCACCAAAGGAACATGCGTTGGCACAGCTGCAATTTTGGATTTTTTATTATTATTTCTCCGTAGCAGGTGCCCTGGCCACACCTGTATGCATTATGGGCTGAAATTTGGCATGTAGTTGCGAAGTGACCGTCTAATTTGCACCTGGGGTTACGATTTTTGATCAAATAATTTTTACACCTATTCCAACTAATTATGGCTCATAGCATTAAATAATTAATAGTGAGCTTGATAAATTTTACATGTACGGATAGAGAATTAAATTCTACACCTTTTAGCCAATCAAAAATGTTCAATTTGCCCTATATTTGTGCCTTAATCGGGGTACCAATCTCCTGTATTTCCTCACACTTCAGATTCAGTAAAACTGTTAAATCAATTTCCATTGTTTCAACTTGTAATAATTATATTGAATCTAATTCCATTGTTTCAACTTGTAATAATTATATTGATTTCAACTTTTAAATCTTACTCTATTGATTCGTCTTGTTATAATTATATTGATTAATTAAACTTTTATCCTGTTACTTACAGGTTTCTATTCTATATTGTTCTCATATATAATAAAGAATTTCTATCTTTTTCATTATTTGACTTTCTGACTTTATTTTTGACGATTATTTTGAATCATTGTGATTAACTTCTGTTTTGAATGTAATGTTTTTCATACTCTATTATTAATAATCTATCTTTTTTGTTTTTATTATTTACATTTACAACTAGCATTTATGTGTACCTAAAGTTTTTACTACAAAATTTCAAACTAAAATCAAATTTAGATACAAAATACAGTAAAAAACGTTCTTTGTATTTATTTATATTTTAGATTTCGGTTATATTTATTACATTTGAATTAATTAGATATGATTTCAATTGAGCTCTATAGAGCAAGAATAAGTGGCTGGGGTGGACGTGCTTCGTCCCAGTTACCCCACTCTTTTATCAGAAAGTCTACTACATGTATCGACATATTATTGCGCATTTCTACCCGCCTAGAGGCCAATACCATTAGCCCATTATTGATGATCGGTGGAATCGAAATAAATCCCGGGCCTGGTTCAACAACAGAGGAAGAGATTTGTTCTATGGAGATAGAGGGATGTTCCCAACCAGAAGTTTTTACATTCTCTTCTCAAACGGTACAACAGACTCCGATATCGTCTCAAGTTGTACCTCTTAACGACCTCGATTTGTCTAGCCAGTGTTCTGATGTCCCTATGACTCCTGAGAAGGGTATCTCTACCCCTAAGTCTCGGAAGAGAAAAGGATATCGTGCTAGAAAAGATAAAAATCGAGCGGCTATCAAGAAGAGACGAACTGATGACTCAGTGTTTTGTAAACTGAGAATGAGGGTCGTCTTGAGCTTTTCAATAAAGATTGTGAGGATCCCGATTTTCTTTCTAAGCATAACGAAAATCAATTACACGGCATTGCAAAGAGGTTGGAAACCCCTGAGAAGCGTGCTAAGCATAACAACGATGTAGCTGAGAGGTTGAAAAACCCTGAGAAACGTGCTAAGCATACCAACGATGTAGCTGAGAGGTTGAAAGACCCTGAGAAACGTGCTAAGCATAACAACGCTGTAGCTGAGAGATTGAAAGACCCTGAGAAACGTGCTGAGCATAATAACGATGTAGCTGAGAGGTTGAAAGACCCTGAGAAACGTGCTAAGCATAACAACGCTGTAGCTGAGAGGTTGAAAGACCCTGAGAAGCGTGCTGAGCATAACAACGCTGTAGCTGAGAGGTTGAAAGACCCTGAGAAACGTGCTAAGCATACCAACGCTGTAGCTGAGAGGTTGAAAGACCCTAAGAAGCGTGCTAAGCACAACAACGATGTAGCTGAGAGGTTGAAAGACCCTGAGAAACGTGCTAAGCATAATAACGCTGTAGCTGAGAGGTTGAAAGACCCTGAGAAGCGTGCTAAGCACAACAACGATGTAGCTGAGAGATTGAAAGACCCTGAGAAGCGTGCTAAGCACAACAACGATGTAGCTGAGAGGTTGAAAGACCCTGAGAAACGTGCTAAGCACAACAACGCTGTAGCTGAGAGGTTGAAAGACCCTGAGAAACGTGCTAAGCATAACAACGATGTAGCTGAGAGGTTGAAAGACCCTGAGAAGCGTGCTGAGCATAATAACGCTGTAGCTGAGAGGTTGAAAGACCCTGAGAAACGTGCTAAGCACAACAACGATGTAGCTGAGAGGTTGAAAGACCCTGAGAAACGTGCTGAGCATAATAACGCTGTAGCTGAGAGGTTGAAAGACCCTGAGAAACGTGCTGAGCATAATAACGATGTAGCTGAGAGGTTGAAAGACCCTGAGAAGCGTGCTAAGCATAACAACGCTGTAGCTGAGAGGTTGAAAGACCCTGAGAAACGTGCTAAGCACAACAACGCTGTAGCTGAGAGGTTGAAAGACCCTGAGAAGCGTGCTAAGCATAACAACGATGTAGCTGAGAGGTTGAAAGACCCTGAGAAACGTGCTAAGCACAACAACGATGTAGCTGAGAGGTTGAAAGACCCTGAGAAGCGTGCTGAGCATAACAACGCTGTAGCTGAGAGGTTGAAAGACCCTGAGAAGCGTGCTAAGCATAACAACGATGTAGCTGAGAGGTTGAAAGACCCTGAGAAACGTGCTAAGCATAACAACGCTGTAGCTGAGAGGTTGAAAGACCCTGAGAAACGTGCTAAGCATAACAACGCTGTAGCTGAGAGGTTGAAAGACCCTGAGAAGCGTGCTAAGCATAACAACGATGTAGCTGAGAGGTTGAAAGACCCTGAGAAACGTGCTAAGCACAACAACGATGTAGCTGAGAGGTTGAAAGACCCTGAGAAACGTGCTAAGCATAACAACGCTGTAGCTGAGAGGTTGAAAGACCCTGAGAAGCGTGCTAAGCATAACAACGATGTAGCTGAGAGATTGAAAGACCCTGAGAAACGTGCTAAGCACAACAACGATGTAGCTGAGAGGTTGAAAGACCCTGAGAAACGTGCTAAGCATAACAACGCTGTAGCTGAGAGGTTGAAAGACCCTGAGAAGCGTGCTAAGCACAACAACGATGTAGCTGAGAGGTTGAAAGACCCTGAGAAACGTGCTAAGCATAACAACGATGTAGCTGAGAGATTGAAAGACCCTGAGAAGCGTGCTAAGCACAACAACGATGTAGCTGAGAGGTTGAAAGACCCTGAGAAGCGTGCTAAGCACAACAACGATGTAGCTGAGAGGTTGAAAGACCCTGAGAAACGTGCTGAGCATAATAACGCTGTAGCTGAGAGGTTGAAAGACCCTGAGAAACGTGCTGAGCATAATAACGATGTAGCTGAGAGGTTGAAAGACCCTGAGAAACGTGCTGAGCATAATAACGATGTAGCTGAGAGGTTGAAAGCTCCTGATGTGCGTGAAAAGCACAACAAAAATGTTCTGGAGAAATATAGAACTAATAGAGAGGAGGTTAACTCTGTTATTCAAAGTTATTTCTCCCAGATATCTCAAGGTCCAACGTATGTTTGTTCTTGTTGTGGTTGTCTCCATTTCAGGAAAACTGTTGTTATTCTTAAGAGAGAGAAACTTGTTTCAACGAATCTTTCCAACTCTGATTTCGTCAAACAGGTAATTATATTCTTAACGTTAAATACCGTATTTATTCGAATAGTAGCCTCTATTCGAATAATCGCCTACCTCCAATAATCGCCCCCCTAAAGTAGCAAATAAAAATTTATTACTGCTACCCGGAGTAAACATTTACATCTAATATAACTCACAATACGATTATCAACCGATTATCATAATTAAATTGTAATAAAATGTGATATTCTAGAAAATTGCTCAAAATTATTGGTCGAAAAATGGAGTAAAAAACAATAATCGCCTAGGCTACTATTCGAGTAAATACGGTATTCATATAATTTTTTACTAATTAATACATAATTTAATTAGAGATAAATTGTTATTTAAAGGCATACTCAAATATGATATTCGGGTGAACCTATTATGTATTATTATCTGTTATTCCCCTTTAGGTTTTTCTCTATGAGACGGTCAACATGGAGTATGTGTGTAAGACCTGTCTCATTAACATCAAAGATGGCAGAGTCCCTAAGATAGCGTTGTGCCCGGGCTTAACTTTCCCCGAGATCCCTCCTGTGCTATCTGGTCTGACTGTGATTGAACAGAGACTGGTATCTCCCAGACACGAGTTCATGAACATCAGATCTCTGGGCAGGGAGAGACAGCACGGACTGCATGGAATGGTTGTTAATGTTCCCATAGACATGGATAAGACTGTAAATCAGTTACCTAGGACGTTCCTACAGTCCCAAACTATTCAGTTACAATTGTTTCGTAAGTTATCGTTCGCGAAACCTTATTTATACGAAACGATAAGACCGAATGTAGTGTTAGAAGCCGCTCGCTATCTCTCTACCACTGAGCTCTTCAAGCTAGAGAAGGTAGTAGTTTCAGAGAACTGGGTTAATTCTGTTCCACGAACTGGTTCTGGTAATGTTAATTTTATTGTTAACCCGAATGACGAGCCTTCTGATGTAGTTGTAGATGAAGAGGAACAGGGTTCTGAGACTATTCCTGGTATTGAGGATCTCTTCGATAACCTTGAGGAGTTGTTGAAGGAGATTGGTAATTGGGATGAGACCAAGGATGATCTCCCCATTAACCCTGGTTCTCTAGACACACTGCTGCTGTCTAATGAGAACCTGCTAATGAAATTGGCTCCTGGAGAAGGGAGGAAGCCTCTGTACTTAACTACGGATAAGTTTATAGAGGAACTAGCTTACCCTTGTGTGTTTGCTGGTCAATGCAGAGACTTACCTGAGGACTTGTCTATCCTCAAGAAATCAAAGTCTGACATCTTGAGGTTAGTTACTATCTAATAATATTTGTAATCTCAATCGCTACTATACTCAACCATGGATATTCTTAAAGTTTAAATTACTATGTTATACCCATGGTTAAATAAGATTTTTGTTATCTAAATTACAATTAACTAAGTTTAAATGTACTTTTCAAATCTGCTAATCAGACTAATTAATTTATTCCCTAGATATGATAGGAGGTGTAGCACTAACATCCCTCTGCTGTTTCTTAAGTACAAACTGGTGGAGACAGCTAGTCTTAACAGTGCTATCAGTATTTGTATGCGAAAAACAAAATCTACAGACGGACAGGCTATAACTGTGTCTGATGTTCTCAATGACGAGAATCTGGAGAGAATGGTTGAGGACGATGAGGCTTTTAAATTCTTGAAAACAGTCCGGTCTACCCCCGCATTCTGGCAGCAGAAACAGAGAGAGCTGATATCTATGATAAGACAGCTGGGATGTCCCACGTTCTTTCTAACTCTGTCTGCTGCTGAGACTAAATGGCTAGAGCTACTCAGGATACTGAAACAGATCCTAGATGACGTTAAGCTGTCTGTTGAAGAGGTACTGGAATTCCAGTGGAGCGAGAGAGCAGATCTGATAAGGAGAGATCCTGTCACTTGTGCTAGGTACTTTCATCACCGCTCCAAGGAGCTATTTAAGGTACTTCGATCAGAGGTTAGTCCCCTTGGTAAATTGACTGATTACTATTTAAGAATAGAATTTCAGCAAAGAGGGTCACCACATGTGCATTCGTTACTTTGGGTACAAGATGCCCCTAAGTATGGCCACAATCCGTTAAATGAAGTAATAAAATTTATCGATCGTACTATCTCAGTTAAATTGCCAGATGAGACTAGTATAATAACTGAGGATGACATTAAGTTACAGCGACATAAGCACACAAATACGTGTTATAAGAAAAAGTCATTTCGGCGCTGTAGGTTTGGTATTCCGTACCCTCCAATGGTATCAACTAAAATTCTAGAACCATTGGAGTTTGATGCCAGTACGGCTACCAAGGAGGAGATAGCAGCTAATGCAGCTCTCAAGGAGACTGCTAAGAAAATATATACGCTAATTGACACCTATGATAAGAGCGATACTGACTTAGGTAGTATAACGATACATGATTTCTTTAATGAACTCTATGTTACCGAAGAGCAATACATAACTGCATTGAGATCTTGTATAAATAGACCTACTATATTTCTGAAACGAAATTTGAATGAGATACGAATCAATGCTCATAATAAGACTATATTGCATTTATGGAAAGCTAATATGGATCTCCAATACATATTGGATCCATACGCTTGTGCTGTTTATGTTATTTCGTATATCGGAAAGTCCCAACGTGGGATGTCTAAGTTATTGAGAGATGCCTTAATGCATCTGAAAGCACTATCAAAGAGAGACTGAGGGGAATTGCATACAAGTTTCAGAGCTGTAGCGAGGTATCAGCTCAGGAGGTTTCTTACCATCTCCTCAGTCTCCCTCTCTCTAAGTGCAGTAGAGCTAATGTATATATTAACACCAATCCGGCTAATAAACGGGTTAGGATACTCAAGTCCAAACCAGTTCTAATGGGTATGGAGCAGGATTCTGTAGATATTCTTCTGTCAGGTCTAATTGAGCACTACATGCAACGACCTGATGAGTTAGAGGAAACATGCCTAGCAGAGTTTGCCGCTTGGTATGAATTCCAATCTAGTAAGCGAATATGTAATATTAATCCCGACTTTGAGGAGGAAAATATGGAAGACGAGGCAGCTTCCCTGGTCGATAATCCGAGACTATTTCCTCTCAAAGATACCGGTTTTATGAGACTTCGTCGTAAAGCTAAAATTATTCGATTTAGAAGGTATAGTATTATACAGGACGAAGTTAACTTTTATAGAGAACAGTTAATGCTGTTTGTACCATGGAGAACTGACTCTAGTGATACTGACAATATCGACTTTAAGTCTATGTATGCTAGCCATCTTAATCTGATTACTCAGAATAGGGAATTGTTTGAAAGTAGAGACCAATCCTCAATTGACGCGGCTATTAATATCCTCGAGGACTTGGACCCTGATGAGCTTAACTTTGATGGGATTGCTATTGAGGAAATAATGAACAATGAGGGTGCAGTGGTTATTGAGGATACTGACTTCCAGATAGACAATCCAGGGAACGACAATCCCTGGACTGTAGATCCCAATAGTGACCCCGGAACTAAATCTGTAGGAGGATTCTTCACTATTCCTAACATGAATACTGAGGAGGTATTCCTTCAGATGTGTCGCAGCTTGAACAAGGTTCAGCGTACTGTATTCCTCCACACTCTGCACTGCTTTAAGGCTATGAAGCAGCTGCCCATGTATCTCTATATAGGAGGAGGTGCTGGTGTTGGTAAGAGTACGGTGGTACGAGTCTTATACGAAGGTTTGGTAAGATTTATGAATTCACTACCTGGCACTAAGCCTGATGCTATTAAGGTACTGCTAACAGCTCCTACAGGTAAAGCTGCTTTTAATATCCGTGGTATGACACTACATTCTGCATTTGCTTTACCTGTAACGGAGTTTAACGGCGAAATGCCCAACTTATCTTCTGATGTTTGTAATACATTAAGAAGTAAGCTAAGCTGTTTGAAAGTAATCATAATAGATGAAATATCCATGGTTGGTAGTAAAATTTTGTCTCAGGTTAATAAGCGATTGAAAGCCATTATGGATAATTCACTGGACTTTGGTGGTGTCTCCATCATCTGTGTTGGAGATTTCCATCAGTTACGTCCGGTTAAGGATAGCTATGTCTTTCAAATTTCAGTTTCCAGTGCCAATAATTACGACGGACTGGTTGGTCCGTACCTTTGGGAAAAATTCTCATATATAGAACTGACGGAAATAATGAGACAAAAAGATGATCAGAAGTTTGCATTAGCATTGAACAATTTTGCTAACTGTTGTTTAACTGAGAATGATACAAATCTATTTACTAGTAGAATTATTGCGAAAGATTCTTATGAAAATCTTCCCATAAAATCTATCCATCTGTTTAGTACAAACGCCAGTGTTAATGCTCATAACGAGATTGTTCTCAATGCATTAACCACTGAAGGTTTTAGATTTATAGCTATTGATTCTTTAGTAGGAGACAATGCTGGAGGTATAACTGACAAGCTGAGTAACCTTATTAAACACCTAAAGGTATGTGACACCCAGGGACTACCCTATGAGCTCTTCTTGAAGCTGGGCGCTAGATACCTCATGACAGTGAATAACGACATACAAGATGGTCTGGTTAATGGAGCTACTGGCCTCTTGAAGAAACTGGTATATGGTACCAAGAGCGATTCTCTGGAACGAGTTCCCTGTATTCTCTGGATGGAGTTTGACGATCCTACAGTTGGAAAGGACAAACGAGCAAAGTCTCAACATCGTTATCTTAGAGATAATGCAATTCCAAGGAACTGGACTCCTATTGGATTGGAAACACGACGTTTCCAAAGAGGGAAAGGTGTGAGTTCCTATAAGATAGTTAGGAAGCAGTTTCCTTTCATAGTAGCCGAAGCTCTTACAATCCATAAGAGTCAAGGCGATACTTACGACTGTGTTGTAGTCCATATATATAGAAGTACGTATGCTACGTAATGCGTTATACACCGCGCTCAGTAGGGCTAAATCGGCATCTGGTCTGTTTGTAGTGGGTAATCTAAAACTAACTAATAAGTTATTTGAAAAAGATCCTGTCCACTTAGAACTTAAGCGGTTAAGAGAACAGTGTGCTATTATCTGGTCTATTCCACTAACTAGTCCAGATATCTATGTACACAATGTTCGTTCATTGAACAAACACTGGGAAGATTTGACCGTAAATCAATTCATAGTACAATCCCAAGTGTTAATCTTGCAGGAGACAATGACTTTAGCCAACGATAACTTTAATATCCGTCATACTCTCATTGGTAAATTGATGGTAGCGCTAGACTTCCTGGTTCTGGTACACACATATACTCCCGAAATCCAGCGGTGTGTAAGTCTTTAGTTGCACACTCAGGCTGTTATAATGGCGCTAGGATCGAGATATTGATTCTCCAGTTCTATGATCCCATGATAATCGATAAACCTGTCGTGGTAATGTCTATATACCGATCACCACAATCCCCAATGAAGGAATTTTACTCGGAACTTGATCAGGTTCTATGTAAAATTGATAACTCTGATCCCTTGGTAATTACTGGGGACTTCAATATAGATTTATTTGCCCGATCTCCTGAGAGAGATACCTTGATAAAGTATTTTGCAAATAAAGGGATGATGCAATCTTTGTCTGGAGTATCCACTAACTATGGATCTCAGCTGGATTGTGTATTCACTAAAAACTTGACCTGTTCATCTGGTTTTTATGAATCATACTTTAGTGATCATAAGCCAATGTTCATTTCTCTTGGAACTGTTGTTAGTGACTGTAGTAATGTGGATAATCAACCAATTATATCACATGCTACTAGTCAACATGATATTATTGATATTGACCAAACACTAAATGATAATACAACCAAGGATATTCAGGATGTAATTGTTAGTCATGTGTCCATCCCTACTCCTGTGCTGCCTCCTGTAGTTGCATATGACAATGCTAATTCATTCACATTTGCGATGAGACAGTCATTAGCAGCATGCATTAATCTACAGAGAATACCTTTAAGACCGACTAACTATACTGGGTCTAGAGTCTCTGCTACTAGTTATTACGATTTTATGCGTACAAATATAAGAGATCGGTTTAATTTCAGGATAGTTCCTGTAACAAGTGATGGGAATTGTTTCTTTAGAACATTGTCTCACATTATTTTCGGTGATGAAAGTGAGCATCATAATATCCGTGGTTCTCTAATAGACACATTTGAACAAAGTCCTTATGTTGCTGCTTTCTGTGGCATCCAAGGCTATAATGCAGTTACTATTCAGCAACACTTGAGTAATATGCGGCGTAATTACTCTTGGGGAACTGTGAATGAACTTATTATGTTAGGCATTTTAGCCCGCATTAATGTAAGTTATATTAATGCTCCTGATACAGACCCGTCTAAATGGGTGATTACTGATGTATATAATGCAAATAATCTAGGTATACCCAATGATCCTATCTATCAAGGAAAGTCATTAATAGTTCTATTTCATTCCATTAATCATTGTGGAAGTGGTACGAACCACTATGATGCAATCTACATGATTTAATAGTATTTTAGCTATTGGCGTTTATTTTATTATGTAGAATTTCTCGACAAATAATGGATTATGCTATTTCATAACTTTATGAGATTCCAAATTTTCCTGGAGTTGGTACTATAATTGTTTGTCATTATGAGTACAATCAGGTTTAATAATACTTTGCTAATTAATACATGTAACTGTTACTAAGTGTGCAGTGCATATGGCCTCTATGAGGTGTGCGAGATAGCATATGGCTTGCTTTTTTGGCAAGTGTGCCAGGCATATGGCTTGTCTGTATGATAAGTGTGCCGTATTTCATATGGCTTATGTAACAGGGATCATGGTGCAATTAGTAATTTATGGGTTAATTTCGGGGAAAAGGTACTGAGGTGTGTCCCAAGTGCACCCACTGATTTTTATCAGCAGCCCTTGAGGAACCGAATTGAAATTCTCCATAGATTTAAAGCAGTATTCTGTAATTATCTTATATATGGGGGTATTTGTGAAAGGTGAATTCAAGTAATACATCTTAATTGATGTTAAATTATTGGTTGATAATGAATTAAGGTGGTTTGCAAATACCAGGAAATTTACTTATTGCACAAGGTATATGTCGCAGGCGAAATTGAGTACCAGGCGAGATTGAGTCTCAATTTGGACTAGTCCAAAATGAGACTCATTTTGGACTAGTCCAAATTGAGACTCAATCTCGCCTGGTACTCAATTTCGCCTGCGACATATACGTATATTTCATTTGATCCGAAATTATTCTAATTACAATTGATAACATGATAACATGATATATGACTTATATAGATGCTTCCAATATGTTTATTAGGGGTTATCGAGTGTGCGGAATTGAAATTTGATAACCAAATAATTAATTAATTATTCATGACAAAATAATTTAATTTAATAATTGTAAGTTGACATTGAAATTGGTGTTAAATTATAAATAATATTCATTATTATTTATACTAATTAATTAAATATCATAAATCTCAGAAATCAAATAAGATAGAAACAAACTTCCAATTTATCAATTGATCCTTATGCCACGTAACACCTCTACAAATGGGTATTGACACCTTGAGGTGATGATGACATCGTCAAAAAATGTGTTTTTACAATTTTGTTAATTCGATATTTAAAATGGGTTAGTTGATGTTGGGTGATGACCCAACACTCACATAAAAAATGCTGAGTCATCAGCTATTATATTCTACTCAAACTTGAATATCTCTAAAATTAACTGAACTAAATGGAAACTTCCACCACTCTAAGGATCGATGCCTTCTGTAACACCTTTTTGAAATAATTTAACACCTTCATAGTGATGATGACATGGTGGAAAAAATAATCCAAAATTGCAGCTGTGCCGACAGCATGTTCCATTGGAGGCACTATCAATAAGCCACCACCAAAATATAGTGCCACCAAAGGAACATTCGTCGGCACAGCTGCAATTTTGGATTTTTTTTCCTATTTTTCTCCGTAGACGGTGCCCTGGCCAGAGCTTTATAGTTGATGGGCTTAAACTTTGCATGTAGGTGCGATGGGACCGTCTAATTTGCACCTGGGGTCACGATTTTTGATTAAGAAATTTTTGACACATCTTTAACACCTTTCAAATTTTGTCTGGTCCATAACTCAAAAATTGTTTTACTAAACCCCCAAATTTTATTTCATATTTGGATTCACCATAAAATTCTGCGTCTGATGGGTGAAGAAAATTTTCAATAAATGGTTTAATTTCTGCCATAAATGGGGGTTGAAATTTCTTTGTTTACTCACACTTCAATTTCAGTAAAAGTGTTAAATCTAATTCCATTGTTTCAACTTGTAATAATTATATTGATTTAACTTGTTAAATCCTACTCTAGTGATTCAACTTGCGATAATTATATTGATTTAACTTACAAATTCCAGCTGGCTTCTATTTAATTGTAGTATTACTATACAATTGATTAAATTAAATAATATAATATAAGGAATTTATTGACTTTACTCAAATCACCGTGGATAAGATTGCTAAAATAAATAACTAATAATATAACTTATTATCAATACATAATCAATGAATGGCATTAAACTCAAGATGGTTTATGATAGAAACAAACTTCAAATTCAACAATCGTTCCTTGTGACTCCGACAACTTAACAAATGGTTCTTGAGACCTTGAGGCGATGATGACTTAGCGAAAAAAAATCCAAAATTGCAGCCTGCGGCGACAGCTTGTTCCTTTGGAGGCACTATCAAAAAACAACCAACAGAATATAGTGCCACCAAAGGAACATGCGTCGGCACAGGCTGCAATTTTGGATTTTTGTTTTTTTCGCCGTAGACGGTGCCCTGGCCACGCCTTTATACATAGAGAGCTGAAACTTGGCATGTAGGTGCGGAGTGCCCTTCTAATTTGCACCTGGGGTTACAATTATGGCTTAGCCAATTAAATTCGAGGGTTGTCCCAGTATGAATTAGCAGCTAGCATCCAATTAGTATAAAAGGATTTTCTATCAATTGTTAGTGTGCATATAGAATGCCTAACCGAAGCTGTAATTTAATTGGTCGAGAGTAAGAAGTCTTTAATTCACTGCACATATTGAGGTTTAGTCATTACCTGCATGACTACACCTGCATCATTTCAGTTTAGCTAATTCTATTGAAGTACAAATTAATTCTAGCGAAGTATAAATTAAAATATAAATTATATATTTGTTATCTTTTTCATTATTTCACTTTCTGAAATGGTTTAACACCTTCATAGTGATGATGGCATGGCGAAAAAAAATCCAAAATTGCAGCTGTGCCGACAGTATTTTCCTTGGAGGCACTATCAATTACCCAACCGGTAGCCACCAATAGATAGTGCCACCAAAGGGAAATACGTCGGCACAGCTGCAATTTTGGATTTTTATTCTTCCGTAGCCACTCCACAGAACAGAGTTTTATCAACTAAGAGCCCAAATTTTAGGGATGGGTGTCTCATGGGTTACAGATGTGCACCTGGGGTTACGATTTTTGATTAACAAATTTTGGACACATCTTTAACACCTGTTTAATGTTGGAAAATAACAATAAATGGTGCCCCAATATTCTATTTATATGCATTCGATAGAGAATTAAATTCTACACCTTTTCACAGTGAACGAATTTTTAAATTGGGCTTCGTTTGTGCCACAATTGAGTTGCAAATTTCCTTTGTTTACTAACACTTCAGTTCAATTAAAGTGTTAAATCTAATTTTATTGTTTCAACTCGTGATTATTATATTGATTTAAACTTGTTAAATCTTACTCTATTGTTTCGACTTGCGATAATCATATTGATTTAACTTGTGAATTCGAGCAGGCTTCTATTTAATTGTAGTATTACTAGACAATGGATAAAATAAAATATAATAATATAAGGAATTTGTGGACTTAACTCACTCACCATGGATAACATTGCTAAAATAAATAACTAATAAATAATAATATAATTTATTATCAATACATAATGAATGAATGGCATTAAACTCAAGATGGTTTATGATAGAAACAAAATTCAAATTTATCTACCTTTCCTTGTGGCTCGGACCAATTAACAAATGGTTCTTGAAACATTGAGGCGTTGATGACTTGACGGAAAAAAACCCAAAATTGCAGCTGTGCCGACAACATGTACCTTTGGAGGCACTATCAATAAACCACCACCAAAATATAGTGCCACCAAAAGGAGCATGTGTCGGCACAGCTGCAATTTTGGATTTTTTATTTATTCTAATTATGAAATTTTCAAGTATTCCTAATTGCCTTCACCGCTATACCAATCGACAATTCCCTTTTCTACTGTAGCTCCTTTATTACTATAATTTGATGGTTTCTTAAACTTTATACTATAGTCTTGTAATCGAGCATTAAAAAATATTCATTAATTGCGCCCCCCCGAAATCTCCATGCCCCCTCAGAGCCCCCCCTGATTAAATATCCTGGCGCCGCCACTACTTATAGGCTGGATGTTAGGATTGTTAGGGCCATCTTGGCATATTTGTGTTAGCTTCTATGGTGAAAAGACAATTATTGGTAGGGCCATGGCTCTACCGGAGCCTACGCCTATGATACGTATTCCATTCCCATCCCATTCCCATATGAATCATTTGCAACTTTCCACACATACAAATAGGCTGCTATAACATTTCAGAATAAATGTCGTAACTGGTGTAACGGCTTTGTATCACTTGTATTGATATCCATAAGGGTTTCCTATGGGGACCATATGGGTATCCCCACAGGGGAAATCTGATTCCCATACCCACGGCAACCCTGGGTCACCCCACATAAGGCCACCCATATTTACCTATAGGCTCAAGGCATAGTCTTCTACATATATATTGCCCAAATCCTTCACTATCTTTAGTTTGTGAGTGAAAATAGAAAAATAGAAAGTCAAAAATCTAAGTCAAAAATAGAAAGAGGATCGATATATTTTATAAATGCCGTACTCAGGAAGGGCAAAATGATACAATGTGCAGATTGTCAAGAATGGTTTTCACAAGAATGTATGCGGATCCCGATACTGAAGTGGACAGACCCAAACTATAAGTTGGCGAGTGAAATTAGCAAAGAAATGTTGTGTTAGTTAGGCCTACCGTAGGAAGTATAATTACATATCTATATATCATCAAGTAATCATATGTACCTTAAATAATTTAGGGCACAGAAACGAGGATACCCAAAACACTGGCGTACCTGTGTCACTAGCGATTTAGGGACCCCACGACCACAAAACGCTAGCGATATAGGGACCCTACGATCACAAAACGCTAGCGATTTAGGGATCCCCGTCCCTATATCGCTAGCGTTTTAGGGACCCAGAGTGCCCAAAACGCTAGCGTTTTAGGGACGGGGATCCCTAAATCGCTGGATACCCAAAACGCGCTTACACCGGATTAACAGAGGTGGAGGCCAAAGGGCAACCAGTGTTGTGGAGGCCCCTAACTCCTTCCACTACAATTGTCCAGTGAAAAATGAAGTACAACTTTGGTGGTGGAGGCCCCGGGGCAGTTGCCCAGGTTACCCATGGGTTAATCCGGCCCTGCATGAAATGCATCGAATACAGTAAATTTTGAAATTTATGACAGAAATTGTAAATAGTCTCAAAATACCGTCAAGTTCAGTAAAATGGATAAGAGATTGTTAAAATTGCATTCTGGATACAGATGAAGTATCAAGATAGCTATAAGTTTCTTTTAATTATACTCTCTTTTTAGTAGAGCTCCCTGAAAGGCCTTCTCTAGTCTAGAGTTGTTTACTTGAGGCCCAGAATAGAGAGTATTAGATTGAAGTTGAGAGATAAATCTTTATCTAAGAAAGGCTCACATGACCAACAGTTTAGGTAGAGTAGCTTGAAATCCTCAGCCTTGTTGCCCGGCAACTCTCGAAGTAGAATAAGTTTAATGTGCAGCTCCTTACGGTAAATATGTAATAAACTCTCCGAGATAAGTCGGAAATGAGAGAGGGTACACGAAGGGAAGTTGGGATGCGGTGAGTGAGGTAACCATTCACCCACCTCACTCATCAAAAGCTCCTCACAGGAAGTTAGCTGCTGAGTTAAGGTCTCCATCTCTCCGGCAAGTTTAAGGAAACTGCTTTTAGCTGCCTTCAGAGCAGCTTGTAACTGAGATCTGTCACCTGACAGCTTAGAAACAACAACTTCTTTCAAGTCAGGCACAGCCTCTAACTCACCAAGGGAAGGCCCCAGAAAGTGATCTATTTGAGTACAGATGTTCAACAACTTTTGAAATAGATGAAACGTTTCGAGATTGAGTTCATCCCACCTGAGAATAAGATTATGCCATTTTGCCCAAGAATCTTTCAGTTTGCGTTCCATTGTTAAACGTATATGTAGTCAGACTACAATATTGTGTGGTACTGTTGCATGAGAAATTGACCCCCATGAGAAAATGACCCCCCTCTTCATATGAACCATGGATACCGTTTAGGGGGTCATTTTCTCACGGGGGTCATTTCATTATGCAAGCCCCGTGAGAAAATGACCCCCCCATAAATTTCCGCATTGTCATTGTAATAATGTAAAGACTACTTGAACCAGGGTTGCCAACCCTCCCGCTTTTTGCCGTTTTTTCTCCCATCCTCCCGACCTCCCGCCAAACTTTTAAAACTCCCGCTTTTTTGGAAATTGTTCTATATTATTATTTTATGATATATAAGTAAATAACTGGATTTTTTGCTAAAATTAGTCAAGATACGAGTACAAAGTTTTGTTCTACTCATGTATACTTTTAAGTAGTTAAAATTAATTAGCCAATTATTAGTACACTGTACTATTATGTTTTAATTCGAATTTGGAAGAAATTCTTAAAAATATCCCGAATGGCCTTGTGCCTACATCCTCCAGAAAGTTGTTATACTAGATCCGATGCTGAATTTTTTTCTCGTTTAGTTTATATGTCGATCTATGCAGCCACGTGTGGATTAAGTTTACAACACAATTTACAAATCTGATGGCCTAATCGTCATGAAATTCCTTGAAATCTCAAGAAAAATGTTCATAAATTACGAGAACTTTCGAAGATATTTAAACTGCTGCTACATCTACGTATATCTGAAAAAAACATAATATTTGTAAAAAAAATTATAATTCATTAATCTAGCTATTTCGTTTTTGTTGTATTATTGCATATATTGGGTGAATATGAGATACGCCGTACGTGGGAAGAAATTTGATAGATAGAACTATCAAAATATGCGTTTCCTAATTGTAGATATTCAAACATAAAAATGATCATATTGTATCGTTCTATTCTTGGTAGATTCAAAAGAAATGGCATATATTTTGAGTCTCCCGCTTTTCTCCCGTTTTTTCATCTTCGACCTCCCGCTTTTTTGGTAAACTCCCGCCAAAATTGGCAAAATCTCCCGCTTTTTGGTTTTCAGAGGTTGGCAACCCTGCTTGAACAAACAATGATGCAGTGACAATTATACAAAATGACTAGACAACTATGTTAACTTGGTAATCCCATATTGCTAACTGAATACTTCTTCTGGCAATGTACTATTTATATTTGTTGGTACTAGTAATATGATAAATAAGAGTATTATTTGAGTAAACTTTATTTAGCCTTATTCGAAATTAGCCATTTTAATGACAAATAAGAGTTAGAGCTTCAATATTAGTTCCAAGTATTTGGTAGAAAACCTGGGTAGCAATATGGGATTACCAAGTTAACATAGTTGTCTAGTCATTTTGTATAATTGTCACTGCATCATTGTTTTGTTCAAGTAGTCTTTACACTATTGAAATGACAATGCGGAAATTTATGAGGGGGTCATTTTCTCACGGGGCTTGCATAATGAAATGACCCCCGTGAGAAAATGACCCCCTAAACGGTATCCATGGTTCATATGAAGAGGGGGGTCAATTTCTCATGCAACAGTACTGCCCATGGAAATTTTGATCCCCTTGGAAAATTGGTTCGGGGGGACCAAAATTTTCATGGAAATTTGGTCCTTCTGTGGAAAATTGGTCCCTCAGAGGTTCGTGTTTATTTAGTTACCGAATAAACTTGAATTTTAGCCTAGGCAATTTTTCGCCATATTGGGACCAAAAAATTTATGAATAAGCCTGTCACTGGAAATTGGGGCCCGAAAAATTGATCCGGTGTAAACGCGTTTTGGGGACCCCAGCGTTTTGGGCCCCTGGGCTTTAAACCACTAGCGATATAGGGACGGGGGTCCCCTTTTTGGGTAAAACTGGTTCCCCGGACCAAAATTCCATGGAATATTGTTCCCATGGTGGGACCAAAAATTTCAGGCTAGGACCAGTTTTCAATGGAATTTTGGTCCCCCGGACCAATTTTTTCGGGGACCAATTTTCCAGTGACAGTACTGTTGCATGGGAAATTGACCCCCCTAATTAAGTGACCATGGATATGTTCAGGGGTCCATTTCCCAGACGTATGCGTGGGATTTGGACCCCCCTTGATATGAAAATACATTAGTAATATCTTGTTATAAAAATGTATTACCTTGATATGAAAATACATTAGTAATATCCTGTTATAAAAATGTATTACTAGTTATCCTGTTATGAAATACTTTGTACATATTAATGTAGACTAGTTCTCAATCAACTAGTTCTTGAATGAAGTTGATTCCATCAAATCAGGAACCGTGAATGGGCTAATAAGTATACTCAAAAAACGACAATCCAAATTGGTAAATATGCAGTAACAATTAGGCAGAAAATTCACAATTCAACTCAACTAAAGGAAGACGCACCATATTTTGTGCTCAATTAGAATGTATTTATTGAAAGTCAACAAATTCCGTTCTTAAATAACAGGTGATAATTGTATTCCATAACAGGATATGACTAGTAATACATTTTTATATCAGGATATGACTAATGTTTTTCATATCAAGGGGGTCCAAATCCCACGCATACGTCTGGGAAATGGACCCCCGTGGCCCGTAGGAAATGGACCCCCTGAACATATCCATGGTCACTTAATTAGGGGGGTCCATTTCCCATGCAACAGTACTACAGTAGTAGTTAGAATTGTTATGTACTTATCAAGTCCAAATGCAGTCGACTGCGCTTTTAGTTAGGGAATTTACCTCAAATTATAGGTAAACCTTGAAAAAAATTGTTACCAAACAATTTCTACACTAGAATCTTCTTCTGGACCCAAATAAACATAGAAAAAAAGTTGCAAGCCCAAACCCGTGAGGAAAATATTTTACACAGGTTGCAGTTTATGATTTTCCCTAGTAAATCGCCGACATTTCTGGAGCTAACTTTCTCAAATCAGCTCCAATCAACTTATTATCACCATATTGGGACTCTGCGTTAAATTTCCAGCAATTTGATATATCACATGTCCATTTTTGGAAGAATTTTTCCATAGCAACGATGGATTGTCTTAGGAATGTGTAAAAATTCCATTATCAAATTGTGTTCCCACTTAATCAAGTGACCCCTCATTCGACTCCATTCAGCTACCTGAGTAAAATTATACACATACCGACACTCTAAAACGTGATTAGATAAAATTATTCGAGATTTACAGTTAACCGGAATTTCGTATAAATCGTGTTCATACTAGCGAGACAGGTTCAACAGAAAATATTTTGTTAATCTAGTAATTAGATTCGTTTGAAATAAGCGAACCGTTTGCGTTAAATATTTTGACTGTATGGCCATATAAAATAAATAACTTGTTTATCATCCCCGTCCGTCCCAATTTTTATCCCCCGTCCGGATATATTCTATTATTATCTAATGAATATCAATGTAAAAGTATTAGCTATGAACTTGTGCAAAGTACTCCTAATGTAGAGTTTTTTTTAAGGCCAATCTTGGTCTAAATTTGCACCAAGATCTTTTGGAGTTACACCACGAATCGGATCGGCCGCGGCCTCTGCAGTGTTGAGTTATACCACGATTATGGGTCGGCCGCGGCCGCTGCAGTGTCGAATTACACCAAGGTCGGGCTGAGTTTCACCAAGGTCTCAACCTTAAAAAACCCCCTGTCCTAATGTATCAATTTTTAATATTTCTTGTATTCTAGATCAAAATTTTAAGCTTTGTCATGTGATTTTCCAATTAAATTAAATATTAATTTCTAGTGTTTGGCATTGGAAAATGTTATTTGCATATTAACCCTCGTCTGGCTAGGAATGTAAAATTGAAACTGAAAGTTAATTGAATTTCAATTGAAAGTGAAAGTGAAAGTGGGGTTTTTCTATTTATACCTTAATGAAAATAAAAATAAAAATCCCGTAATAATCTCCGTTCTGAAAAAATTCGGATGATAAACAATAAATTAATTTAACCTGGCCTATGTGTTAACTTTACTTGTCAATTCTATTAGTCTAATTCTACATGGAAATTAACATGAATTAGTAGAATATAAGGATAAGTCATAAGGGGCAAAATATTAAGTTGAATATAAGCAGTGTTTTAAGTGACAGTAATAACGTTAGTCCTGTGGGTGTCGATTTGAGGGGGGTATAAGAAGGAAGCGAGGGACAAGAAAATTAGTTGAATGGCAGCTAGAGACCAAATTAATGTAGCATCGAAGGGCCAATTTAATTCAAGGGAAATACTCCATGCGTACACGTTGGCGCCAACAATGGGGCCGATTAATCTCATGATAGAAGCGCCGGACTGTGCGATTCCATTCACCGTAGCACGATGCTCCCGTTTAGAGCAATTCGCTACCCCTATAGTGTAACCCGCAAATAATAATATTCTAAGGAGAGAGATAGGGATTTGGATTGAGAAGAATATGAGCCAAATGGCCGCTGCGATATCAGCTATTCCTAGGCTCTCTCTGCCGCAGCTCTCAATTGCGGATGAGTCACTTGAATTTAAAATAGAGTTATTGTGAGAAGTATAATTCCAATGGTAGTTTGAGAAAGATTGCTCTACGAAACTATTCCTATTCCATAAGGGCAAACAGAAAACCAAAATAGCGGTAATTATGAGACAAAACCTAACACACCTTCGTATGCCAAAACAACTGATAACCGTTGGTACGATAAGTAGGGACCATGGGATCTGTAGTAGAGACGTACAGAAGGTAACGAAACCGAGAGAATTTTCGTTCATACAAAACCCACCGTATTTTGGGGGTGTTACAAGCATGAGAGGGATCAGCTCATCAAACTGGATGATAACGAATGCGTAATAATTGTAGTTGAGTATTGCAGCAAGAACTATTCGTCTTGTAAAGAGGTGTGATGTGAATTTGTTAAATTTCCTTATGATTGAATAAGCAGTGCTTTTTTGAGTCTGCTTTGGAACTGTTTGAATCAAATTATCACTTTCTCCCTCGCCCTCTCTTCCCAGATTTCTCCCTACTGTTTCTTTCAACACGAAATAAGATGTAGCAACTGACACGCACCCTAGACTTGTACAGACCAGGCTGGGAAGTAAGTAAGGGAAGCGACGCAACAAGGAATTGTTCAAGAAAGAGAATTTAGTAGCGGGTTTACTAAGCCATGCACTGATAGTTGGACCGATCAACCTGCCTACTCCATCCGTCAACCCGATAAGAGAAATCCCCCTCGCAAGGTCTTTCTTGTCCTCACAAATCCTGCTATATACGTCTTCACAATAGGTTCTGTACCATTCAAAATTCCCCATAGAAATCTCGTTATCAAAGCCATAGCATATGATGTGCTCAACCCGAACACAGCTATGAGAATACTGAATAGGAATGTAGTAAGCATAAGTGCTCGCTTTCGTCCTATCTTGTCAGATACCTTGCCCCAGAACAAGGAGCCGCAGAAATTTCCCAGGAAATATATTCCAGCTAAGTAGCCTTGTCGGAAGCCTAGCTCTGATTCTTTCAGTTCTGGGAAGAAGTCGTGTGTGATGTCTGGTAGGATAGGGAATATATAAAGTATACCGAACTGAGCGACGAGATAAGCCAAGCTCACACCTGAGAGTTGCACTGCTGTCTCTGTTCGCATGGTGAGAGTAGTGTATATATTATCTGGGAGAGAGGGGTGTGTGAAGACTCAACACAAACCTACAGAGGGTTAGATTTACCATAGAAACGGAATGATCGTATTAGTTAGTACAATCACTACCTTTTTTAACATACGGCTTTAACATATACCTTGTCACAAAAATAAATAGATTAGCTCGTATATTATACAAATATAGTGAAGATTATATGATATCACATCTCAGATGATGAAATAAAAAACTTTGAGTTTAAAAAGAATAAATTAGGAGAGGGAAAACATTATATATTCATCAACTGTGTTATGAACCCTCTAATTGAGAATTGGGTTTAACTTAAATAAGTAGGATAATATATGGGAAATCAAAAGTTTGTGTCAATATAACTTTAATTCAACATATACATACCTTGCCCATTCAATTATGTGCAAACACCAATTGTTGTTTTTGTCATATGTGTAAACTCGTTGAGAACATCTGGTCAGCCAATTCAATTTGAAGATACAGAAATGGCTTAAACTGAATGTCGTCATTATTCATACAAAAGTTCTCGAGTATAGGAAGATACTCGATGATCGGACGATTTGTGGTTGGAGCAAGTTCAAATTCATTGTCTTTGTCAGAGCATCAATTTTTCATATTCATGACGTTGTTTCTACAATTGCTTGAATTCTAATGTTTATGGGCACTTATAATACAATGCTTTTGTTGATCTAAACTTTAGATTAAATCTAAATAAATGTGTATTTTCAAGTTCGAAGCTGTTCTCCCATGAATACACTAGAGTAAGTCCCAAACTTTGTATTCATGGCATTTTGTTGTAGAATTTTTTTGAGTGTATTTCTAAATACACTTGGACTCCTACTATATTGCTACAATTATGATTACTTAAAAGTTAAAACCAAATATCGTGAAATAACTAAAATAAATAAAGTACAACACATTTACAAAATCATCATTACCTAATAGTATAATACCATGATTTCTACAAATAACTTATATAGAGCTCAGCTCTAGTATAGTTCAGTTTTTCAGTACGTGTATTCAGGCACTGAGAAAGGTCAGTTTTTCCCAGGCTTTTAAATTGACCTTTAGAAAGTAAGCCTGGGCTTTTAGTATGGGAAAAATCTGAACTCTTCTAGAGCTCAGCTCTATATATGCAATCTCTGATTTCTATTGATAAGATTAATTGATTTAAATTAAACAACCCTGAGACTATATGAACAACGAGCCCTTCGGTCTCGGTCGCTTTACGACGGATCGGTACTACGCACCTAAGTTAATGGCCGCTATGCGGCCTTACTCCTCACTAAACCGGTGATTATATCGTTGGTAAAAATTTTCAATGTTATATACGTACATCCCTTTACATCATTTTCCATACTTTTAACATGATTCCTATAATTCCCGTTGGAAGCTGGCTTCTGGGTTCATTTTGAACTTTGAATAATTTGATTCCCTATTTTGTAAAAACAACAATAAATATTCATAATTGGAAATTTATAAATGCGAAATTCGTACTCAACAAACTTGTTTACCTATAATACCCGTTGAAAGCAAACTTCTAGGTTGATTTTGAATTTTCATTAATTGTTTACCGATTTTGTAAACAACAACAACAACAACAACAACAACAAATATTCATGTTCTAAATTTATAAATGCGAAATTAGTGTATAGCATACTTGTTTACCAATAATGTCCCTTGAAAGCTAACTTCTAGGTTCATTTTGAATTTTCATTAATTTGTTTACCTATTTGTGTAAACAACAACAATAAATATTCATATCGGAAAATTATAAATGCGAAATTCGTGCTCAGCATACTTGTTCACCTATTATAACATTTGGAAGTGAGTTTCTATCAAAATGATAAATGTGTTTTCTATTCCCCCCATCACTTTAATACAATCCGGACAAACAGCACTCACTCACAAAGGTCGCTTCGCGACATTTGTTCGTTCGTGTTAGATACTACATAATTCAATTAACGGCCTCTCAGGCCCGTAGCACGCCAACATTTATTGGTGCGGCATAGTGACGTCACCATATTATTGTAAACAGACATTAATCTTTTGTACTTTATACGCGGTTTTACTCTATGTTTTAAGTTACTCAACAAAGGGAAATACAAAAAATTGCAGCTGTGCCCAACCCATTGGAATTATGCATTTCACAAATTGTTAAAACACATTTTTTGACATTGTCATCATTAGTTCAATGTGTCAAGACCCATTTGTAGAGGTGTTACGTGGCATAAGGATCAATTTATAAATTGGAAGTTTGTTTTTATATTGTTTCTTCTCTGAGATTAATGAAATTTAGCTAATTAGTATAAATATTTAATTAATTTATCAGTAATTTAACACCATTATTATGTACAGCAAAATAAATTAAGTTCAATTATTTGCAATAATTATTAATTTAAATTGGATTTCACAATAATATTTGAATTCAGCGCACTCGATAACCCCAATAATCAAATTGGAACCATCTCTATAAGTTAAAACAGATCGAATTAATTATGTCAGTGTATCCATTGTTCAAGAATATTCTCGCAGAAATAAATATAATCACATAATCTGTTGTAATTATGGAATGTCAAATCTTAGTTTTCTATTGGAAAATAGAAGCCTACCCGATCTCACAAGTTGAATCAATATAATCACGAGTTGAAACAATATAATTAGACTCAACACTTTCAATTGAACTAAAGTGTTAGTAAACAAAGGGAATTTGCAACTCAATTGTGGCACAAACTAAACCCAATTTGAAAATTCGTGCACTGCGAAAGGGTGTAGAATAAAATTCTCTAAGAATGCATAAAAATTCAATATTCGCGCACTATTTATTGTTATTTTCCTAACATTAAACAGGTGTAAAAATGTGTCCAAAAAATTTAATCAAAAATCGTGACCCCAGGTGCACATCTGTATGTAACCCATGAGACAGCTATCCTGAAAATTTGGGCTCTTAGTTGATAAAACTCTTTTTCTGTGGAGGATCTACGTGCCAATAATAATAATATACCAAGGCAGTAAGATTAGAACTGGGCCACTATACTATAGTATAGTCGGCACAGTAATTTATAATAATAATAATATACCAAAGCACTAAGATTAGAACTGGGCCACGGCTACTAGACTATATAGTATAGTCGGCACAGTAAAAATGGTTGATAATTATATTCGAGAATTAATGAGTATTAAATATCTTGAATGTTATCATAGCAAAATATATAACAGTGGTTATCCATTGTACATTCGTTTGTGTATATTTGCAAGAGTCATTGTAGTAATCATCATAGACAATAATTAATTAATATAACATGTAGTACGGTATATGTTAATTTATTTATAACAACTCTTGTTTATATCGACACGGGAAATACGAATTCCAGTTAATAGATACACCATCAGGGTTGCCAACTCTCACGCTTTAGGCGTGAATCTCACGCTTTTTTTAAAATCTCCCACTCTCACGCTTAGATTCGAAATCTCACGCTTTATTATAAAATGGTAAAATTGTCAAAAACCTAGTGCAATTTGATTATAAGGTCACAAAAAGTTACTAAAGAATACAACGAGGAGCACTAGCTTAGTATGAACTATTTGAGTACTATTAGTCTTGAATTAGTAGATTTTATTATTTTGCATTACAATAGATAAGAGCATCCTTATATGTAGACCGTCTAGAAATAGACGGTCTATAAAAGCCCATACAAAAATTACTCATGTTAAATTTTTAGATTTTTAGTAATTATTCGCATTATGTATCAAAATAGATAGGTAGAATAAAATTCAGGGGCGAGGCAAAATAACCTCTTATTATACTGCTTTCTGAAGTGAAAAAAAATTTCCACGCTTTTCTCCCAAAATCTCTCGCTTTATACTATATTCCTCACGCTTTTTTAAAAAAAGGACAAAATATCACGCTTTGGGCTTAAAAAATGTTGGCAACCCTGTACACCATTCCAGCGTTTCAAACTATTTTAATACTTACTAGCGCGCTTCGCTCGCTAGGTCGCTTCGCGGCAGAACACAACCACACACCAATCGCTTTGCGGTTGGTGTATGGTTTATATACTCCTAATATTGATTATAAAGCGAAATAGGCCTATATAGTCGAATTTAACAATGTGAAATTTTATTGATTACGTCATCATGCGATAATGAGTTAGCATAGTGGCGATCTGGTGTGACCAACGTGCCCGCATCATTAATGTACATGTTCTATTAAATTTTCAGATTTTTATCTCTTAAAGGGCGGGAATTATGTGCGATTAAGCGAATTTTCAGGGTTCTCGAAAGAGACAATGACGTCAGAACTTGTCGAGGTGTGAGAAATTTTGAGTGGAAACCTCAATTTGTTGTCGGGTGCCAAAAGTTACCCCTATATGCAAAAAATCTCATTTGGAAACCGTCCACTTTCTTCAATCAACTCGTAACATACAAACAAATATATATATTACGTATACCCACACACCCACACACCCAGGGTTGTGTTTTAATCAGTGATGTTTTGGGAGGGGGGCTCGGGGGGGGGGGGGGCGCCCCCCCACTTATTTCGCTAGGGGGGGCGCTTTTATCCCAGTGGGGGCGCTCCTTCCTATCAGTTATCTATAGATTCATTATTGGGGGCCGTTTTCTAAGAAAATGCTAAATTTGAAAAGGGAGCGCCCCCCCCACTTCTTTTTTTGGCAAAACACCACTGGTTTTAATAGTATAGATTAGATAGATTTATTAGAGATATGCATCATATAGTATACAAATAAACAAGAAGGTTGCAAAATTTAGAATATAATACAGTCAGGTTCTTTTATTATGAACATTCAAGGGACCAAAAATTGTGTTCATAATAAGAGAACTCAACTTAATACAAACCCTATGTAAGTTGTTAAATTGGGACCATAGGGCTTGTCATAATCAATAAAAATTGTATATTTTAAGCAGACGAAAAACTAATCACAATAAGCAGACCTGACTGTATTAGTAAATAAACAAAACAAAACATAACCATAAGAACAAGTTAAATAAGTTAAGTTTCTGTAAATTATCCTTTGAAAGATAGCAAATAAATAGCTTGCTTTATAGTTTATACAGTAGAACTTCGTTAGTAGGAACTAGGAACACCAGGGGATCGTCAAAATGTGTTCGCCTTATCCAGAATTCGTATTAGCCAACATCAATTGTATTGAAAAGGCTTTGAAGGGGACAGAAATAGTGTTCGTATTAACCGTGTTCTTACTAATCGTGTTCGTTCTAACGAGGTTCTACTGTATATTTGTTTAGAATAGTAGGGAACGACAAACTTAAATTGCAACTTATTTTACTTAATTAATTGATCGATTCTGCCTCGAACGTATTCATTTCTAAGTAAATTAATTAAATAACCAAATATGTAAATCTAATATTGCTCCGGTTTATCGGAATCGTGATTAAACTATTTATCTCACAAGGTGCGAAACCATACAACTAATCATAAAAAATAATAATTTAAAATACGTACCTTATAGAAAGTAGAATTTTAACGATTATTATACAAACGTCAATTCAAATTTTATAAAAGTAAATGTAGTCTATAAATATATTCATTCGCTAAATTGCTAAATTGCAATTGAAATACAGCTACAGTCAGGTTATTCTATAAAATTATTATTTATTATTACTGTACGTACTGTAAGATCCCACGTAAACTAAGATAAGGCAAATTGACAGTTATAATAAATTGTATTTTGTTTGGGACAGGGCAGTCATGATAATTGTCAGCCTTCATGCTACATACAGTAGAACCTCGTTAGTACGAACACGGTTAGTACGAATTTCCGGATAAGACGAACAAATAGTTCCACAAATAAGGTCCCTACAATGGCTATTCAATGGGTATTACTTCGGTTAATACGAACTCCGGATAAAGCGAACAATTTTTACCGTCAGTTGGTGTTCGCACTAACGAAGTTCTACTGTATAGTACAGTAGAACCTCGTTAGTAGGAACACCAGGGGACCGTCAAAATGTGTTCGCCTTATCCGGAATTCATATTAACCAATATCATTTTTATTGAAAAGGATTTGACCGTCAAAATGTGTTCGTATTAACCGGAATTTCCTATTAGCTCTACTGTATTTGAAAGTATTCTAATGCAGAACTATCTAAAAGTAGATTGAAACTGAAGAGAAAATAATTCTGTAATTAAAATAACTTGAGTTCGATTTGCTTTTAACTTGCATTCAGAAAATTGAAAATATTAATATTAATATTTCATATTAAACTTGTCTGAAGAATTGACCAATATTATAATTCGATTTGTATCATCCTCATAGATAGGTTTAGTATCAGTTCTATACCATTCCATAAAATGATGTAGACAAGACTAAGTTTATATTTTCGACAAGATATATTAGATATATTGGGTTTCATATTAGGTTCCTAATCAGTTCAAATTGAGAGAATAGTTCGGTTTTTAGATCGAGCACAAGACTTAAACTGACATTATTTATCCTTATTATTTGTCACATGAGTGAATAGTTGAAACCATAATTAGTTATTCTTCTTATAAACATATACTCTTTATAGTGAGGTGGCTTAGTGAAATTACCGTTACATTGCGGATAAGAGCACCATATTTTGCATGAGGCTCCCTTAGGGCCTATTGATTAATGTTATCCTGGGAGCCCTCCCTTCCGACGTATTAAAAAAAAATTATTGAATTATTGAAATTTTTTTTGAATTTAATTCAATAATTATATAGCAACAGTCACAGTTACTAACATACACTTTGATAAGATCTATGGAGTACATTTGCATTTGCAAAGTGGTGAGCAGTCAAGATTTGCTTTGGCACAATGGCAGATGGAGCAGTCCCCTTTGCAAGAACATTTGATCAGCTCCCTGCACGCTCTGGAAGCCTCTGGAATTGTCACCCAAACTGGTACCCACGAATCTGATATATTGGTCCAGGCAAAATCATGTGGAGAAGGAATCACTAGCTGTATTTGTGTGCTGGTCGTCCAGATTCCTGCTTGATACACTGCACGTCCGATATGCTGGAGAGTTACCCTCTTGTATCGTTGATGGATCTCAAAGGACTGGTTTTGTCATACAGGATAACAGTCAATCTCTCGATCTTTTTGAAATGGTCATCGTCGACACCCAGCAGCTGGAAGGGGTGACTGGCGAGATACACAAATGTCTCTGTGAGTCTTCATAAACATGCCAGGCCTGCCAAACTAACTTCTTTCCCTTGCCGTTGAAGGCAGAGGTTGTGTCACAACCTGAAAATGCATGCAATACAGGTAATGCTCGTGATTTTGGCTCCCCCAGGCTTGCACAGATGGCGTTTATGTGGAAAACCTTTAATTTTTGCCCATGCCAATGGCAACCCAGATGTCTCCCAAAAGATGAGTCGCAATCAGATCATGAAATGTTCCTGCAAGGATGACTACAACATCTGTATCTACGGTACGCGCTTGACAATGTAGATGGGGAGGGGTGGCTTACGCTCCAGAGTGTGCCTGGTCTTCACAACAGTACGAGATGTTTTACCTTTTGTGTTGTAAATGATGCCTGGCCGATGGTTAGGCAGCCTGGGAATCACGCTTGTCTTGATATTTCAAGTTGGAGCCATTCAAGATCATGGAAATAAGAGACTTGAGGCTTGAGGGTATTGAGCCTTCTTGGCATTGAGCCGGGATGCAAACAGTGAAGTTGAAGCCTTGATGGCTTAAGATGTCTTTTCTGACTAACGTAGCAGCTTTGGCCAGGATAAGAGCATCTTCTGAGAAGTCTCGAGTCTTCAGAGCATCCTTTAACATATTTCTCATGTCTTCCTTGAAAACGAGAACAGTGTTTCTTTCATCATACTGTTCTTGTGCCACTGGGAATCGTTATCGCAGATGCATTCCTTCAGCCTGGTCTTGTTGACTAGTTTCTTGAGCTCAGTTCTTCCAGACGTTTCACATACAGAGAATGGATCTCGGATAGTTTGAAGAGGAGAGTTCCAGAGTTCACAGAATTCGCAATGGATCTGGTGAGTTCTTCAAATGCCCGAGACTCGTTTATTTTCGCATCTGTGTCTTCAGGTATTTGGTTTAGCTTTCGAGTGAGACTACGGTAGCGATTTCTCAACTTGACCATACATGTCAGATGGTATCCGGCCTCCATTGCAATTAGATCACCTCCAACTATTCTACTCAAGAGCTGGGTGTCGTTTAGCTCTGTGATTATTTCCCGGATATTTTTGTGTGCATCAAATGTTGAAAATTCATGAGAACATGTTCCTCTTCCCCTTTCTCGCAGAATAATCATTTTTGAACGTCAAGTGCTTTGCGTACTGGGCCTTTTCTCTTCATCATCATGGTTCCGCTCTCTCTTCTTCTTTGCCTTTGCTAACTTAGAATTGTTGAATTTCAAGTGACAAGATTTGTGCCAGGAAGCAGAATGAGAAGCAAAGTTGGCAACAGTTTCATAACTCCCAAAAATAGTTCAGCTGGAAGAGCACCAATGGCTCGGAACTGTTCTTAGTTGGTAAGGAATGATGTGTAGGCATCTGTATTGTCACGACTTGATCCAGGGCTCAGCAAGGGACACTTCAAGGGTTCACCAGTCTCCTGTTGGCAAATCACACAGCAATCCCGTTCAGTTCCATGCTGACACTCTGAAAGGAGAAGAAAATCTATTTGAAATTAAGCAGCCAAGGCACAAACATCTACAAATTGATTTTCCCTAGTACCTTATTATAGGAAATTAACGCACCATGAAATTAACGCGAATTTCTCCAAATCGCGGTAATTTCCTTAGCGTTAATTTCATGGAGCGTTAATTCCATGACCTTAATTTCCTGCTATTTAGCAAAATTATACAATGGATGGACAAACTTCCGAGCTACATATTTTAAGATGTGGAACTAGTTTGAAAGGATATACCATGTCTATCAAGTAGATTGGAAGCCTTTTTGTGCACAATAATAGTATTAAATCAGGAGATTAATAAACCGGAAATTTTTTAATAAAATTTATTCGCGTTAATTTCATGTATTTGAAAATGTTCAGCTCCAATTCGCGTTAATTTCATGGAGCGTTAATTTCCTTCGCGTTAATTACACGGCGCGTTAATTTTCTATAATAATGTATACAATTCATATACCTAAATAGCACAAGGATGACAAATGTTGAGAATATTGTTAGGTATCTGCCCCAGTGGTTCTCCCAATATAGCTATAGTTGGCCAGATAGAGTAATCAGGGCCGTAGCCACTGGTCAGGTTGGTCAGGTTTCAACCTGACCACTTTTAGTTGGTTGGACAGGTTAACCTGAACCCTTGGCCCTGTTGGTACTGTATCCAGCCCGGTCTAACCTGACCACTTTTAATTGGTGGCTACGGCACTGGTAATAGAATATTATTGCTGTTTTAACTGCGTGCTGATCTCCCTGGGCTTCAGAGCTAGCTCCTTTATATCGGCTGCCAGTCATCTGTCCATTATCTGCTAACACAATACAACTACAGTTGAAACCGGATATTTTTAACACATTCTTTTAACGAAAATTTGTTAAAAATATCCGATTGTTAAAAATACCCGATTTTACAACAACAACAATAATTAATTATTTACAAGAAAATGTGTTAAATATATCCGATTGTTAAAAATATCCGGTGTTAAAAATATCCGGTTTCAACTGTACTCATAACATATAGCCAACTAGTCATACAAACACAACACAATTACTGTACACAAATTACCACTAGTCATCATACACAATACAATTACTGCACATTAATTATAATGTAATGTAGTCCTGTGTTGTTGGGGTTCCCCAGCATTGGGAAATCCACAACAACTATAGAATACGATTTAATATCAATTTAATGCCTAAAATATTATAGAGTTTCTAAACATGGGGATATGGTACAAAAAAAAATGTTGAGGAAAATCGCTCTTTTTCATATTTGTCGGCCATCTTTTTCATTTTACACACAATAAAAATTGAATCTCCGGAGGGCTCCTAGGCTAACATTTATCGATATGCCCTAAGGGTTCCTCATACCAAATTTGGTGCTTTTATCCGCCATGTAACCGTAATCGTTAAATATAGCCCTAAGCCACCTCACTATTAGTATAGTAGGAATACCAGGGGATCGTCCAAATATGTTCCTGTAGTAGAAACATGGATAAGGGAAATATCGGTTAAGGAGTACAAGGTTAATTCCCCTAGCTTATACAAATGCATGCAAGTGACTCCGATTAAAACAAACAAAACCAGAACAATTGCGGTTTTAATATATAGATAGCTCAAGAACCATATTGTGTAGAATTTATTTCCGGAGTCAAGGGGGGGCATGGGGGGCATGTGCCTCCCCTAAATTATAGACAGATATAACTCACTCACTATATATTATTGTATTTACATTTTAAGGATTTTGACTATTTGAGATATGTAAGATTTAGTATGTTGAAATTTTAGTTAGGAATTTGAGGAGACAGCCCCCCCCCCCCCCTGAAATAGTCTTTGCCCCCCCCCCCCCCTCTGCCTCCCCTCAGATTTGTGTCGGGATCCGCCTCTGGTAGAATTGTGTCTATAATTTAAGCATTAGTACAATGTGAGAACACACTAGTATATCAGAATGTTTAAAACAGCTGGAGTTTATGTAAGTTGGTTGATAAGTCCATATTTATGGAAGTCCGACATTTCGTACAACGACAATTCGTACCACGAGATTTCGTACCTAATTTGATTGGTCGAATTATTTGTAAGAGTTGATTGTAATTCTAATGAAAATATTATTGAATTAGTGAATTCGAATGCTTACTTGCTCTGTTTCGATTCTATCTAATTATTGACGAAATACGGAAGTTATAAGAATTACAAATACGGTACTCTTACTTGCCATTTGATCTATTCTAAATTTATCTCACTTTACTTGGAATGTTAATTAAATTTGAGAACGATTATTAAACAACAGCAATATGCTTTATTCTATTAAATGATGAGTAAAAATAAGTAAGAAAATAGCCTGTATAGTAGGCTATGTACCGTTTTTATCCCTATAATCTTGAGGCCGTATATTCCGTCGTATATATTAATTTCAATGAGTCATTGTTAGATATTATCAGTGTAGTCTAGATTCAGGGCCGTAGCCACCGAAATCAAAGTGGTCCGGTTAGCCCGATCCCGGTTAGGGGGGAGATTAACATGACCGCGAGTTGGAAGTTTCGTTTTAGCTCACTTCATTTAAAAGATATTCAAGTTTCAGTAGAATATAATAAGTGATGAGTCAGCATTTTTTATGTGCGTTTGTGTGATCCCCCAACAACAACCAACCCGTTCGAAATATAGAATTCACAAAATTGTAAAACACATTTTTTTGATGATATCATCATCACCTCAGTGTCAAGACCCATTTGTAGAGGTGTTATGTGGCATAAGGATCAATTGATAAATTGGAAGTTTGTTTCTATCTTGTATCATCTCTGAGATTTATGATATTTAATTAATTAGTATAAATAATTATTAATATTATTTATAATATAACACCAATTTCAATGTCAACTTACAATTATTAAGTTAAATTATTTTGTCATGAATAATTAATTTGGCTATCAAATTTCAATTCCGAACACTCGATACCCCTAATAAACAAATTGGAAGCATCTATACAAGTCATATACTGACTGAATTATTGATAATTAATTACGTCAGTATATTTATAGGCAACAGTATTCCTGCAGTAAATATAATCACATAATCTGTCGTTGTTAAGGAATGTAATATCTTAGTTTTCAATTAGAAAATAGAAGCCTACTCGATCTCACAAGTTGAATCAATATAATAATCACAAGTTGAAACAATAGAATTAGATTTAACACTTTCAATTGAACTGAAGTGTTAGTAAACAAAGGAAACTTGCAACTCAATTGTGGCACAAACGAAACCCAATTTAAAAATTAGTGCACTGTGACAAGGTGTAGAATTTAATTCTCTATCGAATGCATATAAATTGAATTTTCGGGTACTATTTATTGTGCCTGTTTTAATATTAAACAGGTGCAAAAATGTGTCTCAAAAATCGTAACCCCGGGTGCACATCTGTGAGCCATGAGACACATATCCTGAAAATTTGTCTCTTAGTTAATAATACTCTGTTCTGTGGAGAGGATACGGAAGGAAAATAATATACCAAAGCACTAAGATTAGAACTGGGCCACTATACTATAGTATAGTCGGCACAGTAATAATATACCAAAGCCTAAGATTAGAACTGGGCCACTATACTATAGTATAGTCGGCACAGTAATAATATACCAAAGCACTAAGACCAATACTGGGCCACTATACTATAGTATAGTCGGCACAGTAATAATAACCAAGGAAGTAAGATTAGAACTTGGCCACTATACTATATAGTCCAGCAATATGGTGCAGGAAATGGTCGAATTGTGCATTTTCGAGATAAAAGTACCAAATTTTGCACAATTGTAGTATTATAGGTTCTGATCAACTTCAGCTATGGCACATAGCAGAATTTTTGGAAGAACAAATTTTTCAGGGGGTCAAAAATTGGTGCCCAATCGAAACGCCGGACGTATAAATACAGGATAGCTCATTCAAATGCATTATTAACGACTTTATATTGTCAGATTCGTGCTCAGCACTTAATTTCCAGCATTTTGATAGGTATATTGACTATATTTGGTGAGAATATTTTTTGGTTTTCCATAGCAACGGTGATAAACATTCCGATCTCCCAATTTGGAGTAACTATATCGAGTGACCCCTTGTTTTCTCGGGTATGCGTACTGAGTGCGAATAAACTATTAGAATATACTATTAGATACTATTTCACCCAAATTTCAATACCTACGTACAAGTGCAATACTAGAATATTCGAGGGTATTAATACAAAATGTGAGCATGAGGAAATTGAAACTCCAATAATATACAATTCAACAACAAATCCAAATGTCAGATATATCACAAAAGTTAACCTAGCCGGCGAGCCTCCCCCTAGCTACTGGCCTGACACAAGGACGAATAAATGGAGGAGCATGTGCATTGCACTATGGAACTATGGCCGGTCCAAGCCTGCCTAGAAGTACTACAAGTACAAAGACATGTTCTTGCGGCTTTATATTGTCAGATTCGTGCTCAGCACTTAATTTCCAGCAACTACTACTTTTGATCTTGGATAAATCTTGGCTTTGAGCTGGAATATGATAAATGCATACTTTTGGCTTGACAATTAATATTTAGAGTGTTTCTAATAGTATATTCGCACTCAGTACGCATACCCGAGAAAAACAAGGGGTCACTCGATATAGTTACTCCAAATTGGGAGATCGGAATGTTTATCACATTCTCACCGTTGCTATGGAAAACCAAAAATATTCTCACCAAATATAGTCAATATACCTATCAAAATGCTGGAAATTAAGTGCTGAGCACGAATCTGACAATATAAAGTCGTTAATAATGCATTTGAATGAGCTATCCTGTATTTATACGTCCGGCGATTCGATTGGGCACCAATTTTTGACCCCCTGAAAATTTTGTTCTTCCAAAAATTCTGCTATGTGCCATAGCTGAAGTTGATCAGAACCTATAATACTACAATTGTGCAAAATTTGGTACTTTTATCTCGAAAATGCACAATCTTTCACCATATTGCTGGACTATAATATTTGTAGCGTTAGAATTTAGAAGTACGGTAATTCGAGTTAGTGTTTAGATTAGAATAAATTTGCAGCTGCCAACTTTAATTATGTAATTAAATAGTACTCCTACTAGACAAACTATAATACCAGTATTGGAAGTCAACCTACGCCTAACAACTCGCGCAATAACTCGTGTGCAATAACTGCGTAACCATAATCGCGCCAATAGCTTGCGTAATGATTGCATTTACCAAAACATTTCGATCGCAAATAGAAACCTTAACTTCACTATATGACTAATCAATAAAAATAGAGGGGGGACAGATTTTGTAGGGGGGACAGTTTTTGACATGTACCATGGATATTTGTCAAAAAGTGTCCCCCCCCGGACAAATTTTGTAGGGGGGACAGTTTTTGTCAAAACAGAACGCTAATTTCTATTTCAAGACAATACTACTTGTATATTTTACTACATACTACATCTTTGTTACTACTTTTTTATTATTATAGATATTTATTTTATTTCTTCATTTCTTGTAAGTGTTTAGAAATACATTAAACTGTCTCTTATTTGATTCTAAATAGTCTAAACTAATCGTATGCAATACTATGCATTAGAAACCTAGATATTATTATGGAACATTCAGCATAAACATTATATAATAGTAATAGTAGATTCTCTAAGTAACTAACCACTGGTCCAAAAATTTATAAGCGCGCCATTGCCTTATAGAATGCTATGGTTAAACGAATTCTTGATTTTTGTTACAATCACATAGTAAATTATATTTGACAACATTATTTTAAGTAGTCTAAAGGAAATACTAAACGTTGAGTTAATGTACTGATGGATCGAGGGGGAGTTGCATTTGTTAGAATTTTGAAGTTGTCATTTGTTAGAATTTACTTAACTGTCACTTGTTAGAATCGGTTTTTCAGTTTACTGTCACTTGTTAGAATAGTTTTTCAGTTTACTGTCACTTGTTAGAATGGTTTTTCAGTTTACTGTCACTTGTTAGAATGGTTTTTCAGTTTACTGTCACTTGTTAGAATGGTTTTTCAGTTTACTGTCACTTGTTAGAATGGTTTTTCAGTTTACTGTCACTTGTTAGAATGTTTTTTCAGTTTACTGTCACTTGTTAGAATGGTTTTTCAGGTTACTGTCACTTGTTAGAATGTTTTTTCAGTTTACTGTCACTAGTTAGAATGGTTTTTCAGGTTACTGTCACTTGTTAGAATAATTAGTTTTTCATTTTAAGATTGGTAAATATTTAAGGATTCTCAATTATTTTTTTCTTTAGTCAGAATCCATTTAAATCACCCCCATTTCTGAAATCTGATTCTTTATTAATAACGAATACTGTTTATGACTGCCACTTCACGTATGAAATGTATACACGAACTACCAAAAAGTAGTATATATTCACTAACTTTACCTGTTACAAATATTATTATCATGGAGTACACATCAAATGAATACAAGCGGAGCGTTGGAAGAGTTTTTACAACTCAAGATGGTAATAAAAATATCAAATCCAAAATTAAGGGGAATTTTATGTACCTTCAATGTGTGTTATTTAGGGGTGGGTGTAAGGGTTCAAGTAAACTTAATCATGAAACCAATTTAATCATACCTTTGAATTCGCATAATCATAATGTCGAAAAGTATCAAACAGAAGTTTATCTATTAAAAACAAAATGCAAAACTATGGCCAGGAATTCCCAAACAAGCCTTAGAAGAGTTTTTGATAATGTTACAAGAAATGATCCTTGTGCATGTGATATCTCCTTCAGAGAATGCGAGTCATCCCTCTATCGAGCGATACGAAAGTTATAACCGAAAATTCCGCTTTCTGCTCCCGAGTTTGTTGCTATGCTGCCAACAACAACATTGGGGAAATACTACAAGTATAGCGTGACGAGAAGTGAGCAAACAGGTGTAATCTTTTATTCAGAGCAGATGCAGACATTTTTGGATGAAGTGACCAATATTCAATTTGATGGTACATTCTTTACCGTTCCAACTCAATTCTCTCAGCTCTGGACCATATTTGTATCTGTGGGAAGACATACTCTGCCAGCTGTTCATTGTTTAATGACATCAAAGAGCCAGGAACTATATCAAGCAGTATTGGAGAGTATTTGTACTAATATTCCGGCCATTAGCGAGTATGTCAGATTGGGAACCAGCAGCAAGAAATGCTTTTAAGTTGGTGTTCCCTCAAGCGAGAATTTACGGATGCTGGTTTCACTACACCCAGAGAATTTGGGCTAAATCACAACAATTTGGACTTATACAAAGTTTTGGAGATAATCCAGAAGTAAAAGCTTACATAAAACAACTAATGGCAATCCCGTTTTTGCCAGCTCCCCTAATTATTCCCACTTTCAATTTCCTTCTAACGCCAGTTATACAAAATACTGAAAAATTAAAGCTCGAAAAACTAAAAAATTATTTCAAAAAACGTTGGATAAATCAAATAACTCCTGAAGAACTTTCTATTTATGAAATCAGCATCGCTACAAATAATGGAGCAGAAAGCTATCATTCTAAACTCAAATCAATAGTAAGAACTAACCATCCAAGGATATGGACGTTTATGCAAACTCTGAATGAAATAATACAGGATATTACAGACAATGATATAGGACGTTTACGCATAGGCAGAGAAATCAGTAGACCACGAAAAAAACAGGATATTAATAATGAGGAACGTAGGAATACTTGCAAACAGAAGTTGTCTTGTGGAGATTACAACCCAATGGAATTCTTGAAAGCGATTAGCTATACAATTGGCAACATTAAATCGCAAGAATTTATTTCTTCAAGTGAATCAGAATATTCCGACGAAGAAAATGTTGAGCCAACTGGAGAAAATAATAAATGTATTATTTGTCTTGCGCCTCGCACAGAAACATGGATCTTCATGCCCTGTAGACATGCCAATTGCTGTACAGAATGTAGCCACACAATTGAGGAGCTAGGACACCCTTGTCCTGTGTGCCGTTCTATAATCGAAAGCCGCTTTCAAATATTTACTAGTTGACAACATTTAATTATGTTATGATCTTTCCAGATTTATATTTATTACATCTTCATTTATATTTATTACATCTTCATTTATCCTTGCATTACGTTCTTCCAGATATATCATTAAAGCTATCGTTTATCTTTACTAATCTAATAGTTAAATATTTAATGAAATATAATATCCCGAATTTTTAATCATAAAAATATTATGTGTGATTAGTATCAAGAAATAACTGTTGAAAATTGAAATTACATGTATTCTAAATTTTTAACTTGAGACAGTAACCTGAAAAACCATTCTAACAAGTGACAGTAAACTGAAGAAACATTCTAACAAGTGACAGTAAACTGAAAAAACATTCTAACAAGTGACAGTAAACTGAAAAAACATTCTAACAAGTGACAGTAAACTGAAAAAACATTCTAACAAGTGACAGTAAACTGAAAAACCATTCTAACAAGTGACAGTAAACTGAAAAAACATTCTAACAAGTGACAGTAACCTGAAAAACCATTCTAACAAGTGACAGTAAACTGAAAAAACATTGTGACAAGTGACAGTAAACTGAAAAAACATTGTGACAAGTGACAGTAAACTGAAAAAACATTCTAACAAGTGACAGTAACCTGAAAAACCATTCTAACAAGTGACAGTAAACTGAAAAACCATTCTAACAAGTGACAGTAAACTGAAAAACCATTCTAACAAGTGACAGTCAAGTAAATTCTAACAAATGACAACTTCAAAATTCTAACAAATGCATGCACTTCGGTAATACTTCATAAAATCTTATTCCGTAGTATAATAAAAATGTTTTATAAAATTTAATCAACCGGTTAACAGTGGCTAGAAATCGAATCGTAACCGTATTCTCAGAACGGTTAACCAATCCCCTTTACCTTGCTAGCTAGAAAGCTCTCAAAAAAAGAGCTACTAAAGTTCACCAAATTTATTCGTCTTGTGCGAAATTCGTATTAACCATTGCCACTTAGATACATATGTATAGGCTAGGGGAATTAAATATTGTGCTCCTTAACAGATATATCGCTTTATCTGTCTTCGTATTAGCCAGAGTCTACTATAATTAACTGACTCAGTTCAAAGTCCTCGTGTAGAGCAGAGGACAATAATTAAATACATGTCGGTTTATCCATTTAGTTATTATAATGGTTAAAAGAATTGACTACGATGATTTATTCAATCGGAATAGACAACAAAATAAGCTATAAATAATAAAATAATAATAATATAATGATTACAAAATACTGTAGATAAAAATAACGAAAATTGGATTAATTGAGTTGTAGGATTAATTGAGTTGTAGAATTAATTGTAGAATTGTAGAATTAATTAAGCTTTTATTTAGATATTGAGAATTATTAAGACAAATAAGTTGTAAAAATGCTGGTGGAGAGAGAGATGTAGGTACAGCTAGTTTATTCAGGGTTGTATCAACTCATTTTCTTGAATGAGTTGAATGAGTTGGTGACAGCAAAATGAATGAGTTGAATGAGTTGATAGACAAAAAATGAGTTGTTTTGCCAACTCAAAATGAGTTGATACAACCCTACTTCCGACCATGGCCAGACAACTTTCACTTTGTCATAACATTAATGCGTAGGGAGATCCAAATTTGGCCGGATCACTTTTGAGAGCCGACCTACGCAGCTGTAAATGTATTAGTAAACTGAAGAATTAAGATATACGTTAGTTACAATTAGTTTAATAAAAAATGAGTTGGCAGCAGGGTTGATAAAAATCAAAAAAATCCGATTTTTTTGATTTAAATCAGAATTTTGATTTTAATTGTTTTTTTTGCTATCTATATCACACTGGCGTATATTATTTGGCTAATAGATTAATTACATTGTTAATGACTCATTATCAATGTAATTTGACTCATTATCAATGTATTTCTTTTTTTTTTCGCAAAAAACAATAGACATAAAAAATCTGATTTAAATCAAAAAAGTCGGACTTTTTTGATTTAAATCAGACTTCTTTGATTTAAATCAGATTTTTGATTTAAATCATTGATTTAAATCATGATTTAAATCAATGATTTAAATCACTTGATTTAAATCAAACAACCCTGGTTGGCAGAATCAACTCATTTTCTTGAATGAGTAGAATGAGTTGGTAACAGCAAAATGAATGAGTTGAATGAGTTGGTGAAGGAAATTTGAATGAGTTGGTAGACAAAAAATGAGTTGTTTTGCCAACTCAAAATGAGTTGATACAACCCTGCTGTCAGCTACCACATCTTGACAGCTTCCTCTTCTTTGGTAGCTGCACCTGATGGAGAGGAGAGAGAGGAGAAGATGGCATTGGCTGATTGGGAAGAGAGTGTTAGAATATACACCCAAGGTACGGAGATATTGAAGTGCACGAATGAGCATCTCCACTCCCCTGAGACCAAGATAGGCATCAAGAAGCGGGCACGGGAGTCACAGGATAGCTCACACCACATAGTGGGGGAGAGAGTGGTCACTGTGGTGACAGTGTGACGGATCCTCAGGAGTACTGTCCTTGGAAAAAGCGGTAGGTGGAAGTACGGGATGCTGCATAGTAACTCTGCTACTGCTAGCATAAGTCCGGCGGTACTACTGGTAACCTAGATCGACACAGGTTGGCGCGAGGCGCAATAAGAGTGGTCGAGGGTTACCCTCCTGATGAGTCCTTGAGATAGGAAGAAACCACTGACATGACATCCCCATGAGTTGGGGCCAGCAAGAGCGCCTAGTCTTCATACTAGTGCGTGGCCTCATCTCATGACAACATTATCTGAGGAGACGGCTGCTAAGCTACCAAGCTGGACAGTCTGAAGCGGACAATACAGCGCCTGCGGTGCAGCAGCTGACAGCCCCGGTACAGCCTGCCAGTCTGGACACGTTTAATACGTAATACGCTATCCAACAGTACGTATTAATACGTTAAATCTATTATCAACCAGGGATGTTTTCGAGGTAAATTCAGTAGTATATTTTAAATCTTATTGCAAATACATGCTACAAATTATCAAATTTGTACTATGCAGACTATACTAGGAGTCAATTAAACAATAAAAGAAAAAATGATTAAACTGAAAGTTGTTCAAAGCAAATTCCATGAGCGCGATATTATAAGTAAGATATACGTATTATACAGTAGAACCTCGTTAGTACGAACACGGTTAATACGAATTTCCGGAAAAGACGAACAAACAATTCCACAAAATGAGGTCCCTAAAATGGCTATTACTCCGGTTAACACGAACTCCGGATAAAGCGAACAAATTCTTACCGTCAGTTGGTGTTCATATTAACGAGGTTCTACTATACGTAATACGTATCCAATAAAAGAAGTGTAAACAATTAAGATATTCAGTATACAGATGGAACAGTACATAGTAATTACGAGAACATATGGTTACCAGTCATCAAATTATATTTCTGGTTCAAGTCAGTAAGTTCTTTATAATTAATGCATTGACGTAAAGATACGAGCAGCTGAGGAGAGAAGATCCTTTCAGTATTAAATTATATATATTCAAAAAGGATATTTATACGTAGTGATAACTTGGGCTAGTTGTATTACAATGTGAAATTAACAAATTAACAAGGAATAGCGAAACTTTGCATATTTATGCAAAGATAAGAGATTAATTTAGCAAGCGAGTCAAATGAATATGATGCAAAGTTGCAAACTCTGTGAGCTAAAACATTGGCACAATAATGTTAATTAAAAACACTGAATAGAGAATGACTGACTCAATTTGCAGGGTTCAGGTTATAAACAAATTTCTAGGCAACTTTATCAACTTTTTCATTAATTAAAGTTTAGGGCTGAAACGAATATTCGAACGAACGAACCTTTTTCTAAACGAACGAATATTCGAATATTCGTTCGTTTGGATGACTAAGCATTAAATCAATTTCTAGAGACAAAATACATTGGAAAATAGGTTTTTGATAATGTTAGAATGGTATAATAATAGTTACAAAGTGTATTATACACAAGTTAACTATATAATCAGCTAGTTTAAGTGGGAAATTATATTTACGATATCTCTAACCTATACAAAAGTATTGTTGTTGTCCAAAATTAATCAACGAATATCCCTTTCAATCTAATATTCGTCCAAACGAACGAATATTCGTTCAATCATTTCGAACGAATATTCGGTATATTACGGTAGATGTTGACACTTGGAACATGTTAACATCTACCGCGGTAGATGTTGTATTCAACTTCACTTTCAATTTTATATTTATAGTATGGCTTCTTGATTACTTTCAGTTTGGTACAGATGGGATGGATAATTTATTAAGAGGAGTAAACAAATAGATATATAATATGAATCTTATAGTTTTATAAAATTTAACGTCTTCTTATTGTATGTCTAACAATCGGTTAAAGTATCACTGTCTTAAGTTCGAGAATGAAGTATTGGCCAAAAAACAGGAGCCAAAATCTCGTAACTGGAATAAAGAAGAGATACAACGTCTAATTGATCAACTGTGTGATCCAAGCTGAAGTAAATATTCGCTGAGATGGCACTATTTCAACTGTTGCAGATCTCAGCAATAAAGCAGGTAATTGTATAGAAATATCCAAGAACGAGTGTCCCAAGAATAAAAGCTTACTAGATACTGATAGTTCTGATAGCGAGTATTTGGACGATTAAACTGTTGGTATGATGGGTAGGGCTAAGGCTAATGCTTCATTCGCTGATCTTGAACAGTTTTGAGTTGGGGAGGTTGCTACAAGGGAGTTTACATGTGCAACACCTATAGTATTGATAACTTTTTAACTCTGATTAACCTCCATCTTACCAATTACAAAGACTTCTGAAGTGGCTGGAAATAGCGGTCAAAGATGACTTAAGAAAAATTCGATTCGCAACGCTTTTGGTTAGCAAAGAAAAAGAATGTAGAATGTGAAAATAATGAACTTAATTTATTTGGGTCAAGAATACAACATTGTTAGCGCACTAGTTAATGTTGCATTAAGCGTCCAGGAATATTAATGTACATGTAAGTGCTCCAATTGCTCAGAACTGTTTACCATCAAAGCTAAGAACGCATCAACTACAGTAGATGTCGGATATAAGCACACCGGTTATAAGAACTCTTCGGATATAAGAACAATATGTTGGGAAACGGTTGCCATACAAGGGCGTCGATCCTGGGGGGGCAAGGGGGGCGAATGCCCCCCCAGTGTCAATACAGGGGGGGCGAGAGTATCATTTCGCCCCCCCATTATTTGGCGCACCTTACATTTTTATTTCCACTAAAATTGGTAATTTATTGGTGTCGTGAAATTATTTATTAATAATGCGTGATATGTTAAGACAAGACCCAAAAATACAATTATGAAACTTATGATTTGTTTCAATGATGTTAATTGTTCTAGGGCTTGAACGTCTAAAAAATTTTCCCGCTCCCGCTCCTAAATTGTATGCTACAACAGGGCCGGCGCAGCTGGTACGACAGGTACGGCAATTGCCGTACCACTTTTTTCCTAAGATGAATAATTCATTAATTATTGAATTATTAATGAATTATTCATAATTCACGGGAATTATTCAATGAATTAGTCAACATAGCTTTTCTCAGAATTGTTATAGCTATTAGCTACCTATTCGCGGGCGTGGAAATTGCCGTACCAGTTTTTTCCTCTGTATAATTTTTCCGTACCACCTTAATTTTGCTTCCGCCGGGCCTGTACAACAAAATATTCTGTGAAGAAACTTTCATTGCTTCAACCAATGCAAAATACAAATTGTCCCACCCACTATAGGTTAGGTATTTCAATTATTTCCATTAGCAAGGTGTTTTCTATCAAAAAGCAAACATTTAATGTTAGTTATGTTCCACTAATAGCAAGTTTGTCTATTGGCAAACAAATTTCATTTAAAATACGACTTATTATCTCGCGAAAGATAATCGTGCCCGAAAGATTTAGGCTTGCTCCCCAGTTTCAGAGAGATACGCCACTTTTTAGTTAAAGTAACTTGAATATTTTGTAAAGTCTAAATTTTGTCCGGGTTTGGGAATTTGGTAATCTGCCAACCCTAACGTAATGACCGATTCCAGCTCAGGGCGAAACTACGCTTTTCAACCTAATACGAGACAACATGATGTTCGCCCCCCCAATCTTCTTTTCAAATCGACGCCCCTGTTGCCATATACCCTGTATAAATTTATGTCGGTTATAAGAACATGCCAGTTATAAGCACATTAAGTTCAGTTCCCGACAATGTGCTTATAACCGGCATCCACTGTAATTCTCTACAAATTTTCAAACAACTATCGAGTCTAAACTGATCCCGAAAAAGTGCAAATTATGCCAAAGGAAAGATATACATTGTGAAAGAGGGTCAAGTAAATTTCCTCAACTTTGTCCTTTACTATTTATTGAAGCAGGAAATTTGCAAGCAAATGAGAAATTCATTGATCCCTATATAATACTGGAGCATGGGCACGATATCTTAACTTTCAGACACATAGGTCATATCTTATCTATGGCAATCATTTCACACTAAATAAATTCATAAAAGAACAGCTCGTGTCATATGATGGGATTAGAAACCCGAAAATTCAGATTGAACTTCCGTCAAAGTTCCCAGAATCTTCTAAATCAATTTCGTCGCATAGTTGTTAGTGCTAGATTGATCATGCTTGCTGCTTAGATTCAATCATAAGTGTTTAGTAATAGTATTAATCAGTGGCAGCGCTAGACGACCGCCACTAGTGGGGCACAGGTCCACCTGGCCCCACCCTCGCGCTGCCTCTGGTATTAGTTTTTGTAGTTTATGTTAACACAAATCACATCTACTGAAAGTAATCAAGAAGCCATGCTATAATTATAGAATTGAAGTGAAGTTGAATACAACATCTACCGCGGTAGATGTTAACATGTTCCAAGTGTCAACATCTACCGTAACATGTATTATAGCTGAGTGGAGAAATGCGCTTCTAATGTACTAAAATCAACTTTCTATTATTTTGTGCCGGTTGAAACTTCCAACGACCTGACTATTGGAATAATGTATCTAACGGCTGTGCTGACAAGCCAATTGCTAAATTAGTGCGGATTAATACTGCCATAGCATTCTATACATAAGGCCATAGGCGCCGATTTCTTATGATTTCCTCTAAAATTTGGGCGGGTCCGGACCCGTCCAAATCGGCACTATCGGCGCCTATGCATAAGGCAACGGCACTCACTCATATTTCTGGACCAGGGATTGGTTAGTATAGTCAACTAAATATATATATGCAATTCAATTTTTTTTTTTTTTATAAAGGTGGTCATGTACAAGATGCATATTTTTGAGGTACCCCTTGGTCGAAATGACGTCACCATATTGTATACCTTATTATAGGAGATTAACGCAAATTAGAGCAATTCGCGTTGATGTCATGGCGTGTTAATTTCCTATAATAAGGTATACCCCGGAGTATATAATGTCCTAGCCTAATTATACTCCCGGATATATTCTGTCCTAGCCTAATTAAACTCCCGGATATATTCTGTCCTAGTCTGATGACCTTATTATAGGAAATTAACGCGCCATGAAATTAATACGACGGGAATTAACGCTCCATGAAAATGATGAAATTAACGCGAATTGGAGCAAATCGCGTTAATTTCCTATAATAAGGTAATACCCAAAATATTCCAAAACTTTGAACACATGTAAAATGTTCAATTTCGCTTTTTAAAATAAATTGCTGTGACCAACCCATCTAGGAGTGATTTTACATAAAATATCTAAGAATCAAATATGGAATGTTACTCCTAGATGGGTTGGTCACAGCAATTTATTTTAAAAAGCGAAATTGAACATTTTATACGTGTTCAAAGTTTTGGAATATTTTGGCTATTATACAATATGGTGACGTCATTTCGACCAAGGGGGCTAGGGGTACCCCAAAAATGTGCGTCTTGTACATGACCACCTTTATAAAAACAATTACCTAAGTAGAAGCACCCTGGATTACTTATTTCGAAGAATAATTGAATTGCAAATATTTAGTTGACTGGACTAACCAATCCCTGGTCCAGGAATTTGAGTGAGTGCCATTGCCTTATGGATAGAATGCTATTGCATATAGAAGTTATAGTCAACACTCAGAATGTATAAATAAGGATAATAATAGATAATAGACAGCAACAATAAGAGCCGAAATCCAGAAATTTAATCTTCCAAGATGAGTAGTGAACTAAAAGAAGAAACACTGAATGCATTCAAAAGTAAGTCAGTCAAATTTGCAAGGAATTAATAACCTGTGACAAAAGGTAAATTTAATAATACTAATTACATTATTTCTAGCTGGGATAAACTTTTTAGAGAAGATAAAGGCAACAGTATGTAATAATGATCTGCCCAATACATTGGATCAGGTGTATTACATATTCGAAGAACTAGTAAAAAAATGGGAGAGTGAACTTATAAATGGAAGTGAATCCAAACCGAAAACTAAGAATTTTGTCAAGTTAGCCAATTCAACACCAATCAAGCCAACTAAGATAGAGATTGAGAAGAGAATGCCAGGTGCCGTAACTCCTAGCTACAGAGATGAGGTAAGGTACAAAAATAATTTTTACACATTCATGAATTGCTTAATTTAATAAAAAATATATTTATTGATACATGTTAACATTAAATGTAGTCATCGAATTCAGTGGAAGAGACTAAACATAACAACAAAAAAAAGATATCATTTTTTCAACAATTGAGGAGCAGATCCAAGAGTGAGGAGAATGTCATTGATTCACACCCAGCAGAAAACAAATTGATGAAAAAGAGATCGTCTATACTCGAGTAAGTGTTGATCAATTATATTTCACAAATTAGTTAAGATGCATCATATATTGTATTAAATAACTGCTCTTTCAGTCTAGTGCGCATGCCAGTATGCAGCCCAAAGAATGCAGACGTTGAACATTATGTGAGTATTAAAGGGATAGACCCTGACATGATTATGCACTCGAACGAAAACAATTTCAGTAAAGTCACGAAAATAAAACTGAAAGTAAATAATATAGCAATAGGAGCTAGGTACTGCTGTCTCTTTGGTAAAAACGTAGTATTAGGCCGCGAATTGAATGATCAAGTTGCAGAGTATACACTTGATTTGGGTGAATATCGATTGGAAAATCGTAAAAATCAACACTTTGAGTTGGTGAAGAAGGATATAACTCATTCCTTCCGCTTTGACAAGGAGTCGGAGTCCTCCGATTGGTACCACTGCCTTAGCAAGATAATTGACTCTGAAGTGTACAGCTACATACCAGTAAGTAGAGGGGGTTACAACGAGCATTTATTAAATTACAAGGCAGAAGGAGGAAGAAAAAATAAGCTGCCATGTCCAATTAGACAATCCCCTGAATACGACTACCCAGAGTTCCAAATTAATAGAGAAAAGGATATGTCCAGATCTAATGTCGAAAAGAATGATATACATTCCGAAGTTCAAAATGAGTACACTGAAATCCACCAAAAGCAAGCGAAATGGAGAATTTCTCTAGCCTGTGAACATGAACTCACTCGTAGCCATTGTTTGAAGAATGAAAATGCAAGAGAATTGGGAATCTTGTCTGAAAATCCAAATTCGAGCACAGGAAAGGAGAAACGTGCTGTCAAAAATAAACAATTTGTTTCGGGAAATGGCAGTAACTTGAATAGTGCTAAGATTGCGCTAAAACCCTCAAAAAAGCTTGCAAGAGATAGAAGTGTGTCTATGTAATTGGTGTAGAGTGGTGAAGTTGTAATTTTTATTAATTCAGGTTTTTATCCTAAAATAATCATATTATATAATATGTATCATGTCTTGTTGTAATATTAAAAAAGTCAATTATTTTTGAATCTTATTTTAAATATATCACAGAAATAATTAAATCTAGTTCGACAAGCAGTGAAATGTTATCAAACATTATCATTGAAAGCTAGACAAACAATAGCCTTATCGTGTCCGGCGTACTCTCTCTTTAGCTGTCCCTGCTCTGTGTCCCAGAGACGGGCGGTCCCATCGCTAGAGGCAGTGACGATATATTGAGAGTCGCGAGTGAACGCACAGTCCCACACCCACCTCTGTCCCTTCGTTGTCAGCTCGCTCTTGATCATGAAGTTCACTGTGCTCCATAGCTTTATTTCCCCAGAGGAGGCGGTGGTCGCTAGGAGACTGCTGTCAGGACTGAACAGACACTTGAGTGCGTAGCCTGAATGAGCCTTGAAGTCTTTTCGGGGAGCCACCTTCTCTTGCTCTGTCTGCTGGTTGAGACTCCACACGTAGCAGTGGCCCCGAGTATCCACACACGCAAGATACACGGCATCCATATCCACACAAGTGCCTTGTATTGATTTGTTGTACCGGTCACTAGGAGTGGGGTCGGGGATTATCTTCTCAACGCTGTCTGTGTTGAGGTCCCAAAGGTGAACAGTCCCCAACTGATCTCCCAGCACCAGTTCTGCTTGATTCGGGTGAAGAAAGACACAGTTTATTGATGTACCTATTTTGTACACGCGTTGACATTGTAGCTCACTTGTTGCAGCTATCCGTAGGTCCCAAATACGAGCATTACCATCCTCCCCCCCGGTAAACATCCAGCGGCCGTCCTCGCAGAACCCGAGGCACATGACATTCTTATGAAACCCTTCGTACCGAACTAATGGGGTTGAGTTAGATGACTCTATGTCGAATATTCTGACAGCCTGGTACGCTCCTGCGGCCAGCTTGACCCTGTCAGGCGCGAACTCGAGCGAATTTACGTGCGAGTCTGGATGTGGCAGACTCCGCTGACACTTGCCAGTGTGAGGCTCCCACAGCCGAATGCTGTGGTCGTACCCGGCTGTGGCTAGCAGCACGCTACGAGACAGGAGGGAGCTGTTCGGGTCCAGCTGGTTAGAAGAGTCGGAGGCCATGTCTGCTAAGTGGCAATGCAATTTAACAAACGAATCAGATTAAAATAGTGCTGCATGAACTTTATTCTGGTGCCAATAGTTTTGGAAAAATTTAATGCAATGTATAAACCGTTTGTGTAAGAATAATACATAGTAAGAATAATACATATCGTAATCAAAAAATTATAATTTAATTAGAATAATTTATAAATAAGTGTAAAAAAAATTCGTACTAAACGAATATTAATTTAACTCAATTGACGGATAAGTAAATATTAGCCAAGAAAACTGTATCATTATTCACTAACTCGAGAAATGCTATTCCAATCAATCGGCTTCTTGCCATTATCTTTTAATAATATATTCGTTTTAGAGAAGTGTTTACATCCGAAGAAGCCTCTGTCCGCTGAGAAAGGAGAGGGATGGGCACAACGCAACACAAAATGTTTTTTGACATTTATAGAAGAACCTAAGGAAAAAATCTAAATTACAGCTGTGCCGACAGCATGTCCTTTGGAGGCACTATATTTTGGTCGTTGGTTGATTAATGGTGCCGACAAAAGAAAATGCTGCAAAAATTACTGATTGAAATAACTGATTGGTTGCATGAATATACTCTCGACAAATTAAATTACAGCCTCTATTAGGCGTTCTATAATGCACACTTAACAATTGATAGAAAATCCTTTCATTTTAATTGAATGCTACTCGATAATCCATACTGGGACAACCCTCGAATTTAATTGGTTAAAAGTTTTGTCACCTGGGAATGGGATGGAAATGTGAATTATATAAAATCGTGACCCCAGGTACACATCTGTAACCCATGAGACATCTATCCCAGGGTTTTTTTTAAGGCCGATCTTGGTGTAAATTTTGCACCAAGATTTTGGGAGTTACACCACGATTTGGGCGGCCGCGGCCGCTGCAGTGTTGAGTTACACCTAGGTCTCAACCTTAAAAAACCCTAATCTATCCTAAAATCTCAGTTCTTAGTTAATAAAAATCTGTTATGTGGAGAGGATACGGATAAAAAAATATACCAAGGCAGTAAGATCAAAACTGGGCCACTATACTATTGTATAGTCGGCACAGTAAAAATTGAATATTGAGATATTCAAGTGCGTTTATCAGGGAACATTTTAGTAACCTACATAGAATCTATTGGTCAAATCAATTAATAAAATTTCATGAGTCCCAGGGTTGGAGTTTAACCCGGGTTAATTGGGATTAGGCTCCTCACTCTATTGAGAATAGGTTTAGTTCATTTAAATTCCATACGTTTCCATACGTTTCCATAGGTTCCCATAGTTTCGACATTCGTAAATACCTATTAAATTATAGTAGTACAGTGGAGCCTCCCATAACGGACACTCCAAATAGCGGACAACCTCTAAATAACGGACAACCCCCGAGGCACGGATTTATGTATTTAGCATATGTCTAATAGAAAAGCAACCTCTAAATAGCGGACAACCTCTAAATAACGGACAACGGTTCCGGTCCCGAGGTGTCCGTTGTTCAGAGGCTCTACTGTATACATACACTGTTGTGCAGGGGGGGGGTCAATCGACAGATACTTGACCCATAGCCAGGTGGTGGGTCCCATTTAAAAAATTATTTCATGAAGTACCTGGTACTTCATGGAGGGTACGAATCAATATTATTGCGAAATTTTGCAGCAAATTATCAAGAATTTACACTAAGGGTAATTTTTTTAAATCTTATCACACCTAAAGGTGAGAATTGCTGACTAATTAAAATTGTAAAAAAATTTTAAAAGTGTGTTTTGGGTAAAAATGCTCATAGGAGGACTTCGGGGACCAGATGTAATTAACTTCGTATCAATTTATGCTAATCTGACACAGGTGACAACTTCAGAGTGTCACTTGTGGCAAATACTGAATGGGTGTAGGGGTCCAAAAGCAATAAATTCATTAAGTACTTGGTACTTCGTGAGGAGGGGTGGGTGGGTATGCCTTAAAAATATATTTTTCCATGAAGTCACCTATGGGTTAGTATTCTTAAGATTGACTCCCCCCTGTGTTGTGACCAGTTAAAAGATTATTTTTGGCAAATAATTTATTTCAATATATGTATTCGATTTTCGTATTATGACTACTACTTAATATAAACATCGTTTCAGTTCCATTGGCTTTTATCAATGTACTAGCAGTTCTTAACTACAGTAATACGTAAGATAGCTGGTAAATTACAATCACAAATACATACAAAATAATAATAAAAAGATTCAAAGCTTTAAAGTTTAAACTGACCCTTCTCTTGAGCTGGCTTCCCCCACAATAGAAACACTACACCACTTAGATTCTTGTTAATCCATTGGACAACTGCGTCTGTAAATTTTTCCCATCCTCTTTGTTTGTGAGAGTTAGCTTCTCTTGCTTTCACAGTGAGACAAGCATTCAGTAGCAGTACTCCCTGTGTAAACAATTAGCCGTATTATAATCTCAAAATGGATTAATTTTTAACAATCAGCTAAGTGTATTAATACGCGTAAAACACGTTTAATACGTAATGCGCTATCCAACAGTACGTAAATATGCTAAATCTATTATCAACCAGGGATGTTTTCGAGGTAAATTCAGTAGTATATTTTTAAATCTTATTGCAAATACATGCCATCAAATAATCAAATTTGTACTATACAGACTATACTATGAGTCGAATAACAATAAAAGAAAAAACGATTAAACCGAAAGGTATTAAAGCAAATTCCATGAGCGCGATATTATAAGTGAGGTATACGTATAATACGTAATACGTATCCAATGAAAGAAGTATTAATTAAACAACTAAATATTCAGTATACAGATGGAACAGTACATAGTAATTAGGAGAACATATGGTTACCAAGATCAAATTATATTTCTGGTTCAAGTCAGTAAGTTCTTTATAATTAATGCATTGACGTAAAGATACGAGCAGCTGAGGAGAGAAGATATTTATACATAGTGATAACTTGGGCTAGTTGTATTACAATGTGAATTACCAAAGTAACAAAGAAGAGCGAAACTCTGCATAATTATGCAAAGATAAGAGATTAATTTAGCAAGCGAGTCAAATGATGCAAAGTTGCAAACTCTGTGAGTTAAAACACTGGCACAATAATTAACAACACTGATTAGAGAATGACTGACTCAATTTGCAGGGTTCAGGTAATAAACAAATTTCTAGGCAACTTTATCAACTTTTTCATTAATTGACAGCTAAATAATTTGGTGCTTTTACAAAATTGCTAGGTTTGATATTTTAACATACGTATTTTGTAAGATAAACTAAAATATTAATATTAATTGTTGAAATAAATATATTTGTTAATGATTTTTCAATAGAAACTCATATTGTATTTCGAAACTATATAAGTATTGGCTAGCAAGCGTCAAGTAATATTGGAACTTTAGGTTAGGAACCTTACCTTAGGTACTGAAATATACTACTGGCTAATTAGAATAACCAAAACTACCGCCCCGCCGCCGCCGCCGGCAGGGGTTTGCACAAATCAATGATTTTGATTTTAAATAAAAATCATTCAAAAATATGTGAGACATTAATCAATCAAGATCAAATCATAGTAAATTGTATGAGTGTATATCAATCATCAAATCATTTTGATTCACTAGAGAATTAATCAAAAATAATATCAAATCATTACCAAATTTAAAGATGCATTTCATTCTAATCAGTGTGGCGAAGCATTTATAAATATTAACTAACAAACTATACTAGTCGATGGTATAAAACAAGAGAAGTCCACTGTAGTTTAAACCGGGATTGAATTGGAATGATAAAGCGTACGTACATATATAATCAGCTATTGAATAAAACATGTTGTATAACTACTGGAGGTTGAAGAAATTATAAAATAGTTCAGGTAAATCATTAAATTTAGAGCAGAGAAATTATTTAATCTTTTTACTGTGCCGACTATACAGTAGTATAATTTCCCAGTTCTATTCTGAGCGATAAGACACGAATTCGTGTTCGTGTCGTGTTAGGCCAAAGTTTTCGTGTTCGTATTCTTGTATGTATATGGTAGGTAAATTCATTATAATTGATCGTTATTCCAAATAATTAAACTTAATAAATGTAAGCGGACATTTCTGTTATTACCTGTTCAGCCCAGCTAACAAGGTGTCCATGGTTAGGAGCTTCAAAGTCTGGTATATCGCTCTTGAGTTCCTTGTAGATGTTGAGGAGACTCGGCGGCGTGGCTACTCCCCGAGTAACGCTGAAACAGAGTCCGTGTGCCTGGGAGGGGCCGTGGTACGGGTCTTGTCCGAGTACGACTACTCTAACATCTTGGATGTGACAGTGTCTGCTCCAAGAGAACACGTCCTGAGGAGGAGGGTAGACACAAACCCTGCCACGCTCCCCCTCTACGAACTCCGCCAGCCGGAGGAAGTATGGCTTAGACAGTTCCTCTTTCAGAGCGGACTTCCAGCTGGACTCCATTCCAGACGTGAAGATAGAAACACTTCTCTTCCTGAGAGCCTCCTCCCTCCTCAGGCGGACCTGTTCTATCTGCTCCGGACTGGGATTGTCTTGCTCAGTGGCAGGGTCGTTCTGGGAGCTCAGAGAGGGCTCGCTGGTCTGTGACATCTTCAGCTGTTTGGGGGTCGGAGTGCATGGGTGAGGGGAGGTGGTAGGGGACAGAGAGTCACTGGACAAGGTTCTCTTCCTGCCGCCAGAGGGAGGGGGCGTAGTGATGAAGAAGTTAGACAGCCTGGATTGCACTGGAGTGACATGAGGGATCTGTTGGTTGCTCTGTGACATTCTACAGACTATCAGTCTCCTTAGCATAAGATAAGTAATCGGGAGCCCTAAAAGAAGTTCTGTTTGACACAGAATAAAATTGATTATTAAGAGTTGGAAATTTAAGATGGATCCATAATTGGGCTATTTCCTAGAGCTAGGTTAATTTTATCTTGTTTTAAGCATGGTTGTATGTGATGTTAGAACAAAGGTCTTCAATTGAGACAAACGGACTTTTCAAAGGAAAGGAAGTTGATAATTAGTCGTTTAGAATTTACTCTGGAATATTATATGCAGGACAACTAAAATGTCTCAAAGACTTACCAAAAATCGGTCAAAAGGCCCCTAAACCACATGGCATCTGTAATTTATCAGGGGCAAAAATACTTTTGTTATATGCTAGCAATCCAGGTAAGATCATTTAAAATCAGCCGCTGGTAGTGTCCGGAAGCTAGAACTAAGCTCTAGGGAAATTTTTACTTTTGCATACGTCATCAAATTGTGCACATGACACTTCCATATATATTGTTAAGAAAATCATAGATCGTAAAGATTCAGATATGTACCCCCAGTTTTTTGTCGATTGAATTTGTCTTAATAAATAGATATCGTTAGATGTCTAGAGCTGGTCGCAACGACATCTCATTCGTGAGATAAATAATTGGTCACATCCACATCCATATAATGAAAAGTCGAGTGAGCATGCTCACTGGGTCGAGTGAGCATGCTCATAGGGTCGAGTGAGCATGCTCATAATACATAGGGTCGAGTGAGCATGCTCATAATAAAATGTCGGGTGAGGCGGGAGAGTCACGTGAAAGCGAGGTCAGGAGAGTCACGTGACCCCGGGTAGTCAACTTTTTTCATAGTTGCATTATACGTAACGTATAACGTATATATGGTACCATTATACGATAGGTGAACGTATGACGTATAATCGTATAACGTAAAATCATCATACGACCTATAACGTATGACGGATTTTAACGTATATATGGCCCATTATACGCTCCCCGAACGTATAACGTATAATCGTATAATGCATCTATGACTTTTTTGAAATATGCATATCAGTTTTAGAATAAATAACTATTTCTTGTATTGTTGTATTTATTTTGTTGGAAAATGCTTTTAATGCTTAGTCATCCAAACGAACGAATATTCGAATATTCGTTTGTTTAGAAAAAGGTTCGTTCGTTACATTTCCAATATTCGTTTCAGCCCTACCGGCGGGCGTTTACCGTTCGTTGCTATGTAAAATTGATGGAAACTAATGTTGTTAATTTATTACACAATGCAACAAACTAGTTTTAAATAGCAAAATGATTCTTCATCAGTTTTTCGATATTAAATTGGGCAATAATTATAACTTACGATTTAATGCTTTTATTTCCTTCCAATCCAGTGAGCATGCTCACTCGACCCAATGAGCATGCTCACTCGACTTTTCAATACCTCCCACATGACCATAAATGGACAAAAGAATAAAATTGGCAGAATTTCGAATTTACGAGTGTCAACTTTTGTGAGTCATTCTAATAGGTCAAACACCCAAAGTGGTTAGGAATATGAGTAAATTTCAGGGCTTTTCTTGAATGTAACAATTTTTATAATGTTGCGATCGAAGCGGATCTTATAATTCAAATATGTTCATTATATGGCATTACAGGGTCAGCATACAAAATTTCAATTGGTCAAAGGTGGTCTTTATTTTTGCGGCTTATTTGAAACTTAAAACATCATAATGTTATAATGTTTTGCGACTCCACAAAGTCGAAGCTAAAAATTTCACAAACTAGATTTGAAATCAAACATTTTGGTTCCAAATTGTTATTTTAGAGTCAATACTATGTACTAAAATAGTTAAATGTATTTATATCTTACTTAGGTAAAAATTACGGATGTAAATAAATTTAAATGTACATAGCGACAATCCACATCAGACATCGAAGTCGTTTTGTATTTCTAAGCTTTCAATTCGTACCAAATTTGATATGCATACAATTTAGACATCTATGAAGCAAATCACGATGCTTCTTTGCGTTTTGGGGTTGACGACTTTTTTACCAAATACGTGTCCCAAACCCCAAAATTTGCAAATATACCAAACCACTGAGACCAATACTGGGCCACTATACTATCGTATAGTCGTCACAGTAAAAACTAAGTTCGCATTTAGTTAAGTACATACTTAAGTCATATTCACTAAGAAATATTGTCGTACTTAATTCTTAGTGAATACGGCGGCTGTAACTCATACATTATCTACAACAATAGATACAATCGGAATTGGTTTAGCCTTCTATGATGCATATTAAGAGGGAAAAGGTTCAAGTGCTTAGAGCTCAACTACATCGTTATTACCAGGGTTGGTAGAAAGGTGCTAGCAGCCGTGTGAGCTGTGAGCTGTTAGTTGTTAATTAACAGTTCATGTTTTTAATAATACAAAGGTGTTAAAAATCAATCATAAGAAATGGTTACTTTTTATGGTTTTTGAAAAACGATGTTTTCCAGTAACCCTGAACCTTTTAACGCAGTGCTGTACCAATTCTCAAACTTATCATTCTGTTCAGACGTGAAATGATTCTTCCAATCTCCAATTGTACCTTTTCTGATAAAAGGGGGATTATCTAGGTTCCAAGGGATAATTGACTTATTCACACAATCGTTCATCTTCAAAGAATCAAACTTAGTATACTCGTATACTATATTGAAAATTTCCTCTGAAAATTTAAAATCCAAAAAGTTAGCGATTTTAATTATTGTTTCTTTAAAATTGAGTGTAAGAGATTCGTAAGACAAGACGAGTACGTTTGGTTTATCTCTGACATTCCACCAGCCCAGTACATGTTCATACCAGAGACCATGGCTAGTTTCCCCGCGCATGAATATATTTAAATATTGATCAAAAGATCCGACATAGCTTATGAACTTCATGCCCTTAGAGTAATAGTAGTCAGACACAACAACGTCTTTAGGATTCCGATAAGTATAAATGTACTTGCAGTCATGACTATAAGGAATATATTTGAAACGGAGATGAGTTTTAAAAACTCTGGGATTATCGAGATTCTCCATGAAGGAGTGTGTATAGTAAAATGGAGCAACAGGGAGCTTGTCCCCCTCCTCGCTGCTGCTAACTAGAGGTAGCTCGAGAAATGGTTGGGTCCAATCCAACTGCTGATCAATCTTACTGTGGGTTTTCAAAACCTGGACAATGGATTGTATCCATGTGGTTCCTGACTTAGGATGAGTAGCTAGAAAAATGTCACTAGGTCTAGGCTGGAATGTGGCTATTTCCTCAAGCCTCTTTCTAGTCAGATAGAACGGAAATACATCATCTCCAATCCTCCACACCCCCTGGTCTATATTCTCAGACTTGGGAAGTACAATTGTGGCATTATCTGATTCTGCCATAGTACTATTCATACCAACTAGTAAATAGGAAATAAGGATAGAAGATTAGCTTAGTAAAATTAACTTTTAATTGTTATGAAGTCAGGTCTGCTTATTGTGAACAATTTTTCATCTGCTTAATATAAAAACAAACCCTATGGTCCCAATTTAACTACTTACATAGGGTTTGCATTAAAAGTTGAGTTCGCGTATTATGAAGTATCTCTATTATAAACTTAATTTTTGATCCCTTGAAAGTTCATAATAAAAGAATCTGCCTGTATGTATTAATAAGAACTGGTGATGTAAGACAGGAAATTTTCCTGACTTCAGAAAATATCGTCAAAATACATAAGAAATATAGTGCCACCTCGATTATCCGAACACAGCGGCTGGTCCACATTGGAGTTAGCCTTAAATATCCGAACATGCTTGACTTGTCCCAACGAGTTCGGATAATCGAGGTTGCAACGTACGAAGACTATATCTATTATCTAGAGTTGTAACTATGCTTCTGTGGTTCTAAAGTTGAAATTTTTGCCAGTTAAATTTTTCGCAGGAATTAAGAGACTATACCTAGACTTGTAATTTTCAATATTTTGCGCTTATGATGAATGTAAGATACATTTGACTACTAAGTTAGTTAGACATACACAGTGGCGGATCCAGGGAGGGGGGTTGCAACCCCCCCTATGATTTTAAATGACCTTTGATTTTCACTATACTCAGACTTAACTAGTGGCAGTTGTGCCAGATGCTGTAATTACCTCAATTAGTGACCCCAATCTCTAATATTATGTGATTATTTTCCTAATTACTATATTTTCACTAAATTATCATTTTATACTAACTAAATTGCTTAGCATTTAATGATGTCAAAACTAAACTAATTTAATGATTGATTATTAAATATTTGTTGGAGACTTTAGATCTTGCCTACACAAATATAAGCTTCTCTTCTATAATACAGTATGGTGCTTTATAGTTATTTGATCTCAAGGTTGGATATTGCCTTTAATTAACCCAAATGGGGGATCTTACATCGTCCTCAATGTCCCTCCTTGGGCTACAGTGTGGCATATGTTCTCGTGTATTTTGGAAATGTCCAGAATAATCTACTAGCTATCGCACTTGTTAGGTATTAGAAATAGTGGAAATAGCACTCTATAGTATCTGGCTTCCAGGGGATTACAACGACCCCAGACCCCCAGCTGGTGATGTTTTTTTGTTTTTGTAAAATGACAACCTCCCCTTTAAAAATCCTGGATCCGCCCCTGCATAGTTATCAAGTATGTATGCGTTTAGTAGACATTGAATAATAGTATCCTAGTCTCACTTTCGTAGCACAAAAAACTGGGTATTTCGAATATAAACATAATGTTATACTATATAGTACAGTACGTATATACAATCTTTCCGGGAAATTCCGGGAATTTCCTCGCAATACCTAAATTTATGCAAATTTTCCACCACTAATTGGAACCAATAAATGCAAGTGATAAAATACGTATACAGAAAACAATAACAGATTAATAATAGTAAACTCCAAACACAGTAGCCACGGCGAAAATAGACTTAGAGATGTAATGAGCAGAGACGTGGGCATCCGTGTCATTATCCCAGAAGCACCTGGCTGCTACCTTGATCCCGCCGCCCCTAGCCTCTCCTAGTATAACCTGGACTAATATCTTGTAACGAGGCATATCTAGCTGTTTGAACTTCTCGCGTATGTGGTCACTGATCTCCTTTGTCCAGACAGGAACTAGCTCAGACTCGTACTCCTTGTCTTCCAGCTGTTCTCGGAGACAGAGATTCAGGAGCTCTTGCAGCTGTAAAGGGCGAAACTTTTTTCTGAAGTGTGGACGGATTGAGTAACTAGGCTGGTTATCAGGTGATTCAATCATTGCTACTTTCCTCTTTAAAGTATTAACAAATAAAGGGTGGAATTACAGTTAGGTCCTAGCCATTTACTAAATGTTCATGAAATTCGCTAAAGCAGGGTTTTTTTTAAGGTTGAGACCTTGGTGTAATTCAGCAGCGGCCGTGGTGTAACTCAACACTGCAGCAGCTGCGGCCGACCCGAATCGTGGTGTAACTTCCCAAAATCTTGGTGGCATTTTGCCACCAAGAAGACCCTTTAAAAAAACCCTGCGCTAAAGCATTGTCTGATGCAAAAATTAGACATAGAAACAGACTTGTTCATTCCTCCTGATTTGTTAGCTTTTACAAATTTATTGGATTCAAAATGATTCAAATGTTAATTACAAAATAGATAAAAGAGTAAGACTTATTGTAAAGTATAATTCAAATTTAGGTGATAAAGAAATGCAAAAAGAAATAAAGAATTAGTGTACTTTGTACTGATTTACGTGTTTAATACAGTTAGCAGTGCATAGCGGAATCTCCAGAGACACCTGTGTACCAGGAGACAATAAAATATTATTACATTTCAAATCGAAGTCACGAGGTCGAGAGAAAAAGGTAAGAAATGTATCGTAAAAAAATTTCCTACAGGGACATTCAAAGCCTGCATCCAATTTCTTAATGAGGCGAAACGGTATAATCTTCCTAAAACATCTAATTATATCTGGTTTTGATTTGAGTTTTCTAAATGCCAGCTCGAAGAGAGAGGGCAGCGACACATTTCCATGGTTAGATTTAATGCCAGTGCCATTGAATGGGTTTTGGGTTATATCTAAGAGACTTAGCTTATTTAGTTTGAAGATGGAGATTGGGAGAGATATCAGCAAATTAGAATGAAGCTTAAGGGACTCAAGTTTTTGAAACAAGATTAAGTTAGGGTTCAACTCAGTAAGTTTGTTGGAAGAAAGATTCAAAGAGCAGAGTTCGGAAAATCCATAGAACTCGATGCATAGTGCAGAAATATTGTTATTAGAAAGGTCTAGGTTGGTAAGATGCTCAGCGAGTTGACCGGAACCGAATTCTTCTGGTAAACTTTCCAAATCGTTACTCATTAAAACTAAAGAACTCAGTTTCATTTGGTTGATGCATTTAGGCAGCTCTTTGAGTTTATTCATTGAAAGATCCAATTCTCTCAGATTGTTCAGTCTTGATAATCGCCCATCGAATTTAATCAATCCTACATTTCTTGCCGTAAATTTATTCAATGAGTTAGGAAGTACGGTTAGAGGATATTTGGACTTTGTACTTACGTGAATAAAAGTCGGATCAGGTCTAATATCCTTCAGTCTTATGGGACACATTGAAGACAAAGGTTCAAAGTCTTCTGAAGAATCTCTTTCATCTAGTTGCATTCTCTCAAGAATAAACACCAGTTTATTAATGTCGTCAGGGTTCCCCTTGCTGATGCTGAGACTGTGAGGAGGATCTGAAAATTTCAAAGTTGTCATTCCTTGGTTTGAAAACTTCTTTGTTACTTCCAGTATGTTTTCGTCCAGCTTGTATCTGGTATCACGGAGCTTGGACCCTGTACCGCTTGATACGATTAAGTAGTGCACTGTTGAGGCTTCATTGAGAAATCCAGTCTTCTGGGGAACCTTCTTAGCTAGATAAATATGTGCTTTGCTTTTTGTAGGCTTGTAATTTGGATTTTTATAATAGCTCAGCTGAAGTTCACATTTGAAACGCATGGCGTGGTGGTTCTAATATTGGTAAATATATTTATCAATAAATGAAGGTTAATCCCCATGAAACCACTTGTTTCGGTAACAGGCACCGGGACAAACATACAATACAATTAAATGATGAATTCCATAAACCAGTGTCCTTAATTTGTAAAAATGTTAGGGATTTATTTCGATAGTTTTATATATTATGTCAGTGGCGTGGATAGGGATGGAGCAAGTGGTGCAAAGCTACACATCTCAAAACTAGCTCTAGTAGTCATGGGCGTAGGGATGGGGGGTCTGGGGGGGCAGTTGCCCCCCCCCCCTAGCTCAGCCATTTTCAGACCCAGACCTCCTTGAAGTCGCTCGCTACGCTCGCAAGTTGTACATTTGCCCCCCCCCCCACCATAGATTTGGGCCTGGCTTAGGCTGGCTACGCCCTTGGTAGTAGTACGTCGGCACAGTAAAAAGCTTTTTTATTAATTTATAATTTCAAAGGGAAAAGGAAAACGCTGACCTAAACAACACAAGCATGGGCGCCCAACCCGGAGGGCAGTGGCGGTCGCAGGATATGATCAGCCCGGGGCAGGGGCGGGGCTACGATTTAGCCTCCGGGGCATGTTTTGCTTTATGTTCTAAGGAACAGTGCTTCTACATCACAAACGTCCAACTGGATGGAAACCACCCTTAAACTTGTGAATTCGAGCTGGCTTCTATTTGATTGTATTACTATATAATGGATTAAAGCAAATTAAAAAAAATCCAAAATTGCAGCCTGTGCCGACGCATGTTCCTTTGGTGGCACTATATTTGGTGGTGGTTTATTGATAGTGGCTCCATAGGAACATGCTGTCGGCTCAGCTGCAATTTTGGATTTTTTTTCGCCATGTCATCATCACTATGAAGGTGTTAAATTATTTCAGAAAGGTGTTTCAAAAGGCAACGACCCTTAGTGAGTTGGAAGTCTCCATTTAGCTCACTATATTTGAGAGATATTCAAGTTTCAGTAGAATATAATCTGTGATGACTCAGCATTTTTTAAGTGCGTGTTGGGTATTCACCCAACTCCAACCAACCAGTGATGTGCTCCGTTACTAAATCTTCCGTTACTCCGTTACTCCGTTACCGTTACTTTATATCTCCCGTTACCGTTACTCCGTTACCGTTACTTTATTTGTTCCGTTACCGTTATTCCGTTACCGTTATTTATTTTTCTCCCGTTACTTTACTCCGTTACCGTTACTTAATTTCTTCCGTAGCCGTTACTCCGTTACTTTTGTTAATTTTATCCGTTTACCTTTATTCAGTACAGTTACCTTAATGTAACGGTAACTGATTTAAAATAACGTTGTAATGGCAAAGGAATAAGTTTAACGTAGTAACTGTTACTGTGTTACAGTAATGTAATGGTAAGAGTAACTGATTAAAGATAATGGTACCTAGTTAAAAGTAACGGATGTCCGTTACCGTTACTTTTTTCCCGTTACAGTTACTCGGCGATGCCCGTTACCGTTACTTTTTTCCGTTACCGTTACTCCGCGACGCCCGTTACCGTTACTTTTTTCCGTTACCGTTACTTGTCGACACCCGTTACCGTTACTTTTGCCGTTACCGTTACCGTTACCGTTACCGTTACCGTTACCGTTACCGTTACCGTTACCGTTACCGTTACCGTTACTCCGTTACTAGTAACGGAGCACATCACTGCAACCAACCCATGCGAATTATTTAATTCACAAAATTGTAAAAATACATTTTTTTGACGATGTCATCATCACCTCATGGTGTCAAGACCCACTTGTATAGGTGGTACGTGACATAAGGACCAATTGATAAATTGAAAGTTTGTTTCTATCTTGTATCATCTCTGAGATTAATGAAATTTAGCTAATTAGTATAAATATTGAATTAATACATTAATAATTTAACACTATTATTATGTACAGCAAAATAAATTATGTTCAATTATTTGCACTTATTATTAATTTAAATCGAATTTCACTATCATATTTGAATTCAGCGCACTCGATAACCCCAATAATCCAATTGGAACCGTCTATAAGTTAAATACAAAAGGAATTAATTATAATTAATTACGTCAGTACATTAATTGTGCAAGAATATTCTCGCCGAAATAAATATAATCACTTAATCTGTCGTTGTTGTGGAATGTAAAATCTTAACGGTTCCATCATAAACAATCTTTAGTTTAATGCCATTCATTCATTACTTATTGATAATAAATTAAATTATTAGTTATTTATTTTAGCAATGTTATCCACGGTGAGTTGAGTAAAGTCAACAAATTCCTTATATAAATTAATTTAAATAGAAGCCAGCTGGAATTTATAAGTTAAATCAATATATTTATCGCAAGTTGAAACAATAGAATAAGATTTAACAAGTCAAATCAATATAATCATTACAAGTTGAAACAATAGAATTAGATTTAACACTTTCAATGGAACTGAAGTGTTAGTAAACAAAGGAAACTTGCAACTCTATTGTGGCACTAACGAAACCCAATTTAAAAATTCGTGCACTGTGAAAAGGTGTACAATTTAATTCTCTATCCGTACATGTAAATTTTATCAAGCTCAATATTAATTATTTCATGTTATGAGCTATAATTAGTTTAAATAGGTGTTGAAATCATTTGATAAAAAATCGTAACCCCAGGTGCAAATTAGACGGTCCCTCCGCAACTACATGCCAAGTTTCAGCCCTCAATGTATAAAGGTGTGCCCAGGGCACCGTCTACGGAGAAAAAAAATCCAAAATTGCAGCCTGTGCCGACGCATGTTCCTTTGGTGGCACTACATTTTGTTGGTTGTTTATTTATAGTGCCTCCAAAAGAACATTCTGTCGGCGCAGGCTGCAATTTTGGATTTTTTTTCGCCATGTCATCATCACTATGAAGGTGTTAAATTATTTCAAAAAGGTGTTACAGAAGGCATCGACCCTTAGAGTGGTGGAAGTTTCCATTTAGTTCATCTAATTTTAGAGATATTCAATTTTGAGTAAAATATAATAGCTGATGACTCAGCATTTTTTATGTGTGTGTTGGGTCATCACCCAACATCAACTAACCCATTTTAAATATCGAATTAAAAAAATTGTAAAAGTACATTTTTTTGACGATGTCATAATCACCTCAAGGTGTCAAGACCCACTTGTATAGGTGGTACCTGGCATAAGGACCAATTGATAAATTGAAAGTTTGTTTCTATCTTGTATCATCTCTGAGATTAATGAAATTTATCTAGTTAGTATAAATATTTAATTTATTTATTTATTATTTAACACCATTATTATATACAGCAAAATAAATTAAGTTCAATTATTTGCAATTATTATTAATTTAAATTGAATTTCACTATAATATTTGAATTCCACGCACTCGATAACCCCAATAATCTATTTGGAACCGTCTATAAGTTAAATACAAAATGAATTAATTATAATTAATTAAGTCAGTCATTAATTGTGCAAGAATATTCTCGCCGAAATAAATATAATCACTTAATCTGTCGTTGTTGTGGAATGTAAATCTTAACGGTTCTATCATAAACCATCTTTAGTTTAATGCCATTCATTCATTATGTATTGATAATAAATTATATTATTAGTTATTTATTTTAGCAATGTTATCCATGGTTGGTTGAGTTGAGCCAACAAATTCCTTATATTATATTATTTAATTTAATCAATTGTATAGTAATACTAAAATTAAATAGAAGCCAGCTGGAATTTATAAGTTAAATCAATATAATTATCGCAAGTTGAATCACTAGAGTAGGATTTAACAAGTTAAATCAATATAATTATTACAAGTTGAAACAATAGAATTAGATTTAACACTTTACTGAAATTGAAGTGTCAGTAAACAAAGAAATTTCAACCCCCATTTATGGCAGAAATTGACCCCTTTATTGAAAAATTTCTTCTCCCATCAGACGCAGAATTTTATGGCGAATCCAAATGTGAAATAAAATTTTGGGGTTTAGTAAAACATTTTTTGAGTTATGGACCAGACAAATTTTGAAAGGTGTTAAAGATGTGTCAAAAATTTGTTAATACAAAATCGTAACCCCAGGTGCAAATTAGACGTCGACTCCGAATCTACATGCCAAGTTTCAGCCCTCCATGTATACAGGTGTGGCCAGGGCACCTGCTACGGAGAAATAATAATAATATAAATAAAGGCAGTGATTCTAATACTGGGCCACTATACTATAGTATAGTCGGCACAGTAAAAAATCCAAAATTGCAGCCTGCGCCGACGCATGTTCCTTTGGTGGCACAATATTTTGTTGGTGGTTTATTGATAGTGCCTCCAATGAAACATGCTGTCGGCACAGCTGCAATTTGGATTTTTTTTCAGCCATGTCATCATCACTATGAAGGTGTTAAATTATTTCAAAAAGGTGTTACAGAAGGCATCGACCCTTAGAGTGGTGGAAGTTTCGTTTTAGTTCACTTCATTTCAAAGATATTCAAGTTTGAGTAGAATATACTAGCTGATGACTCAGCATTTTTTATGTCCGTGTTGGGTGATCACCGCAAACCAACCGACCCATTTGAATTATATGTATAATTCACAAAATTGTGAAAACACAATTTTTTTACGATGTCATCATCACCTCAAGGTGTCAAGACCCACTTGTATAGGTGGCACGTGCCATAAGGACCAATTGATAAATTGAAAGTTTGTTTCTATTTTCTATGATCTCTGAGATTTATGATATTTAATTAATTAGTATATATAATTATTAATATTATTTATAATTTAACACCAATTTCAATGTCAACTTATATTTATTAAGTTTAATTATTTTGTCATAAATAATAAATAAATTAATTTGGCTATCAAATTTCAATTCCGCGCACTCGATAACCCCTAATAAACAAATTGGGAGCATCTATATAAGTCATATACTGACTGAATTAATTATAATTAATTACGTCAGTATATTAACAGTGCAATAATATTCTCGCAGAAGTAAATAAAATCACATAATCTGTCGTTGTTATGGAATGTAAAATCTCGGTTTTCAATTGGAAAATAGAAGCCTACTCGATCTCACAAGTTGAATCAATATAATAATAACGAGTTGAAACAATAGAATTAGATTTAACACTTTCAATTGAACTGAAGTGTTAGTAAACAAAGAAATTTCAACTCCCATTTATGGCAGAAATAAAACACTTTATTGAAAGTTTTCTTCTCCCATCAGACGCAGAATTTTATGGTGAATCTAAATGTGAAAAGAAATTTGGGGGTTTAGTAAACCAATTTTCTAGTTATGGACCAGACAAATTTTGAAAGGTGTAAAAAATGTGTCCAAAATTTGTTAATAAAAAACCGTAACCCCAGGTGCTAATTAGAAGGACCTTTCACATCTACATGCCAAGTTTCAGCCCTCGATGTATAAAGGTGTGGCCAGGGCACCTGCTACGGAGAAAAAATAATAATAAAGGCAGTGATTCCAATACTGGGCCACTATACTATAGTATAGTCGGCACAGTAAAAATATTAAAGGCAGTAAGATTAGAACTGGGCCACTATACTATAGTATAGTCGGCACAGTAATAAAAAATCCAAAATTGCACCCTGTGCCGACGCATGTTCCTTTGGTGGCACTATATTTTGTTGGTTGTTTATTGATAGTGCCTCCAAAGGAACATGCTGTCGGCGCAGGCTGCAATTTTGGATTTTTTTTCGCCATGTCATCATCACTATGAAGGTGTTAAAATCTATCAAAAGGTGTTATAGAAGGCATCGACCCTTAGAGTGGCGGAAGTTTCCATTTAGTTCACTTCATTTTAGAGATATTCAAGTTTGAGTAGAATATAATAGCTGATGACTCAGCATTTTTTATGTGAGTGTTGGGTCATCACCCAACTTCAAATAATCCATTTTAAATATCGAATTAACAAAATTGTAAAAACACATTTTTTTACGATGTCATCATCACCTCAAGGTGTCAATACCCATTTGTAGAGGTGTTACGTGACATTGGGATCAATTGATAAATTGGAAGTTTGTTTCTATCTTTTTTGAATTCTGAGATTTATGATATTTAATTAATTAGTATAAATAAATATTAATATTATTTATAATATAACACCAATTTCAATGTCAACTTACAATTATTAAGTTAAATTATTTTGTCATAAATAAATAATTAATTAATTTGGTAATCAAATTTCAATTCCGCACACTCGATAACCCCTAATACACAAATTGGAAGTATCTATATAAGTCATATACTGACTGAATTAATTATAATAAATTACGTCAGTCTATTAACAGTGCAAGAATATTCTCGCAGAAATAAATATAATCACTTAATCTGTCGTTGTTGTGGAATGTAAAATCTTAGGTTTCAATTAGAAAATAGAAGCCTACTCGATCTCACAAGTTGAATCAATATAATTATTACAAGTTGAAATAATGGAATTAGATTCACAGTTTTACTGAAATTGAAGTGTGAGTAAACAAAGAAATTTCAACCCCCATTAATGGCAGAAATAAAACTCTTTATTAAAAGTTTTCTTCTCCCATCAGACGCAAAATTTTATGGTGAATCCAAATGTGGAATAAAATTTGGGGGTTTAGTAAAATATTTTTTGAGTTATGGACCAGACAAATTTTGAAAGGTGTTAAAGATGTGTCAAAGATTTGTTAATCAAAAATCGTAACCCCAGGTGCAAATTAGACGGTCCCATCGCACCTACATGCCAAGTTTCAGCCCAACAACTATAAAGCTCAGGCCAGGGCACCGTCTACGGAGAAAAAAAAAAAAAAAAATTCAAAATTGCAGATGGGGCCGACGCATATTCCTTGGTGGCACTATATTTTGGTGGTGATTTATTGCTAGTGCCTCCAAAGGAACATGTTGTCGGCACAAGCTGCAATTTTGGATTTTTTTCCCCTTGTCATCATCACTATGAAGGTGTTAAAGTATTTCAGAAAGGTGTTTCAGTAGGCAACGACCCTTAGAGTGGTGCAAGTTTCCATTTAGCTCACTTCATTTGAGAGATATTCAAGTTTCAGTAGAATATGATATGTGATGACTCAGCATTTTTAAAGTGCGTATTGGGTATTCACCCAACTCCAACCAACACATGCGAATTATTTAATTCACTAAATTGTAAAAATACATTTTTTTGACGATGTCATCATCACCTCAAGGTGTCAAGACTCACTTGTATAGGTGGTACGTGGCATAAGGACCAATTGATAAATTGAAAGTTTGTTTCTATCTTGTATCATCTCTGAGATTAATGAAATTTAGCTAATTAGTATAAATATTTAATTAATAAATTAATAATTTAACATCATTATTATGTACAGCAAAATAAATAAAGTTCAATTATTTGCACTTATTATTAATTTAAATCCAATTTCACTATCATATTTGAATTCAGCGCACTCGATAACCCCAATAATCCAATTGGAACCGTCTATAAGTTAAATACAAAAGGAATTAATTATAATAAATTACGTCAGTACATTAATTGTGCAAGAATATTCTCGCGAAATAAATATAATCACTTTATCTGTCGTTGTTGTGGAATGTAAAATGTTAACGGTTCTATCATAAACCATCTGTAGTTTAATGCCATTCATTACTTATTGATAATAAATTAAATTATTAGTTATTTATTTTAGCAATGTTATCCACGGTGAGTTGAGTAAAGTCAACAAATTCCTTATATAAATTAATTTAATTTAATCCATTGTATAGTAATGCTAGAATTAAATAGAAGCCAGCTGGAATTTATAAGTTAAATCAATATAATTATCGCAAGTTGAATCACTAGAGTAGGATTTAACAAGTTAAATCAATATAATTATCGCAAGTTGAATCACTAGAGTAGGATTTAACAAGTTAAATCAAAATAATTATTACAGGTTGAAACAATAGAATTAGATTTAACACTTTACTGAAATTGAAGTGTGAGTAAACAAAGAAATTTCAACCCCCATTTATGGCAGAAATTGACCCCTTTATTGGAAAATTTATTCTCCCATCAGACGCAGAATTTTATGGCGAATCCAAATGTGAATTAAAATTTGGGGGTTTAGTAAAACATATTTTGTGTTGTGGACCAGACAAACTTTTAAAGGTGTTAAAGATGTGTCAAAAATTTGTTAAACAAAAATCGTAACCCCAGGTGCAAATTAGACGGTCCCATCGCACCTACATGCAAAGTTTAAGCCCATCAACTATAAAGCTCAGGCCAGGGCACCGTCTACGGAGAAAAAAATAATAATAATAATAATAAAAAAATCCAAAATTGCAGCCTGTGCCGACGCATGTTCCTTTGGTGGCACTATATTTGGTGGTGGTTTATTGATAGTGCCTCCAATGGAACATGCTGTCGGCACAGGCTGCAATTTTGGATTTTTTTTCGCCATGTCATCACCACTATGAAGGTGTTAAACTATTTCAGAAAAGTGATTCAAAAGGCAACGACCCTTAGTGAGTTGGAAGTTTCGTTTTAGCTCACTTCATTTGGGAGATATTCAAGTTTCAGTAGAATATAATATGTGCTGAGTCAGCATTTTTAGGTGCCGTTTGGGTATTCACCCAACTCCTACCAACCCATGCGAATTATTTAATTCACAAAATTGTAAAATACATTTTTTTGACGATGTCATAATCACCTCAAGGTGTCAAGACCCACTTGTATAGGTGGTACCTGGCATAAGGACCAATTGATAAATTGAAAGTTTGTTTCTATCTTGTATCATCTCTGAGATTAATGAAATTTATCTAATTAGTATAAATATTTTATTTATTTATTTATCATTTAACACCATTATTATATACAGCAAAATAAATTAAGTTCAATTATTTGCAATTATTATTAATTTAAATTGAATTTCGACTATAATATTTGAATTCCACGCACTCGATAACCCCAATAATCTATTTGGAACCGTCTATAAGTTAAATACAAAATGAATTAATTATAATTAATTAAGTCAGTCATTAATTGTGCAAGAATATTCTCGCCGAAATAAATATAATCACTTAATCTGTCGTTGTTGTGGTATGTAAAATCATAACGGTTCTATCATAAACCATCTTTAGTTTAATTCCATTCATTCATTAATTATTGATAATAAATTAAATTATTAGTTATTTATTTAAAAATTCGTGCACTGTGAAAAGGTGTAGAATTTAATTCTCTATCCGTACATGTAAATTTTATCAAGCTCAATTTTAATTATTTCATGTAATGAGCCATAATTAGTTTAAATAGGTGTTAAAATTATTTGATGAAAAATCGTAACCCCAGGTGCAAATTAGACGGTCAATCCAAACCTACATGCCAAGTTTCAGCCCTCAATGTATAAAGCTCTGGCCAGGGCACCGTCTACGGAGAAAAAATCAAAAATTGCAGCTGTGCCGACGCATGTTCCTTTGGTGGCACTATATTTTGGTGGTGGTTTATTGATAGTGCCTCCAATGGGACATGCTGTCAGCACAGCTGCAATTTTGGATTTTTTTTCGCCATGTCATCATCACTATGAAGGTGTTAAAATAAGGTGTTAAAAATATCATTCATTAATTATTGATAATAAATTAAATTATTAGTTATTTATTTTAGCAATGTTATCCACGGTGATTTGAGTTTAGTCAACAAAATCTTTATATCATTATATTTTATTTAATCCATTGTATAGTAATACTACAATTAAATAGAAGCCAGCTGGAATTTATAAGTTGAATCAATATATTTATCTCAAGTTGAAACAATAGAGTAAGATTTAACAAGTTAAATCAATATAATTATTACAAGTTGAAACAATAGAATTAGATTTAACACTTTTACTGAAATTGAAGTGTGAGTAAACAAAGAAATTTCAACCCCCATTTATGGCAGAAATTGACACCTTTATTGAAATATTTTTTCTCCCATCAGACGCAGAATTTTATGGTGAATCCAAATGTGAAATAAAATTTGGGGGTTTAGTAAAACATATTTTGAGTTATGGACCAGACAAATTTTGAAAGGTGTTAAAGATGTGTCAAAAATTCGTTAATCAAAAATCGTAACCCCAGGTGCAAATTAGACGGTCCCATCGCACCTACAAGCCAAGTTTCAGCCCATCAACTATAAAGCTCAGGCCAGGGCACCGTCTACGGAGAAAAATAAATAAAAAATAAAATAATAAAAAATCCAAAATTGCAGCCTGTGCCGACGCATGATCCTTTGGTGGCACTATATTTTGTTGTTGGTTTATTGATAGTGCCTCCAAAGGAACAAGCTGTCGGCACAGGCTGCAATTTTGGATTTTTTTTTTCGCCATGTCATCATCACTATGAAGGTGTTAAATTATTTCAGAAATGTGTTTCAGAAGGCAACGACCCTTTAGAGTGGTGGAAGTTTCCATTCAGCTCACTTCATTAAAGAGATATTCAAGTTTCAGTAGAATATAATATGTGATGACTCAGCATTTTTTATGTGCGTGTTGGGTGATCTTCCAAAACAACCGTCCCATTTGAATTATATAATTCACAAAATTGTGAAAACACATTTTTTAACGATGTCATCATCACCTCAAGGTGTCAAGACCCACTTGTATAGGTGGCACGTGTCATAAGGACCAATTGATATATTGAAAGTTTGTTTCTATCTTCCATGATCTCTGAGATTTATGATATTTAATTAATTAGTATAAATAATTATTAATATTATTTATAATATGACACCAATTTCAATGTCAACATACAATTATTAAGTTCAATTATTTTGTCATAAATAATTAATTAATTAATTTATCTATCAAATTTCAATTCCGCACACTCGATAACCTCTAATATACAAATTGGAAGCTTCTATATAAGTTAAATACAAACTGAATTATTTATGATTAATTACGTCAGTATATTAACAGTGCAATTATATTCTCGCAGAAGTAAATATAATCACATAATATGTCGTTGTTATGAAATATATAATCTTAATTTTCAATTGCAAAATAGAAGCCAGCTTGAATTCACAAGTTAAATCAATATAATTATAGCAAGTTGAATCACTAGAGTAGGATTTAACAAGTTAAATCAATATAATTATTACAAGTTGAAACAATGGAATTAGATTTAACACTTTACTGAAATTGAAGTGTGAGTAATCAAAGAAATTTCAACCCCCATTTATGGCAGAAATTGACCCCTTTATTGGAAAATTTATTCTCCCATCAGACGCAGAATTTTATGGCGAATCCAAATATGAAATAAAATTTGGGGGTTTAGTAAAACATATTTTGAGTTATGGACCAGACAAATTTTGAAAGGTGTTAAAGATGTGTCCAAAATTTGTTAATCAAAAATCGTAACCCCAGGTGCAAATTAGACGGTCCCATCGCACCTACATGCAAAGTTTAAGCCCATCAACTATAAAGCTCTGGCCAGGGCACCGTCTACGGAGAAAAAATAATAAAAATAAAAATAAAGGCAGTGATTCTAATACTGGGCCACTATACTATAGTATAGTCGGCACAGTAATAATAATATTATTAAAGGCAGTAAGATTAGAACTGGGCCACTATACTATAGTATAGTCGGCACAGTAAAAACAAAATTGCAGCCTGTGCCGACGCATGTTCCTTTGGTGGCACTATATTTTGGTGGTGTTTTATTGATAGTGCCTCCAATGGAACATGCTGTCGGCACAGGCTGCAATTTTGGATTTTTTTTTCGCCAAGTCATCATCACTATAAAGGTGTTAAATTTTTTCAGAAAGGTGTTTCAGAAGGCTACGACCCTTAGAGTGGTAGAAGTTTCGTTTTAGCTCACTTCATTTTAGAGATATTCAAGTTTAAGTAGAATATAATATGTGATGACTCAGCATTTTTTATGTGCGTGTTGGGTGATCTTCCAAAACAACCGTCCCATTTGAATTATATAATTCACAAAATTGTGAAAACACATTTTTTTAACGATGTCATCATCACCTCAAGGTGTCAAGACCCACTTGTATAGGTGGCACGTGCCATAAGGACCAATTGATATATTGAAAGTTTGTTTCTATCTTATATGATCTCTGAGATTTATGATATATAATTAATTAGTATAAATAAAAATTAATATTATTTATAATTTAATACCAATTTCAATGTCAACTTACAATTATTAAGTTAAATTATTTGCAATAATTATTAATTTAAATTCAATTTCACTATCATATTTGAATTCAGCGCACTCGAAACCCCCAATAATCTAATTCGAACCGTCTCTATAAGTTAAACACAGAGCGAATAAATTAGATTTAAATATGTCATGTATCCATTGTGCAAAAATATTCTCTCAGAAGTAAATATACAGTAGAGCCTCTGAACAACGGACACCTTGGGACCGGAACCGTTGTCCGTTATTTAGAGGTTGTCCGCTATTTAGAGGTTGCTTTTCTATTAGACATATGCTAAATAAATAAATCCGTGCCACGAGGATTGTCCGTTATTTAGAGGTTGTCCGCTATTTGGAGTGTCCGTTATGGGAGGCTCCACTGTAATCACATAATCTGTCGTTGTTATGGAATGTAAAATCTTAGTTTTCAATTAGAAAATAGAAGCCTACTCGATTTCACAAGTGGAATCAATATGATTATCGCAAGTTTAAACAATAGTGTAAGATTTAACAAGTTTAATCAATATATTTATTACAAGTTGAAACAATGGAATTATATTTAACAGTTTTACTGAAACTGAAGTGTGAGTAAACAAAGGAATTTAAACCCCAATTTGTGGCATAAATTAACGTAAAGTTGAGTACTTTTTATTTTCCAAAAGGTGTAGAATTAAATTAGCTATCCAATAAAAAATTTTATCAAATTCACAAGGTATTATTTCATGTAATAACCATAATTAGTTTAAATAGGTGTTAAAATTATTTGATCAAAAATCGTAACCCCAGGTGCAAATTAGACGGTCACTCCGCACCAGCATGCCAAGTTTCAGCCCTCAATGTATACAGGTGTGGCCAGGGCACCTGCTACGGAGAAAAAAAATCCAAAATTGCAGCCTGTGCCGACGCATGTTCCTTTGGTGGCACTATATTTTGTTGGTTGTTTATTTATAGTGCCGCCAAAAGAACATGCTGTCTGCGCAGGCTGCAATTTTGGATTTTTCTTCGCCATGTCATCATCACTATGAAGGTGTTAAATTATTTCAAAAAGGTGTTACAGAAGGCATCGACCCTTAGAGTGGTGGAAGTTTCCATTTAGTTCATATAATTTTAGAGATATTCAAGTTTGAGTAGAATATAATAGCTGATGACTCAGCATTTTTTATGTGTGTGTTGGGTCATCACCCAACATCAACTAACCCATTTTAAATATCGAATTAACAAAATTGTAAAAATACATTTTTTTGACGATGTCATAATCACCTCAAGGTGTCAAGACCCACTTGTATAGGTGGTACCTGGCATAAGGACCAATTGATAAATTGAAAGTTTGTTTCTATCTTGTATCATCTCTGAGATTAATGAAATTTATCTAATTAGTATAAATATTTTATTTATTTATTTATCATTTAACACCATTATTATATACAGCAAAATAAATTAAGTTCAATTATTTGCAATTATTATTAATTTAAATTGAATTTCGACTATAATATTTGAATTCCACGCACTCGATAACCCCAATAATCTATTTGGAACCGTCTATAAGTTAAATACAAAATGAATTAATTATAATTAATTAAGTCCGTCATTAATTGTGCAAGAATATTCTCGCCGAAATAAATATAATCACTTAATCTGTCGTTGTTGTGGAATGTAAAATCTTAACGGTTCCATCATAAACCATCTTTAGTTTAATGCCATTCATTCATTATGTATTGATAATAAATTATATTATTAGTTATTTATTTTAGCAATGTTATCCATGGTTGGTTGAGTTGAGTCAACAAATTCCTTATATTATATTATTTAATTTAATCAATTGTATAGTAATACTAAAATTGAATAGAAGCCAGCTGGAATTTATAAGTTGAATCAATATAATTATCTCAAGTTGAATCACTAGAGTAGGATTTAACAAGTTAAATCAATATAATTATTACAAGTTGAAACAATAGAATTAGATTTAACACTTTACTGAAATTGAAGTGTCAGTAAACAAAGAAATTTCTACCTCCATTTATGGCAGAAATTGACCCCTTTATTGAAAAATTTCTTCTCCCATCAGACGCAGAATTTTATGGCGAATCCAAATGTGAAATAAAATTTTGGGGTTTAGTAAAACATTTTTTGAGTTATGGACCAGACAAATTTTGAAAGGTGTTAAAGATGTGTCAAAAATTTGTCAAGAAAAAATTGTACCCCCAGGTGCAAATTAGACGTCGACTCCGAACCTACATTCCAAGTTTCAGCCCTCTATGTATATAGGTGTGGCCAGGGCACCTGCTACGGAGAAATAAAAATAATAAAAATAAAAAAATCCAAAATTGCAGCCTGTGCCGACGCATGTTCCTTTGGTGGCACTATATTTTGTTGGTTGTTTATTGATAGTGCCTCCAAAAGAAGCTGTCGGCGCAGGCTGCAATTTTGGATTTTTTTTTCGCCATGTCATTGTCGCAGGCGAAATTGAGTACCAGGCGAGATTGAGTCTCATTTTCGCCTGGTACTCAATTTCGCCTGCGAGGGTCAGGCGAGATTGAGTACCAGGCGAAATGGAGTCATAATACTTATAGAAAATTTATAACTAAATATTATGGGTTGTTAAAAATTGATTATATCCAGATCTAATCCCGCGATTTGTTCACTTCCAAATGTTAAAATACTAGGTAATCAAGTATGCTGAATACGAATTTGACGCTCACAAATTTCTATTATGTCTATTTATTGTTGTTATTTACAATATAGGTAAAAAATTAAGGAATATTCCAAATTAACATAGAGACTAGCGGTTATTTTAAGTAATTGCATAGTATACTAAATACGAATTTATGTCTAGAATTAACTACATATGTACTTGCAAATAAGTGCTGTTTGTTGTTAAAGAGACACTTAGTGACACTTGTATTTGAGATACATACTAATTTCTAAGCCACTTACTAAGTTACTAATAGGCGTCGTTACTCGCCCGGGTGCCCGGAAGGGTTGCCCTTATGCTACTAATACTATACCCGGAGTTTCCCCGGAATTTCCTGGCTGCCCGAAGGATTGACCTTTGCATTTACGACGCCTATGCACTTACTGTATAGCGTCAGGACTCTGGAGGGAGGTGTCGACCCCACCCTCAAGTAAGGGGAGAGTATCTTGTTGTTCCCAATATTTTATTCAATGGTAAATTCTGGGGCTACGGTTACGATTCAATTTCTCGCCACGGTTAGCCAGTCAACCGCCCATGCTGATCACCACAGTAGAACATTATTTATACTACATAATTAGTAAAGTTCAGCTTTGTTTTTATTCCTTACTACTGCTACATTTCGTCCTTCAGAAAATATTAAATCAAGGCTGAATTCGGTTAACCGCCGCTAATACCGGTTAACTGTTACGGATTTTAGTGATCAGTTAACCGATATGTTAATATTACAATTTACAATTAGAAGTACAAATTATTGGATAACAGTGTGAATTTGCACGCATTTTGTTCAGAATATAATAATTGTTTATCTTATTACCCATAGTCACAGATATATTTTGGTGACAACACAGTGTAGAAGTAACCTGAAGTGATAAACTTGTACGCAGTTAATTGTACTAATAGAGTACTTGGCTAAAAGAATGTGTTTTTCGTTACTACAATTTAGATATTTTCTGAGAAATGTCTATATATTTTGTTATAACTTTCAGTGGCGGTTAACCGGTTAACCGTAGTGTGAAGATAATCGTAACCGTGGCCTCAAAATGGTTAACCAACCTCACCCTTAACTATTGTTTATACAAGGCTTGATTTGTTAACCAGCTGGCTAGCGGTTGCATATTTCGTTAACCAGTTAGCTAGCCGGCCTGTTGATAATCAGCAGCTAGCAGTATTATTTGGAAATTATCTTACAGTACATCCTCGCTAGTCCGAACAGGAGATCCAACGTATATTACAATGGAATCCTATATTAATAAGTCTCAGACAATAAATTAGGTAGTATACTACATGTTTAGTTGGATTAAAATGCTTTGGACAAGTTTGATCCAAATTATCGGAATCTCATGTAATAGAGGCCAATAGAAAATGTATTACTTCACTAATCGGAACAGAAATTTTTAAATCGGAACACCTCTGTTGGGATTAGCGAGGAAGTACAGTATAAATAATTAAAATATCTGAATTTTGTTGAAAATGATGATCATAAATCCATTTCTCATCACCACAATGACTACATTATATATTTTCTGTAACTACACTGTTTCTAACTTGCTCAAATTTCGAAATGTATTAGTTAATGACTACTACTTATGGAGTAATACTTTATAATACTGAGTCCTACACTGTAGTATAAACAAAACGAATAATAATTGTAGCCTCAGAACGGTTAACAACCCCACCCTTGGTTTATAGGAATTTACTACATACATATGGAATTGCATATATTTAAGATTACCATATTCTAACAAAATTAATATAATTTAAATTAGTGTTTTATATACGCAATTACATTGATATTATTTAACTAGATTAACAGAGCGGTTAACTGCTCAATTAAATATGTAACAGTTAATTAGCAGCTGTTAAGCGGTCACCCGGCAAAACCGAATTTAGTCTAGACCTGTGAATTGAGTCTAGTCTGTAGGTATCGTTTCGCCCCTCATAATATTATTTGGGGTGGCCGTTAATAGACAGCCGGGACACCGGATCAAAACCTCTTGAATAAGATAGGTTACGAGATAGCAAAACAATTATTGAACTACCAGAATTATAACTGGTGGATAACCTTATCCTAAAGAATGCACTATTGTTAGCCCGCCTATGGTCTCGCGGGCTACCAAATCCGGCAGTGCTTAAGCAGACCACAATAATATATATATTAAAAGCACAATAGTTCTTTGTAAGTGTGTGTGTGTGTGAGTAGGTATGTGTTTGTCCGGATTACATTAAAGTAATTCGGAGATAAAAAACGCATCTCTATTTGAGATAAAAACTAACTAGAGGCCTGCATTTGTCCGGCTCCGTATGTCGGCATTTGTCAAAAATTCCAAATATCAAATGTTTAGAATTTTCCGACTACTTTGTCTCTATGTTTATGCTGGCATTTCTCCGACTGTTTATTAAGTATCGCAATGTGAGTATTCAATAACAGTTGTAATTTATTTATGTTTTCACTCAACACAATTTTTGTTGATATATGTACTTTTCACATCTTGTGTTTTATTTAAACATGATATATTGGCTAATAATAGAATACGTATAATAAATATATTAATGCTATTTAGTAATTGATATTTAAATTAACATGGATTTTACTTTGGCTCAATATAAATAAAATCGCTGTTCAAAATATAGAACATATGAAGGTCACAAGTTGTTTGTATCCAAAAGAAAGATAATCAATATACTAGGCTTGTGCTCTTTTTAGCTAAGCTCAGTCAAGAATGTAATCATATTAGTTAGCTTTCACAGTCAATATGTGTTACTGTGCTATTTCTTTTTCAGTCGTTACATAGCACCTTTTTTATAGAAAGTGCTCCTGAATTAACATTTAACAAGTCCTCTTAGTGTGTAAGAGGTTTTCTGCTGAGCACCCATTAGGGTCGCTGGCTATACTTACTCGCACTTGACACCCACTATAGTTAGGGCTGACTTCACCTGTCCAAAGATTATATTACTTAGTGAAAGTAAAATGTAATGAAGCTTCTAAATAATTTTTATTATCAATTATATAATTTATATTACATATAATTACAATAAACATTTATTGTTTGTTTGAAGGTACGAGAAACGAAATGACTTTCAGACCCTGTAGACATGCAAATTGGTGTAGATTGCAGAATTAAATTAAATAACTTGGATTAACATTCGTATTTGTCATTCACCAATTCAGAGCAGTTTCGAAATAATATCATTTAGAAGTTCCTTAATTCCCACACACTGACCTTGAGTTTGAGATTTTCTGATTAATTCCCAATCCCATTCTGAATGGACTGGGATTAATCTTAAAATCTTTAAAACTATAATTTCCATAGGGATTTGGCCCCATCTCTGGTTGCATATTATAACAATTGTTATTTTTAGACTATTTTCCAATATTGAGAAAGTAGTCTGAAAAATGTCAACATCTTAGATTCGGAGAATTCCCACATACGGAGTTTGACGTAGTCTCGGAATGGGATTAGTAGGGCCCATAGGTTAGTCCATTACGGTGACATTGGGAGGCCATTGCACATTGGTGATTCAATTGGCAAACTTTTGCATGTCCATGGCCCTACCAACCATACCAGAGCCTACGCCTTTGTATTGTTAATTTATAGATGCACATTTAAACACATTTACTACATAATTAGAAGGTAATTACTCATTTACTCACTATACATTCTCAACTGAGTGATATTGATAAGCTGATTTAACAGCAAAACCAGCTATTAAACCAACTAACAAGAACCAGCTTATCAGTAAAGAATGTGTCCGTTTAATTATATTCTGTTTATTTAGTAAATGTATTTAAAATAATATGTATTGAAGATTAAACTGGTGGCTTGAGTGGAATGGTTTGAATTCGCGAGTAGATTACGATAGATATTTATTACGAGCCTATAATCTCGTTCGCTTTTGCTAGCGAATATATTTACATTTTAACCTCGCTTTATAATAAACTTATAAAAGGACTCGTATTCATTTTTACAATGTTCAATATTAATTTATATACGTTCTATATGATACTTGTTTGCTTACTTACTTATAATTTAAAATCTCAATCTTATTCTTAGTCATTAATTCCCCAACTTTAACAACAAACAGCCCTTATTTGCAAGTAGTTAATTCTAAATTCGTATTTAGCATATGCAATTACTTAAAATAATCGTCTAATCTCTATGTAAATTCTAATATTTTACAAACTTGTTTACCTATATTGTCAATAACAACAATAAATATTTGGATTAGAAACTTGTGAGTGTCAAATTCGTATTCAGCATACTTTGTTTACCTAGTATGATAAGTGAACGAATAACTGGATTAGATCTGGGATATAATCAATTTTTAACAACCCATAATATTTAGTTATAAATTTTCTATAAGTATTATGACTCCATTTCGCCTGGTACTCAATCTCGCCTGACCCTCGCAGGCGAAATTGAGTACCAGGCGAAAATGAGACTCAATCTCGCCTGGTACTCAATTTCGCCTACAACATCATCATCACTATGAAGGTGTTAAATTATTTCAAAAAGGTGTTACATAAGGCATCGGCCCTTAGAGTGGTGGAAGTTTCCATTTAGTTCATATAATTTTAGAGATATTCAAGTTTGAGTAGAATATAATAGCTGATGACTCAGCATTTTTTATGTGAGTGTTGGGTCATCACCCAACATCAACTAACCCATTTTAAATATCGAATTAACAAAATTGTAAAAACACATTTTCTTAACAATGTCATCATCACCTCAAGGTGTCAAGATCCACTTGTATAGGTGGTACGTGCCATAAGGACCAATTGATAAATTGAAAGTTTGTTTCTATCTTATATGATCTCTGAGATTTATGATATATAATTAATTAGTATAAATAAAAATTAATATTATTTATAATTTAATACCAATTTCAATGTCAACTTACAATTATTAAGTTAAATTATTTGCAATAATTATTAATTTAAATTCAATTTCACTATCATTTTTGAATTCAGCGCACTCGAAACCCCCAATAATCTAATTCGAACCGTCTCTATAAGTTAAACACAGAGCGAATAAATTAGATTTAAATATGTCATGTATCCATTGTGCAAAAATATTCTCTCAGAAGTAAATATACAGTAGAGCCTCTGAACAACGGACACCTTGGGACCGGAACCGTTGTCCGTTATTTAGAGGTTGTCCGCTATTTAGAGGTTGCTTTTCTATTAGACATATGCTAAATAAATAAATCCGTGCCACGAGGATTGTCCGTTATTTAGAGGTTGTCCGCTATTTGGAGTGTCCGTTATGGGAGGCTCCACTGTAATCACATAATCTGTCGTTGTTATGGAATGTAAAATCTTAGTTTTCAATTAGAAAATAGAAGCCTACTCGATTTCACAAGTGGAATCAATATGATTATCGCAAGTTTAAACAATAGTGTAAGATTTAACAAGTTTAATCAATATATTTATTACAAGTTGAAACAATGGAATTATATTTAACAGTTTTACTGAAACTGAAGTGTGAGTAAACAAAGGAATTTAAACCCCAATTTGTGGCATAAATTAACGTAAAGTTGAGTACTTTTTATTTTCCAAAAGGTGTAGAATTAAATTAGCTATCCAATAAAAATTTTTATCAAATTCACAAGGTATTATTTCATGTAATAACCATAATTAGTTTAAATAGGTGTTAAAATTATTTGATCAAAAATCGTAACCCCAGGTGCAAATTAGACGGTCACTCCGCACCAGCATGCCAAGTTTCAGCCCTCAATGTATACAGGTGTGGCCAGGGCACCTGCTACGGAGAAAAAAAATCCAAAATTGCAGCCTGTGCCGACGCATGTTCCTTTGGTGGCACTATATTTTGTTGGTTGTTTATTTATAGTGCCGCCAAAAGAACATGCTGTCTGCGCAGGCTGCAATTTTGGATTTTTCTTCGCCATGTCATCATCACTATGAAGGTGTTAAATTATTTCAAAAAGGTGTTACAGAAGGCATCGACCCTTAGAGTGGTGGAAGTTTCCATTTAGTTCATATAATTTTAGAGATATTCAAGTTTGAGTAGAATATAATAGCTGATGACTCAGCATTTTTTATGTGTGTGTTGGGTCATCACCCAACATCAACTAACCCATTTTAAATATCGAATTAACAAAATTGTAAAAATACATTTTTTTGACGATGTCATAATCACCTCAAGGTGTCAAGACCCACTTGTATAGGTGGTACCTGGCATAAGGACCAATTGATAAATTGAAAGTTTGTTTCTATCTTGTATCATCTCTGAGATTAATGAAATTTATCTAATTAGTAAAAATATTTTATTTATTTATTTATCATTTAACACCATTATTATATACAGCAAAATAAATTAAGTTCAATTATTTGCAATTATTATTAATTTAAATTGAATTTCGACTATAATATTTGAATTCCACGCACTCGATAACCCCAATAATCTATTTGGAACCGTCTATAAGTTAAATACAAAATGAATTAATTATAATTAATTAAGTCAGTCATTAATTGTGCAAGAATTTTCTCGCCGAAATAAATATAATCACTTAATCTGTCGTTGTTGTGGAATGTAAAATCTTAACGGTTCCATCATAAACCATCTTTAGTTTAATGCCATTCATTCATTATGTATTGATAATAAATTATATTATTAGTTATTTATTTTAGCAATGTTATCCATGGTTGGTTGAGTTGAGTCAACAAATTCCTTATATTATATTATTTAATTTAATCAATTGTATAGTAATACTAAAATTGAATAGAAGCCAGCTGGAATTTATAAGTTGAATCAATATAATTATCTCAAGTTGAATCACTAGAGTAGGATTTAACAAGTTAAATCAATATAATTATTACAAGTTGAAACAATAGAATTAGATTTAACACTTTACTGAAATTGAAGTGTCAGTAAACAAAGAAATTTCTACCTCCATTTATGGCAGAAATTGACCCCTTTATTGAAAAATTTCTTCTCCCATCAGACGCAGAATTTTATGGCGAATCCAAATGTGAAATAAAATTTTGGGGTTTAGTAAAACATTTTTTGAGTTATGGACCAGACAAATTTTGAAAGGTGTTAAAGATGTGTCAAAAATTTGTCAAGAAAAAATTGTACCCCCAGGTGCAAATTAGACGTCGACTCCGAACCTACATTCCAAGTTTCAGCCCTCTATGTATATAGGTGTGGCCAGGGCACCTGCTACGGAGAAATAAAAATAATAAAAATAAAAAAATCCAAAATTGCAGCCTGTGCCGACGCATGTTCCTTTGGTGGCACTATATTTTGTTGGTTGTTTATTGATAGTGCCTCCAAAAGAAGCTGTCGGCGCAGGCTGCAATTTTGGATTTTTTTTTCGCCATGTCATCATCACTATGAAGGTGTTAAATTATTTCAAAAAGGTGTTACATAAGGCATCGGCCCTTAGAGTGGTGGAAGTTTCCATTTAGTTCATATAATTTTAGAGATATTCAAGTTTGAGTAGAATATAATAGCTGATGACTCAGCATTTTTTATGTGAGTGTTGGGTCATCACCCAACATCAACTAACCCATTTTAAATATCGAATTAACAAAATTGTAAAAACACATTTTCTTAACAATGTCATCATCACCTCAAGGTGTCAAGATCCACTTGTATAGGTGGTACGTGCCATAAGGACCAATTGATAAATTGAAAGTTTGTTTCTATCTTCTATAGTCTCTGAGATTTATGATATTTAATTAATTAGTATAAATAATTATTAATATTATTTATAATTTAACACCAATTTCAATGTCAACTTATATTTATAAAGTTTGATTATTTTGTCATAAATAATAAATTAATTTATTTGGCTATCAAATTTCAATTCCGCACACTCGATAACGCCTAATAAACAAATTGGGAGCATCTATATAAGTCATATACTGACTTAATTAATTATAATTAATTACGTCAGTATATTAACAGTGCAAGAGTATTCTTGCAGAAGTAAATATAATCACATAATCTGTCGTTGTTATTGAAATCTATAATCTTAGTTTTCAATTGGAAAATAGAAGCCTACTCGATCTCACAAGTTGAATCAATATAATAATCACAAGTTGAAACAATAGAATTAGATTTAACACTTTCAACTGAACTGAAGTGTTAGTAAACAAAGGAAATTTCAACCCCCATTAATGGCAGGAATAAAACCTTTTTTGAAGGTTTTCTTCTCCCATCAGACGCAGAATTTTATGGGGAATCCAAATATGAAATAAAATTTTCGGGTTTAGTAAAACATATTTTGAGTTATGGACCAGACAAAATCTGAAAGGTGTTAAAGATGTGTCAAAAATTTCTTAATAAAAAATCGTAACCCCAGGTGCAAATTAGACGGTCCCACCGCACCTACATGCCAAGTTTCAGCCCATCAACTATAGAGCTCTGGCCAGGGTACCGTCTACGGAGAAAAAAAAAAAAATCCAAAATTGCAGCCTGGGCCGACGCATGTTCCTTTGGTGGCACTACATTTTGTTGGTTGTTTATTTATAGTGCCTCCAAAAGAACATTCTGTCGGCGCAGGCTGCAATTTTGGATTTTTTTTCGCCATGTCATCATCACTATGAAGGTGTTAAATTATTTCAAAAATGTGTTACAGAAGGCATCGACCCTTAGAGTGGTGGAAGTTTCCATTTAGTTCATATAATTTTAGAGATATTCAAGTTTGAGTAGAATATAATAGCTGATGACTCAGCATTTTTTATGTGTGTGTTGGGTCATCACCCAACATCAACTAACCCATTTTAAATATCGAATTAAAAAAATTGTAAAAGTACATTTTTTTGACGATGTCATAATCACCTCAAGGTGTCAATACCCACTTGTATAGGTGGTACCTGGCATAAGGACCAATTGATAAATTGAAAGTTTGTTTCTATCTTGTATCATCTCTGAGATTAATGAAATTTATCTAGTTAGTATAAATATTTAATTAATGTATTAATTATTTAAGAGATATCTTATATGTAGACCGTCTAGAAATAGACCAGGTTTTATTCCCTATACATTAGTATTACCCATAAAAAGCAGGGCAAGTGGTCTACAGAATTTATAGACGGTCTACTAAATTTTGGCTTATTTGTATGGGCTTTTATAGACCGTCTATTTCTAGACGGTCTACATATAAGGATGCTCATTATTTAACACCATTATTATATACAGCAAAATAAATTAAGTTCAATTATTTGCAATTATTATTAATTTAAATTGAATTTCACTATAATATTTGAATTCCACGCACTCGATAACCCCAATAATCTATTTGGAACCGTCTATAAGTTAAATACAAAATGAATTAATTATAATTAATTAAGTCAGTCATTAATTGTGCAAGAATATTCTCGCCGAAATAAATATAATCACTTAATCTGTCGTTGTTGTGGAATGTAAAATCTTAACGGTTCTATCATAAACCATCTTTAGTTTAATGCCATTCATTCATTATGTATTGATAATAAATTATATTATTAGTTATTTATTTTAGCAATGTTATCCATGGTTGGTTGAGTTGAGTCAACAAATTCCTTATATTATATTATTTAATTTAATCAATTGTATAGTAATACTAAAATTAAATAGAAGCCAGCTGGAATTTATAAGTTAAATCAATATAATTATCGCAAGTTGAATCACTAGAGTAGGATTTAACAAGTTAAATCAATATAATTATTACAAGTTGAAACAATAGAATTAGATTTAACACTTTACTGAAATTGAAGTGTCAGTAAACAAAGAAATTTCAACCCCCATTTATGGCAGAAATTGACCCCTTTATTGAAAGATTTCTTCTCCCATCAGACGCAGAATTTTATGGCGAATCCAAATGTGAAATAAAATTTTGGGGTTTAGTAAAACATTTTTTGAGTTATGGACCAGACAAATTTTGAAAGGTGTTAAAGATGTGTCAAAAATTTGTTAATACAAAATCGTAACCCCAGGTGCAAATTAGACGTCGACTCCGAATCTACATGCCAAGTTTTAGCCCTCTATGTATACAGGTGTGGCCAGGGCACCTGCTACGGAGAAATACTAATAATATAAATAAAGGCAGTGATTCTAATACTGGGCCACTATACTATAGTATAGTCGGCACAGTAAAAAAAAAAAATCCAAAATTGCACCCTGTGCCGACGCATGTTCCTTTGGTGGCACTATATTTTGTTGGTTGTTTATTGATAGTGCCTCCAAAGGAACATGCTGTCGGCGCAGGCTGCAATTTTGGATTTTTTTCGCCAAGTCATCAACGCCCAAGGTGTGAAGAAGCATTTGTTAATTGGTCCGAGTCACAATGAACGGTAGATAAATTTGAAGTTTGTTTCTATCTTAAACCATCTTGAGTTTGATGCCATTCATTCATTATGTATTGATAATAAATTATATTATTAGTTATTTATCTTAGCATTGTTATCCACGGTTGAGTTGAATTAAGTCAACAAATTCCTTATATTATATTATTTTATTTAATCCATTGTATGGTAAATTAAATAGAAGTCAGCTGCAATTTATAAGTTAAATCAATTTAATTATCGCAAGTTGAATCAATAGAGTAAGATTTAACAAGTTAAATCAATATAATTATTACAAGTTGAAACAATGGAATTAGATTTAGCAGTTATACTGAAACTGAAGTGTGAGTAAACAAAGAAATTTCAACCCCCATTTATGGCAGAAATAAAACTCTTTATTGAAAGTTTTCTTCTCCCATCAGACGCGGAATTCTATGGTGAATCCAAATGTGAAATAAAATTTGGGGGTTTAGTAAAACATATTTTGTGTTATGGACCAGACACATTTTGAAAGGTGTTAAAGATGTGTCAAAAATTTCTTAATCAAAAATCGTTACCTCAGGTGCAAATTAGACGGTCCCATCGCACCTACATGCAAAGTTTAAGCCCATCAACTATAAAGCTCTGGCCAGGGCACCGTCTACGGAGAAAAAATAATAAAAATAAAGGCAGTGATTCCAATACTGGGCCACTATACTATAGTATAGTCGGCACAGTAATAAAGGCAGTGAGATTAGAACTGGGCCACTATACTATAGTATAGTCGGCACAGTAATAAAGGCAGTAAGATTAGAACTGGGCCACTATACTATAGTATAGTCGGCACAGTAATAAAGGCAGTGATTCCAATACTGGGCCACTATACTATAGTATAGTCGGCACAGTAATAAAGGCAGTGATTCTAATACTGGGCCACTATACTATAGTATAGTCGGCACAGTGAAAATAATAAAGGCAGTGATTCCAATACTGGGCCACTATACTATAGTATAGTCGGCACAGTAATAAAGGCAGTGATTCTAATACTGGGCCACTATACTATAGTATAGTCGGCACAGTCAAAATAAAGGCAGTGATTCTAATACTGGGCCACTATACTATAGTATAGTCGGCACAGTAATAATAATATTAATAAAGGCAGTAAGATTAGAACTGGGCCACTATACCATAGTATAGTCGGCACAGTAATAAGGAATTTGTTGACTTTACTCAACTCAAAGTGGATAACATTGGTAAATAATTAACTATTTATATAATTACTGTACCGACTATACTATATATATATATAGTATAGTGGCCCAGTATTAAAATGACGGCCTTTATTATTATTAATATTTTTACTCTGCCGACTGAAATGACTGCCTTAATTTTGCCTTTATAATCAAAATACTTATATGGAACTGAGTTACCGGTAACTGAAGTGGTTTTTACTGTGCCGACTATACTATAGTATAGTGGCCCAGTTCTAATCTTACTGCCTTTATTGTATATTATTATTATTACTGTGCCGACTATACTATAGTATAGTGGCCCAGTATTGGAATCACTGCCTTTATTTATATTATTATTATTTTTATTTTTTCTCCGTAGACGGTGCCCTGGCCTGAGCTTTATAGTTGATGGGCTGAAACTTGGCATGTAGGTGCGTATGGACCGTCTAATTTGCACCTGGGGTTACGATTTTTTATTAACAAATTTTTGACACATCTTTAACACCTTTCAAAATTTGTCTGGTCCATAGCTAGAAAAATGTTTTACTAAACCCCCAAATTTTATTTCACATTTGGATCCACCATAAAATTCTGCGTCTGATGGGAGAAGAAAATTTGTTAAAATTGGTTTAATTTCTGCCATAAATGGGGGTTGAAATTCCTTTGTTTACTCAACACTTCAATTTCAATAAAACTGTGGAATCTAATTCCATTGTTTCAACTTGTAATAATTATATTGATTTAACTTGTTAAAGCTTTCACTATTGTTTCAACTTGCGATAATTAAATTGATTCAACTTATAAATTCCAGCTGGCTTCTATTTAATTCTAGTATTACTATACAATGGATTAAATAAAATAATATAATATAAGGAATTTGTTGACTAAACTCAAATCACCGTGGATAACATTGCTAAAATAACTAACTAATAATATAATTCATTATCAATACATAATGAATGAATGGCATTGAACTCTAGATGGTTTATGATAGAAACAAACTTCAAATTTATCTACCGTTCCTTGTGACTCGGACCAAATAACAAATGCTTCTTCACACCTTGGGCGTTGATGACTTGGCGAAAAAAAATCCAAAATTGCACCCTGCGCCGACAGCATGTTCCTTTGGAGGCACTATCAATAAACCAACAACAAAATATAGTGCCACCAAAGGAACATGCGTCGGCGCAGGGTGCAATTTTGGATTTTTTCTTTCTCCGTAGACGGTGCCCTGGGCATACCTGTATACAATGAGGGCTGAAAATTTGCATGTAGTTGCGGAGGCACCGGCTAATTTGCACCTGGGGTTACGAATTTTTATTAAGAAATTTTTGACACATCTTTAACACCTTTTAAAATTTGTCTGGTCCATAACTCAAAATATGTTTTAATAACCCCAAAATTTTATTTCATTTTTAGATTCATCTTAAAATTCTGCGTCTGATGGGAGAAGAAAATTTGTTAAAATTGGTTTAATTTCTGCCATTAATGGGGGTTGAAATTTCTTTGTTTACTCACACTTCAATTTCAATAAAACTGTGAAATCTAATTCCATTGTTTCAACTTGTAATAATTATATTGATTAAATTTGTTAAATCCTACTCTTGTGATTCAACTTGCGATAATTATATTGATTTAGCTTATAAATTCCAGCTGGCTTCTATTTAATTCTAGTATTACTATACAATGGATTAAATAAAATATAATTATATAAGGAATTTGTTGACTAAACTCAAATCACCGTGGATAACATTGCTAAAATAAATAGCTAATAATATAATTTATTATCAATACATAATGAATGAATGGCTTTAAACTCTAGATGGTTTATGATAGAAAAAAAACTTCAAATTCAACAATCGTTCCTTGTGACTCCGACCAATTAACAAATAGTTCTTCACACCTTGGGCGTTGATGACTTGGCGAAAAAAAATCCAAAATTGCAGCCTGCGCCGACAGCATGTTCCTTTGGAGGCACTATCAATAAACAACCAACAAAATATAGTGCCACCAAAGGAACATGCGTCGGCACAGGCTACAATTTTGGATTTTATTTATGTCTAAATTTAATTTCTGAGCTTATGGGTCTTTTAGAATTCAAACAATTCCTTATATGGCAGTTCAGTTACCAGTAACTGAGCTCCATATAAGTAATCTGTTTATAATTTATATAGGAAACCTCACCCAAACAGGTTAAAAGTACGCAGGCAAAAATGATTTTAATCAAAGGACAAAATCAATTAGGAAAAAATCAAAGCAATTAAAATCAAATTAAAATCAAATTAAAGAATCGATTCAAATATTCTGCGTAGCATTAACCTGTTCGGTGTACCATTAACCTCTTTGGTGTACCATTAACCTTTTCGGTGCACCATTAACCTCTTTGGTGTACCATTAACCTCTTCGGTGTACCATTAACCTTTTCGGCGTACCATTAACCTGTTGGCGTACCATTAACCTCTTTGGTGTACCATTAACCTTTTCGGTGTACCATTAACCTGTTTGGTTTACCATTAACCTTTTCGGCGACCATTAACCTGTTCGGTGTACCATTAACCAGTTTGGTTCGGTGTACCATTAACCTCTTCGGTGTACCATTACCCTCTTTGGTGTACCATTAACCTGTTTGGAGTACCATTAACCTGTTTGGTGTACCATTCACCTGTTTGGTTTACCATTAATCTTATCGGCGTACCATTAACCTGTTCGGTGTACCATTAACCAGTTTGGTTCGGTGTACCATTAACCTCTTCGTTGTACCATTACCCTCCTTGGTGTACCATTAACCTGTTTGGAGTACCATTCACCTGTTTGGTGTACCATTCACCTGTTTGGTTTACCATTAATCTTATCGGCGTACCATTAACCTGTTCGGTGTACCATTCACCTGTTTGGTTTACCATTAATCTTATCGGCGTACCATTAACCTGTTCGGTGTACCATTAACCAGTTTGGTTCGGTGTACCATTAACCTCTTCGTTGTACCATTAACCTCTTCGTTGTACCATTAACCTGTTTGGTGTACCATTAACCTGTTTGGTGTACCATTAACCTGTTTGGTTTACCATTAACCTGTTTGGAGTACCATTAACCTGTTTGGTGTACCATTCACCTGTTTGGTTTACCATTAATCTTATCGGCGTACCATTAACCTGTTCGGTGTACCATTAACCAGTTTGGTTCGGTGTACCATTGACCTCTTCGTTGTACCATTAACCTCTTTGGAGTACCATTAACCTGTTTGGTGTACCATTAACCTGTTTGGTTTACCATTAATCTTATCGGCGTACCATTAACCTCTTTGGCGTACCATTAACCTCTTTGGTGTACCATTAACCTCTTTGGCGTACCATTAACCTCTTTGGCGTACCATTAACCTCTTTGGTGTACCATTAACCTGTTTGGCCTACCATTAACCTTTTCGGTGCACCATTAACCTCTTCGGTGTACCATTAACCTTTTCGGCGTACAATTAACCTCTTTGGCATACCATTAACCTCTTTGGCGTATCATTAACCTCTTTGGCTTACCATTAACCTCTTTGGCGTACCATTAACCTCTTCCGTGTACCATTAACCTTTTCGGCGTACCATTAACCTCTTTGGCTTACCATTAACCTGTTTGGCGTACCATTAACCTCTTCGGTGTACCATTAACCTTTTCGGTGCACCATTAACCTCTTTGGCGTACCATTAACCTCTTTGGTGTACCATTAACCTCTTTGGAGTACCATTAACCTCTTTGGTGTACCATTAACCTCTTTGGTGTACCATTAACCTCTTTGGAGTACCATTAACCTCTTTGGTGTACCATTAACCTTTTCGGTGCACCATTAACCTCTTTGGTGTACCATTAACCTCTTCGGTGTACCATTAACCTGTTTGGTTTACCATTAACCTTTTCGGCGACCATTAACCTGTTCGGTGTACCATTAACCAGTTTGGTTCGGTGTACCATTAACCTCTTCGTTGTACCATTAACCTCTTTGGTGTACCATTAACCTTTTCGGTGTACCATTAACCTGTTTGGTTTACCATTAACCTGTTGGCGTACCATTAACCTGTTTGGAGTACCATTAACCTGTTTGGTGTACCATTCACCTGTTTGGTTTACCATTAACCTTTTCGGCGACCATTAACCTGTTCGGTGTACCATTAACCAGTTTGGTTCGGTGTACCATTAACCTCTTCGGTGTACCATTACCCTCTTTGGTGTACCATTAACCTGTTTGGAGTACCATTCACCTGTTTGGTTTACCATTAATCTTATCGGCGTACCATTAACCTGTTCGGTGTACCATTAACCAGTTTGGTTCGGTGTACCATTAACCTCTTCGTTGTACCATTAACCTCTTTGGTGTACCATTAACCTGTTTGGAGTACCATTAACCTGTTTGGTGTACCATTAACCTGTTTGGTTTACCATTAATCTTATCGGCGTACCATTAACCTGTTCGGTGTACCATTAACCAGTTTGGTTCGGTGTACGATTAACCTGTTTGGTGTACCATTAACCTCACCACACACGATGCAAATTTGTTGCATGCAACAAGGTAACATCACGGTACAACAATGTGCATGCAACACAATTTCGTGCAACATTGTTGCATGCAACATTTACTTTAGAGCGACAATGTTGCATGGAAATTAGTTCAAATTACTCAAATACAAATGGAATAAATATTATTTTAAATCATTCTAGGTGGCTTGATTAATGGTACTGAGAAAGTGAGCAGTAAATTAAATAGGTACACTAGAAAGTCATGAACTTGTGAATTCTTCAATTGTTTTGAGAAGGTGAAAAATTCAAACGAAAATAATCTGAAAAACATGTACTGAATTTCCATATTTGCGTGCAACAAAGTTACACGAAAATTGAACATTTTGCATGCAAAACAACATTCACGGTGCAAGATTTCAACATACACGATGCAACTTTGTTGCATCGTATTTGGTAGGCTTTAACCTCTTCGGCGTACCATTAACCTATTTGGTGTACCATTAACCTTTTCGGCATACCCTTAACTCAGCATTCAGTGTAGCATTAACATCCTTGAGTTTTAATATTTAAGACTACTTATTCTTGCATAATTCCTAATTTAACTAGTCCATTCAAATTCTTATGCGTACCTTTAACCTGTTTGGGTGAGGTTTACAGTAGTAGTATATGGTTATTGCTTAGCTTTATTATTAATTTCTAAATTAAATAATAATTAGCGCGCTTCGCTTGTTAGGCCACTTCGCGGCAGAACACAACCACACACACCAACCGCTAATCATGGGCGTAGACTCGTTTTGGAGATTGGTAGGGCCCTAATAGGCTGGATGTTAGGATTGGTAGGGCCATCTTGGAATATTTATAATAATAATATAATAATAATAATTATAATTATTATTATTATTATACGTGATGGATATTTAATTTTGGACTATAATGGCATGTCGTTATAGCACAAAATTCTCCAATTCTTAAATTCTTAAATAATTCTTAAAGAATGGAGTTACAGTCTAGTTCGCGTAGTAAGTCGCATTTTGCATCAAGTTTTCTTGCAATTTGCTATTAGAGGAAAATATTAAACGTTAGATACTCTCTTTGGGAATAAAACGTAACTGCTATAACTTATAAGGCTAATATTGTTATTAGACGAATATAATATACACGTATAATACAGACCGATTAAGCGGAGAAATAAATTAAAATAAAATATTCTAAGCCAAACTGTCATTCCGTCCTATAAATCCTATGAAATTTTGACCCGATTAAGCAGTGAAATATATTAACCGGTGGCTCTATTAAGCGGAGTCGGCTGTGCGTACATTGTCTATTTTTTTTATTTCCATGGGAATTCCCATACCCACGGCGTACGGCAACCAAGATACACTCGCACGGTGCTCAATTGAAAATGTTATTATGGTGTACTTAACTGCATGTCCAGGAGTGTTGGACGCATGAATAGCCACAGTCAACTTGTACAAACCAAGAGTCCAAGATGTGTAGTCCTGACTCCTGAGTAGAGAAGTAGACTGTCTGGGATAACTAACTGTACAATTATTCCCCCCCCCCCCCAAACAAATCAATAATTCTAGAAAGATCCGCCACTGCTTGTATAATTAAACTTACTTTGCCCAGAGTAAACACATTTTAGATAACCATGTATACGTAAATCAATTAAGATATATAAATTAAGTTGCTGGCACGATATTCTGTAGAAATGGTAGCGCCAAGATTAACCAGATATTATATTAATTATCCAATTACAAATACAATACCTTGTGTTTTAAACAGCACGTATATTAAGTGGTGACTCTAGAAAGCACCCAGTCGCGTATTCCGTGTATGACAGCGGTCCTCTCGGGCTCAAGTTCATGCAGCAGAGAGTGCAGACAGAGAGGCACCACGCGCACCTCCTTGTCTCTGCTGGATATCTCCTGGTGGATAATGTGAGCGTTCTCGGGAGGAACCGTCGTGTCTCCTCCCCCGTGGTAGATTAAAGTAGGCGTGGTTATCTCGCCAAGGCGGGGCCGGACTAGGTCCAGATGTGAGAAGAAAGAGTACGCAAACCCAACAGAGAACCCAGACTTCCAAGCTAAGGGGTCCTCCAGGTACCGCGCAACGGCGTCCTGATCCCTCGAGAGAGAGCTGGAGTCCGAGCTGACGAGACAGTAGCCGGGCGCCAGCGCGTTAGCACACGAGAGGAGGAGACGGGGGGCCCAGCCTACTGAGGGCTTGATGCAGGCCCCGAGGAGCACCACGCCCTGACACAGGTCTCTTCTCGCCTGCAGGCACATAAGAATCAGCAAGCAACCGATTGACTGCCCCAGCAGGAAGATAGGAAGCGAGGAGTACCTGGAGCGCATAATGTCTACCTGTTGCAATATGTCAGCTGTGTACACAGTAAAGTCCGAAGCTGGAACACGTTCTCCCTCGCTCTCACCCATCCCCTGGTAATCATGTGCGAAGGTAATAATTCCATGTTCTGCGAAACTTGTCGCTACTTCATCATATCGCATACAGTGTGCACCATAGCCGTGCAGGATACCAACCAGTGCTCTTATTCGGCACTTCGGCAACCAGTATCGAGCGTTAATTCTGAGTCCGCTCGCGTTGATGAAACCAGCTGACACTAGATCGTGGCTAGGTCCGGAGTAGATCGTCTCAGAGGTCGGTCCTAGCTCGGGTTTGCATCTAGCTTCAGGCTGGACTTGGGGAGATATTGAATTGTTAGATGTAGCCATACTACAGATCACTAATCAATTACGAATCAACTAATCAATTTTTAATACTTTCCCTTATACATGCTAAGACTCATTGTCTAAACTAATTAGAAATATTTAGTTCGGCCGGGAGGTATTTAAAAGTCGAGTGAGCATGCTCATATGGTTTATGAGCATGCTCAGTTAGGTCGAGTGATAATGCTCATATGGGTTATAAGAATGCTCATTGTAGTCACATAATCTAGGTAAATAACAACATTTACTAGTTTCTCTAAAGCCTACCATACACGATGCAACCTTGTTACATGCAACATTTATTTTCGTTACTAAGCCACCAAAAGTATTTGAATAACAGGAATTTATTCCAGAGATAATATTGCCTGGAATAAAATTCCTGTTTTTCAAATACTTCAATATACATCATGTAGTGTACTACGGCTGCTTAAACTACTCTGAAATGATTTTTAAATATCACACATTGTCTTTTAAGTAATTTTTATCCAATAACCATGAAGTAGCATAAGTGTCCATGTCACATGCCACTTGTGGCACAAGTGGCACAAAAGGAAATGTAACTGTATCTCAGTGGAAACTAATCGTAATGATTAGAAATTATGCACCTAGAGGCTAGGTACTTCGACCATGTAATATTCATTTCTGAAATCAGAATTCTTATATTGAAATTGCTTCAAAATGTTCAGAAATTAGAAAGGAGAAAAAGGAAAATCCCCTGGGTTAAGGAATGAATCAAAAATCGAGAGACGCAAAGTGCATTTCATCAATTGACGAAAGAAATTTCTTCACTTGACACATCCAGCAGGGGTGGCAGAAGCGGTCAGGCCATGACCTGACCACTTTTATCAAATAGTCAGGCCAATAGCCTTACCACTCTTACGTCACTAGTCAGGCCGGTCAAGCAATGGCCTGACCACTTTATAACTGCTTCCGTCGGCCCTGTCAAGTAATAGAATTTCGTAAGGATGAATCGTCTGTCCAGTGATATGGTCTAGCGACTCTAGCCACTTTTGCTATTCTTAGATAGAACTGGATATTTAATACTCAAACCTCCCTTATCCGGGAACTGTCGTCCGGAGGCTGCCCATAACGAAGAATATGCCCGAATCTCAGAAATATAATGGCTAGTATTTGCAATCCCAAAGTGTCTAATCCATATTTTCTAGATTCATTCAAAAATCTAAAACGGACGTTAACGGATGGTGGATAATTTAAGATGCATAGCATTTCTAGAAAAAGAATACGCAGAAATACAGTCAGTGTTTAGTAAACCGCTGCGCATAAAATTATAATATATACATTTCTAATCGCATCATGGGTTGGTTAAGAGACTTATACTGAGAAAGTAAGCAATAAATTAAATCTACTAGAAAGTGATGAACATGTGAATTCTTTAATTGTTTTGAGGTGAAAAATGAAAGAATTAAAAAAATATATATATAAATAATCTGGAAAACATGTCCTGAAGTTCTATATTTTCTTGCAAATGTTGCAAGAAACCAAATTCTATTTCCATGCAACATGTTGCGTGCAACAAAACATACAGTTGAAACCGGTTTTTTCAAACAATTTCTTTTCAAATAAAAATAGTAAGAAAAAACCGAGTTAGAATAAAACCGGTTTTGACTGTACTCGGTACAACTTTGTTGCAAGCAACATTTCAACATACACGATGCAACAATGTTAACCCATTCGAGCATGCTCAATAACCCATATGAGCATGCTAACTCGACTTTTTCTTTATATGTCGGCCGGACCTAATATTACCTCGGACCAAATATTTAAGCCATTTTTGGTCCATGTTTATACTTTGCTCCCTCAGGACCAAATATTATTGAAATATTTTCCCGGGCTATACTAACACGATTGCCAATATTTCAGACCGTGGACCCCAGGGTTGCCATGGGTATCATGGGATGGGGATGGGAATCTGATATTTTCCCTTTTGGGATCCCCATGTGTGAATCCCCTGGGGAAAATGATTTCCATGCCCATGACAATTTTGGCAAGTGCAACATTTCTGCTGTAATAGCCTGCTTCCAAGTGACTCGCATCAGACATACTCGAAATTAGGACCGAAAATAACCTGTAATATGGGGATCGATATGGGGATTTATACTTACGAGAATTCCCACAGAAATCCTGTGGGAATGGTATAGGAATTGAAATTTAGCAACGACAACCACGGATTTTGTGGATTCCTTCCATTGCCCGTAATATAAATTTTGAGATCTTGTTGGCCCCATGTTGGGGTCAACAAGATCACTGTACTAATGTATTTAAAATGGAGTAATATTTTGTAGATTAGGGCATAGGCGTGAAGTCTTTATCCTTTTTGTAAAATAGGGAGGCAGCATTCTCCTGGGACTCCAAATCTTGTATACTAACGTATAGGTTGTGTTCCTTCTTAAAAAGCTGTGTGGTACCCCCGGATATTTCTCCTTTATTCACCCTACCCCTCAAAAACTCGATTCGAAAATAAATTATTCTTGACACAGCTGGAATGTTTCCATTCCATTTAAAAAATGGTAGCAATCCTATCGAGTACCTTCTTCTTCACCGCACACAGTAGGACATCATTAATAAGAACACGGATAATACGAATTTCCGACTAATACAGATTTGTTCAGTCCCCTCAAAGGCTTTATCTCTTTTCGGGGTAATTAACATGAATTCTTGATTCGTGTCCTTGCCTGAATATTCAAAGTTGGTTGGAACGAATTATAAGTGCTGAAGTTGTGTAGATGATAATTTGACAAACCAATTTATTTTCTTGGTAGCAAAGGGGGTACGCAACCTTCCTGAACTGAGCCGAATCGATCTAAAATATCAATATTTTTCGATAAATTTAGAGCATCCTTATATGTAGACGGTCTATAAAAGCCGATACAAACTAAGAAAAAATTTGTAGACCGTCTATCAATTATGTCGACCAAAATCCCCTGCCGTCTATGGGTAATACTATTTTAAATTTTTAAGAAAACCTGGTCTAGAAATAGACGGTCTACATATAAGTTATTTCATAAAGACACTACTCTATAAAAAGCTAACAGAAGATAAATACCGTTTTTCAACGAATATTTTCGAGTATTTAGTAATGCAAGTATGTAAGTCTGGACATAAGAGCAAGTGACATAGTTGCTGCGCTATCTCGATCGCATTTCGGTTTCCCATGAAAATTACAGCCCTTTAACTTCTCAGAATTTCTAGAACAAACTACTAATGTTTTTTTATAATATGTATTATTGATATCATACTCATAGAAAATCCTGTTCCCCGAACAATATTCCCCACTAGTCGATAGAGAATATATTTCTCCGAACAGTTCTGTTCCCCTATCTCTCATATATTTTGCAAATAGGACACTAGTTTACGAATAAACAGAGATAATATATACACTTGGGGAAATCAATTTTTTGTCCGAAATTTTTTTGACTAAATATCACATTAGTTTGGAACATTCGTTAGCTCAAACAGATTATAATTCCGCCTGAGGGTTCAAGATAGTGGATATCTACTGTATTTGTAAACTCATTTTATATATTTCTTATAACATATCCATAACATTTATAAAATTTAAATGTAACATTGAAATAAGATTGGTCTTCTTTTAATTTTGACACTTCAATTCGACTTCTTACAAAAAGGTACTTTTTATCGATAGATTCAAAATCAACTTCTATTATGTCGTTTTTCTTGAGTTTCTTTCCCTTTTTCTTCAATTCTGCTCCATTTATGTAAACATTATTCTGAAGAGTTTGTATTTCAATTTTATGACGTGAAACATCAAGTATCATTGACAAAATCTTATCATAGCGTAAATTGTCAGTTTTAATATAAATTTCTTTAGGAATAACACAACTTTTCAAAAATAGATGTGATATGTCCGGTATATAAGCAAAATATCTTAAAATAAAAGATGTTCCGTAGATTTGAGTAACACATCTCGATAGGAGAAATACATTTAGCATTCTATAAAATAAAATAATATAAACAAAAATACGAATATACTTGAATAGTAGCCCCTTCCCACCTCGAATAATCGTGTACACCAATCATTAAGAATTAATAATCTCGAATAAAGCTAAACCGGAATAAATGACTATCCAACAACACACAAGCATGCGAGGGGTTTGATGAATAGAACTAATGGTATGTAACGCGTTTCCTCAAATAGCAAATAGTCAAACTAAAAACAAACGATGGGGAAAATTGGGTATTCAATCAGAAAATAACGGATTTTCTTAATACAAAGCAGATTTTAAATAGTTTTCATCAAAAATAGAGCACATCAATTCAAAATTTAATTTTTTAACAGGATTTTCACATGTACCTGGTGGTCTGCATGGTTGGGAGCTATCTGGCTAGAGGACAATATTTCACAATTGGCTCTACCTCAATAATAACCTCTTGGAACTCCGACAATTCGTTATAGCGACATTTCGTTACACAACAATTGGTTACAAGACAATTTTCTACTGAATTGATAGGTTGATTTATTATAAATTATAATTAATTTTAAAAAATCTAAAATTACAGCTGTGCCGACAGAATGATCCTTTGAAAGCATTATCATTTGGTGGTTAGTCGTTTGATAGTGCCTCCAAAAGAACATGCTACTTATCGGTAAAGCTGTAATATTATATTTTTGTAATGTCATCGACACTATAGGATCCAAAAGGTGTTTCGGATGGAAACGATGAACAAATTGGAAGCGTCTCTGTATGTTAAATACAGACTTAATTAATTTATACGTCAGTTTATTTCAGGCTTGCCGTGGAGATGAAAAATCGCATCCATAACCATATCCAGACCATTTTTTGTGGATATCCCTGGATATCCATTGGATATTGATAGATTTATAACACCTAATATCAACAAAATATCCAGAAGATTAATAAATAAAGAGCTAAAAGCTGCAATTTGGGATTTTATTATTATTTAATTTATTATTTTTTCTCCGCAGACGGTACCCTGGCCAGAGCTTTATAGTTGATGGGCTGAAACTTGGCATGTAGGTGCGTATGGACCGTCTAATTTGCACCTGGGGTTACGATTTTTGATTAACAAATTTTGGACACATCTTTAACACCTTTCAAAATTTGTTTGGTCCATAACGCAAAAAATGTTTTACTAAACCCCCAATTTTTATTTCACCATTGGATTCATCTTAACATTCTGCATCTGATGGGAGAAGAAAGTTTTTAATAATGGGTTTAATTTCTGCCATAAATGGGGGTTGAAATTTCTTTGTTTACTCACACTTGAATTTCTGTAAAACTGTTAAATCTAAATTCTATTGTTTCGACTTGTAATAAACTAATAATTATATTGATTCAACCGTGACCTACGTAATAAAAGGCCTGATCACCAACTATATATTTCTGGACCATGGATTAATGGAAGGCCATTTTCTTAATCAACCATAATTTTAAGAATTGAAATATACATGATAACTATTATCCCCATTTATCTAAGCCAATGTTTCAACACTATTTAGATTTCTTTCTCTACGTTAAAGTATCTTTATTAGTACCTAAACTTCATCATGTACCTTATTCAACCTCCTATTTATGTTAGAAAACTTTTTATTATTAATTAGCACGAATGCCGAATAAATGCTCAGCACCTAAGTGCAGGAGTAATTACGCTGGCGAGCAACCTACACCTGTGTTCAAGATGCCAGATGGCCCCCCGAGATCGTTGCTCTATGGAAAGCGTTTCTTCACAGAGAACATATCGAAGACATTAAAAAGATCTACGTCTGTCTGAAACACTTCCACAATGAAGATGTTGAAACACACTTTTCTATCCCCCAACCAGACGGAACTAGGCTGGAGGTTAAGCGTAGTGTTCCTAGACTTCATAAAGATGCTATCCCAAGAATTCTACCTGGTTGTCCGAGTTATCTTTCTAATTTAACCCAGAAACAAAATCGTTTGGATCGTTGTACTAAAGAGCGAGACCAGTTGGATGCTGCGATAAAACAAAGCTTGGAACAACAGAAGGTAGAAGAAGGAAAATTTAAATTAGCTACGCTATGTGAGTTAAAGTCTAAAGTTCATAGTTTTACCCTTCCACAGGATTGGCTAATCTGGTTACGTGGTGTTAACCAACTACATTTTCTTAAGCCATCTACGTCGCATGAAAATGGTGCCCATTTTATTGAGTGTTCACTCACGATAGACGAATCTTTAAGTACTAAAGGTTTTTATAACAGTAAACGAATTCCCGTTTCGATAAACCAGATTCGAGACCTTAGAGATATTGAAATCTTATTGAGAGAACTATCTCATCATAGTCTTAGTAATGAAATCTCAGATAATGTTTCTAATAATACTTTAAAACTTGTAAGTGATGCCACCGAGGTCTTAAATCTCGCGATTGATCAAATATCCAAGTCAGAACTTGAATCTCACAACGAAAACAACAAGTTACCTGCTATCCAGTTCATACATTGTCAATTAAAAAAACTCTATAGATTGAATCTTAGCGATCAAATTGGCCCATTTTGGCTTGTAGACGTTTGGTTTGTAGACGTTTTGGTTTGTAGACGTTTTGGTTTGTAGACGTTTCGGTTTGTAGACGTTTTGATCTGTGACGCCTAGGCTACTATTCGAATAAATACGGTATGTCAAATTTGCTATCAATGAGCTAGAAAATGCAATTAACCTCGTTGAATGTGACACACTAGATCTAGACGTAACTGACAATCTATTCACCTGTACTGAATCCATAAAAATTTGTTGTATTTTATTGTAGGACAACTGACAAATTTGATCCATTCAAAAAATAACCGGCGGTATGATATATTAACTCAAGTATTTTCACTTAAAATTCACGGATTATCACCAGCATGTTATAGAAATATCCAGTCATCTAGTTGTTTAATTTTGCCACATGAGCGAAACTTGCTTCATATTAAAAACACTGGGGATAGATGGTGACTATTTTCGAATACTAAAGGAAATAACCTCTAAGTTTAGTGACAGGGAACGTCATGTGATACTTCAAATGGATGAAGTTCATATACGCAGTGATGTATCATATAAAGGAGGTAGGATTTTGGGCGCAATTGAAATCCTAGAGATCCTGCAACAACCGTCTTTTCGCTGATGGTTTCAAGTCTAATGAGAAAGTTTTCAACCATCGTGCGCCTCATTCCTTTGGGTTCTTCTTCTGCTGCTTATTTACATCCAATAATTACCAAAGCCATATTTGATATCGAGACTTGTGGTCTCTTTGTCGAAGCTATTTGTACTGACAACTATCCGTTAAATGTTAACCTTTATAAGTTATTTTCAGATGACGGGAAAACATTACATCCTAAGGTTGTACATCCTTATATTCCAAATCGTAATCTTGTATTATTTTTTGACATTGTTCATATTATCAAGTCAATTCGTAATAATTGGCTGAATTTAAAAGACTTTGAAAAGACTTTTATATATCCCAAGTTTGATGAATGTACAATTGAACATCAAAATCCCTAAATCTACCTTGCACTCAGTTAAGAATTTCTATACCTACTGCCAACATTATTTTGAATCCCAGCCAGCTGACGGGGTCTAGATATCCTACAATATGTTATGCAGCATTTGACGATCTTCGGACCTTGTTCAAAGCTGACAAATTTTCTATCATCAAGAGGGCCCCAAATTAACATCAAAAGCATGTTGGCCATCTCAGTTAGAGCGACAGAATGTGAACTTGGCTCTGAGAATTTTTCATGAATCTACAGCTGCAGGTCTTTCTAGTTTCATTAAGCATGCTAACATTGGTAACCCCCTTCAAACTGTTGATTTTCTTAACTTCATAAATCATATTTGGAGCATCTTCAATGTTAATTAGGTCGGGAAAGACATAAGTTTCAATAATCCATATCTAGCCCCACTTCACTATAACGACGAAAGATTAGTGTTTTTGGAAAATGTTGTTAAATGGCTAGATTGTTGGAGAGCTATTCCATCAACGAGGGGTAAGCTTACACCTCAAACGTTTACAAGTTTCAGACACACTTGTCTGGCTCTTCTAATCTTAATTAATAGATTAACCTTAGAATGTGGTTATGAATATTTGCTGACATCCCGAATACAAAACGACGAATTAGAACATCACTTTGGACTTTATCGCCAAATGTCTGGGTCCCACTATAACATATCATATTGTCAAATTTTAGAAAGTGAGCGTAAACTTCAGTTATCTAACCTTAAGTTTCTATTTGTTGAACAAGCTGGTAAAAAGTTTGCAGATGATAATATCGAAGAAAGACATTCAGAAATTGATTTAGAATATTTTACAGATGAGTTGCTTGACATTACTAACCCTATATTTGATAACTCTCAAATTGAATGCCTTAACTATATTGCCGGGTATGCAGTGTTTTCTTATTTTAAACAATCCTCTGAATGTTCAGTCTGCCATGATTTTTGACTTCTCCAAAAGATATTCAAATTATTAACGATACAGGGTTTTCATTAATTAATCTGCTCGATAGAGGTTCCCTTAAATATCCATCAGAAAATGTTTATCAATCTGTCGTAACAATGTACGAAATATTTATTAAGATCGATAATCATCCTAATTTAAGTCGTCGATTATATGAGGGACCTTGCCGTAGAAATTAGTCGACATTTCATTACTCGAAATTGAAAGAAATTCCAGTGAAATATGGAGGGGGTGGTGTATATGTATAATGTATGGCATCAAAATGGGATATTCTTAAGAATTGTTAACAACAGTGGCTAATTGCATTTTATCTAAGAAAGTTAAAATTTTAATAACATTGTAGTTGGTCGCGATAATTCAAAACTTCAGAAATTTTCTTCCTAATACTTCTTAACCTTCTAGAAATTCAACTAAAAATACTTCAGAAGTTTGCATCTTTACTATAGGGCGGTGACACCAACCAGTTAAATCGCAGCTCTCACAGATTTACTATAACAACTAGACGAGGAGCGGTGACACCAACCAGTTAAGAATGCAGCTCTCACTGCTAGGCAAAGGAACGCTAATTTCTATTTCAAGACAATACTACTTGTATATTTTTACTACACACTACATCTTTGTTACTACATACTTGTTTTATTATTATAGTTATTAATTTTATTCTTCATTTCTTGTAAGCAGACATGGGGTCAAGCCCTTTCAAAAGGGCTTAAGTCCAAGCCCATCCCTTATCAGAAGGGTTTAAGCCCAAGCTCTTTTTCTAAGCCCTTTTTGAAAAAGGGCTTAAGTCCAAGCTCAAGCCCTTAATAAAGGGCTTAAGTCCGGACGTAAGTCTTTTACTCTCATTATTTAGAAATCCATACCGTATTTTATTGAATAAGTGCCTTGAAAAAGGGCTTGAAGCCCTTTTAATAAAGGAGGACTTAAGTCCGGATTTAAGCCCTCTCAAAAATGGGCTTAAGTCCAAAGGGCTTAAGCCCTTTGGGGCTTGGCCCCATGCCTGCAAGTTGTAAGTGTTTAGAAATACATTAAACTGTCTCTTATTAGATTCTAAATAGTCTAAACTAATCGTATGTAATACTATGCATTATAAACCTAGATATTGTCATGGAATATTCAGCATAAACATTATATAACCACGATAGTAATAGTAGATTCTCTAAGTAACTAACCACTGGTCCAAAAATTTATAAGCGCGCCATTGCCTTAGTGTATAGAACGCTATGCTGGAGTGTAATTACATTGATTTTCGGTAGGTATACTGTCGATGAGAACGATTAGAACCCATCCTAAATATATTATTCTGGATGTTTAAAAATTTTGAGGACTAATTTACTCCACGAAAACAATGAGCGCCGAGCCCTTACTCGAAGCATGGCCTACTATATAATACGGCTAGATAAGGCCATATAAAATAAATAACTTGTTTATCATCCCCGTCCGTCCCTATATTTACCCCCCGTCCGGATCTATTTATTATTATTTTATGAACATAATCGTACAGATATTAACTATAAACTTGTGTAAAGTACTCCTAATTTAGCAATTTTTAATTAGTCTTGTATTTAGAACATTACTTTCATTATTTGGGCATTGTCATGTGATTTTATAATTTAATTTAATTATTAATATATATTGTTGGCATAGGCCCTAGGGTAATGTTGCATATTAACGGAAATAAAAAATAAAAATAAAATCCCGTCCGCCGTCCGTATTTTCTGAAAAAATCCGGATGATAAACAAGTTATTTATTTTATATGGCCTAAGTCAAGTATTTGCCATTTTATTTCCAGGCCAGTGTTTACTTTCTAATTGCTCGTAAAATAAATCACCTATTGTCATGGAATAAACTAAACTTAGGTTTTCAAATACGCTGGAAACATCTAAAATACTTTTGAGAATGATTTCTCATCGGATTTAACCACAATGACGTAATCAAATATACATACCCATATATGGTAATGATGTTAAATAAATGTTAATTTTTTAGATAATTTGAGAATCTAACTTTGCCGTTTTTATCCTAATGCATTTTCCTTGTAAAAAAACTAACTACAGTAACAAATTATGTCATTCCTTTCACTCAAATTCTTTTCAACGTCAATGTAAGTAAATAATTATGCTATTGTTATCAAACCATATGTTTTGTATTTTTTTAAAATGTATAGTTAGATTTTAATCTAAGTCTTAAAAGTGCTGTTTGACGACGTACATGTTGCCCAGTCAGTTTAATGACCGTTCTTGGGACTTTTTTAGCTAATGTTCACAAAATCTCTACTTCAATCTCTACTTCATAATTAGTATTAATTACCATATATGGGAATGTATATTTGATTACGTCATTGTGGTTAAATCCAATGAGAAATCATTCTCAAAAGTATTTTAGATGTTTCCAGCGTATTTGAAAACCTAAGTTTAGTTTATTCCATGACGATAGGTAATTTATTTTACGAGCAATTAGAAAGTAAACACTGGCCTGGAAATAAAATGGCAAATACTTGACTTATCTAGCCGTATAATATAGTAGGCCATGCTCGAAGCAATACGGTATTCACATCATAATTTGGAAGATTTTAAATCAGTAAGCGGCATAGTTATTAACCTATTAATACCTGTTGGAAGCTAGCCTCTAGGTTCATTTCAGAGGCGGCGCCAGAATTTCAGGTAGGGGAGTTCTGGGGGGGCCAGGGGGTTTTCAGGGGGGGGCACACTGTACAACAATGTTATTCTAGGGGAGGGCAGACTGAAAGAGGGGGGGGGCATGGCCCCCCCTGGCTCCGCCACTGGTTCATTTTGAATTTCAGTAATTTGTGGTTCAGGGGAGGAACGGTGTCAAAGTAGATTCTGTTCCCCCAAACATTATTTCCTAGGAAATATTATTCCACTCTGCCTAATTTAAAAAATTGTTCCCCGAACAGTGTTCACTAGTAAATTCTCTTCCCCACAATACAAAATCGAACTAGGTTAGTAGAACATTATTAACATGGAGAAAAGTTGTGAAAACCTCTGAAAACCAAAAATCGGGAGGTTTGCCATTTTTTGGCGGGAGTTTTACCAAAAAATCGGGAGGTCGAAGATGAAAAATCGGGAGAAAAGCGTGAGACTCAAAATATATGGTATTTCTTTGAATTTATCATGAATATAACGATACAAACTGATTAATTTTTACGTTTGAATATTTACAATTAGGAAACGCTTATTTTTCAAGTTCTATCTATCAAATTTCTTCTCGCGTATCTCGTATTCACCCAATGTATGCAATAACACTACAAAACGAAATAGTAGATTATTGAATTATAATTTTTTACAAAGTAGTTTTTTAGTAGATACACGTAGATGTAGCAGATTTAAATATCTTCAAAAGTTCATGTCATTTATGGACATTTTTCTAGAGATTTCTAGGAATTTCATGACGATTAGGCCATCAAATTTGTAAATGTGTTGTAAAGCTTATTCCACCCTTGGTTGCAATGATTGAAATATAAACTAAACGAGAAAAAATGCAGCATCATATCTGGTATAACAACTTTCTGGAGGATGTAAGCCACCCGGGATATTTTTAAGAATTTCTTCCAAATTCTAATTAAAACATAATATTAGTACAGTATAATAATAAGGGGGCTATAGAATATTAATTAACAAACATACAAGTATATGAGTAAAACAAAACTTGGAACTCGTATATTATATTAATACGGTATATAGACTAATTTTTGCAAAGAAATTCAGTTATTTTACTTATACATATCATAAAATCCTAATATAGGACAAATTTCCAAGAAAGCGGGAGTTTGAAAAGTTTGGCGGGAAGTCGGGAGGATGGGAGAAATAAAGGCTAAAAAGCGGGAGGGTTGGCAACCCTGGGCGGCTTGATATAAATGAAAGTTTGCAGAACCCTGCTATAAAGCATATGCTCTTTTCTATTAATTCTGGACAAACACACAAACAAAGGAACAATTGTGTTTTCAATATAGAGATAGATAGATATCAAGTAAATGACTTTGCAGTATTATAGAAAAGGGGGTCCATTTCTGTAAAGCAAAATGATATTTTACAGATTTGGACCCCCCGGGCCAAATCTGTAGTGGGGCCCATTTCCGTCAAAACAGACCGCCCCTCTTCCGCCGACCCTGCTTGGTTATAACGGGAGTTGACTGTTAGTGTTTTGTTAATTATTCAAAATTTCAGATAGTGCCCAGTACTCAATATTATTATTTAAAACGAAAGCCTATTTAATTAATACACACCCCATATACGGATGTTGCGTCACATGAGTAGCGCATGCGCCAGGTACTTTTAAATATATGGATAAACTGGGCCTAAGAATGAAGTGGACCTAGGGCTTTAGCCCGAGCAGCCCTATGGTAAATCCGCCACTGTGCCCTGGGCACACCTTTATATATTATGGGCTGAAACTTGGCATGTAGGTACCGAGTGACCGTCTAATTTGCACTTGGGGTTACGATTTCGGTTCAAATTTTCCTAACACCTATTAAATCTAATTACGGCTCATAACATTAAATAATAAATAGTCAGTTTGATAAAAAACTTAATTTATTTTGCTGTACATAATAATGGTGTTAAATTATTAATGAATTGATTAAATATTTATACTAATTAGCTAAATTTCATTAATCTCAGAAATGATATAAGATAGAAACGAACTTTCAATTAATCAATTGGTCCTTATGCCACATACCACATATACAAGTCACAGTGGGTCTTGACACCTTGAAGTGATGATGAATCGTAAAAAAAATGTGTTTTTAGAATTTTGTGAATTATATATTTCGAATGGGTTGGTGGTGTTGGGTGAACACCCACACGGACATATAAAATTCGTACTCATCACCTATTGCATTCGACATAAACTTGAATAACTCTGAAATGAAGTGAGCTAAAACGAAACTTCCAACTCACTAAGGTTCGTTGCCTTCAGAAACACCTTTCTGAAGGAATTTAACACCTTCGTAGTGATGATGACATGGCGAAATATAATCCAAAATTGCAGCTGTGCCGAGAGCACAGCAGTAACTTTAGATTTTCATTGCCCCGTCATCATCACTTAAAGGTGTTGAACCATTTCAGAAAGGTGTTTCAGTAGGCAACGACCCATTGATTGGTGGAAGTCTTCTTCATTTCAGAGATATTCAAGTTTCAATAGAATATTAAGGGTGATGAGTCAACATTTTTATGTGCGTGTTGGGTGTTCACCAATGGTAACCAACCCAATTGAAATGTATTTCACAAAATTGTAAAACACATTTTTGACGGTGTCATCATCACCTCTAGGTGTCAAGACCCATTTGTAGAGGTGTTACGTGGTATAATGATCAAGTGATAAATTGGAGTATGTTTCTATCTTGTATCTTCTCTGAGATTAATGCTATTTAGCAAATTAATTAAATATAGTATATCAATGTTGCAGTGTAAATGCGAAATTGGTGTATTCGCGAATACACCAATTTCGCACTTACACTGCAACATTACTAACAATGGATTAATGCAAATTAAATAAAACAAGGAATTTGTTGACTTACCTCAACTCACAGTGGATAACATTGCTAAATAATTAACTACGTATTTATATAATTGAATTTCAATACATAATTAATGAATGGCACAAAAAATTTAAGATGGTTTAAGATAGAAACAATCAATCGTTCCTTTGTCCCGAAACAACTTGATAAATGGTTCCAAATACCTTGGTGCTTTCATAACATGGTTAAAAAATTCTAAAATTGAAGCTGTGCAGACAGCATTTTCCTTTTGGGTGCACTAAAACTTACAGCGGCAAGAAGAACCATATTCAATCCCTAATGAAGCCTTACGCATTGCTTCAGTTTGTGTTATTGTTATGCAAGGGATATCTTCGATAGAAAGAATGTGAGAACAGACATCGAACTGGTTACTAGTGTATTTGCTTACAAGAACGCCTTCAGAAGTTCCAATTGTGTACATATCGTCTTCTTTACTCGTGAATCGTGATACAGCCTGTTAAATTCCTCGGGCGATAGAATTCATTGTGTCTGGCCTTGTAATAGGGATTAGCACTGATTCTCCTACATGAGCTGGTTTAAACCTTTTATTGCTACAGCTTAGCATTCTGTTATGAAGACATTCCAGATTACGCTTAATTCCTAATCTCATTTGTTCGCGGTTTTTGTTTTGTTCCTTTAAATCACAATTAGGACACCAAACCATAGAGCCAAATCGTTCGTCGTCATCGGTATTGGCACGTCCACAAATAATGTGTATATACCTGAAACACCCCGGACATGAATAGGCTTTACTGGTATTTTTGCAACAAACTATGCAATTACTGCTTGTTCTACTTGAGTTTAATCTTGAGCAAGTAGTCGAATTAATGTTGGTAGAGGTTGTCGGAGAAACGGGAGAAGTACAATTAGTTCTGGAGGCACTCTGTTGTTCTACATTATCTATCGGGAAAAAAAATTCTCGAAAACAGGAGGAAGGCACATAAGGATAATCTGTTCCATCTTCTGGCTCATAGGCGCCGATAGTGCCGATTTGGGCGGGTCCGGACCCGCCCAAATTTCAGAGGAAAAAATAAGAAATCGGCGCCTATGGCTCAGAATCTGAGATGGACCCGCCCAAATTTTAGAGGAAATCAAAAGAAATCGGCGCCAATGCTCTGGCTGCAAATTATTTAGGGAAAGTAATTATTCGCATAATCGCATTATGATCCATTATTATGGTGCCAGTAGGTGGTGGAAGTGATATTTGGCTCTCATAATCATCCACGAGCGATAGTGGTGGGAATTTAGAAAGCGGGGAATATTGTTTTTGTGTTTCATTGTCAATTATTAATTGACTCTGTGATTCAGATTATATTGAGTGGGAGTTAGTAGCGCTTACCTAAACGATACATGTATCAAATAGCAAAGGAACATATATATATATCTCAGATCTTTAAGCTTAACAAATTCAAACTTACTTCTGATATAAAATCGAAGAGCTCTTCTTCATTGTGTAGTTCATCCCAAATTTGCTTGGAACAGTGAAGTGGGTTAGTTCAAAAGAGGATTCCCTTCCGAATACTGCCTGATACGGTGTCATTTGAATCGTTGTATGGTAGCTGGTGTTAAAGTTCAACTTTACCCATCTCAAATATTTTACCAACACTGGTCATCATTATCTAACATCATGGCGAATAGTGCGTCTTTTACTTCACGGTTTACTCTCTCAACAGCTCCTTGACTCTGGGGATAACGAGGTCTACCATGTATGATTTTAGTTGTAGGCCATTTTTCTGAAAGTGTAGAGAATAACAACTGATTGCTGAATTCGCTGCCATTATCAGAATATAAAATATGAGGTGGTCGCTGCTCCCAGAATATATCAAACAGGGCCTCACAAACTTCACTTGCACTTTAAAGGAGTTAGACTAATTTTCTTTGTAAAGTGATCAATGTACACTAACAAATATTTGTATGGTGTTACATGATCAGGTGAGATGTTCTCTGCTAAATTCATGTCACTTAAGTCAATGAAATCTACTTGGCCTCTTGAAAGATAACTTTGAGACTTAATGGTGACTATAGTCTTGAAGTGATTTTCTGGCTTTCTTTAGATGGCATCATTGGCATGTCTTGCAGGTACTTATAATAAACCGCATATTTCCTCTGTTATACCATAGTATTGTTGGTTAACACTTTTATATAAATAACTTGGTCCTTCCAAAATGTTTACCCTCTGTTCGATGGAGTTGGTCTAGCTTTTCGAATATCTCCTCGATAGCGATAACTAGTTTTAATTTAAAAGGGTATTTCCTTTCTCTTTTTTTGTAAAGAATGTGAGTGCCTTGGTAGAAAATAACTTATAATTCTTTTGTAATTTCATCCATTTCTCAACTTCATTTGGTCGTTCTGGTGTGAGACAGCGCAGGGAATCAATTTTCGCAGAAATTTCATTTCTAGAGAATATTTGGCATGTCGAGTCCTTCGAAGCAAATATATGATTCAATTTCTTATAAAATTCTTCATATCGGGTGGGACCAGGGTTGGATTCAACATCTCCCGATATTTTAAGCAATAGTTCAACAAAAATAGCAATTATATAGGCAGAGGCGGCGCCAGGATTTCAGGTAGGGGAGTTCTGGGGGGCCAGGGGTGATTTCAGGGGGGGGGGCACACTATACAACAATGTTATTCTAGGGGGGGGCAGCCTGAAAAGAGGGGGGCCATGGCCCCCCCTGGCTCCGCCACTGTATATAGGACAAAAAATGGGACGTGTAGATAGTTCGCTTATGTCTCACGAAAACTTTACATATTTTGTTGGTGGAAAATAATGGTTTGAATGGCAACAAGTATAGAGTAAAATGAGAGTGTTTTGGAGAACATGTTAAATCGAGACTGTCATCGATAGTGTACATTGTAGTGAAAATATATACTATATCAGCATCTCTTATAGTGCATTTTCGAAATGTTTCAAAATAAATAAGTTGAATCATCTTGTAGTTTTGAGAAAAACTTGGGGAGTTGTTTTGAAAAAAACTGGCGAGACAAAAAAGTCAACAAAACGATTGGAAGATGCATGATATAATTGGAAGTTATAAAACTATTCTATCTGTACATATGTTATGAGTATGACATACGGCGCGTAAATTACTTTGATAACAATACCATCGATTAAATTTTCACACATGCAACTGTAGGATGTATTGCGGGGAATATAATTAGAATTAACTTTATTTGTTTGTTATTGAAATGCATTGCATGATTATAACTGTATCTTATCAATTTGAATAAATGTTACATCATAACTTATGAACAACAACATTATTTTTGTATAGTTGGAGAGATTGTAAATAGAAATTCCTACCTGTTTTGTGTCTAATACACTTTGTAACTGTGACCTTAACAAAAAACTATTTGCGACTATAATTTGAGTCTTGAATTTAATTTTATGGTTAGTAATAAAAACGAACGAATATTCGAATATTCGTTCGTTTAGAAAAAAGGTTCGCTCGCTACATTTCGAATATTCGTTTCAGCCCTAATATTAATAATAGTTAACTCATAAGCACCCATTTGACATTAAAAATAAGCAAAAGTGCATATACACTGCAACATATATATGTTGCCACGTGTACGCAAGATTAGTGCGCATGCATGCACACTTGCGTATACGTATATACGATAATCACTATTTTCATATTCGTGCATATACACTTGCGTATACACACGATAAAGTGTTCTCTGTTGCAGTCAAAGTGCGTCTTCAGTCAAAACGCGAACTGACTAGTCAAAACGTGATTTGACTAGTCAGTTCGCGTTTTGACTGAAAACGGACTTTGACTGCAACATTCTCTTTTGCTAATGGTTGTCTAATTAACATTTGTTCTAGTTCCGACTTTGATCTTTCACCAAATGTCTAGTGAATTTTTAATTTTATCTTGTTCGCTCCTCAGTTATACAATACATAACACGTATTACTCAACAATTTTTGAAATCGAATTGCTGCATATTGCTATATATAGTTGAGATATATAGTATACAATTTAATTAATTAATTACGTATACTTACTAGCCAACAGGTTTCAATTACTATTTTATAATATGAGTAATATTTGAGCTAACGAGATAACCTTTGAATGTAGCTGAAACCAGCTACCCTTAAGAATTATTGAGCTATTAATTAACTAATAATTGATAACTAATAAAGTAATGAGAAAAACTTAATTAAATAACATACTTTCCAAAACAAATTACATTATTGCATTATTAACGAATCACAACCCAAAATGAAGTACTAGTTATAAATGGTAACTTGAGGAAAGTACGCCGCGAAATGGTCTATAATTTTAGGCGAGCCTGTATCAACGATGCAGAAAATAAAACATAAGTTAGTAAATATCCTCTCTCAAATAACAATACACTGAAATGAACGAAGTAGTAGTGAGAATTTTACAAGAATAATGTTAACTTATTTATCATTTATAATACTGTTTTTTTAAGGAGGGAAAGGCCGCGAAGCGGCCGTTAATTGGCGACCGAGACCGAAGGGCTAGTAGAATTAATAAATCAAAAATAATTCTATTAACATACAACCATTAGCGAAAGAGAACATTTTATCGTGTGTATACGCTAGTGTATATGCACGAATATGAAAATAGTGATTTTCGTGCATATACGCTAGTGTGCATGCATGTACACTAATCTGGGGCGCATGCTTTTGTCCGAATTTCTAGTATGCATTTGTCCGAAATTTTGGAGTATGCATTTGTCCGAATTTGTTGTATGCATTTGTCCGACTGGAGTATGCATTTGTCCGAATTTGTTGTATGCATTTGTCCGACAGAAGTAAGCATTTGTCATTGAGTTTTTATGGATCATGGATAAAACACTCGCATTTCTAAGTGTGATTTTATGGTTTATTGTTAAAACGCACGCATTTCTAAGTGCGTATATATGATTTCGGGGGAAAGCGCGCCCTTTTTAAGCGTGTGGGTATGGTGCCCTGGTGGAAAATCTCAGTGTCTACGTGATCATTGGGAAAACACCGACTTTCTAAGTGCCTTGTATTGATTATTGATAAAACACTCGCATTTCTAAGTGTCTTAGTGACAAAATATCATATGAATGACAAATGCTTACATCAATGTAAATTCGGACAAATGCATACTCCAGTCGGACAAATGCATACGTCAGTCGGACAGATGCATACTTCAAAATTCGGACAAATGAATACTACAAAATTCGGACAAATGCAGCTTCCCCACTAATCTTGCGTACGCGCTGCAACATATATACACTTGTAGCCATTATAGTTCATAAAGTGCATTTGCCTGGTATGCATGTACACCAACTTATCAGTGTACATGCATGTACACCAAAAGTGCATATACACTGCAAAATAAACGGCAATTACTTTTTGCGGCCGGCAGAATCTCTTCAAAGACAATAATTGTTTTACAGAATCTCTTTTGGATTTGTTTTCCATGTGGGCCTTTGAATTTGTAGGAATTATTTTCGTCATTATTCAGAGCCTAGTCTATCAATTTGGGCGGGTCTCTGGTATAAATGTTGCAGTGCATATGCACTTTTGGTGTACATGCATGTACACTGATAAGTTGGTGTACATGCATGTACACCTGTATATGCACTTTATGAACTATATTGGCTACAAGTGTATACACCGGTGTATACGCACTTTTATCCATTTTTTATGCAAAAGGGTGCTTATGAATTTAAACTAGTATATTGTGAATTCCTGTGTATCTATCTAGTTATGATTCAGTCGAAACAGGTTTTTCTAATCCCAGTTTTTCGTAACTAATCGTTTTCTATTTATTCTAAATGTGTAAGAAATTCCAATTTTGTTTTATCTTCAATCGGTTTATTCTAACTATCGGATTTTTCTTACTTTATTTCCATGAAATGAATTGTTTAGAATAAACCGGTTTCGACTGTATAACATTTGATTCTAATTGATAAGATACAATTATAATCATGCAATGCACTTCAATAAACCCAAATTCTTTGATGGTAATTCTAATTATATTCCCAGCAATGCATCCTACAATTGCATGTGTGAAAATCTAATTGATTGCAATTTTATCAAAGTAATTTACACGCGCCGTCAGGGTTGGGGTCAATTACATTTGTTCAATTACAATTACGAATCAATTACAAGACATGTAAAATTTTCAATTACAATTAATTACAGTTATGGATGTACGAAAATGTTCCAATTACAATTACATTTCAATTTTTCCCACCCAATTACAATTAATTACAATTACATTGTATGGTTATTAACTTTTACTATCAAAAGAAATGACAATCTATGTAGTTATCAGCATGAATTATTAGTGATAATAGAATATACTACTTTATTATAACAATCGAAAGTTCTAATTTATATAATTATTTTGACTAGTATACTAGTATGTTTGGCTTCCTTGTTAACGAGGAATTAATTAATTGTTTAATTTGTTATTTCACTGTTACATGCATTTACTAATAATTTTTTAGTATTCACACCATGAAAAACTAAAACGTAATTGAAACGTAATTGAACAATTACACCAAATGGAAAACTCAATTACGATTAATTACGATTATCAGACTCCTGAAATTTTTTAATTACAATTACATTACAATTACAGTGTAATTGTAATTAATTACCAATTACACAATTATAATTGTAATTGGCCCCAACCCTGCGCGGCGTATGTCATAATATAGTACATGCGTATGTATAATACTAGCTATATAACATCGAGGGAATATATGTACAATTTCAGAATCAATGTTATATCATAACTTAGATACACAGGAATTCACAATATACTAGTTTAAATTCATAAGCACCCTTTTGCATAAAAAATGGATAAAAGTGCGTATACACCGGTGTATATACACTTGTAGCCAATATAGTTCATAAAGTGCATATACAGGTGTACATGCATGTACACCAACTTATCAGTGTACATGCATGTACACCAAAAGTGCATATGCACTGCAACATAAATACACATTTAATTTGAAAACTATCATTATATTATACTTAATTTGTTAATTATCCACTTTTATGAAAAATAAAACATTGATTATATACTACTACATAAACCACCAAAATAAGTGATAGACTAAGGGAATTTTTGAAATTTATTATTGTGGCCGGCACAAAAATTGGCCTCGAGATTTAAAAAAAAGTTGCTGTTTTAAACTATAAAATTTCAATCTCGAGTGGAAATATTACTCAGCATATGAGAGAAATCTAGCAAATAGGACAAGCTAACAAATATACATATATTGTAATACGCATATAAATTTAAATAATATTAACAATTTTACAAGATGGATTTAATTTCTACCTGAGAAGCACTTATCATTATAAAGTCTCGTAGCATCTTGTTCGTCCTGGTTGGAGAGATTCTGTGCGCGAAGGATATGACAATTCCTAAATCCTCTTCTTTTTCTAGGAGCAGATCCTGTCTCAGCTGTGAGAAGAGTAGACCGGGATCGTAGTCTCCGGAGGATTCGAACTCTTTCAGGATATCCTCAAAGGAGAGAAGTGCAAAAGATTTCTTCATCAATAAACGCAGGAAGTCTCTTATGTACAGCTCTCTCACTGCCTGTATGTTAGGGAGTAGGTCCAGCTCCAGGAAGAAGTCCTTGATAAGTTTGGCGCGAGTTCTTACCTTTACGAAAGCTTCTGTAGCTTTGTTGTTCCTACCAACTCGATTGGCTTGAAACACGTAGACACATACGTTGTCCAGGTCGATAAGGGTGACTCGCTCCTTCGAATGGCGCATTATCTGCTCTCTCCCTGTGTCCAGGTTGGAGAAAGCTTGCAGGTAGAAGTAAGGTCTAAAGTCCAACTCATCTCCGGAGAAGAGGTGGGTAAGAGGTCTGTCCTCGTCCAGTAAGAAGTAAGACAGGGTGTGGAGCATGGAGCGGACTTGTCGCATGCTCTTACCACATACAACAGTACGGCCCGCAGTCAGCAAGTGGGAGCTGCAGCAGAAGTGCAGGAACTTTTCCATCGACAGCTTCCTGGTGAAGAGGGATTCACTTAGACAGAGAGGTACGGACTGGTACCTGATTCTTAGGAATTCTGGAATAATGTCTAGCAGCATTGTGTCAATGCCTGTGAGTTTGTTTTCGGCGGGCGTTGAGGCAAACCTCTCTCTGATGATTCGACAGAAGGTGGAGTGCAGAGGCGTGTAACGAGGGAGCTCAGAGAGGGGAAACAAGAATGAGAGAGAGTAAACATCTGTCATAATAAGAAATATAGCAGAGAGGGTTATTAGGTTAAATTTAGGGAATATATAGAGTTTAAGTTCAATCCACTCCTCCTGTGTCAGTCTCCACACCTCTCCGTTCAGAATGTGATTGGAGATGTACACTAGGCTATCTAAGTCATGCACAGACTCGACCTGTACCTCTGATCGCCACAACTTTATTAGCTTAGGGCCGCACAGGTTATCCCACTTGGCGAATTTAATAATTGATAAAAAGTGATCTATGTCTTTCTCAAAAATAGATTCCATGCACCTCGTGTGATTCACAGTTCCACCACTATTAGCCATTTCAATACATCTGCTTCTAATATAAAATAGGGATTCTAGTTTGAGTATTAATTATTCAAATTGATGGCCGGAGGCCCTCTGAATTTGTCGCTATAAAAAAGTTTGCCCAAACTTTCCAGAGCGGCATGGGAGCTTAAATTGCGAGATATATCCTAAAGTATCAGAATCAGGCATAAAACATAACTAGCCAGAGGTTGGTCACGGAATCTTAATTTTTAACCCCACTAATATCAATAGTGCAAGAGTATTAGTAATAGAAGCCTACTCGATCTCACGAGTTGAATCAATTATCACAAGTTGAAACAAAGGAATTAGAATTAACACTTTTGATTGAACATACGTGTTAGTAAACAAAGGGAATTTGCAACTCAATTTTGGCACAAACTAAGCCCAATTTGAAAATTCGTGCACTGTGGAAAGGTGTAAATTTAATTATCTATCGAATGAATATAAATTTAATATTCAGGCACAATATATTGTTCCTATTGTGACATTAAATATGTTTAAATATGTGTCCAAAAATGTAATCAAAAATCGTGACCCCAGGTGCACATCTATAACCCATAAGTCACCTATCCTGAAAATTTCAGTTCTTAGTTAATAATACTCTGTTCTGTGGAGGATCAATTGACTAATCTTATATATTAAATCACAATGATTTTTTGTTTTGTTTGTTTGTTCAGAATTGATTGAGGAAATGGTAAGAGCTACAGGCTTGAAATTTGGCAGGGGTGTGGGAAATAGTGTATCTAGAAACAAGTTATAATATCTAAGAAAAATATTCACAAAATCTGACAATCCCGGCATAATCCCGTGCCGGCATGAAATCTTATCCCGGTCGATCCCTAGGATTATGTATTTAAAAATACAACGGGCATTTAATGTGAAAAGGTATCTGCTTTAAATACAAGCGAGGGCGCAGGCTCGAGTGCAAGTTGTAAGAACGCGCGTAGCGCGGGCGAGCAGCTTGTAATAATAATATACCAAAGTATAGTAAGAATAGAACTGGGCCACTATACTATAGTATAGTCGGCACAGGATTAATAATAATAATGACTAACCAACTGAACCAAGGCAGTCATTTCAATACTGGGCCACTATACTATAGTCGGCAGAGTAAAACTGAATTAAAAATCAAAAATTGCAGCCTGTGCCGACGGATGTTCCTTTGGTGGCACTATATTATGTTGGTTGTTTATTGATAGTGCCTCCAAAGGAACATGCTGTTGGCACAGGCTACAATTTTGGATTTTTTTTCGCCCAGTTATCAACGCCTCAAGGTGTCAAGAACCATTTGTCAATTGGTCCGAGTCACAAGGAACGGTAGATAAATTGGAAGTTTGTTTCTATCATAAACCATCTTGAGTTTAATGCCATTCATTCATTATGTTTTGATAATAAATCATATTATTAGTTATTTATTTTAGCAATGTTATCCACGGTGAGTGAGTCAAGTCAACAAATTCCTTATTTAATTTAATCTGCTTTAATCCATTAAATAGTAATACTACAATTAAATAGAAGCCAGCTCGAATTCACAAGTTAAATTAATATAATTATCGAAAGTTGAAACAATAGTGAAAGATTTAACAAGTTAAATCAATATAATTATTACAAGTTGAAACCATGGAATTAGATTTCACAGTTTCACTGAAATTGAAGTGTGAGTAACAAAGAAATTTCAATCCCCATTTATGGCAGAAATTAATCCATTTATTGAAAACTTTCTCCTCCCTAAAGACGCAGAATTTTAAGATGAATCCAATGGTAAAATAAAAATTGGGGGTTTAGTAAAACACTTTTTGAGTTATGGACCAGACAAAATTTGAAAGGTGTCAAAAATATGTCCAAAATTTGTTAATCAAAAATCGTGACCCCAGGTGCACATCTGTAACCCATGATACACCTGTCCTACAAATTTGGGTTCTTAGTTAATTAAACTCTGTTCTGTAGATGAGCTACGGAAGAATAATAAAAAATCCAAAATTGCAGCCTGTGCCGACGCATGTTCCTTTGGTGACACTATATTTTGTTGGTGGTTTATTGATAGTGCCTCCAATGGAACATGCTGTCGGCACAGGCTGCAATTTTGGATTATTTTTTTCCGCGAATTTAACATCACTATAAAGGTGTTAAATTATTTCAGAAAGGTGTTTCAGAAGGCTACGACCCTTAGAGTGGTGGAAGTTTCCATTTAGCTCACTTCATTTGAGAGATATTCAAGTTTCAGTAGAATATAATATGTGCTGAGTCAGCATTTTTTAGGTGCGCGTTGGGTATTCACGCTGAACGAACTGAACGAACGCCAACGGTTGCCTGAACGCCAGTTGAACGAACTGAACGAACTAAACTGAATATCGATAATTTAGAAATACTGAATCATTAATCCATACGTAGAGTATAAATATATCACTAGAAAAGTAAAATATAAATAGATCACTACTTATACCTGCTTTTCATACCTAATAACCTTAGGCACGGTTGCCGTGGGAATGGAATTTCCGTTCCCATTCCCATAGGAATCCCCATTAGGAATCCCCATGGGATTCCTATTCCTTATATGGCAGTTCAGTTACCAGTAACTGAGCTCCATATAAGTAATCTGTATTCAGATAGTGTTCAACTACAGATTTAGATTTAAATTATTCAAACTGAATAGGGGAGTATAATATATACATAAAAACGAATTTAATTACTAAAGCAGATTCGTATCAATAGTAAAGCTTATATTAATTAAGGATGACCTAATGAAACCATATTCGAATATCCCATGGGGATTCCTATTGGGATCCCCACAGGGAAAAAATCTTTCCCATTCATATTCCCATTCCCACGACAACTCTGTATAACCACTACCAACTCATCTGAACTGAACGAACGAATTGAACGAATTGAACGAACTGAACGAACGCTGGTGGTGTTGAAGTTAGGAGGTGAACGTGAACGAACTGAACGTGCGTTATTTTGAAATGAACTGAATTGGGTTTATTAAGTCCATTCGTGAACGTTTCATTCCCTGGTCGACACAGCTTGCAATTTTTGATTATATATACTATACTGTATATATATATATATATAATGTATTTAGTAGGAATCTTATATACAATGTTAACTAAGCAATAATTTATGCAATGGTTTAATTTTAAGTTATGAAGTAATAAGCAATAAAAATTTGATAACATCTCAACAAAATGCTGATGAAATCCCAAAATCAGAGGCGCATGGTGGTATATTTCCTAAAGTATTTAGAATTTCTGGATAAAATTTGTTGTAAATACAAATAGACATATAGACATGGCCTACTTAATATACGGCCGTATATGTCACCGAGAAGGCCAAAAAAATAGAAGGCCAGTTTATAAATTTCATTAGAAGCTAAACTATGCTTCCTATTGGCATAATCTACATTGTATATGGGGTAATCAACCATTGCGAGTCCAACAACTTGTTGGCGGGTGCCAAAAGTTACCCCTATATGCCCCCTATATTGAAAACCGTCCAGTTTCTTAATCAACTCGGAACATATAGTAGGGCAGCTTAAGCCCATATTTTGGATGGATGTGGACATCCCGGACCAAAGCACCAAATTTTTTTCACGTACAGATCATTGCTTGGGCACTCGATTTTGGTAGGATCCACTTCCGCCGGATACATTATGACCTCCATCATGCATTTTCAAAATGGTCACTTTAATATTATTCGGACAAAAGTCCGCATTCACGAACTCATGTCAAATTACTTCGCATAAGGTTATTTTATACATAGTCGGTATCAGAACAGTGTGCGCTGTCGAAATATGGGTCACTCGGTAGGGTTGCTATATTTTTGAAATGGAATGTTCAACATTCCACCGTTGTGAAGGAAACTTTTTGATCTAATATCGTCATGTGACCCCTCTAATTAACGGAAATTCCATGCTGATTACGAATATCATATTTCTAGATTGGATTAAATATCACTTTAAAAGTAAATTACATTTATTGGTTAATGATTAACTACTAAATGTAATAAAGTGAGAATTGTGTGAATACTTTAATGGTATACTAAAATTATGGTCCGTAGCCGTGTCACTAAAATATTGCTTCTCACAGTTACAACTACAAAATTATGTGCATTTCCAACGCGGTTTTCTGCACGCGCATCTACCGCCACAGTCACTTCTACTCTTGAAGCTACCTACAGTGCAACCTCTATAAGTGGGGTCTCTATAAATGGGGAACCTCCATGAGTGGGGAATTTTTTTATCATATTCGTATATATCCATACAAATGAACCTCTATAAGCGGGGAAGTGGGGAATGGGGGACCATAAATTTCGAGGAGTTTTTATCTCCATACAAAACAACCTCCATAAATAGGGGGAATGGACAAATCCTAACATGATTCTTATAAAATAATACAATATTTCCAATAAATCGACTCAAAAGTTCTACAGAAAAAATATTTTCGATTGATCTACTCAGATGTTTTTAGAAGAAATCACCTAGCAGTTAACTAAATTGTCATAATATACAAATAAGAACTAGAACGTGCATTAATGTGTGTGTTATATGAATATTTTGTATAATATAGCATATATAATGTTTTTCCAATTGAATTTTATAACCGGGGAATGGGGGGCAATTGAATTTTCCCCGTCCCAGCTCCCCCACTTATAGAGGTTCCACTGTATTACTAATTCACTGCATGCCTTTGAAGCCACATGTAAACTGTTCCATACAGGAATTCATGATTGGGTTTTATTATCAAGAGTCCAGCCCAGAGATGCAGCGGTCTGGACCGGACCGGACCGACCGGTCTCATGTCGGTCCGGTCCGCTTATTTTCAAGTGCGGTCTGGACCGGTCCAAATTAACGATATAACGGTCTGGACGGTTCATCGGTCTGGACCGGTCGTGATCGATCCAATATTTTGATCATACGGCCTGGACCGGTCCTGACTATCCAGAAAAAAATCATGATTGTCCGGTCCGGTCCGGTCCATGAAATTTCCGCCCCAAGCTTCTGGAGTAGGTACCCGTTGTTCAATTTGCTCACTAGTTCACCATATTCCAGACTGATATGCAAATCGTTTAGATTATTGTAGTAGTGCATCCCGGGTAAGCTATATTCTCTCCATTGTTTTCTGCTGACAAAACATTTCTTTTCTTGCTTCATCCACATACTGCAAATAACTTGCTTTATCATAAAGAATAACAGTGAAGCGTTCCACCAGCTGGAAATGCTGAACATCGAATTCTACTTTTGTATAAGGTTTGAGTGTCATGTAGGTAAATGCAACTGTCACATCATGATAACAGTTCCATGGATCCCATGCTGACTTCTTGCATCTCCCAAATAATGCAGATGTAGTTTCACATCCCGTGAAACAATGGAAAACAGGAAGGGCCAAAGATTTCTCACTTCCTAGTTCTTCGTAGATTGCATTGATATGATAGTTGTAAAAGTTCTTTCCTGTACCAAAAAGCTAACCAAAATCTTCACATCTTTGCTTATGGCAATCAAGTGGTGTAACTTTCCAACAAGGATCACCAATACTACATCCGTGTCAACTGTGCACACTAGACACTTAGTACAGCTATTGAGAAGGGGCATCCTGTAAATGGATCAGCAGTCTGGTGTCAGCTTCCCCATTATCACATCGTGCCATAGAACGATCAAATGATGATTATTTATTTGCCTCCGAGACTATTCACATTGGCAATCTTGTTGGAAATAAAATGCAAACAGTTCTTGTTCATTAGTTGGATCACGTAAGAAATCAGCCCAATTTCTTGGGAGCTTATTCTTACTTGCAACCTTTCTCCGAATACCTTTACCCAGGGTTTTTTGGAAGGCCGATCTTGGTGTAAAATTTGCACCAAGACTTTTTGGAGTTACACCACGATTCGGGTCGGCAGCGGCCTCTGCAGTGTAGAATTACACCACGATTAATGGTCGGCCGCGGCCGATGCAGTGTTGAGTTACACCAAGGCCGCGCTGAGTTGCACCAAGGTCTGAACCATAAAAAAACCCTGCTTTTACCTCAAGGTTGAAACCGAATACTGATATATTTGGTTGAACCGAATATTATTTGCCGAATAGTTGATATTTGGTTGCCAACCTGATATCATTATTCGTATTCGGTTACTCAACCGAATATCAGAATTCGTATTCGGTAGGGCAACTATTCATGAATACTGATATTCCGTTCGAGAAGTTTCAACCTTGCAACCCACTCGTTTCTCTAGTAGATTATTTGGTGCTCCTGGGACCACTAAATGTAATTTAACTTTTAAAGTGATATTTAATCCAATCTAGAAATAGGATATTCGTAATTAGCATGGAATTTCCGTTAATTAGAGGGGTCACATGACCATATTAGATTAAAAAGTTTCCTTCACAATGTTGAACATTCCATTCTCAAAAATGATAGCAACCCTACCGAGTGACCCATCTTTCGACAGCGCACACTTTTCTGAAAACGACTATGCATATAATAACCTTATACGAAGTCATTTGAGATGAGTTCGTGAATGCGGTCTTTTGTCCGAATAATATTAAAGTGACCATTTTGAAAATGCATGATGGAGGTCATAATGTATCCGGCGGAAGTGGATCCTACCAAAAATCGAGTGCCCAAGCAATGGTCTGTACGTGAAAAAAATTTGGTGCTTTGGTCCGGGATGTCCACATCCATTAGCTAATCTGCCCTACTAATACAAACAAATATATAAAGGTTTGTGTTTTAATAGTATAGATGTACTATTTTTATGCATACTTTAGCAAATTATTACTAACAACACTTAGAAACTATTATTCTATGGTGAAAATTAGAAGCTTTTTGGATAAATAATGTCTGACAAATCAATACAGCTGTCTGACAAATGATGCATCACCACAAATTCTGGCACATGTACACTACAAAAATCCTGACAAATGCAACTGGTTTGTCTGGCATTCGGTTAATTATCTCAAACAATGTAGTGAATGTACATTGTACATAAATGTATTTATATGTAGTAGAGTATTAATTTCCTTCGCGATAATTTCATGGAGCGTTAATTTCATGGCGCGTTAATTTCCTATAATAAGGTATTCACAATCAGTGGTTCCAGTAAATCTCCAGCTAATTAACATCATACTCAAATTTGCAAAAGATGTAGGTTGGCTGAAGCATCCTAGATTTCCTTTGCATGGTTTTGCTCCAATATTCTTAATTAATAATTTAATATACTCTCATTAAATTTTAGTCCATGCACTACTCGGTGTATTCTATTCTCAAACTTGAATTTACTATTGAGTGAATAAATATTTTAGTATAATCTACAAACGACATGCACGTAACCCAATACAAGATTTAATATATATATACCATTGGTTATATACGACTCTGAGACTAGTACTTGTCATATTTCAAGTTTGTGAGTCATCAAAAACCGTGCCGTTCGAAGGACCATGTTTTCCCTTTTGTGTTTGTCTATAATTAGACTTCGATGAATAACTGTGTTTACCTTTCTCTTTAGAGTCTATGCTTCCTCTCATATAATACTTTCTCTCTCCAGATTTGGAGTCTTGCTTGCCTTGTTGTAATTTCCGTAGGTAATCTCTGGACCTCAGGTCGGCCTGTCGAACTGGCTCTGGTATCCGAGAACGAGAGCAGCTGAATACGAGCTCCTCAGCTGTACTCAGACTTATTTTGTGGCCAGCTGAGACGTATACCGGATTTACAACTCTGTTCGCTCCTTTAAGAGCCACGCCCCAGGTCTTACCAGACAATCCAATTAGAGGGAAGCTGTCTCCAGCTCGCTTAAGAGACTTAATATCAGCTAAATGTTGACTATTTTTGTACAAACCATCAACTGCGAACAGCTTTTTAGCAACCCCTATAGTTGGTATGTCAGACATGACGCCGAGGTGAGAAGCAAGGCCGAAGCCTCGAGTGTGGAGAATACCGTTGCCATCCACCAAGATGACTTGAGGAATCAAATTGGACTTAGTTTTCCTGACAAGATCCAGTCGGTCCTTAAGAAAGGGGGCCTCTCTGAAAGCCAAGAAGCCAGGAATGTAGGGGAGAGTGAGTTCAACCATTGCAATTTCCTAAAAATAATAATTAATCAAGTTATATCTCAACAACAACAGTGCTCTTAATTAACAACATTTGACAATTTAAAAGCATATTTGTACAATTTATAAGTCGCACCCTTTTCCTTCCAATGAAGATTCTCTTACGAGTGTGAAGTTGGCGCAGTATTCAAATGAGAATACTTCAAGTTATAATTTTAGACACTTCCCATTGTTGGAACTGGACAAAAATGGTGTCATTCAATAGAGGAGACATGGACGTTTATATTTCAAAAATATATATTTTAATTTCAATTGTTTTTTGCACTTAATGATCCATTAAACAAAATTCAAAATTAGAAATATTTTCGAATTACAGTGGAACTCGCTTAGTACGTACTCTCGATATTACGTACTGTTCGCTAATAACCGATTTTCTCTCCTATCTGATCCATTATAAATAATTCGGTTAATACGTACTCGGATAAGACGTACCATGGATAAGACGTACCAATTTATATTCCCAAGTAAACAAAATGTATGTATTTTAATTCGGTTAGTACGTACTCTAGAAAAGTATCAGAAGAACTCGGTTATTATTTGGTTTAAGTAAGCAGGTGACAACTAAAATACTTCAACCATATCGTTAGGTATGTTATGTACTTGTATACCATACATCTTATTCATATCATTGAACAAGTCAGTATTTCAACTTGTGGAATATCCATACGGATAAGACGTACCCCGGTTAGTACGTACTTTTTCTTGTCTCCCAAGGTGGTACGTCTTAACCGAGTTCTACTGTATATCAATTGTTATGCTAGTATGCTTCCTGTATTGCCCAACATTGGGGTAGTTAGCATATCTCGTTTAATGTGCTCCGGACGTTCTAGCCATCAATTTTCGGTACAAACTAAAAATTCAAGAGTTTAGGGCAACCAGCACCCTCTAACACCCCTGTATCATAGTGGTTTCAAACTATTTTATATAAACGATTTATAGGACTCATTAACAATCGAACTAATCAACCAACAGATTGTTGGTACCCTAACAGTTGTATTGTCACACCCGCAAACAATTGTAAAGAGATGGTATTTATCCTAAACAAATTAGACTTTCCATCTAAAAGTTTCCATATAAAAACCACAACAATTGATAATTAGATAACCTAACAATTATTCTGATTTCTAAAAATATCTTTTTCGATACTGGCATAAAATCTAATGGACAAAGGTAATTATAATAAAAGTAACTATCGATTCTCCTTTAAAATCCAATAACTTTAAAGTAAATTTTATGATATTTTTTAGCTCTACCCACTGATTTATGTAAGTTCATCTCATTTTGTAAAACAAGAGACCTTAGCCCTGATACTTTTACACAGAGCTGCACTAATCCAAACTCTATTTGGGGGCGATCTGTCCAAGTACATATTTGGGAGGAATCGAGATTACTTAAGGAAAAAGCTATATCTTAATTGGAAAAACAACTCTAGTGGAATAAATTTAATGATGGAGAATAATGTCTTTGATAACCCATCTGGTTCCAGCTTTCAGGTTTGTACTAGCTTAGATGTACTTACTATAGAAAAGAGAACTTCTTTAATAACCTCAAATATGATGAACAATTCGAGTAATTTAGAAAACATGCATGGCTTTAGTACTAGTGAACCTGAGGATGTTGATATTCCAATTATAAATGCAATTGAAAAAGATACATCTTATACATAGGAGTCGTAAATGCAAAGGTCAATCCTTCGGGCCGCACGGAAATTCCGGGTAATGCCCGGGTAAACTCCGGGTATAGTATTAGTAGCATAGGGGCACCCGGGCGGGTTACGACGCCTATGATCTTATAGTAGAAAGTGTTTCGGCGAGTTTTACATAGATAGAGAGCAGTTAAATCATAAGTTACATAGATGATGATGGTAATAATCGATTGAATATAGAATGGACTAGTCTAATAGCTAAAAGAAATTCCGAAATAATTCAATTTGTGTTTTAAAGTTTAAACACTACAGTCGAAATCGGATTTTTTTGCCCCCCAAAATGCACGACAAAAGGAGGCAAAAAAACCCAATAAGCAAAAAAACCGATGGAAAACACATTAAGATATCACATTTTTGCACGACAAAAGGAGGCTAAAAAACCCGATTTCGACTGTATTGGTTCTAAAAATGTGATAGTATGAAATTAAAATCCCCGTTTTTCCAAGCTTGGGTAGTATGTAAATTCTCTAATTGTATTTCTGTAACTTTTTCAATTGAGAATGATTTTAATTCAATAGGTAATAATGCTACTAGCCGAGTACCCGCGCTTCGCCGCGGTATTCAAATTCACGGGATGTCTTATAATGAGTAAATTATCATATTTACATATGTTATTAATAGTATTACTAATAGCCGAAGCGCCGCCCTCCGCCACAAAAAGGTTTCTTGAGTGGCATTATTTATGATTTGAAATATCGGATGTGTAATGTGTAATATGACGGATGTGTAATATGACGGATGTGAAATGTAAATATGTGAAATGTGAAATGTGAAATATGTTAAAAATATTGTAAACAGTTGTATTAATATTACGGGGACCATAGGAATGAGACTATTGACAACTCAATGCAAGCTGAAATTTTATTGGTTAAATCATGTCAGCTATAGCAGGGACATTCAATTGTTGTTTTCTTTCATACACAATTGACCCATTGAATTATAGACCAATAAAACTCGAGTCAGAACATTGTGAAAACTCTGCAATCTGATAGGTCAAGGTCGGTATCCTCGCAAAGTGTGAAAATATGCATGTGGTAAATTGCAAATTATGCATTCTATTGACTTTAAAATATCATATTTGGATTCCTCATACACTAAAACCTAGATTGCACGTTTTAAATGTTTTTCTAGCAGTAGTGTGAACTTTTGATAATTCCCATTGAAATGTATGGGAAGGTGCCAAAAAATCACATATTTTGAGTTAACTCCGCGAGAAATGTAGGTATCTCTTAAAAATTCCTTATTCAGGGTGGTTGGGTAGCCCCTAAGTGACATACAAAATTTGGTTCAGATCTGTTGAGAACTCTCAGAGGAGATGTGAGGACAAACACACACACACACCACACACACACATATATACATACACACAAACAACTTTATATATATGGATAGCTATCTGCTATCATTCCAATGGTGATATTTCGTTAGAACATGCAGATAATAAAACTACTCATGCACGTCACATTATTTCATGTGAAAGAAAAAAAATGGGGAACAATTAATTAATAATTCAGCAAGTAATATATTTTTCATAGACAATTTATGAATCCCGGAAGTTTCGTCCACGGAAATTTCGTCTCCGGAGATTTCGTTCCGGGAATTTTTAATTTATTTAGAGCAGGGGTTTGCAAACTGGCCTTTTTAGGCCGCATGCGGCCGGATTGCTTCTTTGGTGCGGCCGGTAGCAGCAATGCCTAAAATTGTTCTACGAGGCAGGGTTGGTAGGTTTTGGCCAAGTGGTTAAAACCAGGTGGTTTAAACCTAGTTTAAACAGTCCTGGACAAAACCTCATGAGTGGACAAAACTGGACGAAACTGGACAAAACCTAATTAATGAACAAAATATCAGTTGTTAATCTATAATCTTTAAAACTGATGAAAGATTAAAAATGTAAAAGGTAAATTGATATACTATATAAAGATGGCTTTCTTGTTATCAGTGTGAAGATTGGATTTGCTTTGTAACCCATTGAGTAAATACAGTTTTCAATGAGAGAATCATTATACAGTAATACCTCGTTTTACGCGGTTTTTTTAACGCATTTTCGTTTTTTATGACCAAAACTTTTTTACGCGATCCTAAACTCGTTTTACGCGGTTTATTTATGATTTTTATTCAAATAATTCTATTTTTTATGGATATTTTCTATAATTTTTAAGATTTAGTGGTAACAAAGCGATTCTACATTTACAAAAAAACAAAAAATGATGATTTAGAGATAGTAGATAGTTAGGGATATGTATTTGTCTTATAGTAAGTTCATCCAAATATATTATTGGTCAAATGAATACATATTTCCTTCACTATTCACACTAGAGATACCCGGTTGTGGGAGGTACCCGAAGGTGTAGGCTTGCGGTGTGAAGTGAATTTTAATTCCTTCACAACACAATTCCCTTTCTGTGGGAATTCCCGAGTATTCTCACTAGTTGGTTTCTATCTGGATTCCCATAGGTTAAAATAATTTCCATTCCAATCCATATTGGAAATCCCATGGGAATTCCAATGGGATTAACATACACACGGAAACCTTGGCTATCTGAGAGGTCCGGATGTTGCATTATTGAATGTTTAAACACTTGGTAATTAAAATTTTATTCGATGTTGATAATATTTGGAAACGCATCTATTGGTTTAATATGTGTTACTATGAGAATGAACCATTTTTTTTACGCGATTTCGTTTTACGCGGGGTTTTCAAGGAACGCATCTACCGCGTAAAAAGAGGGATACTTGTACTCTACTATATTAATATACATAGGTTTAATACTTCTAATAGTTTTGTTCAGTTTTGTCCTGTTTAAACCGGTTTAAACCTGGTTTTGTCCACTGTCCGTCCAAAACCAGTTTGGGACTGGACAAAACCCAACCCTGCTACGAGGACAAATTTGAATTTTTGGTACATTTTAAGGAATTTTTAACATGCTTTAATACTCTAAATTTGCTATAATTTTGTTTTATAATCTAGATACCATAGGATTGCCATGTAACTGACTTTTTTACTCTAACCACAATTAAATTAACGTGTACAGTTCACTAGCTAATTTTGTTCTACAAACACCAGTAAACTAGTGTATATAAATAAGTTTGAAATTTTCTGGGGACTTGCCCCCAGAACGCCGTATAAGTTGCTCGCTACGCTGGCTTTTTTATTGGGCACCCCCTTTTGAACATTTCTGGGTCCGCTAGAGATTCTTAAACGTATAGTAAGGCTGTAAGTCAATTAATTTAATACGTAAAAAAGAATTATTTTTAGATGCGGTCGGTAATGTTATGACTTACCTAAATGTGGCCGGTATGGTGCAAAAGTTTTCGAACCCCTGATTTAGAGAGTAGATACTAGATACTGTATGGTTTAATTATTTAAATAAGTATATGAGGAATAATACAGTATCAAACTCAAAATTATATGCGATTCCCCAAAGATAAGTTGTTATATCCCGGTTCCCATAATCTCCAACAAGTAACAGCTATTGTATTATTCCTCATACCTATTTCATTAATTAAACCATATCTACTCTCTAAATAAATTAAAATTCCCCGGAGACGAAAATTCCCGGAACGAAATCTCCGGGACGAAACTTACGTTACCGCACAATTTATATTGAAGAACATTGAGGCATTCAAAAGGGGTAATTTCTCTAATCTAAAATCACAACAAACTTTAAGAATTAAATCAGACTTGAACTCTCAAATGACGATAAAAATTATATAATAGATATTTTGGAAACTCAAAGACGTTTCCGTTTAGAGTTACCTGACGATCAAATACCTAGGCCCGTATTCACTAAGATTACTTAGTACTTAAGTACTAAGTATATACTTAAGTACTAAGTACGAAATTGAATTATATTTATTCAATTATATTTAATAGCATAGCATATTAGTGTATGGAATGCTATTGTAATAGCTTGCTGTATTATTCCCTACTGACTAAAAGAATGTTCATCTAATAAGAATCAAGCAATTAAGTCAAATTTTAATAATTTAATATTGAATTTTCGAGTGAGAAAATGAGAACAATATTAAGCCAGACAATAAATATTAAAAATTAAAAAAATTGCAGCTGTGCCGACGTGTTTCCCTTTGGTGGCACTATCTATTGGTGGCTACCGGTTGGGTAATTGATAGTGCCTCCAAGGAAAATACTGTCGGCACAGCTGCAATTTTGGATTTTTTTTCGCCATGCCATCATCACTATGAAGGTGTTAAACCATTTCAGAAAGTGAAATAATGAAAAAATAACAAATATATAATTTATATTTTAATTTATACTTCGCTAGAATTAATTTGTACTTCAATAGAATTAGCTAAACTGAAATGATGAGGGTGGAGTCATGCAAGTAATGACTAAAACTCAATATGTACAGTGAATTAAAGACTTCTTACTCTCGACCAATTAAATTACAGCTTCGGTTAGGCATTCTATATGGACACTAACAATTGATAGAAAATCTTTTTATACTAATTGGATGCTAGCTGCTAATCCATACTGGGACAACCCTCGAATTTAATTGGCTAAGCCATAATTGGATTAAATAGGTGTTAAAATTATTTTATCATAAATCGTAACCCCAGGTGCAAATTAGAAGGGCACTCCGCACATACATGCCAAGTTTCAGCTCTGAATGTATAAAGGTGTGGCCAGGGCACGGTATACGGAGAAAAAATATAAAAAAAATCGAAAATTGCAGCCTGTGCCGACGCATGATCCTTTGGTGGCACTATATTTTGTTGTTGGTTTATTGATAGTGCCTCCAAAGGAACATGCTGTCGGCACAGGCTGCAATTTTCGATTTTTTTTTTCGCCATGTCATCATCACTATGAAGGTGTTAAATTATTTCAGAAAGGTGTTTCAGACGGCAACGACCCTTTAGAGTGGTGGAAGTTTCCATTCAGCTCACTTCATTAAAGAGATATTCAAGTTTCAGTAGAATATAATCTGTAATGACTCAGCATTTTTTAAGTGGGTGTTGGGTCATCAACCAACATTAACTAACCCATTTTAAATATCGAATTAACAAAATTGTAAAAACACATTTTTTTAACGATGTCATCATCACCTCAAGGTGTCAAGACCCACTTGTATAGGTGGCACATGTCATAAGGACCAATTGATATATTGAAAGTTTGTTCCTATCTTCTATGATCTCTGAGATTTATGATATTTAATTAATTAGTATAAATAATTATTAATATTATTTATAATATGACACCAATTTCAATGTCAACATACAATTATTAAGTTCAATTATTTTGTCATAAATAATTAATTAATTAATTTATCTATCAAATTTCAATTCCGCACACTCGATAACCTCTAATATACAAATTGGAAGCTTCTATATAAGTTAAATACAAACTGAATTATTTATAATTAATTACGTCAGTATATTAACAGTGCAATTATATTCTCGCAGAAGTAAATATAATCACATAATATGTCGTTGTTATGAAATATATAATCTTAATTTTCAATTGCAAAATAGAAGCCAGCTTGAATTCACAAGTTAAATCAATATAATTATAGCAAGTTGAATCACTAGAGTAGGATTTAACAAGTTAAATCAATATAATTATTACAAGTTGAAACGAATCTGTACATTCTGATCGAATTTATTGTAGAACTTTGATCGAATTTTCAGATGTCGAACTATGATCAACTGATCAAAAATGCCAATTTCGATCAAAGTTCTACTTGAACAACCCATGTAGAATTCTGATCGAATTCATGTAGAACTTTGATCAAATATTTAAAATTGAAAGATGCGTAGAACTTTGATCGAATTTGATCAAAGTTCTACTTCAATTGGAGCATGTAGAATTCTGATCGAATTCATGTAGAACTTTGATCGAATGTGAAGAACTTTAATCGAGTGATCAAAAATGCTTTTTCGTTGTTCTATAAATAATTAGAGCGAACTGCCCTTGCATAAGTGTACGACAAATTAGGTGGTTTGGTTGAGTTAGCCACCAAACATCTTTCTTAAGCCACCAAATTTTGCCTTTGGTGGCTTGACTAATCCACCATAAATTGTGGATTATTTGAATTTGTGTTAATTGTATTTTTTGTTGCATCATTTGTTATTAACATTAGTGTTGTTTTACGGCACGGGTGCCCAACTCAATTTTAACTGCGGGCCACAATGGTTTCCTCAAATATTTAGGTGGTCCATAAAGGCCAATTGATAAATTTCAGATATATTAGGGAGAGATAGTTAGGGGTATCCAAGCGGAAATGGAACAGAAAAGGTTAAGAAACACATCTAAAATCATTACAGACTACATAAAATGATCAAAAATATTAACCGGATTAAATTTACGCGGGCCGGGTCCGGCCTGCGGGCCGTATGTTGGGCACCCCTGTTTTACGGCATCAGAACTTTGTTAATTAAAATCCGAGGTTGCCATTGGGTTCAAAGATATAAAGTGAAAAATCCCATTTTCACTTTCACTTTAATTTAAAGTGAATTACGTAATTTTCAATTTCACTTAAACATTCCTGGGCAGCTATGAGTTAATAGAAGCTGCACTAAATGTTAGATTATGTACAAAGTCAATAATAGTTTGTCCTTTGATAGCGATAGCAAAGTTCACAAAATGCAACTTATTATTTTAAAGTAAATCACTCTAATAACATATGATAAATATAACTATAGGGTGAAATTCGTTAGCTATATTTAGCTAATATAGCATCACTAAACTATACTAAACACTAAACAATACTAATAAATCTAATTTTGGCATAAAACTGAGATGTCAAATGTTGGGTTGACTTGCTATTGGAAAATCTGTATCTTGTTCGTTATAATAGCACGACAGAAGGGGCATATATCACCGGGATTAAAATTCGATACACAATTTCCACATACTTGTGCATGTCCACACGGTATGAAAGCAAAGGTTGAATCTCTAGTGATCAAACAAATAGCACAAGGATTTATCACCAAAAGTTCTTGATCGCTTGTACCTTCAGAATCTTCATCATTACTTTCGTCCAATTCTGTAGATTCAGAGTAATTATGAAATTGAGGATTACCAATAGTATTTGAAATTTCTTTAATATATTCTAGTGCTGTGCATTCTTTTCTTTCAAGTTTTTCTTTACATTCAATTCTCTTTTTTTCATTATTTATATCCTTTGTGTTCCGCTCGCCAATATCTAAACCATTCTTTAATCTCTGATATTCAAGATCATATTTTTTCAGCGTCTTTTCGAGAGATTCCATGAAAGCCCATATATTAGGCTTCTTCACACGGATGAGAGATTTCAGACCCCGATGATATACTTCAGAACAGTTATTTGTTTTCTGTATAGAATGGTATATTGATAAATCATTTCTTTTGATCCATTCTCTCTTTATGTAACTTTTAAGCTTTTGAAGGTTAATAATTTCATTGTCATTCAGATTTATTGGTGTAACATCAGATAGCAATCTGTAGACTGATGCAATTTCTTCTCCAGGTAACATGGGAAGTACCATAATAGACCTTATCCATCCATTAAACTCAGATTTTTTTGCATAAGTGGAAGAAAGATGTAATTTTGTTAACTTTTTCCAAATAGCCTTTGAATAATGAAAAAGACATCCAGATAATTCTATTGAATTGAAAGCTGTACGAAATGAATTTCTTGATGCTTTTTCATAGTCACCCACTGCTAATTTTGGTTTGAAATCAGGCATCAATTCTATTACCTTTTGCAGAACAGCATCATAGAGAGATTCAGATTTTTTTGACATTAATATATGTATGGCTGGCATAGCATGATGACCTTCTTGTAGGAAAATAGTGAACAACTGGTAGAATAATTTCGGGACGACATAAAATGTTGCGTCAAAATTTATAGCATCAATATTTTTGAGAGAATCAAGCATTAGATCTGACCAGAATAGAGCAGCGAAACCTTCTAATGAAATTACCATTGATCGAAAAAAGGGTGAAAAACGTGTTTGTTTGATCATTACTTCAAATTGTTCAGGCGTTTTAGGATTGCCTGGTAATTCAAGTCTTCTTCTTTTCACCATCGTATTGCGGACGCTTCGATAACTCAATAATGCACCTGCCTGATCTGTAGAAGTCACTTCATCAAAAATTTGCCTAAGATTATCTGTTGACGATTCTGCAGCACGTTTGATTTTATTATTGAGAATAATTACACTGGATTTATAAGAGGCTTCTGTGTGATTATGAAATTGTTTTGAGTAAAAAAGATTGCATATGAGATCAATTCGCCCTGTACCAAGACAATTTATTCCATTACTCCTCCAAAGAGTACACCTCAAATGAATGGATGTTGAGGTCGATGAGGATTTAATATATCGAAAACTTTGACATTCATAGTTAACAGAACCAATCTTTTTACCTTCAATAATTATAAATTCCATCGATAGAAACTAATATAATGTGTATGTTTTGATAAAGAAAAGTAGTTGAGAAAAATACAAACTACTGATTGAAACAAATATATAAGGGAGCATCTATGCATATACGATGTTGTTTGAAAATGAACACACACGTTGAATCCCAAAATAAATTTGCGATCGTAATAACAACAATGGTGTCTAAAAACAAGATCATTTTGGATCAAAGTTCTACATGAATTCGATCAGAATTCTACATGCTCCAATTGAAGTAGAACTTTGATCAAATTCGATCAAAGTTCTATGCATCTTTCAATTTTAAATATTTGATCAAAGTTCTACATGAATTCGATCAGAATTCTACATGCTCCAATTGAAGTAGAACTTTGATCAAATTCGATCAAAGTTCTACGCATCTTTCAATTTTAAATATTTGATCAAAGTTCTACATGAATTCGATCAGAATTCTACATGGGTTGTTCAAGTAGAACTTTGATCGAAATTGGCATTTTTGATCAGTTGATCATAGTTCGACATCTGAAAATTCGATCAAAGTTCTACAATAAATTCGATCAGAATGTACAGATTCGTTGAAACAATGGAATTAGATTTAACACTTTACTGAAATTGAAGTGTGAGTAAACAAAGAAATTTCAACCCCCATTTATGGCAGAAATTGACCCCTTTATTGGAAAATTTATTCTCCCATCAGACGCAGAATTTTATGGCGAATCCAAATATGAAATAAAATTTGGGGGTTTAGTAAAACATATTTTGAGTTATGGACCAGACAAATTTTGAAAGGTGTTAAAGATGTGTCCAAAATTTGTTAATCAAAAATCGTAACCCCAGGTGCAAATTAGACGGTCCCATCGCACCTACATGCAAAGTTTAAGCCAATCAACTATAAAGCTCTGGCCAGGGCACCGTCTACGGAGAAAAAATAAAAAAATCCAAAATTGCAGCCTGTGCCGACGCATGTTCCTTTGGTGCCACTATATTTTGTTGGTTGTTTATTTATAGTGCCTCCAAAAGAACATTCTGTCGGCGCAGGCTGCAATTTTGGATTTTTTTTTCGCCATGTCATCATCACTATGAAGGTGTTAAATTATTTCAAAAAGGTGTTACAGAAGGCATCGACCCTTAGAGTGGTGGAAGTTTCCATTTAGTTCATATAATTTTAGAGATATTCAAGTTTTAGTAGAATATAATAGCTGATGACTCAGCATTTTTTATGTGTGTGTTGGGTCATCACCCAACATCAACTAACCCATTTTAAATATCGAATTAACAAAATTGTAAAAATACATTTTTTTGACGATGTCATAATCACCTCAAGGTGTCAAGACCCACTTGTATAGGTGGTACCTGGCATAAGGACCAATTGATAAATTGAAAGTTTGTTTCTATCTTGTATCATCTCTGAGATTAATGAAATTTATCTAATTAGTATAAATATTTAATTTATTTATTTATTATTTAACACCATTATTATATACAGCAAAATAAATTAAGTTCAATTATTAACACTTTACTGAAATTGAAGTGTCAGTAAACAAAGAAATTTCAACCCCCATTTATGGCAGAAATTGACCCCTTTATTGAAAAATTTCTTCTCTCATCAGACGCAGAATTTTATGGCGAATCCAATTGTGAAATAAAATTTTGGGGTTTAGTAAAACATTTTTTGAGTTATGGACCAGACAAATTTTGAAAGGTGTTAAAGATGTGTCAAAAATTTGTTAATACAAAATCGTAACCCCAGGTGCAAATTAGACGTCGACTCCGAATCTACATGCCAAGTTTCAGCCCTCTATGTATACAGGTGTGGCCAGGGCACCTGCTACGGAGAAATAATAATAATATAAATAAAGGCAGTGATTCTAATACTGGGCCACTATACTATAGTATAGTCGGCACAGTAAAAATAATAAAAATAAAGGCAGTGATTCTAATACTGGGCCACTATACTATAGTATAGTCGGCACAGTAATAAAATAATAATATTAAAGGCAGTAAGATTAGAACTGGGCCACTATACTATAGTATAGTCGGCACAGTAAAAAGAATATTCTCAATGAAGTTCCTGTGATTTGTGTGCTTGAGAAAAAACAGAAACTTTTAGAAAACAACAACCAATAGTAATAAATGTTGAAAATTGAATCATAAACTTCCCCTGAAGTAAAGCAAGTACTACTAGAAATCTATTACAATATTCTAATTAAACACCAACGTCTAAGGGTCAATAAAAGTAAATTCTTATAAGTTAAGTTAACTCAGTAGGTTACTTAAGTTTTGTATTCAAATTCTCACGGCAATTCAATTTCTCATGCAACAGTACTAGTACTACATGCATGCGGTTGCGGTACTATGGTAAAGAGTACAAACATTGACGAAATAAATATTGTTTTTTTAATCCCTGTGTATTTTAATGACAACCGAATCAATATTACCCCTAGTTACTAAGAGTTTGTTAGATTTAGAAAGTATAGTTAAAGGAGAGGTCATAACTAATAGTTCAGAGAATACATATATAGACGATAACCAGGAAATTTTTGGAAAGATACCTATAGAAACACTTCCCCTTTTGGGAGACATTTTGAGTGAATCTACAGTGAAATCTGTGCTAAAGTTTTAAAACAAAAACAATTGACATCTAACAAAAATTTTGTTTTCACCCACAAATCCTAGAATACATCTTAACTTATTATATGCCATTGCTCCCACTTTGGAGTGGAATCTTATTAAACAAAGTATATGGAAGCAGGGTTTCAACTAATAGTAATGCGGAGGTAGAGAACTGGTTTAAAATATTTAAATCAAAAGTAAATATTCGAGTTGGCGATTTTGTGCGACAAATTTTTGTACATATACAGGATAGATTGGCCTCATATACGTACATTTGCATTTCATCCATTGGTCCACAGAGTATTTAAGGCTAAGAAAAGAAATGTTGGAGTTAGTAATGAGGAAGAATGTAAAGAGATCTGGCAAAGGAGGAAAATTAGCAAAAATAGTTACATAAATCCTGACATAAATAAAATAGATAAAGTATTTATAGTATTTGGAAAGTTAAAAGAGACGTATTTAAAAAGCCGCAAAAAAGCATCTAGATAGTTGCCAAGAAAGAAATCTACATAAAAATAAAATAAAGGAAATAAAAAAGCTCAATAATAAACTACCAATCCAGGCTAGTGAAATTGAAATTATAACTGACTCAGATGCAGATATCAGAGCAATAGGTACAGTTTTCGTTATATTACCACCCTTCAAACAACTCACACTCTCAGGTCAAATACAGCTATGTACTAATTTAGGTTTACGATTCTGTAACGAAGTCTTTTGTAGAATTGATTCCGATAACGTAATACAAGTTATTAATTTAAATGAACTAGTTCCATCATTAACATTTAATATTCCAGGCGATGGAAATAGTTTGTTCTCAACCCTATCATATTTAGTGACTAGTAGTATTGACCAGGGTTCTAAAAATGAGTGTAAAATTAAGGCGCCTTAATTTTGGTCATTCATATCTACTCGCCATATTTTTTTTCGTCCTAGCTCCAATTGATTTACTAGCCTTATTTTTTTTCAGAATTACCACTCTAGATTTACTCGCCTTAGTTTTTTTCAATCCTCCCCCAATTGGTTTACTCGCCTTAGATTTTTTCGGTCATACCCAATTGGTTTACTCGCCTTAGTTTTTTTTTCGGTCATAGCCCAATTGATTTACTCGTTATATAACAACCTTTAATCCTTAAGTATAAATAAATGTTGATTAGCCACAATTTTTCAAATTATACTTTGCACAATTACTGTTTACTATATGTAAAACACCATTATTAGCTTTTTAGTTATTAGAGAATTTTATGAATATATAATATTACACCTTTGCCACTAATTGGGTTAATTAATTAATTGAGACTTCAAAAAAGCACGTGTTTCGAATATCTATCGTTCACCAAACATATACACGCCTTAATTTACTTTCCTTATGTTTTACACGCCTTAATTTTTTCCATCTAATAAATTTATTTAGCTATCCTTTTCTGGAACCCATGAATAATTTTACTCGCCTTAATCTTTATATTTAGATTTTTTCATTTATCATACTTGCCATACTATTATTTTTTCTTTTTTTTAAATTAAAAAAAACAAGGCTTATGACGAGTAAAAAATTAAGGCGTATAAACCCGGTATTGACTTTAGTTACAAAATACGGGTATTACTAATAGATAATATAATGAATGGGTAAGCTTGACGAATCATGTATGAAATTTATTCAAAATAAATTATCCTTAACTTAACGAAATACAAAAGAAAATCTAAATAAATCCCGTATGCGTCTGAACCAAACCTGGGGTGGGGATATTGAACTATTTTCTATTGCCTTAATTCTTAAAACTGATATATGGGTGTACATCAGATATGGGTAATAAGTGGATGATTTATTCTGGAAAGGGGGCTAACTTAGGACAAATAATGGATACACCTCCGTCGAATAATGCAGGTTCATGCTATATAAAACATACAGCAAACCATTATGAACCGGTATTGGAGTTACATTTAAATAAAAAGCCAAAATTAACATAAACATAAAAAATTAAACACCCACAAAAACTAAAAAAAGTAATATAAAATGAAGAATACAGACAATCTATATTCTATAAACATAGCTTATGCCTTATGCTAATCCTCTCAAATATAATAAATTGAATGTTGATTAATGGCCAGTTACATATGCTCGCTAGTTCTCTTTTCTATTAGTAGTAATCTAGATCTAATACAAATTTGATGTGATGGACTTTACTTTTGATGCACCCAAACAATTCACAAGATTAATCAAATCAGAAAACACCACTCCACTTACATTAGTTCTCAAATTTCAATGTTTTATATCTGTATTGTATAATAACTGTTTATCTAAGTTTAATTAAACAGTGGCCTCAAATATTGTTCTCTAATCATTTATTTAACTCTGAATGTACTTTATAAATATACTAAAATATGGATAAATTTTATTGTTAATCTCGATACTAGTAGTATAGTGTAAAAACAATTGAAATTAAAATATACGAGCCCTTCGGTCTCGGTCGCTTTGCGACAGATCGGTGCTACGTACCTCAAGTTAACGGCCGCTACGCGGCCTTACTCTACACTAAACAATTGATTACATAGTTAGTAATATTTGTAATAGTTATATTCTGTTTAATACCCGTTGAAAGCTAACATCTAGGTCGATTTTGAATTTTCATTAATTTGTTTACCTATTTTGTGTAAACAACAACAACAAATATTCATATTATAAATTTATAAACGCGAAATTCGTGTTCAGCATTCTTGTTTACCTATAATACCCGTTGAAAGCTAACTTCTAGGTTGATTTTGAATTTTCATTAATTTGTTTAGTTATTTGTGTCAACAACAACAACAAATATTCATATTAGAAAATGTAAATGCGAAATTCGAATTCAGCATACTTGTTTACCTATTATAACATTTAAAAGTTAGTTTATATCTCATATAAATGCGGTTTCTATTCCTCCATCACTTTAATACAATCCGGACAAACAAACACACAACAATCGAGATTTAATAATATAGATATATATTTGAAATATAAACGTCCATGTCTCCAGGGGCGTGCCGGTCATACATGGCAGGCGGGAATCCCCGGACCACCCGGAAAGTTGCTTACCGTGGGCCCGTAGGGCCCCCGAAAAAATTCGGAGTAGTAGTAAGGCCTTAATCCCGCCTGGGCCCCTTGGACCCAGCACGCCTCTGCATGTCTCCTCTATTGAATGACACCATTTTGACAGTTCCAACAATGGGAAGTGTCTAAAATTATAACTTGAAGTATTCTCAGTTGAATACTGTGCCAACTTCACACTCGTGATTCTCTTACCAAGATTGTTCTATGCCACAGCCCACACCTTTCTAACTAAACACAAAGATCGATATACAGTCAACTCCCGTTATAATGAAGTGCTCGGGAACGTGGTTTCATTTCGTTATAAGCGGAGTTTGTTATAACCGGAGTTCTATCTTAAAAGAGTTCATTACAAGTTAAATTTCGTTGTAACCGGAGTTTATTATAAACGGATTTCGTTATAACCGGAGTTCGTTATAAGCAGAATTCGCTATAACCGGAGTTCGTTATAACCGGAGAAAAATTAATAGCTTAGAGGCTATGTGGGATTTAAATTATTCATTATAAGCGGAATTTCGTTATATCCATTTCGTTGTAAAAATGTAATAAAATAGAAGGATTTCCAGACCTATAGAATGACTTCTTTATAAGCAAGTATTCGTTATATTCGACTTGGTAATAACGGGAGTTGACTGCACTTTATTTAATTAAAACACTCATCACTTTACAAGTTTTTCACGTGTTGTAGTATAATTAATTGACCATTGAACAAAATATTTGGAAGAGTGGTGCGAAAACATACCCTCCCCTTTAACTTGAGACTGGGGTTTACTGCCCCTCTGACCCCTAAGGATCGATGCCTATTGCTAGTAGTAGTATAATTTGAAAGTCAATATACGCAGGTAAATAATTCAACATTAAATTGTAATATAATGATAATTCAACGGTCCATATGCGACTTCATTAACAACCAAGTTATATTTTTAGAAGAACAATTTGATCAACTGAATCAAACCTCTGCTGCAGAACCTCACTAGTATCAGTAAGTAGCTGATACAGCTAGCTATAACTCCGAGAACAGCATATAGCTCAGTGGACACGGAAGAGAATCTGAAGAAGAAAGGATCACAAAAATCAATGCATGCAGAACAAGAGAAGTCTGGTGTGGCGTACATGAACATGAAAGTGAGAGAGAGCAGGAGCATCGTGCAGAGAGGTAGGAATACCAGAAGCTCACACAAGTATAGCTTGTCTAGCAGCCAAAAACACTTCTCTTGCATAGACAACATATCAGGATCACTAGCATCTTTCGTCTTGCAAAACTTCATCCACGCATTCCACAGCTTTAATGCCAAATAAAACACTCCAAAACAATGAATAAAGAGAACAGCTGCAGGTATAAAGCTTATAACATTGCCAACCAAATATGAACAACTGTGAAAGTTCATCGATGCTACTACGATATTTACGATATGGAAGATGAAAAGAAATAATTTTAAAACAGTTATTACAGACGTGTAATAAAATGTGGCTCCCAGAGAAGAAATTCCCAGTCCCACTGCATGGTGCTCATCTCCACCGTCGAGAATAATGGTAGACGAGTTCAACAGAGGTTCTGACTGAGAGTGTGATACGATGTAGGACCTATCTAGTGCCTGGAAGGGGTAAGGAGGAGGGGGGAGGATAAATTCATGAGTTTGTTCGTTACTACTACAGCTGTGTTGAATGCTGTTAAGCTCATTAAGTGGAGAAACGGTTCCATTTGGAGCTGTTGTTCTGGTGGAGATAGAGCCGTCTGTATCTATACCCAAAGGAATTTCTGTGAGAGAAATAGAGATACTTGACTGTCCCAGAGATTGGTAGTCGCGAGCGTGAGGACAGTCTGACAGAATTCTACCGAATTCAGGATAAGTAGGAGGTGAATAATTCATTTATTTTAAAGTGGACGAAATGAAACTTCTTGAGATCTTTATAGGATAGTTAACCATGATCAAACCTCTATGTTGTGCATAGTGCAGATACCAGAATTAAATCATCAAAAGGCCGCTAAGGTAATGACTACACGCAGGTTCATTGGTGCATACTGAAATTACTTCAGAATAATATCGTGATTTGGGGGTTAGCTTGATAATTCTAATAGAACTAAATTTATTAAATTATTTGTACCTGCATTTTTCTGATTTGGAATCAGATAAATTTGGGGAAGAATTTCTATCCTTCTATAAATTGACAATGTCAAACTCCTTATAAATGAATAACAATTTTTTATCTCGTTTCTTTTAATAAAGCTTCTATGGATCAGCAATATGACTGAGATAATAACTGCATTGAAGGCATTAATTTGAATTTGCTGTGTTAAAATGCTTAGGTATGACTTCTTTTAAGAAGTAATTGCGCTTCAATTTGTACTTTAGTAAACTAATACTTAGCTGTTTTCATAATTTTTCCAGATTTGGAACAAAATATATCTATATATCAATCTATCTAGTATATATTAAAAGCGAAATTGTGTTTGTGTGTTTGTGTGTTTGTTTGTGTGTGTGTTTGTCCAGAATTAATTGGAAAGACTACGAGTCCCAGAAAGCTGAAAATTTGATACAGGGGTAATTTTGTACTGCGACAAAGATCTATTGGTTTTTGGAGAGAAATATTCACATTTAAAGGTGACAAAATATGTTAGCCAATTAAATTCGAGGGTTTGTTAGTATGGATCAGTTAACTTAATCAATTTGTATAAATAACCTGTGCATAATAGAAAGATTTTCTGAGGCTGCAATTTGATTGATTGAAATAAGTTCATCTAACCAATCAATCATTTGTCTATTCTATTGCATGTTTTTCTTTTAGTATTTGGAATCGAGCTATCCTTATTGTGCAACTGAAATTTATTGAGCTACTAATGGGAGGATTTGAATTTCCCAAACAAATTACATTGTATAGCATTCTTAATAGGGGGCAGGGGCGTATTTGACGGGGGCTCCAGGGGCTCCATGGAGCCCCCAGTCGGTGCCACTGGATCTCGTCGGAGGAAATAGAGTAGGAAAGAATGAAGGAAAATAATAGTTAAGTTAAGGGGGAAAGTTAGAAAGGGTGGAAAAAGTTAGAATGATCAATTTGATCATTTTTTGATAAAAAGTCTAAATTTGTGCTAATTTTTATTTTTGTTTAGATAGATATTTTCTGTCATTTTTTATTAATGATTAGGTTATTTAGTAATAATTAGTTAGGTTCATAGTCGTCGTAAACCACCCGGGGACCCGGAAAAGTTCGGCGCGTCCCAATCTCTTTGTAAATGACTCACAATCAATAATTTTGTCCAAAATAAAAATCCCTATACAAATGTACTAAATTCCTGCACGCCTTTATAGAACAGCAAAAAGAGCTAAATTCCCACAGTCGGAAATTTTTAATGATAATACACTTACCTGTGCAGGATTTTATTTCCTGGAGGCCCGAAGAGCCAACCTTCATTTATGTCGCCAATGGGGACGGCCTTATATTTCAATGTCCGAGCGGGCCGAAGGTCCATCCCTCGTATTTACGACGCCAATGGAACTTAGGTTGGATTAATATAAACTCGTCGGAGCTGAAGTTGTGGAGCCCCCACATTGGCTTGGGACCCTACGCCCCTGATAGGGGGACTTTATTAGGAATATATTTAATACACCACAGAGATGTATAAATATAAATGATTAGTTTCAAGGCGTAGTAAGGCCGCGCAGCGGCTGTCAATTGAGGCGTGAAGCGCCGAACCGTCGCAAAGCGACCGAGACCGAAGGGCTCGTTGTATTAATAATACAATAACTAGTTTTTTTTGTAGGTAATTATTAAGAATTTAAGATAAGTTACTAAAATTTTACTAAATTTAGAGAAGTTTTTACAGAAAAGTTAAATTAAGAACAGTCATAGCCTACTATATTGCACTGCCTAAACTTTTAGAATATTGACCTGCGAATGTGGATTTTCCTAAGTATTGTCATCATTTATACAAAATTACAAATTGATCTTATTGAACACCATTTTGGATAAATATACCAACATAAGTCAAGATCAAGATGAACTACAATGTTTTGGTTTGTCAACGAGAGGTCACTTAAACAGTATAATATTCTCAAGTTGTATAATAGGAAAGATAAGATTTGTTCATGGAATATATCAGCAACTTCGAAACCCATGAAGATGATCTTTATCGCAGCCATTCTGAGAATTTTCATTTCACACATTGTGTGTGTGTGTGCACTCTTTTGAAGTTTTTTCCCCCTGAATTCAGACACAAGACAACCTCTAGCTTTTATCGTAGGATATGCTGCCTTTCTTATTTAGGAAATTGTCTAAAACCTCAGACTTGTACCCCAATTGTTGTTCAGTACTCACTAAAAATATGTCTATGGAAATTGAAGACCCAGATTCAGTGCCGTAGCCACCAATTAAAAGTGGTCAGGTTAGATCGGGCTGGATACAGTACCAACAGGGCCAAGGCTTCAGGTTAACCTGTCCAACCAACTAAAAGTGGTCAGGTTGAAACCTGACCAACCTGACCAGTGGCTACGGCCCTGAGATTTTAACTCTTGTCTTGATTGGCTTTTTGATCGTGGCGGATTAAAATGGCCATCAAATTACGTTCTAAATGTTGTGTTTACAATAATTGAGTGTTCACCAGTTCACTTTAAAGGTTTTTTTCAATCGGATTCAAGCAACTCCCCTCCTTAAAATCGATAGTGAGTTCCTACTAGCTGTCCCAAAGAAACTCATATGAAATTCCTCTAAATAATTGCTTAATTTTCATACTTCTATTAACTAGTTTACGTGTAATAAATACTTGAGCTTTAATTCATGTTGGGAGACAACTATGAACCATATGTATTACTTTGATATGTGTAATTGATATAATGAGTCTAATATGAATCAGGTAATTGGTTACAGTTAGAAAAATAAACCCTTCCTTTATCTTATCCCTGGTCCAAACTCCAAAGCAGTGAAATGGCCTTTATAGTTTTGGCTATGGAACAGTCGAGAAGTCTGATTTATAGTTTAATGACGGATATAAATAAGGTAGGTCCATAATCACGAGCACATTTAGGTATCTAACTGCATTGACGCAATAGTTTAGATCACTCGACTGGTTGTTTCATAAAAAATGCCCGTCAAAATTCAAAATAACCCGTTTTCTGGAAATATTTATCTGATTTTAGAAGGTATAAATAGGGCTTATAATTATTATAACGTATTACCCAAACAGTTAATAATTGCATACAAATATATATTATACAAATACGTATTAGTATATCTCAATTCTACCAAACCGATCTGAATAAATAATTGAGTCATCTGGTTTAGTCTGACAAGAGTGCCAATATTTAATGGATCTGCTTCTTATCATCACACTTTTTGCACTTATACTGAGTCTGCTACTGTACATAATAAACAAGAAAGTATCTCTATTCAAAGTCCTAAGAGTATACATTGGCAAAATCAACACTGGTACACCACAGGTAAACCACGGGGGTCACCTAGTGGCAAAAGTACTGAAGGCTCACCACGTGGCTCACGTGTACACTCTGTGTGGTGGACATATCTCTCCCATATTAGTGGCATGTGAAAATGAAGCTATCAGAGTGGTGGACACCCGTAATGAAGCTACATGTGTGTTCGCAGCTGACGCAGAGGCCCGCATTTCTGGTAACATAGGCGTCGCAATTGTGACCGCAGGGCCAGGGGCTACCAACACGATTACTGCCGTCAAGAACGCACAGATGGCTCAAACACCTCTACTGGTGCTATCTGGAGCCGCAGGTCTGCTGTTCGCAGGACGCGGGAGTCTACAAGATATAGACCAGATGTCCATCTTCAAACCGCTGTGCAAGTACACTGCCTCAGTCGCGAGAGTCAACCAAATAGTCCCCACGCTCCGTAAGGCAATACAGCATGCGATGTCTGACACTCCTGGGCCTGTGTTTGTGCAGTTTCCCATTGACACGATCTACCCATACGACCTGCTGCTTGAGGAAACTCGGCCAAAGCAACCCGCCAGGAATACAATGGAAAAATTTGTTGAATTCTTAATCAAGGTAAATATAGGTGACATATTTGTTGGAGCATTCCTTGAGGAGGAGTTTGCTCCGCTACCCATCTCGTTCCCCAGGCACACGAGTGCACAGCTGGCTAACTGCCTTAAGCTGTTCCAGAGCTCCAAGAAGCCGCTAATGATAATCTCCAGCCAGGCCATGCTCCACTCCGTGAAGCCGCACAAGCTCTGCGGGGCACTGGAGAGGACGGGAGTTCCCTGCTACCTGTCAGGAATGAGCAGGGGGCTCCTTGGAGAGGAGAACCAGATCCTGCTGAAGCACAAGAGGAGAGAAGCTCTGAAAGAGGCAGACCTCATCGTGATGGTCGGAGCTGTGTGCGATTTCAGGCTGGAGTACGGGAAGGCTTTTTCAAAGAAATCCAAAAAGATAATTGTGAATAGAAACAGAGAAGATTTGGCGCGTAACACTGACGTCATGTGGACGCCTGACGTGTCAGTGCTAGGTGATCCAGCCCAGTTCGTGCAGAGCTTGAGTGAAGCGCTGCAGAAGTCAGAGTACAAGGTGTCTGCAGAGTGGCTCTCACATCTGAGGAAGAGGGACGCAGAGCGAGAGACAGAGAACCTGAACATGAGCAGAGGAGCAGTCAACAAGTACATCAACCCCCTCAGTCTGCTGTTTCAAGTCAGAGACTCAATGGATAAGGACAGTATAATAGTAGTGGACGGAGGAGACTTCGTAGGGACTGCCTCCTACATCTTGAGGCCCAATGGCCCCTCCACCTGGCTAGACCCGGGGCCGTTTGGAACGCTGGGAGTGGGAGGAGGCTTCGGACTCGGGGCCAAGCTCTGCAGTCCCGACTCAGAGGTGTGGATAATCTACGGAGACGGGTCTCTGGGCTACAGCATCGCGGAATTTGACACGTTCATGCGACACAAGACGCCTGTGATAGCGGTGGTAGGGAACGACGCATGCTGGTCCCAGATCCAGAGAGCCCAGGTAAAGATATTCAAGTCCGAGGTTGCCTGTAACCTGAGCTTCTGCAGCTACGAGCTGGTGGCCTCGGGGTACGGGGGCGTGGGACTGCAGATCCAGAACAACGACCCGGCCGAGATCAAGAGCGTGTTGCTGAGAGCTAAGGAGATAGCCAAGACGGGCAAGCCTGTTCTAATCAACTGTCTGATCGGCAAGAGCGACTTCAGGGAGGGATCCCTCTCAGTATGAGATGTACTCACACTCTAGGCCTTGTTTGTAGCTCAAGCGCTGTCTTTATTTTATATTATTAAATAAGTATTTGTCAGCTGATTAATTGAACAACCGCATAACATTGACAGATCCAAAATATCCTCGTGGACGGCCTATTTTAACTATGGATACTACTATATCATTGTTCGGATTGTCTACCAAGTATTTTGTTCTTTAACCTTAATTAAATGTTATACATAAGGCCGTATAAAATAAATAACTTGTTTATCATCCCCGTCCGCCCCAATTTTAACTACCCGTCCGGATCTATTTTATTATTATCTTATGAACCTAATCGTACAAAATATAAGCAATAACTTGTGTAAAGTACCTACTATGTATTAATTTTTAATAAGTTCTATATTTTAGAGCATTACTTTAATTATATGGCATTGTCATTTTATTTTCTAATTAAATTAAATATTTATATTTATTTTTTGGCATAGGATGATGTTATTTGCATATTAATAGAAATAAAAAATAAAAATAAAATCCCGTCCGCCGTCCCAATATCTCGAAAAATATGGATGATAAACAAGTAATTTATTTTATATGGCCTAAATATATCATTAATTTCGTCTGGACTTTCCGAATCTTACATTCGGTTTTACAGAAACCTTTGAATTAGTGTTACGTATTAACGATTTAAAGGTGATATTATATATTTTACAATTGAAAGGTTGAGCAGCCAAACAATCTATACTATTAATTAAAACACCAACCTAAATATGTGTATGTGTGTACGTATATATGTCGCAGGCGAAATTGAGTTTCAGGCGAGATTGAGTCTCAATTTCGCATACAGCATATATACAGGTAAACCTCCCAAAGCGGCACTCATCGGGAGAATGATTTTGTGCCGCTTCTCGGAGGTTGCCGCTACTCGGAGGTGCCGCTTTGGGAGGTTTACCTGTATATATATATTTGTTTGTATGTTCCGAGTTGATTGAAGAAAGTGGACGGTTTCCATTGTGATTTTTGGCATACAGGGGTAACTTTTGGCACCCGCCAACAAGTTGAGGTTTCCACTCAAAATTTCTCACTTCGACAAGTTATGACGTCATTGTCATATTTTGAGTACCCTGAAAATTCACTTAATCGCACATAATTCGCGTCCTCTAAGAGATAAAAATCTGAAAATTTAATAGAACATGTACATTAATGATGCGGGCATGGTGGTCATACCAGATTGCAACTATGCTTACTCATTGTCGCATGATGACGTCATCACCAAAATTTCACATTGTTAAATTCTACTATTTAGGCCTATTTACGCTTTATAATCAATGTTAGAAGTATAAACCACACATCAACCGCGAAGCGGTTGGTGTGTGTGGTTGTGTTCTGTCGCGCAGCGACCTAGCAAGCGAAGCGCGCTAGTCTTAATGAAAACGAATTATAAAACTATTTGATTGCAATAGATAACTAAAATATTTCGCCTGGACATCAATTAACATTTGCAACATGGCCCTCCACTCACAATTTAACTAATCAAGAGTATGAGAGGTAAAGATCAAGCGACGCTCCAAGGGGTAGTTCAGTAGATGTTCAACAATGGGTTTGTGAAAAGTGAGGGGTATGTAAATAACGTTTGCATACGGAAATAGTGATGTAATTATTCGAAGAGATCCATTAAAGTCATACGCATGAATCAGACCCTTGCTAGCATTGAAATTATTAGAGATACAATTACATGAAAGAACGTTCATTAAGCTTCGAATAAAATAATAGGGCCATAGTACCATACTGACAAACGGGATTGAGCTCGTCAAGTGCAAGTATAGCACAACTCCCTAAATAGACCTGTGTGAAGTCAAGAGAATCATTCGTAAGTTGAATGATGATTGAATGATGATCGTTTTTGCCCCAATTTTTTTAAATTCTCAAAAAAGTGACCCTAGTAAGCTTTGTTTGCATAGGCGTCGTAAATGCAACGGTCAATCCATCGGGCCGCCCGGAAATTCCGGGTAATGTCCGGGTAAACTTCGGGTAAACTCGGAGTATAGTGTTAGTAGCATGGGGACAATCCCTTCGGCCCGCCCGGACATTTCCGGGCACCCTGGCGGTTTACGACGCCTATGCTTGTTTGTATGTAAAGCAAATTCATTTTTGAAAATTAAATGCTTGTTGCATTTTAATACCCTCAAACCTCCGACATCCTGACCTCTCAGATACGGGCGCCTCCCTCAACCGGGCACCCTTATTGGTGTAAAGCCAAGCTAAATATGTATTTATTTAACCAAAATGGAGTTTAATTACAAATTATATAACAAATACATATCCTAAATTATCCATTATCCACACCCCGTTAAAAATGAATTGTAAAATATGGATTAGACACTTTGGGTTGCACATGTACTAGCCATTGTATTTCTGAGACCCGGGCAAAATTCCAGTTACGGGCATCCTCCGGACGACAGTGCCCAGATAAGGGAGCTTTGAGTGAAATACCAGTATAGAAGCATATGACCATTATAGAAGCATATAAAACAATTGTTGTAATGATTGGCAATTATGTTACCAAATCGATACGGTTGGAACATCAGAATGTGGCCAGGTAGACGGAATACAATAAGTGTTTGGATTTGTAAACTTACTCTCAATCATTAGATTACAGTCTCAGAATACACAAGTTTTAAGCCCACAAAATTTTGTTGTCGTGGGATTTCTCCATGGTATACATTGCCGGCGCCACGTATTATGAGGTGTGGGTGTAGTGGGTGTCCACAGTATAGTCTAGTGGGTGTCACTGTCCAATCACCGCTTCATTTCCTTGAGGCAGTGGGTGTCCGGACACCCAGGACACCCCCGGTGGCGCCGGCCCTGCTGACTATATTTTTTTTGCATTATATTCAGTGCAGTGGTTCCCAACCTGGGATTCATTGCTTAAAAAGGGCTCCAGATGCATAAAATAAATTTAGGGATCCACGTGGGTCCAGGTCATGAAAGTACTAATGGGATTGATTAACTTTGGACAATCTATTAGTTTGTTGATAGTGATAACTTGATTAATATCCCAGGTAGAGTTTTTTTGGCATCTGTTCATCCACAAAACCCCTAGGAAGTTCAAGGCAATAATTTAATTTATTTATACGGTAGAGAGCACATAGGAGATAGGTATAGGTAGACGCCTTTAGGGTATACAGCTCGAAATGGTTGGGAACCACTGCACTAATGTATCGAGATACACTATTCACGTGATATTTCTCTTTCTGGACAAAAACAAACAAACGAGTATTAAACTAATGAACTCTTGATACTCTATATTAATAAACGCATAAACGTATCCCGGAAAAATTCGTCTCAGGATGTACTTTATAAACTAGGTGTGCCAGGGAGTATAGCTTTTCACATCCCATAATATGACTAGTGTAAATTACAATACGTACTTCTTTTCTATTATTAAGATGTAAATTCATTTTTGTGTAAACAGTTCAGATTTACTGGATTGTTTTGGCAGATGCTTGTACACGTGTAAGTAAACTATGGATCTCTCAAATCAATGAGAACAACACTAGTTAGCTGTCGTCAGTGTATGGTGTATAGTAGGTTAAAATAAGTTGGATATGAATAGTCCCAAATGGCTCGGGTTGATAATCGGCTCGAGTGGCATGCAAATGCTAATTAGTACCTGATGCAGCAGCTTGAGAGAAGGGTACTCTAGTATCACTAGGATAGCACAGGCATTGACCGCATCCCCCTTAATGAACGAGATATCCACTCCTCCCACAAATTTGAGATTTCTGAAGTTGTCAGTTCCCCCTCTCCAAGCTAACACCTCCAGAGAGTCCTCCACGCTCAACTTTTGTTTCAGTTCTAGCTGCTCTTCTGCCCACAGCTCTTTATACCTGTCGAGCTCAGGGTGACTGTTTCTGTGTACCGCCCAGCTGGCAGCGACTTTGTTCTCTTCCGGCGCGTCGCTGCTGTTTCCCTGAATACCGAGCGCGGACAGCTCTTGAGCAAGTTCACTCACAGCTGACTTGTCTTCTTGAGCTGTTCTGTCTCCTTCCTGCTCGGGCTCGGGGTCTGTTTCGCTACCAGAGGAACTCTTGGGGCCAACGTCCTCATCCTCAGAGTCCAGGTGCGGGTACCTTGCTGCCATTAACTCAATGATAGAATCGTTAACTCATTTATTTTAATTACTCACCACTGACTCAGGGGCGTAGCCAGGGTTTTTGATTGGGGGAGTCCTGAGCGAGTGAAGCGAGCCAATAAGGGGATCTGGGACATTGCCCCCCGCGATTTTTCAAAATAACTTAATAAAGACCGATTTGCGGTACGGGAAACTCTATGCAGTAATCTCTACCCTTAACAAAAAAAACCCACTAAATAACATTTCCATAAACCTAGTAGGCTATCTCTTGGCCTATTTTCAGTTTGACAGATTGGGGGGGGGGGGGGGGGGTCCTAGGACCCCCAGGACACCCCCCCCCTCCCTACGCCACAGTAACTGACTTACAAATGCAAGTTAACGAGTTGGAGCAAATTTATGTGATCGGGACAATACATCGTTTTAATTAATCGGGAGATAAAATCTTAATTAATACAATCCGACAAACACATAAACACACACGCAAAGACTCAACAATCGAGTTTTAATAATACGAGCCCTTCTGTCTCGGTAGCTTCGCGACAGATCATTCTCTCACAAAGGTCGAGAAGCGACCTTTGTTGGTTCGTGGTATACACTCATAATGTAAATAACGGCTGTTTCGCAGCCTTACCGTGAGCTGGAATAGGGATCTAAACTAATGAATATATGTACGCTATGAATAAATCACTATTATAACTAACTAAACTGAAATCATGCAGTTGGAGTTCAGCAGGTAATCAATAAACCTCAACCTTTGCAGTGAATTTAATATGGTGCTGTTGAGTGAATTTAATTAACGAAATTCTAATAATAATAATAATTCTTTCCCACGCGACATCATAAACCAATAAATCGGTATACGTGTGTCTCATTTCATGTAGTCTTGTCAACTGAATTGTGGGCGAATCGGATAAAAACTGAAAGAGTTATTCCCAAATACTATGTGCCTTTATGACGTTATAATCCCATTATTTCGTTTAGAAAACCAATAGATCGTTGTCAGCGTGTAAAATTACCCCTGCATGCAAGTTTTCAGATTTCTAGAGCTTGTGATATCTCCTATTAATTCTGGACAAACACACAAACAAACAACCATCGTGCTTTTTATAAATTAATTGTTTATCATCCGGATTTTTTCAGAAAATACGGACGGCGGACGGATTATATTTATATTTTTTATTTCCATTAATATGTAAATAACATTATCCTATGCCAAACAATAAATATTATTATTTTATTTTATTAGAAAATCATTTGTCAATGCCCGAATAATTAAAGTAATCAACTAAATTACAAGACTAATAAAAAATTGATACATTAGGAGCAGTAGCGTAGCAATAGGCGGTTCAGGCGGTTCATTGAACCAGGGCCCCCGATGTCTCGGGGGCCCCCAAAGGCATACCTGCCAACCTATTTGTGTAATATCCCTGTACAGGGCTCCAATTTTCCACTGTACATTGGCCAAATTCATATACACCTCCCAAAAATTTTCTCGCTCGCTGCGCTCGCTCGTCCAGGGAATTAATATACGTACACTTACAAATAAAAAATAGCACTTTGGAAACGCTTGAATAAATATATACTAAACCAACTTGTGCCTTTATGTGGTCAATGCAGAATGCATGGCAGAATATACTACAGAGATGCAGCGGTCCGGAAATTTCATGGACCGGACCGGACCGTCATGATTTTTTTCTGGACGGTCCGGACCGGTCCAGACCGTATGATAAAAATATTGGATCGGTCTGGATCGGTCTGGACCGGTCCAGACCGATCCAATATTTTTATCAATGGTCCAGACCGTTATATCCCTTATTTGGACAGTTACAGACCACATAGTAGAGTGGCTAATTATATCCACTTGTATTTATTAGATACTTATTACTTATGTGCTTGTAAACAATAGGAAATAACGGATTGGAGCCTAATCGTTTGTCCAATCTAGGATGAGTCCAGACCGATGAACCGGTCCAGACCGTTATATCGTTAATTTGGACCGGTCCAGACCGCACTTGAAAATAAGCGCACCGGACGACCTGAGACCGGTCGGTCCGGCCCGGTCTCGGTCTGGACCGCAGTCCGGTCCAGACCGCTGCATCTCTGATATAGTACTATCATCACTGTAGACATTTTTAGGCATTAGTGACTCATAATTAGTAAATTAAAAATCCCTGTACGCTTGTACTGAACCGCCAAAATGTTTAAATCCCTGTACGGTTGGCAGGTATGCAAAGGTTCCAAAATTATCCATACGAGCCCTTCGGTCTCGGTCGCTTCGCGACGGATCACTCTCTCACAAAAGTCGCTTCGCGACTTTTGTTCGTTCGTGTTAGGGACTACGCGATACAATTAACGGCCGCTTCGCGGCCTTTGCCTTCCCAAAAGCTATAATATTACTAATGAGTTCACCTGTGGCTAGTGAATTACACGTACTCAATTCAGTATGCTGCTATTTGGGACCCCAGTATGTCAATAATTAATTCATTCATGTTATTATTTACTAACCATGAAATTTTACTGCATAGTAAATTGTTTGTAAATAGTTGAATTACTTTGATATGTAATATTATGCTTATGAGATTGACGTAAGCTAAATACGTACATCATGAATAGAAATAAACTGATGGAAGCCAAACGGATTAATCAAGTATGCAATTTCGGAAATAATGTAGGTGAAGATTAAATCGTCAAACCTCAATATGCGCAATGACGCAGCAATTGGAGGTTACATTTTTGTTATTGCCTGGCTCAGATTAAATGCGAAAATTATAAAAATTTCCAGAGACATGCAATACATTCTGTTTTTAATGTAACAAAATTATTTGTCGATTGAACCAAAAGTGTAAGAGCTGAATCCAAATTAGTTCCCACGTAACGTCACATTCCCATAAATCGGAACACCTGTGTCTCATTATATGTTGTGTTATCATCTAAAATTGTGGGCGAATCGAATAAAAACTGAAAGAGTTATTCCCAAATATGTGCCTTTATGACGTCATAATCCCGTTATTTTGTTTCAAAAACCAATAGATCGTTGTCGCAGTACAAAATTACCCCTGTATACAAATTTTCAGCTTTCTGGGACTCGTAGTCTTTCCAATTAATTCTGGACAAACACACACACAAACACATCCACAACAATTCCGCTTTTAATATACAGATGTAGATATACTTCAATCATACTTCGTCAAAATGCGGGAAATGCCATTTCCGAACTCAAATTTACGCCGCGAACCTCCTTAAAATATACCAGGGGCCCCGGCACATACATTTGAACCGGGGCCCCCGAAACCCTAGCTACGCCACTGATTAGGAGTATTTTACACAAGTTTATAGCTAATATTTGTACGATTATGTTCATAAGATAATAATAAAATATATCCGGACTGGGTGTAAACATTGGGACGGACGGGGATGATAAACAAGTTATATATTTTATATGGCCTAATTACTTGTCTAGATTCAAATTTGTTCTATACGTCTATACAATGAGTCGATTAATATTAAACACGAATTTCGCATTTTTTTAGTTTCTAATATGAACATTTATTGTTGTTGTTTACACAAATAGGTAAACAAATTAATAAAAATTCAAAATCGACCCAGAAGTTAGCTTTCATCGGGAATTATACGTAAACAAATTGTAAGCATGCAAAATTATATTATAATTATAATTATATTATAATTATTAAACAGGAGTAGGCGCGTAGCGGCAGTTAACTTGAGACCCATGGGCTCGTACACTTAATTATTGTGATCCATATTTTGGTTGAAGGGGGGAAGGGCCCCTAATTTTACCCAGCCTATGATCGATCCCAGAGACCCATGATCCGGCCATGTCCTTATGCCAGGGTTGCCGTGGGTATGGGAATCCTGTGGGAAACCTATGGGAGTCCTATGGGAATTCCCACAGAAATCCTGTGGGAATGGGATGGGAATGAAAATTCCCTTCCCACGGCAACCCTGCCTTATGCCCATTACTATAAACATTATTATGTCATTATAGATCATGTTTTCAAGGTGATGAAACAGTATCTTAAGTAGATTTGTAATTTGGTTAATCGGGACAAAACACTGATTCCCGAGCCCTCCCGATTAAGCGGGTTCTACTATATCTATGTGTCAAATTATAATATCCAGTTGTATATTATAGTATACAAGCAGCTCGTCCGCGCTGCGCGTTCTTACAACTTGCACTCGGGCCTGAGGTCCTCGCTTGTATTTAAAGCAAATACCTTTTTAAATGTTATGGCGGTTGTGACGAAATGTAACAAAAAGATTATTCTAAAATTATATATATTCTCTTTTCTTACGTCACGTCTTTTGCCATTTTTGTAATAAAAAGCCCGGTTTACCATATTCGTAATCCTTCCCCCCTTGGAAGCGTTACGTAACGTCCGAAGGCTTAATACACAGGTTGGTTATATTATGGGAAACATATAGTATTTATTTTAACAGCCCGCTAGCCTATGTACAAATGACCGTTGTATAGTGAAATTTAGCAGATTCTACTGTATCGCATATTTGTAGCAGAGCAGGGAATCCCAACCTCTTTCAGGTCTGCAGGGATGCCAACCTCTGGAAACCAAAAAGCGGGGATTTTTCCATTTTGGCGGGAGTTTTAACAAAAAAGCGGGAGGTCGAAGATGAAAAAGCGGAAGAAAAGAGGGAGACTCAATATATATGCTATTTAAAAAAAAACTATAATGAATAGAACGATATAATATGATTATTTAGTATGTTCTGATATCTACAATTAAGAAAAAAAACTTGGTACTCGAAAAAAACTAAAAACTAAAAACTACAACTTTAAAACTTGGAAAAAAAACTAAAACTCAAAATTTTTTTTACTCGTAGGTTGACTAATTTGAACAAATCCCGTTTTTAAAAAAATTATTTATAACTTAGCCAGGTTATTTAATACAAACGCCGATGATCGGTGGATAAGTATATTCTTAAATTACAGTCTCAGTTAGGCATTCTATAATCCAGGGTTGCCGTGGGAATGGGAATTCCCATGCGAATGGGAATCGTATTTATCCTATGGGAATTCCCACAGGTTTTCCCATGGGAATTCCCACAGATTTTCCCATGGGAATCTTGAAATTCCTTATGGATTCCCATGGGAATTCCAACAGGTTTTCCCATCATTTGTGAAGCCATCAAAATCAAAAGTAGATCATATAAAGTATCCAATAGGATTTGGAATTCTCATAGGATTTCGCCGGGGGATTTGCCATGTGAAAACCACATAGGATTCCCACATGGGGATTCCCCATGGGAATTCCTACGGAAAACCTGTGGGAATGGGATGGGAATGGGAATGAAAATCCCCTTCCCACGGCAACCCTGTAATGCACGCTCAACAATTGATAGAGACGCTAAAATCCTTTTATACTAATTGAATGCTAGCCAGGGTTGCCGTGGGAATGGAATTTCCGTTCCCATTCCCATCCCATTCCCATAGGAATCCTGTGGGAATCCCCATGGGGATCCCCATGGGAATCCCCATAAGGAATCCTCATGGGTTATTCAAACTGAATAGGGGAGTATAATATATACATAAAAACGAATTTAATTACTAGAGGAGATTCGTATCAATAGTAATGCCTATATTAATTAAGGATGACTTAATGAAACCATATTCGAATATCCCATGGGGATTCCCAGGGGATTCCTATGGGGATCCCCACAGGATTCCAATGGGGATCCCCATGGGGATCCCCACAGGAGAAAATCTGATTCCCATTCCCATCCCATTCCCATGGGTATGGGGATCCCCATGGGAATTCCCATACCCACGGCAACCCTGATGCTAGCTGCTAATCCATACTGGAAAACCCTCGAATTTAATAGGCTAAAGTTTTAGCATCTTTAGGGAGGGAAGATGTGAATATTTTTCTTAGATATTAGTACTTGTTCCTAGAAACAATATTTCCTAACCCTCTGCCAAATTTCAAGTCTGTAGCTCTTACAAATTCCTCAATCAATTCCGAACAAACAAACGAAAAAAGCATTGTGATTTAATATTCAAGATACTGTATTTCCTCGCGCTGTAGCACGGAGGGGATTATAGATTTAGCCGCCCTCAGGCTATTATTTGAGTTGAACTACTAGATAGAGGTGCACCGGATAGGAAATTTTGATATCCGGATATCCGGCCGGATACCGGATTTAAATATCTAAATTTATATTTATATTTGAATTTACTACTAAATCAAAATATTATATCTAGTCAAGTTAGCAAAGAAGTATCTATCTATGTGCTCCACCAACTTCTATTTATAGCGAAAGATTATTCAGCACTGCTGGGATAATCTTCGAAGAGAAGCGTAGTAGACTACTACCAGTAAACGGAGAGAGTCTTCTCTTTATTCAGAAAAACTTAACACTCTTAGATTTAACCTATTAGCACGCTTAGGTTTGAGATATAGCATCATAATCTTTATTTAGATATTTTTAGTTTGCTAGAATAAGATATTATTTCGCACAAAATTTCAATAAATTTTTTCAGGTGATGTGTTTTCTATATTTATTTCTTCAAAAATGGTCGAGATTGTTATTTTATATCCGGGAAATGGCCGGATATAACCCGATACCGGATACTGCCGGATATCTGGTGCACCTCTACTACTAGATGCACGCTTTTTGATAAGATACGTTACATACTACGCAGTGGAGTCGTGCTCTATGGGCCCGGGGCCCCCCAAAAATTTACTGTGTCCCCCCTTTTTTAGAGGCTTGTACCGAAAAACATTGATCTGGTCACTAACTACGACACTCTGTACCCCCCCCCCCCCAGAATGTATTCAAGCACGACGCCACTGATACTACGTATAATTAACTGATCATTCACTCCCGAATTCCATAGTAACATAGGTGGGTGTAGTTATATTTAGGGCTGAAACGAATATTCGAAATGTAACGAACGAATATCGAATATTCGTATGTTCGTATTGATCAAATTCAAGACTCAAAATACAGTGGAAAATATATATTTGTTAGTGCTACAATAGTTTAATCATAGTGACAAAGTTATTAGACACAAGTTAGGTATTACAAGGCTAATTTAGGTAGGAATTTATATTGACAATCTCTCCAATCTAAACAAAAGTCATTTTGTTGTCGATAAATACTAAATATAGTAATAAACAAATATCTGTTTCAATCTAATATTATTTCAAACTAATATTCGTTTGGAAACGAACGAATATAGAATATTCGGTATATTCGTTTCAGCCCTAGTTATAACTTATATTTAGTATCAACTCAGATTTAATTAATTCTAAACCCCCTACGCGGAGGGCTACTATTGGAGTAAATAAGGTACCGTAAACTGGGGCAACTTAGGCCCAAAGCCAACCTTATGGGCCTAAGTCGCTCCAGTTCACGGTATTTTATAGAATTGTATATGTTGAGTCATTGGCGGTTAACCGGTATTAAGTTAACCGTGTCATCAGATCGGTTGATTTAAATTAAATTATTGCATAATGATAATACGTAGTAATTATATAGAAGTCCTAATCCTAAAATGGATATGAACTATCCTGAGTGGGAAAGAGATTTGCTCAATTCTCACTACCAGATATTAGTCTTATTAATTAATTAAAACATTTGCGTAATAATTCCTTAAAATAGTTTAATACTCCTGTACTATGACAAATAATATTAAATTGTGTTAGTTCACCTCGTATAGTCCCAGCTGGGACACAGATTTAGCTTGTGCGAAACCATAAAATGTTACCTGAACTAACAACAACAATATTTTTACACCACCTGTTACGTATATATATTAATTAGATAATAATGTAACAATATCAACAGTGTATGCTGTTGCAGATCTGTTATAAACTGGCCTTTAAACTGTCAGAGCCAGGTGCAGGTCATGAAGAATGGTTATAAATTGGTATTATTGGAGAAGAAAATTCTCGGTTTAGTCTGGTACTATTTTAATTCTCCAAGTTTCCAATGACTGAATGAGAGCTCGTTTCTTAAATCGATTTGCCCAGTTAATTGCATATTCGACCAATAACTTCTTTTGCTCTGCTTCAGGAAAATCCTCTAAAATCTTAAACAAATTTTGATAGTCCTTTCCAGCTTTTTTAATTTCGTCGCGAATATTATCTTTAGCCACGTTAATTTGCTTCATTTGTTCCATTCCGAATTTCAGACTCTCACTCACCATAGTTTCGGTTTTAGGCCGTTTATTAGGAGGAAACGACTTTGAGCCAGAGCGTTTGTTGGTGTGGTGGTTGATGGAGTCCAGGAGGATGCAGGGGGTCTCCAAAGCTTCGTCAGGAGATTCACAAAATGTGTCATTATTCGTCATTTGTAGAACCTTCTCTCCATTGCATATATTGGTGTGTGTGGTCGAAGAGGCCTGTGAGTCTGAGTAGGTGCCGGGAGGCGAGTGCGGAGGTGAATACTTTGAGGAGGGAAGATCCTGTGGGGATTTCTGTCTTCTTTCTACCCAACACAGCTGTTTCTCCAGCTGAGACAATGGGGGAGGGGTCATCGAACGAGGAGGCGTGTTAGGGGAGGGGGGTCGTATCTTGTGCCTGGATTTAAGACGCTTGTCTGTTGGAACTTTGAATCCAAATCTATCTTCAATGTCCTCGTCAGCTTCATCTACAATTGCGCTCTTAGCGGCGGAAGCATCGACCAGCTTATAGGGATTAGCGAACAGCTGAGTGCGCGCCATCCCGGCATCGATCTCTCTCAGCGGAGGAACTCGATTCAGGTATTCCTGGTAGTTACCCATCTGTGAAATTGGAACGGAATAGTCAGACGCTTGAATGGCTTGCCTTCCTGAAGGATAAGAAAAGAGGAGAAGCCTACGATACCTCTTCAGCCTGTCCACACACGTGACTCTCGATCCAAACACACTCCCTCTGCGAGGAATTGGTTTAGCACTGACGGAGACTTCAACTTCTCTCTGAGCAATAGAAGAGTATACCCGCTTGCTCTCAGCTTCTGACTGGCGCTTTATCTTCTTGAGATAGGTGCTGATGTTGTAACTAGGGTTACCATCGAACGAGTTTGGAATTAGAATGGAAGAAGTACCGAACAGCCTGAGAGAGTTCTTCATCGGTTGAACATAATAGGAAGGGATCGAATTAAGGTATTTGTTGAACTCCTGCGTCCACTGAGAAGAAGGGCGGAAATTCTGTTTGCTGAGTTCGTCCAGAAGAGGAATTATCACAGGATAGTCGTAAGGCATCACGAACAGGTTCACGTGTTTCCCCCCGCTGCTAGCTCGGAGGTAACCGAATGCGCGTGGTGCTCCCTCCTTGAGTCCGCTGTTCATGACGTAGCACTGCCACGAAGCATTGTGAGTGTTCTTGCGACTGAGGATGTGCTGGGTGAGCGGAGACGGCTCAAGTTCGTATTTGTCAAACGGAAAATTCTCGATAAGTAAAGGGAGCGAGTCTCTCGTGTCAAACGTAATAGTAGGGTGAGCGTTTCTGGGCGGTAATTGGTTGCTATTCGCGTCTGGCCAAAAATCCTCAGGGATCGGCCAGTGTCCTGTGAACTGTCCGGTCTTGTTAGCCTTGACGTACAATAGCTTTTTCCCACATGTAATGTTAGAGAGGTAGGAGCAATCGGGGAGGCTGGTGTCGGAGGACCTGCTCTCTGCGCGAGTGTTGCTTCGAATCGGCTCTCGCAAACACTCAAAATTGATAACAACCCCCATCTGGATCTTGGTAGAGAGAGACTCGAGAGAGTGCGTTAGAGACTTTGGGGAAGTAGCTAAGTATGACTTTCCCCCAGTTGCTTCGCACATAGAGTTTATATCAAGTTGGGCGTCAAGAGGCGGGATTTGAGTTGGCGCTAGAGAAAGCACAGGTGTGACACCTGGAATTCTGAGAATAATAGAGAAGAATCTCTGGTCCCATCTGAACAATTCCTTCGTTAGCTCAGCTCCCTCGTATCCGCTGTTGGGCAGGTTTAGTAGAGACTCGACACCTGACAAGTTAGTGCAACAGCCCCCGTCAGTCAGCAGGATAACACAGGCTGGTTCAATGTAGAACGGGTTCCTACCCATACCATAATTATCTGTAGCAGATTGCAGTCTAGGAATGTTCAGAAAATCAAAACACTCCCTCAGAGAATTGCCTAAGGTAGAAACGGCATTCCCTTTTAGGTTTTTCAGCTCAGCTGAGAATGTAGCATGACTCTCTTTCCAACCGGATTTGATACAATACGGCCTTTCGTCGAAGTTTACTAATATATACCTGTCGTGGCGCCCCGAGCTGTCCCTGTTCCTTATCTTGATAAAACTTTCCACTGCGTTCTTGGCTATATCCAGTAATGAGGTTCCGAGATAGGTTATCTGGTTCATGGAAGAGCTGCTGTCAACCAGAAACACGATTACTTGTACAACCATTATCAAATCACATAGCTCTCTAATATTATTTAAATAATCAAAAATATAAGGCTTGAACCGAATACTGATCTAAGTTCAGCTAACCGAATATTTATCTGTCAGAATTTTTTTTGTTCCCTTGGATAATTGCTCTGGGGAATCAAATTTCATGGGAAATTTGGTTCCTCTGAGGTTAATTTTTGTTGACATTGTTGTTAATAAATAACAAGGTTTTATTGAATAGTAAAAAATCTAAAATTACAGCTGTGCCGACGGCATACAGTATTGTATCTATTTTTGACGATGAACAATCTTTTACCTCAAAGTAGGATCGAAAATTAAGTTTAAATTAAATTCCATTTTAAATAATTAAAAATATTCTTCGAATAAGCGGGTCAATAAAAATGGCATATGAATGATAAATAAAAATACAAGATTGCAGGATGTGCCGACGCATTTCACATTGGAGGCACTACATTTGGTGGTTGGGTAACTAGTAGTTTCTTTAAAGGAAAATGCTGTCTGCACAGCTGTTTCGGATTTTTTCGCCATGTCATCATCACTAATAATATTATTCACTATGGTGTTAAACCATCTCAGAAAAGGTGTTTAGGAATGCAAGTTATGCAACGACCCTTAGTGAGTTGGAAGTTTCGTTTTAGCTCACTTCATTTCAGAGATATTCAAGTTTCAGTAGAATATATTAAGTGATGAGTCAACATATTTTATGTGCGTTTTAGGATTTCAACCAACACCAACCAACCCATTCGAAGTATATAATTAACTAAATTGTAAATCACATTTTTTTTACGATGTCATTATCACCTAAAGGTGTCAAGATCCATTTGTAGAGGTGTTATGTGGCATAAAAATCAGTTGATCAATTGGAAATTTGTTTCTATCTTGTATCATCTCTGAGAATTATGATATTTAGTTAATCTAGTATAATAATTTAACACAAATTTCAATGTCAACTTGAATTCATTAAGTATAAATATATTTCATGAATATGTATTTAAATTCAATTTGGCTACCAAATTTCAATTGCGCACACTCTATGACCCTAAAACAGTGGTTTTCAACCGGGGTTCCGCGGAACTCAAGGGTTCCGCGGGATTATTGGCAAATCGATGTAAATACATCAGAGGCTCATAATAGTCAATCGGAAATACAATCTTTAGCAGCTTATTGACTATCAGTATCAGACCACGAATAAAAGAAATATGCAAAAGTAAATAATCACAGATCTCACATTGAAACTGTACCTGACAATATTAGTTAATAAATAAATATTATTTAAATTTGTTATAAATATATTCGTAGAGGAATTAGAAGTGTAGGGTTCCGCGTGCTGCCACAAACAATTTAGGGGTTCCGTAATACAAAAAAGGTTGAAAACCACAGCCCTAAAATAAACAAATTGGAAGCATCTATATAAGTAAAATAAAGACTGAATTAATTAATTCAGTCATTGCTTTGTAATAATATACTAAGGCACTCATTTTTCTTTGGACCATGGATTGGTTAAACGAGTTAGTATATAGTATTCGATAATATACCAAATCACGGGCGTCGCACGGCTCTGAAAATATCCGGCCAAATAGTTAAAGTGGTCCGGCCAAAACCGGACCCTCCTATATAATATAGTAGAATAAATGAAAACTGGCCCGGCCATGGCCGGACCAGCCGGACCGCGTGCTACGCCATGGCCTACTTAATATACGGCTATATATGTCGCCGAGAAGGCCATAAAACAAAGAGGCCAGTTTCTAATTTTCAAAATGGAGAATTGATCTTTATTCGAATAATTAGCAATGATAGAGCTGAAAAGTGTATTATAACTATATAGGAATATGGTATCCAGGTATACATAGCACCCTCCAGAATTGTGATATGTCATCATCTGATGACGTTATGGTTATTTTGGTTGCGAATTATCTTGTTTTTCTAGCATACTTTTAACATAGTTAAACGCGTTATAAATGTTCAAAATTGGAACATGGTTATGAGATAATTAACACTTAATTCATTATTAGGTAATGACTCACTATCTCAAAAATTATTGAAGTTAGGCATATAAAATGTATTATCTATGAATAGGAAGTTACCTATTCCGGACAGATCAGTACCATTCTAGTTTACATAACATTCATAGTTTTTGAGTTATGGCACATTTGAGGAAATATACATTTTCCACGGCAACCGAGGAATGTGTCAACATTCCATTTATAATTTCAATATATTTTATTCTACTACTTCTGGGTGTAACCATGTTCCAATTTAGAACATTTATAACGCGTTTAACTATGTTAAAAGTATGCTAGAAAACAAGATAATTCGGAACCAAAATAACCATAACGTCATCAGATGATGACATATCACAATTCTGGAGGGTGCTATGTATAACTGGATAACATATTCTTATATAGTTATAATACACTTTTCAGCTCTATCACTGCTAATTATTCGAATAAAGATCAATTCTCCATTATAAAATTAGAAACTGGCCTCTTTGTTTTATGGCCTTCTCGGCGACATATATAGCCGTATATTAAGTAGGCCATGGCTACGCTTATGCTAATACATTATGTATAATAAAGTTTATCATTGTTTCCAGTCAGGACACATTGTTGATGCATATTTCTTTGGTTTTTCTTATAACTTGTTCCCCTTCTGATATTAAATGGCTACATGACCCCTAGCAAAAGATTTCTGTTTAATATTGATTAATCTTATTTAACATATTAGTTATCATATTGTAACAGAGAGCTTGTCTCTAGCTATCCTACTTTTCTTATTTCAGCAATTATTGTGTAATTAGAACCAAAATGCTTCTATGAGAAAACAATATTGAACTAAAATCAGTCGTTTTGAAAACACATTGCACGATTTTTACTGTGCCGACTATACTATAGTTTAGTGGCCCAGTTCTAATCTTACTGCCTGTATTACTGTGCCGACTATACTATAGTATAGTGGCCCAGTTCTAATCTTAGTGCTTTGGTTACCGATTATTACTGTGCCGACTATACTATACGTAGTATAGTGGCCCAGTTCTAATCTTGGTGCTTTTTACTGTGCCGACTATACTATAGTATAGTGGCCCAGTTCTAATCTTACTGCCTTTAATAATATTTTTTTTTTTTTTACTGTGCCGACTATACTATAGTATAGTGGCCCAGTTCTAATCTTACTGCCTTTATTACTGTGCCGACTATACTATAGTATAGTGGCCCAGTTCTAATCTCACTGCCTTTATTTTTACTGTGCCGACTATACTATAGTATAGTGGCCCAGTTCTAATCTCACTGCCTTTATTTATTTATTTTTTTTTTCTCCGTAGACGGTACCCTGGCCAGAGCTCTATAGTTGATGGGCTGAAACTTGGCATGTAGGTGCGGTAGGACCGTCTAATTTGCACCTGGGGTTACGATTTTTTATTAAGAAATTTTTGACACATCTTTAACACCTTTCAGATTTTGTCTGGTCCATAACTCAAAATATGTTTTACTAAACCCGAAAATTTTATTTCATATTTGGATTCCCCATAAAATTCTGCGTCTGATGGGAGAGGAATATTTTCAAAAATATGTTTAATTTCTGCCATAAATGGGGTTTGAAATTTCTTTGTTTACTCACACTTCAATTTCAGTAAAAGTGTTAAATCTAATTCTATTGTTTCAACTTGTAATAATTATATTGATTTAACTTGTTAAATCTTACTCTATTGTTTCAACTTGAGATAAATATAGTGATTCAACTTATAAATTCCAGCTGGCTTCTATTTAATTGTAGTATATTACTATACAATGGATTAAATAAAATATAATGATATAAGGAATTTGTTGACAAACTCAAATCACCGTGGATAACATTGCTAAAATAAATAACTAATTATTTAATTTATTATCAATAAGTAATGAATGAATGGCATTAAACTAAAGATGGTTTATGATAGAACCGTTAAGATTTTACATACCACAACAACGACAGATTATGTGATTATATTAACTTCTGCGTTAATATTATTGCACTGTTAATATACTGACGTAATTAATTATAATTAATTCAGTCAGTATATGACTTATATAGATGCTTCCAATTTGTTTATTAGGGGTTATCGAGTGTGCGGAATTGAAATTTGATGGACAAATTAATTTATTTATTATTTATGACAAAATAATTAAACTTAATAAATATAAGTTGACATTGAAATTGGTGTTAAATTATAAATAATATTAATAATAATATATACTAATTAATTAAATATCATAAATCTCAGAGATCATAGAAGATAGAAACAAACTTTCAATTTATCAATTGGTCCTTATGGCACGTGCCACCTATACAAGTGGGTCTTGACACCTTGAGGTGATGATGACATCGTTAAAAAAATGTGTTTTTACAATTTTGTTAATTCGATATTAAAAATGGGTTAGTTCATGTTGGGTGATGACCCAACACTCACATAAAAAATGCTGAGTCATCAGTTGTTATATTCTACTCAAACTTGAATATCGCTAAAAGGAAGTGAACTAAAACGAAACTTCCACCACTCTAAGGGTCGATGCCTTCTGTAACACCTTTTTGAAATGATTTAACACCTTTATAGTGATGATGACTTGGCGAAAAAAAATCCAAAATTGCATCCTGTGCCGACAGCATGTTCCATTGGAGGCACTATCAATAAACCACCAACAAAATATAGTGCCACCCAAGGAACATGCGTCGGCACAGGATGCAATTTTGGATTTTCTTTTTTCACCGTAGACGGTGCCCTGGCCTAAGCTTTATAGTTGATGGGCTGAAACTCGGCATGTAGGTGCGATGGGACCGTCTAATTTGCACCTGGGGTTACGATTTTTGATTAACAAATTTTTGACACATGTTTAACACCTTTCAAAGTTTGTCTGGTCCATAACTCAAAATATGTTTTACTAAACCCCAAAATTTTATTTCACATTTGGATTCACCATAAATTTCTGCGTCTGATGGGAGAAGAAGACTTTTAATAAAGAGTTTTATTTCTGCCATAAATGGGGGTTGAAATTTCTTTGTTTACTCACACTTCAGTTTCAGTATAACTGTTAAATCTAATTCCATTGTTTCAACTTGTAATAATTATGTTGATTTAACTTGTTAAATCTTACTCTATTGATTCAACTTGCGATAATTAAATTGATTTAACTTATAAATTGCAGCTGGCTTCTATTTAATTTACCATACAATGGATTAAATTAAATAATATAATATAAGGAATTTGTTGACTTAATTCAACTCAACCGTGGATAACAATGCTAATATAAAAATCCAAAATTGCAGCTGTGCCGACGCATGTTCCTTTGGTGGCACTATATTTTGGTGGTGGTTTATGATAGTGCCTCCAATGGGACATGCTGTCAGCACAGCTGCAATTTTGGATTTTTTTTTCCGCCATGTCACCATCACTATGAAGGTGTTAAAATATTTCAAATGTTGCTACAGAAGACATCGACCCTTAGAGTGGCGGAAGTTTCCATTTAGTTCACTTCATTTTAGAGATATTCAAGTTTGAGTAGAATATAATAGCTGATGACTCAACATTTTTTATGTGAGTGTTGGGTCATCACCCAACTTCAACTAACCCATTTTAAATATCGAGTTAACAAAATTGTAAAAACACATTTTTTTTACGATGTCATCATCACCTCAAGGTGTCAATACCCATTTGTAGAGGTGTTACGTGGCATAATGATCATTTGATAAATTGGAAGTTTGTTACTATCTTATTTGAATTCTGAGATTTATGATATTTAATTAATTAGTATAAATAATTATTAATATTATTTATAATATAACACAAATTTCAATGTCTACTTACAATTATTAAGTTAAATTATTTTGTCATAAATAATTAATTAATTAATTTGGTAATCAAATTTAAATTCTGCACACTCTATAACCCCTAATAAACATATTGGAAGCATCTATATAAGTCATATACTGACTGAATTAATTATAATTATTACGTCAGTCTATTAACAGTGCAAGAATATTCTCGCAGAATTAAATATAATCACTTAATCTGTCGTTGTTGTGGAATGTAAAATCTTAGGTTTCAATTAGAAAATAGAAGCCTACTCGATCTCACAAGTTGAATCAATATAATTATTACAAGTTGAAACAATTGAATTCGATTTAACACTTCAATTGAACTGAAGTGTTAGTAAACAAAGGAAACTTGCAACTCAATTGTGGCACAAACGAAACTCAATTTAAAAATTCGTGCACTGTGAAAAGGTGTAGAATTTAATTATCTATCGAATGCATATAAATTAAATATTCGCGCACTATTTATTGTTCTTTTTCAAATATTAAACAGGTGCAAATATGTGTCCAAAAAAATGTAATAAAAATTCGTGACCCCAGGTGCACATCTGTAACCCATGAGACACCCATCCTAAAAATTTGGGCTCTTAGTTGATAAAACTCTGTTCTGTGGAGTGGCTACGGATAAATAATAATAATAATAATAATAATAATAAAATCCAAAATTGCAGCCTGTGCCGACTCATGTTCCTTTGGTGGCACTATATTTTTTGTGGTTGTTTATTGATAGTGCCTCCAAAGGAACATGCTGTCGGCACAAGCTGCAATTTTGGATTTTTTTTCGCCATGTCATCATCACTATGAAGGTGTTAAATTATTTCAGAAATGTGTTTCAAAAGGCAACGACCCTTAGTGAGTTGGAAGTCTCCATTTAGCTCACTTTATTTGGGGGATATTCAAGTTTCAGTAGAATATAATCTGTGATGACTCAGCATTTTTTAAGAAGATTTTGGGTGTTCACCCAACTCCAACCAAAACATAAGAATTATTTAATTCACAAAATTGTAAAAATACATTTTTTTGACGATGTCATCATCACCTTAAGGTGTCAAGATCCACTTGTATAGGTGGTACGTGCCATAAGGACCAATTGATAAATTTAAAGTTTGTTTCTATCTTATATCATTTCTGAGATTAGTGAAATTTAGATTATTAGTATAAATATTTAATTAATCTATTAATAATTTAACACCAATATTATGCACATCAAAATAAATTAAGTTCAATTATTTGCAATAATTATTAATTTAAATTGAATTTCACTATCATATTTGAATTCAGCGCACTCGATAACCCCAATAATCTATTTGGAACCATCTCTATACGTTAAACACAGAGCGAATTAATTAGAATTAAATATGTCATGTATCCATTGTGCAATAATATTCTAAGCTGAAATAAATATTATCACATAGTCCGTCGTTGTTAAGGAATGTAGAATCTTTTTTTTCAATTGGAAAATAGAAGCCTACTCGATCTCACAAGTTGAATCAATATAATAATAACGAGTTGAAACAATAGAATTAGATTTAACACTTTCAATTGAACTGAAGTGTTAGTAAACAAAGAAAATTCAACCCCAATTTATGGCATGAATCAAACAAATTAGTAAAAACATTCATCTCCCATCAGATGGAGAATTTTATAGTGAATCCAATGGTGAAAAGAAAATTGGGGGTTTAGTATAACATTCTTTGAGTTATGGACCAGACAAAATCTGAAAGGTGTCAAAAAAAAGTCCAAAATTTGTTAATAAAAAATCGTGATCCCAGGTGCACATCTGTAACCCATGAGACACCTGTCCTGCAAATTTGGGTTGTTAGTTAATTAAACTCTGTTCTGTGGATGAGCTACGGAAGAATAATAATAATAAAAATCCAAAATTGCAGCCTGTGCCGACGCATGTTCCTTTGGTGGCACTATATTTTGTTGGTTGTTTATTGATAGTGCCTCCAAAAGAACATGCTGTCGGCGCAGGCTGCAATTTTGGATTTTTTTTCGCCATGTCATCATCACTATGAAGGTGTTAAATTATTTCAAAAAGGTGTTACAGAAGGCATCGACCCTTAGAGTAGTGGAAGTTTCCATTTAGTTCATATAATTTTAGAGATATTCAAGTTTGAGTAGAATATAATAGCTGATGACTCAGCATTTTTTATGTGAGTGTTGGGTCATCACCCAACTTCAACTAACCCATTTTAAATAACGAATTAACAAAATTGTAAAAACACATTTTTTTGACGATGTCATCATCACCTCAAGGTGTCAATACCCATTTTAGAGGTGTTACGTGGCATAAGGATCAATTGATAAATTGGAAGTTTGTTTCTATCTTGTATCATCTCTGAGATTAATGAAATTTACCTAATTAGTATAAATATTTAATTAATAAATTAATAATTTAACACCAATATTATGTACAGCAAAATAAATAAAGTTCAATTATTTGCACTTATTATTAATTTAAATCGAATTTCACTATCATATTTGAATTCAGCGCACTCGATAACCCCAATAATCCAATTGGAAAATTCTATAAGTTAAATACAAAAGGAATTTATTATAATAAATTATGTCAGTACATTAATTGTGCAAAAAGAATATTCTCGCCGAAATAAATATAATCACTTAATCTGTCGTTGTTGTGGAATGTAAAATCTTAACGGTTCTATAATAAACCATCTTTAGTTTAAAGCCATTCATTCATTACTTATTGATAATAAATTAAATTATTAGTTATTTATTTTAGCAATGTTATCCACGGTGAGTTGAGTAAAGTCAACAAATTCCATATATAAATTAATTTAATTTAATCCATTGTATAGTAATGCTACAATTAAATAGAAGCCAGCTGGAATTTATAAGTTGAATCAATTTAATTATCGCAAGTTGAATCAATAGAGTAGGATTTAACAAGTTAAATCAATATAATTATTACAAGTTAAATCAATGGAATTAGATTTCACAGTTTTATTGAAATTGAAGTGTTGAGTAAACAAATGAATTTCAACCCTCATTTATGGCAGAAATTAAACCAATTTTAGCAAATTTTCTTCTCCCATCAGACGCATAATTTTAAGATGAATCTAAATATTAAATAAAATTTTGGGGTTTATTAAAACATATTTTGAGTTATGGACAAGACAAATTTTGAAAGGTGTTAAAGATGTGTCCAAAAAAAATTAATCAAAAATCGTAACCCCAGGTGCACATCTGTAACCCATGAGACACCCATCCTAAAAATTTGGGCTCTTAGTTGATAAAACTCTGTTCTGTGGAGTGGCTACGGGAAGAATAATAATAACTAACCAAAGCACTAAGATTAGAACTGGGCCACTATACTATAGTATAGTCGGCACAGTAATAACTAACCAAAGCACTAAGATTAGAACTGGGCCACTATACTATGGTATAGTCGGCACAGTAATAACTAACCAAAGCACTAAGATTAGAACTGGGCCACTATACTATAGTATAGTCGGCACAGTAATAATAAAATCCAAAATTGCAGCCTGTGCCGACGCATGCTCCTTTGGTGGCATTATATTTTGTTGGAAGTTTATTGATAGTGCCTCCAAAGAAACATGCTGTCGGCGCAAGCTGCAATTTTGGATTTTTTTTTTTTCGCAAATTCATCATCACTATAAAGGTGTTAAATTATTTCAGAAAGATGTTTCAGAATGCTACGACCCTCAGAGTGGTGGAAGTTTCCATTTAGTTCACTTCATTTTAGAGATATTCAAGTTTGAGTAGAATATATTAGCTAATGACCCAGCATATTATATGTGAGTGTTGGGTCATCACCCAACATCAACTAACCTATTTTAAATACCGAATTAGCAAAATTGTAAAAACACATTTTTTTAACGATGTCATCATCACCTCAAGGTGTCAAGACCCACTTGTATAGGTGGCACGTACCATAAGGACCAATTGATAAATTGAAAGTTTGTTTCTATCTTCTATGATCTCTGAGATTTATGATATTTAATTAATTAGTATAAATAATTATTAATTATATTTATAATTTAACACCAATTTCAATGTCAACTTATATTTATTAAGTTTAATTATTTTGTCATAAATAATTAATTAATTAATTTTTTTATCAAATTTCAATTCCGCACACTCGATAACCCCTAATAAACAAATTGGGAGCATCTATATAAGTCATATACTGACTTAATATATTATTATTAATTACGTCAGTATATTAAGAGTGCAAGAATATTCACGGAGAAGTAAATATAATCACATAATCTGTCGTTGTTATGGAATGTAGAATCTTAGTTTTCTATTAGAAAATAGAAGCCTACTCGATCTCACAAGTTGAATCAATATAATAATACCGAGTTGAAACAATAGAATTAGATTTAACACTTCAATTGAACTGAAGTGTTAGTAAACAAAGGGATTTTGCAACTCAATTGTGGCACAAACGAAGCGCAATTTGAAAATTCGTGCACTGTGAAAAGGTGTAGAATTTAATTCTCTATCGAATGCATATAAATTAAATATTCTCGCACTATTTAATGTTATTTTTCCAATATTAGACAGGTGCAAAAATGTGTCCAAAAAAAGGTAATAAAAAATCGTGACCCCAGGTGCACATCTGTAACTCATGAGACACATATCCTGAAAATTTCAGTTCTTAGTTACTAAAACTCTGTTCTGTGGAGGATCTACGGACCAATAATAATAATAATAAAAAAATCCAAAATTGCAGCCTGTGCCGACGCATGTTCCTTTGGTGGCACTATATTTTGGTGTGGTTTATTGATAGTGCCTCCTATGGAACATGCTGTCGGCACAGGCTGCAATTTTGGATTTTTTTTCCGCCATGTCATCATCACTACGAAGGTGTTAAATTATTTCAGAAAGGTGTTTCAAAAGGCAACGACCCTTAGTGAGTTGTAAATTTCTTTTATGCTCACTTCATTTCAAAGATATTCAAGTTTCAGTAGAATATAATAGCTGATGACTCAGCATTTTTTATGTGAGCTCTGGGTCATCACCCAAAACGAACCGACCCATTTGAATTATATAATTCACAAAATTGTGAAAACACATTTTTTTTACGATGTCATCATCTCCTCAACGTGTCAAGACCCACTTGTAGAGGTGTTACGTGGCATAAGGATCAATTGATAAATTGGAAGTTTGTTTCTATCTTATTTGATTTCTGAGATTTATGATATTTAATTAATTAGTATAAATATTAATTAATATTATATATAATTTAACACCAATTTCAATGTCAACTTACAATTATTAAATTAAATTATTTTGTCATGAATAATAAATTAATTATTTTGTTATCAAATTTCAATTAAGCACTCTCGATAACCCCTAATAAACAAATTATAAGCATCTATATAAGTAATATAATGACTGAATTAAGTATAATTAATTACGTCAGTATATTAACAGTCCAATAATATTCTCGCAGAAGTAAATATAATCACATAATCTGTCGTTGTTGTGAAATATATAATCTTTTTTTTCAATTGGAAAATAGAAGCCTACTCGATCTCACAAGTTGAATCAATATAATAATAACGAGTTGAAACAATAGAATTAGATTTAACACTTTCAATTGAACTGAAGTGTTAGTAAACAACGAAATTTCAACCCAAATTTATGGCATGAATCAAACCTATTAGTAAAAACATTCATCTCCCATCAGATGGAGAATTTTATTGTGAATCCAATGGTGAAAAGAAAATTGGGGGTTTAGTATAACATTCTTTGAGTTATGGACCAGACAAAATTTGAAAGGTGTCAAAAAAAAGTCCAAAATTTGTTAATAAAAAATCGTGACCCCAGGTGCACATCTGTAACCCATGAGACACCTGTCCTGCAAATTTGGGTTGTTAGTTAATTAAACTCTGTTCTGTGGATGAGCTACGGAAGAATAATAATAATAACTAACCAAAGCACTAAGATTAGAACTGGGCCACTATACTATAGTATAGTCGGCACAGTAATAATAACCAAAGCACTAAGACCAATACTGGGCCACTATACTATAGTATAGTCGGCACAGTAATAATAATAACCAAAGCACTAAGACCAATACTGGGCCACTATACTATAGTATAGTCGGCACAGTAATAATAATAATATACCAAAGCACTAAGATTAGAACTGGGCCACTATACTATAGTATAGTCGGCACAGTAATAATAATAACTAACCAAGGCAGTAAGATTAGAACTGGGCCACTATACTATAGTATTGTCGGCACAGTAATAACTAACCAAGGCAGTAAGATTAGAACTGGGCCACTATACTATAGTATAGTCGGCACAGTAATAACTAATAATATAATTTATTACTGTGCCGACTATACTATACTATAGTGGCCCAGTATTAGAATCACTGCCTTTATTACTGTGCCGACTATACTATAGTATAGTGGCCCAGTTCTAATCTCACTGCCTTTATTACTGTGCCGACTATACTATAGTATAGTGGCCCAGTTCTAATCTTACTGCCTTGGTTAGTTATTATTATTACTGTGCCGACTATACTATAGTATAGTGGCCCAGTTCTAATCTTAGTGCTTTGGTATATTATTATTATTATTACTGTGCCGACTATACTATAGTATAGTGGCCCAGTTCTGATCTTAGTGCTTTGGTATATTATTACTGTGCCGACTCATGGCCTACTTAATATACGGCTAGATATGCCACCGAGAAGGCCATAAAACGAGAAGGCCAGTTTCTAATTTTCATTTTAGGATAAACTATGCCTCCTATTGTTGTTATTTGGGTTGTATATGGGGTAATCAACCATTGCGAGTCCATTAGAACCACTTTTGAGAATATCAGATTTGTGGTTAAGCTGTTTAGGCGCAATTTAATGATGACGGTAACAATTTATGGTAAAATGAAAAAAAATTCAAATATCATAAATTTCAGTTTCTTCCTATTTTCTAATAATTTTATAATAGGAATACTAATATAGGGATATTTTTCATACCCCAAAGACTACTAAATCACAAAATGGCGACATTTTAAAAAAATTTAAAAATTATTAAGCAACCACATGCTAAAATACAAGTAGTATCCGAATTAAAACTTACTATTTTTGTACATAAAACGTTTATAATTGCTGGTTTATATATATTCATTCTCATTATATATTCGGAAATTGTATTCTGAGTATATTAGCAAATTATTTTCATTTTCTCGCAGTTCTTTAGACTCGAATTTTACATTTTTGTATATTTGTGGTGTCATCATTAAATGGCGCCTAAACAGCTTAACCACAAATCTGAGATTCTCAAAAGTGGTTCTAATGAACTCGCAATGGTTGATTACCCCATATACAACCCAAATAACAACAATAGGAGGCATAGTTTATCCTAAAATGAAAATTTGAAACTGGCCTTCTCGTTTTATGGCCTTCTCGGTGACATATCTAGCCGTATATTAAGTAGGCCATGGCCGACTATACTACAGTATAGTGGCCCAGTATTGGTCTTAGTGCTTTGGTTAGTTATTATTACTGTGCCGACTATACTATAGTATAGTGGCCCAGTATTGGTCTTAGTGCTTTGGTTAGTTATTATTTATCCGTAGCCACTCCACAGAACAGAGTTTTACTAACTAAGAGCCCAAATTTTTAGGATATGTGTCTCATGGGTTACAGATGTGCACCTGGGGTCACGATTTTTTATAACACTTTTTTGGACACATTTTTACACCTGTTTAATGTTAGAAAAAGCACAATAAATAGTGCGAGAATATTAAATTTATATGCATTCGATAGAGAATCTAATTCTACACCTTTTCACAGTGCACGAATTTTTAAATTGGGTTCCATTTGTGCCACAATTGAGTTGCAAGTTTCCTTTGTTTACTAACACTTCAGTTCAATTGAAAGTGTTAAATCTAATACTATTGTTTCAACTTGTAATAATTATATTGATTCCACTTGCGAGATCGAGTAGGCTTCTATTTTCCAATTGAAAACTAAGATTCTACATTCCTTAACAACGACGGACTATGTGATAATATTTATTTCAGCTTAGAATATTCTTGCACAATGGATACATGACATATTTAATTCTAATTAATTCGCTCTGTGTTTAACTTATAGAGACGGTTCCAATTGGCTTATTGGGGTTATCGAGTGCGCTGAATTCAAATAACATAGTGAAATTAAATTAAAATTAATAATAATTGCAAATAATTTAATTTAATTTATTTTGCTGTACATAATAATGGTGTTAAATAATTAATAAATTAATAATAAATTTATACAAATTAGCTAAATTTCATTAATCTCAGAGATGTTACAAGATAGAAACAAAATTTATAGTTATCAATTGGTCCTTATGGCACGTGCCACCTATACAAGTGGGTCTTGACACCTTGAGGTGATGATGACATCGTTAAAAAAATGTGTTTTTACAATTTTGTTAATTCGACATTTAAAATGGGTTAGTTGATGTTGGGTGATGGCCCAACACTCACATATAAAATGCTGAGTCATCAGCTATTATATTCTACTCAAACTTGAATATCTCTAAAATGAAGTGAAGTAAATGGAAACTTCCACCACTCTAAGGGTCGATGCCTTCTGTAACACCTTTTTAAAATATTTTAACACCTTTATTGTGATGATGACATGGCACAAAAAAAATCCAAAATTGCAAATGTGCCGACAGCATGTTCCTTTGGAGGCACTATCAATTAACCAACCACCAAATATAGTGCCACCAAAGGAACATGCGTCGGCACTGCTGCAATTTTGGATTTTTACTGTGCCGACTATACTATAGTATAGTGGCCCAGTATTGGAATCACTGCCTTTATTATTATTACTGTGCCGACTATACTATAGTATAGTGGCCCAGTATTAGAATCACTGCCTTTATTATTATTATTTTTATTATTATTATTATTTCTCCGTAGCAGGTGCCCTGGCCACACCTGTATACATAGAGGGCTGAAACTTGGCATGTAGATTCGGAGTCGACGTCTAATTTGCACCTGGGGTTACGATTTTGTATTAACAAATTTTTGACACATCTTTAACACCTTTCAAAATTTGTCTGGTCCATAACTCAACAAATGTTTTACTAAACCCCCAATTTTTATTTCATATTTGGATTCACCATAAAATTCTGCGTCTGATGGGAGAAGAAAATTTGTTAATATTGGTTTAATTTCTGCCATAAATGGGAGTTGAAATTCCTTTGTTTCTCAACACTTCAATTTCAATAAAACTGTGAAATTTAATTCCATTGTTTCAACTTGTAATAATTATATTGATTTAACTTGTTAAATCCTACTCTAGTGATTCAACTTGCGATAATTATATTGATTTAACTTATAAATTCCAGCTGGCTTCTATTTAATTCTAGTATTACTATACAATGGATTAAATAAAATATTATAATATAAGGAATTTGTTGACTCAACTCAACCAACCATGGATAACATTGCTAAAATAAATAACTAATAATATAATTTATTATCAATACATAATGAATGAATGGCATTAAACTCTTGATGGTTTATGATAGAAACTAACTTCAAATTTATCTACCGTTCCTTGTAACTCCGACCAATTAACAAATGGTTCTTCACACCTTGGGCGTTGATGACTTGGCGAAAAAAAATACAAAATTGCAGCCTGCGCCGACAGCATGTTCCTTTGGAGGCACTATCAATAAACCACCAACAAAATATAGTGCCACCAAAGGGACATGCGTCGGCACAGGCTGCAATTTTGTATTTTTTTATTATTATTATTATTATTATTTCTCCGTAGCAGGTGCCCTGGCCACACCTGTATACGTAGAGGGCTGAAACTTGGCATGTAGATTCGGAGTCGACGTCTAATTTGCACCTGGGGTTACGATTTTATATTAACAAATTTTTGACACATCTTTAACACCTTTCAAAATTTGTCTGGTCCATAACTCAAAAAATGTTTACTAAACCCCAAAATTTTATTTCACATTTGGATTCGCCATAAGATTCTGCGTCTGATGGGAGAAGAAATTTTTCAATAAAGGGGTCAATTTCTGCCATAAATGGGGGTTGAAATTTCTTTGTTTACTGACACTTCAATTTCAGTAAAGTGTTAAATCTAATTCTATTGTTTCAACTTGTAATAATTATATTGATTTAACTTGTTAAATCCTACTCTAGTGATTCAACTTGCGATAATTATATTGATTCAACTTATAAATTCCAGCTGGCTTCTATTTAATTGTTGTATTACTATACAATGGATTAAATAAGATATAATGATATAAGGAATTTGTTGACTAAACTCAAATCACCGTGGATAACAATGCTAAAATAAATAACTAATAAATTAATTTATTATCAATAAGTAATGAATGAATGGCATTAAACTAAAGATGGTTTATGATAGAACCGTTAAGATTTTACATACCACAACAACGACAGATTATGTGATTATATTTACTTCTGCGTTAATATTATTGCACAGTTAAAATACTGACGTAATTAATTATAATTAATTCAGTCAGTATATGACTTATATAGATGCTCCCAATTTGTTTATTAGGGGTTATCGAGTGTGCGGAATTGAAATTTGATTACCAAATTAATTAATTATTTATTTATGACAAAATAATTAAACTTAATAAATATAAGTTGACATTGGAATTGGTGTTAAATTATTAATAATATTAGTAATTATATATACTAATTAATTAAATATCATAAATCTCAGAGATCATAGAAGATAGAAACAAACTTTCAATTTATCAATTGGTCCTTATGGCACGTGCCACCTATACAAGGGGGTCTTGACACCTTGAGGTGATGATGACATCGTTAAAAAAATGTGTTTTTACAATTTTGTTAATTCGATATTAAAAATGGGTTAGTTCATGTTGGGTGATGACCCAACACTCACATAAAAAATGCTGAGTCATCAGATTTTATATTCTACTCAAACTTGAATATCGCTAAAAGGAAGTGAACTAAAACGAAACTTCCACCACTCTAAGGGTCGATGCCTTCTGTAACACCTTTTTGAAATGATTTAACACCTTTATAGTAATGATGACTTGGCGAAAAAAAAATCCAAAATTGCATCCTGTGCCGACAGCATGTTCCATTGGAGGCACTATCAATAAACCACCAACAAAATATAGTGCCACCCAAGGAACATGCGTCGGCACAGGATGCAATTTTGGATTTTATTATTATTATTATCCTTCCGTATCCTCTCCTCAGAACAGAGTATTATTAACTAAGAGCCTACATTTTCAGAATATGTGTCTCATGGGTTACAGATGTGCACCTGGGGTCACGATTTTTTATCACATTTTTTTGGACACATTTTTGCACCTGTTTAATATTGAAACAGGAACAATAAATAGTACCCGAAAATTAAATTTACATGCATTCGATAGATAATTAAATTCTACACCTTTTCACAGTGCACGAATTTTTAAATTGAGTTTCGTTTGTGCCACAATTGGGTTGCAAGTTTCCTTTGTTTACTAACACACTAGTTCAATTGAAGTGGTATTTCGAATTCTATTGTTTCAACTTGTAATAATTATATTGATTCAACTTGTGAGATCGAGTAGGCTTCTATTTTCTAATTGAAACCTAAGATTTTACATTCCACAACAACGACATATTAAGTGATTATATTTAATTCTGCGAGAATATTCTTGCACTGTTAATAGACTGACGTAATAATTATAATTAATTCAGTCAGTATATGACTTATATAGATGCTTCCAATATGTTTATTAGGGGTTATAGAGTGTGCGGAATTTAAATTTGATTACCAAATTAATTAATTAATTATTTATGACAAAATAATTTAACTTAATAATTGTAAGTTGACATTGAAATTGGTGTTATATTATAAATAATATTAATAATTATTTATACAAATTAATTAAATATCATAAATCTCAGAATTCAAATAAGATAGTAACAAACTTCCAATTTATCAATTGATCATTATGCCACGTAACACCTCTACAAATGGGTATTGACACCTTGAGGTGATGATGACATCGTAAAAAAAATGTGTTTTTACAATTTTGTTAACTCGATATTTAAAATGGGTTAGTTGAAGTTGGGTGATGACCCAACACTCACATAAAAAATGCTGAGTCATCAGCTATTATATTCTACTCAAACTTGAATATCTCTAAAATGAAGTGAACTAAATGGAAACTTCCGCCACTCTAAGGGTCGATGTCTTCTGTAACAACTTTTGAAATATTTTAACACCTTCATAGTGATGATGACATGGCGGAAAAAAAAAATCCAAAATTGCAGCTGTGCTGACAGCATGTCCCATTGGAGGCACTATCATAAACCACCACCAAAATATAGTGCCACCAAAGGAACATGCGTCGGCACAGCTGCAATTTTGGATTTTTACTGTGCCGACTATACTTTAGTATAGTGGCCCAGTTCTAATCTTAGTGCTTTGGTTAGTTATTATTATTATTACTGTGCCGACTATACTATAGTATAGTGGCCCAGTATTGGAATCACTGCCTTTATTATTATTTTTATTATTTTTATTTTTTCTCCGTAGACGGTGCCCTGGCCAGAGCTCTATAGTTGATGGGCTGAAACTTGGCATGTAGGTGCGATGGGACCGTCTAATTTGCACCTGGGGTTACGATTTTTGATTAACAAATTTTGGACACATCTTTAACAACTTTCAAAATTTTTCTGGTCCATAACTAATAATATGTTTTACTAAACCCCCAAATTTTATTTCATATTTGGATTCATCTTAAAATTCTGCGTCTGTTGGGAGAAGAAATTTTAAAAAATGGATTTAATTTTTGCCATAAATGGGGGTTGAAATTTCTTTGTTTACTCACACTCCAATTTCTGTAAAAGTGTTAAATCTAATTCCATTGTTTCAACTTGTAATAATTATATTGATTTTTAACTTGTTAAATCCTACTCTATTGATTCAACTTGCGATAATTATATTGATTTAACTTATAAATTCCAGCTGGCTTCTATTTAATTGTAGCATTACTATACAATGGATTAAATAAAATTAATTTATATAAGGAATTTGTTGACTTTACTCAACTCACCGTGGATAACATTGCTAAAATAAATAACTAATAATTTAATTTATTATCAATAAGTAATGAATGAATGGCATTAAACTAAAGATGTTTTATGATATAACCGTTAAGATTTACCTTCCACAACAACGACAGATTAAGTGATTATATTTATTTCGGCGAGAATATTCTTGCACAATTAATGTACTGACGTGAATTAATTATAATTAATTCCTTTTGTATTTAACTTAAGAAGTTTCCAATTGGATTAGTGGGGTTATCGAGTGCGCTGAATTCAAATATGATAGTGAAATTCGATTTAAATTAATAATAAGTGCAAATAATTGAGCTTTAATTATTTGCTGTACATAATAATGGTGTTAAATTATTGATTTATTAATTAAATATTTATACTAATTAGCTAAATTTCATTAATCTCAGAGATGATACAAGATAGAAACAAACTTTCAATTTATCAATTGGTCCTTATGCCAGGTACCACTTATACAAGTGGGTCTTGACACCTTGAGGTGATGATGACATCGTCAAAAAAAAGTATTTTACAATTTTGTGAATTAAATATTTCGCATGGGTTGGTTGGAGTTGGGTGAATACCCAACACGCACTTTAAATATGCTGAGTCATCACAGATTATATTCTACTGAAACTTGAATATCTCTCTAATGAAGTGAGCTAAATGGAAACTTCCACTACTCTAAGGGTCGTTGCCTACTGAAACACCTTTCTGTAATAATTTAACACCTTCATAGTGATGATGACTAGGCAAAAAAAATCCAAAATTGGAGCTTGTGCCGACTGCATGTTCCTTTGGAGGTACTATCTATAAACCACCACCGAAATATAGTGCCACCAAAGGAGCATGCGTCGGCACAGGCTGCAATTTTGTATTTTTTATTATTATTATTTATCCGTAGCCACTCCACAGAACAGAGTTTTATTAACTAAGAGCCCTAATTTTTTGGATGGGTGTCTCATGGGTTACAGATGTGCACCTGGGGTCACGATTTTTTATTACATTTTTTTGGACACATATTTGCACCTGTTTAATATTGAAACAGGAACAATAAATAGTACCCGAAAATTAAATTTATATGCATTCGATAGAGAATTAAATTCTACACCTTTTCACAGTGCACGAATTTTCAAATTGTACTTAGTTTGTGCCACAATTGAGTTGCAAGTTTCCTTTGTTTACTAACACTTCAGTTCAATTGAAAGTGTTAAATCTAATTCTATTGTTTCAATCGTTATTATTATATTGATTCAACTTGTGAGATCGAGTAGGCTTCTATTTTCCAATTGAAAACTAAGATTCTACATTCCATAACAGCGACAGATTATGTGATTATATTTATTTCTGCTTAGAATATTCTTGAACAATGGATACATGACATATTTAATTCTAATTAATTCGCTCTGTGTTTAACGTATAGAGATGGTTCCAAATAGATTATTGGGGTTATCGAGTGCGCTGAATTCAAATATGATAGTGAAATTCAATTTAAATTAATAATTATTGCAAATAATTGAACTAAATTTATTTTGATGTACATAATATTGGTGTTAAATTATAAATAGATTAATTAAATATTTATACTGATTATCTAAATTTCATTAATATCAGAAATGATATAAGATAGAAACAAACTTTAAATTTATCAATTGGTCCTTATGGGACGTACCACCTATACAAGTAAATCTTGACACCTTGAGTTGATGATGACATCGTCAAAAAAATGTATTTTACAAATTTGTGAATTAAATAATTCGCATGGGTTGGTTGGAGTTGAGTGATCACCCAACATGCACATAAAAAATGTTGACTCATCACTTATTATATTTTACTGAAACTTGAATATATTTGGAACGAAGTGAGCAAAATGGAAACTTCCACCACTCTAAGGGTCGTGGCCTTCTGAAACACCTTTCAAAAATAATTTAACACCTTTATAGTGATGATGACTTTGCGAAAAAAAATCCAAAATTGCAGTCTGTGCCGACAGCATGTTCCATTGGAGGCACTATCAGTAAACCACCAACAAAATATAGTGCCACCAAAGGAACATGCATCGGCACATGCTGCAATTTTGTATTTTTTTTTTTACTGTGCCGACTATACTATAGTATAGTGGCCCAGTTCTAATCTCACTGCCTTTATTTTTTTTTATTTTTTTTTTTTCTCCGTAGACGGTGCCCTGGCCAGAGCTTTATAGTTGATGGGCTGAAACTAGGCATGTAGGTGCGATGGGACCGTCTAATTTGCACCCGGGGTTACGATTGTTAATTAACACATTTTGGACACATCTTTAACACCTTTCAAAATTTGTCTGGTCCATAACTCAAAATATGTTTTACTAAACCCCCAAATTTTATTTCATATTTGGATTCATCTTAAAATTTTGCGTCTGTTGGGAGAAGAAAACTTTCAAAAATTGGTTTAATTTTTGCCATAAATTGGGGTTGAAATTTCTTTGTTTACTCACACTTCAATTTCTGTAAAAGTGTTAAATGTAATTCCATTGTTTTAACTTGTAATAATTATATTGATTTAACTTGTTAAATCCTACTCTATTGATTCAACTTGCGATAATTAAATTGATTCAACTTATAAATTCCAGCTGGCTTCTATTTAATTGTAGCATTACTATACAATGGATTAAATTAAATTAATTTATATAAGGAATTTGTTGACTTTACTCAACTCACCGTGGATAACATTGCTAAAATATATAACTAATAATTCAATTTATTATCAAAAAGTAATGAATGAATGGCATTAAACTAAAGATGGTTTATGATAGAACCGTTAAGATTTTACATTCCACAACTTCAGATTAAGTGATTATATTTATTTCGGCCAGAATATTCTTGCACAATTAATGTACTGACGTAATTTATTATAATTAATTCCTTTTGTATTTAACTTAAGAAGTTTCCAATTGGATTAGTGGGGTTATCGAGTGCGCTGAATTCAAATATGATAGTGAAATTCGATTTAAATTAATAATAAGTGCAAATAATTGAACTTTATTTATTTTGCTGTACATAATATTGGTGTTAAATTATTAATTTATTAATTAAATATTTATACTAATTAGCTAAATTTCATTAATCTCAGAGATGATACAAGATAAAAACAAACTTTCAATTTATCAATTGGTCCTTATGCCACGGACCACCTATACAAGTGGGTCTTGACACCTTGAGGTGATGATGACATCGTCAAAAAAATGTGTTTTTACAATTTTGTGAATTAAATAATTTGCATTGGTTGGTTGGAGTTGGGTGAATACCCAACACGCACTTTAAAAATGCTGAGTCATCACAGATTATATTCTACTGAAACCTGAATATCTCTCAAATGCAGTGAGCTAAATTGAAACTTCCACCACTCTAAGGTTCGTTGCCTACTGAAACAACTTTCAGAAATAATTTAACACCTTCATAGTGATGATGACTAGGCAAAAAAAAATCCAAAATTGCAGCTTGTGCCGACAGCATGTTCCTTTGGAGGCACTATCAATGAACCACTACCAATATATAGTGCCATCAAAGGAACATGCGTCGGCACAGGCTGCAATTTTGGATTTTTTTTTTTTTTTTTTTTTTCTCCGTAGACGGTGCCCTGGCCTGAGCTTTATAGTTGATGGGCTGAAACTTGGCATGTAGGTTCGATGGGACCGTCTAATTTGAACCTGGGGTTACGATTTTTGATTAAGAAATTTTTGACACATCTTTAACACCTTTCAAAATTTGTCTGGTCCATAACTCAAAAATTGTTTTATTAAACCCCCAAATTTTATTTCACTTTTGGATTCGCCATAAAATTCTGCGTCTGATGGGAGAAGAAATTTTTCAATAAAGGGGTCAATTTCTGCCATAAATGGGGGTTGAAATTTCTTTGTTTACTCACACTTCAATTTCAGTAAAACTGTGAAATCGAATTCCATTGTTTCAACTTGTAATAATTATATTGATTTACTTGTTAAATCCTACTCTAGTGATTCAACTTGCGATAATTATATTGATTTAACTTATAAATTCCAGCTGGCTTCTATTTAATTCTAGTATTACTTATACAATGGATTAAATAAAATATTATAATATAAGGAATTTGTTGACTTAATTCAACTTAACCGTGGATAACATTGCTAAAATAAATAACTAATAATATAATTTATTATCGATACATAATGAATGAATGGCTTTAAACTCAAGATGGTTTATGATAGAACCGTTAAGATTTTACATTCCACAACAACGACAGATTAAGTGAATATATTTATTTCGGCGAGAATATTCTTGCACAATTAATGTACTGACGTAATTAATTATAATTAATTCCTTTTGTATTTAACTTATAGACGGTTCCAATTGGATTATTGGGTTTATCGAGTGCGTGGAATTCAAACATTATAGTGAAATTCAATTTAAATTAATAATAATTGCAAATAATTGAACTTAATTTATTTTGCTGTATATAATAGTGGTGTTAAATAATTAATACATTAATTAAATTTTTATGCTAATTAGTTAAATTTCATTTATCTCAGAGATGATACAAGATAGAAACAAACTTTCAATTTATCAATTGGTCCTTATGCGAGGTACCACCTATACAAGTGGGTCTTGACACCTTGAGGTGATGATGACATCGTTAAAAAAATGTATTTTTACAATTTTTTTAATTCGAGATTCAAAATGGGTTAGTTGGTGTTGGGTGATGACCCAACACTCACATAAAAAATGCAGACTCATCACTCATTATATTCTACTGAAACTTGAATATCTTTGAAACGAAGTGAGCAAAATGGAAACTTCCACGACTCTAAGGGTCGTTGCCTTCTGAAACACCTTACTGAAATAATTTAATACCTTCATAGTGATGATGACATGGCGGAAAAAAAATCCAAAATTGCAGCCTGCGCCGACAGCATGTTCCTATGGAGGCACTATCAATAAACCACCACCAAAATATATTGCCACCAAAGGAACATGCGTCGGCACAGGCTGCAATTTTGGATTTTTTATTTTTATTTTTTTCTCCGTAGACGGTGCCCTGGCCAGAGCTTAATTGTTGATGGGCTGAAACTTGGCATGTAGGTGCGATGGGACCTTCTAATTTGCACCTGGGGTTACGATTTTTCGTTAACTAATTTTTGACACATCTTTAACACCTTTAAAAATTTGTCTGGTCCATAACTCAAAATATGTTTTACTAAACCCCCAAATTTTATTTCATATTTGGATTCGCCATAAAATTCTGCGTCTGATGGGAGAATAGATTTCCCAATAAAGGGATCAATTTCTGCCATTAATGGGGGTTGAAATTTCTTTGTTTACTCACACTTCAATTTCAGTAAAGTGTTAAATCTAATTCTATTGTTTCAACTTGAAATAATTATATTGATTTAACTTGTTAAATCCTACTCTAGTGATTCAACTTGCGATAATTATATTGATTTAACTTGTTAAATCCTACTCTAGTGATTCAACTTGCGATAATTATATTGATTTAACTTATAAATTCCTGCTGGCTTCTATTTAATTCTAGCATTACTATACAATGGATTAAATTAAATTAATTTATATAAGGAATTTGTTGACTTTACTCAACTCACCGTGGATAACATTGCTAAAATATATAACTAATAATTAAATTTATTATCAATAAGTAATGAATGGCATTAAACTAAAGATGGTTTATGATAGAACCGTTAACATTTTACATTCCACAACAACGACAGATAAAGTGATTATATTTATTTCGCGAGAATATTCTTGCACAATTAATGTACTGACGTCATTTATTATAATTAATTCCTTTTGTATTTAACTTATAGACGGTTCCAATTGGATTATTGGGGTTATCGAGTGCGCTGAATTCAAATATGATAGTGAAATTCGATTTAAATTAATAATAAGTGCAAATAATAGAACTTTATTTATTTTGCTGTACATAATAATGATGTTAAATTATTAATTTATTAATTAAATATTTATACTAATTAGCTAAATTTCATTAATCTCAGAGATGATACAAGATAGAAACAAACTTTCAATTTATCAATTGGTCCTTATGCCACGTACCACCTATACAAGTGAGTCTTGACACCTTGAGGTGATGATGACATCGTCAAAAAAATGTATTTTTACAATTTTGTGAATTCGATATTTAAAATGGGTTATTTGATGTTGGGTGAAGACCCAACACTCACCTAAAAAATGCTGAGTCATCAGCTATTATATTCTACTAAAACTTGAATATCTCTAAAATGAAGTGAACTAAATGGAAACTTCCGCCACTCTAAGGGTCGGTGCCTTCTGTAACACCTTTTGATATATTTTAACACCTTCATAGTGATGATGACATGGCGAAAAAAAATCCAAAATTGCAGCTGTGCTGACAGCATGTCCCATTGGAGGCACTATCAATAAACCACCACCAAAATATAGTGCCACCAAAGGAACATGCGTCGGCACAGCTGCAATTTTGGATTTTTTTTTTTTTTAATTATTATTATTTTTTTCTCCGTAGACGGTGCCCTGGCCAGAGCTTAATTGTTGATGGGCTGAAACTTGGCATGTAGGTGCGATGGGACCTTCTAATTTGCACCTGGGGTTACGATTTTTCGTTAACAAATTTTTGACACATCTTTAACACCTTTAAAAATTTGTCTGGTCCATAACTCAAAATATGTTTTACTAAACCCCCAAATTTTATTTCATATTTGGATTCGCCATAAAATTCTGCGTCTGATGGGAGAATAGATTTCCCAATAAAGGGGTCAATTTCTGCCATTAATGGGGGTTGAAATTTCTTTGTTTACTCACACTTCAATTTCAGTAAAGTGTTAAATCTAATTCTATTGTTTCAACTTGTAATAATTATATTGATTTAACTTGTTAAATCCTACTCTAGTGATTCAACTTGCGATAATTATATTGATTTCACTTGTTAAATCTTGACTCTATTGTTTCAACTTGCGATAAATATATTGATTCAACTTATAAATTCCAGCTGGCTTCTATTTAATTGTAGTATTACTAGACAATGGATTAAATAAAATAATATAATATAAGGAATTTGTTGACTCACTCAACCAACCGTGGATAACATTGCTAAAATAAATTACTACTAATATATTTTATTATCAATACAAAATGAATGAATGGCAATAAACTCTAGATGGTTTATGATAGAAACAAACTATAAATTATCTACCGTTCCTTGTGACTCGGACCAGTTAACAAATGGTTCATGACACCTTGATGCGTTGATGACTGGGCGAAAAAAATCCAAAATTGCAGCCTGTGCCGATAGCATTTTCCTTTGGAGGCACTATCAATGAACAACCAACAAAAATATAGTGCCACCAAAGGAACATGGTCGGCACAGGCTTCAATTTTGGATTTTATTTATATTATTTCTCCCTAGAAGGTGACCTGGCCACACCTTTATACATAGAGAGCTGAAACTTGGCATGTGGGTGCGGAGTTCCTTTCTAATTTGCACCTGGGGTTACGATTTATGATCAAATAATTTTAACACCTATTTAATCCAATTATGGCTTAGCCAATTAAATTCGAGATTTGTCCCAGTATGGATTAGCAGCTAGCATCCAATTAGTATAAAAGGATTTTCTATCAATTGTTAGTGTGCATATAGAATGCCTAACCGAAGCTGTAATTTAATTGGTCGAGAGTAAGAATTATTTAATTCACTGCACATATTGAGTTTTAGTCATTACTTGCTTGACTCCACCTGCATCATTTCAGTTTAGCTAATTCTATTACTCGTACCAGGTCGTCTCGTACTAAGTCAACTCGTACCAGGTCGACTCGTACTCAAGTCAATCCATACTAAGCAGATAATCCAATTGATCAAATCGTAAATACAGTCAACATCCGGTAACTCGAATGCCCGTTAATTCGAACATTCGTTATCTCGAACGGATTTTTCATTCCCCTGAGGGTTCGAGTTACCGGATGTTGACTGTATATTGATAGATGCTGGTTGGATGGGTAAAAGTTTGGGCTCTATGAAACCTGTTAAATATTAATTAATTCCATTGATATATTCGAATTGGTTTACCTGTTTTCAAATATCACGTCTATTGATGAAGCCAGCTTTGGATATTCTTATTGCTATTAAATTCTATATATTTTCAAATTCTCAATTAAATTTATTATTTCGCTTACAAATACATGTCAGAATTATGCATCAACTGTGGAAAACGTGTGACACCGAGACAACAAGGTTTACAATGTGAACCTTGTGGACGTTGGATTCATAGAATTTGCGGAACTTGCGTTTCTCAAGATGTATATCGCCAGGCTGTTCGCGAAGAAAGGAATATTGATTGGTATTGTACTTCTTGTCACTCAGATATATCCCCTAACGAAAATGAACAGATATCAGTTGCTGAAGTAGACAGTATTAATATTAATAACAATACTCTTATGCCATTCGCAAATAGTACACCAGTACATTCTCCTCATACTACCTTATCCCCGGGCGTTCCAACATTTGAGTTGAATATTTCTAACTTTACACATTTCAATACTGACTGTATAAATGCCAACAGCACTTTCAGTATTGATGATATAGGTTCTTTTGAATTAGATGATGAAACAAACTTCACAGTGCATGATTTAAATCCTGAAGGTAATCTCGAATTAAATTTAGAATCTATTCTTTCATCTGGTGATTCTTTTGAAATGGACACACTTCAAACACCAGTGCACACAGAAGAAGAGTCTTTAGAAGATATTGATCCCTCTAATACAATTACTTCAAGTGTTGCACCCATTAATTGATTTTGAAATTGTGAGGACTGGAAGTGAAAGAGGTCATTCATTATTAATTGACAGCCGTGGTTTCAAGTACACAGTTAAATTTAAGGGAAAAATTATTACCCGCTCGACTTGTTGTAAACGAAGCAAACTACATACTTGCAGAGCCATTGTTATTCAAATAGGCAGCACCTTCAAACCTGGTATCTTATTTAATTTATGTATTAATATGACAAACGATATTACTATTTTTAAATCCTAGGCCCACCTGACAAACGATATTACTACCCTGACAAACGATATTACTATTTTTAAATCCTAGGCCCACAGCCACATACTCACCCATCCTCTTCAGGACTCTTAACAAGTACAAAAGTTAGAGTAGAAATAAAAGAGAAGGTTGTTTCTCAAGTATTTAGATCTGCACAAGCAATTGCCAATGATGTACTTATAAATACAATTGGATCTAGTATGTCAGTTGAGTCATTACCACAACCTATAGCTTTTAGCCAGATCAGCAAATCGCCACCGCCAACGATTCCGTCCCAAAGACCCTTCCACGTTGGATTTTGCTATCTCTTACGACCATGTACCAGCTGGATTCCTACAAAGAGATCTTGTGGGCATTGATTATAGACATATTATATTTGCTACTACTTCTATGCTTGAACTTCTTGCTCGTGCTAAAGTTTGGTATTTAGATGCTACTTTTAAGGTAGTTAAGTATCCTTTTAGTCAATTGTTTTCAATTCACGCATTTGTAAAACATGGAGCAGCATGTAAACAGGTGCCCTGATCTTTATTCTTATGTCAAGACGAAGGAATAGCGACTATCAATTGGTTCTACGTGAAATTGAGAATATTCTACCTACTTATCCATCTGTTACAAGAATAGTTTTGGATTTTGAATTAGCTATGTGGGCCTCAATTCCAATTGTATTTCCTGAGGTATGTTTAATGGGGTGTGCGTTTCATTGGAACCAGGCTGTATGGAGAAAAATACAGGAATTGGGACTCGTGATAGCATACAGGTAATTCATTTTTGTATGTTTGTTGACAAAATCAACATTCTATAATCTATATTTAGACAAGATGATTCCCATCGGAAATACATTAAACGGTTGATGTCACTGCCTTATCTACCTGCTGAACACATCGTAGAAACCTTCAGGTAATTCATTCGTCTCAAAAACATGTGGACTTATTATAATTTACTGACATTTAGTATCTAATAGTGAATTGATTTATTGCTTACATTATTAGGCGATTGCGCCAAAAGGCGAATACACCACAATTATCACACTTAACTAACTACATTTATCAAACTTGGATAATAAACAGCATGTGGAAACCAAATTGCTGGAGTGTCTAACACCAGTTAATAAGAACAAACAATGATGTCGAAGGTTGGCACTCCAGTTTGAATCGAGCCGCAGCAAGAAGTAATTTGGAATTTTATTTGCTTGTAGAGTTGCTCTCAAGAGAGGTAAATTGGCGAGTATTCTATTTATTTAAATATATAATATAATTATTGCTCATAAGATTATTGTAATTTTTTTAGGCTAAATTGGTTGATCTCCAACTCATGCTTGTACATGATGAAAAACTCACCAGACGCCAAAGGCGGCGTTATCGATGGTGCCAAGGAATGATATGTAAAGCATGGGAAAACTATAGGGCAACACCAATGACTCTGAGAGACTCAAAACGCCTACTAGACAAATGTGGTCAAATGATATGTCCAACAGAATGACTAATCATTGTTTCTCTCAAAATTACTTATGATAAATCACTAGTGATACTTAATACTTAACTTAATAGATAATATTCTTTTTATAAGTTATAATATTTATAATCTTTATTGGTTGAGTATTATTGGATGTTATTAAACAAGATTAGTATTTTTCAACTAAGTTTAGTATTTACCAGGGTGTTCTTATAACCGGCATCCACTCTAGTTACTAACTGGTACGAGTTGACCTAAAAATTTGGTACGAGTTGACTTATTGCACTGGTACGAGTTGGTCATTGGTACGAGTTGACTGGTTCCCAATGATGGCATGGCGGAAAAAAATCCAAAATTGCAGCTGTGCTGACAGTATTTTCCTTGGAGGCACTATCAATTACCCAACCGGTAGCCACCAATAGATAGTGCCACCAAAAGGAATACTGTCGGCACAGCTGCAATTTTTTTAATTTTTAATATTTATTGTCTGGCTTAATATTGTTCTCATTTTCTCACTCGAAAATTCAATATTAAATTATTAAAATTTGACTTAATTGCTTGATTCTTATTAGATGAACATTCTTTTAGTCAGTAGGGAGTCTATCTGGTACCGTATCCCCCGTAGTGTGTATCTGTCCAGCTCTCCACTAGATAGCTCTGTGGACGCAGACACCGGGACCGTCTGGCCGCGGTACAAGCCGCAGAGGAACAAGCACGCGGTGCTAGACGCACTGGCCTCTACTGTGAAACCCATTTCCCCTCCGCTCATGTTCGGACACGGTCCCAATGACCCCTACTTCATCCACTTCTCCCGCAGCTCCCTATTGCAGTATGCTCAGCACTGGCTAGCCGGGAAGAAGGCTGCCGAGTTCGTTATAGACCGGACACCGTCTCTCTTCCCGGGGTTCCGGGCCCTACCCGAGATAGTACCGGACCCGGAACCCCCTCCATCCCCGGAGCATACTCTGGAGAGACTGGACTATCTCGTGCGATTGGGAATGGCCGAGGAGGCCTATTCTCTGTATACAACACTCAAGACAGAGCATAGTTACGTGAACATTCCTGTGAGGCTCCTTGACAACCTGCTGGAGCTAATGACGAATAAGTGTGTGGGAGGTGAGTTCATGTTCATGCCCGGGAAGAGGAAGCACAAGCCACAGGGAAAGACGAAGCTACAGGAGGAAGAGAGCTGTTGGGACACTGCCTATTTCACAGGAGCTGCTAAGAGATGGAAGAAGGGAGGTCCCTGTGATCAGCTGTTCCAGGAGATGAAGAGTTCTGGAGTTGCTACAGCTGACTCGTACAATTCTATGATGTTAGGAAAATTCAGGTTAGTTACCCCTTATTGTTTGATTGCTTGTTTATTATTTCTTTGAGCAAGGCTGGAATCGGTTAACCGGCTAACCGGTTAACCGTTGCTGACATAGGTTAACGGTTGGAGATTTTATTAACCAGTTAACCGGTCTGTTGAATATCAGCAGAATTATTGGGAAATTAATGTATAAATTATAAAATTTTTTAAATTTTATCAGAATATCTTAGTCCTGTTGTATGAGATTTCTACTACCATGAGATTCTTACTACTTTGAATACAAGGACCATGGATGACAAATTGCTATGATATTCTTACTACCATGAGATTCTTACTACCTTTGTTATTCTTTCTCACCTGTTTTCTCAAGATCTATTCTCAATATAATTGAGTGTTAACCACATGAATAACCAATTTAGAAAGGTATAGCAAGAATTTAATTGTGATACTGTAATGAATAAATTTTATTTGCTAATAGGATTACTATCATTTAGTTACTAACTAATTTCTAAAAAAGGATTACAAAAGAGTTTTGATTGCAAATACTATAATATAATAAATACATTACTAAACTGTAATTCGTAAAATATGAAGGTTAACGATCATTTATGAGATCAGTAACAGGCTGAAAATGGTGTTCCAAATTTGCTAACTATATTGCTTGACTGGTGTTTTCTCCACGTTTTCATTATATTGAAATTATAATTAGCACGAATCATCCACTAATTGTATATTGGTTGCCAAAATCTGATTAGAATCCATTTGAGAATTCAGAAGATATTCTGTTGATGAGTGTCCACTAACTTATCTTCCAAGTAACGCAGATAAATTCAGCTCCTTGTATTCAATGAATCTGTATTTCTCTATATACTACTAGTACAGTAGATGTTGTATATAAGAACGCCGGTTATAAGAACACGAGCCCTTCGGTCTCGGTCGCTTTGCGACAGATCGGTGCTACGCACCTCAAGTTAACGGCCGCTGTGCGGCCTTACTCCTCACACTTTCTACCATGGAAATGGTAGATAGGGACGTTATGATTTTGATTTTCATTAATTTGTTTACCTATTTGTGTAAACAACAACAACAAATATTCATATTAGAAAATTATAACCGCGAAAATCGTGTTCAGCATACTTGTTTACCTATAATACCTGTTGGAAGCTAACTTCTGGTTTGATTTTGAATTTCATTAATTTGTTTACCTATTTTGTGTAAACAACAACAATAAATATTCATATTATAAATTTATAAATGCGAAATTCGTGTTCAGCATACTTGTTTACATATTATAACATTTGAAAGTTAGTTTATATCTCATATATAATGCGGTTTCTATCCCCCCGTCACTTTAATACAATCCGGACAAACAAACACACACACACACAACAATCGAGATTTAATAATATAGATTAACCGTTTTAAGCTACGGTTGTGAATCGATTTCTCGACATGGTTAACCGATTAACCGCCCATGCTACTAAATCCTTCTAATCCTCTAGAAAATCCAGATTATACTACTGAATAAGACTCAGCTTTAAAAAGTATTACCCAAAATAGTACATTAATTGATGCATTTATATTTTGGGTAAGTTAAAAAGAAAATATATTATTTTGGTGATGCCGTGATGGGAAATGAATTTATGATATCATTTTCTAACACAATTCAGATAATTTTAATTATTTATTCAATAATTTCCATACTGCTGATTTTCAACAGACCGGAAAACTGGTTAACGAATTCTGTAACCGCTAACCGAATCCAGCTTTGATATGCAGTTCCCGACGATGTTCTTATAACCGACATCTACTGGTGTGTATTTTTCCGAATACAGCAGATATTGCTAGAAAAAAAAACTGTTCCCATGTGGTTCAATAGATTCAGGGCGAGTGGAATAAACATTGCCACTTATTGCTGGATTTAAAAATCGAGTAGGTTGCATTAAGATATTTGTCACTATAGTTACTGGAAAGTTGGAATGGAAGTTAGAGAAAGGAGTAGACAGCCAGTATTTTCTGATACAGTGTTTTATTCATATTTCGAATATAAATATCGGAAGGGCAAGAGAAAGTAGAATTCAATTCCAATATCAGGTAGAACGAACTATAACCAGTGCAGTGCCACATTTTTACTGTGCCGACTATACCATAGTATAGTGGCCCAGTATTGGAATCACTGCCTTTATTACTGTGCCGACTATACTATAGTATAGTGGCCCAGTATTGGAATCACTGCCTTTATTATTTTTATTACTGTGCCGACTATACTATAGTATAGTGGCCCAGTATTAGAATCACTGCCTTTATTACTGTGCCGACTATACTATAGTATAGTGGGCCAGTTCTAATCTTACTGCCTTTAATAATATTATTTTTATTATTTAGAATTTTTATTTTTTACTGTGCCGACTATACTATAGTATAGTGGCCCAGTATTAGAATCACTGCCTTTATTATTTTTTACTGTGCCGACTATACTATAGTATAGTGGCCCAGTATTAGAATCACTGCCTTTATTACTGTGCCGACTATACTATAGTATAGTGGCCCAGTTCTAATCTTACTGCCTTTATTACTGTGCCGACTATACTATAGTATAGTGGCCCAGTATTAGAATCACTGCCTTTATTACTGTGCCGACTATACTATAGTATAGTGGCCCAGTATTGGAATCACTGCCTTTATTTTTATTATTACTGTTCCGACTATACTATAGTATAGTGGCCCAGTTCTAATCTCACTGCCTTTATTTTTATTATTACTGTGCCGACTATACTATAGTATAGTGGCCCAGTTCTAATCTCACTGCCTTTATTTTTTTACTGTGCCGACTATACTATAGTATAGTGGCCCAGTATTAGAATCACTGCCTTTATTATTATTTTTTTTTTTTTCTCCGTAGACGGTGCCCTGGCCTGAGCTTTATAGTTGATGGGCTGAAACTTGGCATGTAGGTGCGATGGGACCGTCTAATTTGCACCTGGGGTTACGATTTTTGATTAACAAATTTTGGACACATCTTTAACACCTTTCAAAATTTGTCTGGTCCATAACTCAAAAAATGTTTTACTAAACCCCAATTTTTATTTCATATTTGGATTCACCATAAAACTCTGCGTCTGATGGGAGAAGAAAACTTTCAAAAAAGAGTTTTATTTCTGCCATAAATGGGGGTTGAAATTTCTTTGTTTACTCACACTTCAATTTCAGTAAAACTGTGAAATCTAATTCCATTGTTTCAACTTGTAATAATTATATTGATTTAACTTGTTAAATCTTTCACTATTGTTTCAACTTGCGATAATTAAATTGATTCAACTTATAAATTCCAGCTGGCATCTATTTAATTGTAGTATTACTATACAATGGATTAAATAAAATATAATAATATAAGGAATTTGTTGACTAAACTCAAATCACCGTGGATAACATTGCTAAAATAAATAACTAATAATATAACTTATTATCAATACATAATGAATTAATGGCATTAAACTCAAGATGGTTTAAGATAGAAACAAACTTCGAGTTTATCTACCGTTCCTTGTGACCCGGACCAATTAACAAATGCTTCTTCACACCTTGGGCGTTGATGACTTGGCGAAAAAAAATCCAAAATTGCAGCCTGCGCCGACAGCATGTTCCTTTGGAGGCACTATCAATAAACAACCAACAAAATATAGTGCCACCAAAGGAACATGCGTCGGCACAGGGTGCAATTTTGGATTTTTTTTTATTTTTTTTCTCCGTAGACGGTACCCTGGCCAGAGCTCTATAGTTGATGGGCTGAAACTTGGCATGTAGGTGCGGTGGGACCGTCTAATTTGCACCTGGGGTTACGATTTTTTATTAAGAAATTTTTGACACATCTTTAACACCTTTCAGATTTTGTCTGGTCCATAACTCAAAATATGTTTTACTAAACCCGAAAATTTTATTTCATATTTGGATTCCCCATAAAATTCTGCGTCTGATGGGAGAAGAAAACCTTCAAAAAAGGTTTTATTCCTGCCATTAATGGGGGTTGAAATTTCTTTGTTTACTCACACTTCAGTTTCAATAAAACTGTTAAATCTAATTCCATTGTTTCAACTTGTAATAATTATATTGATTTAACTTGTTAAATCCTACTCTAGTGATTCAACTTGCGATAATTATATTGATTTAACTTATAAATTCCAGCTGGCTTCTATTTAATTCTAGCATTACTATACAATGGATAAAATTAAATTAATTTATATAAGGAATTTGTTGACTTTACTCAACTCACCGTAGATAACATTGCTAAAATAAATAACTAATAATTTAATTTATTATCAATAAGTAATGAATGGCATTAAACTAAAGATGGTTTATGATAGAACCGTTAACATTTTACATTCCACAACAACGACAGATAAAGTGATTATATTTATTTCGCGAGAATATTCTTGCACAATTAATGTACTGACGAAATTTATTATAATTAATTCCTTTTGTATTTAACTTATAGACGGTTCCAATTGGATTATTGGGGTTATCGAGTGCGCTGAATTCAAATATGATAGTGAAATTCGATTTAAATTAATAATAAGTGCAAATAATTGAACTTTATTTATTTTGCTGTACATAATAATGATGTTAAATTATTAATTTATTAATTAAATATTTATACTAATTAGCTAAATTTCATTAATCTCAGAGATGATACAAGATAGAAACAAACTTTCAATTTATCAATTGGTCCTTATGCCACGTACCACCTATACAAGTGAGTCTTGACACCTTGAGGTGATGATGACATCGTTAAAAAAATGTGTTTTTACAATTTTGTTAATTCGATATTAAAAATGGGTTAGTTCATGTTGGGTGATGACCCAACACTCACATAAAAAATGCTGAGTCATCAGTTGTTATATTCTACTCAAACTTGAATATCGCTAAAAGGAAGTGAACTAAAACGAAACTTCCACCACTCTAAGGGTCGATGCCTTCTGTAACACCTTTTTGAAATGATTTAACACCTTTATAGTGATGATGACTTGGCGAAAAAAAAATCCAAAATTGCATCCTGTGCCGACAGCATGTTCCATTGGAGGCACTATCAATAAACCACCAACAAAATATAGTGCCACCCAAGGAACATGCGTCGGCACAGGATGCAATTTTGGATTTTTTTTTCTCCGTAGACGGTGCCCTGGCCTGAGCTTTATAGTTGATGGGCTGAAACTTGGCATGTAGGTGCGATGGGACCGTCTAATTTGCACCTGGGGTTACGATTTTTGATTAACAAATTTTGGCCACATCTTTAACACCTTTCAAAATTTGTCTGGTCCATAACTCAAAATATGTTTTACTAAACCCCCAAATTTTATTTCATATTTGGATTCGCCATAAAATTCTGCGTCTGATGGGAGAAGAAAACTTTCAATAAAGGGGTCAATTTCTGCCATAAATGGGGCTTGAAATTTCTTTGTTTACTCACACTTCAATTTCAGTAAAGTGTTAAATCTAATTCTATTGTTTCAACTTGTAATAATTATATTGATTTAACTTGTTAAATCCTACTCTAGTGATTCAACTTGCGATAATTATATTGATTTAACTTATAAATTCCAGCTGGCTTCTATTTAATTCTAGTATTACTATACAATTGATTAAATTAAATAATATAATATAAGGAATTTGTTGACTCAACTCAACCAACCATGGATAACATTGCTAAAATAAATAACTAATAATATAACTTATTATCAATACATAATGAAAAAATGGCATTAAACTCAAGCTGGTTTATGATAGAAACTAACTTTAAATTTATCTACCGTTCCTTGTGACTCCGACCAATTAACAAATGCTTCTTCACACCTTGGACGTTGATGACTTGGCGAAAAAAAATCCAAAATTGCAGCCTGCGCCGACAGCATGTTCCTTTGGAGGCACTATCAATAAACAACACAAAAATATAGTGCCACCAAAGGAACATGCGTCGGCACAGCTGCAATTTTGGATTTTATTTTTATTTTTATTTTTATTTTATTATTATTATTATTTTTATTTCTCCGTAGCAGGTGCCCAGGCCTGAGCTTTATAGTTGATGGGCTGAAACTTGGCATGTAGGTGCGATGGGACCGTCTAATTTGCACCTGGGGTTACGATTTTTGATTAACAAATTTTTGACACATCTTTAACACCTTTCAAAATTTGTCTGGTCCATAACACAAAATATGTTTTACTAAACCCCCAAATTTTATTTCACATTTGGATTCACCATAAAATTCCGCGTCTGATCGGAGAATAAATTTTCCAATAAAGGGTTCAATTTCTGCCATAAATGGGGGTTGAAATTTCTTTGTTTACTCACACTTCAATTTCAGTAAAGTGTTAAATCTAATTCCATTGTTTCAACTTGTAATAATTATATTGATTTTACTTGTTAAATCTTACTCTATTGATTCAACTTGCGATAATTAAATTGATTTAACTTATAAATTGCAGCTGGCTTCTATTTAATTTACTATACAATGGATTAAATTAATTAATATAATATAAGGAATTTGTTGACTCAACTCAACCAACCATGGATAACATTGCTAAAATAAATAACTAATAATATAACTTATTATCAATACATAATGAATGAATGGCATTAAACTCAAGATGGTTTATGATAGAAACTAACTTCAAATTTATCTACCGTTCCTTGTGACTTCGACCAATTAACAAATGGTTGTTCACACCTTGGGCGATGAGGACTTGGCGAAAAAAATCCAAAATTGCAGCCTGCGCCGACAGCATGTTCCTTTGGAGGCACTATCAATAAACAACACAAAAATATAGTGCCACCAAAGGAACATGCGTCGGCACAGCTGCAATTTTGGATTTTATTTTTATTTTTATTTTTATTTTATTATTATTATTATTTTTATTTCTCCGTAGCAGGTGCCCAGGCCTGAGCTTTATAGTTGATGGGCTGAAACTTGGCATGTAGGTGCAATGGGACCGTCTAATTTGCACCTGGGGTTACGATTTTTGATTAACAAATTTTTGACACATCTTTAACACCTTTCAAAATTTGTCTGGTCCATAACACAAAATATGTTTTACTAAACCCCCAAATTTTATTTCACATTTGGATTCACCATAAAATTCTGCGTCTAATGGGAGAAGAAAACTTTCAATAAAGAGTTTTATTTCTGCCATAAATTGGGGTTGAAATTTCTTTGTTTACTCACACTTCAGTTTCAGTATAACTGTTAAATCTAATTCCATTGTTTCAACTTGTAATAATTATATTGATTTTACTTGTTAAATCTTACTCTATTGATTCAACTTGCGATAATTAAATTGATTTAACTTATAAATTGCAGCTGGCTTCTATTTAATTTACCATACAATGGATTAAATAAAATAATATAATATAAGGAATTTGTTGACTTAATTCAACTCAACCGTGGATAAAATGCTAAGATAAATAACTAATAATATAATTTATTATCAATACATAATGAATGAATGGCATCAAACTCAAGATGGTTTAAGATAGAAACAAACTTCAAATTTATCTACCGTTCCTTGTGACTCGGACCAATTAACAAATGCTTCTTCACACCTTGGGCGTTGATGACTTGGCAAAAAAAAATCCAAAATTGCAGCCTGTGCCGACAGCATGTTCCATTGGAGGACTATCAATAAACCACCAACAAAATATAGTGCCACCAAAGGAACATGCGTCGGCACAGGATGCAATTTTGGATTTTTATTACTGTGCCGACTATACTATAGTATAGTGGCCCAGTATTGGAATCACTGCCTTTATTTATATTATTATTATTACTGTGCCGACTATACTATAGTATAGTGGCCCAGTTCTAATCTCAGTGCCTTGGTTATTACTGTGCCGACTATACTATAGTATAGTGGCCCAGTTCTAATCTTAGTGCTTTGGTTAGTTATTATTATTTTTGGTCCGTAGATCGTCCACTGAACAGAGTTTAATTAACTAAGAACCCAAAATTTCAGGACAGGTGTCTCATGGGTTACAGATGTGCACCTGGGGTCACGATTTTTTACTACATTTTTTTGGACACATTTTTGCACCTGTTTAATATTAGAAAAAGAACAATAAATAGTGCACAAATATTTAATTTATATGCATTCGATAGAGAATTAAATTCTACACCTTTTCACAGTGCACGAATTTTTAAATTGAGTTTCGTTTGTGCCACAATTGAGTTGCAAGTTTCCTTTGTTTACTAACACTTCAGTTCAATTGAAGTGTTAAATCGAATTCTATTGTTTCAACTTGTGATAATTACATTGATTCAACTTGTGAGATCGAGTAGGCTTCTATTTTCTAATTGAAAACTAAGATTTTACATTCCATAACAACAACAGATTATGTGATTATATTTATTTCTGCTCAGAATATTCTTGAACAATGGATACATGAGATATTTAATTCTAATTAATTCGCTCTGTGTTTAACTTAGAGAAACGGTTCCAATTAGATTATTAGGGCATCGAGTGCGCTGAATTCAAATATGATAGTGAAATTAAATTTAAATTAATTATTATAGCAAATAATTGAACTTAATTTATTTTGATGTAAATAATATTGGTGTTAAATTATCTTAGATTAATTAAATATTTATACTAATTATCTAAATTTCATTGATCTCAGAGATGATACAAGATAGAAACAAACTTTAAATTTATCAATTGGTCCTTATGGCACGTACCACCTATACAAGTGGATCTTGACACCTTGAGGTGATGATGACATCGTCAAAAAAATGTATTTTTACAATTTTTTGAATTATATTATTAAAATGGGTTAGTTGGAGTTGGGTGATGACCCAACACTCACATAAAAAATGCTGATTCATCACTTATTATATTCTACTGAAACTTGAATATCTTTGAAATTAAGTGAGCTAAATGGAAACTTCCACCACTCTAAGGGTCGTAGCCTTCTGAAACACCTTTCTGAAATAATTTAACACCTTTATAGTGTTGATGACTTGGTGAAAAAAAAATCCAAAATTGCAGCCTGTGCCGACAGCATGTTCCATTGGAGGCACTATCAATAGACCGCCACCAAAATATAGTGCCACCAAATGAACATGCGTCGGCACAGGCTGCAATTTTGGATTTTATTTTCCTTCCGTATCCTCTCCACAGAACAGAGTTTAATTAACTAAGAACCTAAATTTTCAGGATATGTGTCTCATGGGTTACAGATGTGCACCTGGGGTCACGATTTTTGATTACATTTTTTTGGACACATTTTTAAACCTGTTTAATGTTAGAAAAGGAACAATAAATGGTGCCCAAATATGCTATTTATATGCATTCGATAGAGAATTAAATTCTACACCTTTTCACAGTGCACGAATTTTTAAATTGGGCTTGGTTTGTGCCACAATTGACTTGCAAGTTTCCTTTGTTTACTAACACTTCAGTTCAATTGAAAGTGTTAAATCTAATTCTATTGTTTCAATGCGTTATTATTATATTGATTCAACGTGTGAATTCGAGTAGGCTTCTAATTTCTAATTGAAAACTAAGATTTTACATTCCATAACATCGACAGATTAAGTGATTATATTTCCTTCTGCAAGAATACTCTTGCACTGTTGATATACTGACGTAATTAATTCTAATTAATTCAGTCAGTATATGACATATATAAATGTTTCCAATTTGTTTATTAGGGGTTATCGAGGGTGCGGAATTGAAATTTGATAGCCAAATTAATTAATTTATTATTCATGACAAAATAATTAAACTTAATAAATATAAGTTGACATTGAAATTGGTGTTAAATTATTATTAAATAAATAATTATTTATACTAATATGATAAATAGCATTAATCTCAGAGATTATACAAGATAGAGAAAAACTTCCAATTTATCAATTGATCCTTATGCCACGTAACACCTCTACAAATGGGTTATGACACCTTGAGGTGATGATGACATCGTCAAAAAAATGTGTTTTTACAATTAAGTAAATTATATATTTCGAATGGGTTTGTTGGTTTTGGGTGATCACCCAACACCCACATAAAAAATGCTGACTCGTCACTTATTATATTCTACTGAAAATTGAATATCTTTGAAATTAAGTGAGCTAAATGGAAACTTCCACCACTCTAAGGGTCGTTGCCTTTTGAAACACCTTTCTGAAATAATTTAACACCTTTATAGTGATGATGACAAGGCGAAGAAAAAATCCAAAATTGCAGCCTTTGCCGACAGCATGTTCCATTGGAGGCACTATCAATAAACCACCAAAAAAATATAGTGCCACCAAAGGAACATGCGTCGGCACAGGCTGCAATTTTGGATTTTTATTATTACAGTGTAACCTCGCTAACCGGGGAATTTGGGACTACAGATTTTGAAGTTATTCCCCAGTCCCCGGTTAGAGGGTGTCTCTATTTATTGATTTTCCTATGGTCTTGACTTTCTATTGAAACTTATATTTTAGCACACTTAAGCAGGCAAGCATTACAGACTTTTTCGGAAATTCTAATTAGCCGTGTAGCTTATTTGTGTTCTAGAAACTTTCAGATTTAGGGAAACTAGTAGAATGCATTGTTTGTATTAAGTAAAGTACTATTAGTAAGGCACTGTAATAATACTATTCATCTCGACTTATGTTATAAATTCCCCGTTTAGCGAGGTTAGGATTTAAAGTAATATACGAAGTCGTAACCTGATCACATTCCCCATTCCCCGCTTAGGGCAATTCCCCGGTTAGAGAGAGTCATTTGTATATTAAACGACGAAATAAATAAAAAATTCCCCACTCCCCGGTTATCGAGGCCCCGGTTAGCGAGGTTACACTGTATTATTATTTATCCGTAGCCACTCCACAGAAGAGAGTTTTACTAACTAAGAGCCCAAATTTTCAGGATATGTGTCTCATGGGTTACAGATGTGCACCTGGGGTCACGATTTTTTATCACATTTTTTTGGACACATTTTTGCACCTGTTTAATATTGAAACAGGAACAATAAATGGTACCCGAAAATTAAATTTATATGCATTCGATAGAGAATTTAATTCTACACCTTTTCACAGTGCACGAATTTTCAAATTGTACTTAGTTTGTGCCACAATTGAGTTGCAAGTTTCCTTTGTTTACTAACACTTCAGTTCAATTGAAAGTGTTAAATCTAATTCTATTGTTTCAACTCGTTATTATTATATTGATTCAACTTGTGAGATCGAGTAGGCTTCTATTTTCCAATTGAAAACTAAGATTATATATTTCATAACAACGACAGATTATGTGATTATATTTCCTTCTGCAAGAATACTCTTACACTGTTAATATACTGACGTAATTAATAATAATTAATTAAGTCAGTATATGACTTATAGAGATGCAATTTGTTTATTAGGGGTTATCGAGTGTGCGGAATTGAAATTTGATAGTCAAATTAATTAATATTATTTATGACAAAATATTTAAACTTAATAATTCTAAGTTGACATTGAAATTAGTGTTATATTATAAATAATATTAATAAATATTTATGCTAATTAATTAAATATCATAAATCTGAGAGATGATAGAAGATAGAAACAAATTTCAAATTTATAATTGATCCTTATGCCACATAACACCTCTACAAATGGGTCAAGACACCTTGAGGTGATGATGACATCGTCAAAAAAATGTGTTTACAATTTTGTGAATTTTATATTTCGAATGGGTTGGTTGGTGTTGGGTGATCACCCAACACTCACATAAAAAATGCTGACTCATCACTTATTATATTCTACTGAAACTTGAATATCTTTTAAATGAAGTGAGCTAAAACGAAACTTCCAACTCACTAAGGCTCGTTGCCTTTTGAAACACCTTTCTAAAATAATTTAACACCTTCATGGTGATGATGACAAGGCGGAAAAAATCCAAAATTGCAGCTGTGCCGACTGCATGTTCCTTTGGAGGCACCAGGGGCGTAGCTAGAGTTTTTGAACTGGGGGCGCACAACCGGCGCACAACATTAACTGATGGCGCATTTCTTATATTATTTGACATACTATATTTTACAACCCGGGGCTCGTTCTTTAAGGCTCTGATGGATGTATCGCTTCTTATTATTTCACAGTGTAATAATGGATATTCTTTGATTGCAAACATTGTTCCACATATCGCAAAATTTATTTGAGCTCACACCAATAGGAAATAGAGACGATAATTATGAAATTATATCACTTTCATTTAATACCTTAAATGAAACCTGCAAAGTTTCCAATATATTTATGTTACAAGTTCAAATTGTAAATGTGTCATTCAGTCAGCTCCCATTATAACGAAGTGCTCGGGACCTTAGTTTCATTTCGTTAGAAGCGGAGTTTGTTATAACCGGAGTTCGATATAAAAAGAGTTCATTACAAGTTTAATTTCGTTGTAACCGGAGTTTATTTTAAACGGATTCGTTATACCTGAAGTTCGTTATAAGTAGAATTCGTTATAACCCAGTGCTGGCAACCCTCCCGCTTTTTGATTTTCCTCCCGCTCTCCCGCCTCCCCTCTCAAACCTCCCGCTTTTTGGATGATTGTATATGTAAATATTAGAATCTGAATTTTATAATTACAAGCAATATATTTTAATCTTCACTTAATTAATTTACTCTAACCCCAGAAACATTTGTCTCTTTTAAAATACCATAATTCTGTGTATTATCTTGTATTTCCAATTTTCCATTCTGACACATCATTTGGAAATTTTTATTTATTTATATATTTTTATAATAATAATAAAATGCTCAGCTACCTTATATTTCAGTATGAGAGAGGGTAGAAACTAATTGATAGGTAGAGAAATGTTTTATAATGCCTTTTATTCAGGTATTCTTGCTAATTAACTAAATACTGACCTCCCGCTTTTAAGTATAAACCTCCCGATTTTAGATGAATCTCCCACCACAGGTCCCACTTTTCGGATATTTTAGGTTGGCAGCACTGTATAACCGGAGTTCGTTATAACCGGAAAAATTCAATAGCTTAGAGGCTATATGGGATTTAAATGACTTCATTATAAGTGGAATTTCGTTATATCCACTTCGTTGTAACCGAAGTTTTATTAATGTAATAGGATAAAGGATTTCCAGGACCATTGGATTAGTTTGTTATAAGCAGGTACTTCGTTATATCCGACTTGGTTATAACGGGAGTTGACTGTATATATACGTATATACCAGAAACATATATATTGAATCTATTGATCTATCCCAATTCCAAGTGGTGGCGCCTAAGGGGCGCATGGGAACAAAGTGGGGGCGCATTGGCGCCCCCAGGCGCCCCCCTGGCTACGCCCTTGGGAAGCACTATCAATAACCACCACCAAAATATAGTGCCGCCAAAGGAACATGCTTCGGCACAGCTGCAATTTTGGATTTTTCATTATTGCACATCCGTCTGTTGTAATGGCAATAATATCTTTTTCTAGAACTTACGTGTACATATCAATTTATTACACTAGGAATACAGTAAGAATGAATCAATTTTAGTTGATATCATAATTTACGTATTTATAGATTTGAATACAAATTTTTTATTGGAAAGTGAATACAATTATATAAATACTTGAATGTTTTCAATTCGTATCCCGGGATTAAATACCCTAATTATTATGCTAGAAGCCTTGATTACTTTATTATCAAAACGTCATTTAGTTATGTGCAAAAACTAGCACAGTGCTTAATGTCAAATAAAGCTGTATTTTCTATAGGCACGACTCTCTAAAGGAGTTCTCCCTTCTCTACGACGAGGCGTTAGATATGGGCCTACAACCGTCTCTGTTAATGCACAACAGCTATTTGAAGACAGTGGTGTACTACTTCAATGCTTTAAATACAACAACAGACACTAGAATACCGTTGGTAGCTCGCACCATTGAGCGCATGAACAGGGAGCCAGTCGTTCTCCCAGATGTTAACACTTTTACCACTCTGATTAGATTCTCTAGCTTCGGAACCATAGCCGACAAAGACTTTCCTACATCCTACCAGCTGTTCCGTGAGATGCTAGCCAGAGACATAAAGCCCAACCTGTCTCACCTCACGATCCTTCTAAAGTGTAACTATACCTATTTGGACGAGCTGATAGCCTATATCAAGTCACACCCCGAGATACTTGTCCTCTCTACTGACCCAGACCAGCAGGCATTCCTAGGCACTGCCCTGGAGATTGCTATTTCCAAAGACCAGCATCACCATGCAGAGTACATATACCAACTCAACAGGGAAACATCAGGGCTCTTGGACACACAGGAACCAGGTGTCTTTAGATATTACCTTAACTACAAGTTGGGCTCTTGGAATGTACTTGAAGAGCCGGAGCTAGCTGATGAGATGTATCAAACGCTAACTGAGTACATTCAGCTAACTGGGTACCCATGTCTACCTGAGATTGAGAATTGCGCTAGATTCTTCCAGATAGGCAGACACGACTTGTATCTCAAGATTTTACAGAGTGCATTCGTGGTGCATGACGACTCGGATCGTAACATAGTCTCCACTCTGATAAGAATGATGAATCGCTTCATCTCTGAAGAACTCCTCCCCAACTACAGACCAGGATCTGTTGTCTATGCCGATACAGCACACTTCATGTGGTTACTAGTGGGCAGGTTTGAACGATCTATGATATTTGGGAACAATGATGAATTCTCAAATTTGTGTAGAAGGGCGTTGAAGTTGTTTGAGAAGTCTGATCAAGTTAAGTACAAGCGAATTGCAAAATGGTTGGCATTACGGAAGAAAGATCGGGAGAGGAATTAACCTATTATTTCATAGGAATTATATTTGTTAATTATGGCTCAATGATCTCTTATTATTGAGATATTCCCATACTCGTTGTAGCTGCCGCCCATTTTTTTATTTGACTCAGGGTCCCTAGTCGCTAAAAATATATATCTTACGAAAATGGTAGAGATCATTGTCGCTCAAGTTTATCTATAATTATTATGAATTACGTACACTTATACTTATGTCAGCCGCCGATATAATATAAGGATTTAGCCGAAATTTCAGGTATCAGAATGAGTTTAATTTAATGTTGCTAATTAGTTACTTTAGTCATACAAGTTTTACTTCTAGTCGCTTCTTACTGGCTAGGTTCTTTTTCCTCCATAATAGCTTATTAATTTCCAATCTTTCACGCACTTCCTCTAATACTCCATAATACTCATTTTATAGTTCACGTTTTTAGTTCGCTTCCCACTCGTAATCCTAGTTCCTTAACTGTCCAGTTACTTATTTTACTTCTAAATTTAGATCATCCATGATAATAATTTACGAATTATACTTAAATTCGAGGCTATTTATACAATTTCAAATGAAATTCCATATTTGTCTGCTGCCCAAATTGTAAGCGGCCGATATTCATTAAGCCGTAGTTATTAATATATACAGTCAACATCCGGTAACTCGAACCCTCAGGGGAATGAAAAATCCGTTCGAGATAACGAATGTTCGAGTTAACGGGCATTCGAGTTACCGGATGTTGACTAAGGGGAAATGAAAATTCGTTCGAGATAACGAATGTTCGAGTTAACGGGCATTCGAGTTACCGGATGTTGACTGTATACGTATATGCTGATTTATCAGTCAAGAAACTTAGTTTAGGAAATGCTAGTTTGGGCGAGGTTTGAAAACTGCATGGTTTAGACCTGTGTTTCTCAATATTTTTGTGTGCCCCTTTACCTCATGATGGCGTAACTTACCCTCTAAATGGAGAATCACTGATAGTATACAGTGACTGGTCTTAAAGTAGGGTTGTCAAATTTTATTCGGGTCAAACCCGGACCTTTCTTTGAGGCCTTCGATGGAGTACTATTTAAGCCCTGGGCTGGGAGCATCCAAGTTATTGCTCGGGCATATTAGGTGTAAAGTTCAAGGACAGGGGTGGTGAGATAAATGTGACATAGGGGAGGGGTTTTTTCCTGCTTTAGGTATTGAATTACGTTGATGATCATTAGCTGATTCGAGCCTTAAGTTTTTCGCAGGTACTGGCCGCCACTGGGTAATTTTACGCCTATTCACTAGGGTTCTCGCCAGGATTTTGTAATAGGGGGTACACACTCAGTGCCTAATGCGCGCTAAAAATATTTACACCCCTAAGGAATAAGGAATACTATTGTCCCTTTTGTGGGCGAATATTTTAACTACGAATTACGAGAATATTATACGGAATTACCGGATAATTCTACTAAAAATTACCTATAGCGATTCTTTCGATCGCAACACTCCTGCCATTTTCAAATTATACCGTATTTATTCGAATAGTAGCCTCTATTCGAATAATCGCCTACCTCCAATATAATCGCCCCCCTAAAGTAGCAAATAAAAATGTATTACTGCTACCCGGAGTAAACATTTACATCTAATATAACTCACAATACGATTATCAACCGATTATCATAATTAAATTGTAATAAAATGTGATATTCTAGAAAATTGCTCAAAATTATTGGTGGAAAAATGGAGTAAAAACAATAATCGCCTAGGCTACTATTGGAGTAAATACGGTATTCCTTAATTATTGTTGTGCTACTGTTTTTACATTATTTAACTTATAACTCATCAATCGCATACTAATGACTCTGAATGCTGAATAAATACTATTATAATAATACTGTGCCGACTATAGTATAGTATAGTGGCCCAGTATTGAAATTCTTGCCTTTATTATTATTATTATTTATTACTGTGCCGACTATACTATAGTATAGTGGCCCAGTTCTAATCTCACTGCCTTTATTACTGTGCCGACTATACTTTAGTATAGAACCCAGTATTGAAATTACTGCCTTTATTAATATTATTATTTATTACTGTGCCGACTATACTATAGTATAGTGGCCCAGTCTAATCTTACTGCCTTTATTACTGTGCCGACTATACTATAGTATAGTGGTCCAGTGGCCAATGTTATACTAAACCCGAAATTTTACTTCACCATTGGATTCACCATGAAATTCTGCTTCTGATGGGAGGAGAAGAAATTTAATAAAGCAGTTAATTCATGCCATAACTGGGGATTGGAATTTCTTTGTTTACTCACACTTCAGTTTAAGTAAAACTGTTAAATCTAATTCTATTGTTTCAACTTGTAATAATTATATTGATTTAACTTGTTAAATCTTACTCTATTGTTTCAACCAGGGTGTTATCCAGGCGTGCTGGGCGCGCCTAAACGAGCGTAATTTGGCAGGGTTTTTATCTAGGCGTACAAAAATCGATTCTAGGCGTATAATATCGATAGTAGCTCCCATAGACTTAATACAAGATGACTAATATAGGCGTACAAAATTAAAACTGAACGAGCTCTAACAAAATCTAGGAGCGAGGTAATTTTTCCTGGATGAAAGCCTTGTCTAAACACCATCAGGCTTTCATGACATGGCGAAAAAAATCAAAAATTGCTGCTGTGCGACAGCATGTTCCTTTTTTTCTTCTCCATAAATGGTGCCCTGACCAGAGCTTTACACATTGAGGGCTGAAGACAACCCAAAATGTATACTAAATGCGGTCTGGCTAAGTCTGATAAATTCGAATCTAAATGTACTAACAATAAGGAAAAGTGTCAATTTCAATAAACTAACTGTTACTGTATATATTATGATGGAATTCAAATTAATGTGACTGTTAGGCCACTGTTTGTTGGAATCTTGTTCCAGCTCCACCGCCCGCGTCAGATTTCACTCACGCACGAATATTGTCAATATTTCCATTATTACACCTACATTTCAAAGTAAAGCCACTGTTAGTTGCCAATTTTATGGTAGGACACACTAAAAAATAGCCATAATTAGCTAGTAATTAAATCAGAACCTATAACAAGCATTATTACCCAACGATTGCATATTTTATCAATAAGCACTTACAAATTAGAATATTTGCTCAGATAATTTCTAACAAGTCCGTCATCAAATAATAAGATAATGATAATGAGATGCCGCCCACCCGCATCCTCAGATAAACTTAATGTGGAGCTGAAACAATATTATCATTAACACTGGCCTTATTGAATAAAAGCACTTTCGCAGGTGCAATCCTACTAATTGATAATATATCCTTAGTTTCAAAGATAAATACGCTAATAAAATAGCATGATTACGATTACGATACGATTACACTCTAAATAGAATCATCTGATTACGATTACGATTATGATTACATCGGAATGTGTAACCGATTACGATTGTAATCGTAATCGGCCCCAACCCTGGACAGTACTCACAGTAGCCTTAAATTTCATTCTAACAAGTGACAGTTGACATAATTGTAACAAATGATAACTTCGAAATTCTAACAAATTAAACTGAGGTGCATGCATTAGTTCGACATCCGAAGTTGTCATTAGTTCGAATTTTGACAGTTGTCACTAGTTCGACAAGACATTTGGACAGTTGTCACTAGTTCGACAAGACTTTTGGACAGTTGTCACTAGTTCGACAAGACTTTTGGACAGTTGTCACTAGTTCGACAATACTTTTGGACAGTTGTCACTAGTTCGACAAGACTTTTGGACAGTTGTCACTAGTTCGACAATACTTTTGGATAGTTGTCACTAGTTCGACAAGACTTTTGGACAGTTGTCACTAGTTCGACAATACTTTTGGACAGTTGTCACTAGTTCGACAATACTTTTGGACAGTTGTCCTAGTTCGACAATACTTTTGGACAGTTGTCACTAGTTCGACAAGACTTTTGGACAGTTGTCACTAGTTCGACAAGACATTTGGATAGTTGTCACTAGTTCGACAAGAAATTTGGACAGTTGTCACTAGTTCGACAAGACTTTTGGACAGTTGTCACTAGTTCGACAAGACATTTGGACAGTTGTCACTAGTTCGACAATACTTTTGGGCAATTGTCACTAGTTCGACAATACTTTTGGACAGTTGTCACTAGTTCGACAATACTTTTGGACAGTTGTCACTAGTTCGACAAGACTTTTGGACAGTTGTCACTAGTTCGACAGTATTTATTAATAGCCATATAGAGGCTCTACTGTATTAATAATGATATAGATAGTAATCAATTGCGTAGCAAGTTCGTTCTGCGATAGAGGGGCGATAGGGAGCGAGGGAAAACTTAGGGTGTCTACACGTTATTTGTTTTATAAGGAACCCAAATTCAAACTTGAGGCTGAAGTTCCTTATTTATTTTGTCAATTTCAGCCTAATAGTTCTTTATCGGTTCCTTATTTTCTTGGGCACTAAATATTCCTTTGTAGGACAATACTGCGATTATTTTTAAAAAACTAACTATCCCGTTACATAATTGATTATAATTGATTGAATTAATCTTATTATAAAATTAATCTTAAGTAGTAAATTAAAATTGATAGGTATATTCTTAATGAATTCTCATCTCAGCCTGGGCAGTTCCTTATGATTTCCTTAATAATACCCCCACGCCCCCAAATTAATGGCTATAATGAATAATACCAAATGAGCGGAGATAATGAGTACTACAAAATGAATGGATATAATGAGTAATACAAATGAATGAATATAATGAGTGAAACAGATAAATTATTTATTGTAAATTTGGAAACTACTGTCAATCGGAGCAGGGCATTCCTAGTTCTTGAATCTTTTTGCTACACTCACTGCAGCATAGAGCGTGCCTACAGGGCATAAAGACCCAAGTAGTTTCTCTTGAAGTTAGACAAACAACACAATTTTGATTACCATTCAAGGCTTAAAGCGAGGATTAAAACAAACCATCCAAGGATTTGGAATTTTATGCATATTCTAAATGCGATAATTATGGATACAGACAATGAACTTGGAAGATTATCCTTGGGTAAAGAAACAACAAGACCAAGGAAAAGGGCAAGTGTTGCAAATGATGATCGCTGCAGTGCTTACAAACTCAAATTAGCAACAGGCAGCTATACACCATGGGAATACCTCAATGCAATTAGTCAGACAATTGGAACCATAAGTCCTTTAGAAACAGAACTTTCCGATACTTCAGACGAATCAGAAGTAGAATTTGAAAGCGGCAGAGATAATCAAAATTGTGTTGTTTGTAACTTCAAGAGAAACTTCTTGGGTCTATATGCCCTGTAGGCACGCTCTATGCTGCAGTGAGTGTAGCAAAAAGATTCAAGAACTAGGAAAGCCCTGCCCAGTATGTCGTTCTCCGATTGACAGTAGTTTCCAAATTTACAATAAATAATTTATCTGTTTCCCTCAGTATATTCATTCATTTTGTAGTACTCATTATATACATTCATTTTGTAGTACTCATTATCTCCGTTCATTTGGTATTATTATTATAGCCATTAATTTGGGGGCGTGGGGGTATTATTAAGGAACTCATAAGGAATTGCCCAGGCTGAGATGAGAATTCATTAAGAATATACCTATCAATTTTAATTTACTAAGATTAATTTTATAATTTGATTATTTCAATCAATTATAATCAATTATGTAACGGGATAGTTAGTTTTTAAAAAATAATCGCAGTATTGTCCTACAAAGGAATATTTAGTGCCCAAGAAAATAAGGAACAGATACAGAAGTATTAGGCTGAAATTGACAAAATAAATAAGGAACTTCAGCCTCAAGTTTGAATTAGGCTTCCTTATAAAACAAATAACGTGTAGTCTGGCGCTCATCTAGCGTTTTCGGTCTTTTTGACACCCTAAGTTTTCCCTCGCTCCCTATCGCCCCTCCATCGCAAAACGAACTTGCTACGCAATTGATTACTATCTATATCATTTTTAATACAGTAGAGCCTCTATATGGCTAAAATAAATACTGTCGAACTAGTGACACTGACAACTGTCCATAAGTATTGTCGAACTAGTGACAACTGCCCAAAAGTATTATCGAACTAGTGACAACTGTCCAAAAGTATTGTCGAACTAGTGACAACTGTCCAAAAGTATTGTCGAACTAGTGACAACTGTCCAAAAGTATTGTCGAACTAGTGACAACTGTCCAAAAGTCTTGTCGAACTAGTGACAACTGTCCAAAAGTATTGTCGAACTAGTGACAACTGTCCAAAAGTATTGTCGAACTAGTGACAATTGCCCAAAAGTATTGTCGAACTAGTGACAACTGTCCAAATGTCTTGTCGAACTAGTGACAACTGTCCAAATGTCTTGTCGAACTAGTGACAACTGTCCAAAAGTCTTGTCGAACTAGTGACAACTGTCCAAATGTCTTGTCAAACTAGTGACAACTGTCCAAAAGTCTTGTCGAACTAGTGACAACTGTCCAAATTCGAACTAATGACAACTTCGGATGTCGAACTAATGCAGCGTCCCCGATAAATAGGTTATTTTTCGTTATCTAAATAACTAGTAGTGATAGACCTCATAAATGTTCTATAACTATATAGGAACATGGTATCAAGGTATACATAGCACCGTTGAGAATTCAGCTATGTCACCATTTGATTACGTAATCGCTATTTTTGGTGGGTATTATGGTGTTTTTATAGCCTGCTTTTAACATAGTTAGACGCATTATAAATGTTCAAGATTTGAACATGAGGATGTCCATAACTAGTTAAAAGAAATATATTGAAATTATAAATAGAATGTTGACACATTCCTCGGTTGCCATGGATATGGATATTTCCTAAAATGAGCCATAACTCAAAAACAATCGATTTTATGTAAACTAGGCTAGTACTGATCTATCCGCAATATGTAAATTCCTATTCATTGATAATACATTATGTATAACTACAATAATTTTTTAGATAATGAGTGTATTACCTCATAAGGAATTAAGTGCTAATTATCTTATTATCTCAAAATAAAAATAAATAAAATAAATAAAAATACAGTACTTAGCCTGAAACTAAGTTACAAACGAGTATTTTTACTGTGCCGACTATACTATAAAGGCGCTGATCCAGGGGTTTTTGAAGGGGGGTGGTAATCACTCAGCTGGGGGTATGTGGTGTGCACTGTAAGCCCCCTATCGGGTTCCATTGCGAAAAATATTTTTTATTTACATTTTTCATAAATTTTTCTTTACTCGGCCTCGGATATTGTTAATGGAGAGCTAAGGGGGTGGCTATCCACCCCATCCACCCCCCCCCCTGGATCAGCGCCTGTATATAGTAGTGGTCCAGTATTGAACGACTTCCTTGGTAAATATTATGTACCCTCTCCACAGAACAGTGTTATTAACTAAGAGCTGAAATTATTCATGGGTTAAAGTTGTGCACCTGGGGTCACGATTTTATATTCCATTTTCTAATTGAAAACTAAGACTATATTTCCATAACAACGACATTTTATGTGAGCAAGGGTGGTGTTGGTTAACCGTTCTGAGGCTAAGGTTACGATTCGATTTCTCGCCAAGGTTAATCGGCTAACTGGTCATCATACTCAATACATACAACCATAATGACCTACTTTTAAATACAGCTAGACATGCTGCATAAACATTTAAAAAATAGGAGTCCAGTTTTAATATCTTCATTTTATATCTACTAAGCCTCTTACATTGTATACATTTAACTTTCCCCAGGTTTCAATTTATGAGGAATCTTTTGCGACTACTTATAAAGTTCTCAGTAACCTCATTATGTGGTTTAGACGCCAAATAATGATGACATACTAAAATATAATATTATACAAATCATCAAGATTTCATCCAGGCAAATTTTTATGCGCGCCTAGATTTAGTTTGAGCTCCCTCACACGTGCTTAAAATACTCAACAAGGGTGGGGTTGGCTAACCGATCTGAGGCAAAGGATACAATTCGATTTCTCGCCACGGTCAACCGGTTAACCGCCCATCCTACTCAATACAATAAATCCTTTATACAAATTTGATTATACTACAGAATAAGACTCAGGTGTATAAAGTATAACTGCATAAGTATATTAACTGATACATTTCGTCCTTTAGGCAAATTTAAATCAATGTTGTCCAATAAAATTTATTAAGTGGTGATGAGAAATGGATTTAGGACTACATATTCTGATAAAATTCAATTTTTAAAAATACTTTATACATTAATTTCCCAATAACTCTGCTGTTATTCAACAGACTGGCTAACAGGTTAATAAAATCTCTAACCGTTAACCGATGTCAGCAACGGTTAACCGTTAACCGAATCCAGCCTTGTACTCAATTTGTATTACGTCTATGGGAGCATCTCTAGATGTTCCCGCGCCTAGAAAAGATTCCTTTAAAAATTACCCGCCTGGAGGCGCATCGCATAAGCGTGGATGAAATCCTGCTAATCTATATATTTAAAACACAATTGTTCTTTGTTTGTTTGTCTGTCCAAAATTAATTGGAAAGACTACGAGTCCCAGAAAGCTGAAAATTTGCATCCAGTGTACTGCGACAACGATCTATTGGTTTTTGAAGAGAAATATTCGCATTTTCATCCAAAGGTGACAAAATATGCGGGCCAATTATATTCGAGGATTTGTTAGTATGGATTAGTTAGACTTCATTCAATTACGTAGAATAATTAGACTGTGCATAATAGAAAGCGGTTCTGAGCCTGCAATCTGATTAAGTGAAAATAAATTCATCTAACCAATGAATCACTTGTCTATTCTATTGCATGTTTTTCTTTTAGTATTATTTGGAATCGAGCTATCCTTATGGTGCAGCTGAAATTTATTGAACTACTAATGGGAGAATTTGAATTTCCCAAACAAATTAATTGTGTAACATTCTCATAAAGGAGATTTTATGAGGAATATATTTAATACACCACAAAGCTGTTAAGTCTAAATGATTAGTTTCAAGGTGTAGTAAGACCCCGCAGCGGTCGTCAATTGAGGTGCGAAGCGCCCAACCATCGCAAAGCGACCGAGACCGAAGGGCTCGTACTGTATATATTGTAAGTAACAATTTGAGAGAGAGATATTGTTAATTCACTCTCCACAATGAATTACATAGTCTAATCTAATGAATATGAATATAGTAAGTATATTTCGAAAAAAAATAATATTATATTTCATAATTTTTTGAGTTGACGACTCTTGAAAGCATGGTGCTAATGCTGTGTATGACTGATCTTTTTGACAAATTGGAGAACTAAATGTTAGCAACTTTGTTATTGGCTATATTGCAATTATGGGCTTTGTGAGTGACTGTGACACAAGAGAACTAATCCCACCAGAATACAATGTATCCAAATTCTATACTTGCCAAAACTTTGAAAGCGAGACCAGAACTACAAATCACATGTTGATTCTCTTCAATTAGACAAAATGCAGCTCGACGTAATAATTGAGTGACATTGATGGTAAGTTAAGTCCACCTCTGTTTAAAGTAGGGCTGAAACGAATATTCGAAATGTAACGAACGCACCTTTTTCTAAAGTCTCTAAACGAACTAATATTCGAATATTCGTTCGTTTGGATGACTAAGCATTAAATCAATTTCTAGAGACAAAATACATTGGAAGATAGGTTTTTATCATGTTACAATGGTATAATAATAGTTACGAAGTATATTATACACAAGTTAACTAATAATCAGCTAGTTTAAGTGGGAATTTATAATTACGATATTTCTAAGCTATACAAAAGTCTTGTTGTTGTCCAAAATTAGTCAACGAATATCCGTTTCAATCTAATATTCGTCCAAACGAATATTCGTTTCGTAACGAATATTCGTTTGCAAACGAACGAATATTCGTTCAATCATTTCGAACGAATATTCGGTATATTCGTTTCAGCCCTAGTTTAAAGTATCAACAAATGGGCTTGTAACTTAATCTTCTTTGAGTCGAACCAAGACAGGTGTCACAGTGTGTAATCTTTAAAAGCTTATGAGTGATATAACCAGCGATGTAAAAAGCCACTTGGCTTGCACCTTCAGATAACTGAAAATGATCAAAATTATCCACATTTAACTCTCCAACGAATTGTTGAATTTCAGTTTCTTCCTCTGTAGATAAAACTGAAAAAATCTTCAATTTCTAAATTCTGTTTGAGTAAAATTTTCATCTTGACTATAGATTCCGATTGTAAGACTCCTTTTTAGCTAACTAAGAAGCAGCTACCGCTCATCCGCCAATACAGTGAAAATCTTCTTTCTAGTGGATCGGTTTGCAATCTTCCAGTTAGAACAAATTGATAGCCACTCTCTAGCAAATCACTACACAAGTCAGATATAACATTATTAGTGCAAATTAGACCATTGATTGTCTGTTTTGTTAAACCAAGCTGTTTAGAATCTCTCCATTCGATAAGTCACTCATTCAATTTACGTAAAATATCAATTTTATCGTCATTCGATATCAAGGAGCTACCGACAGGATTAGGAAGATACCTTTCCTTTGCATTCACTATCAGCCAGTGGCGTAGCCAAGGTGGGGGCCAAGGGGGCCATGGCCCCCCCCGAAATATTTTGCTCATTAGTTACAATTATATCTATCTATCCAAATCAGTGGAATAGTATCAGCCACCATGAATGGAAAAGTTTCAGAAATGCTGGTGTGTCAGTATCGATGGTAATGTATTGGAGAAGTGCCGTAGTTGTGGTAGAATCGAAAATAGCTAATGCTAAGGTAACGGATTGTTTATTGCTGCCGGGATGAACAAGTGAGTAATTTATTTTTGGAGCTAGTCTAAGGTGTGCATACTGTACGTTGTCAAGTGAATGGATTGAATGTAGACGTGACCAATGAACTTCACCAGCCGGGAAAGTATGATGTAATGATGGATAAGAGGTGACTCTCAGGAACTTGAAATATCGACAAATTAACAAATTATTTCCTATGTTTTTAATGAGATGTACTGTGTCAAACATCAGGTAAATGTGTTTAACAGTATCGTTTGGATTAAATTTACAATTCCTTTTCCCCTGAATCGAATAATTATTAGCAGGTGTTGGAATGCACTAATGCTACTTCGATTATTATCGGCAATTACAGCACGAGTATAGAAATTAGCTTGAGTTAAGATAGTGAGGCAATTTAAATCACATTAGAAATAATGGTTGATGATAGTTTGACAATAGGTGTTGCAATTAGTATATAAACGGGATCGTTTTCTTTAGAGAAATTACCATAATACAGAGCAGGGCTGTATCAACTCATTTTGAGTTGGTAAAAAACTCATTTCCTCGGAACCAACTCATTCATTTATATTGTACCAACTCATTCAACTCATTCATTTGGATGTAACCAACTCATTCAACTCATTCAATTTATCCAGTTTTATGCAACCAACTCATTCAACTCATTTCAACTCATTCAACTCATTTCAGCTCATTTTAAAACTCGTTCAACTCGACTCATTTAATTACACATTCAAATGCATGTAACTCACATGCAATTAACTCATTAAAAAAATTGTATACATGCGATGCAAGCCACTGTTGCTAAAAAACTTGCTTCAGCACTATTTTCATGATTTCGAGTATTTTTCGAGTATTGAGATGGGATCTGCATCTCACTATGGGTTGACACAAATATTACTTATGCCACATGGCAGGACAATTATTGTCTATGATATATATTTTAACTTATTAATTAGAATATTAATTAAACATTTTTAACAACTTGGATAATTAAGGTGTAAATGTGCAACGTATTACCCCTCTTTTAGCCTCAAATGGTATTGAAACATACTTATGATATTATGCCTTTGTACTAGAAGGGATGAGCAATCCTGTATTTAGTCTAATTATTATGTTATGTGTAAGTATCAAAGTCCCGCCTCCCGACGCTGATTTTGGAGGGTGTAAACTATTTTTATTGATAACAATAGCTTAATTGATAATAATATTAAGTAAAAGTCGAGATAATCCACTCAAAAATCCCCTTGAATAGTTGTAGAAGTATCAGGTTTCGCACGCTTCTGACGTTGTAACCTATGCTTTAAGGTTACGAGCATTACCAGACTAGATACATCTAAAGTCGCTCGATGAGGTCGACAAATCCTTCCTGCAATGCTGAAAACGCGTTCGTTTTCAGCAATTGATGGGGTTGGTAATAAATAAATTGCTGCAATTCGGGATAAATGTGGCATTCTATTCTGATGCCTCCGCCACCAATTGATGGGGTCAGTTTCGATTATTTGATTAACCAAACGACATTCAGATTTAAAGATAAAAATCTCATTTTCAATAACTTCGATATCTACATCCGAGACACGAGCAGCTTCAGACCGAGGTAGATTATCAAAGAGACTTTTTCTCTTTAAAGGTAAATTTAGCTTCACTGAAGTTGGTGGCGGATATAAATCTCTTTCATGGTGTATAACAATCTTCATCACCTTTTTCAAAATTTCCAACGAGCTCTGTTTTACCAGAGCCTTTGTAGCGAATCTTGGATCAACACAGTTAGCTATAATCATAAAGTGATCCAGAACTATCACCGAAAATCTATCTTGGATTAAGCGTGACATTATCTGGGACATGCTATCGTGTTCCGAATCAATCGAATTAAAATGATGATACAGGGCTTCTAATCCTGTGATTACCATTCCACTGGTTCCCAAACTTGATTCAAATTCAAGAGTGAATAAATGGATTGGCTCTAGTACATCAACTACCTCCCTTAGTATAGATAATTCATAATTCCTAGGAATTGGATGCTTTAAGGGCGGGAGCAATTTAAGAAATCCTTTAGTTTCTGCATCTAAGAGGCTTTGTAGCATCTTGTGCATTGAATTCCATCGTGTTTGATTCATAGCATCCAGAGTAAATTTGTACTCCAGGAATATTTCTCCACATTGAACCGATTTTCGTGCGCTATTTACAAACTGATTTGCCTTAACGATAAATTTGTTTACACTTCCGTGTGCCCTTAAGTGTTTTTGAATAAAGTCATTCACACAAAGTTGTATTAGATGACAAATACATCGACCCCAAACGGACAATAAACCTGCTGCACGAAGTTTTGAAGTTAAAGAGTTAAGATTCATATCAGAAAGATACTCAAAAATACTAATCCAGGCATCAGTCAAGATCTTTTCCTCAATTTCCTCTAGTTCATCTTCGTCGCCATCAATGTCAATTTCTACAAGTTCATGTTCAATTTCTAAAACGGTATCGAAAGCTTTTTTCATATTAGCAGCGTTATCGGAACCAACTCGGACTATTTTATTTTCTAGGTCCCATTCACTGGCAGTGTGTTGAGTAAAATGTGCGATCCGCTCCCCCGTGTGTTTTCCTTTAAAAAATGTGAGAGTTAAGAGTTCGCTCTTCAATATTCCGTTTCGATCAATGAAATTAACAACTAAGCTTAGCATACTTAGTTGTCGTCTACTTGACCACCCATCAATAGTTAGAGCAACATATTGACATTTGTCTAATTGTGCAGATAATTCATCATTACTATCTTTGAGCATTGGGGTTAAAAGAGAATTTTTTAATTGAGGTCTATAAGGCACATTGTATTTGGAATTCAAAACGTTAAGCAAATTTCGAAATTCGGTAAGTTCCACTAGTCTAAGAGGTACTTCAGAGGCTATGATAAACTCAGCTAACAATTTATCAATTTTCACCTGGGATTCAGATGACATTTTATTTGTATCTCCCCTAATGACAGCATCTATTGTAGGTTGTAAGAGTTCTCTTTCTTTTTTCCACGTCAAATATCGATCTTTACATGTTTTGTACTTAGTGACACTTTCAAAGTGGCGTTTTAGATTCTGTAAAGAATTGGGCAGAGCCATTCCTATCCAGCCACATTCGACACATCTATGCTTGCGCATGGTGGGATCATTCACTTGTTGAAAAAATATATCATACCAAGATGGTCTAGATTTGTGCTTTTTAGTTAGAACATTTTCGTTTTCTTCATCACTTGGCACTAAATTGGACTTTTGCAAATTAGTATCCACAATATTTTGATCAGAAGGATAAGAATTTAAAGGAGAATCACTATAATCAATTGAGAATGGAGTTTCATCTTCCATTAGGCAATATGCTAATATAATGGAATATGTAATGAAATAGTTAATTGAATGAGCAACAAGAATAAGATTAATTACCCTAAAGTAGAAATGATTAGAAATCTATAGATTTAGAAGAGACATAAAATGAATTAATAATCACATCCAAGACAATGAATATGGTTGATTAATATCGTAAAATGAGTTGGTTCAAACCAACTCATTTCTAAAATGAGTTGATTCAACCAACTCATTTCTAAAATGAGTTGAACTCATTTTAACCAATTTTAGAAATGAGTTGGTTCAAACCAACTCATTTCTAAAATGAGTTGATTCAACCAACTCATTTCTAAAATGAGTTGAACTCATTTCAACTCATTCAAGTGAGCTATCAACTCATTCAACTCATTCATTTAGACCACTACCAACTCATTCAACTCATTCAGAAAAATGAGTTGATTTTGCCAACTCAAAATGAGTTGATACAGAGTATGCTCTTATGCATTTCCAGCTCTCCATCACATCCAATAATGGTTTTGCCATCAAATTGAACCTATATAAGGGTATAGTTAAACTAAAAACTGTATAGGTATAGGGTAATAAGTATCATAAATAAGAATACCTGTTGTTGTAGATGCATTTCATCGAGTAGCAAAACAACATCACTACATATAAGATCTTGTCTCTCAATCCTGATAAAGCATTACGACCTTGAATTGAGTTGAATTTTAGGCTTTTTAGGAGAGTTTCGCTCGGAAGAGGCAGGTGTTTCTTAAGGAAATTGTATCCAGAATTATAAGTGCACCGCAATAGTAAAGCGAGGCGTAATGCACTGGAAGACTACTTCGGTCTTCCTTTACGCATGTAGTATGTAAGTTCGATTAACTCTTTTATAACATTGATTTCATAATCCTGAGAAGAAAGATTCCGGAAATAATTGGGGAGGTTAGTTAACATGTCAAGTGATCGAACTTGACAGAAAGGAGATTGCTTAATGTACGTTTGGAGTGGAAGGGGAATCCCATCATAGCTAAGCTGCAGATTAAAATTTCGATCGATGTATATGCATTCCTTAACCACCACTATCGCTATCCCATACTCAATGTTAAGACAGTAATGTATATCTTCAATTCTTTGTACTCATTGGAATTGGTTAGGAATAAGGATATATCTTGCAGAGTATTGAATTTGAATTTACCATTAAATAGAAGGAATTCATCTTCTTGATATATTCTTTTAACAGGCGGTTTTCTAGATATGTGTGGTATTGGGAATAAATTATGGATGAATAGAAGGAATAGGATCAAGTGAATAGTCGAGCCGCGGTCTGTTGGGATGCTGAACTATATACTTTCATTCAAATGATCTATACATATAGTTAAATTAGAAGTTGGAGAGTAATTAGTTCGGTTTAAAAACACGATCCACCTTTCCTGTAGAGAAACTTTCTTTGGGAAGTGAAATAAGTGCTTCCTTGGACCACCACAATAGCCGACGCGACACCCAACACTGTACATTTACCCAATTCCAACGCTGCGCATTTATTTAGGTATTAGCTGGCCAGGTATCAATGGGCTCGCACGGCGCTCATAAGAATATACTAGCCAAAATAATAAATATTGATGAAAATAAAAGGGCTTCAGAAAATAACTACACTCGACTCCGCTTAATAGAGTCACCTCGGGACCAGGTTGCTTTGACCCGATTAATAAGCGGATAAATCTATTAACCGGAGGCTCTATTAAGTGTGTTGTATGGAGTACAAGTGTCTATAAGGTTGTTTGCATGGAGTACAAGTGTCTATACGTGTGTTGTATGGATCATTACTCGGCAAGTAGGTCTTTACTCGAGAAAAATGCTCCAAAGGACTCTATTTGCCTAAGCAAAACGAAGGATATTCGGAAACTTCGGGATAAACAGACAAAAAGCCTAGGCTTTTCGGACATTGTCTATATATCTGTATACTATTAAAACACAAGGGTGTATATATTTGTTTGTATGTTCAGAGTTGATTGAAGAAACTGGGCAGTTTCCAAATGTGATTTTTGGCTTATAGGGGTAACTTTTGGCACCCGCCAACAAGTTGAGGTTTCCACTCGAAATTTCTCACACCTCGACAAGTTATGTGGTTGTGTTCTGTCGCAAAGCGACCTAGCAAGCGAAGCGCACTAACATATGTAATTGTTTTGGGAATTGTGTTATATAATTTATTCTCATAACTTCGTAGTTATTAGTTAATTAACTAAGAGCTCAATAAATTCTTAAATCCTGGGTTAGTAAATTATTTAATTTCATTCGAAGTAATATAATAATAAACAAAATGAATCTCACCATTAATTAATTAAAACATTTATTATGCAGTAGCTAAATTATAGATCAGTATTCTTTAATTAATAGTAAATTGTTAAATCACTACCATAATTTGCAACTACATTTCTGAGGGTGGCCCAATTTGAAAAGTATTCAGTAGCGAAATCATTCAAGGTATTCTATTATTATATATGCAAACTTTCAATCTGCTCATAATATGGAGTGAAAAATGAGTCTAGTAAGCAATTATAATTAAACATTACTATAAATAAAAATCTACTTCAAACGAAATACAATAACTTCGTAGTTAGTTGTATTAGTTTTTTTCCAAACACAACAAATGGAAACTTTATTCGTAAGAGCTACCCAAATTTTACAACCAGTTCAACACAAAACGATGCAAAGAGCTTCATCTACGAATAATCTCAACATGGTGGGTATGCTTAAATCCAAAACACTAAACAGAGCTTTGACTAAAACAAATGAACAACCCTATTCTTTTGGAGTAGAAGAAATAGTGAATGTTATAAATGATGAAGAGAAAGTAAAACGCCTACAAATGCAGCATGGTCGGTGGATCGAAGATATGGAAATAACAGTAGGAAGGGAGGGAGTAGTACGCTATATATCAAATAACGGAGATGTTGGCGTTGAGATTGAAGGTATTAGATGGTTCTTCAACCCGAAATGTTTGATAAAAGAAGATTTCGTTATTGGTGACATTGTCCGTGTAATTGTGGATGAAATAAGGGCTCGCAAGTTACAGTACGGACTTGGAGAATGGAGTAAAACTCTCCCTGACATCTTAGGAAAGAAAGGGCAGGTTATCAATGTATATCCAGACGGATGCATTGAAGTATACATCAACGGAAAATCTTGGGCATTCAATCCAAAGTGCTTGGTAAAGAAAAATGAAATTGTTTGTTACAAGAAAGATGAGTCGGTGAAAATAATAAATAATTGGGAAATGTTGAAACTGCTACAAGGTGCCATTAAGTGGAAAGAAGGCATGGGGAAGTTGGTGGGTAAATACGGCAGAGTGATATCTACCTTACCGAACGGAGAAATACAAGTAACAGTTCAGGGAGTGTGTTGGGTGTTCATGCATAAATGTATATACAAAAGTAATGAGCCTATAGTCAAGTGTCGAGTTGGAGATCAGGTGAAAATAAATGAAGACGAAGTCCAAGTTAGGAAATTGCAGGAATTAAGCCAGCTGTGGATAAAACACATGGAAGTGACTGTGGGGAAGAGAGGTGTGATAAGTAGATTGTACAGAGATGGGAGTACAAGAGTGGAGATAGAAGGGAATGAGTGGAATTTTAATCCGGATTGTCTCATCTTATGTAATTAATTGTTTAATAGACTTCATTATATTACTAGCGTGCTTCGCTTGCTAGGTCGCTTCGCCGCAGAACACAACCACACACCAACCGCAAAGCGGTTGATGTGTGGTTTATATACTTCTAACGTTGATTATAAAGCGTAAATAGGCCTAAATAGTAAAATTTAACAATGTACATTTTAGTGATTACGTGATCATACGATAATGAGTAAGCATGTTCGCAATCTGGTGTGACCAACGTGTCCGCATCATTAATGAACATATTCTATAAAATTTTCAGATTTTTATCTCTTAGAGGGCGCGAATTATGTTCGATTAAGTAAATTTTCAGGGTTCTCGAAATGTGACAATGGCGTCATAACTTGTCGAGGTGAACGAAATTTTGAGTGGAAACCTCAACTTGTTGGCCCACCCTTGTGTTTTAATAGTATAGATTAGATACAAATTATAAACGAATTGTAAATTATGCACAGTTCGGCAGAATAGTAATAATGTTGGAACAGATGGGGCACACTATCATAAATTTAATTTAAACCTGTGCAACACCCCCTCCCCGCAGCCCACGTGTGGGAACCAGTGGCGGCGCGAGGGGGGCGGTCCCCCCCCTGTGCTTTTAATCCGCCCACTTGTGGGCGGGCGGGAACTCGCTAGTCTGATATAGGAGTACTTAATATTACTGCGGAAATGCAAGTCCATAATTAGCTGTTTTGCTGAGATGCCCCACTGTACACTATCATAGGACAGATCATTTAACTAAGTTTGTCATTAAAAATATCGATTTTGATTTGAATGTAAATTTTTGGAACTATTGTGTTTGCCCCTCCAGTGCATTGGTCCGCCCCCCCCCCAAGTGGGTTGTGCTGGCGCCATAGGCGCCGAAATTGGGGGATGGGTAGTGTTTAGCTAAACCATACACTCCCTAGCGAAAACTATTTGAACAAACTCTAAACTGCTGCAAGTCCAGTTTCAAATCCCTATCATAGTCTAACAAAATCTGACAAACAAACAAACTGCCAAACAAAAAGAGAAACAGTAGTCCAATAATTTATTTAGATAAAAGAAAGAAATTAAACGAATAAAATTAAACCACAACCCGTTCAAATCCATGCGAACGCGAATACACTGGTGTGAACTAGAGGTCGCAACGGGCCTATCTTCAGCCCGAGCCCAACCCGGCCATAGGCCAGAGCCCGGCCTATAATAACTTGCCCTGCAACTAATTTTTGTATTTACGCAATCCTACCTAGATATGAGAAATACAATTACAATATTGTGAAATAAATTGATTATCGTATAACTATAAATTAATTTATATTCTTTGTACAAATGAAGTCAACAGATTTGGGGTGTCACGCAGTAGATGGTTCGCCGCCGTAACTGGTCGGGAAGGACCATCCATGGCAGCCGTGGATGGTCCCCCTTATTAGTATTGAATATAAAACTTCACTCAGATTTTGAACTTGCGCCGCCGAAGAATTTCCGGAGGTATATACATTACACGGCAGATTAGAGTCAAAGCACCCCGAGTGGATCCGGGGGACCATATACGGCGCCATGGATGGTCTGGGGAGACCTTATATGGCGGAAGGGGCGATACATGACGCATTGGTTGGTCCAGCCGGACCATGTACAGTGCCTTAAGTGTTACGCCCAGGCCATCGATGGAGCCATACATGGTCCGGGCGGACAAACCGTAGGGGGACGATATATGGCATGACATGTATAAAAGAATGAAACAATAAGTAAATTGAAAGTATAAATAAACTAATTACGAATCAGTACAGGTTGGCATTTGAGGTCAATGTAGTTACGCAATTATTGAGAAATAATTAACTGAGTGAGTTGCAATAATTTAATACTTGGTAAATTGTAAGATTCATTTAAATAAAACTAAATAATTAAATAATTCAAATTATAATGACACTACTAGAAATAATAAATTACATGATGGTCGAATAGAGGAGAGCATTTCTAAATTTAACCTGTCAAATAGTTATTTGGAATAAGTCTACGCAGCTATCCTAACTTAAATAATAATTGTTAATAATACTCAGGCTTGCGTAGAGATGAAAATCGCATCCATATCCGGATATGGATGCGATTTTCATCTCTACACAAGACCATTTTTTGTGGATATCCATGGATATTTCTAAAACCTAATATCAACAAAAACTCTCGCCGTAAGCCTTGTTTTTTTTATTTTTAAGAAACCGACAAAAATGATCCGTTAATTTCCAATGTTCACTTCGTTCGGAGGCGGGGTTATCGCGGAGCTGGCAGACGACAGGGGCCCAAGTGCTACTCATGTGGCTCAACAGAGCACTTTGTTCGGTTTTGCCCGAATAGGCATTGTTCGATATGTGGCGAGGCTGGACACAAGTCTGTTGATTGTCCAAAGGTAGACAGAAGCTTGCATACAGAAAACTCGCGCCGCGTCTATAGGAAGAACGTATATCAAGTATCTGCCCGCGAGGAGGCTGTCATGGTGGAGGTCCTCATAGGTTCCCACAGGGTAGCAGCAATGCTCGATACCGGGGCTAAACCAAGTGTGATCGATTTTGGTACTTTGAGGCAACTGGAATTGGAAGACAAGTTGATTCCGGCAACAAGTAAGGTCTACGGATTATGCAATAATCCTGTTCAAGTTAACGGCTACGTCGACGTAACAATTCAGATTGGAGAAATGGACCCAGTGGTTGAGCGAATACATGTGCTGGATAGTGAAGATGCAACACTGCTCCAGGGCAGGAGATTTATGGGACATTTGGGTCCGGTTACGTTTGATTGGGCGAGGAACAGGGTAAAAATAGGTAATTGCTGGATAGAAGCTCAGAGCTCGCTTGGGGCCGCAACACCCCTACCCGCGCTAGGGTAGCGAAACAGGACGAATTAATCGTAGAGGTGGCGCTTGCAGAAAATCAGCTAAGAGAACCCTTTTCAGAGGAATTATCCGATAAAGAGAGATCCGATCTTGGCTCATTGGTCAACGAGTTTGAACTATTATTTTCGCAGAATCACAAACGTCCAGCTACGTGCAAACTACCAGAGCCTCATGTGATCCTGACCGGAAACTCGCCTCCACAGAAATGTAGACCGAGAAGAATACCTCCGCATTGGGGATGCGAGATAACAAAGCAACTGGAAGAAATGCTAGCAGCAGAACCTCCTATCTGCCAGCCGAGTAAGTCGCCTTGGGCATCAGATGTTGTTCTTGTGAAGAAAAGGGACGGAACTATGAGGTTCGCAGTGGACTACCGCAATTTGAACAGAGTGACGAAGCGGGATGAATATAGTCTGCCAAACCCGCAGTCAATCTTCGATAAGCTGGAGCGGAGCAAATACTTTTCCAAGCTCGACATTGCTTCTGCATATTGGACGATACCGATCAGCCCTGAGGATGTCGAAAAAACGGCGTTCCACACGCCTCGCGGCATGTATGAGATGCTCGTCATGCCCTTCGGGCTTTGTAAACGCACCAGCAACTTTTCAGAGAGTAATGGATAGAGTGCTTGAAAAGGTCGCTCACTGCGAAAGTTATGTCGACGACATCCTAGTGTTTTCGCCTACCTTCGAGGAACACCTTAACTACTTAAGGGATGTTTTCAAGGCCTTAGAGGCAGCGGGATTGCAGCTACGCAAGGATAAGTGTGAGTTAGGAGTCAATTCAATCGAGTTTTTGGGACACCGAATCTCATTCGAAGGGAGGAGCCCTGTACCAGAATATACGCGCAAGCTCCAAAATTTCCCGCAACCAAAGTGTGTTACAGCCTTACAGCGTTTCATTGGGGTTGCTAACTATTACAGGTGCTACATTCAGAATATGTCGGCAATTGCCGAGCCGCTATACGAATTACTGAGGAAAGGGAAACAGTGGTTTTGGGACAGTAGATGCGAGATGGCTTTTGAGACGTTGAGAATTTGTCTGACTAAGGAACCGGTCACGTTGTCTCATCCGGACTGGAAAGCTGAGTTTTACATTGAGGCTGACGCGAGTTCTGGCGGCGTAGCGGCTGTTCTTTCTCAATTAGATAAGAATACAGGGAAGTTAAGCCCAGTTCACTTCTTTTCTTCTTCCTTAAGCGGTAGCCAGAAGAATTACTCTGCTGGACAGTTGGAAGCTTGGGCCCTGGTGGCGGCTACCCGAAAATGGGATGTTTATCTCAAAGGGGCAACTGGTATAGTACTTCTCACGGACCATTGTCCGCTTAGTTGGTTGAAAACACAGAGAGACCCTAAGCACACCTATGCTCGTTGGCTCATGGAGCTACAAGAGCTCCCATTTACAATTGTGTACAGGCCAGGATGTAGGAACCAAGTCGCAGACTACTTAAGTCGCAATCCGGAGCTTAATTACGATGAAGAAGTGAACAGAGAGACGACTTTTGAGGATAGAATTTTCATTACAGAAGGTCCGAGCAAGCTCCTTACTAAGATCCTTGAGGGGCAGGCGAGGGATGGAGTCGTTCAGAAGGCATTAACAGAGATCGTTCAAGAAGGTCGGGTATGTACTGGTCAGTTGAAAGGGATTGCGGATAAATTGAGAAACATTGGCAAAAATTTGTACTTCGGGAATAGAGTGGTGGTTCCAACTGAGCTACGCCAAGAAACAATCCTGTTGACACACGCTCAGCATCACTTCGGTCAAGCAGGTACAACCCGTTCACTGCGGAGAAACTTCTTTTGGCCACGAATGGTACGGGAAGTCAGATCCTTTTGTCGCAGCTGCATAACGTGCCAGAAGTCTAAACATAAGACTTGTGGAAGGGAGCCTATGAGTACGATGGACATAGGGGAGGGGATCCCGGGAGAAGCCATATCCATGGATATTGGGGCACCCCTTGGGCCGATGATCCTGTGGGCGGGTTCAGATATTTCCTTTTAATGGTGGATCTGTTCACACGATATGTGGAAGTACAGCCCTTGAGGGATCAAGGGGCAGATGCAGTACTCGCTGCCTTCCAGCAGGGTTGGGTATACCGCAGACATGGTATGCCGGCAATTATTCTGACGGACAAGGGAGCGAATGTGGACGGTAGGGTATTTCGGGATTTTTGTGCCAAGGCAGGAATCGACAAGAGATCCACGACACTATACCACCCTCAGGGGATGGAATGGCCGAACGGAATATAGGGTTAGTAAAGCAGGTAATCCGCTGCCTCCAGACAGACCGCCAGCTCTCTAAGGGCTCATGGCCAGGACTCTTAACTGAGGTCAGCTTTCATATTAACAGTATGGTTAACGCAACCACTCGCCTTTCACCCCACCTACTTCACTTCGGGAGGGAGCCGGCTTCCCCACTGGACTTATGGTGCAATAATCTTGGAGTGAGTGAGAGGAATAGCCAAGGGGAGTATCTGGAAGCCGTGAGGAGGAAGAGATTTGAGCTTCGAGCAATAGCCATAGAGAATAGCAAAAAGAATCTCGCGGAAGCCAGAATGCTACAATACGAACAAGAAGGAGAGCGACATCTGGAAGGGGGACAAAGTAATGCTGAGGAGAAGCGCCATACAGGATTCACTATCTCCCAGGTTCAGTGGGCCGTTCGAGGTGTTGGAAAGAAAAGGACCTGATGTCAAGTTACAGCTCAGATGGAGGAACAAGTGGGTACACTTGGACAACGTAAAAAAGTACATTGGATCAGAGACCCCAATTGAGCCGTCGATTATTGCCCGGGATCCACAACCTTGCCGAGCCTCAGGATGAGGGCAGTACAGACCTGCAAGAGGGAGGACCAGAATCAGAGGACGAATCCAGCATTGGCGCAGAAGAAGAGAGCCCAACCAGTCCTCATCTGGAGACAGAGAGGAGGTATCCCCAGAGAATCAGGAGACCACCCAAGCACTTTGAGGACTTCATCAGCTGGGACGCGAGTTCGGAGGGACCAGAGAGTGGCACCCAAGCAAACCCGGATACTCCTAGTTAGAAGGGGGAGTGATGTTATGAGTCTGGGTCGTAGCAGCAACACTATTAGTATTGACTACCACTCAGGGCGATCTCTAGCAGTAGGCTTAATAGAGTAGTTAGTATAAGTTTAAGTTATTTACCTTACTATCTTTTGTTCACATACTATTTGGTATTTCTCTTTCAATTATTAGACAAGTCTCTATTACGAGCTCTTAACAGTTCTCCTTTGAAAGAGTTGAGACTATTAGCGGTATATCAGCCAGGAAATTTCCATACTTACAGGGTTGCCAACTCTCCCGCTTTTTTGCCTTTTTCTCTCCCATTCTCCCGACCTCCCGCCAAACTTTTCAAACTCCGCTTTTTGGAAATTGTTTCTATATTTAGATTTTATGATATACAGTGTACACCGCTTAATTGGGACACGTTTGTTCCAGGCCTCTTGTCACAATAAATTACTTCCAGAGCCCAAAATATTTAATATTATAAAACGCATCCAATTACTACAATGAGCATAATTTGAACCTACTGAAATACTTTTCACCACTCCATCAGGGACGGATTAGGGTTGTGCGGGGCCCGCGGCATATTTCCGCGCGGGGCCACTTGCTCATATTGCAAACGATTAAAATTCCGTCCTTTGGCTCACGGAATGCTGAGTTTTGGTGGGATGGACAGTTGCCGGATTTAGGGTGTTGTGGGCCTAGGGCTTATATTATTTTTGGGCCTATATTTATATCCTTTATTTTTATAATGATAATCCCTACTTTACAATTTAAGCAGAAACAATGAAATAACACTTTTTCTTCCATAATTACTATTAATATAAACCAGTTCTTCGGTCTAGGTCGCATTGTGTGGTTTTTTCGTTCGTGTTAGACTACAAAACACAATTAACGGACGCTTCGCGACCTTAACAACATCAAAAAACCACTTGTGAATTGTAAATTACAAGTACTTAATTAGATTCAGATTAGTTTGTCGCAATTTGGGAATCAATGTAATTCAACTTAATTATTAAAATGCTATTCATTGAATACCAAAATTTTCCTCCTGACAATAAATTGTTGGATCAATGTCATTTACAATGCAAAAGATATAGGCGGGTAAATTGTTGAAGAATATAGTAATATCATGCATAATTATGTGATTGACCTGTCACGAAATATTCCGTCCGGGGTAAATTTGGTCCGGCCGGACATAAAATTTCCCGGACCGAATATTTCAGACATTTTTGGTCCGGGTTTGCAAAATGTCCGACCGGACTAAATATTTCAGATGTTTTTGGTCCGGGCTATTTTTCGGTCCGGCCGGACCAAATATATCAGAAATATTTGGTCCGGGTTGATTCTTAATATAATTTTAGAATGTTAAGATATCTTGCATTTGATTGCCCCAATTCAACCCCACTGAAAAGATAATATATATTCTTCGAATATGCATTGTATAACAGAAAATAGACAGAATGTAATGTGTTCCGTTAGAAAATTGACGGGAAGAGTTGTCTAGTTTAACATTTTTTTTTTCGTCCGATGGATCTTTTAAGCGGAGTATGCTGTTTTTCAGGTCACAGGTTTATAAACATTGCACAATTTTGGTACCAGTCTGAGGCAGTCTCGACTTTCTACAGTCACTGGTTCATACCGAACGTGCTGTGCTCAGGGATGGAAACAGCTACTGGCTGTTAACAGCAAAGGAAAATCGAAGCTGTTAACAGCTAGATGCTGACCAATGCAATAATTAAATATTATTATATACAGTGGAACCTCCCATAACGGACACTCCAAATAGCGGACAACCTCTAAATAACGGACAACCCTCGTGGCACGGATTTATTTATTTAGCATATGTCTAATAGAAAAGCAACCTCTAAATAGCGGACAACCTCTAAATAACGGACAACGGTTCCGGTCCCAAGGTGTCCGTTGTTCAGAGGCTCTACTGTAATCATTTAGTTTCAAATTTCACTGTTATTTAAATACGATATACAATTCGAATTTAAACATTTTTGAGTATAATTTTCTTTGCTTGTCCCTTTTCCTTAATTTTACTGGTACAATTATTGAATTGGCTGTTAACAGCTCAAAATGGGCTGTTAACAGCTTAAATTGGCGTTAGTTAACAACTTAAAGGCGACTTAAATGCAGTTAAGGTTAATACCAATTGGGGACGAATTCTTAGCTGTTAACAGCAAACAGCCAAAATGGCTGTTAACAGCAGATTCACCACCCCTGGAGCCTGTGCTACAAACAGACAGACAGACAGACATCAATCCTCGCTTAGTTAATAAATTGAGAGGCACTGCACTAACTATTAGTATATTATATACCAGAGATGCAGCGGTCCGGAAATTTCATAGACCGAACCGGACCGTCATGATTTTTTTCTGGACGGTCCGGACCGGTCCAGACCGTATGATAAAAATATTGGATCGGTCTGGACCGGTCCAGACCGATCAATGGTCCAGGCCGTTATATCCCTTATTTGGACAGTTACAGACCACATATTAGAGTGGCTAATTATATCCACTTGTATTTATAAGATACTTATTACTTATGTGCTTGTAAACAATAGGAAATAACGGATTGGAGCCTGATCGTTTGTCCAATCTAGGATGAGTCCAGACCTATGAACGGTCCAGACCGATGAACCGGTCCAGACCGTTATATCGTTAATTTGGACCGGTCCAGACAGCACTTGAAAATAAGCGGACCGGACCGACCTGAGACCGATCGGTCCGGTCCGGTCCGGTCTGGACCGCAGTCCGGTCCAGACCGCTGCATCTCTGTTATATACTCATAACAAGAATATACACAAGTTAATGGAGTCACACACAACATACTTGTGAGCCACGTTCAACTCGCGAACCATTGTATGAAGACCCCTGCTAAATGCGTACTATAGTAGATTTTCAAATAATTTTTAGTAAATTCAATTAACTGTCTATTTTCTAATATAATTTTAAGAATCCACCCGGACCAAATATTTCTGATATATTTGGTCCGGCCGGACTAAAAATAGCCCGGACCAAAAACATCTGAAATATTTAGTCCGGCCGGACATTTTGCTAACCCGGACCAAAAATGTCTGAAATATTCGGTTCGGGAAATTTTATGTCCGGCCGGACCAAATTTACCCCGGACCGAATATTTCGTGACAGACCTAAGCAAAAATAAATCACCAATAGAAGTAAATTGAAGGAAGCCGAACTGGATTAATCAAAGTATGCAATCTCGGAAAAATGTAGGCGAAGATTAGATCTCCAAAACACAATTTGAGCAATGAGGAAGCAGTTGGAGGTAAGTTTAAGAAAATACCTGGCACAGATTAAATGCGAAAATTATAAAAATTTCCAGAGACATGCAATACATTCTGTTTTATAATGTGACAAAATTATTTGTCGATTGAATCCAAATTACCGTATTTCCCCGAATAAGCGCCGGGGGCTTGAATAAGCGCCGGGTCAATAAAAATGACATTGGTATGATAAAATTTTAAACACATTAATAGATCACTGTAATGTAATTCCAATGATTTTGGCAACTTTAGTAGGTATACTGTTGGTGGAAACCATTAGAACCCACTTAAATATTATATTCTGGATTTTTCACAAAAATTTCAGGATAATTTTGGCCCACGAAAACAATAAGCGCCGGGGCGCTTATTCGGGGAAATACGGTAGTTCCCACGTGACGTCACATTCCCATAAATCGGAACACCTGTGTCTCATTGTATGTTGTGTTATCATCTAAAATTGTGGGCGAATCGAATAAAAACTGAAAGAGTTATTCCCAAATATGTGCCTTTATGACGTCATAATCCCGTTATTTCGCTTAGAAAACCAATAGATCGTTGTCGCAGTACAAAATTACCCAGGTATACAAACACTTACACTTGCACTTTGCTATACCTGTGTTGGTACGATACACTATTATGGTTGATTAGTGTAGGGACTAATTAATTAACTGTGTCACAATCAGAAGAAAAATGGGAATTCGTGAACTGCTATCAGGTGTAGAAATTTAGTGTACGTCTAATGCTTTTAATTTTCTACAGATCGGAGCAAAATTGGGAAGCTAGTACAAAATATCTGTTTTTCGAAACTGTGACGTCATAATCCCATTATTTTGTTTCAAAAACCAATAGATCGTTGTCGCAGTACAAAATTACCCTTGTATACAAATTTTCAGCTTTCTGGGACTCGTAGTCTTTCCAATTAATTCTGGACAAACACACAAAACATTCCTCTTTTAATATACGAGCCCTTCGGTCTCGGTCGCTTCGCGACGGTTCGGCGCTTCACGCCTCAATTGACGACCGCTGCGGGCCTTACTACTCCTTGAAACTAATCATTTATAATTATACATCTCTGTGGTGTATTAAATATATTCCTCATAACTCAATAAATTTCAGTTGCACGATAAGGATAGCTCGATTCCAAATAATACTAAAAGAAAAACAGGCAATAGAATAGACAAATGATTGATTGGTTAGATGAATTTATTTTCAATCAATCAATTTGGAGCCTCAGAAATATTTTTATTATGCACAATCTATTTATACTAATTGATTAAATCTACTAATCCATACTAACAAACCCTCGAATTTAATTGGCTAACAAATTTTGACACCTTAAAATGTGAATATTTCTCTTCAAAAACCAATAGATCGTTGTCTCAGTACAAAATTACCCCTGTATAAAAATTTTCAGCTTTCTGGGACTCGTAGTCTTTCCAATCAATTCTGGACAAACACACACACACACAAACAAACAAACAAACAAACAAACAACAATTCCTCTTTTTATATAACGAGCCCTTCGGTCTCGGTCGCTTCGCGACGGTTCACTCTCTCACAAAAGTCGCTTCGCGACTTTTGTTTGTTCGTGTTAGGCACTACGGGATACAATTAACGGCCGCTTCGCGGCCTTACCCTCCCCAAAAGCAATCACATTAATACTGAGTTTTAATAGCTCAATAAATTTCAGTTGCACGATAAGAAAGCTCGAATCAAAATAATACTAAAAGTAAAACAGGCAATAGAATAGACTAATGATTGATTGGTTAGATGAATTTATTTTCAATCAATCAGATTGCAGCCTCAAAAAATATTTCTATTATGCACAATCTATTTATACTAATTGATGAAATCTGCTAATTCATACTAACAAACCCTCGAATTTAATTGGCTAACATATTTTGTCACCTTCAAATGTGAATATTTCTCTTCAAAAACCAATAGATCGTTGTCGCAGTACAAAATTACCCCTGTATAAAAATTTTCAGCTTTCTGGGACTCGTAGTCTTTCCAATCAATTCTGGACAAACACACACACACACAAACAAACAAACACACAAACAACAATTCCTCTTTTTATATACGAGCCCTTCGGTCTCGGTCGCTTCGCGACGGATCACTCTCTCACAAAAGTCGCTTCGCGACTTTTGTTTGTTCGTGTTAGGCACTACGCGATACAATTAACGGCCGCTTCGCGGCCTTTCCCTCCCCAAAAGCAATCATATTAATACTGAGTTTTAATAGCTCAATAAATTTCAGTTGCACGATAAGAAAGCTCGAATCAAAATAATACTAAAAGAAAAACAGGCAATAGAATAGATAAATTATTGATTGGTTAAATTAATTTATTTTCAATCAATCAAATTGGAGCCTCAGAAAATATTTCTATTATGCACAATCTATTTATACTAATTGATGAAATCTGCTAATCCATACTAACAAACCCTCGAATTTAATTGGCTAACATATTTTGTCACCTTCAAATGTGAATATTTCTCTTCAAAAACCAATATATCGTTGTCGCAGTACAAAATTACCCCTGTATAAAAATTTTCAGCTTTCTGGGACTCGTAGTCTTTCCAATCAATTCTGGACAAACACACACACACACAAACAAACAAACAACAATTCCTCTTTTTATATACGAGCCCTTCGGTCTCGGTCGCTTCGCGACGGATCACTCTCTCACAAAAGTAGCTTTGCGACTTTTGTTCATTCGTGTTAGGCACTACGCGATACAATTAACGGCCGCTTCGCGGCCTTTCCCTCCCCAAAAGCAATCACATTAATAATGAGTTTTAATAGCTCAATAAATTTCAGTTGCACGATAAGAAAGCTCGAATCAAAATGATACTAAAAGAAAAACAGGCATAGAATAGACAAATTATTGATTGGTTAAACGAATTTATTTTCAATCAATCAGATTGCAGCCTCATAAAATATTTCTATTATGCACAGGCTATTTATACTAATTGAATAAGTTAGCTAATCCATACTAATAAACCCTCGAATTTAATTGGCTAACATATTTTGTCACCTTCAAATGTGAATATTTCTCTTCAAAAACCAATAGATCGTTGTCGCAGTACAAAATTACCCCTGTATAAAAATTTTCAGCTTTCTGGGACTCGTAGTCTTTCCAATCAATTCTGGACAAACACACACACAAACAAACAAACAAACAAACACACAACAATTGCGCTTTTAATATAGAGATAGATAGATAGATAGATAGATGATCAGATACCTCATGATTCTACATTTAATAAATCCGATGTAAACAGTATCAATTTGTTCCCAAATGATTAAAGTTAGCAGTTAACTGCCTCCAACCTTCTCCAAAATATCTTCCTCCAATTGATTCCTCTGAAGCTAGTTTATTCAATCTTTCAGGAAACAAAGACCTTAAACGGGTTGTCCCCCCGCTTCACTTATAAGTTATAACTCCATTTCTTAATCAAGAAAACCTCTAGACTTTGGTTTTGCCACAGAATGCAAAATTATTATCAGACCCATTTCTATTGCATCTTTGCAATTTGCCCCTTCGACTACTTACAATTTACGGAGTCATCCCAATTTTTCAAAATGTAATCCAATCGTTAATAAGTCACAAAAAATGAAATATAAGAGCATTTTTTCCTTGAGCACAAGACTAGAGGATATTCCTGAATACTTTTGATTCATATATTCATTTGGTGAAAGATGGTTCAAGAATTTCCAAACGCGAGATAATTCAAAGAGCTAAATCAAGTATTCGATTTTCCCCAGGATTAAAACGATTAACAATTATCCATCAACACAATGTCTTTATGAAACTCTATAGTTGTATCCCTACCTTAGGTAACAAATTGCGTGCTAACAGAGGCGTATGTAATATAATTCTTCAAAACGATGATAATAATATTGTACAATCTGATCATGATCCATTGTCCACTTCCTCATTAGTTTTACGAAGTGCTCATCACAGGCAAGGGCGTAGCCAGGGGGGCGCCTGGGGGCGCCAATGCGCCCCCACTTTGTTCCCATGCGCCCCTTAGGCGCCACCACTTGGAATTGGGATAGATCAATAGATTCAATATATATGTTTCTGGTATATACGTATATATACAGTCAACTCCCGTTATAACCAAGTCGGATATAACGAAGTACCTGCTTATAACAAACTAATCCAATGGTCCTGGAAATCCTTTATCCTATTACATTAATAAAACTTCGGTTACAACGAAGTGGATATAACGAAATTCCACTTATAATGAAGTCATTTAAATCCCATATAGCCTCTAAGCTATTGAATTTTTCCTCTCTCATACTGAAATATAAGGTAGCTGAGCATTTTATTATTATAATAAAAATATATAAATAAATAAAAATTTCCAAATGATGTGTCAGAATGGAAAATTGGAAATACAAGATAATACACAGAATTATGGTATTTTAAAAGAGACAAATGTTTCTGGGGTTAGAGTAAATTAATTAAGTGAAGATTAAAATATATTGCTTGTAATTATAAAATTCAGATTCTAATATTTACATATACAATCATCCAAAAAGCGGGAGGTTTGAGAGGGGAGGCGGGAGAGCGGGAGGAAAATCAAAAAGCGGGAGGGTTGCCAGCACTGGGTTATAACGAATTCTACTTATAACGAACTTCAGGTATAACGAATCCGTTTAAAATAAACTCCGGTTACAACGAAATTAAACTTGTAATGAACTCTTTTTATATCGAACTCCGGTTATAACAAACTCCGCTTCTAACGAAATGAAACTAAGGTCCCGAGCACTTCGTTATAATGGGAGCTGACTGAATGACACATTTACAATTTGAACTTGTAACATAAATATATTGGAAACTTTGCAGGTTTCATTTAAGGTATTAAATGAAAGTGATATAATTTCATAATTATCGTCTCTATTTCCTATTGGTGTGAGCTCAAATAAATTTTGCGATATGTGGAACAATGTTTGCAATCAAAGAATATCCATTATTACACTGTGAAATAATAAGAAGCGATACATCCATCAGAGCCTTAAAGAACGAGCCCCGGGTTGTAAAATATAGTATGTCAAATAATATAAGAAATGCGCCATCAGTTAATGTTGTGCGCCGGTTGTGCGCCCCCAGTTCAAAAACTCTAGCTACGCCCCTGATCACAGGAGTTTGTTTCAATTTCAGGACGAAGAAGATTTATTTTTTTGTATTTTCTAAATTAATTAATGATGTTAAAAACGGTGTGTTTGTTACTAGAAAAATGATTTTAAACGAATTATATGATTCAAATGAATTTTCAAAACTAATTAACAAATTGCGAAAAGATCATTCTTTGAACGCTATCTACAATAAACTTGTGAACAAAGTGAGATCGTGTGGCAACAGACTACACAAAAATGATTAACACTCGAAATTATGGATTTGGACGGTATGGGCGTATGGCCATATCAATTTGCACATATGTGTTATATTTCACTAGTTAATTTTATTCACTAGTTAATTTATCCAGTTTTTGTATATATATTAGTATATTTATTCAAAAAACATCATGGAATTGCTTTATAATCGAATAACATAATTCCTATGGAGGTTTAATCTTTTACCCAACATTATTAAATATTATCTTTAGGCACAGTTAGTATATCAATTTCATTATATAGTGTACAATTAATTATTTATTTTATAATCTTATGTTGTTAAATAGTTTCTAATATATTGTTGACAATTATTATCAATATATTAGTTAGAATATATGACTGCAAGTTCACATACTTCTTCACATTGTCCAGATTATTTCTTTTTGTAATGAAATCCGTGCCCTTTTCAGTATCAATCCATTGAGTTGTGATTGTTTATTGATTGCTCAAAATACTGTATCACGCCCGTTTTATTCCACATGGGAAATGGCATCCATCTTTGCCAGTTGCTCTTCCTGTTACACTTATGGAAACTTATTTAAATTTGATGTTGATTGTAGAACGAATCAATTACGCGGAAGATAAATGGGTCGTTTGCAGGGCCTACAATCCCGGAATTGCAATATATTTCCGAGATAGTAAGCCCTAGTCGTTTATTCTGATTTGAAATCATCTGTATAGTAATAGGGTACACAGTACACTATGTACTTTTGATTTCTTAAGTCACGACTTTTTCTTCATTTTTTGGAAATATTTCCACCTATTTCAATTCACAACAGGAAAAATAAATATTGTCCTAATCTTTGTGCCATAATTCAGTTGCTAGTTTCCTTTGTTCACTAACACAACTTTAAATTGAAAGTGTTAATTCTAATTCTTCTACAATTATATTGATTGTGTGGTCGAGTAGGCTCTATTCTGCTAATTGAAATCTCAGAATATATATTTCATTACTACGTCATTATTAGAGCAGATTTACTTCTGCAAGAGTTTGCATCCACAATTAATAAACTGACGTATTTATGTTGCAGTGTATTTAGGGCATTAGGATCGAACGATCAAAGATCGCGCGATCACGATCGCGATCCTTTTTGACGATCGAAGCAGGATCGTCGATCGTATTTTACAGAACGATCGAAATGGAGATCGCGATAATTTTTTGCATAAATTTTCGATCCTACATTCCGAACTTTTAGAAAAGGTTGCCAATTATATTCATCCACCAAACCACCTAATTTGTTTAACACTTATGTATTTAATTTGAATACGATTATTAATTCAATTTATCCATAAAACAGGCCCGTAACAATAAAATATTTTTCAGGTTGTTGAAAATCTAACTTCACTGTTTCTAAAAGTTGGTCAAGTTGAAACCTGAGCATCCTGAATAGATACTACGGCAAATAAGAAATGATCGCAAAAATGATCGGGATCGGATCGGCGATCATTTGTAAAATTGCGATCGGGATCGAGATCGCGATACTATTTTAAGTGAAGATCGGGATCGAGATCGCGATCAATTTTTTGGCGATCGACTAATGCCCTAAGTGTATTAGAAAACTTAGTCAGTACGCGTACACACCATTTAAGTTTGGTGTGTACGCGTACTCACCAAACTGTGTAGTGAGTACGCGTACACACTAAATGTAATTTGTGTGTTAGAGTATTTTTCATGTAATGAGTTGTTTTCTCCGATTCTAAGCTCATAGAATCGGAGAAAACAACTTTCTAAGACAATAATTATTACTAATATAAGCTTATATTAGTAATAATTATTGTTTCAATCAATAACTTAATTTAGGTAAAACCTCTGAATATAGTTAATTAAAAAGCCGTAAACATTCAAATGAAAGTTGAAGTTACTGATTAGAATTCTGTTTAGAATCCCTTAATATCTCACTTTATGATTTCCAGCTTCTTAATTAACTATATTCAGAGGTTTTACATAAATCAAGCGTGAAACAACTCATTACATTAAAAATACTCTTAACACACAAATTACATTTAGTGTGTACGCGTACTCACTACACAATTTGGTGAGTACGCGTACACACCAAACTTAAATGGTGTGTACGCGTACTCACTAAGTTCTCTAATACACTGCAACATTTGTTCTAATTAATTCAGTTTTGATTTGACATAAAGAAACGCTTCCGTTTTGTTTATAGGATTCTGCGGAATTCATATTAAAATATGTTTGCAATTTCAAATGATTAAACATAATCTATTAAAATGTACATTTAAATTTGTGTTAATAATACAAAGATGGAAATAGCATTTGCGCTCAAAATGAGACATTCCACAACTCGATCCAATCATTATTAGATAGGTTATGGAACTTATGGCCATTAACCCCTCTGAAGGGGGCTAAATTTCACACATTTCACACCTGTTGATATTTCAGAAATCCTTCGAGCTAAAATGATTATAGCCATTTGAAAATACTGTAAATACCTTACTTTCTATAAGTATATAATACATTTTAGGACCCTAGGTGTCACGGTTTTCAACATGACCATATAAGGTAATTTTGATGTGACCAAATTTGATGACGAAGCAAATTTTCCAACTTTTGATCTATGGATAGCAGAGACTAGCTCTAAAATTCTAATCACATCATGATATTATTTCTTACTCATTGGATAACTTTTTGGGAATATAATAGAATTTGAATGATGTGTTCTGCATTCAAATGCTCATATATGGTTTATTACGCTGACAAAAATCCAACTTCGGATCCAAATGAGATAGAGCTTAGCTCTAAATTGCTAAAAGTAATCTAATTCAATTTCAAATGACATTACGTATCTATTTTATGCAGCTTTGGAACTCCTTTTCTTAGCACTTTCTATTTTTTGACTCTGCCACTTAGGGCTCGACCCACACCTTCAGGGAATCAGAGCAAATAAATTACTTCTAATAAATTAGGTTTTATTGCTTATTTCGATAGGTCTATATGTTGTGACATAGCCTACTCTATATATGGCCTGACAGTAGATGTACCAGGGATGCACAAGAAGATGGGAAATTTTAATTTTTTAATGTTTTCTATATTGAACTACTAAGTTCTTTATACGTCTCTAGGTCGTAAACATAACTCAGCCCTGCTAGCCTGTGATTAGTATTAGTTGTAATGAGAACGGTGATTGGATTTTCATAATTTAATAGTGTTAATAAAGACAAACAACAGTACAATTTTTAAGGCCACACTATACTGCAAATGGGAAATTGAGTTTTATAACTTTAATTCATTTTCCTATTAGTAGCACACTGGGAGATAATCTGGCAAAAATTTTTGAATTCTGAGTAGAATTGAAGTCAGTAGGGCTGTTGCGTAGATTTCTGAGATCGTAGAATCCTGAGATTCCTGTACTAAAAAACCATGGACGCAATAGTAGCGTAGAATTCTGAGATTCACCATAGAATCGTGAGATTCTATGGTTAATCTCGAGATTCAGTTGTGGTTGGATATTATTGTATGTTACTTACTATGAAATCGGGTATTACAGTGGAACTCTATAAGTGGGGATGTTCGAGACAATATTTTTCAATTTTCATTGAAATACACCTTTATATGTGGGGAATTACCACTATCTGGAGAATGGGTGGATATCAGAATGTTCGCCGGCACAACTTCAGCCACTTAGAGGTATCACTGTCAATGTAAACGCGAAATCTTCCCATTATGCATTATATAGTTATGACTTAAACCCTTCTAATGTGTAATTGAGGAAGATATAGTCAATAATCCATTGAAAAATATCAACAATATATATTCCAAGTAATAAATAAAACAATACAATATATACATCTACATAACATATACATATACATATATAACAGGGTTTGCAATGCAAAATCAGTGTAAATGTACTACAAAAATACGCTATATTTTTGATACAATTTACAAAAAGTATATACAAATTAATGGCTAGAGGGAAGAATTATTAGTTAGCATATAAATACACGGACACAGTTTAGACAGGACACATACAATACAACAGCTACACTATACCAGTACTGCTAAAACCTAGCTGATAATACTCTCCTAAGCCCTAAGCTGGTGGTGAATTCCAGATAGCAGGTACTCTTATAGCGTAACAATTGTAATTATAATACTAAACTATATAAACCAGACACATACAATACAATAGCTACACTATACCAGTATAACCTAGCTGATAATATTACTCTCCTAACCCTAGGCTGGTGGTGAATTCCAGATAGCAGGTACTCTTATAGCGTAACTATTGTAATTAGTAATTACAATACTAAACTAACGAGTGTTATCTTAGCAGCGGATTCAGCAGCGGATTGGCAAACCTCACTTTTAGGCTAATAACTCAAAAAGTATAAGTTGCACATGAAAAGTGATCACATTATCGGGAAGAGAAAAGTTGGGACATTCCATACACCATCCCCAAATGCACAAATTCCTGAAGATGACTTAGCAATTTTCGCTCAAATTTTGACCTCGATTTTTCCATAAAAACTCAAAAACTATTCATTTTATCAAATTTTCCTTTTAACCACATATATATCTCACTTGGGACATCGTGTCATCTAAATTTCAAAGCAGAATATTCATTTTTGAAAAAAATAGGAATAACATAAATTTCACTAAAATAAGCATTCAGTGAGCATTTGCATACTTATTACCACGACTGTACTTTACTTATTCAATACTACTATACATTGTATAGTAAACTCTTTAAAGTTTATGTATTTATTCTTCATATAATTTGTAATTGGTGATAATAGTACACTTGGACCCGTTTTTTCTACCATTTATTTGAAAGGAAGAGTATTAAAAAAGTGATGAAAACCGATAGTGACTGCTATAATGTGCATGTAAAATTGTGTAGACTTAAACAAAGTAAGAGAGATATAGTAGTAGGTAAGAATAATTGTCCCAATCTATATTATAAGGCTCTTTCTATTTGGCAACATAGTTGTTAAGACAAACGGATAAAAATAATTACTTGGAACTTTAGGCCATGTAAAATAATTACTTGTATATCATCCCCTTCAATCCGAATTTATTTTATTACTGTCTCGTGAATATGTACAGACTAAATGTTAGCTATAGATTCTTGTAAAGTACTCCTCATGTATCAATTTTAATAGGTTAACAGGTGTATTCTACAGCATTAATTTAATATATTTGCCATTGCCTTGTGATTTTCTTATCTCATAGAATATAATTCCTTTGTTTGACTAAATTAAGATAATGTTTGATGTATATTAATGAAAAGATATTATATAAAAATAAAATTCCGCCCGCCGTATTTTATAAAAAAATCAGGATGATAAACTGGATTTTAAATGGCCTTAGCGCAAATCTTCAATAGCAACATTATAATTTTCACTATATTTGTTCAATTCAGCATTGAAAATGTCTTTGAAACGCATTGCTTCGATTTGCGTCACTGTTTTCACAGGAACCGAATTGTCTAGTCACCTCTGAGGAATTGAATTCACTACTTGCACTTCATAATTACACCGAGTAATTATACTTACATCAAGTAAACACAACTCATCCTTCTCCTTTTAGTTTCATTAACATAAATAATATGATTGATAGATTGATATATTATAATCACTTAATCATTATTAATGAATCAGTTTAAACACACTTAGCTCTACATAATAGTACAAACAAATTAATAATTAGGATGCAATATCAGTATACAATGATTATTCTGCTTACTATAACAATGTTCGGTGTTTTAAACAACTCCAATAAGGGTTCAAATATCATTTCCATATAATAATTTGCGTAACTTTTATCTGACTCTGAATGCTTTATGTTCCTTCTTTCCCCAAAATAGACTTGTTTACTTTCTTAAGCGGTCATCCGGCAGGTTTCGTCCCATTCCAGGGACTCAACTGGAGGCTAACCCTCGACCTACTCGCTTTTATTAAACACAGCCACTATGTGATATGCGCTTACAACAAACTATGGTGTCAGTGGCGGGCCGGCAAGGTTGAGTTAATTTATTTTGATCTGAAAAATACTTTGAATTGATTTGATCGAGTTGGTTAATAGGAAAATAATTATTTGAATGATCTGAAATTGATTCGAATGCTAAAAACGGAAGAGTTGAACGATTTGAATAAGTGAAAATGATTGAATTGATCGATCTGGTGAGCATTATGTAAATGATCTGATGCAATAATATACAAAAAATAATTCAAATTATTGAACTTGATCCAACACTGGTTGTCACTATGTTGCAGTCTAAATGCGTTTCTACGCGAAACGCCTTCGCGTCATTTTAAAAACGCCAAAGTGCAAGATAGAAAATAGAAAGAGAAATAATTTAATTGTAGTCAAAAGAGGGAATAATAGAAGGAAGGATTGCCACATTCCAATAATAATTAATTATTATTTTCAAATTTCACAGAAATAATGGGCTCATAATGATTTCCAACATTCTGTATATAAATGCCATTCGGGGTTGGTTCCTTGATTAATTCATCAAAAGTGGATCCATTCCCTGAAAATCCAACCCAACGTGTTCCCGATGGACCTAAGAATAGCCAGATGTCAATTTTAAATAACAAAGCAGTCGCAAACACCTCAAGATCTGTAGCCCATTTTCCACTCTTCCTCATTCCAGTTTTGTTAACCCAGTCCTGTACATTTCGATAGTTACCTTGCGTATATACATATTTTGTTCTTAAATATTTGTTGCAACTTATGCTCAGGTTGCCTAGCATGTTATCAATTAGTATATCCCTAAACTCTGCATGGAAAATTTGACTGCCAGTCATGAGATAAGAAATTGTCGAGAAATAGCAATTTCCATCACCTATTATATCTTTAGTAGTCCAGCGGCATAGACATAAAGTTTCAACAGATTGTTCATTTTTTTGATAAAAGCACCAAAATTTGTACACATGTACTTTGATGTAGTGCGAACATTTTTGGATATTGAGGCAATTGAAAGAGTGTCTATATCGGCCATGACAGCTCGCCAAAGTTAACACGTCCGATAGTGCTCGCCGGACTTGTTCCCCATAAAAAAAGGTTCAAATTAAGTTATATCGTCTTTTTATTGTTGAATTCGGTTTCCAAGTAAAATTTCCGATAATTTGGTATATCACATGACCATATTTGGAAGAATTTTTCCATAGCAACGCTGGAATGTACCAGGAATGTGTCAAAAATTCCATTCTCCAATTGTGTCCTTACCCAATCGAGTGACCCCTCTTTCGACTCCACTCTACTACCTGAGTATAATTATACACATACCGACCCTGTAAAACGTGATTTGATAAAATTATTCGAGATTCACCGTGATTTACCATAAATATCGAATAATTTTATCAAATCACGTTTTACAGGGTCGAGAGGGGTCACTCGATTGGGTAAGGACACAATTGGAGAATGGAATTTTTGACACATTCCTGGTACATTCCAGCGTTGCTATGGAAAAATTCTTCCAAATATGGTCATGTGATATACCAAATTATCGGAAATTTTTCTTGGAAACCGAATTCAAAAATAAAAAGACGATATAACATAATTTGAACAATTTTTTATGGGGAACAAGTCCGGCGAACACTATCGGACGTGTTAACTTTGACGAGCTGTCATGGCCGATATAGATACTCTTTCAATTGCCTCAATATCCAAAAATGTTCGCACTACATCAAAGTACACGTGTACAAATTTTGGTGCTTTTATCAAAAAAATGAACAATTGTATGGTTGTGCCGCTGCACTATAGTACAATTTGAGTCATAATTAAATAAACTTTCCTCATTATCTAAAATAATATTATAAGAGTACGGTACCGCCTCGCGAAATTGAAAGTTCCACTTTTTACACGTATATATCTGCCAGTCAATAGTTGGAGGACGAAAGCTTGGCAGAACATACCGTATTATCCCCGTCTCAACAATTTCTTCATCTGTTATTATAGAGGCCACTCGAGTTACCTGTGATGCACTTTGCGTACGTAACCTGGATAACTTTTCACATTTCCGTGGGACAAATTTACTTTTAACTTTACATACGTTACTTTTACTATTTAGCTTTGGTTTCTTTAATTTCGGAAATTCATATGATTTTGGTTGTAAATAGCCACAATACAGTTTCTTTTTCCTAGACCACTCTTCAACACATTGCTCTTCCAAATTATCTCTCACTCGTTTATGGCCTTTAAATATCTTCTTCGCTCGCGGATGAAAGGCAAAGTGAAATGCTGATAGCCTACTTAATATACTCGGATACAACAATTTTATCAAATCTCCAGGCCTCAAATTAGTTCCCGATTCCAAGATATTTAACTTAACAATACGCATCCAATTCTCCACAATGGCGTTACTAAAAATGTTATTATTATTATTCTTACCTGATACACTAGTAAGTCCTATTACGATTCCACTCCATAAAGGCAATATTGGTAAGTAATATGTTAACAAGTACTCTATAAGTTCAGGAATATAACAAGGATTTGGATCTTCCTTTCTTCCATGATTATTGTCGATCCAAGTTTTGCAAATTTTTGCAATATTTACAAAATGTTTGCCGAAAGGGGATTTTTCTCTGAATGTTTTACTATCTTTATTTTCAATGGGATTATTATCGTCCATATATTCTTCCTCCAAATATTCACTAGTCTCTAAGAAATCTACATTTTCATTACTTATGCATGTCTCTAACAAATGAATATGTGCCTTTACCTCTGCACTCAAAGAACGACTCATAAATACATAGCATAAAGATTGGAACAACTTATTGATACTTGTAATTTCAACAGAGCGTACTATAAATCCGATACAATGTAAAAACAGTTTTCTTGCATCTTTGTTTAATTTAAATTTCTTATTTATATGAAATCCAATACTGTGCATTAAATGTGCTGAACATAAGTGAATAATTACTTTGAAATCTCTTTTATGAACATCAGAATTTACATTTATCATATTCCAACATTTATTAAGATAAGATTCTATATCACACTTGAGAAAATACTGCAAGAACTGTGAATCAAAACCCAACTGAAGTCTATTTCAATTTGTGAAATGTTTAGATCTCCCAGTATTTTCTTTGCATCTAGCGACCATTTGTGCAAAAAATAACTTATTTCAGCGCTAGTGTGGCCTGAGCTAATCATTTCTGCAAGTGGAACTGGACTAGTGGAGTAGGTAGGATGTCTTACAGTAAGAGCGTAATAGAATATTTTCTTCAGTGAGGGTTCTATTTTCCTTACAATTGAGCCTGTGGCATCCAAGTGAAGAACAATCCTTGTATCTTTAAACAATTTCAATATTTTGATTTGATCTTCAGTATACAGATGTACAATAAAAGGACTATGACTTAATGACTGAATGTAACCTCTAACATGAAGGCCAATAACACTATTTCGATAATATTGTTGTAAGCTAATTAACTCAGCCCAGTTATCATTAGAATATCTCTGTAAACTAGACAAATCAAATTTCGCTTTTCGCAGAACTGCAGCACTTCTAATCTTACTTAGGTTGCCATAATTAAGAGCTAAATTTGTGTTCTCTACGGAATCAAATTGATCATAGAAATAAGCATTTACAGATTTATCTGCTACATCTTTTGCAACTTCTAACCTATGCATATGTGATAATTTTCGTGAGTGCACAGTTGTATTATTGGAATGCTGTTCAGATAAGGTTCCACAAGCTACATACTCTACAATAATATTTTCATCAATTTTACACTCTGACGGATCTTTCTTTATTACGAATCTAAACTCAAAACAATTTTGAAACTTGCACACTGCTTTAGCTCTAAAAAAACAGCTGTTTTGTTTTCTACTATTAAGTTTATTAAACTTTTTGTATTTAAAAGAAAGAACGCAAACAAATTTTTCCTCTATCTTTGAACTAAATAAATTTGTCCAATCTTTAGAAAATACTAAAGAGTCTCCGTGAATTTGTGTAATGCATTTCCATTCCATTCCACTTATCAAAAAGTCACCACAAACTTCTTCCCTAAGCATGGAGTGTTCAACTATAACTTCATTCCCCAAAGTATTGTCATCTACTGATGCCACTAACAAATTGGAATCAGGGAAATGAGACTTAATAATTTCAATTTCAGGTTGTGGGCCATCAGTAGATGACAATACAGGGACTTGGTGAACTGTAGAACAACAAAAAGAAGTATCATGCAATTTTTGGGATAGAGATTCATGAAATGACCTTAGAATATCTAAATTTTCTCGACAAGATAGGATAAAGCCAATGAACGAATCTAGTTGTTGGGCTGTGAACGCTACATAGGAATTCCCAAATAACTCTAATATCCTACAACTAATAGTTTCAACTACAATCCATGCTTCCACTAAGTTACAATTTCTCCTAATTAGTCTAGTCCATTGCATTGACTCCATTAGACAGTAACTAAACTTTTTAGACAGATCGTTGAGTTTGTCATCCACTAACATGAACTGACCACTAATAAAGGGACACTAAGCTGAAATATTTTACTGCATCTAACCATAGACTATTATCACAGTTTATGAACAACCAAAAATGGCTATCAGTCTTCCCTGTATGAGGAGAAGAAGAAGCCAACTTAGACATAATACCGTTAAGTTCGCAGTCATCGCTACCAGATGCCAATAAAGTTAGTAATACATTATTAATTATGTCTCGCTGTAAACTAGGCATACAGAAATCAAACTCACTACAACTGATCATCTTACTGAGCTCTACATCAATAGCATAAGAACTTGCGATTTCAAACTGAGTAGTGATGTGCTCTACTGCCAATTGGGGTACATCATTAGGACTGATCGACTTGCGCGCACTGATCATTTGCCTTACGAGATATTGAAAATTTCCTCGATTCAATCTCCATTTGGCGCAGAGGGAATCACGCTTAGTAGCCTTGTTCTTTCCGAAAAGGGTAATTGACAGCTTTCCCCAAACAGATTTCGGTTTACGCCTGTCTCCCTTGTTCAAGGCATCTTGTATAACTTTGAAGTCATCATACCCGAGTTTGTGGAGAGCTTCCACGAATTGCTCAATTGAAGTCATTACTAGATGAAAACGATAATCATTATAATAAGTAATATTTTAAGAATATTATGCCTTTTATTAATTCAGGGCCTGAGGAAGAAACTTTTTATTGGTCTGGCCAACTTTGGGATCACCGTACCCCAATCCTTGAGGGTCTTGGGTGTTTGATATACTCATTATATATTAGATGTGAGTTACATAATGTATACTGATACTACCAGCCATACAATTAACAATTTATTAAGTTACCTTCGGTTTGGTAATAAAATGGATAAACTTACTTGAATTGGAAGTATCGACTTTGAAAAATCAAGGAACTGAGCCGAAAATAAATGCGAAATAAAAAATCAGGTGAAAAAGATGTGAGTGTGAAAGAAGTGAAGATGTAAAAGAAACGAAAAATGTAAAAGTATTGTTGTGTTTTGAAAGAAGTGATAAAGTTGCTGAAAAATCTAATAGAAGAATGGGGTGTTCCTTATATTATATTATGAGATATCTTATATGTAGACCGTCTAGAAATAGACCAGGTTTTATTCCCTATACATTAGTATTACCCATAAAAAGCAGGGCAAGTGGTCTACAGAATTTATAGACGGTCTACAAAATTTTGGCTTATTTGTATGGGCTTTTATAGACCGTCTATTTCTAGACGGTCTACATATAAGGATGCTCTTATATTATATATATAGTGAGAACTCTTGAATAATCAACAAAGGACATAGTATAAAGTAATTATTGACAGAGAGTTTACTATACAATGTATAGTAGTATTGAATAAGTAAGTACAGTCGTGGTAATAAGTATGCAAATGCTCACTGAATGCTTATTTTAGTGAAATTTATGTTATTCCTATTTTTTTCAAAAATGAATATTCTGCTTTGAAATTTAGATGACACGATGTCCCAAGTGAGATATATATGTGGTTAAAAGGAAAATTTGATAAAATGAATAGTTTTTGAGTTTTTATGGAAAAATCGAGGTCAAAATTTGAGCGAAAATTGCTAAGTCATCTTCAGGAATTTGTGCATTTGGGGATGGTGTATGGAATGTCCCAACTTTTCTCTTCCCGATAATGTGATCACTTTTCATGTGCAACTTATACTTTTTGAGTTATTAGCCTAAAAGTGAGGTTTGCGAATCCGCTGCTGAATCCGCTGCTAAGATAACACTCGTACTAAACTACATGTATATAAACCAGACACAGCTCAGACAAAACACATACATAAGTCGATTCTGCTGAATTGGGTCAAACTATCCTCGGAAAGTTACCCAATTAAGCGGAGTCGACTGTATTTAAACTAGGGCTGAAACGAATATACCAAATATTCGAATATTCGTTCGAAATGATTGAACGAATACTCGTTTGAAAGAATATTAGATTGAACCGGATATTCGTTAAATACTGTTCGATACCAACATGACTTGTGTTTAGATTGGAGAGATCGTCAATATACATTCCTACCTAAACTAACCTTTGTAATAACTAACTTGTGTCTAATATTTTATCGTTAAGATTAAACTATTGTAACATAAACAAATAACTATTTTCCTCTGTATTTAGAGTCTTGAATTGATATAATTACTGCTTAGCCATCAAAACGAATGAATATTTGAATATTCGAATATTCGTTTCAGCTCTAATTTAAACAGACACTCACAACTAAAACAATTAATTAATTACAACTCAACTGATATTCTTTGTGTTTCGTCCCTGCTTGGACTCGTCAGTTGCATTGCCTTTCCCGCAATACACTTTAGATGGAGGAGTGTTGGTTGAGTGGTAAACTTGATAATTCGCCACTGGGGATGTGCCGTTGCAGGTCGCGTTTCCATTATCTGGGCTACCATGATAGGGATTACGTTGCCTGAATAACCTCGAGCAGAGGTCCCTACAAGGTTCGATGTACCTTGCCTTTGAGCGCTTTCGAAAATCAATGATGTTTAAACGAATATTATTCTGAGGATTGAGATATTGTGGATAGTCGTTATTCGATCTTAATGAAGTTAGTAGATGTCGAACCATAGGTAAGAGTTGAGGAACTAAGCATTGAAATTACAGGTTCGTAATGATTCAAATAGTTGGTAATGTAGATGGATGTGTTAGATTCATCATTAGATCTGAGATGCTCCACCGTACCTCACGAATTAATGAGCCTTCAGGTATATAATCGTTGTTCGCAACAAATATATCTGCCTGGAGGATACAAGCAGCCGCCATGATTTCTACTTCTCCTGCCCAGGTGCCTTCTATACTAACCGGTTTTCATCTAGTAAGTAGTTGGATGGATACATCTTTTTCTGGCGAAAATATCACTGGAGCTGAGTTGTTCCCTCACTTGCTATAAATCTAGATATTATAGCTCGAAGTTGTAAATGGCTCTCTTGACTTTCAGTGATTATCTTCGATAAGCACCGAAAGGGACAGTTTCCATCTCCAACAATATTCTCTGTCTCCGATGGCTCGTATTGACTCAGAGGCTTTCCTTTCAGGCTTACCGGCTGCTTGATGGCTGAGTGAAAAGTCAGCCCCAAAAGAGTACATTTCTCTCTCTGCCACTTTTCATCAATAACAGCAATACTAGGGCTTTCTGAGACTAACTCCGGACCACTATTCGGCCAGCCTTCTGGAAAGATGCCCCAAAGTATCGTGTTGAGATATTGGATTGCCTAAAATATCGTGCTTGTATATAACCTCATGCTGCTAAGAATTTTAGAAGTAGTAGTTTTAATCACTTGTATTTAATTAATAACTTTTAAATAATAGCTAGTATAACTATCAAAATTGTATATTATCAGATCGATACGTGTCAAAGGTAGTTACAATGTAAAATATTTGTAATTTGATTGTATATCAAATAATAACTGTACTATACTTCCCACTGCATACAATACTTTAAAGGTGTATTTAGCTGCAAGAATGTCTCCGAACGCGGGGTAGAGATGAGTTGTCCAACTCAGTGAGAGTTCCCTGATCTCTGTTTTCTAGGAATAAAGTAGATTTAATTATGAGGCATGATCTAGTAGTAACTACCTGCTAGTAAACATAATTCTCAAATATAATTATTACCATTGCCTCTTCAGTAATATCTTGAAGAAAACTGAATATGAGTGTTTGGCACGTGCTCATGATATTTTTGGAGCTTATTGTGCAATTCTTCATGGAATGGTGTCATAAAGGTGTTTTCCTGTACATTTCGTCGTAGAATTACCTTTAAGGGAAATAAAAGACAATTACTTAATTATTCATTGGTGTCGCAAATAGTAAAAAAACACCGAATTGTGAGTATGCTTTGAAGTCGATTGAACAATTGTTTTAATACAGTAAAGATTACGAAACGACAAGTAAGTGTTTTAACTTTTAAATACCTTGAATTCATCAAGTTTTGAAAGTATTACTTGCCTCGAGAATCCAAACAGTTGCTGTTTGTCCTAAAAGGAGATGAAATATTTTGTAATACTGTATATATGCTACGGAACATGTTGACATTTGGAACATGTTAACATCTACCGCGGAACATGTTAACATCTACCGCGGAACATGTTGCATCTACTGCAGAACATGTTGAATTCATATTTCTTAGTACAAATTTTCTATGGCTTGATTACAATTAAAATGTAGTAATTTCCGTTGGGTTAATATTTTACTATGGCTTTGGGGTAAATCCCAATCTGTTATGGATAGGACGGCCAGGTACATAATTCCATTCGTTAAAAGTGCATGTCAATATTTAAACAAAAAATTCAATGAGAACACTTAATCAATACATATACGTCCAATCAATTTGCATGTCTGATAATCGGTTAACCTACCACCGCCAGAAATTTGAAGAAGAAATCCTGCTTAAAAAACAGGAGCCGAAGTGTCGTATATGGAATTGCGAAGAGGTAGAAGACATAACTAACCAACTTAGCGATTTATAGGGAACTTTTCCTAGAATTAATCGTTCTCTTAAACATTTTCATGTTCTCGAGGCCTCGCAAGTAAAGGAGCTACGCTACATAGACCCATACAATACAACATCTCTCAAAGTTATTGCGGTCGAGGATTTGTTTGAACAGCTGTATTGGGCATGGGAACAGACAGGATTCGCAGGGTGGAAACCTTTACACCACAAAATAAGGGAACAAGGAATGTACATCAGTGTTTTAGTAGTGAGGTTGTTTTTGGAACTTAGTCCTTCCCATCAAGCCAGGTTTAACAAAAAAAGCCAAAAATCTCTGGTAACAAATCCAATATTATCTCTTACCTTTGGTCCAAGGGGTCAGGTGGATCTTATTGACATGGGAAGTATTCCTGATAATGACTATAGATGGATTCTAAATTATCAAGACCACTTCACCAAGTGGGTTGTGTTAAAACCCCTATTTAGAAAATGTGCATTAGAAGTAGCAAATATTCTGGTTACAATTTTCTACACGCTCGGCGCACCAAACATTCTCCAGTGCGACAATGGCAAAGAGTTTGATAATAAGCTTTTATTACAAACACTGAATAAATTGTGGCCATCAACAAAGATTATACATGGAAAACCTAGGAAGCCACAATCACAGGGTTCTGTGGAGAATGCAAATTGTCGTGTTGAGAATATTTTACAGAGCGTATTGGAAAAGGAAGGTCATTCCCATTGGGCTAAGGAATTAGACAAAGTAGCATACATGAAAAATACCACACTGCATACGGTCCTAAACAATACTCCTTACAAGGTTCTCTATGGAAGAGATCCACCACGAGGACTACGTGATTTTGATATTCCAACTTCTCTTCACGTTTCAATCAATACCGTGGAAGATATTAGTAAACTGTTTCCAAAATCTCAAACATTAAGCGACAACGAAGATGATATACAGCTTATAGAAAAAATTAACTCAGCATGTATCTCAAATACCACTCTAACACATTCGCCATATTCTTCTGAGTGCGACAGTAACATTTCTGAAGAATCTGAAGACAATTATGACTTAACATTAAAATTTAGTCCTACAAAATTAGGCGCTACAGTCAACCACATAGCGGAGAGTAAATCGTGTCCAATTTGCAAATTTTCATTAGGAAGTGAATTCGTGGAGTGTCATTCATGTTTCTCACCTGGGCACAAACATTGTTTCAATGAGGATTTGGAAACATCACACTATTATTGCATAAAATCACAGTGCATTAGAATGCAAAACCAAAACCAAATATGCTCTGTTGCAAGAAGAGGGCAAAAGAGGCAAGCGGAAAAGATGCTCTCTGATACTGCAAAGTCTCTTCCTTTAGTCTCAATTGGTGAAAACGTTAGAGTTTCAATTCCTAAAGTTGACAGGGGGAAACTCGGAGACAAGCACATTCTAGGAGTCATCACTGAGAAAAATGGAATCTATTTCACAATTGGTACAAGATATGGCATATTAAATCGCAAGTACACAAGAGGAGAATTTGAAATATGGCAAGGATCAACATATCTTCATGTCTCGAACATCCCAAAAAATGAATGCTCAATGACTACCATTTCCAGAGCAGTAACTTTGGGAAGAAGAATTTCTTGTCAATGCAAAGGAAAATGTAACACAAAATATTGCCCCTGCAGAAGATCGGGAAACCAATGTTCGAGCGGTTGTCATTCTAAAATAAGAGGCAATTGCAATAACAAAAGCTCGCCTCAGAAATCATTAATTGAGCTAAATACATCTGAAAAACGTGTCTCTATTCCTGTTACTCCTGAGAAGACATCAAAGGAAGAACAATCTAAACTTTCGGATTTTCCACCTATTCAATTAATTGATCACCATCCTCTTGAAAATGACGATTCGTTAGGTGTTGAAAGCTCAGATTGTGAGTCTTTGGACCATCTCACATATGACACGAGTAGGTTAACAATGTGTTTGACTGAAATTGATCGATTTTGTGTTAGCTGGGCGGGTGTTACAAAGGCATCAACATGATTAACACTTGCAGTGTAGATAACTTTCTCACATTGATTAGTCTCCACCTTAGCCAGATACAAGAGGTTCTGACAAGCAGGGAAATTCCAATCAATGATAATATGAAAAATATCTTAGCATGCATTGGTTCGTTGAAGTTCAATTCATTACGCTTTTGGATAGCAAGAAAAATGGCCATTAAATGTGAAAATGATCAATTAAACTTCTTCGGATCAGAAAATAATATTGTCCAAGCATTAGTTAAGGCAGGATTAAGTACACAAGAATATCACTGCACGTTTCAATGCCCGCACTGTTCAAAGCAGTTTAATACAAAAACGCGCATCAACTACTTCACGACATTAATCGAAAATTTACAAACTACTTTGAACTCAAAAGTTGAGCCGAAATTTTGCAAAATTTGTCGATGGAAAGGTACACACTTCAAAAATGTGTCAGGGCGATTTCATCAACTTTCCCCATTACTAATTATTGAAGCAGATAACCTACAGATTGACGCAAATATGATTGATAATGTCATTAACATGGACCACGGCAACAATATGTTAACTTTCAAACATATTGGTTATACACTCGTTTTTGGAAACCATTTCACTTTGAAAACATTTGTAAATCAGGATCTTGTTTCTTATGATGGAATGAGAAATCCAAAGATTCAAATCGACGAGTACTCCAAATTTCCTGACGTTCGCAAAGTAAATTTTATTACTTACATTCTACTCCCTTAAGTTAATTAATTAACCCACTCTGATCTCTCTTTGCATGTCTACCTTGTACTTATGACATTGTATATGTAGTAGAATTGATATTAGTGTTGATGTAGTCTGTACTAAATAGTACTAGAGCAAACTAATCTATATTTTTATATGGTGGTGTTTTTTTAGATTTAAATAAATTTACAATTTCACCTGTAACAATGTGATTTTGATCAGATACCTAAATAGTAATTAAATTTGATAATCAGGGAGTTAACAGACTTGAAATTGTAATCAAGCCATAGAAAATTTGTACTAAGAAATATGAATTCAACATGTTCTGCAGTAGATGCAACATGTTCCGCGGTAGATGTTAACATGTTCCGCGGTAGATGTTAACATGTTCCAAATGTCAACATGTTCCGTAACATATATGTTGTACCGTGACCTACGTTATATAAGGCCTGTTCACCAAAATAATTTTCCTGCACCATGGATAAAAGGAAGTCCATTGTTTCAAACGATGTTATAATACTATATATAATTGTATATGTTTGTTTATTAACATAGTCTAACTATTGTCATGTCTTAATCAAGTCAGAAGCACAGTGAAGTGCAATATAACTAGTAAAGGACGATTAAACATTAATCATAATGATAAGGAACTAGTAATAGCAATATAGAAAGGAACTAGTAATAGCAATATAGAAAGGAATCTAGAAAAGAGTAGTTAGAGATTCTATCAAATGCTTTTAAACTTCTTCAATTTACGTGTATTCTCAACCTCGAGTCTATGCTGAGCATTCAAGTTCTTCACTTTGTTGGAGAGAAAACAGTTGGCGCCAGTAGTGATTAGCGTGTTTAATATATCCCAACCAATTGTATGACAATTCGGGCACTTATTCCTCCAGTATTCACTTTCTTCATCTTCCAGTACTCTTAATGTTAGGTTAACGAGAATTCGTCTAGATGGTCCTTCAATAAGCTCTTGGAAAAGTTTAGGCTGTTGTTCGATTGAGGTGAAAATTTTCCACAAGCAAACTAGAACGTGAATTACTATACCAGATGGCCATTTTAGTGCACCGCGATCCATTACTTGTAACAGCTTGTAGATTGATTCTGGTGATGCATCTATTTCCATTGCTTTATCTTCTGTAAGGAAAGATAAGCAACTGTGACACCGGGCTGAGTTTTTGAAGTAACTATAAACTGTATATCCAGCAATAAACACAAGTACCTGTAGAGTTGGAGTGGGAACTCTAATTACCGAGTATTCTTGTATAGATGATAAAAAATGTTCCGTTGGAAGAGTACTAGCTGGTTCTGTTGAAGTTGAAAATGAATCAATAAATTCTTTAAGAGATAAATCATTCACTGTACTTGACTTGAAAAATATTTTAAAATACTAGATAATTTTAAGCGCCGCTCGCTTTCAAGGATCTGACAGACGCTAATATGATATTGAGCACCAGCCATCATTCTGTAAATACCAAAATGATGCTCAAGGGGGTCATTTTGCAAGAAAGAAGTGAGTAGATATGAAAAGTTACAGTTCTGTGTAAGATGGTTTACAATTGAAGTTAAAGCCAGACAAGAGTGGCGAAAGCTTTTGAAAGTCTGAGTAGTAAGTTTCCCAGTCTTGCCAGGTAATTCTTGCCATTTTTCAAGCCAATCAGTAACTCTTGATAAATAACTGAATCTGGAATCGTTTTCGACAAATGGGCGACATAATTCATCATTTAATCGAATTGCTTTGGATGGAGTATTAACATTAAACATCTTCCAAATTTCACAAATTATACGAATGAATTCAGCTGTGTGATGATAAGGATAGTGGCTAGGAAATCTAAGAAATTGAACCTTGAGTGCAGAATGTGTAGAATCATCAAACACTCTCAAAGCTAAATTTACATTTTGACGTTCCAAATTGGAAGGCCAGCATGCTTTGGCTGTTAACCGAGGAGCCAATTTAGCTACAGAGTGTTGATCAGCTTTATATAAAGATCGGATAACTTCGAATGAAGCACTATAGATGGTGGAAAAATCCTCAAAGTTAGGGTAACTAAAGCTTCTTCTGTAATCTTTTTGGTTCACCCAGTTATTACGTATAGTTTTAAGAATATGTACAAAATCGAATATCAAGAATAAAGGTCGATCAGCATCTATAATATGTGGTACAACATGATCTAAGGTGTTAGTTGGTGAGAACAATTTGAAGATACTCACATTCATTGGGTAGTTATCTGAACACAATACTTGAACATATAAACCACAACGTTCAATATCCTCGATAACCATTTTTATAATGGGGAACAACTCTGCGGCTGAGGAGTTGGAACAAGGTAACAGACGAACAATTGTGGACCACTTCTTAGATAGACTGGAAACCATGAAAGCAAAGATGGTTTTGGCAGGTTCATTAGTATTTGAAGATGAGCCCAACACTCTTCCTCCTTTATAGGTTAATTCTGATTTAACATGAATTTCGTCCATTTGGACTATTACATGTCTTTCCCTTTGGATAAATTGGGATGTAGCACTTTCCAAAAACGAACTAAATTCACTGTCCAAGCCAAACTTTGAATATAAACGCTTGAGTGTTGAATGATGAGGGAGGAAGAGAGAGTCGAGTGATTGGGGAAATAAGTTGACACTTCAGTGCTACTATGATAGTTCCAATATTGTAGCTACGATGGTGTTTAGGACATAGGAGGTTTTCTAATTGACAAATTATAAATTGTATGGCAGATAACTTGTTATCTTCCTTACAAACATCGTCCTCTGATTTTGAGATATCATCAACTGCTAAACGCAACAACTTGGTGGCATCATTTATATGGTGTTTATAAGTATGGTTTGAATTTTCTGTATTATGATTATTGATACTTAGATAAGACAGCTCTTTCAATAAGTTTTCAATATCCCTAAGATCTTGAATCTTCATTATCGAAACGGGAACCTGATTGCTATTTAAGAAACCCTTAGTACATAAAGATTTGTCGATTGTTAACGAACACTCAATAACAAGAGCTCCATTCATATTCGAAATAGATGGCTTGATAAAATTCAGTTGGTTCATTCCAAGAGACCATGGTAGCCATTCCACTGGAAGGGTTAAATTATTCACTTTTGAATTTAACTCACAGAGTGTAGATACTTTGAACCTCTCTTCATCTTTTTGTTGTAGTTTCAAGCTTAGTGTTATCCCAACATCCAACTGATCTCGTTCTTTAGTACTAAGATCCAAACGAGTTTGTGTCTTAGTTAAAACAGAGAGATAATTAGGACAACCAGGTAGGAGCTTTGGAACAGCATCTCGGTGAAGTCTAGGCATGCTACGTTTGACTTCTAACTTAGTTCCATCAGGTTGAGGAATTAAAAAGTGCGTTTCCATATCTTCATCATGGAAGTGTTTCAGACACACATGTACGTTTTTAATATCTTCAACATTTTCTCTATGAAGAAATTATTTCCATTGACTAACAAGTTGAGGTGGTCCATTTGGCATCTTGAATACAGGTGTAGGTGTCTCGCCAGAGTAATTACTCCTGCAGCCAGGTGCTGAACATCTATTTGGCATTATTCTAGTAGGAGATAGAATTCCAATTATTATCTAATTAAACAGGTATGAAATCAACATATAATAGAGGTAGGAATTGGGATAGTATATAAATACTAGAAGAATGTTTGAGATGATGTAAATGTATCGTGAGAGTTAATTGCAAATATAAAATATAACCCGAATGTCATATAAAAATTATCCCTAAATATTATGTTATCTAATAAAATGGACTTCCTTTTATCCATGGTGCAGGAAAATTATTTTGGTGAACAGGCCTTATATAACGTAGGTCACGACAGAGTATATCCGTTTCCATTGCTGCAATTAGTGACATCCGAGAAATTGAATCTGTTTTGCAGGAACTTGCTTTAAAATACAACTCTAGTTCTTATTGTGATTATCCCCTTAAGTTTGGTAGTGCATCCTTTGAAGATGTATGTCAATTATATAATTCAGAAAGAACAAGTTTATCCAAGTTGGCTCCTCATTTGACTATGGAGTCATGTTTTCCGTCTACAATGAGCGTCAAAATGTCAAACTGGTTTTGAAAGTCGTTAACGTATTAACAATATCTGCGCTAACTATTCAGAACGAATTGCGTTATCCAGAATATAGAAAGAATACTCCTGAGTTTGTTGATACCCTTCTTACTGTTTGGAAATTATTCAACGTGAACACACCATATAAAGCAGGTGTGTGCAACCTCTCTTAACACTGGGCCGCATTGTGCTTCTCAGATCTGTACACGGGCCGCGATTCGGATAGTTTTCGAATCTTCAGATTTAGATTAGAAGAAAACATTGTTTAAATTTTGAATAATTAGAATGATTAAGTGTTTAGACTAAGAGAAATATTTTCACAAAGTCACATATGTGTTCCTTAGTGTGAGATCTGTGATTGTTAGGATTACTTCGCGGGCCGCAGCACAGAGCGTTGCGGGCCGCATATGGCCCGCGGGCCGCAGGTTGCACACCCCTGTATTATAAAGGAATACGTTTGAACGATAATTTCTCTAGACCTTTGACTTTGAATGACGAGCGATTTCTATTTTTGACTCGTGTAGTTTTGGTTAGATGCTTGGCAAACTTTACCAGAAAAAATTGGCAAACTGAGTAAACAAACATCACCAGTTTTAGACATGCTTGTATTTCCTTACCACAAATTACCAATCATTTGACTCAATCTTGTGGCTTTACATAGTATGTGTTGTCCTCCTTTCTACAGACGGATCCCTTGGAACACCATTTCGGTCTATACCGTATGATGTCGGGTTCTAATTATCACTTCTCCTATCTTCAAATCCTTGAACCGAGCGTCGGCTTAAACTTTCTAGCATAATGAAACATATTTACTGACCAACAAGACACTTCCTTTCAATCTATTCAGTCATTTGTTAAGTCATTTTCTTCTCCGTATAGCGTATTCCACTACTGATGGTGAGTTCAATTTGGAGCCATTTCTTGATGAGATTAATGATCTATCAACAATTGATTGTGGTTCACAGTTGCTTCAATCATTAGCCTTTATTGCAGGCTATACTGTCCATCAGTACCTGAAACAAACAAAACCGTGTCATGTCTGTCTACATATGCTAATAGTTGATATAGAATTTCTCCTTGATTTAGACCTGGACTCTCAGTATAAACTTCTGCAGCTAACGGACTGTGGCGGACTTAAATATCCATCTGAGCCAGTTTTAAATTCCATATTTGTTATATGGAAGACCTTTAGTTCCATCGAAAACAATCAAGAGCTGATGGCGAAGCTTGTAAGTGGACCTTCTAGAAAAATACTAGTTGAACTCACGTTGGTGTATTTGGAAGTTAGCGATAATCGTGATCCAAGTATTTGGAAATCTACTTGTATTAGCTGTGGTGTGTTTAGTTAGAACATCTTATCGAAGCTCGTCTTTACTCCAGCGAATTGCTTTCTTGCAAACAAAGTTAAGAATTATAACTCGCTGGTTCTTTCAAAAAGTATAGAAAGCGTAAATTTAAGAAATTCTATTAATTATGTGTCTACTTATTTGAATTTACCATGATTTGTATTACTCTGTTATTCTTATTTCTATTATGTAGTTAAGTGTGTCGTGTGTCACTGCTAGAGCCAGAGAAAGAAAGAGGAGAGAGGAAAGAAAGCAAATAATTGTGTATTATTTACTGTATATTAATATTAGAAATTGTACTGTTTTGTGTTTATTATTACTATTAAATTATGAAAATCCAATCACCGTTGTCATTACAGCTAATACTAATCACGGGCTAGCAGGGCTGAGTTATGTTTACGACCTAGAGACGTATAAAGAACTCAGTAGTTCAATATAGAAAACATTAAAAAATTAAAATTTCCCATCTTCTTGTGCATCCCTGATACATCTACTGTCAGGCCATATATAGAGTAGGCTATGGTCATATACAGGCCTGGGGTCAATTACTCTAAAATGTAATATATTACTATTACTATTACTTTAACTATTACTTTTAATATTACTATTACCACGGACTACTATATTACCGGACGCGACAAAGCCAAACCACAGTCAAAAATGCATAGGCTGAACATTGTATGACTGAAAATATGGTCAATTCTGTATTTTTAGTCACTAAATTTGGTATCTAACACAATCTTTTGGCGCTGAATTCAAAAATGACAATTTCAAGGTTCAAAAACTCACTCCCCGCCCTAATTTTGGCAAAAAGGCGTGGTCACACCCAAATATGGTCAATTCCATATTTTTGTTTTATTACTTCATCATAACACTAAATTCGCAATATCCTCTTAACTAGGAACGATATTGATGAACATATGATTAATAAATTGTTCAGCTAAATAATAAATATATATTACTACGTGACCTTCGATATACAAGGCCTGACTTGCTAAGCGAAATTTTTTTTACCATGGATTACTTAAAGTGCATTGAAAATAGAGAATTGATCTTTATTCCAATAATTAGCAATGATAGAGCTGAAAAGTGTATAATAACTATATAGAAATATGGTATCCAGGTATACATAGCACGCTCCAGAATTGTGATATGTCATCATCTGATGACGTTATGGTAATTTTGGTTGCGAATTATCTTGTTTTTCTAGCATACTTTTAACATAGTTAAACGCGTTATAAATGTTCAAAATTGGAACATGATTATACCCAGAAGAAGTTGAATAAAATACAGTCAGGTCTGCTTATTGTGAATAAGATTTCGTCTGCTTAATATGAAGATTTTTTATTATGAACAAGTCCTACGGTCCCAATTTGACAACTACATAGGATTTGTATTAAGTTGAGTTCGCTTATTATGAAGTCTCTCTATTATGAACACAATTTTTGGTCCCTTAAATGTTCATAATAAAAGAACCTGACTGTATATCGAAATTATAAATGGAATGTTGACACATTATTCGGTTGCCATGGAAATGTATATTTCCTAAAATGTGCCATAACTCAAAAACTATGAATGTTATGTAAACTAGGCTGGTACTGATCTATCCGGAATTGGTAACTTCCTATTCATCGATAATACATTTTCTATGCCTAACTTCAATAATCTTTGAGATAATGAGTTAATTAACACTTAATTCATTATTAGGTAATGACTCACTATCTCAAAGAACGCGTTCACGTAGTAATATATATTTATTAATTAGCTGAACAATTTATTAATCATATGTTCATCAATATCGTTCCTAGTTAAGAGGATATTGCGAGTTTAGTGTTATGATGAAGTAATAAAACAAAAATATGGAATTGACCATATTTGGGTGTGACCACGCCTTTTGCCAAAATTAGGGCGGGGAGTGAGTCTTTGAACCTTGAAATTGTCATTTTTGAATTCAGCGCCAAAAGATTGTGTTAGATACCAAATTTAGTGACTAAAAATACAGAATTGACCATATTTTCAGTCATACAATGTTCAGCCTATGCATTTTTGACTGTGGCTTGGCTTTGTCGCGTCCGGTAATATAGTAGTCCGTGCTATTACAAATTACTAAACATTTACTAAGACTCTGCTATGATTCAGAATGTCTGAAGTTTATTATTTTAATTGATAACCCACACAAACAAAACATATTATCTAACCTAAGCAAACAACTAATTTCAATAAAGTGACAAATTCAAATCGATAATCATCTTGCCTTAAATTTATTTTAACAACTTCCTATTTCTTCACGAAAAATCAAATAAGCCAGTCCGAAGTTGTAGAATTGTAATAGATAATTCCTATTACAATAGGTTCTATTACTATTACTATTACTATTACATCCTCTTTGAAATACTATTACTTATTACTATTACTATTACTTCTAAAATGTAATCATTACTAATACAATTACTATTACATATTACTATTACCCCAGGCCTGGTCATATATAATTTTTGCAATATCGATTACACAAGTCGATGGGTCTTTCAGAGAACAATTCTATTAGTCTAAACTGATTACCAATGTCATCGTTAACCTGTATGGATTTTTCAGTCGTAAGAAAGTCTACACATTGGACAGCCATTTGATTTATTAGGTATGAAAAAACTGCATAACCTGCCACAAATGCGAGGCACTCAACTTGAGAAATAGCTATTTCTGGAAGGGTGACCTGTTCTAAAAATGTGATAAGTTTTTCTAATTCAAAATTTGAGTCCTCGCCATCATCAGTAACACTAGAAAAGGTATTCAAATATTCCATGAGAGTAGGTTTATGAATGGTATCAGATTTAGTTTTGATGTCAAATAGTTTTAGTATGTTAGAGAGTTGTAATCTGCGTTCGGATTCTAGGATTTGACTATAGGAGATTTGATAGTGGGAATCTGACAATTGTCTATACAAACCAAAATGATGTTCTAAAGGATCGTTTTGTATCCTTGATGTCAACAGGTACTGGAAACCATATTTGGTACAAAGCATATCAACAAGCAAGGGCAGTGCATTGCAAGTGTGTTTCAGACCTGTGAATATCTGAGGAGACAGTTTTCCTTTAACAGTGGGAAGGTTTTTCCAACAGTCTAACCAGTTAACTACATTTCGTAGGAACAAGATTGGAGAGTCGTCTGAAGATAGAGGTCTAGAAAAGTCGTCATTAAAACGTATACCTTTCCCGACCCAATTTACATTAAAAATTTTCCAGATGTCATTAATTAACTTCAGAAAATCAACAGTTTGGTTTTGACTTATACTTTTCCTTTCAAAATTGAGAGCTAATCGGCCAGCTGAAGTTGACTCGTGAAAAATCTTAAGTGCCAAATTTACATTCTGTCTTTCCAAGCTAGATGGCCAACAAGCTTTGGAAGTTAATTTTGGAGCTCGTTTAAAAATGTTATATCTATCAGATTTGTATAAGGTCCTAATGTCATCAAAAACTGAATAGCATATTGTAGGATACAAAGATTTAGCAAAATTAGTTGTGTAAATTTTGAGCCCTGAAGTATTGATCGATACTCTTAAATAAGCCTGAGATTCATCTTCAGCAGATGTATGGTTAGGAGTGATACAATCATTAAATTTAGGAAAAATAAATACTTTCTCGTAGTCTTTCAAATTTAACCAATTATTTCGAATTGATTTTAAAATATGGACTATATCAAAAAATAAAATAAGGTCTCTATTTGGGTCACAAGGATGTATAATTTTAGGTAGCAGTGTTTTGTGATTTAGGGAAAGAAGTTTATATATACTGACATTTAGGGGGTAATTGTCAATACAGACAGCATCTACATATACATTACAACTTTCAATGTTGTCTTAATAACAATGGGTAATAGTGCAGCAGCAGAGCTAGAACCAAGAGGGACTAGCCTTACAATGGTAGAGAACTTAGTCATCAAACTAGATACCATTATAGAAAATACAGTGGTGGGTGGGTCTTCCGGATGGTCAATAGAGCCAATAATTCTACCACCTATATAACTAGCATCGCTACGTATTTGAACTTCGTCCATCTGAAGTATATCATGCCTCTCTAAATCTTTGTATGTAGATGAAAATTCCTTAAGTACACTTAAATATTCACTCTCTAGACCAATTGAATTTTTAATTTTGAGTAGATTACGTTCATGAGGGAGATTCAAACAATTTGAGGATTGGATTAGCCGAAAACAAGCGGGAGAAATGCCGTGTACCTTGAGGGAAAAAACCTGCGTTGTCACGCTATAACGGCGCCCATATTTTGAAATTATTAAATATCTCAATTGATCAAGTAGAAACATAATCCCAATATTGGTAATACGTATAGGTAAGTTCTAGAATTGGGGTCTCTGAAATTCTATATCTTGATCACTCAGCTGAGTCTGCTCTATTAGTTCAATGGCACTTTGCAACTCAATAATAGCATTTTCAACATGCGTTTTAACGGAGGGTAGACGTTGGTTGGGTTTGCATTTAGGACTAATAACTGGGAATGTTTCAATTTCTACTAACAATGTCTCAATCTGGCGGATGTCATTAATTTTGTTGAGAGATAAATATATTTGGCGCTTGTGTTGATCAAAACTATTAATCAATAAACATTGGTCTATTACAAGTGAACATTGAATCGAAGGTTGGTTATCTAAAGTGGTGATTTTTAGAAAAAACAAAGGTGTCAGTGTCGGGTTTGTGGACGACCCAACTATTAGAAAGATCGATGCAACTCAGCTTATCAACAATATCACTAAGAATACTGATTGAGAACTTATCTATGGTAGATGTATTGTCCACTATGCTCAGATTGATTGCAGTTTGAACCATTGTCAGCTCTCTATCGTCTCTGAAATTATTTTTATCTTCTCTGTAGTGTTTGTCAAGTAGCTGGGGCAGTTCGGGAATATAGTTGGTATAGCAGTCTTCGTCAGGGACAATCGGTCTCGTGGTGCCACAACCATCTTCTGTCCATTAAAATATTCGAATGTCCTTTCAATGAATTCCTCTTTGAAGTGGAGTATACAAACCTAAGAAATGATTCAATAATTTCAAATGTGAACTGATGATTAGTTTAAAATAAGTGTATAAGAGTATTTACCTTTATATTTATATTGTTCTGGTAATCTTCTACAGGTCTTGGAATGGCTCTAAACCATTTTTCACGAAGTTGTTAATCCTTGGGAAACTAAATACTTTTGTGAAATGTTCTTCTCCCCGATAATTCGAGGTACATCCGGGTACGATACAACTCATCTCGTTGATATTGAAGTTAGAATAAGTGTGTATAGTAGATAATGATAATTTCAATATCGCTTATTTATGTTGAATAGTTAATTTAATCATTATGGGTTATTAAACTCAAGATGGTTCTAGATAGAAATAATTTAAAATCAACAATCGTTCCTTTGTTCCATACAACTTGTTAAATGAGTCTAAACACTATGAGGGGTTCATTCATGTCATGGCGAAAAAAATCCAAAATTGCAGCTGTGCCGACAGCATGTTCCTTTGGAGGCACAATCAATATACCACCACCAAAATATAGTGCCACACCAAAGGAACATGCGTCGGCACAGGCTGCAATTTTGGATTTTTTCCTTTATTACGTTATATAACATCCATAAGCTGTTTTGATATAAAAATAGTCTAAGAGATGCAAAACTAACCTGTAACATATAAAACATTTACAAATTAGGTGTTTTCGAGATTTATTTTTTAATGCCCATTCATTCATTATGTATTGATAATAAATTATATAATTAATTAATTATTTTATCAATGTTATCCACTGTGAGTTGAGTTAAGTAAACAAATTCCCAATTTAATTTAATTTGCTTTAATCCAGTGAATATTAATATACTGTTAAAAATTGGAAATCAGCATACTCGCTTACTTTGAAAGACATAGGGGATTAAGTTTATATTTCCATTATAAATGCGTTATAAACCCCCCCCCCCTTACACTCTAATACATTTCGGGCACCAAGCACACACATAGACAAATATTTATACAAATAGATATTCCATCTCATTAATCCATTGTTTGAATATCAGAAATCGTTCTGAAATTGAATAACTGTTAGTGAAATTGAATTTTCATATAGGAGAAATTTTAATACAACTATGTATTATAAATCGATTTATATAGAAGCAACTATTGAATCAAATGAATTATTTATATATACTAGAATTATTTATTGTAATTATGATATCAACAATAACTTGAATCGAAATACAGTCAACTCCGCTTAATCGGGTCACATCGGGACCAGGTTGTTTTGACCCGATTAAGCGGAGAAACAGATTAACCGAAAATATTGTAAGCCAAACTGTAATTCGGTCCTATAAATCCTGTGGAATTTTGACCCGATTAAGCGGAGAAACCGATTAACCGGTGTCCCAATTAAGCGGAGTTGACTGTATCACTGAATCTAATTGAATTATTCATAAATAGTAGATCTTCATCGAAACCACGAAATAATTACATAATTGAATATTAATGAATTTACGATTTTAGAAAGTTAAGGGTGAATTATGGCAACTTTGAGCCTAATAATCAGGAAAATGAGGACGGATTAAAAAATCGTGAAGAGCTATCAGTTGAAAATACTTTTCTGATACTAATGATTCTAAAATTTTTCTTGTTATTGCATTTATTTTCTTATGGGACAAAAACAGCTAGAAGTCCCGTTAAAATTTTCACAAGTAGAAATTGAAAAATCGGGCCACGAGATGCACATTAATCAACAACCAGACACCTATCCTGAAAATCTCAGAACTCTAGCACTTATGGTTTAGCCTAGGAGGCGACACGAAGAAGAAAGAAATCTAAAATTGCACCTGTGCCGACGCATGTTCCTTTGGTGGCACTATATTTTGGTGGTGGTTTATTAATAGTGCCTCCAATGGAACATGCTGTCTGCACAGGTGCAATTTTGGATTTTTTTTTTGACATGTCATCAGGGACGTCGCCACGGGGGGGGGCCTGGTAAAATATATTGAATTATTTATTTCTCTGATTCATTGATGCTATTGAATTCAATTTAATGAGTTCACATTTTCCAATCCATTTGAGTCAAATCCCTGCACGAGGCTCCAATTTTCCCCTGTACATTGGTCCAGATCCTAGACACCTAAAAAATTTTCCTCGCACGCTTCGCTCGCTCGTCTAAAATGTAAATCTACACTTATATTTAAACGAATTACACTAACCAAAGCATTTTCATTTTGCAGGACATTATACTAGAAAGCTTCATCTTTATCGCATTGTTTTTGGTAACGTCAACTGCTAGATCTAACACCAATATAATGTTTGCCCCCTCTGGCAATTTCTGTGCCCCCACTAGGTGAAAAATCCTGGCAACGTCCCTGCATGTCATTATCACTATGAAGGTGTTAAATTAATTCAGATAGGTGTTTCGGATTGTAACGACCCTTAGTGAGTTGGAAGTTTCATTTTAGCTCACTTCATTTCAAACATTCAAGTTTCAGTGGAAAATAAGTGATGACTCAGCATTTTTTATGCGCGTGCTGGGTGATCACCCACCACCAACCAACCCATTCGAATTATATATTTCACAAAATTGTGAAAACTAATTTTTTTACGATGTCATCATCACCTCAAGGTGTCAAGACACATTTGTAGAGGTGTTATGTGGCATAAGAATCAATTGATAAATTGTAAGTTTGTTTCTATCTTGCATTATCTCTGAGATTAATGATATTTAGCTAATTAGTATAAATATTTATTAATAATTTAACACCAATTTGAATATACTAAGTAAAATTAATTTGGAACCAAATTTCAATTCCGCACCCTCGATGATCCCTAATAAACAAATTGGAAGCATCTATATAATATTATGTCAATTATAGACTGAGTTAATTATAATTAATTACGTCAGTATATTAATATTGTTTAAGAGTATTCTTGAATAAGGAAATATATTCACATAATTTGTCGTTGTTATGGAATATATAATCATAATTTTCAATTAGAAAACCGAAGCCTACTTGATCTCACAAGTTGAATCAATATAATTATTACAACTTGAAATAAATGCGTTATAAAACCTCCCTTACACTTTAATAAATACATTTCGGGCACCAAGCACGTGCACACACATAGACAAATATTTATACAAATAGATATTCCATCTGATTAATCCATTGTTTGAATATCAGAAATCGTTCTGAAATTGAATAACTGTTGAGTGAAGGCCTCTGACCTTCTGGAATCGGCTACTGAACCCCTAAATTTTTATATTAAAATCAACTAGATTATTCTATTAGCTATATATTCATAAGAAAGTTTGACTCTCTAGCTCATATAGTTTCCAAGTTACAGCAAGGTATGTGAATATGGAACTAAATGACGAATCATTGTATTTAACATTAATTGAGAATTTTATATTCACTTTTATTTCCAGGAAAATTGGGTAGTTATCAATGCGACGTTAGTGCCAATATAGTTAGTACTAACTAGCTAGCTATACGTAACAGAGCGTTTAAATTGATATCGTGTTTACTTTCAACACTGTCGGAATGATAAGTTGGAATTTCTCACCTTTGAAAAAAATTCCAGAAAGTCATTGGTGTAGTATTGAAAGTAAACACGATATCAATTAAAACGCTCTGTTACGTATAGCTAGCTAGTTAGTACTAACTATATTGGCACTAACGTCGCATTGATAACTACCCAATTTTCCTGGAAATAAAAGTGAATATAAAATTCTCAATTAATGTTAAATACAATGATTCGTCATTTAGTTCCATATTCACATACCTTGCTGTAACTTGGAAACTATATGAGCTAGAGAGTCAAACTTTCTTATGAATATATAGCTAATAGAATAATTTAGTGGATTTTAATATAAAAATTTAGGGGTTCAGTAGCCTATTTCCAGAAGGTCAGAGGCCTGAAATTGAATTTTCATATAGGAGAAAACTTTAATACAACTATGTATTATAAATCGATATATATAGTAGCAGCTATTGAATTAAATTGAATTATTCATATAAACAGAATACTTTATTTTAACTATGATATCAGAAATTGATTTGTATAGTAATAGCTATTGAATGTAAATTAATTATTCATATATACTAGAATTCTTTATTGTAATTATGATATCAGCAATAACTTGAATCGAAATAACACTGAATCAATTGAATTATTCATAAATAGTAGATCTGCATCGAAACCACGAAATAATTGCATAATTGAATATTATTGAATTTACGATTTTAGAAAGTTAAGGGTGAATTGTGGCAACTTTGAGCTTAATTATCAGGAAAATGAGGACAGATTTAAAAAATCGTGAAGAGCTATCAGTTGCAAAATACTTTTCTGATGCTAATGATTCTAAAAATTTCTTGTTATTGCATTTATTTTCTTATGGGACAAAAAAGCTAAAAGTCCCGTTAATAATTTTCCCAAGTCGAAATTAATAAATCGTGACCCCAGGTGTACATCTGTAACCCATGAGACACCTATCCTGAAAATTTCAGTTCTTAGTTAATAAAACTCTGTTCTGTGGAGAGGATACGGAAGGATAATAAAAATCCAAAATTGCAGCTGTGCCGACGCATGTTCCTTTGGTGGCACTATATTTTGGTGGTTGTTTTTTGATAGTGCCTCCAATGGAACATGCTGTCGGCACAGGCTGCAATTTGGGATTTTTTTTCGCCAAGTCATCATCACTATAAAGGTGTTAAATTATTTCAGAAAGGTGTTTCAGATATTCAAGTTTCAGTAGAATATAATGTGCTGAGTCAGCATTTTTTAGGTGCGTGTTGGGTATTCACCCAAATCCAACCAACCCATGCGAATTATTTAATTCACAAAATTGTAAAAATACATTTTTTTGACGATGTCATAATCACCTCAAGGTGTCAAGACCCACTTGTATAGGTGGTACCTGGCATAAGGACCAATTGATAAATTGAAAGTTTGTTTCTATCTTGTATCATCTCTGAGATTAATGAAATTTAGCTAATTAGTATAAATATTTAATTAATTTATTAATAATTTAACAACATTATTATATACAGCAAATTAATTGAGTTCAATTATTTGCAATTATTATTAATTTAATTTGAATTTCACTATAATATTTGAATTCCACGCACTCGATAACCCCAATAATCCAATTGGAAAATTCTATAAGTTAAATACAAAAGGAATTAATTATAATAAATTACGTCAGCACATTAATTGAGCAAAAAGAATATTCTCGCCGAAATAAATATAATCACTTAATCTGTCGTTGTTGTGGAATGTAAAATCTTAACGGTTCTATCATAAACCATCTTGAGTTTAATGCCATTCATTCATTATGTATTGATAATAAATTATATTATTAGTAATTTATTTTAGCAATGTTATCCATGGTTGGTTGAGTTGAGTCAACAAATTCCTTATATTATATTATTTTATTTAATCCATTGTATAGTAATGCTACAATTAAATAGAAGCCAGCTGGAATTCATAAGTTGAATCAATATAATTATCTCAAGTTGAATCACTAGAGTAGGATTTAACAAGTTAAATCAATATAATTATTACAAGTTGAAACAATGGAATTAGATTTAACACTTTTACTGAAATTGAAGTGTGAGTAAACAAAGAAATTTTAACCCCCATTAATGGCAGAAATTGACCCCTTTAGTGAAAAATTTCTTCTCCCAACAGACGCAGAATTTTAAGATGAATCCAAATATGAAATAAAATTTGGGGGTTTAGTAAAACATATTTTGAGTTATGGACCAGACAAATTTTGAAAGGTGTTAAAGATGTGTGCAAAATTTCGTAATCAAAAATCGTAACCCCAGGTGCAAATTAGACGTCGACTCCGAACCTACATTCCAAGTTTCAGCCCTCTATGAATATAGGTGTGGCCAGGGCACCTGCTACGGAGAAATAATAATAATAAAAATAAAATCCAAAATTGCACCCTGTGCCGACGCATGTTCCTTTGGTGGCACTATATTTTATTGGTTGGTTATTGATAGTGCCTCCAAAGGAGCATGCTGTCAGCACAGGGTGCAATTTTGGATTTTTTTTCGCCCAGTCATCAACGCCCAAGGTGTGAAGAACCATTTGTTAATTAGTCGGAGTTACAAGGAACGGTAGATAAATTTGAAGTTAGTTTCTATCATAAACCATCAAGAGTTTAATGCCATTCATTCATTATGTATTGATAATAAAATATATTATCAGGAATTTATTTTAGCAATGTTATCCACGGTTGGTTGAGTTGAGTCAACAAATTCCTTATATTATTATAATTTATTTAATCCATTGTATAGTAATACTAGAATTAAATAGAAGCCAGCTGGAATTTATTAGTTGAATCAATTTAATTATCGCAAGTTGAAACAATAGTGAAAGATTTAACAAGTTAAATCAATATAATTATTACAAGTTGAAAAATGGAATTAGATTTCACAGTTTTACTGAAATTGAAGTGTGAGTAAACAAAGAAATTTCAAACCACATTTGTGGCAGAAATAAAAATCTTTATTAAAAGTTCTCTTCTCCCATCAGACGCAGAATTTTATGGTGAATCCAAATGTGAAATAAAATTTGGGGGTTTAGTAAAACATATTTTGAGTTATGGACCAGACAAATTTTGAAAGGTGTTAAAGATGTGTCAAAAATTTGTTAATCAAAAATCGTAACCCCAGGTGCAAATTAGACGGTCCCATCGCATCTACATGCCAAGTTTCAGCCCATCAACTATAAAGCTCAGGCCAGGGCACCGTCTACGGAGAAAAAAAAAAAAAAAAAAAAATAATAAAGGCAGTGATTCCAATACTGGGCCACTATACTATAGTATAGTCGGCACAGTAAAAATCCAAAATTGCACCCTGTGCCGACGCATGTTCCTTTGGTGGCACTATATTTTGTTGGTTGTTTATTGATAGTGCCTCCAAAGGAACATGCTGTCGGCGCAGGCTGCAATTTTGGATTTTTTTTCGCCAAGTCATCAACGTCCAAGGTGTGAAGAAGCATTTGTTAATTGGTCCGAGTCACAAGGAACGGTAGATAAATTTGAAGTTTGTTTCTATCTTAAACCATCTTGAGTTTGATGCCATTCATTCATTATGTATTGATAATAAATTATATTATTAGTTATTTATATTAGCATTGTTATCCACGGTTGAGTTGAATTAAGTCAACAAATTCCTTATATTATATTATTTAATTTAATCCATTGTATGGTAAATTAAATAGAAGCCAGCTGCAATTTATAAGTTAAATCAATTTAATTATCGCAAGTTGAATCAATAGAGTAAGATTTAACAAGTTAAATCAATATAATTATTACAAGTTGAAACAATGGAATTAGATTTAACAGTTATACTGAAACTGAAGTGTGAGTAAACAAAGAAATTTCAACCCCCATTTATGGCAGAAATAAAACTCTTTATTGAAAGTTTTCTTCTCCCATCAGACGCAGAATTTTATGGTGAATCCAAATGTGAAATAAAATTTGGGGGTTTAGTAAAACATATTTTGTGTTATGGACCAGACAAATTTTGAAAGGTGTTAAAGATGTGTCAAAAATTTCTTAATCAAAAATCGTTACCCCAGGTGCAAATTAGACGGTCCCATCGCACCTACATGCCAAGTTTCAGCCCATCAACAATTAAGCTCTGGCCAGGGCACCGTCTACGGAGAAAAAAAAAATAATAAAAATAATAAAGGCAGTGATTCCAATACTGGGCCACTATACTATAGTATAGTCGGCACAGTAATAAAGGCAGTAAGATTAGAACTGGGCCACTATACTATAGTATAGTCGGCACAGTAATAATAAAAATAAAGGCAGTGATTCCAATACTGGGCCACTATACTATAGTATAGTCGGCACAGTAAAAACCCCTCACAGACGGGATGGGAGTGTGCTCCTTCTGATTACACTTCCCCAATGTTTAATTTAACTAGAATTTCAATATTCAAATTACATTTCATCTTAATGTAATACAATTTAATTAATGTTTGAATTGTGAAGACTTCAAATGTTTAATTAAATTAATTAAAGATTAAATATTACAAATAGAAATTAGGAATACGTGCTAGTATTTACGTTACTATCTTGAATAATAAATTGACATCATCATCAACTTGTAAAATATTCCAACTTCCAAGTGTTTCAATTGCACTTGTATGAAACACATGTTCACTTACAAACCAATCAATAACAGTCATTATCCTAGCAGATAGTAGGCTTATGTAATATGTTCTATTGTATTGAGTATACTATAGAGTAATTACAATATGGAGAAGATGGCTGATTTATGTAAATAATCGTTAATAAAACGTAGAATTGATTAGCGACCTAATAATTTTAATTGATATATAGAAAGAACATCCTTAGGAGAATACAACCTCTATATTTTCAATAACTAATTCGAATTATTAAAAAGTCACTGAACCAGAATACAAATTTCGATATAACTGACGAACAAAAGCGAAATTGAGAAATCAGGCTTCGAGGTGATCATCTCCAGGAAATTCTATATCTCCTGTCCAAATTTGAAATCTCTATCACCAATGGTTTAGTCAGGCCATCGCGTACGGCCGGCAAGCCGGAAGTCCGACAGAGGTAAATTCAATAGTGTGCACTTATAGTATAAAACTATAGTAGGACCCTACTAGAACGTTTTTTACTAGAAGAAGCACACTAAAAATATAGGCAGTGATTCCAATACTGGGCCACTATACTATAGTATAGTCGGCACAGTAAAAATTCGTGCACTGTGACAAGGTGTAGAATTTAATTCTCTATCGAATGCATATAAATAGAATATTCGGGCACCATTTATTTTTATTTTTCTAACATTAAACAGGTGGAAAAATGTTATAAAATATCGAAACCCCAGGTGCACATCTGTAACCCATGAGACCTGTCCTGAAAATTTCAGTTCTTAGTAATTACAACTCTGTTCTGTGGAGACGATACGGACCAATAACCAAGGCAATAATATTAGAACTGGGCCACTATACTATAGTATAGTCGGCACAGTAATAATATTAAAGGCAGTAAGATTAGAACTGGGCCACTATACTATAGTATAGTCGGCACAGTAATTTGAATATACTAACCAATCCCTGGTCCAAAAAAATAGTGACTGCCATTGCCTTATGTATAGAATGCTATGCATCGGCTTATCATCGAATTGAAAGTTGATGTCACCTTAGAAAACTTTCCAGGTCACAAGGTGTAATTTATATCGAAGTATTCTAAATAGCCAAACTCACTTGATTACAAGCCAATTCGCTGAGACGTGAATAGCAATTTTCAATTCACCGTAATACATAGTGTATATTCGTAATACAAATATATAATAGTTCCAGTTTCACAAATAATTCTATAATAAGAAAAGTATAAGAGCCAGAGTCGATTTCTTTTCGACTATTTATAGCTAATTCATTAATTAAGCTAAACATATATAATCAATAGAAATAATGGATTCACCGGGGACATTTCGCCATATAAACCTCACACCAACCATGAAGCGGTTGGTGTGTGGTTGTGTTCTGCCGCGAAGCGACCTAGCAAGCGAAGACCGCTAGTATTGATTTATTTGTTCAATTATTTCGAAGTTGTAGGTTCTATGGCATCTCTCCTACCCCAGCAATTGATTCTACCTAAAGAAAAGTATATTGACCAAGTTAAGAGTTATAAGCAAGAAATTCAAAAGAAATTCTCTCTGATAAGAGAAAACTTAGCTGTAATTGAGGATGAAAATTTCTATCTTCTATCTCAGGAATGATATAGATAGTGCTAGAATGGTACCATAATAAGTTAAATCACCCAAAGGTGCTAAGCTTATTATATCAATAAAATCGAAGTTCCATATTTGGGATGTTAACAATGAATACTTTAAGAAGGTATATGCAGAACTATGCTGTGATATCTGTCTATCCAATGTGTCACTCCCAAAGAAAGGACATCACAAACACATCAAAACATTCGGTGTTCTTGATCGTATACAAATAGACCTTACACAAATTGCCTTTGAAAAAGAAGATATACTTGCTAGAAAAGGATTTTTTTTTTTCGAGATTCACCGTGATTTATCATAAATATCGAATAATATTATCAAATACGTTTTACAGTCGGTATGTGTATAATTATACTCAGGTAGTTGAGTGGAGTCGAAAGAGGGGTCACTCGATTGGGTAAGGACACGTTTGGAGAATGGAATTTTTGACACATTCCTGGTACATTCCAGCGTTGCTATGGAAAAATTATTCCAATTATGGTCATGTGATATATTAAATTATCGGAAATTTAACTTGGAAACCGAATTTAACAATAAAAAGACGATATAACTTAATTTGAACAAGCTTTTATGGGAAACAAGTCCGGCGAACACTATCGGACATGGTTACTTTGCTGAGCTGACACATGGCCGATATAGACACTCTTTCAATTGCCTCAATATCCAAAAATGTTCGCACTACATCAAAGTCATGTGTACAATTTTTGGTGCTTTTATCAAAAAAATGAACAATTGTATGGTTGTGCCGCTGCACTATACCACTGATATTACAAAGTGACAATGGGGGAGAGTTTGTTTCGAATATAATAAAGCATATTATGCCTAATCTAGGTATAAAGTTGATAAATGGTTCGCCTTATACACCTACTATTCAAGGACAGGTTGAAAGATTTAATAAAACATTTAAAGGTCTATTTAAGAAGGAAATTCAAATTAACTTGTCTGCAGGTAACACTTCGAGAGTAGAGAATTGGTCCGTAGAGTTGTTACCAAGAATTATTAATATGTATATTCATGGAAAACACAGATCTTTATCTAGATCTCCTTGGGAAGTATATTATGCTAGATCTGCGCCTCATCCGACGTATAATGTCACGCAATTAGAATCTTTAAACCCTATTGATATAGAATTATGCTCTTGTCCAGATGATGAAACGATTGGCTCTATAAATAAAAATCCAAAATTGCAGCCTGTGCCGACGCATGTTCCTTTGGTGGCACTATATTTTGTTGGTAGTTTATTGATAGTGCCTCCAAAGGAACATGCTGTCGGCGCAGGCTGCAATTTTGGATTTTTTTTCGCCAAGTCATCAACGCCCAAGGTGTGAAGAAGCATTTGTTATTTGGTCCGAGTCACAAGGAACGGTAGATAAATTTGAAGTTTGTTTCTATCATAAACCATCTAGAGTTTAATGCCATTCATTCATTATGTATTGATAATAAATTATATTATTAGTTAGTTATTTTAGCAATGTTATCCACGGTGATTTGAGTTTAGTCAACAAATTCCTTATATTATTATATTTTATTTTATCCATTGTATAGTAATACTACAATTAAATAGAAGCCAGCTGGAATTTATAAGTTGAATCAATTTAATTATCGCAAGTTGAAACAATAGAGTTAAGATTTAACAAGTTAAATCAATATAATTATTACAAGTTGAAACAATAGAATAAGATTCAATATAATTATTACAAGTTGAAACATTAGAATTAGATTTAACAGTTTTACTGAATCTCAAGTGTGAGGAAACACAGGAGATTGGCACCCCAATTATGGCACAAACCTAGGCTAAATTGAACATTTGTGAATTGCCAAAAGGTGTAGAAATTAATTCTCTATCCGTATGTGTAAATTTTATCAAGCTCAATATTAATTATTTCATGTTATGAGCCATAATTAGTTTAAATAGGTGTTAAAATTATTTGATCAAAAATCGTAACCCCAGGTGCAAATTAGACGGTCATTTCGCAACTACATGCCAAGTTACAGCCCTCAATGTATACAGGTGTGGTCAAGGCACCGTCTACGGAGAAAAAATAAAATAAATAATAAAGGCAGTGATTCCAATACTGGGCCACTATACTATAGTATAGTCGGCACAGTAAAAAAAAAATAAAGGCAGTGAGATTAGAACTGGGCCACTATACTATAGTATAGTCGGCACAGTAAAAATAAAAATAATAAAGGCAGTGATTCCAATACTGGGCCACTATACTATAGTATAGTCGGCACAGTAATAAAGGCAGTGATTCCAATACTGGGCCACTATACTATAGTATAGTCGGCACAGTAATAATAAAATCCAAAATTGCACCCTGTGCCGACGCATGTTCCTTTGGTGGCACTATATTTTGTTGGTTGTTTATTGATAGTGCCTCCAAAGGAACATGCTGTCGGCGCAGGCTGCAATTTTGGATTTTTTTTGCCAAGTCATCAACGCCCAAGGTGTGAAGAAGCATTTGTTAATTGGTCCGAGTCACATGGAACGGTAGATAAATTTGAAGTTTGTTTCTATCTTAAACCATCTTGAGTTTGATGCCATTCATTCATTATGTATTGATAATAAATTATATTATTAGTTATTTATCTTAGCATTGTTATCCACGGTTGAGTTGAATTAAGTCAACAAATTCCTTATATTATATTATTTTATTTAATCCATTGTATGGTAAATTAAATAGAAGCCAGCTGCAATTTATTAGTTAAATCAATTTAATTATCGCAAGTTGAATCAATAGAGTAAGATTTAACAAGTTAAATCAATATAATTATTACAAGTTGAAACAATGGAATTAGATTTAACAGTTATACTGAAACTGAAGTGTGAGTAAACAAAGAAATTTCAACCCCCATTTATGGCAGAAATAAAACTCTTTATTGAAAGTTTTCTTCTCCCATCAGACGCGGAATTTTATGGTGAATCCAAATGTGAAATAAAATTTGGGGGTTTAGTAAAACATATTTTGTGTTATGGACCAGACAAATTTTGAAAGGTGTTAAAGATGAGTCAAAAATTTCTTAATCAAAAATCGTTACCCCAGGTGCAAATTAGACGGTCCCATCGCACCTACATGCAAAGTTTAAGCCCATCAACTATAAAGCTCTGGCCAGGGCACCGTCTACGGAGAAAAAATAATAAAATCCAAAATTGCAGCCTGTGCCGACGCTTGTTCCTTAGGTGGCACTATATTTTGTTGGTTGTTTATTGATAGTGCCTCCAAAGGAACATGCTGTCGGCGCAGGCTGCAATTTTGGATTTTTTTTTCGCCAAGTCATCAACGCCCAAGGTGTGAAGAAGCATTTGTTATTTGGTCCGAGTCACAAGGAACGGTAGATAAATTTGAAGTTTGTTTCCATCATAAACCATCTAGAGTTTAATGCCATTCATTCATTATGTATTGATAATAAATTATATTATTAGTTAGTTATTTTAGCAATGTTATCCACGGTGATTTGAGTTTAGTCAACAAATTCCTTATATTATTATATTTTATTTAATCCATTGTATAGTAATACTAGAATATATAAGTTAAATCAATATATTTATCGAAAGTTGAAACAATAGAGTAAGATTAACAAGTTAAATCAATATAATTACAGTCAGGTCTGCTTATTATGAACAAGATTTCGACTGCTTAATATGAAATTTTTTTATTATGAACAAACCCTACGGTCCCAATTTAAAATTTACATAGGGTTTGTATTAAGTTGAGTTCGCTTATTATGAAGTCACTCTATTATGAACACAATTTTTGGACCCTTGAATGTTCATAATAAAAGAACCTGACTGTATTACAAGTTGAAACAATAGAATTAGATTTAACAATTTTACTGTGAGTAATTAAACCACTATTTATGGCATGAATTAAACCGTTTATTAAAATTTGTCTTCTCCCATAAGACACACAATTTTAAGATGAATCCAATGGTGAAATAAAGTTTGGGGGTTTAGTATAAGCCCATAAACTATAAAGCTCTGGCCAGGGGGCCGAATGTTAGGAAGACCTGGTGTAGATAATTGAGAATCCTAATTAGTTCAGAACTTCTCTATTGAAACATTTGTGTAGTATAGATGATACCTTTGTGAGTTATCAATAATAACAAAGAATTCAATTCTTCAATTGTAGAGATAGAAACCTAAGAATAATATACTATTCAAACATGTTGTTCTTTTGAGTTGCGTGAGTTGTCAACAAGAGAACACAAATAGAATATAAAAGCCTTGATTATAATATATTACACAATAGAAATCCACGAATATTCTTTACAATTTATCATCATTTCCTATTCAATAATGGCTCAAAATTTGAATAATTGTACGATCACCAACTTGACTGTAAGTATAATGACGTTATTTATTATTACATCATAATAAATTACTAACGATCTTATCCATAGATTAGTAACAATTCCAAAAATGGATTCAAAAAACCAAGAAGGACATACATAAAAAACAAAAAAATCTACAGTATATTTAAAGAAAAAAAATTAGTTAATGAAGCAAAGAAATATCTAGTGAGTTTTGTTCCCCTATTTCTAATATATTTTGTACTACTTTATTATTTTGTATATAGGAAATTTGCAACTTACAAAATGAAAAGAATTTGGCAGACACACTAATAGAATTAAATAGACGAGATTTATTACAGAAACTAGGTTTGCATACGCCCCCCATTTATCCCCCACAAGCCACGCCCCCCATTTATCCCCCACACGCCACGCCCCCCGTTTCTCCCCCACACGCCACGCCCCCCGTTTCTCCCCCACAAGCCACGCCCCCCGTTTCTCCCCCACAAGCCACGCCCCCCGTTTCTCCCCCACAAACCACGCCCCCCGTTTCTCCCCCACAAGCTACGCCCCTCGTTTCTCCCCCACTTCCTAGCTCTATAATTAACTTACTACAATCACAACCATTACACAAATAACATTATTATTAGCTTAATTCTTTTCTACTACTACATATGCCACGCCCCCCGTTTCTCCCTCACACGTCACGTCCCCCGTTTCTTTCTCCCTCACCTCCTAGCTCTATAATGAACTTACTACAGTGACAACCATTACATAAATAACATTATTATTAGATTAACTATTTTCTTATTACAACATACCTATACTATCTAATTAAAACTCTATTTATATCATGTTATCAATTGAAATTAGAATAATTTCGGATCAAATGGAATATACGTATACCTTGTGATTGTGAAATAAGTATATTTCCTGGTATTTGCAAAAACCACCATAATTCATTATCAACCAATAATTTAACATCAATTAAGATGTATTACTTGAATTCACCTTTCACAATTACCCCCATATATAAGATAATTATAGAACACTGCTTTAAATCTATGGAGAATTTCAATTCGGTCCCTCAAGGCCTGCTGATAAGAATCAGTGGGTGCACTTGGGACACACCTCAGTACCTTTTCCCCGAAATTAACCCATAAATAAGATAATTACAGAATACTGCTATAAATTTATGGAGAATTTCAATTCGGTCCCTCAAGGGTTGCTGATAAGAATCAGTGGGTGCACTTGGGACACACCTCAGTACCTTTTCCCCGAAATTAACCCATAAATTACTAATTGCACCATGATCCCTGTTACATAAGCCATATGCAAATACGCACACTTATCATACAGACAAGCCATATGCCTAGCACACTTGCCAAAAAAGCAAGCCATATGAAATCTCGCACACCTCATAGAGGCCATATGCTTTGCACACTTAGTAACAGTTACATGTATTAATTAGCAAAGTATTATTAAACCTGATTGTACTCATAATGACAAACAATTATAGTACCAAGTCCAGGAAAATTTGGAATCTCATAAAGTTATGAAATAGCATAATCCATTATTTGTCAAGAAATTCTACATAAGAAAATAAACGCCAATAGCTAAAATACTATTAAATCATGTAGATTGCATCATAGTGGTTCGCACCACTTCCACAATGATTAATGGAATGAAATAGAACTATTAATGACTTTCCTTGATAGATAGGATCATTGGGTATACCTATCATATTTTCAGTATACACATCAGTTATAACCCATTTAGACGGGTCTGTATCAGGAGCATTAATATAACTTACATTAATGCGGGCTAAAATGCCTAACATAATAAGTTCATTCAAACTTCCCCAAGAGTAATTACGCCGCATATTACTCCAGTGTTGCTGAATAGTAACTGCATTATAGCCTTGGATGCCACAGAAAGCAGCAACATAAGGACTTTGTTCAAATGTGTCTATTAGAGAACCACGGATATTATGATGCTCACTTTCATCACCGAAAATAATGTGAGACAATGTTCTAAAGAAACAATTCCCATCACTTATTACAGGAACTATCCTGAAATTAAACCGATCTCTTATATTTGTACGCATAAAATCGTAATAACTAGTAGCAGAGACTCTAGACCCAGTATAGTTAGTCGGTCTTAAAGGTATTCTCTGTAGATTAATGCATGCTGCTAATGACTGTCTCATCGCAAATGTGAATGAATTTGCATTGTCATATGTATTTACGGGAGGCAGCACAGGAGTAGGGATGTGTACATGACTAACAATTACATCCTGAATATCCTTGGTTGTATTATCATTTGATATTTGATCAATATCAATAATATCATGTTGACTAGTAGCATGTGATATAATTGGTTGATTATCCACATTACTACAGTCACTAACACCAGTTCCAAGAGAAATCAACATTGACTTATGATCACTAAAGTATGATTCATAAAAACCAGATGAACAGGTCAAGTTTTTAGTGAATACACAATCCAGCTGAGATCCATAGTTAGTGGATACTCCAGACAAAGATTGCATTATACCTTTATTAGCAAAATACTTTATCAAGGTATCTCTCTCAAGAGATCGGGAAAATAAATCTATATTGAAGTCCCCAGTAACAATCAAGGAATCAGAGTTATCAATTTTACATAGAACCTGATCAAGTTCCGAGTAAAATTCCTTCATTGGGGATTGTGGTGATCGGTATATAGACATTACCACGATAGGGTTATCGATAATCATGGGATCATAGAACTGGATAATCAATATCTCGATCCTAGCGCCATTATGACAGCCTGAGTGTGCAACTAAAGACTTACACACCGCTGGATTTCGGGAGTATATGTGTGTACCAGAACCAGGAAGTCTAGCGCTACCATCAATTCTACCAATGAGAGTATGACCAGGGATATTAAAGTTATCAGTGGCTAAAGTCATTGTCTCCTGCAAGACTAACACTTGGGATTGTACTATGAATGGATCTACGGTCAAGTCCTCCCAGTGTTTGTTCAATGAACGAACATTGTGTACATAGATATCTGGACTAGTTAGAGGAATAGACCAGATAATAGAACAGTGTTCTCTTAACCGCTTAAGTTCTAAGTGGACAGGATCTTTTTCAGATAACTTATTAGTTAGTTTTAGAATACCAACTACAAACAGACCAGATGCCGATTTAGCCCTACTGAGCGCGGTGTATAACGCATTACGTAGCATACGTACTTCTATATGGACTACAACACAGTCGTAAGTATCGCCTTGACTCTTATGAATTGTAAGAGCTTCGGCTACTATGAAAGGAAACTGCTTCCTAATTATCTTATAACAACTCACACTTTTCCCTCTCTGGAAACGTCGTGTTTCCAATCCAATAGGAGTCCAGTTCCTTGGAATTGCATTATCTCTAACATAACGATGCTGAGACTTTGCTCGTTTGTCCTTTCCAACTGTAGGATCGTCAAACTCGATCCAGAGGATACAGGGAACTCGTTCCAGAGAATCGCTCTTGGTACCATAAACTATTTTCTTCAAGAGGCCAGTAGCTCCATTAACCAGACCATCTTGTATGTCGTTATTCACCGTCATGAGGTATCTAGCGCCCAGCTTCAAGAAGAGCTCATAGGGTAGTCCCTGGGTGTCACACACCTTTAGGTGTTTAATAAGGTTACTCAGCTTGTCAGTGATAGCTCCAGCAGTATCTCCTACTAAAGAATCAATAGCTATAAATCTAAAACCTTCAGTGGTTAATGCATTGAGAACAATCTCGTTATGAGCATTAACACTGGCGTTTGTACTAAACAGATGGATAGATTTTATGGGAAGATTCTCATAAGAATCTTTCGCAATAATTCTACTAGTAAATAGAGTTGTGTCATCATCAGTTAAACAACAGTTAGCAAAATTGTTCAATGCTAATGCAAACTTCTGATCATCTTTTTGTCTCATTATTTCCGTCAGTTCTATATATGAGAATTTTTCCCAAAGGTACGGACCAACCAGCCCGTCGTAATTATTGGCACTGGATACTGAAATTTGAAATACATAGCTATCCTTAACCGGACGTAACTGATGGAAATCCCCTACACAGATGATGGAGACACCACCAAAGTCCAGTGAATTGTCCATAATGGCTTTCAATCGCTTATTAACCTGAGACATAATTTTACTACCAACCATGGATATTTCATCTATTATGATAACTTTTAAACAGCTTAGCTTACTTCTTAATGTGTTACAAACATCAGAAGATAAGTTGGGCATTTCGCCGTTAAACTCCGTTACAGGTAAAGCAAATGCAGAATGGAGTGTCATACCACGGATATTAAAAGCAGCTTTACCTGTAGGAGCTGTTAGCAGTACCTTAATAGCATCAGGTTTAGTACCAGGTAGTGAATTCATAAATCTTACCAAACCTTCGTATAAGACTCGTACGACTGTACTCTTACCAACACCAGCACCTCCTCCTATATAGAGATACATAGGCAGCTGCTTCATAGTCTTAAAGCAGTGCAGAGTGTGGAGGAATACAGTACGCTGAACCTTGTTCAAGCTGCGACACATCTCAAGGAATACCTCCTCAGTATTCATGTTAGGAATAGTGAAGAATCCTCCTACAGATTTAGTTCCGGGGTCACTATTGGGATCTACAGTCCAGGGACTGTCGTTCCCTGGATTGTCTACCTGGAAGTCAGTATCCTCAATAACCACTGCACCCTCATTATTCATTATTTCCTCAATGGCAATCCCATCAAAGTTGAGCTCATCAGGGTCCAAGTCCTCGAGGATATTAATAGCCTCGTCAATTGAGGATAGGTCTCTGCTTTCAAACAATTCCCTATTCTGAGTAATCAGATTAAGATTGTTAGCATACATAGACTTAAAGTCGATATTGTCATTATCACTACTGTCAGTTCTCCATGGTACAAAAAGCATTAACTGTTCTCTATAAAAGTTAACTTCGTCCTGTATAATACTATACCTTCTAAATCGAATAATTTTAGCTTTACGACGAAGTCTCATAAAACCTGTATCTTTGAGAGGAAATAATCTCGGATTATCGACCAGGGACGCTGCCTCGTCTTCCATATTTTCCTCCTCAAAGTCGGGATTAGTTTTACATATCCTCTTACTAGATTGGAATTCATACCAAGCTGCAAATTCAGCTAGGCATGTTTCCTCTAACTCATCAGGTCGTTGCATGTAGTGCTCAATTAGACCTGACAGAAGTATATCTACAGAATCCTGTTCCATACCCATTAGAACGGGTTTAGACTTGAGTATCCTAACCCGTTTATTAGCAGGATTGGTGTTAATATAGACATTAGCTCTGCTGCACTTAGAGAGAGGGAGACTGAGGAGATGGTAAGAAACCTCCTGAGCTGATACCTCGCTACAGCTCTGAAATTTGTATGCAATTCCCCTCAGTCTCTCCTTAATAGTGGCATTGCCTGCTTTCAGATGCATCAAGGCATCTCTCAACAACTTAGACATCCCACGCTGGGACTTTCCGATATACGAAATAACGTAAACAGCACAAGCATATGGATCCAATATGTATTGGAGATCCATATTAGCTTTCCATAAATGCAAAATAGTCTTATTATGAGCATTGATTCGTATCTCATTCAAATTTCGTTTCAGAAATATAGTAGGTCTATTCACACAAGATCTCAATGCAGTTATGTATTGCTCTTCGGTAACATAGAGTTCATTAAAGAAATCCTGTATCGTTATACTACTTAAGTCAGTATCGCTCTTATCATAGGTGTCAATTAGAGTATATATTTTCTTAGCAGTCTCCTTAAGAGCTGCGTTAGCTGCTATCTCCTCTTTGGTAGCCGTACTGGCAGCAAACTCCAATGGTTCTAGAATTTTAGTTGATACCATTGGAGGGTACGGAATACCAAACCTACAGCGCCGAAACGACTTTTTCTTATAACACGTATTTGTGTGCTTATGTCGCTGTAACTTAATATCATCCTTAGTTATTATACTAGTCTCATCTGGCAATTTAACTGAGATAGTACGATCAATAAATTCTATTACTTCAGGTAACGAATTGTGGCCATACTTAGGTGCATCTTGTACCCAAAGTAACGAATGCACATGTGGGGACCCTCTTTGTTGAAATTCTATTCTCAAATAGTAATCAGTCAATTTACCAAGGGGACTAACCTCTGATCGAAGCACCTTAAATAGCTCCTTGGAGCGGTGATCAAAGTACCTAGCACAAGTGACAGGATCTCTCCTTATCAGATCTGCTCTCTCGCTCCACTGGAATTCCAGAACCTCTTCAACAGACAGCTTAACGTCATCGAGGATCTGTTTCAGTATCTTGAGTAGCTCTAGCCATTTAGTCTCAGCTGCAGACAGAGTTAGAAAGAAAGTGGGACATCCCAGTTGTCTTATCATAGACATCAGCTCTCTCTGTTTCTGCTGCCAGAATGCAGGGGTAGACCGGACTTGTTTCAAGAACTTAAAAGCCTCATCGTCCTCAACCATTCTCTCCAGATTCTCGTCATTGAGAACATCAGACACAGTTATAGCCTGTCCGTCATTAGACTTTGTTTTTCTCATACAAATACTGATAGCACTGTTAAGACTAGCCGTCTCCACCAGTTTGTACTTAAGAAACAGCAGAGGGATGTTAGTGCTACATCTCCTATCATATCTAGGGTATAAATTAAATAGGCTAATTAGCAGATTTGAAAATTATATTAATTATAACTTAGTTAATTGTAATTTAGATAACAAATATGTTTTTAACCATGGATTTAACATAATAATTTATACTTTAAGAATATCCATGGTTGAATAACAAATTAATTATGTATATAGTAGAGATTGAGATTATAAGTATTATTAGATAGTAACTAACCTCAAGATGTCAGACTTTGATTTCTTGAGGATCGACAGGTCCTCAGGTAAGTCTCTGCATTGACCAGCAAACACACAAGGGTATGCTAGTTCCTCTATAAACTTATCCGTGGTTAAGTACAGAGGCTTCCTCCCTTCTCCAGGAGCCAATTTCATTAGCAGGTTCTCATTAGACAGCAGCAGTGTGTCTAGAGAACCAGGGTTAATGGGGAGATCATCCTTGGTCTCATCCCAATCATCAATCTCCTTCAACAACTCCTCAAGGTTATCGAAGAGCTCCTCGATAGCAGGAACAGTCTCAGAACCCTGTTCCTCTTCATCTACAACTATATCACAAGGCTCGTCATTCGGGTTAACAATAAAATTAATATTACCAGAACCAGTACGTGTTACAGAGTTCACCCAATCCTCTGAAACTACTACCTTCTCTAGCTTGAAGAGTTCAGTGGTAGAGAGATAGCGAGATGCTTCTAACACTACATTCGGTCTTATCGTTTCGTATAAATAAGGTTTCGCGAACGATAACTTACGAAACAACTGTAACTGAATGGTTTGGGACTGTAGGAATGTCCTAGGTAACTGATTAACAGTCTTATCCATGTCAATGGGAACATTAACAACCATGCCATGCAGCCCGTGCTGTCTCTCCCTGCCCAGAGATCTGATGTTCATGAACTCATGTCTGGGAGATACCAGTCTCTGTTCAATCACAGTCAGACCAGATAGCACAGGAGGGATCTCGGGGAAAGTTAAGCCACGGCATAACGCTATCTTAGGGACTCTGCCATCTTTGATGTTAATCAGACAGTTCTTACACACATACTCCATGTTAAGTGTCTCATAGAGAAAAACCTAAAGGAGTATAACAGATAATAATAATAATGTAATAGGATAACGCGCATATTATATTTGAGTATGTCTTTGATTAACTAATTATCTCTAAAATTAACTAATATTTTAGTAAAGAAATTATTTAAATATAAAAGTATAAGAATATAATTACCTGTTTGACGAAATCAGAGTTGGAAAGATTCGTTGAAACAAGTTTATCTCTCTTAAGAATAACAACTGTTTTCCTGAAATGGAGACATCCACAACAAGAACAAACAAAGGTTGGACCTTGAGATATTTGGGAGAAATAACCTTGAATAACAGAGTTAATCTCCTCTCTATTAGTTCTATACTTCTCCAGAACATTTTTGTTGTGCTTTTCACGCACATTAGGATCCTTCAACCTCTCTGCTACAGCGCTATTATGCTCAGCACGCATATCAGGATCCTTCAATCTCTCTGCTACAGCGTCATTATGCACAGCACGCTTTTCAGGATCCTTCAATCTCTCTGCTACAGCGCTATTATGCACAGCACGCTTTTCAGGATCCTTCAACCTCTCTGCTACAGCGCTATTATGCTCAGCACGCATATCAGGATCCTTCAACCTCTCTGCTACAGCGATATTATGCTCAGCACGCATATCAGGATCCTTCAACCTCTCGGCCACAGCGTCACTATTCATAGCACGCTTCTCAGGATCCTTCAACCTCTCTGCTACAGCGATATTATGCTCAGCACGCACATCAGGATCCTTCAACCTCTCTGCTACAGCGATATTATGCTCAGCACGCATATCAGGATCTTTCAATCTCTCTGCTACAGCGATATTATGCTCAGCACGCATATCAGGATCTTTCAATCTCTCTGCTACAGCGATATTATGCTCAGCACGCTTCTCAGGATCTTTCAATCTCTTTGTAATGTCTCGTAATTGATTTTCTTTGTGCTTAGATAGAAAATCGTGATCATCACAATCCTCATTGAAACGCTCAAGACGAGCCTCATTCTCAGTTTTACAAAACTCTGAGTCATCAGTTCGTCTCTTCTTGATAGCAGCTCGATTTCTATCTTTTCTAGCCCTGTATCCTTTTCTCTTCCGAAACTTAGGGGTAGCGATACCCTTCTCAGGAGTCATTGGTACATCTGAATACTGGCTAGACAAATCGAGGTCGTTTAAAGGTACAATTTGAGACGATATCGGAGTCTGTTGTACCGTTTGAGAGGAGGGGTATATAAACACATCTGGTTGGGAAGATTCCTCTATCTCCATAGAACAAATTTCCTCCTCCGTTGTTGAACCAGGCCCAGGATTTATTTCAATCCCACCGATTATCAATAAAGCGCTGATGGTGTTAGCCTGTAGGCGGGTAGACATGCGCAACAATATGTCGAAACATAGACAAGACTTTTTGACTATACACTGGGATAGTGGGGACTTAGCACGCCCACCCCAGCCACTTATTCTTGCTCTATAGAGCTCGATTGATATCATATCTAATTAGTAATTTAAAGTATAAAGCGAAATATAAAAAATAGATTTACAGTAAATACAGCAGTGAAAAAGAAAGTTTAACTATATATTATCATATTATTTTGTATTAATTAAAATTAAGGCTAAGGTTCGCCTGGAGATGGAGAAAGTACATTGGCTTGTTATATTCAGCCCTTATACGCTTTCGAATTATCTATTGTTTAAGACAAAGTTTGACTCTCTAGCTTATATACTTCCCGACTTACAGCAAGGTATGTGAATATGGAACTGAATGACAAATGATTGACCACAACATTAATTGAAAATTATTTATAACTCGAGTCATAACTGAAATTTGGGTTATTATAAATGCGATGTTAAGGGTGCTCTGTACTGATATTTTGACACCCGACGACCTAATGTTTTTATTGCGTTTTTGGATAGTACTAATATATCTAAGATATCCCTGAAAATATTAGAGTTCTACTATGTATATATCCTTAGTTATGAACTAGACAATGTCAATATAGGCCTAATCCATACTAGCCAAATATTTTAAAAAAAAATTTATGTTAGTTTTTAGCGCGAAACATGTCAATTATAAAATATACCTGAGTCAATACTCAATGTTTTAAATCGAATCGAAATATGCTTTTTCTTTAATCTACTCTATGTTATTGTCATTTTTGTGAAATTGGTCAAAAAAACCCCACTATTTTTCATTAAAAGATAACTAATTCAATTTTTTTGTATTATATTGCCAAAACTGCCCGCTTTTAAAACATGCGCCTACATATACTGAGCATTTTAAAAAAAAGTTTGACTTTCTAGAATAAAAATTCTCTTTTTTACATCCATATGCCCAAATGGTCTTTTTTTACACCTTCATAATTAGCATTTAATTAATTTGTGTCGAAGTGGCTGAGTCCAGAATATGAAAGTGCGAAGAAAAGGAGTTCCTAAACTGCATAAAATAGATAATGTCATTTGAAATTGAATTAGACTATTTTTAGCAATTTAGAGCTAAGCTCTATCTCATTTGGATCAGAAGTTGGATTTTTGTCAGCTTTTTAACATATTGCCACTTTGACACCACCATATTTGGGCATTTGAAATCAGAACACATCATTCGAATAATAATATAATCCCAAAAGTTTATCCAATGAGTAAGAAATTGTATCATGATGTGACTAGAATTTTAGAGCTAGTCTCTGCTGTCCAGAGATCAAGAGTTACAAAATTTGCTTCGTCATCAAAATTGGGCACATCAAATTACCATATATGGTCAAGTTAAAAAGTGTGACACCTAGAGACCTAAAATGTATTATAAACGTATAGAAAGTCAGGTATTTACAGTATTTTCTAATGCCTATGATCATTTTATCTCAAAGCGTTTCTGAAATATCAACAGGTGTGAAATGTCAGATTTTTTGCCCCCTTCTGTGGCACAAAAGTCCATAACTTATCGAATAATGATTGGATCGTGTTGTGTAACGTCTCATTTTGTGCGCAAATGCTATTTCCCTATTTGTATTACCAAATTGGTGTTTTATATAATACATTATTGTATATTTGAGGGCCTTGAGGTGTGAAAATATGACAAAACAGACAAAACAATAGTCATAAATTGGTCATAACTCATGATATATTATTGTAAAAGTGTTGAAAACAAATGCTACGCATAGATAAGAAGCTGGCGCATTTTTATGAAGAATAACAGAATTATTCTGCTGTCCAATTTCCCACAGTAATATATGATCACCGGGCACTTGCATACCCTTCATATTCTTTTATGCCCCTAATTTCCTAATTTTTGACATATTCCTGAACTTTTTGACGTGAACCTGTATATTTTGACAAGTAGATTCCGAATTTTTTAATTTTGGGAACAATATATGGCAGTCTAGAATTTTATCACCTCTTTTGATGTTGAAATTCGGAAAAATTCGTGGGCCGCAGCCTTAGAATGCTTATAAAACCAAAAATAATTATCAGAAAGTCAAAAAATTTCTCTGGGGTAATACATGATACATCCTCAGACCCTTGAACTAGAATTGAAAAATTTTTCTTCTAACATTTTATAACGATAGTTTAGTGCACGACTGCGTTTTATGATTATTTTGAAAAAATGCCCTTTAGCATCGTTTCTTCTACAAAAATAAATAAAATAAAAATTATTACTCAGAGGAAATAGTCTCATAATAATATGTTCAAAAATTCAAAAAGATTCAACAATTTTTGAAATAATGTCATGCCCATATAAGGAAGTCGACGTCTTATTTTATTAAAAAACACCATCTTGATTGAAAATTAAGAAAAAAAAAATCATAGAAGTCAATCTCTATCTCATCTAGAGTATTCCTAGTAGTAAATTATGCAATTCTGAGATTCACCGTAAACGCCCGAATATCAATACAGATTACCCTTAAAGTCGCTATAGTTAGTACAAAGTAAATGCTTGGGGGCGATAGAGAGCATAATATGATCAAATGTTTACTTTTCACACTACGTGGGTGATCGGTCGGAAATTTTCAGGAATGTTTCATCATCCTGAAAATTCCGACTGATCACCCACGTAGTGTGAAAAGTAAACATTTGATCATATTATGCTCTCTATCGCCCCCAAGCATTTACTTTGTACTAACTATAGCGACTTTAACATCGCATTTATAATAACCCAAATTTCAGTTATGACTCGAGTTATGAATAATTTTCAATTAATGTTGTGGTCAATCATTTGTCATTCAGTTCCATATTCACATACCTTGCTGTAAGTCGGGAAGTATATAAGCTAGAGAGTCAAACTTTGTCTTAAACAATAGATAATTCGAAAGCGTTTAAGGGCTGAATATAACAAGCCAATGTACTTTCTCCATCTCCAGGCGAACCTTATCCTTAAAATTGATTTAGAAATTCCGGTAGTAATTAATTAAACTTAATACGAATAAGTTCTGCCAGGAACAGTAAATATTGAGAACGAATTGTGAGAAAGAAAAAGAAAGTGTATAAATAAATAGAATAGGAAAAACATTACCTTCAAAAATAGAAGTTTACGACAATGATTCAAAAGAATAAAGGTAAAAAAGAATAAGTAAAAAGTCAAATAATGAGAAAGATAGAAATTATTTAATTTATACTTTTTGAAGAAACCTGTAAGTATATAGATGTTCAATAAATATAATTATCGCAAGTTGAAACAATAGATAAGATTTAACAATTTGAATCAATATAATTATTACAAGTTAAAACAATTAAATAGAAGCCAGCTAGAATTCACAAGTTAAATCAATATAATTGTAGCAAGTTGAAACAATAGTGTAAGATTTAACAACTTAAATAAATATAAATATTACAAGTTGAAACAATGGAATTAGATTTCACAGTTTTACTGAAATTGAAGTGTGAGTAAACAAAGAAATTCCAACCCCCATTTATGGCAGAAATAAAACTCTTTATTAAAAGTTTTCTCCTCCCATCAGACGCAAAATTTTATGGTGAATCCAAATGTGAAATAAAATTTTGGGGTTTAGTAAAATATTTTTTGAGTTATGGACCAGACAAATTTTAAAAGGTGTTAAAAATGTGTCCAAAATTTCTTAATCAAAAATCGTGACCCCAGGTGCAAATTAGAAGGACCTTCCACATCTACATGCCAAGTTTCAGCCCATCAACTATAAAGCTCAGGCCAGGGCACCGTCTACGGAGAAAAAATAATAATAAAAATAATAATAATAAAAATCCAAAATTGCACCCTGTGCCGACGCATGTTCCTTGGTGGCACTATATTTTGTTGGTGGTTTATTGATAGTGCCTCCAAAGGAACATGATGTCGGCGCAGGCTGCAATTTTGGATTTTTTTCCGCCAAGTCATCAACGCCCAAGGTGTGAAGAACCATTTGTTAATTGGTCGTTGTCACAAGGAATGGTAGATTAATTTGAAGTTAGTTTCTATCATAAACCATCAAGAGTTTAATGCCATTCATTCATTATGTATTGATAATAAATTATATTATTAGTTATGTATTTTAGCAATGTTATCCACGGTGATTTGAGTTTAGTCAATAAATTCCTTATATTATTATATTTTATTTAATCCATTGTATAGTAATACTAGAATTAAATAGAAGCCAGCTGGTATTTATAAGTTGAATCAATTTAATTATCGCAAGTTGAAACAATAGTGAAAGATTTAACAAGTTAAATCAATATAATTATTACAAGTTTAAACAATGGAATTAAATTTCACAGTTTTATTGAAATTGAAGTGTTGAGAAACAAAGGAATTTCAACTCCCATTTATGGCAGAAATTAAACCAATATTAACAAATTTTCTTCTCCCATCAGACGCAGAATTTTATGGTGAATCCAAATATGAAATAAAAATTGGGGGTTTAGTAAAACATTTGTTGAGTTATGGACCAGACAAATTTTGAAAGGTGTTAAAGATGTGTCAAAAATTTGTTAATACAAAATCGTAACCCCAGGTGCAAATTAGACGTCGACTCCGAATCTACATGCCAAGTTTCAGCCCTCTATGTATACAGGTGTGGCCAGGGCACCTGCTACGGAGAAATAATAATAATAATAAAAATAATAATAATAAAGGCAGTGATTCTAATACTGGGCCACTATACTATAGTATAGTCGGCACAGTAATAATAATAAAGGCAGTGATTCCAATACTGGGCCACTATACTATAGTATAGTCGGCACAGTAAAAATAAAGGCAGTGATTCCAATACTGGGCCACTATACTATAGTATAGTCGGCACAGTAAAAATAACTTGATGGATAATATGAGGTTAAGGGCTGAAGATAACGAAAAAATTGTAAAATAAACCTTGAATCTGTTAAGCGAATGGTAATAAGCTTGTTTAATAAATAGAAGTACAAGTGAGTATAGGTTCTGGGTAACTGACCAGAATTACAACCTAATGATTATATAGTTTAAATGATTAACAAACTAACTACGCCTATAACAAGATTAGGGACCACCCGGTAACTAAGTGACTAGACTATAACATCACCCCCCTTTTTCATCTAATTGGTTACATCCCGTGGCACGTCGTCCCAATTTGCATAGTTGGAGAAATGCGCTGGTTTCCTCCTCTCTCTGGAGGGATATCGTCTATGTTGTGAGTGGGTAACTCCTGTTATTAGCTCGTCTTCCTGACCCAACTCATGTTCAGTCTGATCTGTATTTTCATCGATGTTTCCGTCTCCCATTTCGTTTGTCTCTTCTTCAGTGGTGCTGTAATGTTCACACAAGTTGTGTGGGTTATCTACATTCACTGTGTGCTCCTTCTCACTGGAACGGTCATCGTTGTCAGGTTCGCATGTTCGTCCTATTTGAATTACGGCTGGCTCGCTACCAGCATAAATCTTGCAATGATTCAAGTGGACCCATTTGTCCCGACTCGTTAAACGTAGTTTGACGCTGGGTCCATTCCGTCCGATTACTGATTACGGACCGTCGAAGCGCGGGGCTAAAGAGTCTTGTAACTTGTTCCTCTTAAGCATTACGCGGTCACCGACTTCGATGCTCGAAAAAGTTCTTCCTTTATTTCTGCTGATGCGTACCCTTTCGAGATTGCGATTGATGTTCTCCTGTGCTATTTTTTGTAGGGTTTCCTGTTTCGCTTTGAGGTTACTCAAGTATTCTTCGTGTGAATTCGCCTCGCCTTCGTGAAGTATATCGCACCATGTGCCCATGGGGCATTTTGGTTGCTGCCCGCGGGTTAACATGTGTGGAGAGGTACTGCTGGTGGCATTCTTCATTCCGTTGCAGTGGAAAGATACCTCTGTTAACAGAGAAGGCCATGACTCTTTTGATAGTCTCCGATCTAACTGTAAACAACGAATAACTTGCTTTACCATGCCTATGTTACGTTCGGCCATACCATCTGCTTCTGGGTGGTACGGCGTGGTTCTCTTCTTTTCTACACCCAACGAACGACAAAACTCTCTAAATTGCACTCCGTCGATACTGCTTCCTTGATCACTTAGAATCTTTAAAGGTACACCGTGTCCTCTATATATCCACCCCTGTTCGAAAGCTTTTACTAAGCTACTCGCCTCCTGATCTGCCAGTGGGTATAACTCTATGTACCTGGTGAAGAGATCCACCATCAGGAGGAAGTAACGATAGCCACCTTCTGCCCAGGGTAGTGTACCCACGTCGATTCCAACCGCATATCCCGGAGTTCCGTTACTGATATTCATTTCTTGAATCGGCTCTCTTCCGTTGTTTGTTGGTTTGGAGCGTTGGCACGTCAGACATCCGCGACAGAAGAATCGGGTGACTCGAGTCATTTTTATCCAAAAATACGAGTTTCGGAGTGACTGCAGGGTCGCGTTTGTTCCTAAGTGGTGTTGTGCGTGCACCGCTTCTAGTACTTCTAGGTGCAGCTGTTGGGGTACGATAATTCGATCTTCGAATAATAATATTCCATTTACAACTTTCAATTTTTCATGTAATCTCTTTAACTGGCCCCTGTTTACTTCTCCCTCACTATGTAGCTGGCTCAGGGCGTTACAAATTACTGGGTCCTCGCGTTGTTTCCTTTCAATTCTTTTTTGTAGGGCTTCTCGTGTTCTGATTCTATATACTTTTTCCTCGAACTGATCCTCAATATTCACTTCCTCATCGATATTTTGATGGGGTTTACGGCTTAAATAGTCGGCGACAGTGTTATCTTTGCCGGCTCGAGTCTCTATACGTAGTGGCATCCCTTGTAGTTCCATCAGCCAACGAGTGAATGTGGGCTTGGGGTCCTTTTGGGTTAGTATCCATTTTAGAGGGTAATGATCTGTATGTAAGATTATACCTATTGCTCCTTTTAGGTAAACAGCCCATTTACGTATCGCAGCAATCGCGGCCCATGCTTCCAGCTGACCGGCGGAGTAGTTACGCTGACTTGGACTGAGGGAAGAGGAAAAGTATTCGATCGGTCTTACTTTCCCGGTCCTTTCATCCATTTGCCCCAGAATCGCTCCAATTCCAGATCCGCAGGCGTCTGCCTCAATATGAAACTCTCGGTCCCAACAAGGGTAAGTGAGTGTAATGGGTTCTCTTAATAACCGATGCCTTAGAGGCTTAGATCGTCGAATGCTCGTTCACATTGCTCATCCCAGTACCATTTACTGCCGATGCGGGTGAGGGCGTAAAGGGGTGCTGCCACCACTGAGAAATTCTTGATATAAGATTGATAGTAATTTGCCAAGCCTAGATACCTCTGGAGTTCTTTCATATTCTCTGGTCGGGGAAAGTTTTGCACCTTCTTTGCGTAGCTCTCCAAAGGGCTTCTTCCTTCTTCCGAGATCCAGTGTCCTAAAAACTCCACTCCTCGATAGGCTATTCTGCACTTGTCCCTTCGGAGTTGCAGGCCGGCGGTTTCTAAGCATTGGAGCACTCCTTGTAGATGAGTTAGATGTTCTTCGAAACTGTTGGAAAATACTAATATGTCATCTACAAAACTTTCGGCGTTCGAAGTTTTCCTCAATGCCCTATCCATCAGTCTTTGAAATGTGGATTGAAGATTACACAAGCCAAAGGGCATAACCAAGATTTCGAACAGACCTCGCGGTGTATGAAATGCGGTTTTCTCGACATCCTGCTTACGGATAGGTACTGTCCAATATGCGCTAGCAATATCCAACTTAGTGAAGAAGCGGCTGCCTTCCAGCTTGTCGAATATGCTTTGTGGGTTAGGCAAACTATATTCGTCGCGTTTCGTTATCGAGTTTAAGCGTCGGTAGTCTACGGCAAATCGAAGACTACCATCTTTATTTTTTACTAGTACTACATCAGAACTCCAGGGTGAGTTACTTGCCTGACATATTGGTGGGTTGGCGCCCATCATCTCCTCGAGCTGTAGATTTATTTCCCTCTCCCAACTAGGTGGTACTCTGCGTGGCCTAGTGCTTTGTGGTGGGCTGTCTGCAGTAACGATAGCGTGTTGTACGTCTAGTTTAGTTCGAGTAGGTCGTTTGCGATTCAGAGAAAAGACGTTCTGATATTGTTCAATCAGAGCTCCTACTCCTGTTCTTTGCCTTGCCTCCAGTTCTGGGTTAATTAGTTCGTCCGTTTCCTTCCTGGCACTCTCATCGAGTTCTTCGTCTTGTTTGATAACCTGGGCCCTAGCTAGAGGGGTGGCACCCTCTACAGTAGACTCTATGTCTGTCCAGTAATTGCCTAACTTGATGCGCCCTCTCTCAAAATCGAATTCGACGCGCCCTAGTTTTTGCATAAATAGTCGCCCTAACAATAGGGTAGGCTCCTCAGTTTGTAGGATCTGAATTCGTTGAACTGTCGGCTCTCCTCTCTCCATAAATATTTCGGCATCAGCGTAGCCAAGGACAGGAACGGGGTTATTACACAGTCCATATACGTCGGTCGGGGCTGGAACCATTTTTTCGAGAAGTTTGGTTCTTTTCGCAGTGCCGCTATCCATTACACAGGGGCTCGCTCCGGTGTCCAGCATCGCTGCTAGTCGTTTTCCTCCAATTCTGACTTGTACGGTAACTGCGCCTTCTCCCATTGATACTCGATAAACCCGTTCTTTACCCCTCCAGTGTCCATCTTTTCCGTAATATCTGCCTTGGTTTCCCCTACTTGGGTAACGATTTCCTCGGTTTGCAAACCGTTGACCATCACTGTGTCTACGTTCCGGACAATTTCTAATGATATGACCTGGTTTGCCGCAGCCATAGCAAACTGCTTCTTGTCCTCGCGAGGTAGTCACTCTTCTCTCTGAGAGGTTAGTCTTCCTCGATTGTACGAAGTTCACATCTCTTTCCTCTTCAAAGTTTGCTCGACTTCGGCTACAATCTTGTCTCTCTTTGGGCCGTACCTTGTCTGGGTCCTCTTCATCTCCAGATTCTTGAGATTCTCCTCCACTGTGCTTTCTTGATGTGTTTACACGGGCGACTCTCCCAACTGGAGCCCCTCTGAATCCCTTATCCAGCGGGATATCTTTGAGAAGTAGGGCTCGTTTTATTTCTCCTGTCATTTTCATGGCGTTATCCTCTGACCTTTCAGCGTCCTGTGTTCTGGTCCATTCCTTGAGCTTGGCCTGTATTTCCTGAGGCATCTGTGTTACGAAAAATACGCATGCTGGTACAATTGCACAATCTTACACCCCCCTACTTTTTCAAAGATGGTCAAAATCACTGTATGCCACGTGATAGAACCCGTCGAGACATGAAGATTGAGCTAAAGATCACTAAAATCGGTTAAGAAATAAAAAAGTTAAAATTTTTTAGCTCATAAGCCAAACTCTATGGGAAAAATTGAAATCATCACTGAAGCCAAATATACTATAAAATAGTATTGTAGTAGCATAGTTATGTGCATACAAGCCAATTTACATGTCTAACACTTCACTTCGTTATTACGGTGTCAGATTCATTTTATCAGATTCCTATTCTAAATTTCAAATCTCCAGTTTAATATTTATTCTACTAAATGCTAAGCTACATTTAAGGCTGAATTCGGTAACCGTTGCTGACATCGGTTAACGGTTAGAGATTTTATTAAGCAGTTAGCCCGTCTGTTGAATAACAGCAGAGTTATTGGTAAATTAATGTATAAAGTATTAAATTTTTTTGACTCAGATCGGTTAGCCAACCCCACCCTTGCGTACATTATTCATTATTTCAACTGTTATTAGATTATTATTTAATTATTCGTCTGTATAATAATTAAAACCTATAACTTGAGACGCGTACCGCCATGCTGTAGCTAGCTACGACGATACGTTTAATTTAGGCATACCAAGTTTAAATTGCTTCCTCTGCCCTTCATTATGTACCTGATCAACTGAAAAGTACTATCTGGTCAACCGAATATATCTGGTTGCCAACCAAATCCCAAATGCTGATATTCTGTATCAACCCGAATATTGTACTAATTGGTTTCAACATTGCTTATTAGCAACATTTCTCATTATCAACTAATTTTCAGACATGATCTATTTTAGAAAGTTCTCTTAGTAACAACAAATTTACAAATTTATTGAAACTCGATTGAATGTATATTTTTATTTAAATGTGCTTATCCATTAACTTCAGAAAATATTTGAAGGAAATTTGGATCCAAAAATGTCAAATATGAGAGCACCGTATTTCCGAATTTCGATTGTACCCCTATTTTGAATAGACTGAGTTCGAAAGAATCAAATATATACTAGTTGCTTAATGCCTGTTTTATAACACATGCTATTATTATACTGTTTTACCAAATGACCACCTACAATAGTAATCTTGGAGATAAATTTGTCAACATTAATAATATTTTATAAATAAGCCCCTTCCAGATTACTGCAATATTCTTACCTGTGTTGAAATTCCTATCAATAAATACTAGAATGGAAATAAAATCAGAATCCTATGCGCCTTTGTATCATTTCAAGCAGAGTTGTCTGTTACCCCCAAAGAGGTATCCACATATTAGTTTGTCTAGAAATACTTAGATAATATGAGAAGCGTTGGCGGATTTTAGAAATTCCAGAAGGTTCACATTAATTAATTAAAACTTCTTCACAACTTCTTCATATCAAATAACATCATTTACATGAATTACATCATTAATAAACAATTCTAAAACATCTCAATCAGGGTTTTAAATCAAACCAATTATTTCAAATGATTTGATTTTGGGAAAAATGATTTATTTACAGCCATGCAACTGATACATTTATTTTTATGTCATACAGAGTAAACAAACTTCATGAGTGTATATGGAGTTGCTTTTAACTACTCAGAGGATAATTTTAAAAATAAATCGTATATGTTTACCGACCATTATTTCTGCAAACTTCTTGAGCCTAAAATGATTCTAATTTGTTGTGAATTTATTTCTTAAATTAATAAATCCTGCTTAATGCTTAATAGTCAATATTAATGAGTGTACTATCGCGAAACGACAGACTCCGAAGAGCTTTTACCAAATTAACTACAATTGAACATAAATTTTCACAAATTAAAAGCTTTTATCACGATTCTTGATTCCTAAAAATTGTTTAAATTTCTTAACCAATTATTTAAGAGATTCTTTGATACATGAATCATTGGGTTGGAGTTCTTCTTAGGGAAATCAATTAGGATTGGCATTAGTGATTTACCTGAAGGAATTGTAATAATTCATAAAAATGAATAATGTTCAAAATTTGGAGCGCCGCGCCGACTCCTGCTCCCCAAATACAAAGTAGGTTCCTCCTGAAATTCGAAGTACGTAGATCCTATTATAATAATGTTCTGTTTTGTGTTATTATGAAACAGAATTATACATAGTATACGTATTTGCAATCATTTCAATGGTTTTTATGCAGTAATGAATGATTATAATTTAATTCAATAAGAAACCCTCTGTTTTGACAAAAACTGTCCGGCTACAAAAACTGTCCGGCCGGACAGTTTTTGTCAAATTTAGCAAAAAATGTTGTTTTGACAAAAACTGTCCGGTCGGACAGTTTTTGTCAAACACTAAACACAATCCTGAATATCCGGATTTTTCGATTATTCGGGAACCCTTGGCTAATTTAATACAATGTGTTTATCCTAATTATCCCAACTTGTTTTGAGTAATCCCAAAGAGTTCGGATGATCAAGGTTATACTGTATTAGATTATTAGATGAGTTAAAACAAAGTTAGATTCTCACTTGTCATTTTCTAGTATACGTATTTACTGTTTTATCACAGATTCTCTTTCTTGCGTAATATGCTTAAAAATATAAGAAAAATATTAAGTTTTTGTAGCCAAATTTTTTTTGCTAAATGTGACAAAAACTATCCGGGGCACATTTTTTGTAGCCGGACACTTTTGTCAAAACAACATTTTTTGCTAAATTTGACAAAAACTGTCCGGCCGGACAGTTTTTGTAGCCGGACACTTTTTGTCAAAACAACATTTTTTGCTAAATTTGACAAAAACTGTCCGGCCGGACAGTTTTTGTAGCCGGACACTTTTTGTCAAAACACCTCAATCCAATTGGAAGCACTCTAAATTAGTCAATTGTAGTTCATACTAACTTTTTAAAATTACAATTGGAATGATAATTGTTAAGCAATGGTTGGTTTCATAAAAGTGTCATACAAACCACAAGTAGTAAAGACCTTAGATACCTTAAATTCCAAAATGGCATACAAATCACCACTTATATTAATATAAAAGAGTTTCAGAGAAGACAATTCTAAAATTTCACATTTACATACCACACGTAATTATTCTTTCATTGATCATTGATGGCAATTGCTCCTTCATTCCAACCTTTGATGGTTCCTACTATCTTCCCTACTGATAATGAAATGACATTAAAGCAACTTTTTCGTGCTGTTACTATTGATGAAAATACCTGTATCACGTGGTTGCAGACTAATGGACTTTTAGCTAGAGGGATGCTATGTAAATGCGGTAGCATGATGTGTCCTGGTGCATTTTCGGGTATATCAGAAGGAAAGGGGTGGAGATGTCCGGAAAAAACTGTAAAAAGTTCGCATCACTGAGGATTGGTTCATTTTTCGAAGGTTCCAATGTACCATTACCCGAATTGGTAGAATTTCTCTATTTCTGGGCTGATAATCTGCAAACAACGGCATTTTTACACAAGAATCTTGGTTGGGGAGAACATACAATCACTGATTGGAAGAACTTTATTCGTGACTTGTGTGTTGAAGTATTTTTAACTAATCCCAAACCAATTGGCGGACCTGGACATATCGTTGAAATAGATGAATCAAAATTCGGGCACAGAAAATATTCCAGAGGTCGTTTACTTTCAGGTCAATGGGTATTTGGAGGAATTGATAGAGATACAAAGGAGGTTTTTATGATCCCTGTACTTAATCGGACAGCAGCAACTTTAGTCCCAATCATACAGCAGTATATTCTCCCTGGGACTACTATCTACTCTGATGAATGGGCCTCGTATAATTTAATTCCTGCTAGCACATTCCAACACTTAACCGTTAACCACAGCGTAAATTTTGTAAATCCCAGCACTGGTGTACATACCCAAACTGTTTCACTCACTCCTCACTCAATATTCACTCACTCCTTGACCCGTGCACCCCCAAGGGGTTCATGCACCCCAGGTTGGCCCAATGGGAACCACTGAACTAAAAATTTAAGTCTAGTTCTTACCAGACTTATATGATTTTTTCATTTTAATATGCTTGTACTACAGGTAAACCTCCCAAAGCGGCACCTCCGAGTAGCGGCAACCTCCGAGAAGCGGCACAAAATCATTCTCCCGATGGGTCCCGCTTTGGGAGTTTTACCTTACGAGCAACTTCCCAAAGCGGCAACCTCCGAGAAGCGGCACAAAATCATTCTCCCGATGGGTGCCGCTTTGGGAGGTTTACCTGTATTTGAAAATTATTTTATTAATTCATTTATTATACGTACCTCACATTCTTGTAGTATATAAACACTACTGTACTATATCCTAATTTTTGGGTGGTGGAATCGTGTTTTGATATTTCACTGGAAAATAATTTGCAATTAAAGAAGGTAATAGATTGATCAAGTAAAAATGTTCGTAGATTGCGAGGAAATAATAATTTAAGTTAAGTTCAAGTTTATACAAAACTAAGTTTGCAGATAAGTTTTGCGAAGTTAAGTAAACTTAGCCTAAACTAATTCAAAACTTTGTTTAGACTTAGTTTAAGTTTATGAAATGATAATGAATAAGGCCCCTGGTTAATAGATAATAAAACTAACAACAAATAACTTGGTTTGATTCTAAATGTATATTCAGCTTGTTTAATTAGAATGGAAAGGAATTAACAACTCAGAAATTGCCATACTGTTGGTTAATTTATTAAGACTGACTGGATTTTTGGGATTTGGTTAAAAGTAAGAGAAATCAGGAAAAAGGATCGGGATTGAAAATACAGGGTGACATCTATAACCTGTGAGACATATCCTGAAATTTTGAGCTCTTAGTTTCAAAATGAAACTTTGTTCTGTGGAGAGGATACGGACATAAAATATAAACTACCTAAGTCAGTCATTTGAAAACTGACCCACTACAATTAAGAATCTAATAACAGTTGAAATAATGAATAATGTAGCTTAGCATTTAGTAGAATAAATATTAAACTGGAGATTTGAAATTTAGAATAGGAATCTGATAAAATGAATCTGACACCGTAATAACGAAGTGAAGTGTTAGACATGTAAATTACCTTGGCTTGTATGCACATAACTATGCTACTACAATACTATTTTATAGTATATTTGGCTTCAGTGATGATTTCAATTTTTCCCATAGAGTTTGGCTTATGAGCTAAAAAAATTTTAACTTTTTTATTTCTTAACCGATTTTAGTGATCTTTAGCTCAATCTTCATGTCTCGACGGGTTCTATCACGTGGCATACAGTGATTTTGACCATCTTTGAAAAAGTAGGGGGGTGTAAGATTGTGCAATTGTACCAATAAACTTTCTTCATTATCTAGAATATCATTATAGGAGTACGGTAACTCCTCGCGAAAGTGAAACTTCCACTTTTTACACATAGAAATCTGCCAGTCTGTATGTGGGGGACGAAAGCTTGGTAGTACATATCGTATTAGCCCCAGGGACGTCGCCACGGGGGGGCATAGGGGGGCAATGCCCCCCCTGGTAAAATATATTGAACTATTTATTTCTCTGATTCATTCATTGATGCTATTGAATTCAATTTAATGAGTTCACATTTTCCAATCCATTTGAGTCAAATCCCTGTACGAGGCTCCAATTTTCCCCTGTACATTGGTCAAGATCCTAGACACCTAAAAATTTTTCCTCGCTCGCTTCGCTCGCTCGTCTAAAATGTAAATCTACACTTATATTGGGTACCTTATATTGTAACGAATTGCACAACCAAAGCATTTTCATTTTTGCAGGACATTAAAGTAGAAAGCTTCATCTTTATCGCATAGTTTTTGGTAACGTCAACTGCTAGATCTAACACCAATATAATGTTTGCCCCCCCTGGAAATTCTGTGCCCCCCCTAGGTGAAAAATACTGGCAACGTCCCTGATTAGCCCCGTCTCAACTATTTCCTCATCTGTAATTATAGTGGCCACTCGCATAACCTTTGATGCAATTTGCGTACGTAAACTAGATATCTTTTCGTGGGACAAATTTACGCATAATTTTACATATTTTGTTTTTATTCTCAACTTTTTTCTTCTTAAATGTTTGAAATTCATATGATTTCGGTTGTAAATAACCGCAATACACTTTCTTTTTTCGTGACCATTCTTCAACACTTTCCTCTTCCAAACTATTTCTTACTCTTGTATGACCTTTAGATACCTTATTCTCTCGCGGGTGAAAGGCAAATTGAAACGCTGATAACCTACTTACTATACCAGGATATAGCAATTGTATCAAATCTCCAGGCCTCAAATTAGTTTTGGATTCCAAAATATTTAACTTAACAATACGCATCCAATTCTCCACAATAGCGTGCTAAAGATGCTAGTCTTGTTCTTATCCGCTACACTAATAGGTCCCAAGATTATTCCACTCCACAAAGGTAATATAGGTAGGTAGAATGTTAACAAGTATTCTATAAGCTCAGGATTATAACAAGGATTTGGATCTGCATTTTTTCCTGGATTATTGTTGATCCAAGATTTGCAATTTTTGCAATATTTACAAAATGTTTGCCGAAAGGGGATTTTTCTCTGTATGTTTCACTATCCTTGTTATCACTAGCAATATTATTATCGTCCATATATTCTTCCACCAAATATTCATTAGTCTCTAAGGAGTTTACGGATTCATTACTAATGTATGTTTCTAGGAAATGAGTATTTACTATTGCACTTAAAAGTACTACTCATAAATACAATGCATAAAGATTGGAATAAATTATTGATACTTGTCATTTCAACAGCGCGTACAATAAATCAGATACAATGTAAAAACATTTTTCTCACATCTTTTTGTAGTTTAGATTTTTTATTTATATGGAATCCTATGCTGTGTATTAAATGAGCCGAACATAAGTGAAGAATTGCTTTAAAGTCCGTTTCATTAACTGCAGTATTTACATCTACCCGTGACCTACGTTATAATATGGCCTATTCAGTGTTATCAAATATGGACTATGGATACTGTCGAAGGCCATTGTAAATAGAGGGCACTTCTTTATCTCAATTATTAGTAATGTTAGACCTGAATATGTTTTGTAACTATATGGGAACATCCGAATATGATATATAGAACCTTTCAGAATTGAAATATGTCATCATTTGATGACGTAATCGTCAATTTTCGTTTGAATTATCATGTTTTTAAAGCCCAGTTTTAACACAGTTAAACGCGTTATATATGTTCAGCATTGGTACATGATGATACCCAGACCTAGTTAAATAAAATATATCAAAATTATAATAGGAATCTTTTTCTTTTTGAGTTTATGAGCTCAGTACCATTTACGGAATACGAGTTAATTATCTCATAAACTCAAAAAGTATCAAAGTAAGGCATAGAAAATGTACTATCGATGAATAGGAAGTCGCCTATTGCGGATAGATGAGGCGTAGTCAGGTTTACATAACAATTATAGTTTTGGTGTTATGGCTCATTTTAGGAAATGTACATTTGCCTGACAACCGAGGAATGTGTCAACATTCCTATTATACTTTTGATATATTTTATTTAACTAGGTCTGGGTATCATCATGTACCAATGCTGAACATATATAACGCGTTTAACTGTGTTAAAACTGGGCTTTAAAAACATGATAATTCAAACGAAAATTGACGATTACGTCATCAAATGATGACATATTTCAATTCTGAAAGGTTCTATATATCATATTCGGATGTTCCCATATAGTTACAAAACATATTCAGGTCTACCATTACTAATAATTGAGATAAAGAAGTGCCCTCTATTTTACAATGGCCTTCGACAGTATCCATAGTCCATATTTTGATAACACTGAATAGGCCTTATTACAGTCAGGTTCTTTTATTATGAACATTCAAGGGACCAAAAATTGTGTTCATAATAGAGATACTTCATAATAAGCGAACTCAACTTAATACAAACCCTATGTAAGTTGTCAAATTGGGACCATAGGGCTTGTTCATAATAAAAAATCTTCACATTAAGCAGACGAAATCTTGTTCATAATAAGCAGACCTGACTGTATAACGTAGGTCACGATCTACCATATTCCAACACTTATGGAGATAGGTATCTATATCACACTTGAGAAAAATACTACAAGAACTGAGAATCAAAACCCAGCTGAAATCTATTTCAACTTGTGAAATGTTTAGATCGCCCAGTATTTTCTTTGCATTAAGGGACCATTTGTGCAAAAAATAACTTATTTCAGCACTGGTGTGTCCTGAACTAATAATTTCTGCTAGTGGAATTGTACTAGTGGAGTAAGTAGGATGTCTTACAGTAAGAGCGTAATAGAATACTTTCTTTAGTGAGGTTCTATTTTCCTAACAATTGATCCTGTGGCATCTAAGTGAAGAACAATTATTGTATCTTTAAACAATTTCAATGTTTTGATTTGATCTTCAGTGTACATATGTACGATAAAAGGACTATGACTTAATGACTGTATGTAACCTCTAACATGAAGACCAATAACACTATTTCTATATACTGTTATAAGCTAATTAACTCCTTCCAGTTATCATTAGAATCTGTAAACTAGACAAATCAAATTTAGCTTTTCGCAGAACTGCAGAACTCCTAACCTTATTTAGGTTACCATAATTAAGTGCTAAGTTTGTGTTCTCTACAGAATCAAATTGATCATAGAAATAAGCATTTACAGATGTATCTGCTACCCAACAGCGGATTCCTGGGGGGGCGTGGGGGGGGCAATTCTGCAAATTCCTAGTACCACATAAATGAACCTCCACAAACGGGGAATCGGCACAAATGGGGAATCGGGGTGGCTAAGACCTTGCGTCCCTGGCACCCCGTTTGTGGAGGTTCCACTGTATACGTATATGTATAAATTTGAATAATATTCAGTTCCTAATCTAAGGCTACGTAAGTTCAAATTATTTATTCTTGATTTAAAATGGAGTTCTTAGATGATTTCTAAGTTAACATTTTATATTTCCAATTTGTCAAGCCATTTTGCTTTTAGATTTACATAATTCAAAACCCCCTTCTCATACTACAAATCAGGTTTGGAACTGTGATACTGACTAGTGCAGAAATCCCATTGGGTACAGGGAAAAACCTTTGAAAAGGTTTTTCCCTTGTATCGTTATATTTGGCTAACCAAACCCAAGTCCGAGTCACAAGGGCCCTACCAATCCCCGCTCCTAGTCCAAGCTTATGCAATATTCAATGCATAAACTATGAATATAATTATTTTTGTGCGCCCATAATTAATAAAAACTCATACACACACAATAACATTGTGTATTCGCGAACACACAAAGATTGAAACTGTGTGTTCGTGAACGCACAGCAAATATTGTGTGTTCGCGAATACACATGTGTGTTCGTGAACACACAGAAGTTTCTAATACACTGCAACATTATTATTATTATTATTATTACTGTGCCGACTATACTATAGTATAGTGGCCCAGTATTGGAATCACTGCCTTTATTACTGTGCCGACTATACTATAGTATAGTGGCCCAGTATTGGAATCACTGCCTTTATTATTACTGTGCCGACTATACTATAGTATAGTGGCCCAGTATTAGAATCACTGCCTTTATTATTATTATTTTTATTATTACTGTGCCGACTATACTATAGTATAGTGGCCCAGTATTAGAATCACTGCCTTTATTTTTATTTTTATTATTATTTTTTCTCCGTAGACGGTGCCCTGGCCAGAGCTTTATAGTTGATGGGCTTAAACTTTGCATGTAGGTGCGATGGGACCGTCTAATTTGCACCTGGGGTAACGATTTTTGATTAAGAAATTTTTGACACATCTTTAACACCTTTCAAATTTTGTCTGGTCCATAACTCAAAAATTGTTTTACTAAACCCCCAAATTTTTTACTGTGCCGACTATACTATAGTATAGTGGCCCAGTATTAGAATCACTGCCTTTATTTTTATTTTTATTATTATTTTTTCTCCGTAGACGGTGCCCTGGCCAGAGCTTTATAGTTGATGGGCTTAAACTTTGCATGTAGGTGCGATGGGACCGTCTAATTTGCACCTGGGGTAACGATTTTTTTCATACTTGGATTCACCATAAAATTCTGCGTTTGATGGGTGAAGAAAATTTTCAATAAATGGTTTAATTTCTGCCATAAATGGGGGTTGAAATTTATTTGTTTACTCACACTTCAATTTCAGTAAAAGTGTTAAATCTAATTCCATTGTTTCAACTTGTAATAATTATATTGATTTAACTTGTTAAATCCTACTCTAGTGATTCAACTTGCTATAATTATATTGATTTAACTTGTGAATTCAAGCTGGCTTCTATTTTGCAATTGAAAATTAAGATTATATATTTCATAACAACGACATATTATGTGATTATATTTACTTCTGCGAGAATATAATTGCACTGTTAATATACTGACGTAATTAATTATAAATAATTCAGTTTGTATTTAACTTATATAGAAGCTTCCAATTTGTATATTAGAGGTTATCGAGTGTGCGGAATTGAAATTTGATAGATAAATTAATTAATTAATTATTTATGACAAAATAATTGAACTTAATAATTGTATGTTGACATTGAAATTGGTGTCATATTATAAATAATATTAATAATTATTTATACTAATTAATTAAATATCATAAATCTCAGAGATCATAGAAGATAGAAACAAACTTTCAATATATCAATTGGTCCTTATGACACGTGCCACCTATACAAGTGGGTCTTGACACCTTGAGGTGATGATGACATCGTTAAAAAAATGTGTTTTTACAATTTTGTTAATTCGATATTTAAAATGGGTTAGTTAATGTTGGTTGATGACCCAACACCCACTTAAAAAATGCTGCGTCATTACAGATTATATTCTACTGAAACTTGAATATCTCTTTAATGAAGTGAGCTGAATGGAAACTTCCACCACTCTAAAGGGTCGTTGCCTTCTGAAACACCTTTCTGAAATAATTTAACAACTTCATAGTGATGATGACATGGCGAAAAAAAAAATCCAAAATTGCAGCCTGTGCCGACAGCATGTTCCTTTGGAGGCACTATCAATAAACCAACAACAAAATATAGTGCCACCAAAGGATAATGCGTCGGCACAGGCTGCAATTTTGGATTTTTTTTTTCGCCATGTCATCATCACTATGAAGTTGTTAAATTATTTCAGAAAGGTGTTTCAGAAGGCAACGACCCTTTAGAGTGGTGGAAGTTTCCATTCAGCTCACTTCATTAAAGAGATATTCAAGTTTCAGTAGAATATAATCTGTAATGACGCAGCATTTTTTAAGTGGGTGTTGGGTCATCAACCAACATTAACTAACCCATTTTAAATATCGAATTAACAAAATTGTAAAAACACATTTTTTTAACGATGTCATCATCACCTCAAGGTGTCAAGACCCACTTGTTTTTTCTCCGTAGACGGTGCCCTGGCCAGAGCTTTATAGTTGATGGGCTGAAACTTGGCATGTAGTTGCGGAGGGACCGTCTAATTTGCACCTGGGGTCACGATTTTTGATTAAGAAATTTTTGACACATCTTTAACACCTTTCAAATTTTGTCTGGTCCATAACTCAAAAAATGTTTTACTAAACCCCCAAATTTTATTTCATATTTGGATTCACCATAAAATTCTGCGTCTGATGGGAGAAGAAAACTTTCAATAAAGAGTTTTATTTCTGCCATAAATGGGGGTTGAAATTTCTTTGTTTACTCACACTTCAGTTTCAGTATAACTGTTAAATCTAATTCCATTGTTTCAACTTGTAATAATTATATTGATTTAACTTGTTAAATCTTACTCTATTGATTCAACCTGCGATAATTAAATTGATTTAACTTATAAATTGCAGCTGGCTTCTATTTAATTTACCATACAATGGATTAAATAAAATAATATAATATAAGGAATTTGTTGACTTAATTCAACTCAACCGTGGATAACAATGCTAATATAAATAACTAATAATATAATTTATTATCAATACATAATGAATGAATGGCATCAAACTCAAGATGGTTTAAGATAGAAACAAACTTCAAATTTATCTACCGTTCCTTGTGACTCGGACCAATTAACAAATGCTTCTTCACCACTTGGGCGTTGATGACTTGGCGAAAAAAAATCCAAAATTGCAGCATGCGCCGACAGCATGTTCCTTTGGAGGCACTATCAATAAACAACCAACAAAATATAGTGCCACCAAAGGAACATGCGTCGGCACAGGGTGCAATTTTGGATTTTTTTATTATTATTATTATTTTTATTTTTTATTATTATTTTTACTGTGCCGACTATACTATAGTATAGTGGCCCAGTATTGGAATCACTGCCTTTATTATTATTTTTTTACTGTGCCGACTATACTATAGTATAGTGGCCCAGTATTGGAATCACTGCCTTTATTTATATTATTATTATTATTTTTATTTTTGCTCCGTAGACGGTGCCCTGGCCTGAGCTTTATAGTTGATGGGCTGAAACTAGGCATGTAGGTGCGTATGGACCGTCTAATTTGCACCTGGGGTTACGATTTTTGATTAACGAATTTTTGACACATCTTTAACACCTTTCAAAATTTGTCTGGTCCATAACTCAAAATATGTTTTACTAAACCCCCAAATTTTATTTCACATTTGGATTCACCATAAAATTCTGCGTCTGATGGGAGAAGAAAACTTTCAATAAAGAGTTTTATTTCTGCCATAAATGGGGGTTGAAATTTCTTTGTTTACTCACACTTCAGTTTCAGTATAACTGTTAAATCTAATTCCATTGTTTCAACTTGTAATAATTATATTGATTTAACTTGTTAAATCTTACTATATTGATTCAACTTGCGATAATTAAATTGATTTAGCTTATAAATTGCAGCTGGCTTCTATTTAATTTACCATACAATGGATTAAATAAAATAATATAATATAAGGAATTTGTTGACTCAATTCAACTCAACCGTGGATAACAATGCTAATATAAATAACTAATAATATAATTTATTATCAATACATAATGAATGAATGGCATTAAACTCTAGATGGTTTATCATAGAAACAAACTTCAAATTTATCTACCGTTCCTCGTGACTCGGACCAATTAACAAATGCTTCTTCACACCTTGGGCGTTGATGACTTGGCGAAAAAAAATCCAAAATTGCAGCCTGCGCCGACAGCATGGTCCTTTGGAGGCACTATCAATAAACAACCAACAAAATATAGTGCCACCAAAGGAACATGCGTCGGCACAGGGTGCAATTTTGGATTTTTTTTTTTTCTCCGTAGACGGTGCCCTGGCAAGAGCTTTAGAGTTGATGGGCTTAAACTTGGCATGTAGGTGCGATAGGACCGTCTAATTTGCACCTGGGGTTACGATTTTTGATTAACAAATTTTTTACACATCTTTAACACCTTTCAAAATTTGTCTGGTCCATAACTCAAAAATTGTTTTACTAAACCCCCACATTTTATTTTATATTTGGATTCACCATAAAATTCTGCGTCTGATGGGAGAAGAAACCTTTCAATAAAGGGGTCAATTTCTGCCATAAATGGGGGTTGAAATTTCTTTGTTTACTCACACTTCAATTTCAGTAAAGTGTTAAATCTAATTCCATTGTTTCAACTTGTAATAATTATATTGATTTAACTTGTTAAATTCTACTCTAGTGATTCAACTTGCGATAATTATATTGATTCAACTTATAAATTCCAGCTGGCTTCTATTTTGCAATTGAAAATTAAGATTATATATTTCATAACAACGACATATTATGTGATTATATTTACTTCTGCGTGAATATAATTGCACTGTTAATATACTGACGTAATTAATTATAAATAATTCAGTTTGTATTTAACTTATATAGAAGCTTCCAATTTGTATATTAGAGGTTATCGAGTGTGCGGAATTGAAATTTGATAGATAAATTAATTAATTAATTATTTATGACAAAATAATTGAACTTAATAATTGTATGTTGACATTGAAATTGGTGTCATATTATAAATAATATTAATAATTATTTATACTAATTAATTAAATATCATAAATCTCAGAGATCATAGAAGATAGAAACAAACTTTCAATATATCAATTGGTCCTTATGACACGTGCCACCTATACAAGTGGGTCTTGACACCTTGAGGTGATGATGACATCGTTAAAAAAATGTGTTTTTACAATTTTGTTAATTCGATATTTAAAATGGGTTAGTTAATGTTGGTTGATGACCCAACACCCACTTAAAAAATGCTGAGTCATTACAGATTATATTCTACTGAAACTTGAATATCTCTTTAATGAAGTGAGCTGAATGGAAACTTCCACCACTCTAAAGGGTCGTTGCCTTCTGAAACACCTTTCTGAAATAATTTAACACCTTCATAGTGATGATGACATGGCGAAAAAAAAAATCCAAAATTGCAGCCTGTGCCGACAGCATGTTCCTTTGGAGGCACTATCAATAAACCAACAACAAAATATAGTGCCACCAAAGGATCATGCGTCGGCACAGGCTGCAATTTTGGATTTTTTTTCTCCGTAGACGGTGCCCTGGCCAGAGTTTTATAGTTGATGGGCTGAAACTTGGCATGTAGGTGCGATGGGACCGTCTAATTTGCACCTGGGGTTACGATTTTTGATTAACAAATTTTTGACACATCTTTAACACCTTTCAAAATTTGTCTGGTCCATAACTCAAAATATATTCTACTAAACCCCCAAATTTTATTTCATATTTGGATTCATCTTAAAATTCTGCGTCTGTTGGGAGTAGAAATTTTAAAAAATGGGTTTAATTTTTGGCATAAATGGGGGTTGAAATTTCTTTGTTTACTCACACATCAATTTCAGTAAAACTGTGAAATCTAATTCCATTGTTTCAACTTGTAACAATTATATTGTTTTAACTTGTTAAACCTTTCACTATTGTTTCAACTTGTAATAATTAAATTGATTCATCTTGTGAATTCGAGCTGGCTTCTATTTTATTGTTTTAACTTGTAATAATTATATTGATTCAAATTGTTAAATCTTATCTATTGTTTCAACTTGCGATAATTATACTTATTGAACATCTATACTTACAGGTTTCTTCAAAAAGTATAAATTAAATAATTTCTATCTTTCTCATTATTTGACTTTTACTTATTCTTTTTACCTTTATTGTTTTGAATCATTGTCGTAAACTTCTATTTTTGAAGGTAATGTTTTTCCTATTCTATTTATTAATACACTTTCTTTTTCTTTCTCACAATTCGTTCTCAATATTAAGTTTAATTTATTACTACCGGAATTTTTAAATCAATTTTAATTTTAATTAATTAATACAAATTAATATGATAATATAGTTAATTAAACTTTCTTTTTCACTGCTGTATTTACTGTAAATCTATTTTATATTTCGCTTTATACTTTAACTTACTAATTAGATATGATATCAATCGAGCTCTATAGAGCAAGAATAAGTGGCTGGGGTGGGCGTGCTAAGTCCCCACTATCCCAGTGTATAGTCAAAAAGTCTTGTCTATGTTTCGACATATTGTTGCGCATGTCTACCCGCCTACAGGCTAACACCATCAGTGTCTTATTGATAATCGGTGGGATTGAAATAAATCCTGGGCCTGGTTCAACAACGGAGGAGGAAATTTGTTCTATGGAGATAGAGGAATCTTCCCAACCAGATGTGTTTATATTCCCCTCCTCTCAAACGGTACAACAGACTCCGATATCGTCTCAAGTTGTACCTCTAAACGACCTCGATTTGTCTAGCCAGTATTCTGATGTACCAATGACTCCTGAGAAGGGTATCGCTACCCCTAAGTCTCGGAAGAGAAAAGGATACAGGGCTAGAAAAGATAGAAATCGAGCTGCTATCAAGAAGAGACGAACTGATGACTCAGAGTTTTGTAAAACTGAGAATGAGGCTCGTCTTGAGCGTTTCAATGAGGATTGTGATGACCCCGATTTTCTATCTAAGCACAAAGAAAATCAATTACGAGACATTACAAAGAGATTGAAGGATCCTGAGAAGCGTGCTGAGCATAATATCGCTGTGGCCGAGAGATTGAAGGATCCTGAGAAGCGTGTTATGAATAATGACGCTGTGGCCGAGAGGTTGAAGGATCCTGATATGCGTGCTGTGCATAATAGCGCTGTGGCCGAGAGGTTGAAGGATCCTGATATGCGTGCTGTGCATAATAGCGCTGTGGCCGAGAGGTTGAAGGATCCTGAAAAGCGTGCTGTGCATAATGACGCTGTGGCCGAGAGGTTGAAGGATCCTGAAAAGCGTGCTGTGCATAATGACGCTGTGGCCGAGAGGTTGAAGGATCCTGGTGTGCGTGAAAAGCACAACAAAAATGTTCTGGAGAAGTATAGAACTAATAGAGAGGAGGTTAACTCTGTTATTCAAAGTTATTTCTCCCAGATATCTCAAGGTCCAACGTATGTTTGTTCTTGTTGTGGTTGTCTCCATTTCAGGAAAACAGTTGTTATTCTTAAGAGAGAGAAACTTGTTTCAACGAATCTTTCCAACTCTGATTTCGTCAAACAGGTAATTATATTCTTATACTTTAGATATTTAAATAATTTCTTTACTAAAATATTATTTAATTTTAGAGATAATTAATTAATCAAAGACATACTCAAATATAATATGCGCGTTATCCTATTACATTATTATTATCTGTTATACTCCTTTAGGTTTTTCTCTATGAGACCGTCAACATAGAGTATGTATGTAAGAACTGTTTCATTAACATCAAAGATGGCAGAGTCCCTAAGATAGCGTTGTGCCGTGGTTTAACTTTCCCCGAGATCCCTCCTGAGCTATCTGGTCTGACTGTGATTGAACAGAGACTGGTATCTCCCAGACACGAGTTCATGAACATCAGATCTCTTGGCAGGGAGAGACAGCACGGACTGCATGGCATGGTTGTTAATGTTCCCATAGACGTAGATAAGACTGTTAATCGGTTACCTAGGACGTTCCTACAGTCCCAAACTATTCAATTACAATTGTTTCGTAAGTTATCGTTCGCGAAACCTTATTTATACGAAACGATAAGACCGAATGTAGTGTTAGAAGCAGCTCTCTATCTCTCTACCACTGAGCTCTTCAAGCTAGAGAAGGTAGTAGTTTCAGAGAACTGGGTTAACTCTGTAACACGTACTGGTACTGGTAATGTTAATTTTATTGTTAATCCGAATGACGAGCCTTCTGATATAGTTATAGATGAAGAGGAACATAATTCTGAGACTATTCCTGGTATCGAGGAGCTCTTCGATAACCTTGAGGAGTTGTTGAAGGAGATTGATGATTGGGATGAGACCAAGGATGATCTCCCCATTAACCCTGGTTCTCTAGACACACTGCTGCTGTCTAATGAGAACCTGCTAATGAAATTGGCTCCTGGAGAAGGGAGGAAGCCTCTGTACTTCTCACAGGATAAGTTTATAGAGGAACTAGCTTACCCTTGTGTGTTTGCTGGTCAATGCAGAGACTTACCTGAGGACTTGTCTATCCTCAAGAAATCAAAGTCTGACATCTTGAGGTTAGTTATACTCAATACTTATGTCTAAATCTTTACTATTAAATTACTAATATTATTTTAATTGTTATACTAAACCAAGGATTTTTAGCCTAATTCAGATGTGTATCCATGGTCAAATTATATGTTTCTTGTAATTACTATCTTACTTAATAACTACAAAACAATTCACTAGATATGATCGGAGATGTAGCACTAACATTCCCCTTCTATTTCTCAAATACAAACTGGTGGAGACAGCTAGTCTTAACAGTGCTATCAGTATTTGTATGAGAAAGACAAAGTCTACAGACGGACAGGCTATAACTGTGTCTGATGTTCTCAATGACAATAATCTGGAGAGAATGGTTGAGGACGATGAGGCTTTTAAGTTCTTGAAACAAGTCCGGTCTACCCCTGCATTCTGGCAGCAGAAACAGAGAGAGCTGATGTCTATGATAAGACAGCTGGGATGTCCCACGTTCTTCCTAACTCTGTCTGCTGCTGAGACTAAATGGCTAGAGCTACTAAGGATACTGAAACAGATCCTCGATGACGTAAAGCTGTCTGTTGAAGAGGTTCTGGAATTCCAGTGGAGCGAGAGAGCAGATCTGATAAGGAGAGATCCTGTCACTTGTGCTAGGTACTTTGATCACCGCTCCAAGGAGCTATTTAAGGTACTTCGATCAGAGGTTAGTCCCCTTGGTAAATTGACTGATTACTATTTGAGAATAGAATTTCAACAAAGAGGTTCACCACATGTGCATTCATTACTATGGGTACAAGATGCCCCTAAGTATGGCCACAATTCGTTACCTGAAGTAATAGAATTTATTGATCGTACTATCTCAGTTAAATTGCCAGATGAGACTAGTATAATAACTGAGAATGATATTAAGTTACAGCGACATAAGCACACAAATACGTGTTATAAGAAAAAGTCGTTTCGGCGCTGTAGGTTTGGTATTCCGTACCCTCCAATGGTATCAACTAAAATTCTAGAACCATTGGAGTTTGATGCCAGTACGGCTACCAAAGAGGATATAGCAGCTAATGCAGCTCTTAGGGAGACTGCTAAGAAAATATATACTCTAATTGACACCTATGATAAGAGCGATACTGACTTAGGTAGTATAACGATACAGGATTTCTTTAATGAACTCTATGTTACCGAAGAGCAATACATAACTGCATTGAGATCTTGTATAAATAGATCTACTATATTTCTGAAACGAAATTTGAATGAGATACGAATCAATGCTCATAATAAGACTATATTGCATCTCTGGAAAGCTAATATGGATCTCCAATACATATTGGATCCATATGCTTGTGCTGTTTATGTTATTTCGTATATCGGAAAGTCCCAACGTGGGATGTCTAAGTTGTTGAGAGATGCCTTGATGCATCTGAAAGCAGGCAATGCCACTATTAAGGAGAGACTGAGGGGAATTGCATATAAATTTCAGAGCTGTAGCGAGGTATCAGCCCAGGAGGTTTCTTACCATCTCCTCAGTCTCCCTCTCTCTAAGTGCAGTAGAGCTAATGTCTATGTTAACACCAATCCGGCTAATAAACGGGTTAGGATACTCAAGTCCAAACCCGTTCTAATGGGTATGGAGCAGGATTCTGTAGATATACTTCTGTCAGGTCTAATTGAGCACTACATGCAACGACCTGATGAGTTAGAGGAAACATGTCTAGCAGAGTTTGCCGCTTGGTATGAATTCCAATCTAGTAAGCGAATATGTAAAATTAATCCCGACTTTGATGAGGAAAATATGGAAGACGAGGCAGCTTCCCTGGTCGATAATCCGAGACTATTCTCTCTCAAAGATACAGGTTTTATGAGACTGCGTCGTAAAGCTAAAATTATTCGATTTAGAAGGTATAGTATTATACAGGACGAAGTTAACTTTTATAGAGAACAGTTAATGCTTTTTGTACCATGGAGAACTGACAGTAGTGATACTGACAATATCGACTTTAAGTCTGTGTTTGCTACCCATCTTAATCTGATTACTCAGAATAGGGAATTATTTGAAAGTAGAGACCAATCCTCAATTGACGAGGCTATTAATATCCTCGAGGACTTGGACCCTGATGAGCTCAACTTTGATGGGATTGCCATTGAGGAAATAATGAATAATGAGGGTGCAGTGGTTATTGAGGATACTGACTTCCAGGTAGACAATCCAGGGAACGACAATCCCTGGACTGTAGATCCCAATAGTGACCCCGGAACTAAATCTGTAGGAGGATTCTTCACTATTCCTAACATGAATACTGAGGAGGTATTCCTTGAGATGTGTCGCAGCTTGAACAAGGTTCAGCGTACTGTATTCCTCCACACTCTGCACTGCTTTAAGACTATGAAGCAGCTGCCCATGTATCTCTATATAGGAGGAGGTGCTGGTGTTGGTAAGAGTACAGTCGTACGAGTCTTATACGAAGGTTTGGTAAGATTTATGAATTCACTACCTGGTACTAAACCTGATGCTATTAAGGTACTACTAACAGCTCCTACAGGTAAAGCTGCTTTTAATATCCGTGGTATGACACTCCATTCTGCATTTGCTTTACCTGTAACGGAGTTTAACGGCGAAATGCCCAACTTATCTTCTGATGTTTGTAACACATTAAGAAGTAAGCTAAGCTGTTTAAAAGTTATCATAATAGATGAAATATCCATGGTTGGTAGTAAAATTATGTCTCAGGTTAATAAGCGATTGAAAGCCATTATGGACAATTCACTGGACTTTGGTGGTGTCTCCATCATCTGTGTAGGGGATTTCCATCAGTTACGTCCGGTTAAGGATAGCTATGTATTTCAAATTTCAGTATCCAGTGCCAATAATTACGACGGGCTGGTTGGTCCGTACCTTTGGGAAAAATTCTCATATATAGAACTGACGGAAATAATGAGACAAAAAGATGATCAGAAGTTTGCATTAGCATTGAACAATTTTGCTAACTGTTGTTTAACTGATGATGACACAACTCTATTTACTAGTAGAATTATTGCGAAAGATTCTTATGAGAATCTTCCCATAAAATCTATCCATCTGTTTAGTACAAACGCCAGTGTTAATGCTCATAACGAGATTGTTCTCAATGCATTAACCACTGAAGGTTTTAGATTTATAGCTATTGATTCTTTAGTAGGAGATACTGC